>BPLQ01013881.1:399343-1748395 GCA_021605075.1 Caerostris darwini | reverse complement strand
ATTTTTATTTTACAGCTCTATTGCGTTTCAAGACATAAGACTAAATATCAGATCAAACATTTCAAAACAGAAAATATAATATTATTCTATGTTCATAAAAATATAAAATTATATATTTCGAACTATATAAGTACTAATATACAAACTATAATAAATAAAATATTATTATATAAAATTATCCATATTCTTATATATAACAAAATTGAATAATTTGATTAGTTTATTTTATTTAGTTTGCTTTAATTTTAATTATCATGTTCTTGTCTTTAGGACACATCATACTAAATGCATTTTTAAAAAATCATATTAAATTTGGTATTTTTAAACTTTATATCTATGTAAATGAATAATATACTTCTTACATACAATCTTATACAATATACTTCTAATATACATCTAGTCTACTTATAATATGCTTCTTAATCTTACTTCTTCTGTTCTATAGTTATAAAATTGCATAGTATTATTACATAGTTATAAAAATACGAGTAACTACAGAACAAAATTTCCCCAGAATAGTTTTTTTGATTTTAAATGCTTACCTTATTTTTATGTATATTTTTCATTGTATATATCTTTTAGTCCTTTTGCGGTGTAGCTGATATTTTTAAAAACATTTTTAAACAAGTTTTATTAAGTAAAACTGGTTATACATCCTTTCTAGATGAAATGCATTCCCTTTATACCGAATTTAATATAAAATTTATTCAAGAATAAGCTTAGCTTTTAACCAAAAACGAAAAGGTAAGCAGATTATATCAATGTATAGTTCTGTCATTCCAGACAGAGAATCCAGATATTTCAGCCAATGTTGAAATACAAAAGATAATTTAATATGAATTCTTAAGGTATAACATTTTAGTATTATAATATTGATTTTGCGTATACATGTATCCTTATTTAAATAAAAAATTATACAGCACTGGTTATATAAGCCGGATTAAGTTAAATAAAATTAATATAAAAACATATATTTTAAATATAACGGTTATTTAGATTTTT
The DNA here is from genome assembly GCA_021605075.1 of Caerostris darwini. Taxonomy (NCBI): domain Eukaryota; kingdom Metazoa; phylum Arthropoda; class Arachnida; order Araneae; family Araneidae; genus Caerostris; species Caerostris darwini. The sequence goes on along the minus strand of BPLQ01013881.1, from coordinate 1,747,393 downwards.
ACATTATATTATTTTTAAAATAATGTAACTATTTTATTAATGACATTTTTAAAGCAGATTATGTTTTCAAATATTTTATGTTCATGTATGCATATAAATATTATACATTGTAAATATAATTTAAAAGTTATATGACGATTCGATTATATGGGATTATATTTATTATAGTAATATGTAAACGAAAATATGTATTTAAATAATCAAATTTTGTGAAAATTTGATTTGCTTATTCATACGATATTGTAGCATTTCATTCGCATGAGAGGGCAATGTATGTTATTTGACAAGTATATAATAACAACCCATCTACTTCCATATGTTTATCCACTTTTGTGATTGATTCATCAAATTTGACAGCTGTATTATGGGTAGTTATATTACATACAATTAGTGTTTTGTATTAATGAGAACAACCTGTTACTCAAATCTCATAGCAGATATTCGGTATCACGTATAATGAGACTCAGAAAATTAGAGAATGTCTGCTCGACCTTCACAGGGCGAAACATCTACAGATTGAATAGGAACTATATCATGAGATGTTTCATCGTGATTGGTGGCTCGGGAAAATCTCTGATTTTCATCGTGATAACTGGTTGAGAAAGGACTACTCCAAAGAGAAGTAAGAGAAGCTGGCATCCCCGGATGGCATCTCGGATTATCTTTTTCTCTCTTCTTATCTTCTTCATCTCGGCATCTCTTTACGGATTTTCTTAAAAGAAGCTTTTTGATGAAGAAGAAAAAGAGTTCGGCGACGAATCGACCAGAAGTGTTGTTTTTCTTTTTTCTCTGAAGTGACTGAATAGGCCGGAGTTTTCAGCCTGTTTTTCAAAGCGAACCCCTTGGGATTTCGTGCATCACGCCATGTGATAATTACGTCTAATGCATACCCAGCAATTATATTCGACATAGGTTAAAGGAAAAATCTCCGACCTTGGAATGAACTGTACTAATAATTTAATCGTGCACTAGTGATCAAATTTTTGTTTATTTTTTAATATATTTGATCCAGAGTTCAATCCAGAGTTAATTATTTGTATATATATAAAGCTTGTAAATAAAAATTAAATTGTTCCCATGAACCTGAAGTATATCTCTTTTTGAAGCTAATATAGGCCGAAGCGTTACAATATTTTTAAAAATGTTTACGTAATTTAAAATTACGTTTAATGAGTTTGTATAGTTAATCACACACACAGATACGCACATTTTAGAAGAAAATAAAATTTAGCAGAAAATGAAATTAAGGAGCCTTAAGAATACTTTACTATTATTATTTCAAGTATCTTAATGAAATTTAATTTACATTTTTATTTATTTTTAAAAAAGTAGATGATTGTTTATCTACTTTTGTGATCAATTCATTGTACTTTAATCTATACTGCACAAAGTTTGTTCAACTGAAAGTGAAAAATAACCATGACATCCAAGATATATTTCCTCTGACATCGATCGAAGAAATATTTTCTGAAACTTTCCTGTTATCTCGTTGACTAAATTTACACAAACGGTCTGACTGAGTAAATAATGTTGGTGAAATTAACCGCAGATAGGCACAAGATTGTTGAGTGCAATTCCTGCTGTTTATTTTCAACTAATTAAACTGCAATTGGGATTACTAACTTACAAATTAGTTACTGGCATATATATATATATATATATATATATATATATATCAGGTCTATTGTAATATAATTTCACTATTAATACGAGTCCCTATATATATGATTACTGAAATAAATAATAATTAAATAGATTTGGTTACTAAGAAATTACTGCCCTGTATATTGCAGAATTAGTAATACATTAAAATTGGTAGCATAATATTACACGTTTTTAATATTATTTTTTATGCTACTGATCTAGTAAGGAACATTAATGTTCATGTTCCTTACAAGGTCAGTAAAATGTAAATAATGTAAACAATAAAGTGTATGTAAATAATATCTCGTCAATGGAAAATGTAAAAAAAAGTAAATAATAATGGTAATGTAAATATTATCTCTCCAATGTAAATAACATTATTTGTAGGCAAACATTTTAAAAGAAAATAAATGAATTTTAAAAGATATAACAGTAATTTTAACAATAGTTTGATTTCAATAAAGGAAATATTTTCAAATGTCCTAATTTTTTATTCTATAATGTTTAAATTAATACATTTATTTTAAAATACTATCAGTCAACTTGATAATGACATGCTCTTCCCTTTCCAGAGAAATTATATTTATAATAATAATAATATATAATTATATTTAGAATAATATAACAAAATATATTGCTATTATAAGTGACACAATGAGTGTCCCCCTTTATTGACTACAAGATGAGTTTCTTCACTAAAAAGAAGTTTCAGTTAGTAAGAAACTTTCATAAAAAATATGAAAAATAGACATAATGAAACTATGTATTTGCATATAGAAACTATAGATTTGCACAAGAAACATTAAAATGAGGAATTGCTTAATCAACGCTTGGTTTTTAGATTCTTTGTTATCTTTTTCACAAATTATATAGCCAAAGGTTTTACAAAGATGTTCAAACAGGAATAACGTAAAAATTTGGTCATGAAAATGTTTTGTCATGTCGTTTGATTTGTCTTTCAAAATTTTACAAATGGGTAACAAGTAATTATTTAAAATACGAATAATTACTTATATACATAATAATTACTTACTTATATATATATATATATATAAGTAAGACATCATGAAAAAATTATATATATATATATATACAATTTTTTCATGACGTCTGCAAAAGAAGATCTAGTCCCTCTAGGTCCACCAGTTGAACCACCTTTTTTTGTTTTGATAAAGAAGATTGCTAGTTTCCACTGAAGTCAAAAGTGTCTTAGCTTTTAAAACTAGACAAAAGTAAAAATAAGTTATACAAACGCAAAATGCAAGTTATAAACAACAGTTATAAGCTTTAAATAGCATAGCCACATTTAAAAATCAAACTTGAATAACCTGCTGTTGATAATGTTGCAGAAATTTGTGAGCCTTATTTGATATCATTTAAATGACTAAACATCCTCCTAATTCAATGGTAAATTATTCGTTAATTGCCATGAACCTCTACTTAATTATCTATTTAAAACATTCTTTATTAATTACTTCTCAGTGATTGATTAATGTAATGAGAATAATAAAAAAAAATATTATATGGAAAAATATTAATTAACTTTACAAGAACTTATCTTAAAAATCTACAAAACACTTATTCATTATTTTTTATTTGATATTTCTATCAGTAAATAAGTTTTAATATTAATACTATGTAAATAAAATTTCAAATCTGGTTTCTATTATCTTTTAAAAAAATATCTTATTCGTTTATTAATTTCGTTAATTGACATAAATGATATAGATGACAGGGAAAATTATTTACGTGTTTCTTATTTAAAATAGTATTAACGTGTCTCTTTATTAGTGCAGCAACTATAAAGCTTATTCCATTTTTTTCATGTTTCGAGACATAGCTGTATAACAAAAAAGATATATTCTTTAAATATGATTCCGAAAATATTTCAATCTGTGTACCGTGCAAAGCAAAATATTTATAACCAAAAGAATTTTATTGTGTGCAAATATTTCAATTTCTATTACATCTCTTTGTGTTGACTTCTTCAGACAACAACAAAAACTGAACATATAAGAAAAAGCATTGCATTTTCAAATGTTACAAATCTCCTTAAATTTTACTTTTTAATCGAAATGTTTTCCTATGGTCCATTATTTTTATCTTAGAAAAGTATTTTTTTATCACTTTCAGTCTTATCTGTTTACTTTTAAAAACAGTGGAAATTTACTTTAGTTACAACCACGCCCAATTAATTTACAAGTTCTGTACACGTATGCTTAATCATATTTTCATGTAATGAAGTACGTATACAGTATATGTTTTGCTATGTTTAATGCATTTCACGTACATATTTTAAGAAATTATTGTTATTTTCTTTTAAAAATAGTAAGTTTTAAAATCTAATTAAGAACAGATTAGATAAAGTGTAAATATAATATTTGTAAAAAAATATACAAAGGCATAAACAATTTTCTGTGACAAGGTTAACTAGATCGTGCGTTTTCATTTTTCAAATTTCTATTTTATGTCACCTTTGAGATGGAAAGGAACCAATTTACCTCTGGAACATATCAAAAACCTCTTTCATTCAATACCGAGGTATGTAACAACTGTAGATTCCATTCGTAATCTTTACACACACATTGTGTTCACTCGAAAGGGACTGAATTTTCAAAAATATCATCTTTGTGTTATTTTCTAAAACATTTAGCATCTATTTAACATTTAGCTTAAATTCAGCATTGATTATTATTATTATTATTATCATCTCTGGCCTTACCTATTGTTCCCTTTTGGATGGCCAGAAATGTATTATTGCTTTGATTTTAGAAATTGTAGCGTTTTATTCTTAATATTTGTTTTGTTTTAAAGTATAACATACTAGTTACATGATTCAGAAATATTACCCATTTTATATATCATATATAAGTTTTAAGATTAATTTCTCCATACTATATTAAAAATTAAATTTGCAACAAGGAGAAAAGATAGTAAAAATGAACAACAAATACAAATTTGACAATTTTGATATAGTCTCTACCTCCTGCATTATTTATACGCATTTGTCGCTCATCGGTACTTGTTCTTTTAATATGGTTTATTAATTTGGCATATTTATAAATATGATTAGTTTTTGAATACTTATTTTAGTAGTCAGAAAAATAATTTTAATTCAGTCATTAAGTATTATTAAAAATAATTTTAATTATGTTAAAAGACTCATTAACAAACTTCTCTTTCAGCTGTGACTCACACTTCCTCAAACTGACAAAATACGTCATATACCTCGTATCCAATAAAGTGCTTACATCTGTCTGGATTTCGGTATTCAATGAAGTACTTACATCTCAAATCATCAAATCCCCTTACATCCCTTACATCAAATTCCCTGTACCCAGCAGGATTGCACCACCTGCCATTACAGTGAAAGTTTTGGAGGAAAGGTCGTTCGGAGATCAGATATCTTGCTAGTTTCTTTAATTTGTTCTGATTTATATATTTGATTTCATTTATTTGAGAAAGAAATAATGGATAATGTATTTTTAATTATATAATTAATATCTGAATATTGATTTTATTTGCATATTATAAGAATATATTATTTTAATAATTGCTATGTATTTAATTTTGATTTACAAATAATTGTAAATTTATGCTGTAAATCTGAGTACTTCGTTATAGAATTAATAGTTAATAAGTGTATCGTTTTGAATATTTGATTGTATATTTGAATATTATGCATTGGCATATTTTGCTAAGTATAGAAAACAAGATCTTAATTTAGCAAAAGGAGCTTAATATTGCTATCAAAGATAATTTTAGAATAATTGCGATTATCGATGTAATAATGAAATGCTATACATATCAAGTAGAATGTATTAAAGAGTTAGCTACTAATATAATCAATGAAAGAAAAATGACAGAATAAAGAATATTTTAATAAAATTAATTAATTTACAAACTGATGAAAAGGAAAAAGAGCGATACTATGAATTAGACAATTCAATATTACAGCTAAGTATAAGCAATGCAAATTCTGTTTCAGTATCTAATTTCTCTAATACTGAAATTTTTTTACAAAAACTAGTCCCCATCATTAATACCCAAACAGATAATATGAGTTTATTTTTAAACATATTTGAAAGCAATTAATCTTTTTGAATGTTCCAGAAACGAGACGTAGTGTTTAACACATTGTCTTTCTTCCAAGCGAATTGCTAACTTAATAACTCAAGAAACAAGCTTAAAATTAAGAGCACATTAATCATATTCTACTGAAACGTTTCAAAATAAATACAGAAAAATTCTGCCTACTTTTGGAACAGCATTGCAGAAATTCGGATAACACTTGGCGACAGTATTATTTTGATCTACAAAACTTTTTTGAAAGTTGGCTTTCGGCTTAAAAGTTAGAATAAAAAATTGAAATTGAATCAATTGAAAGACTTGATTATTATTGAGCACATTACGAAAAGAGCTTCTCCTGGTTGAACATTTTCTTGATCACCGATCCGAATGGATTGATTTCAGTCTATTAGCTAATAAGTTAGATACCTATGAAGAATTAAGAAGCGTAAAACTGAAAAATCCTAGAACTAAAATAAGTGAGGTTCCAAAATTAAGACAGTGTAAAGATCTTAGAAATAATAATTCATTTCATTGAAAAATAAAACGTTTCCCCAAAAAATAAAATTCAACCCTAAAATTATTCTCAACTAAGTTATTATGGATGTGGAAAAGTGGTAATAATCAAGCCAAAATGTTCAACTTGCTGTCTAGCTGAAAAGGTATATTTAAAGTAATTTAGAATGGTATAATTTCTTTATATACTTGTTATTTCCACTTGTTCAACTTACATTGTGCATGCAAGTAATTTATAATGTAAGTTTAATTGGCAATCCCTTTTAAGAATGAGCATGTGCTGATACTAGAGCCAGTGACATCCTTTATGGTGAAACATTGTAAAATTTGAAAATATGATCTTTGATGTCACACTGGCTGATGACATAGAAAAAGACATAGAAATAGAAAGCATTCATGTAAGTATTGAAATTTAAAAGCGTTTAATCCTAACTGAATTGTTTGCTTTTCCAACAACGAGTCAAATTTTTTTAAGAACTGATTTTTTTGTGGAAAGAAAGAATTAATTTAGATATTGCAAATAAGAATTGGTAGTTCATCAATAATTCTAGGAATAGGTTTGTATTCACTGTAGATATATTTGAAACTTTACAGGTGTTCAAAGAGGGTGTTACAGGTGTCGATATAAAGTCAATACATTTACGAAACAGTGAAGGTAAACATCTTTCTACAGAACAAAATTCACAACTTAATATTTCAATAGAAATTTTTTTAGAAGCATTTTGTGTAGGGGAAGAAATAACCCCCAAGATTCAACATTAATACAGGAAACAATCATCCTGTTGTATTACCACCATATCACCAGCTAAAAAGGAGCTGGATTAACTTCTTTTTAAGGGTATTTTAGAACAATGTGAATCACCATATGCTTCAACAGTAGGTTTAGCTCCAAAACCTAATGGAACTACACTGTTCAGCATTGATTATCGAAAACTAAATGTGACTGACATTAAAATGAAAGTGTTTATCTTTTTCATAATAAAGACTATTTCCACTATTTCCCGATTACAATTTATTTTACATTAAAATTAATCTTTTTTATCTTCAATACGTATGTATTTTTTTTTTTTTTTACTTTCCTGTAATTTGAAATGAATTAATTCAAATAAAAATTAATAATATTTTTTTCTCAAGCTTAATTTAAAAGTAGATAACTTCCAGTTGACCTAAAATAGTGAATTGGTTTTGATATCCTACAATTTATAAATGACTTTCTCCGCTATGTAGCGAGAGTTGAAGAAAATGAGATAATTTTAAGCAGAAAGAAAAAATATTCCTCTTTGAAAGGAGATATTTTAAAGTAAATATAATCTTTTACTTCATCTCGATGAGGATCATTACAGAAGAAGAGGTTTCCGAAATACATTTAATTTTTCGCAATCTAACAGAGATTTGCATTTTTGAATATGCATAGAAAAAGTTTGATTACTTTTACATGCACTAAGGTGAAGGTAGTCGACTACTTTTTTTCCTTACTTACTTTTAAATATTGATTAACAAAAATAAAAAATGAACGGATACGAAAACATGTTTATTTAAATCCTGAACAGTATTTTATATTTCTTTATTTAACAAAGAGTTGAATAAATATGCCATCCGAATTTTCAAGCTTATTTTTTTACATTAAATTCCGGTTTAAATTATTCATAATATTCATTAAACCCTTTCAGCCATTAATTTATACTTTATACTCTTTGCTATGGAAGAAAATAAATTATGTATTAAGTTTTTATTTGATAGAAGAAATCATTTAGTCTTTCGATTTATGATGCGTTTATGTTATAGAAAAAGGTCAACTAGTTAATCAAATAGTTAAGTTATATCAGAGTAAGAAATTACATTAAACATGTTTTATAACAAGGTGGAGATATACAAATTCTAGACAAAAAAAAAGGCTCTGCAACAAGGTGTTACCTGTTTAAATGAAAATATTGTCCGCAAATTCCTGTCAGTCAAACATGCCAAACGATTACATTTTTGCTACCGATAAATGAGTAGCTTCAGCTGCAAATCACTACAATTTAACATTCACTATAATTTATCTATCTGATTTTATGTATAAAAACACAATTCAAAGTCATAATTTCCTTTCAGTTTGATTACATCTACTATTTTTGACTAAATTAAGTCATACAGATTCATACACAGCATGAGGATGTGTCACCATTTGTGATAATATGAAGAAAAAGGCTAATTTCAGCAATCTTGAATTGAGGGATTGTTCTACATTTGTGTTGAAACGAATTATAGTTTTATGACGTTAACAATAATGGTTTAACTGCTCAAAGAACATAGCGTCTAAAAGATAGTAATCAACCTAGAAAGATTACAGAGCGATCATCAAATCATCTATCACATACCTGGATTCATCATTATCAATGATCCGATGAGTAACTACGACACCAAAAACATGGTCTGAGGTCATGTTGCTCTTAAAATGATTCCTTCATAAGCTAATACGTGTTTTTCAGTAAAATCAGGATCTTTTGACTAGAAAATACACATTCGATTAAAAACTTTTAGCAAGGAGTTAAATTTGAGTTCTGAAGTCCAAAGAAGTATGACAATCGAGAGTTATGATATGAGATGCCATTCATTTATTGAGCTTTAAGGTTTTGGTTACACATGCAACATGATAGTCCTATACGTCGATGATATTCTGTAACCTCCTGTTACATTTTCAAATTATCAATCATTTGCCATGTTATTGCCCACCTTAAAAAGACAATCATTTCTATTGATTGTCTTTGAGATTTACCACACATTTCCTTAACGACAGCTCAACAGATCTCTTCTCAATAGAGTCAATTTAGGATCTGATGAGCAGACACCAATTTAGGATTTCATCAACACTCACCAATTTCGAATAACATGTCTATAAATGGCTCAGAAATCTAAGATTCAATGCCAAACCTGAAAAATAAAAGCTTGCAAAAGACTGGAAATGTGATGAAACCTTATTTATAAATCCGATATCTATAACTATATCTCCTGAATAAAATAATCAATTCCACTGGAATCTTAACTGCTTTCATATAAATCACATCTATTGATTTCAATATTTTATTGCGCTCGAGTAAACACAGAAAACATTCTACGACTTGAAAAGATTGATAAAATAATAAACTGTAGTTGTCAAAAGGGAATTTGAATACATAATGTAAGGCACTACTTTAAACTATATAATAAATGCTATAATGAAAAGATTTTTTTTTTTTTTTGTAAAATGTGGCACATTGTATTTAAATATAAATATGAGTTGAATTTTATAATAAATTTTCCTTATTTTTGTTATATTCACTCAATTTTCCCAACGTAAGGTTATGAACATTATTCTCAAGGCATGAATTTTTTGTAACAATATGTTTTTTTTTTTTAATCAAATAAATAAAATAATATTTAAATATTTAATCATAAATGTAATTAAGCAGTGACAATCTGTTTTATGAGGCTCCAAGAAAATTATTTTTAAATTTTATTAATTTGTTTTCGATATGAACAAGTTACATTAAAATTTTTAATGTTAGCTTTGAAGGGTTTTACTTCTGATTGTATACTTTTATTTCTATTGCATACTATTATTTTTTGAATTTTTAAATCGGCGTTTGGAAAGACAAGATAATGAACAATTTATTTTATCTTTTTTGTATCGCCGAATTGATTTTAACACGAAAATGGTATTGTTAAAATCGACTTTTTTAATTAAAAAAGGAAATGGAAGTTTTTTTTCATTAAAAATTATTTTTCTTTAGCATAATAATAAAAAAAAATAATTAATTAGTTAATAATATACTCTAGAAAATCTATACATTAATTAAAAAATCGAATTTTATTTTTTAAATGAGGAATAACAGTTTTATAGATAAATAAATTCAATATATATATATATATATATATATATATATATATATATATATATATATAAAATTATTGAAGAAGAAAAGTTTTGTACGTAATAAATTATAATGGCTTTTATTTTTAATTAATACTTTAATTTCAAAGCTATAGTTACTGCACTGAAACAAAATAAAAAAAAAGAAAACTTAAATAAAATTTTCTTAAATTTTTTTGAATTTATAAAATGCAATTTCCTTAAAATTATTTAAAGAAGAAAATTGAGAAATCAATCTGTTTTAAGGAATTTGTCTTCAAAATTAATATTAATCATGATGAAATTCAGATAAATTTTATAAAGATGTATTGTCTTACTAAACCAGTATTTATATATTTGATTAAAGCTTTCTTTTTTATAACAAACTTAGATGGCAATAAGAGACATCAAAAATGATTACAACAGTGTAACCTGAAGACATTGACCTTGCAAGAGCTATTATTGTGAGGTCGCACATTTTAGTGCCAATATGCAGCTTATTTATTACAAAAAGCACTTACACTATGGATGTAAATGCGATGAATCTAATTGAGAATAAGTTGCATTAGCATGCCACCTTTTATTTTCTGGAATTTTGATCAATGTTGTTGTTAGTTGTGCCTTAATATACTGCTTTTCCAGTGGGTTGGATTTGTTTATAGATGTAAACATATGTGAAGACTACTCGAGCTTTTGTTATAAATTCCGATAACAGTTTTACACATTAATTCCATCTATGTTTGAATATTACACTAAAAAAATAAATTCATATGCTAAATTGCGGAAGATATCGGACGGACATTTTGTGACAAACTCAAACATTGTACGCCGAAAAACTATTTATAGAAAAATATAACAAATATTATTGTTAGATAATCCACTTCAGTTAACTACGAAAAAAAAAATAAATTCCTTCTTTGGGATCTATAATTAAAAAAATATATGGGTGAAACCCTTTACAAAATGTTGATTTTCGATAAACATTTCTATAATGAAAAATTAAAAGCGCTAAAAAGGCGTTTTTAAATTGAGCGTACAAGCGAATATGACTGCTTTTTTATTAATTTAAATTCAATCATGTATTCAATACATTCCTCCTCAATTCAATTATCATTCAATCATTTCAATTTATCATTAATTAATAGATTTTAATTAAATAAGTTTTTACTCTGTTAGATTAAAAAAATTTTTAAATCACACCAAACAAAATTTTGATGTACTATTTCCTTAAAACCTATATAATTTGTAATTTGTAAAAGAAAGAAAAAAAAATACACCAACTTAAGAATATATATATATCAATACGAAACTTAATAACTAGTCTGTTAAAAATAATTGCATGCAGTAGTTACTAAAGTACGACATCAATATCCGATATATGAAATTCATAGAAAATAACTCATTATCGATAATTAATAACTATTTGATTAAAAATAATGACATAAAGAAATTACTAAAGAACGACATCAACATTCGATATATGAAATTCATAGAAAATAACTCATTATCGATACTTAATAACTAGTTGATTAAAAATAATGACACGCAGAAATTACTAAAGAACGACATCAACATTCGATATATGAAATTCATAGAAAATAACTCATTATCGATACTTAATAACTAGTTGATTAAAAATAATGACACACAGAAATTACTAAAGAACGACATCAACATCCGATATATGAAATTCATAGAAAATAACTCATTATCCTTAGTAAAATATACAAAGAAGCAGCATCAAATCACCACGAAATATCCCTCTTATTTCTCCGTCTCACATTAAGGCTTTCTTATATACTGAATTTTTTCACCCTCTTTCCAGCCTCTTCAATCATAATTTCCATAAATCTATTTGGACGCCAAATTGTAAATGCAATAATATAAATTACTAGAATAGCGCAGTCACAAGGTTTTTCAATGCCCTTTTTTTTTCATCCTTCCTTTTACTCCTGTCTCAAAATTATTACTTCCTTCCCGTCTTATTTCCTTCTATTTCCTCTCCTTCCACGCACCAGTCGAGAATTATTCCGACAATTCATCTTGCTCTAGGGCTACTGGGTTTCACAGATCTTCCAGGACTATATCCTACGTTTGCCAACACGGTGTCACGTTGCATGATAAATTGAAGAAGAGAAATTTCAACTGCGGTTTTCCTGGATGATATATTCCTTTCTCCGGATAAATTAGACGGAGTAAGAAAGAAGCAAAAAAAAAAAAGGAATATTTCTTAGACATCGTTTTCTTTATAAGTCTCTAAACCCATTTCCTGACATAGTATGATTATGATCAGGTAGGCCCCCTTTTTATATATATACATAACTTATGTATTGAGATAGGATCATAAAAGGCAATTAAGATATTCTGGGAGCCTATGTCTACGACACGCCTTCGTGTAACAGGCGTCTCATCAAAGTAGGTCTATTAATAAGTCAAGTAAATGGATGTCGCGTGCATTTGAATAATTAATTTAAGGTTGATGTAACGAGTGATAATGCTTGCTTGCAGCGTAATTTTGGGTTTTATGACGTGTGTTCAGGCTTAAAATCATTAAAATGAGATTTTTCATTTTTTGACGGCGGTTTTTTTTGTTTTGTTTTGTTTTTAGCCTTCACGATATCTTTTTTTTATTCGTCTGTGAATATATAAATTGACTAAGTTTAAGCTGATCAGTTGCAATCTTTTGGGTTCCACTTTGATAAAGAAAGTTTAAGAAATATTTATCAATATTACTTAGAATTTTGTGTCTGTAGCAAAATAACGAAAAACAGAGGTACAAACACACAGAAGAATATGCACATACACACACACACATACAGAATATATATACAGACACAGAAGCGCATATTCACATACACACATACGCATACAAAGATAAGTATATATGCACACACACACAGAGATAGAGAGAGAGAAGTATATATATATATATACTTCTCTCTGTGTTTGTGTGTGTGTGTGTGTGTGTGTGTGTGTGTGTGTGTGTGTGTGTGTGTGTGTGTGTGTGTGTGTGTGTGTGTGTGCATTAACAAAAATGGTGAGTATGTTTTACGATGCAGTTCTCTTAATTTGGAAAATTATACTTGCATTTGAATTAATTTTTATGAGGATTACAAGAATGGAGAGTTTAAATAATATACTGTTGTTATTTCCTTAAAATATGATTGATATTTTCAAACACTTAAAATATGTGACGAATTTTTATATTAAAGAGTTATTTTTAACAGGATTTTCATCGAATATTATTATCCAATTTTATTATGTACTTGGAAAAAAATGTAACTTGCTTATTTAATTTAATAACTGAAAAAGAAAATCCAATTGTATTTAATTAATTTAGGCATATATATTTATATACATCAGGAATATATAAGATTGAATATTATGATAATAAATTAACTGCAAATTGAATTTTTTTCATCATTTTTTAAGCATACAAATTATGATTTAATTTAAATAGAAAAAGAATGCAATTAAAAATATTCTAATATGTTTAAATATTTAAAAAAATATGACTCTTATTTAGTGACATAAAATAAAATTATAATTAAATAAATAAAACCAGAAATAAATGCACAAATATTAATCAAAATCTAAACAGAATCAAAAATAAAAAAAATAAATTTGACAGCCAGGAGAATTAATCTAAAAAGAAGACTTTTGTGTCAAAACAAATATTAAACGATGTCATTTATTATTTCATTACTGCATAAAGTAAATTACAAGTTACAAAATTATCTTTGATCATATATTTAGCAATACATGTGTCATTATTCTGAGAAAATTTGATTTAAATAATATCTTTTGTAGTTATAAAGAGTTAAGTAGGTTATTTGTTATTCATTTCAAGCAGTCAGCTGCGTTAAACACTAATTTGTTCAATTTGCAGTAAGAGATCTAATATATGTCATCATAACTTTCGATTTATCCATGTTGTTTTTCAGAGAAACCAACAACATATTCAGGAGAAATTATTGGATTATTGGTCTAAATGTTTTAATCAAATATACATGCAATACTTATCTCAAAGTGGTCTCTTTTATTTTCGTATATTATGATATGCAACTTTTTACAACAAATTCTTTCGCTGCTTTTGTACGTGGTGCTTCCTACTCTCCCCTTTACCTTCCGGGGTGAATATGAATTCTTTCAATATCCGTATTAATAAGAAAAAAAATTAATGACATTTTATTTATTGGCTAAATTAACTTTTCTTTTGACTGCAATCGGCAGCAGCCTTCGAGCTTCCTATACAAAGTCTGCAGCCTTGTTAACACACAATTCTTTTTTTTTTTTAAATATATTTCAAAATCTGTTTCGGAAGGGTTTTAGATATTTGTTTTTGGGTATATTTGTGTACATAATCAAAAGTGAAAATGCTACTTATACTTTTGTTTTAACAGTAAACAAAATTAAAGAATAATACGAATCAAAGTATATTGAAACATGGTGCATATTCACTAATTTCTAATTGTTTCTACAGATTCAACTCACTTTGACTTCCACTATTTATCTATGTTTATTATTGACTTCCTTTTTCATTAGGGTAACAACCCCACAATGGGCCAAGGTCGTCTGCCTGATGGCAAAATTCCAGACAGATGTTTACTCTTTACAGAATAGAGGTTTCATCATACGCCTTATAGTTTAAGGATGATTCCGAACCACCACAAGAAACAATGCCACCACCGAGACTCTGTGGCCCCATGTGCCAGAAATCTGGTACTTCGACCATCAGGCCCCTATTATTGGATTTGCCTCCTCTATATAAGTATGCGCATATATAGATTATATGATAAGCATGTGATCTCATTACATTAGTAGTAATCAGACCACATGTTACATTTTTCATGCTGGAATTATTTTAATACTAGTTTATTTATTTAATACACACCATAAAATTACTACAAATATATATCTACTAACTTTTAAACAAATAAAACTCAGTGAAATAAAGTATAGAAAAATACAATCATTGAAATAAAATTTACAATGAAAAATGTCTACTTTAATACGAAAAAAAAAAAAAAATATTTAGCAAACTTTATGGATATACAAATATTCACTTTCACTAAAGCACAAAGAACATTTTATAAGTCAGGCACATTGCAGTTGAGAAATTTGAGGACACTGCAAATAAATCTTGACACTCCATCACCTTATAAAACGAAGTAAATAAAAAATAAAACAGATTTTGAACAAATTCTTCTTCTTTTTGCCTTTTTTTTGTTCATCCTGTCCGATCTCTCACCTTGTCTGAACATTATTTAACCAAACATCACAAAGTATATAAAAGACCAAGACCAGGAGAAAAATTTCCTCCTTTTTTGTGCAGCGTTGATGGCAATTCCTATAAATTGTGTTCGAAGAAATTGTGCAAGTTTGGAAGGAGGGGAGAAGAATTCCTCGATTTTTTTTTCTGTCTTTACACCCCATCGATGATCGACTTAATTTTTTTCGCGCATTACCTCCTGCATTGATATGTTTTCAAGTTTGAAAAAATCCCCTTAACTTTCTCCCCGTTTTTTTTTTTTTTTTTTTTTTTTTTTGTTAGTTTTTCTCTTTTTTTGTTTTTTTGACTGAGTTTTTTTCGACATCGTCGACTGAGCTCGTAAATTATCCAATTGACCCAAAGCAGTTTAACATGCTGTTGAGATGTGGTAATTAAAAGAGGATAAATTTAAGGTTTTTTTTTTTTTTTTTTTAGATTTAATTTACTTCCTACTAACACGGATGTTGTATTTTCAGTGGTATAAATGAAACGGTTGTGTTATGCTTTTTGATACATTTGGCAAGTTTATTAAAATTTATGTAGTTCTAGTTCGCCCTGGTGGTTAGTAGATCTAGTTAACGAACTGTAAAAGATAATTAAATATACGAAAAGCAATAAGACATTTACAACAAAGTTTCCGGTTTCACATTGGGATGCTTTCCTATCTAATGCAGCTGGCAATACAGAAACAGTTATCTTTAAGGGCTTCACCACTGTTACTCATTTAATACTACCTAGGGGCACGTGTAGCTTAAATATATGTTACTGATGCGAGTAAATGTTACGGATGTCCCCCACCAACACTCTACGGAATCTACGATTTAAACTGAATTCTGAACCGTTACAAGCATCCATGCAACCGCCGGGACTCCAACTCGGAACCTGGGGCACTCTGTGCCAGAAAGCTAGTCCCTCGGCGAATCAAGCCCCTATTTGCTTTGCCTCCTTTATAATATATGCATGTGCATACAAATATGTACTATTGATATCACATGTTACATTTCTTATCTTGGCATTATTTTTTAATAGTTTATTTGTTTAATACACACCAAAAAATTACTATAAAATATATATATATAGTAACTTTTACACAAATAAATTGAAATGAAATAAAACATAGAAAACGATAATCATTGAAATAAAATTTTCAATGGCATACGTGTGCTTCAATACGAAAAAAAAATATTTAACATGTTTGAAAACTTATGGATATAAAAATATTCACTTTTACGGAAGCACAAAGTAAAAACTGATTTAGGTCCTTATCACACATTTTATAAGTCAGGAACATTGCAGTTCAGAAATTTGATGACACTGCAAATAAATCTTGACACTCCATCACCTTATAAAACGGAGTAAATAAAAAATAAAATAGATTTTGAACAAATTCTTCTTTTTAGAAATTTTTTTTTTTCTTCATCCTGTCCGATCACTCACCTTGTCGGAACATTATTTAACCAAACATCAGAAAGTATATAAAAGCCCGAGACCGGGAGAAAATTTTCTCCTTTTTGTGCAGCGTTGATGGCAATTCCTATAAATTGTGTTCGGAGAAATTGTGCAAGTTTGGAAGCAGGGGAGAAGAATTCCTCGATTTTTTTTTCTCTTTACACCCCATCGATGATCGACTTCATTTTTTTCGCGCATTACCTCCTGCATTGATATGTTTTCAAGTTTGAAAAAATCCCCCTAACTTTCTCCCCTTTTTTTCTGTTAGTTTTTTTCTTCTTTTTTTATTCTTTTGACTGAGTTTCTTTCGACATCGTCGACTGAGCTCGTAAATTATCCAATTGACCCAAAGCAGTTTAACATGTTGTTGAGATGTGGTAATTAAAAGAGAATAAATTTAAGGATTTTTTTTTGTTTGTTGAGATTTAATTTACTTCCAACTAACAAGGATGTTGTGTTTTCGCGGTTAAAATGAAACAGTTGTATGCTCCTTTTTTCATATGTTTGACAAGTTTATTAAAATTTAAGTAACTCTAGTGCAGTTTGGTGGTTAGTAGCTTTAGTTAACGAACTGAAAAAGTTTATTAAATATACAAAAAGTAATAAGAAATATACAACATAGTTTATGGGTTTCACACGGGGATGTTTTATTTCTAATGTAGCTGGCAATACGGAGACAGTTATCTTTAAGGGCTGCACCGCTGTTACTCGTTGAACACTAACCAGGGGCACTGGTAGATTGAAGATATGTTACGGATGCGAGAAACAATACCCCACATCGCTCTACGATCATATTAGACTGAAATCTAGGATTTAAACTGGATTCCCAACCAACTACATCAAAAATCTATGCAACCACCGGGCCTCGAACCTGAAACAATTGCTACCTAGCTCCAGAAAGGTTATCCCTCGGCCATCAGGCCCCTATTATTATCTTTGCCTCCTCTTTATATGCATGTGCAAACAAATTAATAGTAATGAGATCACATGTTACATTTTTTATATTCGAATTATTTTTTAATACACACTATAAAATTTCTATAAAATATAAATCTTATATGTTTTAAATAAATGAAATAAAAGATAGAAATATATAATCATTGAAATAAAGCTTACAAAAAATATACTAGTGTAGTTCAAGACGAAAAATTTTTTTATAGCATGTTTAGAAACTGTATGGATGTAAAAATATTCCCTTTTACGGAAGCACAAAGCAAAAACTGATTTAGTTCCTCATCACACGTTTTATAAGTCAGGCACATTGCAGTTGAGAAATTTGATGACACTACAAATAAATCTTGACACTCTATCACCTTATAAAACGAAGTAAATAAAACATAAAACAGATTTTGAACAAATTTTTCTTTTTTCCTTTTTTTTTTAGTTCATCCTGTCCGATCTCTCACCTTGTCGGAACATTATTTAACCAAACATCACAAAGTATATAAAAGCTCGAGTCCAGGAGAAAATTTCCTCCTTTTTGTGCAGCGTTGATGGCAATTCCTATAAATTGTGTTCCAAGAAATTGTGCAAGTTTGGAAGGAGGGAGAAGAATTCCTCGATTTTTTTTCTCTGTCTCTCCCCCATCGATGATCGACTTCATTTTTTTCGCGCATTACCTCCTGCATTGATATGTTTTCAAGTTTGAAAAAATCCCCCTAACTTTCTCCCTTTTTTTTTTTTTTTTTTTTTTTTTTTTTTTTTTTTTTTTCTGTTTTTCTATTCGTGTGACTGAGTTTCTTTCGACATCGTCGATTCAGCTCGTAAATTATCCAATTGACCCAAAACGGTTTTACATGTTGTTGAGATGTAATTAAAAGAGAATAAATTTAAGATTTTTTTTTTTTGGTTTAGATTTAATTTACTTCCAACTAACAAGTATGCTGTATTTTTGCTGTATGAATAAAACAGTTGTGTTATCCTTTTATTTTTCATACATTTGGAAAGTTTATTAAAATTTAAGTAGCTCTAGTTCGCCCTGGTGGTTGGTAGCTTTAGCTAACGAACTGTAAAATATCAATTAAATATAAGAAAAACCAATAAGAAATGTATTAAGTGTACAGCAAAGTTCCGGGTTTCACACTGGAATGTTTTCCTTTCTAATGCAGCTGGCAATACAGAGAAAGTTATCTTTCAGGGCTTTACCGCTGTTGCTCATTTCGCACTACCGAGGGGCACGTGTAGCTGGAAGATATGCTACGTATGCGAATAACACTACACCCGCAACGCTCTACGATCATATTAGATCGGAATCTGCGGTTTAAACTGGATTCCGAGCCACTACAAGCATCTATGCAACCGCCGGATCACGAACACGAAACCTGTGGTAACGAGTGCCAGAAACTTGATTCCTCGTCCATCAGACCCTTATGCTTTGTTCTATGCATCAGGCTTTGCATCCTCTATAAATGCATGTACATACAAGGTAGTAGTAATGAGATCACATGTTAATTTTTTTTTATTTTGGTATTACTTCTTAATAGATTATTTAATAGACACCATAACATTTTTTGTAAAATATATATATAGTAACTTTTAACAAATAAAATGCAATGAAATAAAATATAGAAAAATATAATCATTGAAATAAGATTTACAATGAAATTTGTGTACCTAAAAACAAAAAAAAAGAAATATTTAACATGTTTGAAAACTTTACGGATATACAAATATTCCCTTTTACGGAAGCACACAGCAAAAACTGATTTAGTTCCTCATCACACGTTTTATAAGTCAGGCACATTGCAGTTGAGAAATTCGATGACACTGCAAATAAATCTTGACACTCCATCACCTTATAAAACGGAGTAAATAAAAAATAAAACAGATTTTGAACAAATTCTTCTTCTTTTTGACTTTTTTTAGTTCATCCTGTCCGATCTCTCACCTTGTCGGAACATTATTTAACCAAACATCACAAAGTATATAAAAGCTCGAGACCAGGAGAAAATTTTCTCCTTTTTGTGCAGCGTTGATGGCAATTCCTATAAATTGTGTTCGAAGAAATTGTGCAAGTTTGGAAGGAGGGGAGAAGAATTTCTGGATTTTTTTTTTCTCTCTTTACACCCCATCGATGATCCACTTCATTTTTTTCGCGCATTACCTATTGCATTGATATGTTTTCAAGTTTGAAAAAATCCCCCTAACTTTCTCCCTTTTTTTTTTTTTTAGTTTTTTTTTTTTTTTTTTTTTTTTTTATTCGTTTGGCTGAGTTTCTTTCGACATCGTCGACTAAGCTCGTAAATTATCCAATTGACCCAAAGCAGATTAACATGTTGCTGAGATGTGGTAATTAAAAAGAGAATAAATTTAAGGATTTTTTTTTTGTTGAGCTTTAATTTACTTCCAACTAACAAGGATGTTGTGTTTTCGCGGTGTAAATAAAACAGTTGTGTTATCTTTTTTTTTCATACATTGGGCACGTTTATTAAAATTTAAATATTTCTGATGCGACCTGGTGGTTAGTAGCTTTAGCTAACGAACTGTAAAATGTCAATTAAACATACGAAAAGTAATACGAAATGTACAACAAAGTTTCCGGGTTTCACACGGGTATGTTTTATTTTCTAATGCAGCTGGCAATACAGAGACATCTATCTGTAATTGCTGCACCGCTGTTACTCGTTGAACACTACCCAGGGAGCACGTGTAGCCTGGAGATATGCTACATACGCAGGTAACACTACCCCCATAACGCTCTACAATCATATTATACAGGAATTTACGGTTTAAACTGGATTCTGAACCACTACAAGCATCGATGCAAAAGCCGGGACGCGAACTCGGACCCTGGGGCACCGTGGGCCAGAAAGATGGTCTGGAAACCACGGCAATTATGCTCTATTATTGGCTTTGCCTCCTCTATATATGCATAGGCATACAAATTAATAGTAATGAGATCATGTTACAATTTTTATTTTGAAATTATTTTTAATACTAGTTTATTTATTTAATACACACAATAAAAACTTTTATTAAAAAATATATATGTATTTTCTAATAACTTTCAAACAAATAAAAGGAAATGAAATAAAATATAGAAAAATAAGAACATTGAAATAAAACTTACAATGAAATATGTGTATTTTGATACGAAAAAAAATGTATTTAACATGTTTGAAAACTTTATGGATGTAAAAATATTCCCTTTTACGGAAGCACAAAGCAAAAACTGATTTAGTTCCTCATCACACGTTTTATAAGTCAGGCACATTGCAGTTGAGAAATTTGATGACACTGCAAATAAATCTTGGCACTCCATCACCTTATAAAACGAAGTAAATAAAAAATAAAACAGATTTTGAACAAATTCTTCTTCTTTTTTACACTTTTTTTTTCTTCATCCAGTCCGATCTCTCACCTAGTCGGAACATTATTTAACCAAACATCACAAAGTATATAAAAGCTCGAGTCCAGGAGAAAATTTCCTCCTTTTTGTGCAGCGTTGATGGCAATTCCTATAAATTGTGTTCCAAGAAATTGTTCAAGTTTGGAAGGAGGGGAGAAGAATTCCTCGAATTTTTTTCTCTCTTTACACCCCATCGATGATCGACTTCATTTTTTTCGCGCATTAACTCCTGCATTGATATGTTTTCAAGTTTGAAAAAATCCCCCTAACTTTCTCCGTCTTTTTTTTTTTTTGTTAGTTTTTTTTTTTTTTTTTTTTTTATTCGTTTGGCTGAGTTTCTTTCGACATCGTCGACTAAGCTCGTAAATTATCCAATTGACCCAAAGCAGTTTAACATGTTGTTGAGATGTGGTAATTAAAAGAGAATAAATTTAAGGATTTTTTTGTTATTGAGATTTAATTTACTTCCAACTAACAAGGATGTTGTGTTTTCGCGGTATACATAAAACAGTTGTGTTATCCTTTTTTTCTTCTTAAATTTATCAAGTTTATTAAAATTTCAGTAGCTCTAGTTCGCCCCGTTGGTTAGTAGCGTTAGTTAACGAACTGAAAAATATAATTAAATATACGAAAAGTAATAAGAACTGTACTAAGTGTACAACAAAGTTTTCGTGTGTCACACGGAGATATTTTCCTTTCTAATGCAACGGGCAATACAGAAACTGTTATCTTTAAGGTCTGTACCGCTGTTACACGTTGAGCATTACCCAGGGGCACATGTAGCTTGAAAACATGCTATGGATGCGAGCTACATTACCCCCACAACGCTCTACGATCCTATTAGACCGGGAACCGTTAAACTACTTTCCGAACCACTACGAACATCCATGTCACCGCCGGGACACGAACCCGAAACCTTCGGTTTCGAGAGCCAGAAAGCTTATCCCTCGGTCATCACACCCTTATGCTTTGCTCTATGCATCATGTTTTTGCCTTCTCTATATACGTATGGGCATACAAATTAGTAGTAATGAGATCACGTTACATTTTTTTATTTTTTATCTTTTAATTATTTTTTAATATCTTATTTATTTAATAACACCATAAAATTTCTATAAAATATATATCTAGTAACATTTAAACAAATAAAATGAAATGAAAATAAAACATAAAAATATATTCATTTATATAAAATTTACTATGAAATACTACTACACTTTGATACAAAAAAAAATATGTAGCATTTTTATGGATATAAAAATATTCAATTTTACGGAAGCACAAAGGAAAAAAAAACTGATGTAGTTCCTTATCACACATTTTATAAGTCAGGCACATTGCAGTTGAGAAATTTGATGACACTGCAAATAAATCTTGACACTCCATCACCTTATAAAACGGAGTAAATAAAAAATAAAACAGATTTTGAACAAATTCTTCTTCTTTTTTACTTTTTTTTAGTTCATCCTGTCCGATCTCTCACCTTGTCGGAACATTATTTAACCAAACATCACAAAGTATATAAAAGCTCGAGACCAGGAGAAAATTTTCTCCTGTTTGTGCAGCGTTGATGGCAATTCCTATAAATTGTGTTCGAAGAAATTGTGCAAGTTTGGACGGAGGGGAGAAGAATTTCTGTTTTTTTTTTCTCTCTTTACACCCCATCGATGATCCACTTCATTTTTTTCGCGCATTACGTCCTACATTGATATGTTTTCAAGTTTGAAAAAATCCCCCTAACTTTCTCCTTTTTTTTTTTTGTTAGTTTTTTTTTTCTTTTTTTTTTTTTTTTTTTTTTTTATTCGTTTGACTGAGTTTCTGTCGACATCGTCGACTGAGCTCGTAAATTATCCAATTGACCCAAAGCAGTTTAACATGTTGCTGAGATGTGGTAATTAAAAGAGAATAAATTTAAGATTTTTTTTTTTGAGATTTAATTTACTTTCAACTAACAAGGATGTTGTGTTTTCGCGGTACAAATAAAGCAGTTGTGTTAACCTTTTTCCATACAGTTGGAAAGTTTATCCAAATTTAAGTAGCTCTGGTGCTGCCTGGTGGTTAGTAAATTTATTTAAAGAACTGAAAAATTACAATTAAATATATGAAAAGCAAAGGAAAATGTACTAGGTGCACAAAAATGTTTATTGGTTTCACACAAGGATGGTGCTACGATTATAGTACGATTTGTTGCATAGTAGGTGAAAGCAGTTGAAAACAGAGGTTTTAATCCGCGATAAAACTTCTTACAATCAAACATTTTATATTTCGTAACGAAAAGAATCGATGGATTTTTGTAACGAGTTTCTAGTTTCTCACACCACTTGTCAGACAGTTGATTATCGCTACTAGCATTTGGTGTTTTCTCCCATAGGTCACCCAGAAACAGTCAGTTTCTTTAAAAGTCCTCGCGAGGATAACTCATTAACTATCAATGGGTTGTTGTTCGTAGCGCATATTAGTGGAACACTTCCACCAATGTTCAACAAAAACAAGCATCACATACACTAATTTAAACAGAAAAGTTTATGTTATTCAATTAATTGTTTTTAAAATGCTTCAAAATTATATCCTATCATGAAGAATATTTACAAATAACTACAAGTTTAGTTGAAATTTTAAATCTTGATATAAATCAACGTATTAATTCAAAAAATAAATACATATACTTGTTGTCATCTATATTCTTTTGTCACAAAAATACACAAATTTTCCCATAGGCAGGTATGAAAAAAATACACAAATTTTCAATACATCGTTATGAAAAAGTATACAAATGTTCAATATACTGTTGCTAAAAAAGTAGGCAATTTCCACTAAAACATGTATACACCTTTAGCTATCAAAACCTATCATAAAATCATAATTCATTACAATGATGCTTATTCATTTTGCTTCATTATGCTTTGCACACTTTTTTATCGCATTTTGCACCCTATTTGCCCTCATGCAAGTCAAATGTGTGGCCAGAAACGTTGCTTAAGGGATTGCATTACAAAAGCGAGAGCTCTGCATTAAACTGATCAACATCTAAATATACATTCCTGAAAGGCGCCAACTAGCGATCATGCCCAGAAAATGTAAATCAGTCATCGGGTATAATACATCGGCTGCAGGGTTTGTAGAACATTTCCTTTCATGACAGTTGAAAGCACACCACATCG
Organism: Caerostris darwini; assembly: GCA_021605075.1. Classification (NCBI taxonomy): domain Eukaryota; kingdom Metazoa; phylum Arthropoda; class Arachnida; order Araneae; family Araneidae; genus Caerostris; species Caerostris darwini. Next base: position 1,723,064 of record BPLQ01013881.1, on the reverse strand, counting down.
AATGCTCTAACAATCTTTGTATGATTTTACAATAATTACTATTGATCACCATATTCATTATGAAGGTTCATGAATAATTGACTAAGTCTCTGTCACCCAAACAAGGGAAGTGGCGCGAAGTAACGAATTACACAAGGATTTGGACAGCACCACCTAATTTAGTCTTAGAACGTTCATTTTGCATATGTTATAAATGTGTGAATAAAATATATATCCTTATGGAACAATGCAAGGAATGAAGAAATTACCATTTCCGGAACTGAATAGGTATCATAAAATACTGTGATTCTTATAATAAAAATCATTATTTTTTATTACAATAATAAAAACATAGAACATGATGATAAAATATGAATTTACCTTAATAATGGCTATTATTTTTAATAATAGTAATGTAAATAATGAATGTTATATATTACAGGTACTTTTCAATTTCATTAGATTATATATAATAATATTACAAACTTATTTATAAATATATTCATAATATATATTCTAAATTAAAATTTTCTTACTGGAAGAATTTATAACTACAGTATCCCTCATATCATCCCTTATATATTTAATAAAAATCAAGATTGTCCAAAAATACTATTTATGATGCCGATATACTTAGTAATTAATGCAAAACAGATAAAATGTATCTTCAATTATTAGTCACGCTATGTTTTGTTAATGTTAATATTTTTTTTGTCTCTATTTTTTATTACAATAATAAAAAAATAGAACATAGTAATACAATATATACTTACATCAACGATGTTTATTATAGCAATGTAAATACCGAATGCCATTTATTACAGATATTCTTTAATTTCATTAGTTATATACAATATTACAAACTTATTTATAAATAAATACATTCATAATATAAATTGCAAGTTGATTTTTTTTTACTGGAAGAATTTCTACTACAGTATCCTCCATTACAAAACACGGATCTATGTATTTTCTAAAAAATAAGATTGTCCACAAAAATTATTTACGATGTCTATATACATATTAATTAATGTAAAACATATAAAATTTATTTTCAATTTTATTCACGCTAGTTAATGTTTTGTTAATATTAATGTCTCTATTTTTTTATTACTATGTTCTATTTTTTATTATTTAACAATGAAAAATAGAACATAGTGATACAATATGTACTTACCATAATAATGTTTATTATGTCAATGTAAATACCGATTGCTATTTATTACAGGTATTCTTTAATTGCATTAATTATATACAGTATTACAAATTTATTCAAAAATAAATACATTCATAATCTAAATTCCAAATTATTATTATTTTACTGAAAGAATTTCTAACTACAGTATCCCTCATTACATATCGCGGCGTTATGTCTTTAATAAAAATCAAGATTGTCCCCAAATAATATTTTTTATGTCAACATACATATTAATTAATGTAATACAGACAAAATTTATTTTCAATTTTTAGTCAAGCTAGTTAATATTGTATGTCTTATATTCAAACTACACTTTTAATAATTCCAAGTTAAAAAAAAAGTAAGATCCTGCTATCGCACTACCATTAAGTCATGATTTTATTTGCCTCCTGAGAAGGAGTTACTGATACATAGTTTAATGTGTTATTTTGAGGTCAAGTTCAATAATAAACGAAAAATCAGATACGTGAATAGTTAATCGTTTATAACTTTGTTATTATTTTTATATGCGTATTTTAAGCGAAAGAGTAGATAATATTCTTTCGGGAGATATTACGAAAATGAAACAACGTTACATTAATACAAATTATCATGTTTAAACATCAGATGAACTAGCTTAAAAATGATTAATCCAAAAAATCTAATATTAAAAATTCATTTCTTACTTTTATAAATGATTTTTATAATCCAAATAATGAGTATGATAAATAATAAATTTTTGCATTTTATATGTGTATTTTATGTATTTTTAATTAATTTCTATGCAATATTTATTTCTGTGCCGTCTTTAATGATAGTCATAACATTTTGTGAGATACTATTTTTTGTCACATTGGTGGGACTCGTGTTCCACTTATGTACACCACGAACGGTAGATGGGGTATTGTAATCCGGGGGGACTTTTCAAATGACAGTCCAAATGACATTCTTTGCGGTTTCGTATAGAATAAACCCCAGGAGACTCGATAGGTTGACTGGCTGTTGATGCAAGGCATTTATACACATTGTAGCAATCGCCGTTAATGCACATTTATACAAATGTACACATAAACAGACATTTATGCATACATTTATATACAGTATACTCCCTCCTCCTTTCTGGAAGCATAAAATGTCACAGATATCAGCAGAACCTTCAATCCTCCTAAACACTTCCGCTGGGCCATAAGTAAGAAATATTTTAAAGATACATGAAACTAATGTTACACGTATTTTTAAAATATTTCATAATATATTTCCTTTAATAAAATTAAATTATTATAGAAACAATGATTTGAAATGAAATAAACATTTATTTAAATCCAATAAAACACAAAGTTATTCACTACTTATGTAAATTTTATTGATTTTAGAAGTGCATAACATTTGGTTTTATTGGATTTAAATAAATATTTCTTTCATTTCAAATAAAGGCTTATAAAAATAGGTACTTGACTCGGGGATATATACAGGACGCTTAATTAAACTGACGTTACAGAGTCATCTGATCAATGTCAATGAATTATGAAGGAACTTAATTGAAACATTACTTTTTTTTGACGATTTTAAATCAATTTTTCCCAATTTCCTGTAAACCCGGAATTGCATCTTTATTTATATTAATACTGTTTTGAAGGAATTGATAAACATTCATTTAGTACACGAAGTCCTTTTGTACAGAACACTTTGACGGAATCCAGTTCAATATTTCATTTAATAAAATCAAAATTTCTAAGATCAATAAAATTTACACAAGTAGTGCATAACATTGTGTTTTATTCAATTTAAATAAATTCTAATTTAATTTCAAATAATTGTTTCTAAAATCTATATACTAAAGTGGAGACTTAATTAAACTGATGTTACAGAGCCATATGAGCCGTGTCAATGTATTGTGAAGGAACTTAACTGAAATATTACTTTCTTTTCACAATTACGGTTCCCATCATTTCTGTAAATTCTAATTGCATCTTTATCTATATTAGTACTGTTTAGAAGGAACTGATGAACATTCATTTGAGTATGTTAAGTACTTTTGCAGGGAGTACTTTGATAGAATGCAATTTATGTTTAACAAGAATGGTGAATATATTTAAAGGCGGACATCAAATTCGTTAATTGAAAGTAGTTATATATTCAGTTCCTTTTTTTTTCATGGTTTTGTGAGTTCATTGTAAGTGTCTTTAAGTATTGCGAAGTATCATATATCTCTGTATTGATTCTATTTGAAAACATATTTTTGCTCTGAATTTTTATATTGTGCATCCTCTGAATCTTCTCCGAATCATTTTACTTTGCATTTTCAATAAACTTCATGTTTTCCCAGTTGTTAAAATGAGTTTTCATAATTTCTTAGATAATAATTTTTGGTTTGATAAAATTAAATAATATTAAAAAATTATTTAATTCCTATAAGAAAAAGACATTAATAAGGAGACAGAGAAGTATACAATTTATAATCTAATTCATAATTATAGTTCAAATATTAAATATCTGCTGATATTAAACATTGTAAATATTTAATTGGGGATATATATATATATATATATATATATATATATATATATATATATTAGATAAATTGTAACATTATATATAGAAAGAGATATTTTCAAATTAATTTCAAACGAATTCAGTTTATTATAATTAAATAATATATTAACTATATTATATGAAATATATTAATGGAGAACACAATGTTTGGTAAAGTCTATTAATTTTAATATAATCATAGATTAGACATTAATATTTAATAAGTTTTTTTTTAATAACTTGCGACATAATTTCACAATGAATAATATTAATATTCGTAACAATTATATTTTGAAAATAAATAAAATAATTTATAATGACTTTTCTAAAAAAAGAATAAAACAACTAACCGATGACTTACACTCATGTCCATAAATTAAGGATAATTCAGAATCACACAGAAATTGAAATCTAAAATAAAAATTTCACCTGTAGAATTATCACACATCTTGAAGAAGAATATGCAAATTACAGGAAATCACCAGATGGCGCGGATAGTACGTCTCAATGATGAAAGTGTAAGAGAGGGGTATATAAGGAATGGTGGCAAAGAAGTAAAATTGTTCACGAGCGCTTTAAAAGCCTTTCAGTGCAATAACCGCATAGTTATGGCACAAAGGAAGCATTTGGATGATTTTTTACGTGATAGAATTATGGGACGACTGGAATGTGGACGTACCCAGCTGGAAGTATCCGAGGAAGTTGGAATCGCCCAGAGTGTCATCTCCAGGCTTTGGCAATGATTCCAAGATGATGGTAATGTGAGTAGATGTTACAGCACAGGTCGCCCCCGAGTTACAACGCCGAATGAGGACCGGTATTTAGCAGTTACTGCCAAAAGAAACAGACGGAGCACAGCATCAGTCCTGTCTGGTCAGCTCTCTTCAGCTACCAGTACGACAGTTTCAAGGCAGACCGTGTACAGACGCTTAGGGCACATTGGTCTATATGTTCGTAGGCCTGCCAGATGTGTTCCACTTACAGCAACTCAATGTCGCCTGCGATTAACCTGGAGTAGAGAGCATGCATTGTAGATACCGTAACAGTGGTCTGGTGTGATGTTTTCCGACGAGTCCAGGTTTAGTTTGCAGTCTGATTCTTGCCGGACTTTCATATGGAGAGCGCCAGGTACCGGTTACCACCAAGAGAACACCATTGAACGACACCGTTACGGTGGTGCAGGATGGCTCGTTTGGAGAGGAATTATTCTTGGTTCCAGAACTGACCTGCATGTTTAGAGTGTAACGATGACAGGCCACATCTATCGGGATGTCATTCTGGAACAACATGTACGTTTGTTTCGGGGCGCCATGGGTGCTGAATTTCTGTTTATGGATGACAACGCCCGTCCACAACGTGCAAACATTGTAGACGAATGCCTTCAATTGGAGGATATCACTCGTATGGATTGGCCAGCATACTCACCGGACTTGAATCCAATAGAGCATATGTGGGATATGCTTGGCCGACGAATTGCAGCCCGTCAACCCCCTCCCACCTGTCAACCGGAACTTCGGAGGGCATTGCTTGATGAGTGGTGTAATATTCCCCAATATCAGATTGATAATTTGATACTCAGCATGCCTAGGTGTTGTAAGACCTGTATTGTATCGTCCGGGAGACATACTCCATATTAACCATCATACTTACCATGTTATACTGTTTTTTGTAAATAGGTTCTTTTTTGAAATTTGCGCCAGGGAGTAAAAATCGCAATTTTTATTAATTATGTGAAACATATAGCATCTTTTTTTGCTCTTTACCTTTTGTTTAATAAATAGACTTTACAAATAAGTCAAATTTGTTTTGCTTCTGTCTCTTTCTTTGCCTGAACTTCATTATCCTTAATTTATGGACATGAGTGTATTTTTGAAATTTGATTATTTATTTATTCAAATGCAAAATATTTCAAAAACATCTTTTTATTTTCATTAATTAGTATATCAATAAATTTGTACAAGGTAAATGTCATATGAAACCTTGAAATTTTATGCATAGCTTTATATCAATTTGTCATATTAATTTTTTTCTTATGGTGGTATTGTTTTGTCTGTTTCTAGTTAAATTTTAACGTAAATTTACATGAAAAATTTCATTAACAATAGATTATTTTATACTTATGTGAAAATCAATAAATTTTTTTTTTATTAATAGAAATTTGAATTTTTTGGAAGATTGGAATAAATATCATTATCCGTTAGACGTAACTCTACAATAACAACGATATGTAGTTTTTTCAAAATTATTCTTTTAAAAACAGTTATGTAAAAATAATTAATAATCAGCCGTATGTTTTCTCTGATTGTACATTAGCAACTTGATATCTCATATCTATTATGTATACATATATGTACACATCTATTATGTAGTGTGTCATTTTAATTTAAAATAAATTAATTCAGTATTGAAATTTCATCGTTTAAATGTGTTTTCTCCCTTAATCAACAAATAAAATGAATTTATTGCATTTCTTAAATAGTTTATTGGATATCTTGAACAAAGTTATAATGATCCAGATAGATTGAAAAAAATTAAGACTCAGATGTTAAATTTGTAATGCAAATTTGTGATTTGAATAAAAACATTCTTTATTTCGTTACCATTAAAATACCAAAATCAAATTATAAATGCAATAAAATGAAGTTTTATGTTTTTCATATTCGTCTAACTTACCATTCATTTAAATAATAAAGGAGTATTATAATAGATATGCTGATTCTTTTATAAATGCAAATTTGGATATTAGCTATCTATTACTATTATTATCAATGTGCTCATGAAATATTTAGCATGCATTTATAAATGTTAAAAGTATGTGTTTGAATATATTTACAAAATGTAAATGTGTAGTTGTAATAAAAACGTTTCATAAAAATAATGAATATTTGATAAAAGCCAATTCTTCAGAAATTTCAAATAATAAGTATTATATATATATTATTAAGCAAATTTTTATGTATTTCAATGGGAAATGTAAATCCGTTGTAAAGTGTGTGTACTTGTAAAAATTAGCACCTTGTATCTTAAAGTAATATAAAAGAGATTTCTTCTTTTCTAACACGTTATACTTTTGATGTTATTTTATTTTTATTAGGGAAAACTCTCATCAGATTCTCGTTAATTTTATAGACATTAAACATAATTTTAAATGTTGCCACTGGCTGAATTCGAAAACAGAAACATATTTTTTGTGACAATCTCTCGGGAAAATATATTTATATAATCTGTATTATATTTTTAAGTGGAATAATAAAATGTTAATGAGGAGGAAAAATAATATATTTTCAACAATATTTAAAAGTTATTTCAGCTAAAATTAAAACTTATTTTTTAAGAATTGCTAATAAAATCTTGTTTCTGCCTGTTTTCTATTTGGATTCGTACTGTCACAAAAAAAAACCGTTACTTTCTGTAGTGGAGGTAAGATTTGAACTTGCCTGATTTGAGAAAAAAAAATTAATATTAAAATCAATTTGTGTCGTAATTTACTTTTTTTTTCATTCATTTGATATGACCTTGATTATTAAGGAGTGGAAGGCAAATGAATGGGATGATGTGAAATCACCAGCCTGCTGAATAAATGAAGGTTTATTGGAAAGAGTTTTTTTTACTTCGATATATTAGGCAGCCAAACTGAAAACACAGTTCAGAAAAACATAAAAACTAATTATTTCTTCCGTTTTCAAGCCAAGGCGTTCATTTTGCTAAAAGTTTTGCTGTTTATTGGCTATTTGGCATAAGGTACATAAGATTCTAGACTTTTACCATAGTTAAATTTTAATCTAAATTCTGTTGCATTAAATTCATTGTAAAGGAAATGAAAGCATGTAAAAATAATCATTATTCTGATGAAACTCTCCTTTTACTTCTCTATCAACGTTAACAGAAAGTGACAGCGGGTATAAGGATATGTGAAAAATGAACCAAATATACCTAACCACATCCATAACGAAAAAAAAACTCAACTTGCTGTCTGAACACTCATAAGATATTTACGTTCAAAAATTCTACATTTGCACTCTACTATCGTAATCAAATGAATTTGTTAGTAGTTTATAAGAGAAGTTAAAATTTAAGACAATATGACCAGGCATCAAAATTGGCATGAATTAATTTAAAAATGTAAAACAAATTTTCTATAGTAAAAAATAATTAGTTATTAATTTATTTACTGTAATAAAATTTTCAACATTTGTGGACAATGGCAAAAGGAAACATTAAACACTTCCAATACGTAAATATGAAAAATACGGTTGTTCTCACTTAAATTAGTGATGACAGTTATCATTAAAACAAATATGCAAATCATAACCACGTATTCAATTAGATTCAAAAAGAAGTACAACCAAAATGTATGTAAAAGAAGCGATGCAAATAGACTAAATAAAAAAAGTAAACTTCCCTAAGTTTTTTCTAATTGTCATTCTAGAAGATCAGTTGTAATGAAAGCAAATGATAGTTTCCTTCAACGAAAATGAATGAAAAAAAAAGATAGCAAAATATCAATTACGGTTTCAAAAAAACAACCCAAAAAAAGATAAAAAACAGGAAAAAGAACCTTTAATCCGGAAAAGAAGCTGAGAATTCAATGAAAAAACAATCTCAAGGGGGAGACAGAATAATAAAAAGTAACGAAATAATGAAAAAATAAAAAAAAGGCAATGAGTAATTTCTCAGCCATCCATCACTGTCGGATTAATACAATACATAATTTAGTTTCCAGCAGTATAATAAGCTTAGCAAGACTCTTTCGTGCTGAAAAGGCCTCGACGTTGAGTAAATATATGCTTTTCTGCCCTTTCAGATATGTAACGTTGCAGAGAATTAATTTAATTAAAAAAAGACAAAGGGAAATATCGTCGGTGGTCAGGTTGCTGTATGTGTTTACAGGTATTAGAGTAAATCCTCTTCTGTGTGATGAATGCGCGTGGAATTATTTTAGAAAGAAACTTTCTATGAATAAAATAATACAATTTATTTTTTTTTAAATTAATGTAATCTGAAAGCATATACTTTAAATGGAGCACATACTTGAGTTTCTTCATACTTTGTTCTTATGCAAACTGTATAAAATTTCGAATTTAAATTTTAATGATTTACAATAAAAGCGCTTTCAAATAAACTGTGAATTGTTAAATGCTCTCTTTTAATGGGTATAGTTTAACATTATTATAGTTGCATGGTTAAATTCAAATTCTTGTCATTTATGTTTAGAGCAAGACTCTTTCCTTGTGATGAATGAGTGTGGAATTATTTTAGAAATAAACTCTCTATGAGTAAAATAATACAATTTTTTTTTTTTTTAATTAATGTAATATGGAGGCACATCATTAAAGTTTGAGTTTAACTGCTCCATGTTTTTATACACACTGCATGAAATTTCGAATTTACATTTTAATGGTTTAAAAAAGCGCTTTCAAACAAACTGTGAATAGTTAAATGCGCTGTTTTAACACATTTAATAGTTTAACATTATTATAGTGTTATGGTTAAAGTCAAATTATTGTCATTTATGCTCAGAACCAGACTCTAGCAAGACTCTTTCGTACTGAAAAGTCATCGTCGTTGAGTAAATATATGCTTTTTTGTCCCTTCAGATATCTAACGTTGTAGAGAATTAATTAAAAAAAACAAAGGGAAATATCGTTGGTGGTCAGGTTGTTGTATGTGCTTACAGGTATTAGAGTAAATACTCTCTGTATGATGAATGCGTGTGGGATTATTTCAGAAAGAAACTTTCTATGAATAAAATAATACAATGTATTTTTTTAAATTAATGTAATATGAAGGCACATACTTTAAAGTCTGAGTTTAACTGTTTTTTCATGTTTTTATACACACTGTATAAAATTTCGATTTCAAATGTTAAAATAAAAGCATTTTCAAATAACCTGTGAATAGTTAAATGCTCATTTTTAAAGGGCATAGTTTAATATTGCTATACTGTTATGGTTAAAGTCAAATTCTTGTCATTTATGTTTAGAGCAAGACTCTTTCGTGCTGAAAAGGCCTCGTCGTTGAGTAAATATATGCTTTTCTGCCCTCTCATATATGTACATTGCAGAAAATTAATTTAAATAAATTAAAAAAGACAAAAGGAAATATCGTTCTTGGTCAGGTTGTCGTATGTGTTTACAGGTATTAGAGAAAATCCTCTCTGTGTGATGAATGCGTGTGGAATTATTTTAGAAAGAATCTTTCTATGAATAAAATAATACATATTTTTTTAAACTAATGTAATATGAAGACACATACATTAAAGCCTGAGTTTAACTGCTTCTTCTTCATTTTCTTATACACAACGTACGAAATTTTGAACTTAAAATTTAATGGTTTAAAACAGCGCTTTCAAATAAATTGTGAATAGTTAAATGCTCTTTTTTAAAGGACATTGTTTAACATTGTTAAATTGTTACAGTTAAAGTCAAATTCTTGTGATTTAGATTTTACTCTATGAGCAAAACTTAACTAACAAATATTTCAACATATTTCATAGAAATATTTTATTTACAAACATATTTCAAAATGTAAACTATATTATATTCTTTAGTATAAATAACGATTATGTTAGAGTGATTTTAAACCTTGGGTGCGTGATATAGCTAACTGGTTTTGAATACTTTAATTAACAGGGTCTGCTGATTAAGCAAATTTCTAAAATTATCCATTAAATTTACGTGATAAATCGAAGAAATTATTAAAATAATTTATTATTAAAGTTATTAAAATATTTTCATTAAATAAGTTCGTCAATAGTTTAGTAGTTTCGTGCAGTCAAACAAATACTTCTAAAATTGGTCACATTAATGGAACACATAATAAATTGTACGGTGCATTATAATTTGCTTTAAAATGTGAAAAACAGTTTACTATGGATGAAAAATAGCATAAATTAGAAAATTAAATAGGTTGGTTTTTAAAATCAGAAATTAAATGGGATGATTTTTTTCGCTCGTAATCAAAATAGGATGCAAATTTTTAATTACTGTGGTCTCCATTTCATGACCTCAAAAGAAATACCATTAATATCTATACAATTTATAATTTACTTTTAATAACAGGGATAAAATTTCCATCTTAATCCAATCATATATGGATCGATTGGACATCATGAGTGAGATAGGTTAAAAAACTTTGGATAAAGATTATTATGATAAAGTGCCATTATTAAATAACTGAGAAGCTACAATTCAAAACTCAGTAGTGGTGCGCAGTAGACCTTCCGTCCTGTGATGCACCTAGTAGCACTTTATAATGGCTAAAAAGTCTACAGCTTGGCACTATGTGTACCCTCCAGTGGGTTTCCAGGTAACGAGAAGGCAGACTACCTGGCTAAGAAGGATGCTTTGATCGTGCAGAGTACTCCTCGTCTTTTACCCTTCGGGCTATTAAGCATCTTGTTAAAAAATAGTTCAAAGCCCGTGCTCAAAAGGACCTTACTGATTGTGTATCCCATAAGCCTTGTAGGAATGCTATCCCAAAGTTATGTAATGGTCCAAGGCGTAGAGCGGTTGCTGAATTCCGCTTAGCGACCGGACATGACTGTCTACGGAAACATCTTTTTAGACTCTGAATCGTTCCTTCCCCGATTTGCACTCTGTGCAGCACTGGAGAGGTTATGGATTTCGCTCATCTACTCTACTGTCCTGCGCTTCGTATGACCTTTCTAGCCAAGCGTTACTAGGAGGCCAGAGATATGTTAGATTGATGAACTCTGTTGCAGCATTTTCGGTTTTGTGTTCTTTTTTTCCTTTATTCTTGTATCTTGTTGTACTTGTTTATATTCCGCCATTAGAAATAAAAATAATTTCAAATAGGCAGTAAAGTATAGATAGTCAGCCAGTGGGCTAAAGAGCTCAGGTTCAAAAAAAGTTCATAACATCCGTTGCTGCCATTGCTTTCAGACATAAGGATGGCTTCTAACATCTTGTGTAGTGTCGTCAGTCATGTTGTTTGATGTGAGTTTTCTATGTTTTATCAACAGAAATTTGGGGTAGTTACCATTGAAAGTCATCCTAGAAGGCATTGTCATTCTTTAGTCTTCATCTATGGATTATTCGTGTCATGCCATAAGAAAAAAAAAAAAAAAAAAAAAAACATGAGACCCACAGACGTGCAAATTAAAAAAAATGTATTTTAATAATAGGTTTAACCATTGCCATGTTGGTTATGTTGTTGCTATTCACGTTAGACTTAAGGAAAAATTGTATAAGTCAGAAGGCTTAATGTCTTATTTTTAGATACATTACAGTAAGTTTTCTATAATTCTTTTGCTGTTATTCAAAGTTGAATTCTTTTATGATTAATATTTACAAATATAATGCGCTAATATTTATTTTTGATGTAGGACAACCTAGAAGTGGTAATGATGTCCTTAATTACATTTTTGGTGAAAAGTACACTTGAATAAGAGTATCCTGAAAAGTAAGAATCTCATTAACATTAAATTTCTCGTCGTCTAATTTTTTGTATCCTCTTACAATTATCAGGAAAGTAATTGCTATTTCCAAGACAGTTTTATTTTTACAACTCTGATTCCTTTCATTAAGTATTATGTTTCGAATACACAATCCCCCTTTTATATTCTTTCCTCCAAAGAATTTCGCTTTGTTGCCACCAATATCATATTGGACAGATATATTGGACAAAAGAAAAGACAAAACAATCAAAAGGCTTGTTTGGTAACCATTGAGTGCGGATCCTTTCAGTAATCCGTAAAAATGCTTAAAAAATTTTCAGGCACAAAAATTGGAAAATATCAGCAATATGTTAGGTATTTATTGTATAAGGATATTTGTAGTACAATGTCTGGTAGTTTTTAACTTTCTTTTGGACTACATTTACAGGATATATATTGAATGGTACAAAATCCTCTCATTACAGGAGATAAATTTACATTAGGATTTTCTATAAGTAAATTTTATTTTATAAAACACTTTGCTTATATATTTGGTTAGAAAACATTTGTCATTGAAAATATATATCCCAGACAACAATTTTCTATTCATTTTCATTGTAATATATTGCTACAAAGTTGTTTGCTTTAAAAGAGTTTTGGATTTAGGAGTATATTTACCATAAGAATTGTTACAAAGCCCTGGCTTATAAAAATATTTTTGTACTCTTGGCAGTCAGAGAGAAAAAATAAATCTAAATTCAGTTTTTTTCAATTTAATAGGATTATGAAAGAATTTGAAACATCATCATAACAACAAATTTGAATTTTTATTCAAAGCATGCTTTGAAATAAATATTGAAGATAAATAAAAAAAACCCACCAAAATTATCTGTTATTTTATAAAAGAATCATTAAAAATTTTTAAAGTTTCATGAATAACTTTAAAACTGATTTTAAATAACTAAATCAAGATATTTAACATGGAGAGATAGAAATAATTAAATGGCAAACATTACTTTTACATATCTTTTATAAGACGATTATTGTTATTGAATCTGTAGAACAAAGAAAAAGTGATAAAAAACAATTTCTTCAAAAACTTATTTTTTTATTGAGTTTCCAATTTACAAGTTGTAGCTTAAAACAAGTAGTAAAATAATTGTTTCTTATTTTTTTTCTCTATTAGTAAATCATGAATAATTAATCAAGTAATTACTACAAGTTTCGTAAGAAAAAGTGGCAAAAGATTTTTCAATTTTCAATTATTTAATTTCAGATATTCAAAAAGAGTATAATTAATATCTCTAATATAAATATGAAATTTATAATATATTATCAGGAAAATAAATAATATCATCAATAAAATAAAATATCATTATTAAATCAAAGTATAAATGGAAATTTGCAATTTATGAAAATGTAAATAAATAATTTTATGTGTGTTTAACTAGTAAAATTATATGCATTATAATGAACATTAAAAAAGGAAAATAAAAAATATTTTAACAATAATTCAAGTTAATTACATTAATAAAAAACATTTCTTCAGTTTGCAATCTTTTAGTAAATTTAAAAGCTTAGAGAATTTCTCATATTTAAATTTCTTTAAAAATTTTTATGTTTTTACATTTATTTTAAGAAATTCATAATATATATTATTAAAATAATTAGTTATATTTATTATAGATATGTATCAATTATAATTTTATTATCTGAAATAAAAGTAATTATGCATCCAATTTTGAATATATAATCTTTTATTAACTTAAAAAAATAATTATTTATAATTAACGAAATTAAAATTTGACAGATGAAATCTAGATTAAAAACAAATTCTATAATTTATAACAATAATTGTATAATATGTAATTGTAAAATATTTTATAACATATAATAATAACTAGTTGTTAAATATATAGTATCAAAAAAATATATGATTTTAATTATTTAAATTAAAATTTTTGGCATGCTTTAAAAAGTTTTAATTTTACAATTACTGTCTTTAAAATACGCATCCTATAAATGCAATTAATGTTTTATGCTTCTTCACAGGATTTTAATATTCTTAGTATTTAAAACAAATCGATGTAAAAGTATATCTGTAGAATTTCATACTCCAACAAATATGCAATCGGCACATTCATTAATGTGAACTTGACGAATCCAAAATCATATGTAATTGGTGAATTTGCACTTAACCAGTCTGATATATGACGATATATCGCCCAGTTAGTAATAAATACATCAGCGTGTGATCGTGTCTTGCTAAATTTCCCTGAAGGCATGGGAACAAATACTTATCGTATAACGAATAAGTTCGACTGTATACATAACACAACAGAGCCTTTCGCTTTGACCGATGCTGTCAAATAGAAGATTTTAAAGTTTTTTTCCATACAATAAAAAAATCGTATCAATTTACTCTGAAATCAGTACTTTTCTTATTTTTTAAGGACTTCTTGTGTTGTGGATTTCTTTAAAATGTTTTAATAATTCTTGAACGCTTTCACAATACTACAGAAAAATTAATTAATCCTATTAAAGCTGGATTAAATAAGTCTATTAATTAAATAATGTGACATCAAAAATATAATTTGTATGTTTAAAATTCGCATTGAAAATAATTAAGTGGACCTCAGTTTTAGGACCTTTCCTACAGAGAATAATGTTGGCGTATAGCATTCGCTAAATGCAGTGTCAGATGTTGTAATTTCATGTGTCAGGTGTTGTAAAAGCATGCATGATATTTTAACGAAAATAATTCCATAAAAGAGAAAGTTGGTGAACAAAATTTTTACTGATGTAAAATAAGCATTTTTGAACATATTATCATCCAGAAAGAAAGGTACAGATGTGGTGAGAAGCTTAAATAACTCGAAATTTTATTTAAGTCATCCATTTGTAGACCGCGATTTGAGAAATATCATTGCACTAATGTTAGCACATGCAATAGCATTAGTTAAATATACTTGTCAATAGAGAAATTCAAAGATCAAATAAATAAAAAAAAAAGCATGCATTAGATTTTAATGAAACATATATCTTGTAAATGGTAAATTGGATGTTTAAAACATTTGCTAATGTGACAAAAATACACTGAAGTGACAAAAGTCATGGGATGCCTCTTAATATCGTGTCGGCCCTCCTTTCGCCCGGCGAAGTGCAGCAACTCGACGTGGCATGGACTCAACAAGTCGTTGAAAGTCTTCTTCAGGAATATTGAGCCATGCTGTCTCGATAGACGTCCATAATTGTGAAAGCGTTGATGGTGCAGGATTTTGGGCACGAACAGACCTCTCGATGATGTCCCATAAATGCTCGATGGGATTCATGTCGGGCAATCTAGGTGGCCAGATCATTCGTCGGAATTGTCCAGAATGTTCTTCAAACCAATCGCGAACACTTGTGACCCGGTGACAGGCGCAATGTCATCCTTAAAAATCCCATCGTTGTTTGGGTACATGAAGTCCATGAATGGCTGCAAGTGATCTCCAAGTAGCTGAACATAAGCATTTCCAGTCAATGTTCGGTCCAGTCGCACCAGAGGACCAAGTCCATGCCATGAAAAAACAGCCTACACCATTACGGAGCCACCACCAACTTGAACAGTGCCTTGCTGACAGTTTGGGTCCATGGCTTCGTGGGGTCTGCGCCACACTCGAACCCTACCATCAGCTCTTACCAACTGAAATCGTGACTCATCGGACCAGGCCACGGTTTTCCATACATCTAGGGACAAACCGATATGCTCACGTGCCCACGAGAGTCGCTGCAGGCGATGTCGTTCTGTCAGTAAAGGCACTCGAGTCGGTCTTCTGCTGGAATTGCCCAAGAAAGCCAAATTTCTCCGCACAGTTCTAACAGACAAGTCCCTTGTACGTCCCACATTGATTTCTGCGGTTATTTGACGCAGTGTTGCTTGTCTGTTAGAATTTACGACTCTTTGCAGACGTCGCCGGTCTCGGTCGTTAAGTGCAGGCGGTCGAGCACTGCGCTGTCCATGGTGGGATGTTATGCCTGAAATTTCATACTCTTGGCACACTCTTGACACAGTGGATCTGGGAATGTTGAATTCCCTAACGATTTCCGAAATGGCATGACCCATGCGTCTAGCTCCAACTAACATTCCGCGTTCAAAGTCTGTTAATTCCCGTCGTGTGGTCATCATCACGTCAAAACCTCTTCACATGAATAACTTGAACAGAAATGAAAGCTCTGCGAAAGCACTGCGCATTTATACCTGTTCTACGCGATGCTACTGCCATCTGAAAATTTGCATATTGCTATCCCATGACTTTTGTCACTTCAGTGTATATCCAAAACGAAATATATAAATCAATGTAAAAAAATGAAGAATTTTGCTTATCTCTATGATGACATGAGGGACCTGATGGTCGAGTAGCTATACCTAGAGCTCGGTACCACAGGTTTCGTGTTCGAGTTCCGGCGGTACCATGGATGTTTGTAGTGGTTCGTAATCCTCTTTAAACCGTAGGTACTGGTCTAACATGATTGTAGAGAGTTGCGGTTGTATTGTTATTCCGCGTCCGTAACTTATCTTGTAGCAACACGCATCTCCTGGGTAGTGCTAAGTGAGTAACATCGGTGCTGCGCTTGCCTTAACGCATCAAAGACTAAGTGTTTGCCAGCTGCATTCGAAAAAAAACAACCTATGATGACATTTCACTTTAAACCTGCCAGTTTGATGTATCCAGATAAATACACAGTGAATATTTCAAATTTATCGCAAGCCTTAATAAATGGTAAAAAAGTCTAAGCGGTGTACAATAATGAAGATTTTTGCTCAGCTATATTATGATGACATTTCACATTAAACCTGTTAGTTGGATGTGCCCAGGTAAATAAATTCGCAGTGAATATTTCAAATTTATCGCTAGCCTTAATAAATGGTGAGAGCGCCTGAATGACCGAGTGTTTAGCGCTCTGGCGCGCAGTACCACAGGTTTGTTCCGGCGATGCCATAGATGTTTGTAGTGGTTTGGTATCCACTTTAAACAATAGGTCCCAGTCTAATAGGATCGTAGAGCGTTGCGAGGGTATTGTTACTCCACTTATGTAGCATATCTTCAAGCTGCATGCACCTCCAGTGTACTGCTGAGTGAGTAATGTTGGTCGAGGGCTTGCATTAAGTCATCCATGACAACTGTTTGCCAGCTGCATTCGAAATAAATAAATGCTAAGAAAAAGACTCTATTATTTGCAATAGCCTAAGTTTTGATTAAGCTATTCATATTCATTTGATTTTTGATGTCTATTCCTACTTCAGTCTTAATAATATGATAAAATAAAATTTAATATTGGGGAAGATAATATTATTCTTTACATTAGGATCCAATGTTAAGAATATCAATACCGAATGCACTGCAACTAACATCTGTTAATTCGATGCTTTCCATGAAAGTACACTCGGTGAACAATCGGTTTTTATCGTGCACGCTCAAAGAGTCACTTACAGAGTCACTTGGAGACCCATTAAACATGCCCACCTGACTAAAATTTCACTCTTAGGTCAAATATAGAGTATTTTTATTGCTATTACTAAATATATCCAAAATGAAATATATAAATTAGCGTAAATAATGAAGATTTGTGATTACCTCTACTATGATGGCATTTCCCAATAAACCTGCTAGTTTGATGTCTCCAGGTAAATAAATACATAGCGAATACAACAAATTTAACGCTGGTCTTAATGAATGGTAAAAATACTCTATTATTTTCAAAGGCAGGGTAAATAATGAATATTTTTGCTTAATAATCATTAAGCAAATAATAAATAATTATCATTATTTTTGCTCTACTATGATGACATTTCACATTAAATCTGCTAATTTGATGTGTCTAGGTAAATAAATACACAGCGAATACAAATAATTTATCCCCTTAATTAATTAAATTTAATTAAATAATGTGATATTATTTTATATATTATGATATTAGGATTTTATTTATTTTAAATTTATGTTATGCACCAATAAATGGTAAGAAAAAGACTTTATTTTTTGCAATTCATGTTTTTTGGAGTTTTATTTTTTTCATCATTATTCCTAATTCATTATTAATGGTGGAATGAGATATAATATATTATTGATGCCGACAAGATTATTCTTTACATTAGGATTAAATGTTAATATCGATACCGAATGCATTGGAGCTAACATCTTTTAATTCGAGGCTTTCCGTGAATGTACACTCGGTGAACAATCGGCTTTTATCGTGCACGCTCAAAGAGTCACTTACAGAGTCGCTTGGAGACCCATTAAACATGCCCACCTGACTGAAATTTCACTCTCAGGTCAAATATGAGATCGAAAGGCGGCAACATTTGCCTGATACTTTGTCCCCATCCTCTTCAAAATCGATACACAGCTACCACACTAACAAATGGAGCAGGGATTCAATTTCGCTGTTTATTCGAAAAGCAGTCGCTAATGCTGAAGGAAAAAAAAAGAGATAAAATAAAAATCGTATAGATCAATAGGTAACCAGATAGGGAAAGAGTTATTCGCTTTGTCTTTCCATGAGTTGTCTGTTGAAAAGGTGTTTACAGTAACTGCTTGAGTTATTGAGTCTTGGACGAAATGTTTGTCTGCTAATTTAGAAGAGGTTTGTTTTTATCTGTTTCGTATTCCATCCGTGGTCCGTGATGCCCGGGTTTTTTTTCTCGATTCATTGCTTGTCGGTATTTGTATCACGTTAGAAGGTTGGTCAGTGATAAAATCCAATTACTGATTAACTCTTTCCCATTCTCTTCTTAAAGCGTTTATTTTTTTTCGCACAGGATACTTATTTTCTTTAGCATAATGGAAGATTGGTGGAGGGTCTAATCTTCTTTCGCTTAATTAACGTAGAATCTAATTAAAATGCTTTAAAAAGAGATGCATTAAATCTAATACCCACTCTTTCAGCATTATAAAATTTAATGGCCAATTAAAAACACTATCATACTAAGAACTTACAATATTAAATTTTTTTTAATGCACCTTTTCTCAGAAAGCACTGTAGTTAGCAATATTTTTTTTTTTTTTTTTATGGGCAGTATGCATATTCTGCATTATATAGAAATAAGTTTAAAATTTATTCATACTTTTTTTTTTTTAAAATTTAACCATAAGCATATTTGAAATTTAAACATGAATATTTTTTTATGATTACAATTTGTATAAAATAATTAATTTTTACAGATAATAAAAAAGCTTATTTCAATATAATTTGCAATACATTAGGCGTATATGGACAAAAAAAAATTTATAAATGTATATAAACTCTACAGTGATGTTTGAAAATTATGTTTAATGAGAATCGTTTTAGTTTCAGTCTGAACTTTCACAAAATCAATATAGCGGATTCCATAAACGTTTTTCTGTATGTGTGGTAACGGTGAGGTGATCTATCGTTTCTTAAAAATTTAACAGTTCGTTAGTTGTTGTTTAGGGGTTTAGTAGCAGACATTGCCTTACGTTATATAAAATAAATAATATTATGTACTGAACTTCAGTCTTTTTCTTACAAGAACTGCATCTTAATGTAGCACTTAGCGTTCCTGTTCAAATAAATTTCAATTTCAATCTTCTCTTTATGTAAATAATTTTGAGCTATCCGAGATAATATAATTGGTGGCCCAGCGGGGGGAAGGCAAGAAACCAACTATGGTATATAATTGGTGGTTCAACGCAGGGCAAGAAATCAACTATGATATATAATTGGTGGTCCAACGCAGGGCAAGAAATCAACTATGGTATATAATTGACTGTCCAACTTGGGGCAAGAAACCAATTATGGTATATAATTGGCGGTCCAACTTGGGGCAAGATACCAACTATGATATAAAATTGGCGGTCCAACATGGTGCAAGAAACCAACTATGGTATATAACTGGCTGTCCAAATTGAGGCGAGAAACAAATTATGGTATATAATTGGCCGTTCAACTTGGGGCAAGAAACCAACTATGGTATATAATCGCTTGCCCAACTTGAGTTAAGAAACCAACTATGGTAAATGTTTAAGCGAATCTTTTGGGTAGAGAAACGGTTCAAATGTTTACCATGTTATTTTTCATTTCTGTGATTTGAGGGTGTTAGGAAACGTTTTTTAAAAATCTTGGTTTTAAGATTGAAACTTGGTTTTAAGACTTGAAACTTGGTTTTAAGACTTGAAACTTGGTTTTAAGACTTGAAACTCGGTTTTAAGACTTGAAACTCGGTTTTAAGATTACACGCCCTGAAATTGACAGGGCGTGTAAAGGTATTTTATATCCGATTGTACTTGAAATGGATTTGAAGTTACAACCATCCATGAAATTTGCTAATTTTCACGAGCTTATAAAATTCTTCCTTCTGTTTAAAGACGGAAGAATCGTTAAGTAAATCGTTACGATCGATTCGTAATTAATCGTTTGTAAAAAATATTATTGCAATGAATGAAGAAAGGCTTATACAGAAAGTTTTAGAGAAAATGCGTAGGATGGAAGGAGTACGAATTAGAGAAACTAAACATGGAAATGAATTTGAAACTGAGGAAGCTCAATTTATAGGTTCTAGATTCTGTTGGAAAAATAGTTGATAATGTAGTGCGATCTTAAACATTCTAAAAATAAGATTGATGTACAGAACTTGCTGCCTACATTTAGGGCAGAGATTGATGATTTTATTTTGTTCCTGGTGCTGCTAGAGAGTCAGCTTAAGTTATCGAAAATACCTGAGCATCTTTGGGTCTCTCAAATGCTTAGTGTGGTCTCGAGTTTGAATTCTACTCTCATATCTCGTGAATCAGAAGAAATTGCTTCTCGAAAGAAATAAAGTTTACTCGTCGGAAGCAAAAAGAGAATACCTGGTTTGATTATTATTTTGAATTGCGACTATATATATATATATATATATATATATATATATATATATATATGATCTTGGATAGATAGATCTTGGAATCAGATATTTCCTGATTCCAAGATCTACAAAATCTCATTATAACTAATCAAATGAAAAGGATTCCCTCTGAATGCAAGGAACACGTGTTAGGGGAAGGGGAGCAATTAAATACACCAGATGTTTTAGCCGAAACACCCGATGCTTAGGACAACATTAGATACATTAGATGTATATAATGTTGTCAAAAGTAGTAAGAAGTAATTTACTTCGCAAGATAGTAATAAGTAGCAAAATAAGCCTTCTTGCGTACCGAAAAGACATGAGTTCCTCTCGAGTGAAGAATCTAAGACGCTGCGGTAAACCAGGATTTAGAAAGAAAATATTCTCGAGTTATTTTCGTGTGGAATAAAATACACTATAGAAGAACGAAAAGCTATGCTTTATCGTTGTAATACTTCTACGGTTTCGGCTTCAAATATACTTATTACTTACATTATACTTACACCATCTTTATCTTACAAATATATGTTTGTTTACGCTGATACTGGAGAAATTCGCAGGTGATATGATGTTTGGTTATCATTTTCTTTGAACATATTATGCATTCGTTCATATTGCAGGAGAACGTATCTATAATATTTTTAAATAAAATGATATTTGAAAACTCGTTATGATGTTACGTTAGAACTTTGTTGACTATAGTGCCAGTAACCATTGAAGGTAGAACTTTTGAAACTGAATTCATAATTTTACCAGAATGTAGAGGTAATAGAACTATGTAAGCCTTCTCAGAAAGTACAACATAGTGTTAGCAATATCTTAGAAAACTTGGTATTTCGGTGATCAATCTAAGAAAAGGTATTCAGTGGCTCTGAGCGAAGATGAGGGCAAATTTCTAACCCCTGATCAAAAGATTATGTTTAATGCTCTGTTTAAAAAGTATGAGAGATGCTTCCAACCAATGAAAGAAATAACTCCATTTGCAGAACATCGTATCGATATTGGGAATTACCTCATGTTGCAACGTCACCTTACAGAATGGCGCTAGTTAAAAAGAAAATTATTTGCAAAGATTAAAAGTTGATCCTGCTAAAGTAGAAGTTATAGTTAGTATACCTCCACCTAAAACTGTTAAACATCATTCTTACAATCATGTTCCTGATATCGATGTTTTATTCCTAACTTAACTGATATTTCCAGACCTCTTAGTAACCTAACAAAAAAGAAAAATATTTATAATTGGGGAGAAGCAGAACAAAAATCTTTTGAAACTCTAAGGAATTATCTTATAACACTTCCTGTATTGAAGCAAGCAAACTGTTCAAAATCATTCATTTTACGAACTGATGCCAGTAATCATGGATTAGGTGCCGTGCTTCTATATGGAGATTACAAAACAAATGAACATCCCAGTGAATATACCAGTCAACTACTTGCAGCTGCAGAAAGAAATTACTCAATCCAGAAGAAATGCTTTAACTGTGGTGTGGGCACATGAAAGATTTCGTGGCTATGTGTAAAATAAATCACAGTAATTATTGCTCATCAACTGTTGAAGTTGCTGGTGAATCTTAAGTCACCGTCAGGAAGTTTAGCCCTGTGGTCTTTGGAAATCCAATCTATAATTTAAAGATTGACTATATTCCAAGAAAGTCGAATATAGTAGCAAATATGCTGTCACGCCCAGTCTCTGACACTGAAGTCAATAATAGAGAAAATTGTAACTTTGTAAGTTTAGACATGTTCATTATTTGACAGATTTACAGAAACATTTTCTTCAATTCAATGTTTATTTGATATGTTGTGTTTTGATATCTGTCAGAATTTCAAAGGGTATGTGAGTTATGATTGCATATCACTAAATTAAAAGAATTTTGAAATGAATATTTTAATAATGTATTTAGCTAATAAAAATAATAATTTATACTCCACATAAATTTTTCATTACTACGATGACACGATTTAATCATATTACAAATTAACTGAAATATCATCATTGATAAAATCTGAAGTAAATATAAATTTCTAAAGATCAGAACTATTATATAATTAATTATTTCAAAATATTCCTAAATTTCAATATACACTAACATCTCGTTTATTCCAAAATATGAAAATATATTGTGATTAATTGGTAGTTCTGAGGACCAATGTTAAATTTAAACTAAATTTGATATGGTTTTCTAAATATAATGAGATATAAGTTTAAAACACTAGTGAAAATGCCTCTTGCTGGAATTATGAAATGTTCTCAGATGAAATTGTATTTTTTCACTGTTTTTTTATAAATTAAACGTTCGTAAACGGTCTTAAAAATGGACAAATAATTATTATTTATTTTTTTGTTAATTTTCCTAATTTAAGAGATACTTTCTGTAACATATTTCAGACAAACAGACGTTTGTTGAAACTTCATCAAAATATTAATATTTAAATTATATTTAAATATTTTAATTAAAACTTTGTAAGGTTTATACAATAGTATACAAAACGCCAATTGTACATAAAATAAGAAAATTAGTTGAGAAGATATAATGATGAATGAAATTATTTGCTCTTTATTTAAAATTGTAAATTTTCAAGTCATTTAAGGTTTTTTGGAGGAAACTAAACCAAGTTCTGTATTTGTAATTACACTGAAGGCATTAGCTAGCATTAATATGTGCCCTAACCGTTCACCAAAGGAGCGAAGAAATTATGCTTTGTGAAAGAACCTTGAAGAACATGTATGGGGTGTATGGAAGAAAACCTAGAAAAATCGCACTACACGGCTTCATTGTCGATGCCAGGTGATCATCCATCAAATTAGCTGACTTCTGTCACCAGTGTCTACACATTTTTCAGCTTTATATGATAATTTATATTTTCCATAATGAATGCATTACATAATTGCTTTATATAAAAAATGTGATATGTTAATATAAAGCAAAAAAATATATATATATTACAAAAATAGTATGCTTAAAAAATTGGCAGTCAATTATGTCTCCTTTCATTTATATGTCGTTTTTTGATTCTTTCATCTGCACTGAACTAAAAGTGATATGCCACTGTATATTGAATATAATTATTTAGAAATTCCATTAGAATTCTAACTTTAACGTGAATTTTTATGAAGATTCGTAGATTGAATAGATTAGCTAAACATTTTATTAAAATCAGATATAATAGATACAAATATACTATCATATGAAAATATATAAATAGATTATAATAATAAATATGATACATATGCATTATATATATTATTATACATATATTATATAATTTATTATTAGACGCATATATTATATAATATATATTATGAATATTGTATTCATTCATTTCTGTATCAATTACACATTAATTGTACGTATAAATGATAAGAAAGCCCATGAATAATAAGCCAAGAAAAGCAATAATTAGTTATATTCATTTGCTCGAATTTAAAGGGGGAAAATTAGGAAATTTACTTTCAATGGAAAATGAACTTAAAACATAATGATATAAATTATGTATTAAATTCATTTTCCGTTGAAAGAAACATTTTCTAATTTTTAGCCTTATAATTTCTAATTTATGGATCTTATGGTTAGAATATTGTTAGTAATGCCAATAAGAGACGCATTTTTCAAATTTGTATATTATCTCAAAGTTTAAATAAGGGAGACAATGTAATTATTGACATAAACATAATCATTGGATAATTATGCAGACATTGAAGTAATTATAAAGTCAGAAAATTTATCGTTAAGTTATGTTATTGTTCTAGTGAAAATTAATTTTCAAATTTTGTCATTGCAGTTTTAACAATTTTTTTTTTGATTACTAAAATAATGATTACATACTTTTAAATACAATATAAAATATGAAATTAATAGTTTAAAATATATATTTTTTTTTAGTTTTGTGAAAAAAACGATGCATGCAATAAAATCACATGATGCACTTTATTACGTATACATAAATATTTTATAAATTATTATTTCAAAAATAATTTTAATTTAACATTTAAAATAGGATTTTTGCCATTTTGATTAAAAACTGGTTGGATATACAATGCCATCAACATCATAGAAGAAGTAAACACATTTATTTTACAATGAAAGAATATAACGAAATATTGTATAAGGATTAGTTATAGTATTATTTATCAAAATTCTCACAACTTGTATGATATGTATTGGCATTACAAATGCATTACTTATATTAAAGGGATTAAATTATTTTATATATATACATGAACTAAAAAGATGAAACATTCAAAATTCTTTGGACCCTTGTATAATCAATATGCTATGGTTCTAAATGTGAATAATATCAAGATTAATTTACAAAATATGCATTAATGTTTTCTTAAATTTCCAGTAACTAAATGAATACACAATGTTAAGTAATATATCTGTTTTCACAAACTTTTCATCAGTTTAAACATAGAGTCTAATTTTAAAGTCTATCTCGGATCACTTTTTCGACCCTACGCGTCCGACATTGAAATAAAATATAAGAAATTTTTTTTGTATTATTAGGCATTTCAGCTTTCGAAAAGCAATATTTTTTTTTACTCAAGTCGGAATTCCAAGAAAACGGCCATGCAAACTGTAACCAAACATTCCAAATTTCTTTTTTCTGCATAGTAATATTCATCTATACCTACGTGGAGAAAGCTTCCGACTGGAGGTGAATACTATATATAAGTCCTGCAATATAGCCGTCTCGAAGTCAGGATGGCCAAGAGGTCTAAGGCGCCTAATAATCTGTGTTCATTTATTTGACGATTTTGAGAGCCTACATTTACTGCCTGAAAACGTATTACAATATTTCTTAAGGGAAATTCCATAGTAGCATTAAAAGAAGTTGGTAAGAAATAAAGAGTTAAACAAAATGTAAAAATAATTTACGTTTAATTTCTAAAACAAATTGAGAATAATAAAGTGAATTTATTTTAGACGTAATAGATATAAACGCATTTTAAAATATGGTATTCGTTAAATTATTTTGCAAAAATTACAAATGCTTACATTACTTTACTTTCATTTTTGATTAATGTTTTATTTCTGAGCTTTATTGGAAAACAAAGTTATTCTTAACAAATTCAACTTAAGAGATAACTTTTAAATTGCATTATAAATTAAAATTTTCTCTAATTGCACCATCGCTTCATTTTAAGTTTCCAGATTCAAATCCATGCCTAAGACGTCATTTCCAACAAAACAAAACAAAAAAACACACTTAAACACTGTAAACAATTTTTCCAAAAGAATATTTCAAAGAAAAGGGGGCTTCCTTAGAACGGAAACAAACCAATTAACGGAAAGCACATAAACCCAACCATTCTTCTTCCAATTCCAACGAGAGCTTGCCTCTATTAGTTCTTCTTAGGTGGCACTCCAACTTGTTGGCGCTACTGACGCTAATGAAGACTGTTTGGGGAGACGTAACTGTTGAAGAAGGGGGCACAAAAAATAAACAAATTTCCTTTCCAATTCGATTTTGGCTGCTCATTCGAAAAGAGTGAATCTTACCAGAGCAGTGGAACAAAAACTGGTCGATGGGTAAATAGAAAGAGATGGGTGGAAATTTTCAATCTTGTCTTGGGAAAGGGCCTTTTGGAAAAGATGAGGCAGCCGGTTGGAAAAGGGGTTGATGGATTAAGGCGATGTGTCTGTGTCATAGGTTGTTGTGTGTCGTTCATTCTGCTTCTATGAGGACAACAAAAATCTCAGCCCTTCTTTCAGTCCTTTTTTTTGTGTGTGTTGTCCTATAAATCTTGGAAATAGAAGTTTGGGTTGCTTTGCTTGCACTGTGGAGATTTTTCTTAATTTATGTGGGTGTTTTTATTTGTTTTATTTTGGGAAAAGAGAACAAAAAAAAAACTAATGTATACGAATGTTCTGAATTATTTGACGGAGTAGTAGGGTTGGCACATGTCTTAATCAAGTCTGTTGGAACATAAGTCAAGATGAAACATGTTTTCTCATTTTGAATTTCCTTCAGAGAAAAAATGAAATCTGCTATGATATTATTAAATAAATATATCTTAAAAAAAAAGGTTGGACTAATATAATTGTACATTAAGATAAGTTTATATAAAAATTCTTTCAGAATGAAAAATTATTTTAAAACTTTAAATTAATTACATCAAATTTCATCAAAATTAAAATGGTCATATTTTGTAGTTGCAAAATGTATTTTTAATATTATTAGAAAAAAAGGATATTAAAAACAAATAATAAAAATTGGACAAAAACAAACTGTTTTCATTAAATTTATTATCTTGATCAAAATATATTTCATGAATAAATTAGCATATTCTTTCCAGCCATAAAAATAACTCCTGAAAATAAACTAAATAATGCAGTAAAAATGCTTTAATATTGTAATAATTAGAATAATTTGTGACCAAGTAAAATTTTTAAAATAATAAATATTTTCTTATTAATGTATTGCTTATTCAAATTTCTTAATTATAACTATGTTATTATTAGTGCTTTAAAGTTCTTTACGTCATTATATTTTTTGATATAAATCAAAATGTTTGCACAGAATTAGTATTACTTATTTATTCTTGTTATATTTTTAAAATACATTTGATAAGAAATTTGAGAAATACATTCAGACAAATTCTTCAAGATTTAATTAAAGAGCAATACATTATAAATAAACTAATTTTAAAATAAGCTCGTTGTGAGAAAGTTAATTAATGTATATATATATATATATATTTTGTTTCTTGAATATTCTGGATTATTTGTTAATATAATGATGTTTAAATAATTTTAAATTACGTATTTACAAATATGTATTTTAAAAAAAATTATTACCGAAATCGCAAAATTTTGATAAATTACTTAAAAGCTAATATTAATATATAATTAAGAAATCTCGTTGTACTACACACATAAGAATATAATATTTTGTATTATAAAATATAATTATAATATGATACTTTTTTATAAAATTATTTTTATTTTTTTGAATATTTTAATGATTACTTTCATTGCTTGATTGAATAAATGAAAATTAATAAAAAATGAAATGCTAATTACTTCAATTACACAGCCAGTTAAAGAAGTCAACGTACATTCCCAAAAATGAGATTTTTTTATGTAACTATAAAAATTAATAAACCGCACTATATTTATACCGAAAATATTCCATACTTGTATTCCATAATGTATTCCATACTTGTAAACGAAAAATAATACTTTTATTCAAAATCATATAACACAAAAATGTACATAAACTTCAAAAAATGAAAAAGTAGCGTAACTTATTCAATAGAAATTAATTTAATATTGGATAACTTGGCCTTGATATCCAATGACAGTTTGTATATGTATTTTGAGCATTGAATCAATGAGCTTTTATGTGGTATTTAACATAATTTCAGACCGAGCTTGCGAAAATGCCTTTTCTAATGAATATTTATATAGGGCACGCATATTCTAACTCTTCTTTCAACTTCATCTCAAACATAATCTGTGATTTAAAAGTTTGGCTATTCAAGAGGGTATAGAACTGTCGCAAAAAAACCATTCTTTCACAATATTTGATGTGTGTTTTGGACCGTTTCCATGCTGAAAGATCCACTGGCTTCCAAGCTGTAAACTTGGAGATGCTTGCAAGCAAACACGCGTCCAATAACTTATAGAATCAGAAATAATAAGTATTACCTTTAATGAAGGTTATTTTCCCATTACTAGCAGCCAACATTTACCCCCAATCCATGACTCCTCCATCATTCACTGCTGTAACGACATTTAAACGTTTCAATTCTTGGTTTCTGCTAGCATTCATTATTTCCGAAAACATTATTTTTATGCTTATCAGTAAAAATGATAGTTTCCTAAAAATCAAAATTCTTATGGAAATATTCATTAGCAAAGTTAAGCCTTTTTCATTGTTTTGCTCAGGCTACGAGTGATTATATTTGCAGAACACTACCATGAAATCCTTCAGACTGGTTGATTTTTCGATCTGTATACACATTGCCACTCTTATTAGTACTCCAGTTGCCAATCTTACTAATTGTCGCCGAAACATATTACAGCGGATTATTTCATATTTAACCTTACATTTTACTGCTCGAACAACTTTATGATTCAAAACTATTGGTCATCCACCAAGAGGCTTGTTAAAAGTAAGTCTAGTTGTTTAGTAATCATTTGTAACAGTTTGGTGACCAAAATGTACAACAATTTTTGAAATTTCAATATAAGTTTTATTTTATTTCAACCGGATTGTCGAATTACAAAAGTCAACACCAATTTATTCTCTTGGAGCTATTTTCACTGGAATTTGCGATACTGAACTGGAACTTGGATGAACTGGAACTTAATGATAGTCTCACAATAGAGTGATATGCTGTGACGACCGATAAAAGCAACTTCTGTATGTATATCGTTGTGACGTAAATTTTACATTATTTTCATATACTCTGAAGAGGTAATTTGGTTCTTATAATTTAGAAGCCATTGTTCAGTTTTATGTAATGTTGCCATAAACATATATTTTTTTTTAAATGTGTATAGATTTTTAGATCTCATTATTTTAAAACGTATATGCTAATTTTTCTGGCAGACTGTACATAGACCATAATTATTTTTGGCTTACTTATTTGCTTCCAGTTCCTTCTTTACATTGCCAGGAAAAAATAAGATTCACATTTTTTTACAAAAAAATAATTTAATGGCAATATTATAAAATGATGTCTGGACACCAATTTACGAAACAGTGGTGAAGCACCAATTAGTCCAAGACATATGAGGTGGTAAATTATATGAGAACTAAAACAAGGTAAGGAAAAAAAGTTTAGTATTTCGTAGATTTCATTCATTCATTTTTCGTTCCAGGATGAAAAACAAACAATAGAAACAGCCTTGGGTTTCAATTTTAGTTTACTGCCTCCCGTACCAGATGTCACAGCAAAATTTCCTCGTAAAAATGTAGAAGCCGTGAATTTTAAGTGCAGCCAAATGGTAAAATGGAATGATTTATTCCTCAAACTACCTCAAAATAGAAGCGGCATTCCCATTAAAAAACTATTGCATTTCCTTTGTCCCCCAGCTCATTTCCAAGAAAACTAAAGAAAATAAGGAATAGAACGACTCAACTCAACTCTATTTGTGTTTTCTTCCAGTCGTTTGGGGGTGGCGTAGGAGGAGGGATGGTAAATGGACACAAGCGTTTTCTCTTACTAATTTAATGTGTTCGAAAAGTTTTCGCGTATTTTCATCTTTGTTTCAGCTACATGCGGTGACGTAAAATCGAAGATGATCCACTTATTCATGAACTTGGCGACATTTTTGCTTTATTTGCGCCATATTCGTCAATGCGTTTTGTTTATCTGTTTGTTGTTTTTTGACTCTGCAACTCTTTTAAGATCTTTTCCATTTTCTTAATTTCCGTTGGGATTCAAGTTTAGCGAAGGTAATATTCTTCTGCCTTGATAGGTGTTGTCACTTTTTCGCCAACAAATTACGAGAAGGGAAAAGAAGGTCATAGACTTTGCGACAATTTAACAAAAGAAATGGTGTATTTTCTTTATTTTGCGCTCCCTCAAAAGAAATTGCACTGACACTGATGAAAAATATGCTACACCGAGTCAGTATCATCATAGAAAATTAGCTTTTATTGGAAGTGTTTCGAAGAATTCTTTAACAAATATAATTAATTATTTGCAAACAGATCTTCGAAGTAAAAAAGAAAAGTGCTATCATGTTTTATTATTGTTATTATTAAAAATATTCATTGAAAATCTTTCTTTGAGATCTAAATTCATCGGTGGATATGCATTAATTTTAATTCTTTGATATTGACTTGCATTTTAATAATTTTCACTTTCTTTTTAAATACATGTGAACAATTTCATATACTTCAGATAATTTTTGCTATTGACTGTTTTATAATTCTAGTACTAATACATTTTTATATTTATTATTTTTTATATATATTTATTCACATCACTTAAAATTTTGTTGATAAATCCTTTCATTACGGTTTATACATAATTTATAATTATTATTATTTCGGTGAAGTTAAATATTCATAAAAATAATGGTCGAGGGTTACAAATCTAATGAATATTTTTGAAAAGACTGAGTAAAATTAACGGAGATAGAGTCCAGGGGGATACTGGGATATTACAAATGTATCTGATTGATTTATTCATTGATTATAAGTATCTATATATATATATATATATATATATATATATGTAATTATAGGATTTATGCTTTTGAAGCCAACAATTCAGTTTACACTCTTAATTGCATACAAGATCATTCAGTAAATGATTCACTATGTGGTGGTATATTGTCGATTTAGAGGACACGCTTATTAAACATCGTCTTAAACATTTAAAGTGGTTAAGGTAAGCTAAATAGACTATCACTATATGTGGCGCAATATTGTCATTTTCAAAAGATATCGTTGTTATGTGCTGTTTCAGTATAGAGATGTTTAGAAGCATTACTATGTAAATCAAATGTCCCAGTTCTTCGACCGTCGAAATGTTTTTACTCTAAGCAAACTCATCTTCTACCACAGAAACATATCTTGTCATTTATGACTTATTCATTATAACTTCGCATATTCTCAAAATCAAACACTATATTTTACCTATTTGTATACCAAACCTAATGAATTTATAAAAAAAACTGATATTTTTTTACCTTAAAAATCAATGGGTTATTTAACATGCCAGTTGGAAAAGTTTGCATTTTAAGAATTTGTTTAATACACTAAGTTGTACCTATTCAGAAAATTTCTTTTTGATCTGAACAGCATATCAACATTTTGCGATTTTCGTTAACCAAAATCTATTAACAGTAAATTTATATCAATATATGTAATACTAGTATGATATTTCGGTATATGATAAATAATATGGTTCGATATAAGATAAATAAAGTAATTTGATATATGATACATGATATGATTTCATATATGATGATAGGATTCGATGTATGATAAACGATATGATTCGATATATGATAAATGATATGATTCGATATATGATAAATGATATGATTCGATATATGACATGGTATTTATTATAAATCAATGTATAATTAATATATTTGTTAAACTGAGATTTGTATCGATATTTTCTTAACTAAAAACGTTTTTAAAAACCAACAAACAAAATTGCCATTTTATTAATTTGTTTATGTTGAATTATTATTTTGTTTTTGTTGATTCTTTCTACCTTTTTATTCATCATTTATAAAAATTAGTTTTAATTTTTAACATTACATTTGATAACATAAAAGAAAAATCTCGAAAAAGAATCAATCCAAAAATTGCAAAGCGTGCTCACATATTTAACAACAAAAAAGCCTTTAACTAATAATTTCTTTTTTTTTTTATATGAAAGAACAGATAAGGGACAAGCCACAACCCGTAACTTCATAGTGTTATTAACTGAAATGCAAAAGAAACATTGAAAAACAAATCATAAAAAAAAACTTCCTTCGACTAATTAACGTTTTAAGAGAATTGCTATTCTTAGTTTCGCTTAATATCAGCATTTATTTCTTACATTTTTTTAAGAAGTGGCAATTCTTCTAATTTAAAAAGGAATATTTGCAATGGACATGAACTTAATGCATTTATAAAAAAAGAAACATTAATAGATTATTTAGTATGCCAGTAAGAAAAGCTTGCATTTTAAGAATTTATATACTACGCCATGTTGTACCTATTCAGCAAATTTCATGTTAATCTGTACAGCATATCTCGATTTTGCAATTTTCGTTAACCAAAATCTATTAACAGTAAATTTATATCAATGTATTTAATATTAGTATGCTATTTCGATATATGATAAAGGATATGATTCGATATATATATATATATATTATATATTTATAACACGAAAATTGGCATTTTTATATATAAAACAAAACTTCAATAAAAAGAAAATTATGAAATTGTATTGTATACTTTTAAAATACATTCATTATTATTCAATAAATAATTAATTTAATGCTAGTACATTTAGTGTTAAAAAATTTTTGACTAGTTCTAGTTTAATTTAGAATGAATAATTTATAATTAATAACTTTATACATTATTTTATATTCTTGAAACACTAATAATTCAAGTTCTTCAAAATTAAACTAATGGTTGTTAACTATTAACTGCTTTAAAGCTTTACATATTGTTTGGAACACTAAAGACAGAATAATTTATTTTAATTTCAATTTAAACTTTCATCTTAAAGAAATTTATTTTTACATACAAGCATAAGTAATGATGTTACCTTAAAACGATTGCACTATGACTACTTTTAATGATTAACGTGTAAATAATGAACTATTAATAATATCCTAAACAATTTTTGGCTCTGGGAAATTTTAAATATATATTTACAAATTTGTGTAAATTTAGTAATTATAATATTTAATTGTTAAATAATGCTCCGGGAAAATCTATGAAAAAAGTAAAAGTGTCATTTAACAGAATTAGAAAATGCCAACAGAAAAAAAAATACATAATGCAAAAAGAAAAAAAAATTAAAAGAAACAAATATTATGAAAAAAACTTTCAAACAATTCCTTAAAAGACGTATCTCATAAAATAATGGGGTGTCAACGAATAAAAGTAATATTAATACTTTCCCAAAAAAAAAATGCAAATTTATTTTTTGTCTGTAAGAAACGAATATGACAAAGAACGTCAAATATGAATTTTTTTAGAACAGATATATTTATTTCAATATAAAGACAAAACAAATGCGAAAGAGAACTGTCATCTAAGCAATCTAAATTTTTCTTCGGATTTCTATTTAAGTGAATTCTTAAGATTATTCCATTTAATATTTCAACAGAAAAAAAGTTCAGTTCTTGATTTAATTTTTATAAGGTTGCTTCCGATTTATAAAAGAGGAAGATAAAAATACGACAGAAAATGATGTTAGCGCCTTGGGATTTTGAACGAAGAAAAAAATAATCTTAAAGTCCATTGCAAACATTCCTTTTTAAATGTAAAAGAAGTACCACTTCTTAAGAAAAATGTAAGAAAAAAATAAATGTTTTTTGTGATTAAACGGAACTAAGAATAAAAATTCTCTTAAAACGTTAATTAGTCAAAGGAAGCCTTTTTTTCATGATTTGTTTTTCAATATTTCTTTTGCGTTTCTGTTAATAACACTATGAAGTTACGGGTTGTGGCTTGTTTCTTATCTGTTCTCTCATATATAAAAAAAAAAGAAATTATTAGTTAAAGGCTTTTTTGTTGTTAAATATGTGAGCACACTTTGCAATGTTTGGATTGATTTTTTTTTCGTGATTTTTCTTTTATGCTATCAAATGTAACGTTCAAAATTAAAATCAGTTTAATTATAAATGATGATTAATAATTAGTTTAATTATAAATGATGATTTTAATTATAAATGATGAAAAAATAGGTAAAAAAATTCAATGCATTTTGTGAGATAATAAAAAGGCAATTTTGTGTATAATGAGTTTAAAAAAATGTTTTACTTAAGAAAATATTGATACAAATCTCAGTTTAACAAAAAATGTATTAAACGTGTATTCTATGTAAATTTTACATTGAAAAATAAATCAATCAATGTAAATTATACATTGCTTTATAAGAAATATTATACTTGATATAAATTTAGTGTTGACAGATTTTGGTTAATCAAAATTATAATATTTAATTACTTATAATTAGTAATTATAATATTTAATTGTTAAATAATGCTCCGGGATAATCTATGGAAAAAGTAAAATTGTCATTGAACAGAATTAGAAATACCAACAGAAAAAAAAATGCAAAGAGCAAATAGAAAAAAAAAAAAAAGAAACAAATTAAAAGAAGCAAATATTATAAAAAGGAAAAAAAAAATTTCAAACAATTCCTGAAAAGATGTATCTCATAAAATAATGGGGTGTCAACGAATAAAAGTAATATTAATACTTTCCACAAAAAAAATGCAAATTAATTTTTTTTCTGTAAGTAACGAATCTGACAAAGGACGTCAAATATGAATTTTTTAGAACAGATATATTTATTTCAATATAAATACAAAACAAATGCGAAAACAGAACTGTCGTCTAAACAATCTAAATTTTTCTTCGGATTTCTATTTAAGTGAATTCTTAAGATTATTGCATTTAATATTTCAACAAAAAAAAGTTCAGTTCTTGATTTAATTTTTATAAGGTTGCTTCCGATTTAAGAGAGAAAGATAAAAATACGACAGAAAATGATGTTAGCGCCTTGGGATTTAGAACGAAAAAAAAAAAAAAAAAAAAATCCTGCAATGTCCATTGCAAACATTTCTTTTTAAATGTAGAAGAGGTGCCACTTCTTAAAAAAATGAAAGAAATGCTTTGGAGATTAAACGGAACTAAGAATAGAAATTCTCTTAAAACGTTAATTAGTCGAAGGAGGCCATTTTTTTTTCATGATTTGTTTTTCAATATTTCTTTTGTGTTTCAGTTAATAACACTATGAAGTTACGGGTTGTGGCTTGTTTCTTATCTGTTCTCTCATATATATAAAAAAGAAATTATTAGTTAATGGCTTTTTTGTTGTTAAATGTTAAATGTGTTGAACACACTTTGCAATGTTTGGATTGTTTTTCTTCAAGGATTTTTTTTATGTTATCAAATGTAATGTTAAAAATTAAAAATTAGTTTCATAAATGACGAAAAAAAGGTAGAAAAATTCTATAAAAACTTCAGGGAGTTAATAAAATAGCAATTTTGTGTGTAAAGGTTTTTAAAAATGTTTTTAATTAAGAAAATATTGATACAAATCTCAGTTTAACAAAGTGTTAATTATACTTTAAATTATAAGAAATAGTAATGTGATGTTATATATATAATACTGTATTAATTTGATGTCATACTTGTATTACATATATTGATATAAATTTACTGTTAACAGAATTTGGTTAATGCAAATTGCAAAACCAAGATGTGTTGTTTATAACACTATGAAGTTACGGGTTGAGGCTTGCTTCTTATCTGTTCTGTCATATATAAAAAAAAAGAAATTATTAGTTAAATGCTCATTTGTTGTTAAATATGTGAGCACACTTTGCAATGTTTGGATTGTTTTTTATTTTTCGAGATTTTTTTTTATGCTATCAAATGTAACGTTCAAAATTAAAAATTAGTTTTAAAAATGATGAAAAAATAGGTAGAAAAATTCAATTAATTTTTAGAGAGATAATAAAACGGCAATTTTGTGTATTATTATTTTTAAAAATGTTTTACTTAAGAGAATATTGATACAAATCTCAGTTTAACAAAAAATGTATTAAACGTGTATCTATGTAAATTGTTCATTAAAAAATGTATTAAACGTGTATCTATGTAAATTGTTCATTGAAAAATGTATCAATGTAAATTATACATTGATTTATAAGAAATATTATACTTGATATAAATTTACTTTTAACAGATTTTAGTTAATCGAAATTATAATATTTAATTAATTATAATTAGTAATTATAATGTTTCATTGTTAAATAATGCTCTGGGATAATCTATGAAAAAAGTAAAAGTGTCATTTAATAGAATTAGAAATGCCAACAAAGAAAAAAATACATAATACAAAAAGAAAAAAATTAAAAGAAACAAATATTATAAAAAAAAAAAATCATTCAAACAATTCCTTAAAAGACGTATCTTATAAAATAATGGGGTGTCAACGAATAAAAGTAATATTAATACTTTCCTAGAAAAAAAAATGGAAATTTATTTTTTTTCTGTAAGAAACGAATCTGACTAAGGACGTCAAATATGAATTTTTTAGAACAGATATATTTATTTCAATATAAAGACAAAACAAATGCGAAAACAGAACTGTCGTCTAAACAATCTAAATTTTTCTTCGGATTCTATTTAAGTGAATTCTTAAGATTATTCCATTTAATATTTCAACAAAAAAAAGTTCAGTTCTTGATTTAATTTTTATAAGGTTGCTTCCGATTTAAGAGAGAAAGATAAAAATACGACAGAAAATGATGTTAGCGCCTTGGGATTTAGAACGAAAAAAAAAATCTTCCAAAGTCCATTGCAAACATTTCTTTTTAAATGTAGGAGTGCCACTTCTTAAAAAAAATGAAAGAAAAGAAATAAATGTTTTGGAGATTAAACGGAACTAAGAATAGAAATTCTCTTAAAACGTTAATTAGTCGAAGAATCATTTTTTTCATGATTTCTTTTTCAATATTTCTTTTGCGTTTCTGTTAATAACACTATGAAGTTACGGGTTGTGGCTTGTTCCTTATCTGTTGTCTCATATATATAAAAAAAAGAAATTATTAGTTAAAGGCTTTTTTGTTGTTAAACATGCGAGCACACTTTGCAATGTTTGGAGGGATTCTTTTTTTTCTTTTATGCTATCAAACGTAGCGTTCAAAATTAAAAAAGTAGTTTTATAAATGATGAAAAAAGGTAGAAAAATTCAATAAAACTCTAGGGAGTTACTTAATGAAATGACAATTTTGTGTATAATGATTTTTAAAAAGGTTTTTAGTTAAGAAAATATTGATACAAATCTCAGTTTAATAAATGTGCTAATTATACGCTGATTTATAATAAATATCATATTATATATCGAATCATATCATTTATCATACATCGAATTATATCATCATATATCGGAGCATATCGTTATCATATATCGAATCATATCATTTATCATATAACGAATCATATCATTTATCATATAACGAATCACATATATCACAATTAACATATGGCCTGAAAAGCTCATAGGCTAACACATAGATGTCGCTACTAGTATTATATCCATATGATTTTTAGTTAGCCCTAACCTTCAAAAGACACGTGTATAAATTTGACAGCTGTTGCACTATTAGTATGTGAGTTATAGCATTTTTAGTGAAGTTACAGCATTTTTAGTGTTCATCACGTGCAGTCCACTCGGCTGACTGTCGATTGGACACCGGTGTGAAATGATGGAGCCATGTTTCATCCATTGTCGAAGCAAAAATTCGGGTTTATTACGATTGAACAGCTCCTAACACTGCTTAGAATCATCAATTCGTTGCTGTTTTTGGTCGATTGTGAGCTCGCGCGGCAACCACTTTGAACAGAGCTTTCGCATATCCAAATATTCATTCACGATATGTCCAACACGTTCCTTTGATATCTTTAGGGTCTCAGCTGTCTCAATCAACTTCACTTTACGGTTATCAAAAATTATTTTGTGGACTTTTTTGATGTTTTCGTCGGTAACAGCCTCTTTGGGACGTCCACTGCGTGCATCGTCCTCGGTGCTCATTTCGCCTCGTTTAAATTTAGCAAACCACTTCTCTACGGTTGATTTTCTTGGTGCATAGTCCGAATAAGGTTTTTCAAGCCAAGCCTTGGCTTCAATAGTATATTATATATATATATATATATATATATTCAGACTTTAAAAAGAGGGCTATATAGTATTTTCAAAATGATCTACATCGTGTGTCATTTAGATGTTGTTCTATATAAGATTAACTAATACAATTCCACGATAAAACGGACTTTCACTATCACAACAGAAATTCAACTCTTTTAATAGTTTATTTATTTAGATAATTTATTTAATTATATTGATTATGATTAAGATTGATTTGATCTTATTAATTATTTGAAATTATCTGCATTACTTAGTAAATTTTGTAGTAATTTCTCTTATATTTAGAGAAAGAGTGACTATTCACGTATTTCTATGCTTTAATATTAATAAATGGAATATTATTGTTTAATTAAATCTTGTAATGAGAAGATGAATTTTTAGTAGACCTAGCGGAAAGTATCTACTTCTGTTTTAATCAAATCTCATTGATTTTTCGGATTTTGTTCACTATAACTCAACTAGACGGCTGGTGACTATATTTATCGTTGCGTTGAATTACCGTTAAATAGAAAGGCATACACACATGTCAGCCTATCAAGTTAACAATAAGTATCTCTAAGTGGTTACAGATGATATTATACTAAACTTTTAATTAGTTTCCTATTCTAATGTATGTACAATCTTTACACTTTTTATAAAGTATCACTAATATACGATTTCAATAAATTGAAATTTACCATGGTCATTTTTATATAAAGGTCTAAGTAAAAGATTATTTTCCATATGAAAGAATATTATATTATCCTTGGGCGTTAGTAAGTCTCATATTTTTAGAACATTTAATAATGCCAGTTTACTATTTCTTAATGAATGAAAGAACTGTTACAAATCTGGTACAAATGTACGAAACACTTTTCAGCTGAAAATAATAAAGCCAAGTCACATATTTAGCAGCTCAATTCATAAAGATGCCAAGAAAAATCGTCAAACAGTTAGATTCACTTATAATATATAATTACAATTTTTTTAAATAGACATATCGTCTTCAGTAGTCAGTGGTAGATTACAGATAAAGGTAAATTTCAAATAAATAACTATAGACAGATACTGCAGCTAAATCATTCACGAAGCTTTTAAAAACATGATTTGAGATTTAATGTTTGCATTGAAATATCTTTTTAAGTATTTTTCTATCGTCTAGACCAGTATTTCCCAACGTGGGACCTGTGCCCCAGTGGGGGGCGATTCGAAAATGGATTTGCTAGAGTTTAAGTTAGCTATATAGTAGTACTCTCAGTCACCACTCGAGCTCAGTAAACATCCAGTATAAGTAACTTCTATCAGCAATGGTAGTAGCAGTAATTTCATTGCTAGACATTAGATTTGAACCACTGGGATCTAATGAGATCTCAGTTTCCCTCAGTGTTTCGCAGTAACACTCAGAATTCCCTGTAGGTGTTAATTTGAAATAAGCTTCGGTTAATTTTTTGTAGTCATATGCTTTTAAAAATATATACTTTGTATAAA
This sequence comes from Caerostris darwini, assembly GCA_021605075.1. Taxonomy (NCBI): domain Eukaryota; kingdom Metazoa; phylum Arthropoda; class Arachnida; order Araneae; family Araneidae; genus Caerostris; species Caerostris darwini. Next base: position 1,683,250 of record BPLQ01013881.1, on the reverse strand, counting down.
TATAAATGACATGTAAATTCAATTGGGAATTTTTAATAATTTCTGTTTTAGAAGCATCATTTCCCAGAAAAATTTTTCAAATGAAATATTTATTCATGTTCATATTATATTTTTAGTCTTTAAATAATATTTTATTTATTTATTTCAGTCCATAGTAAAATAAGTGGTATAAGCAAGAAACAAGTTGGTCATTTTTTGTAGAAATATTTAAAATTTGGTTACATACCCGCTGTCCAAGATGAAAGGTCACTTTTTAGCCTTTTTTGGCACTAATAATACTTGGCCAACGAAACAATGAAATGAGTTCATCTCTCATATTAATTCAGATTTTAATTACTTTCAAACATTTACAAAAATTTTGAAAAAAAAATATCGTAACATTTAAGTCTCTATTTGCTGCTCATAATGCAACTGTCAATCGTACTCTTGAGACTAGTTATAAAATTCCATCAGTCGTCACTAAATCTGGGAAAAGTCATTCTGTAGAGGAGAATTCAATCAAACCATCAATATCAGCAATTATTAAAACCGTTCTGGAAAAATATAATTAAAAAGTTAAAGCTGTCACTATGTAATTCTACTGTTAGCAGAAGAATAGATGAAATGAATGAGTATATTGAAATATAACTTGTTGAAATCTGAAAACAAGAAAATTCTCGGTGCAAATGCATGAAACAACTTCGAGAGACAGTGAGGTTCTACTTAAAAATTTACGTAAGATATATTGATAATGGTGATTTTGTTGAAGAAATGCTGTTTTCTAAATCATTAGAAAGCACCACTACATCCAATGATATACACAGTAAGCTAAAGCCCTACTTAGATGTCAATAATATATACCAATGAAAAATACAATATCTTGTGCTGTAGGTTGGTGCTCCTATTATAATGGTGAAGAAAATGGTTGCTTAAAATTGATGAAAATGATAATTCAGAAATACATTTTGTGGATTGTGTTATTCAGAGGGAAACCCTTTTAGCGAAAAATATTTCACCAGTTCCAAATAAAATACTAAATTTAGTTATAAAGTGCATCAATTATATTAAAGCTAGTGCCAAATATGAACGTCTCTTCAAGTTATTTTATGAAGAACAAAATGAAGACCATGTGAGACTTATACTTCACATTGAAGTAAGATGGCTCTTGAAAAGGAACTGCCTGAAAACATTTATGGAACTATTTGATACTCTCAGGGATTTTTTAAGCTTTTGAAATGAAAAATTTGTTAAGAGTCAATGGTAAAGCCTTTGTGAGTTGTTTAGCCGATATCTTTGAAAACTAAATTTGTCAAATAAACAACTGCAAGGAACAAATAGAACTCTTGTCGATACAAAAGAGAAGATATTTGGTTTTATTGTCTTTATTGAATTATGTCAAACATATATTTACAACAAAAAGTTTGAAAAATTTTATTGACTCCAAAATTGTGAAGTGATTGATGCCGCTATATAGGCTATTGTCGATCATCTGAAAATTTTATCGGCTGGTTTAAAAGAAAGATTTTATGATTTGAAAGAAATTGATTTCCCATCTTAGATGATGCAGTCAATGTCAGTGTATTTGTCTGGTATTTCAAATTTGCAGTATCAAGATGAACTCACATAAAGGCAAAATGATGAGTCAATTAAAACTTTATTTAATATAAAAGGAGCGAAGGCATGGCTTTGCGAGGGAATCGAAATCAAATATATAGATGTGCAAAATAGCTATTGTTACCGTTTCCATCCTCATTTTAAGGGTGAATGCGAATTTAGAGTCATAGAGTATTTGTTGTTAAAAAATGAATTCAGCTGGATATAGCAAAACGGGAAGAGTTGAGATTGAAGTTAATTCATTTGGGAACTGACACAAAATCTCTTTGCAGCAAGTATCAAGTGCAAGGATCTCACTAAGTTTATATTATTAAATAATTACTAATAATTAAAATAATATAGAAAAATTTCTCATTTAAATTATTTTGTGCTTGAATTTCAATTTTCCATTATATGTTTTCAAAATTTACTTATTGTGTTTTCTCAATAATTACTCCGAAATCCTAGTGATTTCTTCCCAAAGCCTATCATTTAAGTTCCTTGAGTGAATATTTTGAATATTACATTTATTCAATTCATTTCATATTAAAAATTAAATTTTTTGAATATTGAAAATTATGTATGAAGCATAATGACTTTAGAAAATAATAGGTGGGAGACAATGTACGAAAAATGTTGGGAAACATTCGTCTAGACTACAGATCTCATCCTTTACGTACCAGCGTCTTGCAATTAATTTTCTTCATGTTTTTGCGAATTATTATTATGTATTTTTGGGGAGACGGGTGGGATTTAAAGAATTCATGTCGTATTTATATTGATATTATTTCTTGAACTAGTTTCTTTCTGTTTTAATCATACTAAAAAGCTTTAATTTGAATAATAACGTATTTTTTGTCACTATCTGGCTTACGTGTATACCGTGCTTGACAATCTGTGTCTCATTAAATGATAAAAGGGGATACGGAGTATTAAGTTGAGACGGAATTGCAGATCTTTTACGAGCAACACGCATTTTTGTCCTACTCTTCTGGCAGGCAAGAGGTAAAACTAGGTTTTACATATGTATATAATAGACTTTGTTAATTTAGTAGTCATTAGTTAATTATATTAAAGTTAATTAGGAATCATGAAATGGGTTGTTTTCCCGGTATCTCTTAAAGAGTGGAGGTTGTTTTTATGGAGGTGATGACAGTATATGATCATTCTAGCATTATTTTAAAGATCTGCTTTTCGTTGTTGGATGTTGGATTCCAAATGGATGGCGAAGTATCGGACACAAATATTTTTTTCTATTTAATGTCTTCTTCTATCTCAAAAACATTGCTTCCCGGTGTAAGATCCAATTTACCACAAACTGATACTTTTGTAGAGCTTGTATGTTACCGTTATAGATTTCAAATTTTAAAAACAGATAAACCCGAATAGTTGCACTCTTTTTCATGATTCTTGGTAATAGCTTCAGGTAGCTAAGGACTTTTCACAATTGAAATTAAAAAGGTTTTGCATTCCATTAGTGGCGAACTAAAAAAATTTTAGAATGTTTAAATCTGGTGACCTCTTTAATGAAATTTGTAATCCCTCTCAAATAAAGGTTTCTTTTATTTAATGTTATTTAATCATATTTGTTAGTTGTTAGAAATTCACTTTAAACTGTAGGTCCAGGACTGTTTAACCCTCGTGTGCACAAGATGACCGTAGAGCGACGAACCAAACCAAACCCGGTGATGACATGTAGTGGTTAGGAATCCGCTCTAAGCCGTATGTCCCACTTTAATATCTGTAATGCATAAGGCTGACAACCCTATGCCGTAAAAAGAAAACATCTGCTGTTTCAGAATCTGCCAATAAGTAGACGGCCATGTCTAACATGGACTGTAGTAAGAAGGAGTCAATTAGCTACATAAGTCGTTTAACATTTGCATTGGTGTAATTTCAGAATCTGATTTATTATCTAAAACTCCGCAACCAAGACATTTGTAAAATTCGGTGAATCAAAATAAAAAAAAATATCCCTAGAACATATAATTTTTTAATTAAATGGCCCTATCTTTTCCAAAACAAGTTAAAGCTGGATATCTTAAATGTTAAGTCTGACTATATATTTCTATCAAGATATTTCATTTGCTAACAATATGCTGTAAAAATAAAGAAACTTGTCCTAACTGTGCATACATAGTCATTCTGAATATCTCTCATTATATATCATTATAACAATACCACTCCTCAAATTCAAAATCATGCCCTCAATAGCACATGGAAAGCAGGAAATCAAAATAACTCGAACACAATAAACAAACAGATAAACTCGAAATTCCCAAAGTAAAATTAATTTCAGAATATTTAAATATTGTAAATAATTTACCATCACAGCATATTTAATCATTGTAAAACATTCATTTATTATTCCATTAACCCTTTAACTGATTTTAAGTGATTAAATGTATTTCTATAAAAGATACCTAAATTAAACAAAAAAAAAAATAATAAATAAAAATAAAATAAGTCGATGTTTATCAGATTCTATTGTATGAAGAATACAATGCTAAACATTTCAAATAGAAAAATCCTTTCTTTTAGCTGAACCTGTTTTATCGTTTTCCAAGTATCGAGCAATAAATCTAAATCCTTTTTTTATTCCTTGTTCTCTTGAATACTTCAAATACTGAAAAGTCAGCCATCAATGTTCTTCAGAAACAATGCGCTTTCCTCAGGTATCTCTTGAAATTTATGAACATATTTTTCCGTGGCTATTTTTTATAACATTGTCTTGATTAATAGCATCTTCAAATATTTATCTTTAGTGTCCTTTTTTCACATATAAACTAAAACATATTTTTATTCATGTTGGGGGTGTATTTTTCTTTCAGGGCAAAAATAATAAATGCCGAAACAGAGACAAACAAAATACCATAAAATGTTGTTACTTATTTTGTTTTATAATCTCCAAATTCTTTTTTTATAAAAAATGCATTTGATTTTCAGGTTTACAAAACATTTAACCCCATTTATAATTCAGTATGAGTCTTTATTATGTTTAGAGCAAAATATGAAAGTTAAATTCACGCTGGTAGCTTGAACTACTTTGATTACTTTTGAAAAGACTTGTCGGTGATAGAATATTTCATTTTTTCTTCACAATTTTCATTTGCATTTCATACAACCTAAATAGAGGTATACCTAATTTAAGGGTCATTTCATAGATAGAGTTTTTGTATGCTATGTTATAAAAATATATTAATATATTAAATCCAAAATTTTTACTGTGTAAATGTTTAAATTTTTGACAAAATTATCTTCAGTAAATTGATTGAAGTGGATAATGTAGTTTTAAATTGCTTTTTATAAAAACAAAAGAATCTGAATAAGTATAGTCGGGTACGTTTTTTTCTCTCTAAATTTTTTGACTGTTACCTTTATTTTTTACTTTTATTTTTATTATTATTTTCTTTTTCAATTATTTTACTTATTTGCCATTGGAGTTTAATGCCATTGGAGTTTTTCTGTGATATTCCTTCTATGAAATTGATTTTGAAAATTTTAAAATTTTACACCTAGAGCTAGGACTAGGTTTTAATAATGTAACTTCATAAAATAATTTAACACTATTGGGCATAAGATATTGACTTGCCTTGACTTGACTTCGAGCTTTATGCTTACCATTTGGTTAAGGCACTACAGTATGAAAGCCACTGTTCTACAACAACACTCTCGTACTGTTATTGATGTCAGCTTTCAAAATTAAAATTGTTTTGAAAGTCAAACCAGTATAGAGTTATGCATGCGAGTAGAAAGATAAAGTGTTTTTCTTTAAAATGTACTCAGCTTGCTCTTAATTGGCACAAGAGCATGTCTCAACTATGTGACAAATTAAATGAAGCAATATTTTCTTCTAAGACGCATGCCGCTTTACTGTATGCAGTATAACAATAAGCACTTCATCATTTGGATGGAATGTCACATATTGCTGTGGCTAGCAATTATTAAAGTTGTTCTATTTTACGTAAATATAAACTATTTCAAATAGTTCCTCTCATATTTATCAGCAGGGACGAAATATAAATGGGACACATGCGCATTTTTATTTATATCAATATAATACACAAAACAAGATAAATTTATTTTCATATCAGACACTAAAGAATAATTTAATGTAGAGGAATAATGTGAGAATGCAAAACGTGTTAGATTGAATGAATAATTAAACTATAGTTTTTATGAAATTAACTATATATGCAGTCTTATAACAATTAATTCGATAGAAAAAAATTCAACAATTTCTCTCTTTTTTTTTATTAACAATATTATAGATTTTGCAAAATGTGACAATTGAGAGAATTAACAAATTATTTTATTGCTTGACTTAGTGTATAAAATATTAATAATATTATTGTTGTTTTCGATTGCAGGACAATTTAATTTAGCATCATTCGTCACTAGATATGCTGCAGATATATATTCATCCAACGTGCTCCACGGAAATATTATTACAAAAAACCCATATTTTACTACCATAATATTAAATAAACAACTCCAAGAGTGATATCAAATGATAAGGAAGGATTCTCACTGTCCTCACCAACTCCTCAAGCATAATAGAAGGATTTTTCGGCTTCCAGATTTATCATGTTCGTTTCAGAATAGACATGGAATCTTTCGGTTTGTCTTTACTTGCCGGATTTGGATCCGAGATCCTCTATTTTGGCTTGGTTTGTCGCTCTACTATCATTTTCTGCAAACTTTGGGCTAACTAAACCACTGCCTACAGTTTAACGTGGATTCCGAACCACAAACATCCGTGCTACCACTAGGATTCGAACCTGAAGCACCAAAGGCCAGAACGTAGCCAATTGGCCATCAGACAGCCTCTAGTTTGGAAATCCATTATACTATCTGCCACGACTGTTGTGGCAGGAAATGTGTATTATTATTGAAATGTTAAAAAAAGAAAATATAAAAAAAAAACCGACCTTCGTATTAAAAAAGTAATTATAATTGTTCTTAATTATATATACATATATATTTGATGTGTGGCCACCCAAATTGCAGAAGTCTAGACAAGTGATAATGACTAAAAATGACATTAATAAGTCCTAGTGATAAAATCTTATTGCATCATTCTCGGGCGTTTCAACAAAATATTGTAATGAAGCCGCAACCATCCTCTCCGGAAAGTAACTGATAAAAATCCTAATGAATAAGTACGAGATTCTAATTTTGCTTAAAAATCGTTAACAGGGAGTTAATTGCAGAAGAGGCAGCGCTCTGAGAACGTTTATGATAATATTCTCTACCAATTACAGGGCCCCATAAAAAAGTCAATGTCATTAAATAGTACCACCGCCTTGGCGAGCTTTGAACTCGCCAATTAAGGCGTGAAAACCAATCACAGCCGACCAAAAAATGAGAATCCGAATCTATTCCCAACTGATAAATAAAAAGCAAAAAGTAATTAATACGCTATATTGATAATATTAAGGCAATCGTCGAGGTCTGGATGTCCCAGGAACTATTTTTAATGTTCTGCCGACTCCCATAATTCAGAAGAAGAAGAAAAAAACTGGATAAGCAGTAATGGATTCATAATTAATTAAGTCATTTAATGCGCTTAATGTAACACGTTTTTGTCCATGGCGTGTAATGATACAGGGTAGTTAGTCGAGAGTAGAATTTTGTATAGAATTAGTGTTCACTCTTTACTATGAATAGAATCCTAAATAATTATTATTGTATTTTGTATTTAAAATGTTTGTTGAAATTAAATAATTATTTAAGTCACGTTTATGTACATTACTTGTAATGATACAGGGTATTTAGCTGAATTTTGTATGGAAGTACTATTCACTCTCTACTATGAATAGAATACTTTTTTTTTCTAATGCAGCTGGCAAATAGACCGTGATCTTTTTATGCCATAAGGGCTGCACCGATGTTACTCACTTTGCATTACCCAAGGGGCACGTGTAACTTGATGGTAAGACACGGACGCGAAGTACATATCACAACAGAAGCTGCCTCTTTTTCCTTCATGCATGATTAAACTACTAATGGGTGTCCGTCCCTAGATGCCGAACATTGAGGATTAATCAACAAAAACAACACGCATGATATAGCAGTATTCTTTTGTATAGAAATGCCACCCCCAGCGCTCTACGATCCTATTAGGACCGGGACCTACGGCTTAAAGTGGATTCCGAACCACTACAAACACCCATGGCAAAGCCGGGATTCGAACCCGATACCTGTGGTACCGAACGCCAGAGCGCTAGCCATTCGGCCATCAGGCCCCATGAATAGAATACTAAATAATTAATATTGTATTTTGCAATTACAATATTTGTTTAAATTGAATAATTTTTTAGGACGAGGAGAGTCGTTGGTGTTTGTTATGTTCAGCATCTTGCCTCATTCGTCAGACTTCCTGGTTGAATTTTTTCGGGTTTCTTCCCATTCGATACACAAATGCGGGGTAGTTCCCTCTAAATATCCTGCCGGAAGGCACTTCCCTACTTCTTCAGAGACTCGGAGCCAAGTCAGACTTCTACCTATGGGTGCTCCATCACAACAGAAGCTGCCTCTTTTTCCTTCATTCATGATTAAACTACTAATGGGTGTCCGTCCCTAGATGCCGAACATTGAGGATTAATCAACAAAAACAACACGCATGATATAGCAGTATTCTTTTGTATAGAAACACCCAAGGCTGCTTGCAAATGTGACCTGAAGAATCAGTGCTATGGCAAATTCAATTAAGATTGCAATATAAAATATCGCAACACCATTTAAATTATCTGATTGGGGTTTTCATATTATTATATCCTTAAAACTCCTTTCTGAAGTTATTATTATCTCTTCTCCTTTAATGTATTTAGTGTAACGAATTAAATTAGCGTAATTTCCTAAAAAGGCCAAAAAAAAAGAGGTTTATGCATTCAGCGTGAATATTTAAAAGTAAGGGTGTATTTTCATTGGTAACGCAACGTCAACTTTGACGAATCAGATTATCATATCAGATTACTATCAATCATGATCGCTTATCTGATTCGTCAATGTTGACGTCGAATTAACGTTGCGTGGCCAATGGAAATACATCCTAATTGATCCGCATTATTTTGAAAAATTAAACTTCAACTTCATTGTGATATCATATGGCTAAGTAACAGTAGAACCAGTATTTAGCCATATGATATCACAATGAAAAATGTATAACAGTTATGAACATACATTAGAAAGCCTCATTAAAATCCCAATTTATTTACATTTATATAATTAGTAATTTTTCGAAAAAAATTTAAAATTTTGATGAACAATTAACACAAGATACATGATCCAGCTTTAGTTTCATAAAAACAAATAAACACTTAAGGATTATAAAAACATGTTACAGAATATTTTCTTTTTTTTATTGTAAATTAGACGATGAAATCTTTTGTCAATAACGCTCAAACCTGAATGCTGGTGGCATATCCATTTACTTTTTTTTATTTTTTTATCTATACACTATTTATCGTCAAATCTTGTTTTACTTTAAAATTGAGTTAACCAATGTATATGTGGTGTAGTAAGATAATACATTAAATACAACAACCTTGTGTAGATTATCAAATATTAGAGAACAAACATTGTTCAGCATGAATATAAAAATCAATAATTTAAAACCATTTAAATAACATTTTGCTCTTGGTTTCTTAAAAATTGAACCAAGTACTGAAATATTAATTAAATTAATGTGTCATGTTTCATTATTCACTTTTTATTTATTGTATATAAAGATAAGAACTACTATAATAATCCCTCCTGACTCTGAAACTCATCATTTGGCAATTATTGATCTAAGTCTGTAATCCACTCACTTAATGGTCACTATAAACAGTCACGAGGTTTAATCACGTTACTCGTTCACGTTAATCTGTAACACAAGTTGCTTTTCCAAATTATTATTCTTCAGTCCTACACGTTACCGATTTAACATGAAGGTTATTTTCTCTCATCCATGTTATTGAAAAACGATACCAACGTTTGAATTTGAACTGGATTCTATCAACTGGCAAGCAGAAATAGCGTTATTATATCTTGATGACACGTATTGCTTGATTGCGCTAATTAATCACAAGATATAATATTAGTTTATTTTTTGGGTTTTGCTGATTTTCTGCAAAATTTATTTTACACCCTAATTTTATATATTCTCCTTACTAACCGCATTGTTCCTATTGTATTTCCCAATTGTATTCTCTCTATTGTATTTTTTGATCCGCCGATACAGTTTTATACTTTAGCCTTCAGAGATTCCTGATTGTCAATTGATTTCCAGTTTGTTGCTGCAATTAATTCGCACTCTGGGTACCATTGTACAATCCATTGAAGTAGGAAGATAATTGGTAGAATTTTCTAAATGATGGAGGCATTATTAATTGATTTAAAAATCTATTTAAATTAAACGTATTTATAAAATTCAACTCCCTAAAATATAATATAAGGTTTTTGTATTATCCACATAAATATATTTTTAATACTTTCGATTCTGTGTTCTATCTTCTGCTGATGTAGTATTCCAAGACAATCCACCGGCAGGCAATAATGGAAATGTATTGCCTTGCTATACGACTCTTAGACGTACTATAACTGCCTGACATTTGTATATTGCACTGTACTACACACTACACAATTACTATGAAGTTTGTAAATGCAGGGACTGAAACGAACTCCACCTAATAGATTTTATAAGTAGCATGCAAGAGTGATTCTGTTTAAATCCGCAAGAAACGTCAGTCTCTCTTTTATGGCAATTATGATAACGTAAGCCAAGTCAGACCTCTGCCTTCGGGTGCTCCATCACAACAGAAACTGCCCATCCTTTCCCTCCTTCCATGAGACCACACGGGTTCTTGGACTTGATCTAGATGTTTCTGTTGCTGTTTTTTATCCCAATTGGTAGACAGCAACATCTAGACCAAGTCCAATAACCCAAAGAGAAGAACAAATAAACGAAGTTATCCCTAAAATTCTTTCTGAAAGTGAAGGTCTTCATTACTTTTCCGTGATTTGTTGTTTGTTAACATTTGTGGAACACAAATCTCACCGATAATCAACATAAGAAAAGGTTTCAAATCAATTCTAATTATCTTTAAAAAGTAAATATTTACTTAATTTATTCTTATGACAACAATTTAACTCTTATAAATCCCAATTTAAATTAATCTTTCAAATAACGGTTTCGTAATGTGTTCGCAAAGAAAAATTCAAGTAATCCCACCAAATGATATTCAAATTAAAATTGTCATCGGCTGCTCTGCAATTTATATTTTTCCTTCAGGATTTAAAGATTAAATCTATAATGCTTCGTCTTTTTTACTTTCAATGACTAATATGAATAAAAATAAGACGCAATTAAAGTCTTAGAGACAATTTTTATTCTGGGAAACATATATTTGTTCATTCGGAATTCATTCAGTCAGGTGAAATAATTTTAAAGTTTGATAACTTGTAATGTCGCGGTTTTTCTTCTATTGTACTATATAGATAAAGGAATTTTTTTTCAATCGCTTGACATTTCCTTTTTTTTTTTTTTTAACCTTCTGAAAAATAAATTATTACATTCAAAATTTAATTTAAAGTTTTTTTATTGAAAAATTATACAAACTTATATTAAAGAAATGAAATAATTTGAATAAATAGTTAATTCGAATACTACTAATTTAATTCGAATTAAAAATATCAAAGTCATGAATGATACTTAAATCTTTAAAAAATTATAATTATTTTATTAACCTTTATTACGTGTTATTATTATTGATTGAAAATGATCCTACTATAGTGCTGTGAGTTGTGCAGTTGTATTGTAACTGGGTGTGATTGGATTGAGACTTGAGACACATGTTTGAGAACACACACCTTTATTTACACAATCACAAACAGCGCAACACATACAATTAACTATAGACAATAACACATTAAAAGTCATATAATTATAGATTCGTGATAAGATTCCACAAATAAGCCGAAAATAAAGATACTCAGGTACGCGCAAGATGCGAGAAATATGCTTCCTCTCCGGGTGAGAATCTGTAGGCCAACTTTTACACAGGGTTGTGTTCAATGCTAAATATTCTTCCTCTCGGGATGAATGATCAATTCTCAGCGGCAGCCCCTGTTGCGCTGTACTTTCTCTCGGTTGAGAAGTGACCTGATGGCCAATTGGCCAGCCCTGTGGTCATTAGTACTACAGACTTTAGGTTCAAATCCTGACAGTGACATGGATGTTTGTTAGTGGTGGCCTGGGATAATTAGCCCAAAGTGTGCAAACTGTAGAGCGACAAACCAAACCAAATCTCGAGTGAGAGGATCGATACCTATTGACCATTTCTGCTGATCGTCAGAGGTGAGAACTCCTGCATTGCGTATGAGGAAGCACGGTTCTATATTAATCATTGAAAAAGTGGAAAAAAATGATGAATGACAGCCGATTTAAAAAAAATAGTTTTATCTTCATAAGGTACTTGAAGCAAATAATATTAATTTCCTATTTGATTATATAGGAAATTGTATCAATACCATTTCTATACTAGGATGTATGCGAGAAATTTTTAGTCTGGAATTTCTTTCCGCTGTGCTCGAGGAGGAAGATAGATAAGAGCAATATACACTCAAGAGCCAAAACATTATGACATCTCCTATATTTTGCAAAAAACTCGCCTGAATGACGTGGAAGGCACGTGATCAGGTGGAAGGGGTATTTAACTGGTATTAAGTGGTGGTATTAATCCATGCCAAGGCGGGTTGAAGCTGTGGTGCGAGCCAAAGGTGGGCCAACTCGTTATTGACAGGTGGTCATAACGTTTTGGCTCTTGAGTGTATATATTTCAAGGTATTAGTTGGAAATTGATGTGGCAAAATGTAGACACAGTGTGGCAGGTCTCCATTTGATTCATACTAGGAAAAGATGAATCTACTACTAATGCCAAATAATTTAGGTTGTAGCGTGCAGGTTAGGCAAGTGGCTTGCAAGTGGATATGATTGAGTTGAGATACTTGAGTCACAAGTTGAAGAACACACTGCTTTATATAAACACATGCAAACACCACATGCATACAATTACACAAAAACGATATATAACATATTTAAAGTCATATAATTATACATTCCTGGGATATTCCATTTCTAAACCGAAAACCAGATACTCAGGGTTCGTGAAAGATACTTTCTCTACAAGCCTGGGAGTCTATAGGCCAAATATTAAGCAGGTTGCTTTAAACCTATTTCATCTCGGGGTGAATGATTGTAAACTAAACCTTTCTCAACAGAAGCGCTGATTACGCTGTGCAAAGTACATGGTATTAGAAATCAATGATTTAAAGATGTCGTCAAGGTTTATGTTTAATTATATTTTTTGGGTGAAAACAAAAGTGTCAGAAGAATTATAATACTCCAAATTATTGAATTAATAAATTAGCAATAAAAAAATATTGCTAATTAATTAGTTCAAAAATATTATTTTACAATTTATTTTTAATATAAATTATCAAATTATATTTTTAGCATACGACAGCACATGTAAGAAATTTGGCACGCAATTAATAATATTAACATTGGTATTTCCGACAAATAGCTTTATAAATATTATAAAGTATAAAAAATATGTCTTAAAAAATTGATTTATTGCAAATTAGGTCAAGCTGTTTCTCACGTATATCAGATTATCGAAATTTGTATTAAAAGTTAAATTTAAATTACATGAATAATTAAAGTTTTTATTGATACTATAAATGATAGAAACAAAAAATATATATTTTTTAATTTCCCTTTTTATTCATTAAATGTTAAATATTTATCAGTTTTGGGTTACAAAGTCTTCGAATTTTTGTAACTTGATGAAGTGTTTTAATTAAAATATGCAAATTGCACAATAAATCTGGATTATTCACTCGCTTATGTTGAAAACTACTTTTATAAAATTTTATAATTTTTATTGCAATGCTTTATAAATGTGCATGATTTTAATTAAAATAGTTTTTTTGTTTTGGAAAATCTTTATAACTTATTAACTTTTTGTATGGTCATATCAATAGAAAAATATAAAATTGTAGGCTTGTATTTGTTAAATCCTTTATTTTAAATTATATATAATAATTACTGATTTTTTAAAATTAAAAACTAGTTTACAGTATTGTTAATGCTACTTTTTTTAAGTTTGTCTAATCATAATGAAAGTGGATTGAAATTTAATAGGGATTAGATTTATTTTTTTTAAATATAATTGCATATTTCTGCAGTTTATTAATCTTTGATATATTTATTTATCTTTATGCAAAGCTTAATTAGAATATTGATGCAATTTCATTCCTATCTGATACGCAGAAAAGAGGGAAAATAATGGGTTTGAATGGCACATAATTAGAGTCGATTAATACATTGTGAATATAAGAAGCTGTTTGGTTTGGTTTGCAGCTCTATGGTCATCTTGTGCACATGAGAGCTAAGCAAAAAGGGACCTACAGTTTAAAAGGGATTCCGAACCACTAACAAACTTCCATACCACAGCCAGGATATACATTCCATTTCAAAAAATTTTTCTTTTTTTAGGCATGCTATCCATTCCCCAGGCACAGCTTTTGGATGACAAAATATTTCGCCATCCTAAGGATTTAGTTTCGTTCGTCGCTCTACTGCCATTTAATGCAAAATTTAGGCTAATTAGACCGAGACCTTCAAATTAACGTATATTCCAAACTACAAGCAAACATCCATGCCATCGCCAGAATTCGTGCCTGAAGCCTGTGGTACCAAAGGCCAGAGAGCTATGCAATTGGCCATCAGGACACCCATCAGAATGAGAACAATCAACGATAACATTTTTTAAGAGACATGGAAAATAAACAAATAGCCATGTTCTGTGTGGATTTAATTTGTCCCATGTGATGCCTGATGGCCAAGTGGCTAGAGCTTTGGCACTCGGGTTCGAATCCCGGCAGTGCCATGAATGTTTGTAGGGGTTCGGAATCAACTTTAAGCTTTAGGACCCGGTCTCATATGACCGTAGAACGTCACAGAACCCAATCAGACTTCTCACCCATATTATTCCCAAACTGTAAAGGGCAACTCATTTCTAGGCACAGTGATGTGGTGTAGTAGTAGTGGATTTAATGAGTCTCATATTTACATATATGTATATGAATGTCCGTCAGATCTTGTTTGCTTGCAAAAAAATTATGGCAATGGTGTTAACAAAAAATCTATCAAAACTACATCTGATCAGTTCTATAAAATAAACAAAGAGTGTTTTGAACAGTGGCATTTGCTCTCAAAATAGTTATTATATAAATGGGATAACTTAACCAAAATACATACGCTACAATATTTTGCTTCTAAAATGTAATGGATGCATTGATTGGAAAGGGAATTATTTAACGTAATTAATGTACCGAAGTATTTGACGAGTGTTCCCTATTTCTAACTACATCGCATCGCATAAAATGACTAAGTGGAATTCAGGGAATATTTCAATAGAATATATCAGGGTGCAATTGTTCAAATTCTTTTACATCAATTATTTGAATCATATAATTATTAAATATATTTTAGTATTTCCATCGAATAATTCGAGGAAAAAAAAATAAAATAATAAAAAAATAAAAAACGGTTGAGTGTCGCAGTACTTAAATAAATGTTAATTACCTAAGTAAATTATGTGAAATTCTACCAATAAATTAATTTCAATTTGAATTTTACACCAAAATTTGTAGTTCAAAAAAATATCGGATCACATAAAGAATTTTTCAAATGTTACTTAATGTCCTTTTAACTAATAACTATAGAATTAACTATAACTAGACAATGACTATGTGTTTTCTTGAATACACACATTATTACATAAATTTAGTATGCCCATTTTATGAAGGAAAAAAATGAATGATCCCGTTATATACAATACATTCTTAAAATGGATTATATCCGTTTATTGCAATCAACAGATATTCCAGCAAAGTTTATATATCCTTTTTGGACTTAAGAAGATTAATAGTCATTGTAATTAATGGGGCTTCAACATCATGACGGAAAGGGGCAAAATATTTTTACATCTTATACTGTTTTGATATTTCGCTTCGTGTAGTGTCAGTGGCATGATGGCCAATTGGCTAGCGCTCTGGCCTTTGGTACCACAGGATACAGGTTCGAATCCTGGCGGCAGGGATGTTTGGTAGTCATTTGGAATCCACTTTAAGCTGTAGGTCCGGATCTGTTTAGGCCTCGTGTGAACAAGATGACCATAGAGCGACAAACCAATTTAATAACGTTATCACTGTATTCATTGTTTTTAATGTTGTGTTTAATATATGTTCTAATTGTATTTAATTTTGCGTTTTTAATATTTGTCTGCTGTACTCCTTATACATATTATTTGGGGCCTGAATGGCCGAGTGGCTAGTGCTATGGCGCTCGGTACTACAGGTTTTCGGTTCGAGTCCCGGCGGTGCCATGGATGTTTGTAGTGGTTCGGAATCCACTTTAAACTGTAGGTCCCGGTCTGTTTAGCCCAAAGTGTGCACAAAATGACCGTAGAGCGACAAACCAAGCCAAACCAAAATCCTTATACATATTTAGTAGCAGTTCATTATGTTATATCAATATATTTTTATTTAAAATGTGTTAATATTTTAATGTTAGGGTTAATATACGTTTTGATTGTATTTAACTGTGAGTTTTTCATATATGTCTGCTGAACTCCTTATACATATTTGATAGCAGTTCATTATTTTATAATGTTTATCGACATATTTTTATTTAAAATGTGTTAATATTTAAAAGTTTTAAATATTTTTGAGTGTTTATGAAAACTAAAAAGGTTTTATTTTTTATAACTTTGTCATATCTGCTAGTATGGAATAAACTGAATGAAATGTCATGAATGATGATGAAAAGGTGGAAAAAAAGGACAGACAGAATCATATTATGGATAAGGTAAAACAAAAATTTGATTAAAAATATTTCAATGTTCTATACAAGAAATATTCGGGATTTTGAGCAATGTTATGAAATATTTATTCACAGTTTGATTAGATTCTGTATAAACCGTAGAATAAATTCTTGCAACTAATATGAAATTGTGATTTCACAAGCTAGTATAACAACATGTACCAAATAGGTTTAGTAAGAATATCTCAAACAGTCATGCAAAAATAACATTTTAAGTAAAAAATTCATTTTGATAAAAATGTTGGTAAATTACACCAATAATGATAAATGACTAAATCTATGCATAAACAACCGAGATTAATCGAATATCATTTGATTACTGTCAAATTAGTATATAAATGGTATATATTTTTAAAACGATAGCTGTTTTTTATCAAGAAACATAAAACTTTGAGAAATAATATATTCATTTATTATAAGAATGTTTTGAAGTTTATTATTCTTAACTTATTCTCCACATCTAGATGATATTTCAAAATTATTTCACTAGGAATAATATTTTCAGTTCTTAAGTGATTTATGGATATTTATTTATTTAAAGAGTGTGCATATAATCATTCAATCTTTCTTACATACATGTAATTTTACATTCTTCAAATAGATGACTTAAAAAAAAAAAAGGAAAAGAAAGTCTGACAAACATTCTAATTTTATGATTAATAATAATAATAATAATTAATCTTTTGTTGTTATTACCTATAGCTTTATTGGAACTCAATCCATAATCTGTTTTTGTCTAGTTATTTTGGTTTTTTTTTTAACAAAGTGTTACTTTTCTGCTTAATTAAATACATATTAATGGGGTGTAAATGTGTCATTATGTATTGCAGGCATTCACAGACCTCAGGGCAGATGGGACCCACCTCCTCATATCAATTTCATTTTAAATATATAATTTTTCTGATAAATTTTCAGACTTTGATAAAATATTAAACAAAAACCGTCTCCGTTAATTTCACTTATAAATTAGAGACATTTTTCTAATTTATTACAAATTAGTATATTAGAATCTTTTAGCAGTGGTCTTAGAATAACGTTCCTGATAAATGTTCCAAATTAAAATAATGGAAAATATTCAACTAAAATAGAGTTCAATAATGCCCTTTTAATTTCATAAAAAAACTTCAATCCCAAATAAAGTAAAAAAATATATTTTAAAAATGTTTCAATGAATTCTACAATGAATTCCGTTTTGATATTAAATGAATTTAGTTGGGATTACAGAATTATAATTGAAATTAAGTTAATGTTCTTTGCATCTTGAAGGTTTAATGAACAAATATTTTAAAAGTCACTGGATTATTTTGTGATTTACATTTATCTTTGGCGACATCAAATATGTTAAATTGGCTTATATATATATTCAGAATTTATAGCGTTTACTAATAAAATTTTAATAACAATTTTTAGTATTTGAGAACCGAATTATTCATCTATATGACAACTTGCAAATGCAAATAAACAATGTATCATTTCTGTTTCATATTAATCATTTTATGCTAATAAAAAACATACCTCTCAAATGTTATTAAATCATCGTCAAATATTCATATCCAGAAAAATTCCCTTAAAGAATCCTTTCAAGCTTTGACTTCCCTTAATTGCTCGGGCTAAGAAACCATTAAGCTTGGCCACAAAGCTAAAACTTGAATTTCTCACTGTGATTAATTAATACGATTAATTAGTTCCGCCA
The DNA here is from genome assembly GCA_021605075.1 of Caerostris darwini. Classification (NCBI taxonomy): domain Eukaryota; kingdom Metazoa; phylum Arthropoda; class Arachnida; order Araneae; family Araneidae; genus Caerostris; species Caerostris darwini. The sequence goes on along the minus strand of BPLQ01013881.1, from coordinate 1,665,050 downwards.
TTAATCTTACTACAAGTTACATCTCGTTCTAGGGTGACCTGATCCGAAGTGCTTTGGAAAATCGCGCCCTGTAGCGTCCACGGGATCATCCTTCGGGGCCTGTAGACAGTTTTCGCTCCAGGGAACTTTGCAACTTTACACTCGAATTGAGGCGACCGTCATTTATCGCAGTTTAATGGGTTTTGCTCCTGATGTTTATTAATTGCAGCAGGTGTGACCGCAACACCGGCTGCTTGTGATCCGAGCGATAGATTTCACCCTTTCCACCCTGCCACTGTGGTATCCGTTAGGCTCTAGCGTGACGGCACGGAAGCATTGTAAGTGTGCAAAGATATCATACCAATGCAAGTTGTCAATCGTTTCCACTAAGATTAGCCTTAATTGTTTTATGTATTATTCGCTCCTATAAACGTAGGATAATATTTTTATATATGTAAACCATATCTTTATATTACTTTATCTTTACATATATTTTTTATATATGTAAAGATATGGTAATATTTATTTTGCGTTTGATGCAACCTGATGGCCAGTGGATTTGTTTCCCGAACTCAACCAGTTCAGCAATAGAATTACCCATTTGATTTGAGGTGGATGATGATATAAATATGAGCATATAAGCTTCAGGAGCGACCCTATTTAATTGTGGTGACCCAGTATAGTGTTTTGTAGTAGGTTCTCCGTGATATATTCTGGGTATTTTTTGTATTTAAAATGGTAAAACTTATTTTGCCTTTTGTGCAACCTGGTGACCAGTGGATTAGTTCCCGAACTCAACCAGCTCAATAATAGAATTATCCATTGGACTTACGGTATATGATATAAATATTAATATATAAGCTTCAGAAACGATCGTATTTAATTGTGACGACCCAGAATGGTGTTTTATAGCAGGTTTTGCGTTAATGGGTTTTCTCCTTATGTTTATTAATTGCAGCAGGTGTGACCGCAACACCGGCTGATTGTGAGCCGAGCGATAGATTTCACCTTGTCACTGTGGCATCCGTTAGGCTCTAGCGTGACGGCACGGAAGTATTGTAAGTGTGTAAAGATATCATACCAATACATGCTGTCAATCGTTTCACTAATAATAATTGAAATTAATTAAGATACACTAAGATTAAAAATATCTTTAAATATATAAAAATACGTAATAGCGTTATCCAGAAAATACCATGGAGAACCTGCTATAACGCACCATACTGGATCGTCACAATTAAACACGATCACTTCTGAAGCTAATGTTAATATTTATATCATCTACCTCAAGTCCAATGGATACACTTAGATTAGTTTTAATAGTTTTATTTGTTAATTCTTCCCTATAAGTACAAGGTAATATTTTTATATATGTAAATATACAGTAATACTTATTTTGAGTTTGGTGCAGCCTGCTAGCCAGTGGATAAGTTTCAAGAACTCAACCAGTTCAGCAATATAATTATCAATTGGGCTTCAAGCGGATGATATAATGAGCCGAGCGATAGATTTCACTCTTTCCACCCTGCCACTATGGTATCCGTTACACTCTAGCGTGACGGCACGGAAGCATTGTAAGTGTGTAAATATCATACAAATACACGTTGTCAATCGTCTTACTCAGAATAGTCTTAATTGTTTTATGTGTTGTTTGATTTCTATAAAAATAAAATAATATTTTATATATGTAAAGATATGGTAATATTTATTTTGGTGTCCAGTGGATTAGTTTCCCGAATTCATCCAATTCAGCAATAAAATTATCCATTTGGCTTGAGGTGGATCATATAAATATCAACATATAAGCTTCAGGAGAATCTTCAAATTTTACCTTAGAAACATTAGAAGACTATTCCTTTATAGCAAGAATCTCGAGCATGAGTAGACACAATAAACTTCTGATTTTCTCCTCTATGCTTCGTCCTATCCTCCCCTATGCTATCCTCCCCTATGTATGGGTATATGCCTCTAATTATAATACTAAAATCTTGGAAGCTCTACAAAATATGACCTTTAGACAAATAACGAATGCCAACTGGTTCATGAGAAACGCTGATATTCAAAGATCCATCTCACTGCTACGTCTCAAAAAGTACAGGAAAAAACGTTCAGAAATATTCTTCAATAATATTGACAACCACCACCATCTGACCATTCAAGAGATTGAACAATATGAGTCGAACTCTAATTTTAAAAGATCTAGGAATATTCTGCTCTAACCTACCTAAATTCAATTTTGAATGTTTGGACTTTTTCAATTCTCACGATTTCCTTTAACCTCTGGGCATTGCCAATGTTTTCATTCTTTCATGTTTGTCACCACCGGAGATGAGGCCCCTGACGGGGTTAGTGAACCCAATAATCTTCAAAAATCATCATCGGGAGAATCCGTATTTAATTGTGGCGATCCAGTATGGTACTTTGTAACATATTCTGGATAATGTTAATACCGCTACATATGCTTTTTTTGGCAAATGACTTCAGATTAAGGTATTTTAAATCAATAAGCAAATTCGGTTTTAATACTTATTTTTATTGTTTTAAGTATGATTGTATGATAAAGATATTACAAAGAGCTAAATTATGAAATTTCAAACACTTCTTTTTCCATTGCTATGGTTTATGATCAAGCAGTAGTTCATTAATCTCTTAAAATGTTATTCAAACTGACCTGGCACAGGAAACTGATCTTTGTATATTGGTTGATGGCAACAAGAGAGTAAACGAATGAAATCAGTCGATACAATGTTTCTGAATGTAAATTTATGTACGTTTTAGATGAAAAAAACCTTAATATTTTTTGTATTTAATATTTTACCTATTTTTATACTTAGTGGCATCGTACTAAAGAAGTTAAAAGAAAGAACAGTAAGGTCAGTTGTTATTCCCTGCATCTAAATATATTCTTCAAAACCTCTTCTGATGAATCTACTTGAACAGAAATTTATGCGAAAGCACTGGCATTTATACCTGTTCTACGCGAATTAAAAATTTGCATATTGCTATCCCATGACTTTTGTCATCAGTGTATATATATACATATATGTAAATAATATATGCAATATGGGAATGTATTGTGATTCAAAATGTATTTTTAATAATTTTATTGCTTAGTATTAATTTGTTTTAGTTTACTGTAGTTTGATTTAGTGTTAAATTCTAAAACGTTGTATACAAAATTGTAGATATTAAAATTTATCTTTTCTTCATAACAATATTTAATAAAAGAGCTTTAAAATATGCGATAAATATGACATAAAACTAATTTGTTACGATTCAATATTTTGTTACTGCTTTTACTTTGATGTATGTAAATTTAGATTTTTAAAAAATAAACGCAAATATTTTTCAATGCTTTTATAAATACATATTTTACTCCTTTTAAATTGGATGCTTTACATATACCCAGTAAGATCAAATATAATAATCTTTCTCACGCAATATAGGCATAAACAATGTGCATAAATAATTCGCTGGTTATTTTAATAAAAGTCCTAGTGACGAACTAAAGTAAAACAATGACGACTTTTGTTATAAACGATCCTATTTTGTAAACGTTTATTGCAGAATTTGAAATAATTGTGAATTTATGAAATATAAATGAAAATAATACGTTTAAATGCAATAAATTATATGCAGAAATGCAAATGATTTGCGAATAGTCTTTTGTTAATATTTGATTTTTTAAGAGGTTATCTGAATTCAAATGTTGGATAAAGTCTGAAATTATTCAAAGCTATAAATTCAAACACAAATTTAATAACAAATATATTTATTTAATGAAGAAATTAGAAGTAATGTTTCGTTACATTAGACTGTTCACTCATAAGTTCTTCTTTAAGTAAGTGTTTTTTTATGTTTAGGAAATGAATAAAATCATAAAGACCAGACTGGTATTCGGTTTTTTTTAAAAAAAACAAAAAATGGAAGGACTGTATTCTTCATGTCTACATGAAATAAAATACGACCCTAGTCATATTTAATTTGATTAAAGGCAAATATACCTATTGAATCCTTTGGCAATAAAGCAGGTTTTTGTTATTCAAAGTTAGAAACTAAATTTAGATGTGTTAAATTTAATTCTATCACTGTTTACGAGTAGTAGATTAAACTAATCAATTACAAGTGATTTTCTTAATATAACGTTAAATATTTTATTCGAACATTTTACCTTAAATTCTTAGATAAGGAATAATCTGCTATATATGTGTATATAACAGCTGGGCTGAAAATTTCATAGGCTAACACATAGATGGCGCTATTAGTATTAAATACATATGATTTTTAGTTAGCCCTAACCTTCAAAAGACACGTGTATAAATTTGACAGCTGTTGCACTATTAGTATGTGAGTTATAGCATTTTTAGTGAAGCAACTTTTGTTAGTTCGAAAAAATGGATAAAAAGGAATTTTGTGTGTTTAATAAAACCTTGCTTTTTGTCGAAAAAAAATACCATTGAGGCCAAGGCTTGGCTTGATAAACATTATTCGGACTTTGCAACAGGAATATCAACAGTAGAGAAGTGGTTTGCTAAATTTAAAGGAGGCGAAATGAGCACCGAGGACGATGCACGCAGTGGACGCCCCAAAGAGGCTGTTACCGACGAAAACATCAAAAAAAGTCCACAAAATAATTTCTGATATCCGTAAAGTGAAGTTGATTGAGATAGCTGAGACCCTAAAGATATCAAAGGAACGTGTTGGAATTTGTGAATGAATATTTGGATATGCGAAAGCTATGTTCAAAGTGGGTGCCGCGCGAGCTCCCAATCGACCAAACACAACAACGAATTGATGATTCTAAGCAGAGTTTGGAGCTGTTCAATCGTAATAAACCCGAATTTTTGCGTCAATATGTGACAATGGATGAAACATGGCTCCAATCGTCAGTCAGCCGAGTGGACTGCACGTGATGAACACTAAAAATGCTATAACTTCAATAAAAAGGCTATAACTCCCATACTAATAGTTCAACAGCTGTCAAATTTATACACGTGTCTGAAGGTTGGCACTAACTAAACATCATATGGATTTAATACTAGTAGCGCCATCTATGGGTCAGCCTATGAATATTTCAGCCAACATGTTATATATATATATAATCTTTTTTGAATTCCAATTTATCGCGTTCGTCTCTGAATTTTTATTTTTTTAGAAAATGTAGTTCGAGTTGACTTGCTGTTTTGAAATTTATGCTCGAGTAATCTGCTTTATCTGAATTTATCCAAATGTTTTGCAAATAAAACAGTCGCTGTTATGGTAAGCAATAAATTATATTCAAACAAGAAAAAAACCCAAAATTCGTAAATCCATGAACAGTGTATCATGTATAACAATCTTGTTGAACTTTGAAAATGATTTTTATTTTAGATTAAACGAAATAGGGCACGGTACTTCTGTCAACTAAATGAAAAGAAATAAGCAGAATAAAAATAACAATGAGATGAATTGATGGGGCCCTTGATTGACTAGATTGTAAAAGAAAAACTTTGAATAACACTTATTATAAACCAAAAAAAAAAAAAAAAAAAAAAAAAAAAAAGGAAAACAACATAAAATACGATTGAAATTCGTCGTTATTAACGGAACACGAGCTTTTTCGAAAAAAATTAAATATTGTTACTGTCTTGTAACGTGCACATACTCAGTCAGATCTGAAATCGAAGAAAAGGAACTTTGTAATTGCAATTTCTATTATACTATGGTTACATAATATTTATCACGTTTCATAAATATAAAAAATTGACTTGAATCAAAGTTTATTTGTCTGTATTTGTATATTATTTGCGCTCCCAAAAGGAAAATGTTTTAGTCGTTTTCAAGGTTTTCAGCAGATCGAAGAAACATTAATTTTCCTCAGAACGGTCTCTTGAAGCCTTGGAGCTTAACAGACTGGCCACCAGGTTATTTGTGCAGATCAGTAGATTATGAAAAAGCAATACTTATAATTATCAAATTTGGTACAAATATTTTTGGATCTTTGGATCATAACCCAATTATATACTTATTTATTGAGAAAGTTATATTCCAAATTTGTATTGGTAAATTTAAATTTTAGTGAAATAGTGGCAATATATTTTTAGCGTACATTTAAATAAATTAAAATATAATGTAAAAATAAAGTTGGTATTCCAACAATTATCGTAAGCATGAAAGATTTTCTTAAATTTGAAATTTGCATAGTTTAAAAAAAAAAAAAAAAAAAAAATTTCAAAATCTTTATCAATTATAACGTATCTAAAATTATGTTTTAGATACGTTATAATTGATTTATTTTCCTGTTATAATTAGCAATAAACATATTCAATTCGTAATGCTTAAATTGCCAACACGAATATAGAAGAATAAAGCAGAATTACCATCATGTTCCCATCATTACCATCAATTACCATCATGTTAATTTTGCATTACTTTTGAAAGCCATATCGGTATGAAATATTTGATAGAGCCATTTATTTATCTTTGATAAAACAAACATACATAAATTGAAAAACCGGTTTAATTTTTTTCATTGTTTGTTAAAGATGATTTAGATCCAGTAAAAAAAGTCCTTAAATTGATTGGACAAATAACTGCATCCGGCCAGTAATGTGAAACGACTAATTTTAATTATTTTCAATGACGTTATAAATAACGTGCAAGATGATTGGATAAAATATCCATCAGTGAGTCTGACCTCAGACGAATCCACGTCTATTGAAAATAATTCATCCAATTATCCTACAATTAAATAATTAAGAATAATTCATCCAGTTTTCCTACAATTAAATAATTAATAAGAATAATTCATCCAATTACCAGTTTTTTTTTATTTCTTGAATGAACATTTTAAATTAGTTTAATAATATGGCTCTCAGTTGGCAATATTTTAAATTCGTAAATCGTCCATAAAAAAAGTTAATTTTTTTAAAACAACTTTACAATTTTTTTTTATAGAATCAAAACATAATTTCTTATCATTTTAATTTTTTGTATTGAACAACTTTATTACAAGAAATGAAATAAAATGATTACTTTTGACCTTATTCCATGGATTTCGCATTCATTAGAGCCGTGCTATGGCTTTGTTATATATCATATATTATTTGAAAGAAATTAACAAAAAAATTTAACTAAAACGGGATAGAACAAAGAATGAAAAGAAAAAAAAAGTTCATTAGCATTTTCAGTATAAATTACTCACACAAACATACACATAAAGATTTTCTCACATTCTGTTTCGGGGTCAAAACAAGAAACTCAGACGAATATATGTCTAGTGAAATAATTCATCCAATTATCCTATAATTAAATAATTAATAAAAATAATTTATCCATTTTCTAGTTAAAGTTTTCATGAAAAAGATAAAAAAAGATAATAAATTAATGTAATAATATGACTCCAGTCGGCAATATTTTAAATTTGCATATCGTCCATATGTACAATTAACTTTTTAAAATTTTCTTTACAAATTATTTATAGAATCAAAACAAAATTTCTTATAATTATTTTTAGTATCGAATAAATTTATTACAAGTAATTAAACAAAATACTTTTACTTTTACTTTTGACCTTATTCCATGGATTCCGCATGCATTAGAGTCGCTCTATAGCCATCTTTGTTATACAACTGCGCAAAAAAAGTGAGACCAATTATTTTTTTTTCAAAAACTCTTTATTTATCTTTCCAAATTTATTTCAACGCCTTCAAAGTAATCCCCTCCGGACACAATGCACTTATGTCAACTTTTTTTTTCCCAATACTCAATGCATGCTAAAAAGACATCGGCAGGATGGCCTTCAAAGCGCGCGGCGGTTCCCGTTGAATCTATTTAATCGACTCAAAGTTGTGTTCCCGGAATGGTATTTTCAGTTTTAGGGAATAGCCAGAAATCGCACGTGTGAATACGGTGGTTGTGGAACGATATGGGTTTCATTTTTGGAGAACAAGTCGCAAAGAATCTATGGAGTGTGAGCTGGCGCATTCAGTATTTTCGGTACCAATCGAGATTTGACGCATTTGAGGCCGCAAATGGAATTGACCGGTCCTTTTGAAATTCCAACATCATCAGTAAGATCTCTAATTGTAAATCGACGATTTGCAAGCACCAAATCTTCAATTTTTTGGACTTGAGCTTTGTCGGTTGAGGTTGACGGTCGACTAGAGGGCTCTTCGTCTTCAACACGTTATCTGCCTTCTTTGAACTGTTTATACCGCGTCTAAACAATTTCTTCCGATATAGGAATGTCCACCGAATGCCTTCTGCGACATTATATACGTTTCCGTAAACAAAATTTTATGCAAATTCTTTGCTCAATTGACATTTTAAAAATCACCGGAGTCAGTTTTAGCTTCTCACAAAGTCAAACGTAACTCAAACACTAACGAATATTTTGACATCAAATTTCACATAGATGTCAAGGACAGTGCCACCAACCTAAAAAAGAATAAAAATTGAAATTTCATTAACTCCAGGAATTTTAAATTGAAAATTGGTCTTACCTTTTGTACACAGCAGTATATCATATATTACTTAAAGGAAGTTCATAAAAAAAATTAACTAAAACGGGACAGAACAAAGAAGACAAAGAAAAAACCTTCATTAGCATTTTCAGTATAAATTACTCACACAAAAAGACGCATAATGATTTTTTCACATTCTGTTTCGGGGACAAAACAAGGAACTTTCCCTTTAATTAGAGGTAAAACAATTATATTTTTTCAATCATTTAGAGGATAAAAAAAAATGTGTCAAAGACTGCTTTGATGCAGTGGGAATGGGGATAAAAAAAAACAGTCGGAAGAAAAAGCATTAACTCCCAATGGTTGTCTAAAGTCTAGTTTAGAAGCGATAACGATACGATAGTAATGCGTAATCGATAGGTAAATATCCGTTTTCTCTCTCGGGAACAAAGCAGGACAAAATTTAATTAAAAACTTTTACGTTTTAGCTATTACGGAACTGTTTTGACATAGCCTTACCTTTTCATTGCAGCAATTTTTTTAAGTTTTGCTCCATTCCAAAATTGGATGGAATAAAAAAAAAAAAAAAATACTTGTTTGAAACGCTGTTTTTTTTTTTTCACTCGGCCATTTTTTTTTTTTTTTTTTTTTTTTTTTTTAACTTGCATTTCTCCCCCAGAGAATATAAATTCATGGGCTGAATTAGAAAAATCTATTCGAATCTAATTAATAAACATTTAAGCTAAAGATTAACAAAAGAATTCTGAATTATCCAAGTAATTTAATGCTATTCGCTGATTCTTTTGTCAAACGCCATTAATTTAGTTGTTTCAGTGCTTCTTGCAGGAGAGCATTTCTTGTAAGAGGTAGGGGAAAAAAAAAGGCAAATTCATATACACTGCTCTTTAATCATTCAAAAGGAAGAAAAAAAAAGTTCTTTAAATGATCTTCTTTCGGTTGCATTGTATTTATTTCGGTTTCCATTTAGTGAAAAGAAATGTTAACAATATGATTAAAGTAGTTTAACTGATATGGAAGCAAACACAAAATTTAATTTTTTCAGATAAGAACAGATGAACAGTTTTTAAACTTGACTTTAAACAAGTATTAAATAAAGTTGTATTTATTTATTCATTCACATCTAAATCATAAGTATTCACATTTATTTAAAGAGAAATAGAATTAATCCTGAAATGTTTTTTCATTAGAAAAGAAATTATTTGAAGCTTTCTTTAAGATGCTATTATTTAATATTAATTTGTGTGTAACAATTTAGTATTAAAACATTTCTGGGTTGTATTCTTCATATCTGAATTTTTTCAAGTATAATTATTACTACTGTATAATTCATTCTATAATATCTATGATTTTATTGACTATGATATCTATTCCTTCATTCTATAATATCTATGATTTTATTGGCTATGATATCTATGATTTTATTGGCTATGATATCTATGATTCTGTTGACTATGATATTTATTCTATTAATATTTATATTTTTTAAAGAAAAAAAATGAAGCACATTGTGCGAATTATTAATTTACTAACTTCATAGTTTGGTTTGCTGATTATCACTTATTTGTAATTATAATTTAAAGTATTTATTTTAACCTCTTTTGATTTATTGGCGATTTTTATTGGCGCTACTAAACCATACGTAGATAAGCTGTTTTGACTTAAAGCATTTTCATCTATCATTGTCTTGGAAAAACAATATGATTAAATTATGCTTCAATAGGTCACTCATATAAGAATTATAAATCAGAGGAAATTCATTATTACTGCACCATACCACATCACAAAAGATGAGATCATAGGGAAAACTCACTCCTTGGTTCGAACTCGTATTCGTGGGTAAAAACGGACAACTGACCAGGTAAAGCTAAAAACACTCTGATCAAGCGTGTAACCACATCAGTCAAACTCAAAAGTTGACATAAATGGAAGCAAGAAACAAAAATTCAGGACATTAATCTTACTAGCTCCAGAAGATAGAAAATTCGTATCTCAACCATAATAATGGTGAGAAAAAATCGTATCCCATCATTTTCCCGTAAGCAATGAAGAAAAAAATCGTATCTACAAATAATGCTATAGTTTGACCGACATATTAACATTATCATTGATAGCAATATTCTTGTTATCCAACTGCTACAAAAACTTAAGCCACTTTCCCTGCCGTCTTATGTTGACTTTTCTATTTCTATCAATATTGTATTTATAACATTAACATCCACCTCTGTTTCTTCTTTGAAGGTTGGCCCTTTTAAATCCCAACTTAATATTAAAGCCAAATCAATTCAAAAGAAGTCTTTACCAGATGAAAAAAAATTCAAAATACATAGTACTTAGAAGAAAAAGCTTTTAAAAGCCTCCTTCAACATTAGTATTTTAACCAGCATCCATGTTAGAGGAAAGTGCTTCTAATATTGAAGATATTGTGGAATGCAATGAAAGGTAAGGGGTTTTAAACATTATTTTTGATCAAATTGATCTGGAGCTGGAAATTTTTAAATTGATGACGTGTGTATTACTACGTTAAAACATGTGTATTACACGTCGATAACTTACTTACTTGCTAGTAAGTTTTTAAAACAATTTATATCGCGTTATTTTAAACAAATTTTTTTTTCGTAAAAGCAATTTTAATTGTTCCTATAAAATTATAGTTTTACCCTATGTATATACTTATGGAAGAATATTTAATGGCTTGGCACGGCATCGCCAAACCTGGCATTTGTGCCTTGAAGCAACTTTCACTTACTTGGTTGTTCAACAAGTCATCCAGTAATGGCATTGAAATTTACTGTCAAGTGAAAATTACAGGTCTCTTATGTTATTGCTTAATATCAATCCACTAAACTCCTTTGGCAACCCAAACATACTGACATTTCTTTTTTGGAAGAATATCGTATGAATAAAAATGCAATTTTAGTAGATGCTTCCTGAACATAAACTGCCTTTGTGGGAAAAAAATCTTTTGAAATCTTTGAAAGTGTCGCTGAAAGTGTTTTGAGCAATGGAAGTATCTCCTAGTCAGCAAATATAACGTACTCGCACCTAGTGAAAATAAAGGAACACGCCGATAACTTATAGATTTCTAACCAAACGCTTTCTGTTCAGATGCACGACTATCTAATCATACCCAAATGAATTACAATTTTTTATAGCCATTGTAGAAATGAGTTTTGGTTAATGGAACACAGAGTTAATAAGGGTATTGCAAAATTTAAATTTTACAAAATGACATTAGTCTTGGTACAATTTTTAGTAAAATCAGGTCAGTTTTCAAAATATTATTTTGAATTTTGTATCATCATTTCTTTTACTAATAGCCAAGAATAAGTACTAATTTCGATGCTTAATTGAACGTATAGGCTATTTAAGGATAATTGATAAACAGAAAATTGTTTGAAATAGCATACCTTAATGAATATTTTTTTTTCTTTCTAATGCTTTTAAGCTGGCAAACACTTAGACAGCTTGGTTAGCGCTGCACAGACGTACTCACTTTGCATTACCCAGGGGGCGCGTGTAACTTGAAGATAAGCCACGGACACGGAGTAACAATGCCCCCGCAACGCTCTACGGTCCTATTAGACCGGGACCTACTTTTAAAAGTGGATTCCGAACCAATACAAACAACCATGGCACCGCCAGGACTCGAACCCGAAACCTGTGGTACCGAGCGCCAGAGCGCTAGCCACTCGGCCATTCAGGCCCGCCTTAATGAATATAAATGGTAGTAAAATATTATGAATTTGAACACAGTCTTCTGCTACTGAAATTTAAAATGTCTAACTATGAAATTTATTGTGATATATATCAATATGCTAATCTTGAAAAAATTTTAAAAATCCTATTAGGTGCTTTATTAGATTTGATTAAATATTTTAAATATTAGTATGTTTTAAAAGTTGATAAAGTATTTTAAGACTAACTTCATTTTTTAAATGCGCAATACATTGCATAATTAAAATCTCAAATTATTACAATAATTAAATAATATTACAATAATTAAAATCTATTGTAATAATAATTACAATAGAGTTGAGACTGATAATTTTTAGTAAAAATTGTCAGTTGAAAAGTTCTTGTTGCGTAGATGTTGTCATTTTGTTAAAGAATGTATCAGTATAATTCAAACTAAAGTGGTATATTTATCAATGAATGTTCATTTCATTTGTGTTTCCAAGACGAATTAAACGTTAACTGCTTGACAAATTAATAAATAATTTTGACAAATTAATAAATGTAAATTCGTTCCAAAAGACAATTATTTGACGTTATTTTTAAATTATCACGACCAAATATTTAATAACAAACTTTGTCAGCTTTTACTGTTATGGATTTTAGTTTAAATTTCCACTATTTTAATTTAATGATATTAAAAAAATCTATAAAAAAAGAATTTACATTTTAACTTGAATGCTTTCTTTGATACTAATTTTTACTAATTTAAATTATTTCAATATTCATCATATCCAGTTAACCGAAAAGTGCGTAGATTAGGACAATCTGAACAAAAGAAAGTTTAAAATTGATATTTTAAAAATCTTGTTTATAATGTTTTGACGTTTAAAATTGCATCGCTTTAAAATAATTAGTATATATTTGAGATGAAGAAAATTATTTAAATTTAAAAAAAAAATTCCCAATACTTTTATTGGTGTAGTTATGCAAGTGTTTATGGATTTTCCTTCCATGAACATAAATGTACAATAGTATTCTTGAAAAGAATTCTAATAAGGCACACAACCTTACTTTCCCTCTAAATAATATAGTGTAGCAACCCCCTTTTGTTACATCCGGCATAATGTTTGATATGCTTGGAAAAACATTTTGTCTTATTTTTATGAGACAACATTTGTCATATCAAAATGAATATGCATAGAATGAAATGGTCTAGCTTCTCGTATATGAAATATTACATAGTTGATTAAATAAAGTATATTTAATACAAAATAGTAGAAGTTTATAATTTTCAAAATTAAACTAAGCTTTTATCGTATATTGATAATATTGCCTTTAGGTCATTCGAAACTTTAACAACAGTTGATTCAGCGTTACGCAGAGAGTGGGGAGAATGGGCAAGAAGAATGTCGCTACACATCATTGACAATTCGAAACGAATGTATACCACATGCAAGGATGTTATATGAGGTCCATATCTTCTTTTTAGAACTTAAAAAAACATTCCTACCACCTGATTTATGCTATTTATCCATAACAAATACGGGTGCACTTTAGGTTCGACTCCGCTTGTCGAGTATCGAACTCAGTTCCTTAGATTCTAAACCGCTTTGGGATTTTAGTTATAGAATGAGACAGAAGCTTCTGTAATATTGTAAATAAAATTAATTACGTGTTGATATAGTTTTCTTAAAAATTTAATTTACTAAAATTATTTATTGTCTTTAATAAATATGCAGAGTTTAATTGTGTGCCTGAATGGCCGAGTGTCTAGCACTCTGTCACTCGGTGCCATAGGTTTCGGGTTCGAGTCCCGGCGGTGACATGGATGTTTGCAGTGGTTCGGAATCCACTTTAGGCCGTAGGTCCCGATCTCCTATGACTGTAAGAGCGTTACGGAGCAGAAGTCAGACTTCTACCTACGGGTGCTCCATTAGAACAGAAGCTGCACCGCTCTTCCCTCCTTCCGCGCGGGAAACGACAACAGTAGTTTAACTAGTAAAATGTTTAAAATAATCCATATAGATTTCATTAATATACTTTCAAACATAAAATATCCATTAGCTACCAGGGAAATAATAATTATGCATAATCAAGTTGAGTTATTTTAAAATTTTAAAGTCAATTTCTTATGTAAACTCTCTAATAAATTATACGTCAACAATATATATACTTGTATATAACAATTAAACAAATGCTGCTTCTCGCATCCAAGTTTCAACAAACGCTTTCAAATTTCTTCTCATAATTCTTATTGAAGAATCTAATTAAAATGTCCTTAGTCGGAAATGTAAATATGACTAACTGTAAGACCGCTATCTAATTCAATGCTATACTTGAAGTTTTCCAATTAATTTACATACCTCTCAAAATAATAGGAATACTTGAAATATAATAGGAGTGCTGTTGTAACCTAAATCAGTGTTAAATTTTCATCAATTAATATTCATTCAAACAGATGCGTAATTGAAAATTAAAGGAGAATTGTGTACACAAAAGTTTTTACAAAATGGTAACAAAGAATTTTACTGTGTATCATTATTAATTAATTAGATAACACGAACAATATTCTATACAGAAATGATATAATGTAATACTTCTTAAACTGAGAATATAATAATATTTTAATGACATATACACATTACTTTCGCTTTAAAAGCAATTTTATTTGTTCTTATTCCAGATTACAATTAACTATAACTTTACTCATCAAATTCTCTTATGGGAATTTGGCTAATTAATGACAAATCTCTGCAGTGGTCTGCAATCTACACAATCTTGAGAAAGATGCGGCGAAACATACACACAATATTATCAAATATATATAATTTCATTTCTTTATACGTAATGAAAAACAATATATTTGATGCATACTAGTGCGTTTATTTAATTAATTTCAGTAATTTGATTTTGTATCAACCAAATGTGAAATATAGGTTGCTACATAGTTATAATAATATAGTTATAATAATTATTTATAGATTTTTTTATATCAGGGATAATGATTAAAATATAATAAAATTTATTTATCTACAACCCCTTGTGAGAAAGAAATTATTCAGTATCCTTCTTTTCATGGCAATGAACCATTTCTAATCCAATAGATAAAGTAGTAATATGTATATATAAAGTAGTAATAGGTATATATTTTAAAGCATAATGTAGTGAGCAGGTTGGAAAACCAGATTGTAACTGGGTGTGGTTGGCTTGAGATACTTGGGTTTGAAAACTTGTACACAATATTTCGTTGCACCTTGCACAGGTTGGAGAACTTCCAGACAATATTTGGTTGCACCCTGCACAGGTTGGAGAACTCGCAGTTTTATTTACACAAGCACATACACCATACACATTCACTATTTAACATATTTAAAGATATATAATTATAGATTCGTAGAAGGATTCTACTACTAAGCCGATCATTCAAAGTTATAGAATTACTTTCGACCGTGGACCACCTTGTTGAAATAATCAATCTGTGCTAAATGTATGTATTTCTTTTTTTCAAATACACTTTTAAACCTCGTCTAGTTCTCGTTCCCATGGACCTTCTAAAGTGTTGACACTGCTGTATAATACCCAGCGAATTGAATTTCATTTCGATCAATCACTTTAATGGTGTGGATGAGTGGATGAAAATGTCTTCTGGGAGGACATTCAGGTACAATGTCTCGTATTTGCAGGTTGCATCGGTGGAAATTCGGAAGAATCTAATCGGATATTCATTCGAAGACAAACTGTGTGTCACATTATTACACTTACCAAAGCAGTGCACACACCACAAATAGAATCGCCTCCACAACCTCTTACCCACTATTAATGCAGAAAGGAGGGATATAAAATAAACGGAGAATACTTTTATTATTCGAGAATTAAAGTAAAATTTAACTCATTTTTGGCACTGCTTTTTTATTTGTATCATAATAATAAAGATACAACAATTATGATGGGTGTATTCGAATTTTGTTTGTGTAAAATGTTAATTTCAAATACACAAATGCAGTGTACCTCGGGTTAAGCCCCTTCAAATTCTTGAGCATGTAACCGTGCTTCCTCCTACGCATTGCAAGAGCGCGGTAGAAATGGTCAGTATGCCTCGAGGCTCTCACCTGAGACGAAGTACAGCGCAACCGGCGTTGCCGCTGAGAAACATTTAGTTTATCTACAGTTTATCATGCTGACAAGAAATATATGCAAAGCACTCTACATATGTGTTGGCCTACAGACTGTCACCCGGAGAGGAAGTATTTTTCGCGACCTCTGTGTTTACCTGAGTATTTTCTTTTCGGCTTAGTAGTGGAATTCTTCTACGAGTCTATAATTATATGCCTTTAAATGTGTTAAATATTGTATGTGGGAAATTGCATTGTGTGGTGTTTGTGCGTGTGTAAATAAACTGAGTTCTCCAACCAGTGTCAAGTCTCAACCCAACCACACCCAGTTACAATCCAGCTGCACACTACAGACTTACACCAAACAAGACGTATAGCAAAAGAATTTTACCCATAACAAATAAAGGAAAAATATAATATGTTCCCATGAAAAAATTGTTTATTACTATTGGCATATTATACAGCGATGGAGTTGTACAAAATAAGTTAAATAGTGCTTAGTATAAATAAATACATAAGCTACTACGTAAATACACAAGCGGTCAGATATAAGACATGCATAAATGAAAATATATCATTTCTTTACTGTCTCTTCCCCTATTTGAAGCTGTTGAGGATCAACAGATTTGACGTCTACTAAAAATATATCCCAAAAAGCATTGTTTCTACTTTCTTCTCACGATGCTTCGGTAATTTAATTTTGTCTTGTTTTTCTTGGAAACGTTATTACGGCTAGAAATGAGCAAGAGATTTTACGGCATGCTTGTCCAATTAAATGTTATATAAAAAAAAAATTGTATCACAACAAAATATATTTATCAAAATGGTTCTAAAGTAGACGTATTTCGAAATACCAGTCAAATTTATCATTGAATTTTAATGTCTTTTTTAAATAACGCAGTAGCTAAATTCCAAAAATCAAAACATATTTTAGTTATTAATAATGAATTTCCAAACTCTTTATACATATTTTCGAATAAGAAAAAGATAAGTATGCATAGTAAAGTGTGAAATAAAAATTTTTCAAATTTTCAAATTTTTTTTTCACTACGTGCGATAACCAGTTTTGTAAATTTTGATTTTTTTTAATTGTAGTTTATTGGTCTATTTACCGTCGGTTTTTTTTCTGCTATGCGTAAACTGTTAATCTCCAGCCTGAAAACAAAGTAAAAGCAAATAAATAAAACTTTGTACAGATTGAAATTTCGTACACTTAATTATTAATCTATGATTTGATCTTTATTGAAACACTTGGTGAACATAATGTTATATTGTGTCGCTCGTTTAAATATAATATATTAAATTTCGATTTCTATGATATAAAATATCATTTTCAATTTAAAATTAAAAATTTATATTAAGATTTCTATAAATTTAATAAAAATAAGGCTTATCTCCCTTCTTATCTCGTTGGTTATTTCTCCTTAAAATCATTTGAGAACTACTTAATCATTCATAGAAGTAAAATATTTATGAATGAGTCCATCACCCTTTTAGAATCACGCTTCGGTTATTCCATCTCCAATTTAATAAATATTCAATTCAGTTTTTCATTCTTTTCTTTTTTTTAGCTTATATTCTATTTCAGAATATACGGAATAAAAATATATTTATAAAAAAGGTTTTATTAAATTTTTTTAAATGTAATTTTATGAAACTATTGACCACTGACGTTATAAAATAAGTTGCAAAATCATTTGTATAAAAAATAAATTGCCAAAATACACCCTTATTTCTTTTTTTCTTCTTCTTTCGATGTATTAAAACAATACATGGGATCCTTGTGATAACTAAATAATGCAATATTAAAAAACATTAAATTTTCATTTTTTTAAATTTGATTTAATTACAAGTAACTAAATGGAATTGTATCATAATTTTCTCTACGCACTAAATAAAAAATAATAAATTTAAAGAAAAAAATGAATTCATGGTTTTTTTAGGCTTTAAGAAAATACGCAGCATTTCTTGCTTTATATATGAAGAGATTGAACAATGTCAGCCATCATTTCTCTGATATACATTAGCATTGTTTTTTAATAAATTAAAGTTTGTTTTGTCGTTACCTGAATTTTTTATATATCAAGATTTATTTTAACTGTAAAAATGGGCTTAGGCTTTTTTTGTTTCAAATTTCTTCAACAAAGTTTATTGACTTAATACTTGAGAAAACAGCCTGATTTTCAATTGGTTAGACATCTGCCCTTTAGTACACAGACTTCAGAAAAGTTCGAATCAGAGACATCAGAAAGATTCAGGCTCGAATTCTGGCGGGGGCATGCAAATGGTTCGGAATCCACGTTAAGCTATACGTCCCGGTGTAATTAGCCCAAAGTGTGCACAGAATGACAATAGAGCGACAAATCAAACAATTATCACTTGCCAAAATCAGTTCAGGGTAAATCAATTTAAGGAAACAAATTTCAAACTATCACAATTTGAACTATTTGTAAAATAGTTTTTCTTTTTAAAAAATATCCAATCCTGTTAAATTTTCAACTTTGTACAATAGAACAAGTCTCGTGTGTTACTTTTCAAAAGGTGGGATATAGCGATCAATATATTCCATTAATTATTTCAAATTTTTCGCATCATTTGTTAATAAATGAAGCAGTATATAATATTAATTATATTAGAAAGATTAACAACTATCTTTTGACATCCAATAATTCAATAAATTAACATAAATTTCAGGCAACATACATTTACTGTGATCTAAGGCAAAGAGGTAATTTTTAAGCCTAACTATTGGGAAATTTAGATATTTTATTGTATACATATTCTTTAGGTATGCAGCTTTAATTTCTGAAAAAATATATTCATACTTTCATATAAAGAAAACTTGAATATAAGAAAGTGTATATGAGGTTCATATTTTCACAATAAGGTAAAATTAATGTAAATGGGGAAATTATTTGTGTTTTATAGAACTTACCAAACCACTGTAATGATTATTAAAGTTATTATTCAATAAGTGTATAATTAACAATATAAACATTTCAAATCAAACTAATATCAAATAACATCAATTGAGTTAATGTGCGGTAATATAAAGTAAAATTATGCGAGGCGTTTTTGCTCATAATTACTAGATTGCAACCATTTGTGCAATTGTAAGTGTTTCTACATATAATTGTCCAGAATAACATCAAACAGGGATTCACTCTAATAATTAGATTTCATACAAAAACATTATTGATTCCACTTTTCAAGGGTAAGAAATTATTGAAGTTGAAGGTATCTTAGTTCGGATAGTGTGCCTGTAATCGTGGTTTCATAATGTTAAAATCCTTTAACAGAATTATCTATATATTTAAATGATCTGCTGATTACTCTATCACCTTTATACTAGCATTTTACATGTCTGAAATATTTTAACATTAAAGTAAACATCCACTTTTTAAAGGGCAATGCATGCAGAAGTTAAGTTTGACAATATGCCTTTCTTACAAAGTGTATTTTATCCCCAGCAATAAGTTAGTTTTTACATAAGTTGTATGATATAACAATAAATACAAATTTGTTGTGTCATTGTTATTTCGGAAATAATACCTGTTAATAAACTCCTTAGATGTTCATGAAAAAGCATTGTAAACTATGTTATTGTCCAAGTACGCACAAATGATTAATAACCCTTATTGACCCCAAGTACGCACAAATGATTAATTGTTCAAAAAAGGGTAATCATAAAGGTATATTCCGTCCCTTAAAATGAAATGAAACAACTCTTTTTTCGTGTTTCTAAAGTTGCATTCATCTAATAGGCAACAACAAGGTGTAAACGGCATCATATATGTTTTGAGAATTTTCAATGTAAGAATAATATATCCAAAATGCACCATTTTATGTGTGTTAAAAGATTAAGTGAAGAAGAGGCATTGATTTATCGTTAAGATGTTGGTAGCAAATAATGCACAGGAATTGAGTGCATTTCTTAGCAGCTATCACTGTGTAATATGCTTCATTACTGTTTACATAGAAAGGCATTACATATTTGAACTGCGTGCTATTTATATATATAGTATTGAGACATTATTTCAATACCTACAAAATAAGCCGAATGTACTGAATATAACTTGGCTGAGGCACCATATAAAAAAATTGAACATCATTTAATCTATACATTTTATTTCCATGTATGCACAAAAATAAATAAAATACGTTTAATTAACAAAAAATAATTCCATACATGATATTACATAATTAAATAAATGTTTTATTATTTGGTTAAATTTTTTGAAGCTACCGAGTTCAGAATATACTATCAAAATGATTTTATTTGTCAAGTTCTTCGTATCTGACAATAAACTGTACTTTCGCAAATGTGCTGGCGTGCAATTTTAAAACAAACATATTTTTGGCAATAAATGTCGCAGAATTATTAATTCAAGATAGAACGCCAGTGACCAAGTATTTTTTAATATTTAAATTATTGCTTTTTTTATAAGACTAAAGTTGGATTGTGTTCCTTGTATGCATTTTAATTTTTCACCGAAATGTAAAAAAAATGGTAAAATATAAAATTATACCTTTTTAAAAAAAATTATACTGTCTTATGTTAAGGCGGACGGCACAAAAAGCATCAATAAACACTATGCGACCTTATGTATCCCTGCTGCAGATGGTTTAGTTAATAGAAAACAAGTTTTGTCCACGATTTTGATATTCCTGTGACAACGGAACTTAATGAATATTCTTTTATTATCGTGATTTATTTATATAGCATTGATTATTTGATTGAGTGCTTCGTGCTGCACGAGGAGATTGATTGAAGCATCAATTACCTCGCGCAACACGAAGCTAAAAGGTGTAAGCTATATGTAAAAGTTATTAGAACAAAAATTTGAGAATGTAAGAAATATGTCTCAATACGTCATGAATTCGTTATTGAGGATTGGCCTATTGTTTTGAATCTGGTCGAAATACTTGTTATTATATTAGTTAACTGTTGCTTCACGATTCAAGAAACAATGTAAGAAGTATGAAGTAATAAATTGAATCGCTATTACCATATACCATATTTTAAGTTTTAATGATTTGTGGCAGTATGAAAGACCATAAAATGGTCTTTCATTATTGATGATATTCAAAAAAAAAATAAGCATGTTTACATATTATAAAATGAAATTTGTAAGCAGGTTTTAGTTTTTTTAATTAATTATTTTGAAAAATAATTAGTCAGGGGTTAAATTTTAACAACAAAATTGATACAAAACCTTCAATTATACAAACAAGTAGCTCATTCTGTGTCCCATAATATTTTTTTTTCTATTTAAAGCTATCTAATATTTTCTTATAATATTTTTATAAAAGGATTTTTATAAAATTATTATATAATTATAATATTTTTTTTTCTATTTAAGTATTGTAGATGTCCCAATTCTATAAACTATTACAAATTATTATGGAAAAAATAACATCCACAACACTTAAAATATATTAGCGAAATGTTTTAACTTGTCAAATTTCTCATTTCATTTTTCACCTAAAACTGTCTATTTGAAAATTTGCACATGAAGCAATTTAAAATGGAACTGGGTTTTGGCAATAGATGTCGTAGAAATTTCTAAGTATAATGTGTCCCACACTTAGGATATAACATTAATGACATCTGACCTTTTTTCTCAAATAAAATCAAAAACAATAAATTAATTATAAAAAAAAAACGATATTACATCTTTATAAAATATGTTACTGGACCAACCTACATAAAGGAAACGTTTTCATGTTTGCTTTTAATTAAGTCTTGAAAATATATTTTCTTGCGTTCTAGTTTTTCAATCTCGCTGAAATGGTGTACATATTAATTAAACACAAAAACAAAAAAATCTGTTTTTTTATAAAACAGGGCTGTAGAATTCACAATCAACATGCGGTACAGTACTCTTATTAATGCATGCAACACATGTAAAAATGCATGCGTATAATATGACATGAAATCGTAAATTTCATTAAGCGTCAATATTTACTATACTTCTTTGAATTTCTGATTATCTAAAATATCTAAAAATGAATATGTTCAGTGATTTAAAAAATTATTCTATAGGAATTCAAAACTTTAAAGCTAAAACATTTTTGATAATTTGTGATGATGAGTATTTTAGATTCTTTAACAAAAAAGCAAAATAATAATTATATTAATAAAAAACAATAAATAATTGATTTTAACGTCGTAATAAATGTGCGGCGGGAAACAGTTTTTCCCGCTTTAATTTTAAATCAAAATAGTGTTAATTTGTTAGCTAGAGCTAAAATGTTGAATCCTCTGACTTTAGAACAATGAACTTAGTAGTTGCATGAAGCTCTACGCGTGATTGCACAGAGGAGCACAAACTTGTGTAAGCTTACGCGCTTATTGTAACCTTTTCATAGGACAAAATATCTCGAAACTAGTGTAATATGAATATAATTTAATATATCAATAATATACACTCAAGAGCCAAAACATTATGACCACCCCTACATTTTGCAATGAACTCGCCTGGATGACGTGGAAGGCACGTGATCAGGTGAAAGTGGTATTTAACTGGTATTAAGTGGTGGTATTAATCCATGCCAAGGTGGGTTGAAGCTGTGATGCGCGCCAAAGGTGGGCCAACTCGTTATTGACAGGTGGTCATAATGTTTTGGCTCTTGAGTGTATATTATAACTAATATAATGTATAAAAAAAGATATTTTAATAACAAGGCAAATAAAGAATCTATACATATAATTTTAATGACATAAATAATTTAATATGTCATTCGATTTTTGTAGTAACCAAGTGCAAAACTGATTAACCAACTGTTTTTTTTTTTCCCCTATCGATTGTTTGTCTTTATATCCATACGAAAAAAAAAAAAAAAAAAAAAAAAACATCTTGTTCACAAATATATCTCGGTCCAAACAGGCGGCTTGCGATTTTTAATGTATTATTTAAAATGTATTTAACGTATTAGTTAATGCATAACCACATCTACTTTGTTTCGCGAATTTTTGAAATGGAACATGTTTTTGACGGTAAATATCATAGGATTTATAAGTTCAAAAAAAAAAAAAAAAAAAAAAAAAAAGCTGAGTTAAAAAAAAAAATCATATACATGATAAGTTACTGACATCCTGTATCTGAGTTTACTGACAAGTTTACAAGTTACTGATAATATGATTTTCTACTTTGGTATAAAATAAATAATAATAATAAATTATTTGTCTGTTACTAAATATTTATTTTTCAAAATACAATTGGATCATGTTTACTATAATTTATCACCCAAATTTTGAAAAACAAAATTTTTAATTATATTTCTTAAGTTGTAAAGGGCCTGAATGGCTAGCTCTCTGGCACTCGATGCCACAGGTTTCGGGTTCGAGTCCCGGCGGTGCCATGGATGTTTGTAGTGGTTCGGAATCCACTTTAAACTGTAGGTCCCGGTCTGTTTAGCCCTCGTACGCAAAAGATAACCGTAGAGCGACAAACCAAACCATAAGTTGTAAGGAAATGATACGATACGTGGATCTATGCTGTATGAATTTGAATTACTTAGTGAAACCTATTCTTATATAAAAATAATCCTCATATGAAAATATATTTTATTTTAAAATTTATTTAATCATTGGAATTATTTGTTAATCCAAGAAAGTTGTGCTGAATCCTAGAGTTAACTATAATTCGTTAACTCTGGGATCGAACCAAACTATCGCTGTTTTAAAACCAAAATGTTTGGCGAAGTCAATAAACATCTGCTCTAACTAAAACTGCTTGCGGCTGAAATAAACTAATATGCATGATTGAAATTTTCATTTAGGGCGCCACACTATCATATGTTTCCATTACTTATTTTTTTTTTCTTTCTTAACCGCGTTTAAGTGGTATCTGTTTTCAAGGCTGTGACTTTGAAAGCTAAATAAATTCCATTTCCTCTTATCAATACTTTGGTTCTTCAATGTGTCGATTAAAAAGGAAGCGTCAGCAATGTTGTGTCTAGAACTCAATCAAAATTCCAGTGTGTCTACATGATTGTTTTGCATTAAATAGTGCTTAGTTGTCGGTAATTTGTGGGTAATCTTCGTCAAGGCTATGAGAATTTTTCTTCCAGTATCGAACTAATGTAAACAACTATAAAAATCTAAAATTCTCATTTGATAAAATGGCAAAGTTTTTGCTTATGATGGCTGATGTGAAAAAAACAAAAACAATTATGATTCTGAAAGTAAAATTTGTAAGAATGATAAGTGGAAATATAAATAAAGAGTTTGTTTAACACAAGGATGCCCATAACAAGAAAAGCGCATCACGCGCCAATATATTTCTTGTTTCCTGGATTATAATATTTGAATTTTATTTAACAGTACGTTTACGGGCTCATCATTTTGATGGATTTTGAACTTCTTAGTCAAAATTACGAAAAGTATTGCTATTATTTTTTTTTTCCAATTTATCCTGAACATTAACAGTAAAAGTCTGTGTTTATTTTTGCAAT
This sequence comes from Caerostris darwini, assembly GCA_021605075.1. Classification (NCBI taxonomy): domain Eukaryota; kingdom Metazoa; phylum Arthropoda; class Arachnida; order Araneae; family Araneidae; genus Caerostris; species Caerostris darwini. The sequence goes on along the minus strand of BPLQ01013881.1, from coordinate 1,640,359 downwards.
GATAACATACATCATGAACTTATATTTACTATGTTAAGGTAGTAATTGTTTCTAAATTAAATAAATTATTTTTCCTTTAGAAAATATGTGATTTCTTGTACCCTCAATTGTTACTGTAAAGATGGGTATCCAAAAATGGGATTCAACTAAGTGTTAATAGAAAAGTAATTATTTAATTATTAGAAAAGTACTTTATTCAGTGTTTTCTATTTTAATGAAGACTAGATGATCATATTTGTCAATAACGTTTCAGCCTGAATGCAAAATTCCAATGTATGTACTTTTTTTTTTTTTTCTGTAGATATACAAAAGCATGTGCCATTTTAAAATTTTGCTAAAAATTGTAGTTTTTAAAGAAGAATAAATTAAAAGGTGGAAAATCGATTGTGTGAATGATTAATTGCTAGCAGACATATACATATAGCAGGCATAGATATTAGAATATAAAAAAATATCGATGTATAAAAATCATTTGATAATTACTTTGGCTTTCAATCACTACAAAAACAAAACAAATAATAAAATAGTTACAAAACGCATCAGAATCTTTTGTATTTTATTATATCCCATTATTATTTTATTACAGACACGTGCTCAAAATGTAAATTAGATATCGCTTTTATGCGAGTGCAGCTCACGGCCAACTAACAGTAAATACTTACATGTCGCGAACGATATACATAAATCTGTGAATCCTTGATGTAAGAAAAATTATAGAGATACGATATTAGTTTTGTTAGAATTAAAATACAGAGTTTTTATTTAACTAAAAATAAATTTATTACAATTCTTTCAGGACTGTTGAATACATTTGAATACAGTTCATAGGAGTAGGAGTGAATGAGTGAATTCCACCCGCCTACGGGAGTTTTGCAATAGTAAATTTAACAATGATTTTACATGCACCAATTTTAAATATTCATTGAGTACAACCATTAAGTGTGAATTAAAAGCAGTTCTTTTCGATATTACCAATTTATCTTTTTAAAATAATTACTTTGTAAAATTAATTTTCTTTGCATTCCCTCTTATGGTGTTTAATTTTGCGATTTAAGGGAGGGGGATGTCATGCATTTTAGGCTGAAATTTTGTGAATATGGAGTAAGAACACTGCTGTTGTTTAAAAACGTTATACTTATAAATAAAAAATTTAACCAAATGTGTATTAACACCAATTAATGCCTTTTGAAGTCTAAAATTCGAATAGTTCATCGAAATAAATTATTAAAATATTAGCTAATATACAGATAGTTTTAATAAAGTGTAACATAAAATGAACGTAAAGTAAACCCTGAGATCTGATTAATATTTGGAATATAAATATAGGTACTTGTTGCATTGTAAATACAAACCACTTTGAAGTTACTTCATGGCCAATTGGCCAATCTCGTCGCCTTCTTTTTATTAAACATCTCTCCCTCTCTGAGATGTTGTCCGTTTGTTCTTCTTGACCATTCCCCGACCTCTTAGGGCGTGGCCTGATGGCCAATTGGCTAGCGCTCTGGCTTTTGGTACCACAGGCTTTGGTTCGAATCGTGGTGGTGGTATGAATGTTTGTTAGTGGTTCAGAATCTACGTTAAAGTGTAGGTCCCTGTATAATTATCCCAAAATGTGCACAAAATGGCCGTAGAGCAAGACGCCAAACCAAATCCTCTTCACAGATAATAAGGCACCTAATTATTCCGTCCTTCTTGAACCAATACCATTATAGACTTTTGTACTGTTGTTATTCCGGTTTCGTCAACACTAGAGATTTGTATTTCACTGAATTCGTACTCTTCAAATACGGTTTATATATTTTTAAAGCAGTTTTTTGACTTTCTCCTTGTTAAATGCTTTTCGGTTTACGCTTATCGGTTCGGGTTTTCTCAACGATATGTATGAATTGCGTTTAAAAAAGTAATTCCCGCCAATTTTTACGGATATTTTTGCCGAATTATAGAAATTATTATTTTTTATTTGATAGATTATCGTAAAATTATATGCCCACTTTCGGACTTTAAACGGATTCCTTCCATTAAATAGCCTGATTAGCTTCAGAGCATGTTCAGTGAGATCTTTAGGATTTTTTTTTTCTTTTGCCCTGGGAGGATATCGGAATCCTGGCTTCCGTCCAAGGCGATTTGTCGAAAGGTTGGGTTGCTTAATTTTGTCTCGTAAGAGGAATTCAGGGATTTCGAAAGACCTCCTTATTTCTGTGATATTTTTTGTCTTCACTGTTAAACACGCTTCAATGGCTGTCTCCAATTGAATCTGACACCAAGATCCCTAATCCTCCATAGCGTATAATTTCAAGGCATCTTTTAAATACGCAAAATACCGAAGAATTTTTAACCTAATAGATAATAATATCACGTAAGGTAATATTACGTACCAGTTTTTTGTATGGGTTAATAACGCACACCGGTTACCTTCGTGCCCCTAATTACTTCGAACAGAACTTATTCCTTCAACAGGTCTTGTTTCGATAAAAAAAAATGGTTAAAAAACGGGAAGAAACGGGTAAAAACGACCTATATTATTGTAAATAAGTCTGACAGTACGTCTAGAGGAAAATTTTCATTAGTGTTTACAAATGAGGCTTTTAAAAAAGAAAGAAAGAAATTCTATGCAAAGCTTCGTAAGCCATTTTCTCCAGTGTCACTGAAGATGTTGCAAACATGCATTTTGATGAATAATGCATTTTTAATAATAAGAAAATAACATTATATTATGGCTTATCGTTAAGGTATCGTATATTTACTATTTTGAGTATTTAAAATAAGTACATATTTTTTAGTCACTGCAAAAAAAACGTTAGTTGGACGTGTCAAACCAATAGGTATTTTTTAATTGTTTACTGCAATTTTTTCCCAAAATCGTCATTGTCATAAGCATTCACACTGAGTCACAAAGATGTATAAAATGATTGTTTGCAGAAGTTACAACCAACTTTTGCAGCTTGTATGAGTGAAAAATCCTTAAAAAAGACGTCTTACCTGTCAATGTTAATGATAGATACTTGCAGATGCTCTTCATTTCTGAAAGTAGGGATTCATTTGCAGAAAATTATTTAATATGAAAAATGAAGTACTCTTTAGAAAGTGTGATTCACTTATGTCAAAAAGACGAATAAGAAATTTCATGGTTTCATATGTAATCTATTTACACAAGATCTTCACATATCCATCCAACTTGCAAAGGGAGATAAATTCCAAAGTGATATTCCCGAATAAATGTTTTAACAAATTAGTCGTACTAATTACTGTCGTATTTTCTACAATTTTTCAACACAAAAAAAATATTATTTTTTTAAAAATTATATTAAACATGATAAATAATAATTACTCAAATAAATGGAAAACAAACTGTATTCGTAAATTTCATTTTTGCAAAATTTAAACCACTTATAAAAAAAATAATTTCGTTTAAAATTCAAGGAAAAAATAATACTTTAAACTGGGCAAAATAAATAATTAAAAATTATCAAAAAAATTTTTACATTTTTTGTTATAATCTTATTGCTTTTTTTTAATCAACGAATATTTATGAGTAACCAAGGAATTCCTTCACATTCATTAAAATATTATCTGCTGAAACACAATATTCTTTTATTATTTTATGCATAGAACAAAGCATTTATTAAAAATATCAGAACGAACGAATTTTTTTGTTTATTCTTCATTATTTCGAATATATATAATTGAGAATTATTAGAATTCTTGAGAAATAAAAGTAGTATGAAAAATAAGGACATTGAAATGTTTAAAATAAATCATTTTTAATTCATATTCATAAATAAAAAAATACTATTTGATATTAATAATTCATTCAGTGATAGAAAATGCAAACTTTTAAATACTTTAAAAATTTTCAGATGCAAAAAAAAGTTCAATAGTTGCATTCTTAATTCAGAAATATTTAATTCTTTAATAAGAAATACAAATAACAATTACCTTAATAATTAATATTATTTTACACATAAAGGCTTATATATCCTTACAAAATCTTTATTTTTATTCATTATTCTATAGCCACAATTCATGAATAACGATATTTAAAAGAGCAAAATGTCTGGAAATATTTAACATATCTTAAAGAAAACTCTATGTGTAAAATTAAGATTAAAAATACAGGAACGTTAGCAAAACAAAATGAATTCATGTAGTTAATTATTCTTAATATAAAAAACTAAATGTGATGTCTCTGAAATGTTTCTCAGAAAAAAAAATGTTTATAAAATTCTACATCTCTCAGTTAAACCAATACAAAGCGTCCATGTTATTTAAATATTTTAGCATTTATATTTTATAAGAAATATGATAATATTTCATAGTTATCTGTATCTAACATAAATTATTAAGAACACTATTTTAATACACACATAAAGTCAAGAAAATATTTTATTTAATTAACAATGCTTTATAGAGTGAAATAAAAACACATACTCGTATGTGCACCTTACAAGAATTAAAAAAAAACAGACTTAAAATGTTTTTATAAATTTTGAAGAATTTATATTATGCATGTTATTATTAATGTAAACATCCATTTGGAAAGACAGAGAGAGAGAGACTGCGTTTTATCTAGGGAACTACTGTCTCATATATTCTTTAAGCTATTTTAGAGGTATATTAAAATTTCAATGTTAAGATTAAAAATGAATATTTTTGAACGAAAAAAAAAATGTTTCAATTTAATACCAACATTTTTTTTAAACATTTTTATCTATCTTATTTTCAACTGAAATGCTATACTACTCATAAAATATGTAATTAACTAATACAATTTTTAATGTTCCTGTTTAAGCAGATGCCTTCTATTCTTAATTTGAGTTGCAATTATTGCAACGGTTTTTAGTGCTTTGATAGTTTAGGAATCTCTTTCTTATATATATATATATATTATCTTTTTTGTTGTTTATCAATACATATAAAAATATTAATGGGTATAAATTTACTTAATCTAAGGGCATAAATAACATGTATTATATGACTGGGGTATGTTTCCTTTTATAAAGATTTTCTCATTTCAGTTATGAAGTTTTGCAGATTTCCTGTTTGACTTATCCCATTCATTGGATAACTCTATATTGACATACACTTCAATTTTTTATTTACACTCACATTTTTTTTCCCTGCAGTTAATTAAAACGTTATATCTCAAATTTCTTTTGTTTCTTCAATTATCTGTATATTTTATTATTTTTCTACCTCTTTATTTCAATGGGACTATCTTAGAGGCAAATGAACATTTTTGTCAAACGTATGCTATTATATACTTTGGTTTAAGAAACATTGATTGAACTTTATTAAGTGCTTTGTTTCTGACTCTGATAATTTTTATTGTTTCATGTCGTATGGATTTTGTCCTATATATATAGAGCAAAATGTATCAGAACATGTATAGTAAGAAATCCATCGTATATGATCTGTAGATTAGAATCTGTATATATATTTTTCAACCATTCATATTTTTTATATTGTTTTTTATCCAGTTAAACTCATCGTAGCAGCTCTTTATTAAAATTAATGCAACTTATATATACATCCTGTTATGGCAAAAATGGAAAGAATTAATTTCTTCTGACTACATTAAATAATGCCAATGTTATTTGTATGAAAACATCTGGAAAAATTTAAGAATTATATGCCTTCGTAGGAACATTTAAAAATAGATGCACTGATTGAAAATGCATTTATTAATTGCAACCACGATACGGATACAGAATTTAACAAAGATTTTATGGGTATTCATTATTAACTACATTATTCCTCAAAAAGTGACTGACTGGAAGTCTGTGAAGGTATCGTCCAAAAATCGTAGAGGGAAATTGAACAAACAAATAATTTGAATCATAGGGATTTTGGTATAGTTACTAATATTTCATGGCTGTTTCATTTTATTTTGTTTTATGTATAAATTGTGGATGAAAGATAAGACTGTTGCAGATCGCAGTTACAATAGTAAAGCAATATTATTTACCAAAGTAAATTTTAAGAACACCAAGACATTTAAATTAAGGATAAAGTTACTTAAGTAAATTTGTCTTCGGAAAAATATAAAATCATATAATATTAAAATTATTTTCACGTGTTCGCTTCTGTTTTGTAATTTTTAAAACGCATATAACGTTTTGAGTTAGAAATCTAAATGCTCATATTAATTATGATAAGTATAATTTTAAGTAGTCTACATATTCTAAAGTCTCAGACAAATCTAATGATGTAAAATATTTTTATAAAACCAACATTTAAGGTATGAAATATTTGGTACTTATAATGCATGCCTTTAAATAAAGCTCAGTTACTCTTCATATGATTTTTATGTTTTTTAATCTAGTTAAATATGTGTGGAAATATTTCAAAGAGAGTTGTGCAGCTTTAAATATATCTTAATTTTAATCTAAATTCTTAGTTTTATATATTTCATTATTTTAATAAGTTACATTTACAAATTTAAATTAAAATTAAGTTAAGCCTTTTATAGAAAATAAACATCACATATTTTTTTTTTATCTCCCAAACAAACATTATTCTAAATTAAATGATATAAAATATTTTTAAAAAACCAACATTTAATGTACGATATCTTTGGTACTTGTAATGCATGTCTTTAAATAAAGCTCAGTTACTTTACATGTGTCGTTTATGTTTTTTAATCTAGAAATATTTATGTGGATATATTTCAAAGAGAAATGTGCAGCTTTAAATATATCTTAATTTTAATCAACATTCTTAGTTTTAGATATTTCATAATTTTAAGAAGTTGCATTTACAAGTTTAAATTACAATCAAGTTAAACCTTTTATTGAAAATAAACATTACATATATTTTTTTTATATCTCACTCAAACAAACATTATTCTAAATTAAATTATATAAAATATTTAAAAAAACCATTTATGGTATAAAATGTTTGGTATTTATAATTATACAGACTTTAAATAAAGCTCGGTTACTTTTCATATGTCTTTTATGTTTTTTAATCTAGAAAAATATATGTGGAAATATTTCAAAGAAAGTTGTGAAGCTTTAAATATATCTTAATTTTAATCAACATTCTAAGTTTTATATATTTCATAATTTTAAGAAGTTACATTTACAAGTTTAAATTAAAATTAATTTAAACCCTTTATAGAAAATAAACATTAGACATTTTTTTATCATTCTCTCAAACAAACATTATTTTAAATTAAATGATATATATTTTTAAAACCAACATTTAAGGTATGAAATTTTTCATACTTGTAGGGCATGTCTTTAAATAAAGCTCAGTTTCTTTTCATATGTTTTTTTAATGTAGAAAAATATATGTTGAAATATTTCAAAGTGAATTGTGCAGCTTTAAATATATCTTAATTTTAATCAACATTATAAGTTTTATATATTTCGTAATTTTAAGAAGTTGCATTTATAAGTTTAAATTAGAATTAAGTTAAACCTTGTTATAGAAAATAAACATTAAAAATTTTATATCTCTCACTCAAACATTATTCTATATTAAATTATATAAAATATTTTTAAAAAACCAACATTTAAGGTATGAAATTCTTAGTACTTGTAATGCATGTCTTTAAATAAAGATCAGAAAGAAGATATATTTCAAAGAGTTGTGCAGATTTAAATATATCATAATTTTAAACAACATATTAAAGTTATAGTTTTATATATTTCATAATTTTAATTTAAGAAGTTACATTTTCAAGTTTAAATTAAAAGTAATCTAATTTTATAGAAAATAAACATTACACATTTTTTTTTCACTCTCTCAAACAAAAATTATTCTAAATTAAATGATATAAAATATTTTTAAAAAAATAACATTTAAGATATGAAATTTTTGATTATTTATAATGCATGTCTTTAAATAAAGTTCAGTTACTTTTCATATGTCTTTTATGTTTTTTAATGTAGAAAAACATGTCTAGAAATATTTCAAATGCTTAAATATATATGCAGCAGGCTTAAATATATTTTAATTTTAATCAACATCTTAGTTTTATATATTTCATAATTTTAAGAAGTCACATTTATAAGTTTAAATTAACATTAAGTTAAACCTTTTATAGAAAATAAACATTACATATTTTTTTATCTCTCACTCAAACAAACATTATTCTAAATTAAAATAAGAAGCATGGCAAAATAGAAACACCAAACTTTTTATTTTGTTTTGTTTCAATAAGATTAAAATTATAAGGTTGGCGTTAAATTTTATTTAGCATTAGTCTACTCTTGGACTTTATCTTTTGAGCACAGATCGCACAACTCGACAAATTCTGAAACGACTAATAATGTCGTGGAAGTTAATCCTTCGCTAAAAATCAAGGCACCAGGGGAAAATATATCTTCTCAATCCACTCAGTTATTTGTAAGCAGTGAGCAAAGCATAAAGAAAATATCTAATCGGCTTACTGTATGAAGTAATCCTTTTCGCCATCCTCGCTAAGAAAAATTGCGTTGATGAAAATGCAAGCTTACCATGCATGTGCATCTGAGACTTATGCGGCTAAAATGTATAACTTAAAAAAAATGTAGTTATTTTTTGCTTCATTATATTGAATAAATGAGGGGAATTAATGGGCAATATTATAAAAGCTCTTACAATGTTAAGCACAGTTTAACTTAAAGTGATTGATTATGCATCTTGGAGAATAATAAGATCTCTTGTTATAATATGTAATTAAATTAGATTGTGTCTTCTATTATCAATGAGGGTTTATATTTCCTAGATATTGATGTTCCCTGATTCATGAGAGATATTCATATTTCCATAAGCTCAATTGTCTTGGACACACTAAAATCAAACATATTTTGCATTTTAGAAAAATTATTATATCCTTTAATTATTTTAAATTAATTTTATTTACATTTTTAATTATTTCTTCCTTTTTGATTTTCATCGAAAAAGGAAGAAAAAATATAAATAATTTTGGCTGAAAAATATGTGTTGAAATTATTTTTTTTATTATCTTCATGTTAATCATAAGAAGTATTTTTTTAGCAGTGCAAATTATTAGATAACAAAAGAATTGATAAACATAGGAAAACATAAAAGAATTGATTAACATAATTGAAAAAAATTAAAGGGACATTTTTTTTTTTGACATTTGGACATTGTTACTATCTTAAGCATAACTGAAAAATTAAATTTAAATTCAGTAAAATATATTCCTATATATCAAAATTTCAATATTCAGTTATATCAAAATGTCCGCTTTCTATTATATCAAAAGGCTATCATTCAATTTTATCAAAATGTAGACATTTAATTATATCAAAAGGCTATCTTTCAATTTTATCAAAATGTAGACATTTAATTATATCAAAATACCAACATTCAATTATATCAAAATATCAACATTGTTGTATCAAAATGTAGACATCCAATCATATCAAAATGTAGACATCCAATCAGATCAAAATGCAGACATCCAATCATATCAAAATGCAGACATCCAATCATATCAAAATGCAGACATCCAATCATATCAAAATGCAGACATCCAATCATATCAAAATGTAGACATCCAATCATATCAAAATGTAGACATCCAATCATATCAAAATGTAGACATCCAATCATATCAAAATATAAACATCCAATTATATCAAAATGTCGACAATTAATTATATCAAAATGTCGTCATTCAATATTAAAATATGACGACATTCAATTATATCAAAATGTGACGACATTCTTATATTAAAATATAAACATTCAAATATATCAACATATCAATTATACCAAAATGCCAACATTCAGTTATATCTAAATGCCAACATTCAGTTAAATCAAAATGTAGACATCCAATTATATACATATTAACTGTTAAACATATAAATTAATTATCATTTGTATAATTAAGATTATTATCGTTTTCAATTTTTAGACTTTGCAATAATGAAAATAAAGAAAAATACTCATTTTTATTATTCCTAATGTAATTATTTAATATGAAATAAATAATACATTCACTAATTTAAAAATAAATAATTAAATTAACTGTTACTTTAATTATCACGTCTCAATAATCGTTAAAATTTATCTATAAATTATGTATATTATTTAATTTTATGTGTGCTAAAAACAAAAGTTTTAGTAGTAATATATGCTTTACTGCTCCAAATATAAATATAACCCTAATAAAATAAAATCATTATTTGATTTTCTCCTCTAAAACAAATATATCTAATTAGAATTATTCAAAGGAATTAAAGAATAATTTTACAGTCGTTAAAAAAAATTCTTACTACTTCCATAACAACATCCATTTTTTTTTTCTTGTTTCGGATATGTAATTTTAAGTTGTTCTTTAATATTCAAATTCAACTTATTATATTTAAAGAATAAAAAAAGAAAATTTATTCATGAAAGGGAATATTTTATTGCATTTACATAAAAAAAAAAAAAAAAGGAATTATCATACAAATATTTTTAAGAATTTAAAGGAGAAATGTAAATTTATAATTAAGACATGTGTTTTGCTGGAATATTTTTGAAATGCACAAAAAACTAAAACAGAATTATTCAAAATAAGAATTCATTAAAGTAAATATTTTTTTTCAAATAAAAATTTATATTAATGTACATGTACCTTTGTTTTCTCGTTACAATCTTGTAAAACGAATTAAAAAAATCTTTCGCACACATGTCAGTTTCATTTAATTAGTGAATTCATTACCATTGCTATGAAAAGAAGATAAAAAATGAAGCTTTTCTGCTTTCTGTTGATTTAAATATTAAGATAATATTTCTTAAAATGTTTTTTCTTATGTTTCGAGTATATGTTTTAAGAATTATACGTAGGAAGTCTTGGTAATGTTCATGTATTTTATATTTTTTATTAGAAAAAAGTACCGAAAAGCAAATATTATTTTGTTTAATGTATTTTGATTTTCTATTTCTGTCATCTTTTTATTTATCCTTATTATAAGAATTTAGAAGGATTTTAAGAGTTTTGAAAAAGAAGTTAAAGATTTTTAAAACAATAAATACTTTTTAATAGAGAAATGCTTATAAAAAACTCAAAATTATCTATTGTGAATTTCAGAATTTTAACAATATGATGTATTACAAACATGCAATTAATATAAAATTAAAATTCAGAAAAATTAGTAAGTCTAAAACTTAAACATGGAGAAATTAAATATTTATACTCTTATAGATGATAAAAAGTTAAAATTTATTGTTTAACTTTTAAGTTTTACTTTTTTAAGTTATATCGTTATTTTCGTTTCATTTATTAGTTTCTTAGTTTTAAGATAATGTCAAGTTTTATAGATTTCTTGTCCATAAATTGCCTCAAACAAAATCAAATATTTTACATATACATTAATTTCACTAGAAAAAAGTGTTGTCGTTTTACTTTTCTTGGTGATATTTCATTTTTTTTTTTTATCATCATCATCATATTATAGAAAGGGTTTGTTCTTTAAATAATAAATTTTTCTTTTATTGCTTATTTCTTATTTTTCTGCGTCTTTTGTCAATTTATTTGATAATGGATCTGAACAACTTATTCGCTGTGTTAAGCTTCATTATTCACATTTTATGTTTAAAAATTTATCGTTTTTCAAGAAACCAACAAAAGCACTCATCCTCTTTAAATATAAAAAATATCTACTTGTTGATATCGGTAAACTAAATTCTTTCCGCTGTCTGATTGAAAAATATGTGGCCATTGTCCATCAGCAGAATGCACTGCATCAAACATCAATTTTTGATGTATGTAGAAGACTGTCATAAAACACTACGGATTTTTTGTGCTCCATATTCATGTGTTTTTGTTGTAGGCCTATTCGCTTAGACGAAACCAATCAGAAAACAAAATATGCTGTAATGGGCCAATAAATTATCTAAGCCACCAACTTAAACTGATCGGGCATTTTCAATTCTTCAATGGTAAGAAATACGAAAAGGATGAATACGACACCTCTTCAGTGGTTTTTGTACTCTCCTACACGACACACTTCATTAAACACCAGTTTTGCACCATTCTTTCTTGGTGACTGGAATATCCTCTTGATGCGCAATATCCAATACTTCTGAAGCCATCTACAGAGTGGTTATAATTAAAGTGACCCTATTCAGACCCCTCTAGGGCTCATTCTACCTAACGGATGTTAATGAAACTTGGTATATACGGTATATGGCGGATGGGGAAAATATTTCTACAAAAATAGTTCAAATTTTAATCACCAGGGGGAATTGTGTCTCCTAAAGAAGGATAAAAAAATTGTCAAAACCATTAAAATTTATTCAATTACAGAATATGCTCAATGTGTCCTCCATTGACATCAATTACGTGTTAAAAGAGCATTATAGCATGTTCAATGGTAGAGCGAGAAACTCTCGAGGAATTTCAGCAACACGTTATGCAATGCTGGATTTCAACTCAAGTAAAGTCCATATTCCTCCGCCATAAACACGATCTTTTAGAAATCCTCACAACCAAAAATCACAGAGATTTAAATCGGGTCAAAGAGGAGACCAGACATTCGGAAAATCGCTGGATATTACACTATTAACGCCAAAGTTAACACGAAGTAGTTCTTTGACTTTGCAACCAATGTGATGAGTTGCACCATATTGCATGAAGACAGTGGTCTGTAAACATTGTCCTCGTGTAGAAATGACTTGTTGTCAAAGGAGATCTTTTTAGCTTTCACTGTACTGAACACTCGTGACAGAGTACGTTTTTGGACTTTGAGGAGTGGGAGTTTCAAAGAAAAACCATCCGAGGATAAAATCAGCAGTAAATCTACACCATGCAATCACGTAATTCAAATGCAGTGATTGTTGGTGCAGGACATTAGGAGGTGAAGCACCAAATATATGGCCATTTTGACTATTCACAACTCCATCTAAAAAAAGTGCGGCTCATCTGACCATAGTATTTGCTGAGGCCATGCGTCATCAACTTCTATTCTCATCAAAAATCGGCAAGCAAATTCATAGCGTGTTTGGTGGTCTTGAGGTTGCAGCATTTGCACCACGTGGATCTTATACGAATTCTATTTTAAAATCTATCGCAAAATTTTTCGTACTAACGATTACGAAATCGCCAACTCACGTGACACCGATCGAGCACTTGCTGAAGAATAGCTGGATGTGGAAGTTCTTTCAGCCATAGCAATAGCAAAGGTTGAAAGAGCTTCCACTTCCAGCACACCCAAGTCTCCAGTCTTTTCAAATTTCATAACCATCTTCTTCAGACCATTCTTCGACGTTTGAGTTTTCGCAATCCCTTTAAATGACGATAATCACTCAGTGCAGCTAAATTATTGCTACCGTCCTGATAAAACTGTTTTACCAGTAAAGCTCGTTTTTTCTTCTGTACGTGAATGATTAACGATAATAAAGGCAAAGAGAATGATTTCCTGGTTCTGACCTACAAATATTTTTGTAGGTTTGAACAATTTGCATAAGTAATTTTTGAAAATTGCCTCCTGGTGGTCAAAATCTGAACTCTTTTTTATTGAAGGAATCTTTTCCGCGTGGTTCATCTGTATATACCAAATTTCATCAAAATCCGTTAAGTAGAACGGGTTCTAGAGGGGTCTGAATAGGATCACATTAATTATAACCACCCTGTATTTTATTATGACGCAGAATAGATAGATATCAACTTCGTTTTTTGTTGTGAAACTTTAAATACAGTTACCAAGTAAAAAGTCGCTGACTGTCACTTTTCTTAGACGTTTCAAACTTCATAACTTCCATTGTTTTGTCAATCGAAAGACATTAATTCTTTTATTGATATCAATTAAAAAACACGTAGTTTTGAAAACAACAAATTATTATATTTGAGGAAGCAATTTGAATAAACTAAAACATTGGGAAGAAAATTTATTTTTCATATTACTGGCAAATGGAACTCAAGTTGTAAATAATATTGGCAGTAATATATATGTATAAAGAAAAATAACATTTGACAATAACAAAATTTTAATCTTTTAATTCTTTGTTAGTTTAATATTCCACCTACGTGGAATAAATCATTTTTTTTTTCGGTCATTACATTCAAAGAGCTGACTCCTTTCATGTATTCGCCCACACCTTTCCCTTGCATAATAAACATATAAACTATTTTGAATACAGATGTTTTGTAATGTTTACATTTAGTATAATGTATACAGTAGATTGACAAATATTAAAAACGCCTATAATGTTAAAACTGATGATTTTCATAAATTTAACAGGTAATTTATTTTTTTTTACTACTATTTGTTCATTTAAACGGTTAAAGAAATATTTTTTATTTTTATTTTATAACAAATATTTACACAAAACATTTTTTTTTAATTTTAATTTTCTTACAAGTATTCTTACAAAACTAGCAAAGTAACTTTGTTAAAATATTATTAAATGGTTTAAAAGGAAGCTAGGAAAAAAAATCATCCATTTATTTATTAAAATTAAATATTCATAAAGTGTTCTTAATGTCATGAAACTATTACACTCATCTCCATAAATTAAGGATAATTCAGAATCACACAGAAATTGAACTCTAAAATAAAAATTTCACCTGTAGAATTATCATACACATCTTGAAGAAGAATATGCAAATTACAGGAAACCACCAGATGGCGCGGATAATACGTCACAATGACGGTATATAAGGAATGGTGGCACAGAAGTAAAATTGTTCACAAGCGCTTTAAAAGCCTTTCAGTGCAATAACCGCATAGTTATGGCACAAAGGAAGCATTTGGATGATTTTTTACGCGGGTAGAATTATCGGACTACTGGAATGTGGACGTACCCAGCTGGAAGTATCCGAGGCTTTGAGAGGCAGAGTGTCATCTCCATGCTTTGGCAACGATTCCAAGATGATGGTAATGTGAGTAGATGTTACAGCACAGGTCGCCCCCGAGTTACAATGCCGAATGAGGACCGGTATTAAGCAGTTACTGCCAAAAGATAAAAACGGAGCACAGCATCAGACGTGTCTCGTCAGCTACCAGTACGACAGTTTCAAGGCAGACCGTGCACAGACGCTTAAGATACATTCGTCTATATGCTCGTAGGCCTGTCAGATGTGTTCCACTTACCGCAACTCACTGTCGCCTGCGATTAACCTGGAGTAGAGAGCATGCATTGCGGACACCGCAAAAGTGGTCTGGTGTGATGTTTTCCGACGAGTCCAGGTTTAGTTTGCAGTCTGATTCTCACCGGACTTTCATACGGAGAGCGCCAGGTACCCGTTACCACCAAGAGAACACCATTGAACGACACCGTTACGGTGGTGCTGGATGGCTCGTTTGGGGAGGAATTATTCTTGGTTCCAGAACTGACCTGCCTGTTCAGAGTGTAACGATGACAGGCCACATCTATCGGGATGTCATTCTGGAACAACATGTACGTTTGTTTCGGGGCGCCATGGGTGCTGAATTTCTGTTTATGGATGGCAACGCCCGTCCTCACCGTGCAAACATTGTAGACGAATGCCTTCAATTGGAGGATATCACCCGTATGGATTGGCCAGCATACTCACCGGACTTGAATCCAATAGAGCATGTGTGGGATATGCTTGGCCGACGAATTGCAGCCCGTCAACCCCCTCCCATATGTCAACCGGAACTTCGGAGGGCATTGCTTGATGAGTGGTGTAATATTCTCCAAAATCAGATTGATAATTTGCTACTCAGCATGCCTAGGCGTTGTAAGGCCTGTATTGCATCGTCCGGGAGACATACTCCATATTAACCATCATACTAACCATGTTATACTGTTTTTTGTAAATAGGATCTTTTTTGAAATTTGCTCCAGGGAGTAAAAATCGCAATTTTTATTAATTATGTCAAACATATAGCATCTTTTTTGCTCTTTACCTTTTGTTTAATAAATAGACTTTACAAATAAATCAAATTTGTTTTGCTTCTGTCTCTTTCTTTGCCTGAACTTCATTATCCTTAATTTATGGACATTTGTGTATTTTGCTTCTTTTTGTGATAAGTATAATCATAGTTCATGTATTAACTTTTCCATTTGTAATAATTAAAAATTACATATTTATCTATAAAAACAAGAATCATAATAACTGCTATGTTAATTAAAACTTCGTTCCATTACTATGCAATTTGAAAATTAAATTTCCTTCATAATGTTATGCATTTAATTAATACAGTACTATCAAAGTTAACAATATTTTTTTATTTCTAAAAAGTCTTTTTTCTTAAATTCACATGTTTATGTTGATTGAATTGGTGAATGACACAATGAAATTGGTGCCGTACATTAAATAATATAAATAAATTAATATTATTTTAGTTTTATAACTGATTATAAGATATTCGAGCACTAGCCTCGACTAGTAATTTAATTTATAAAACATTTTTGTAATTTTAAACTTGGATTTTTTTCTCGAAATTAATGAGAGCTGGATCATATTGCTTTGGGCAGTGAGAATCTTCATCACGGCTACATATATTTTAAGTTTGAATCAATACGGTGGCGGACAATGCTTTTTTCCCCTTTTTAATTAAACATTTAATATATTTCTAAGATATGTAAGCTCTATTTTATGTTTAGAATATTGAGAATGCATCTTTCATTGAGTATAGTATATCTAGTTAGTCATTCATCACCAATAAAATCTAATTTAAATGTTGACAGCGCTATATGTAATACTACACTGAAGTGACAAAAATCATGGGATAGCAATATGCAAATTTTCAGATGGCAGTAGCATCGCGTAGAACTGGTATAAATGCGCAGTGCTTTCGCAGAGCATTCATTTCTGTTCAAGTTATTCATATGAAGAGGTTTTGACGTGATGATGACCGCACGACAGGAATTAACAGACTTTGAACGCGGAATGTTAGTTGGAGCTAGACGCATGGGTCATACCATTTCGGAAATCGTTAGGGAATTCAACATTCCCAGATCCACTGTGTCAAGAGTGTGCCGAGAGTATGAAATTTCAGGCATAACATCCCACCATGGACAGCGCAGTGGTCGACCGCCTGCACTTAATGACCGAGACCGGCGACGTCTGCAAAGAGTCGTAAATTCTAACAGACAAGCAAGACTGCGTCAAATAACCGCAGAAATCGATGCGGGACGTACAAGGGACTTGTCTGTTAGAACTGTGCGGAGAAATTTGGCTTTCTTGGGCTATTCCAGCAGAAGACCGACTCGAGTGCCTTTACTGATAGAACGACATCGCTTGCAGCGACTCTAGTGGGCACGTGAGCATATCGGTTGGTCCCTAGATGAATGGAAAACCGTGGCCTGGTCCGATGAGTCACGATTTCAGTTGGTAAGAGCTGATGGTAGGGTTCGAGTGTGGCGCAGACTCCACGAAGCCATGGACCCAAACTGTCAGCAAGGCACTGTTCAAGCTGGTGGTGGCTCCGTAATGGTGTGGGCTGTTTTTCATGGCATGGACTTGGTCCTCTGGTGCGACTGGACCGAACATTGACTGGAAATGCTTATGTTCAGCTACTTGGAGATCACTTGCAGCCATTCATGGACTTCATGTACCCAAACAACGATGGGATTTTTATGGATGACAATGCGCCATGTCACCGGGCCACAACTGTTCGCGATTGGTTTGAAGAACATTCTGGACAATTCCAACGAATGATCTGGCCACCTAGATCGCCCGACATGAATCCCATCGAGCATTTATGGGACATCATCGAGAGGTCTGTTCGTGCCCAAAATCATTCACCATCAACGCTTTCACAATTATGGACGTCTATCGAGACAGCATGGCTCAATATTCCTGCAGAAGACTTCCAACGACTTATTGAGTCCATGCCACGTCGAGTTGCTGCACTTCGCCAGGCGAAAGGAGGGCCGACACGATATTAAGAGGTATCCCATGACTTTTGTCCCTTCAGTGTATATAAAAAATTAACATAACCTGCCATCTTATAACTAATATATAAATAAAATCAATGAATTAATTAAAATTTGACAGCGTTCTAAATTAAGTTGAATGTTTATACGTTCAACGAAGCTAAATTTGTTAATTTTTTCAGTTATTCAAATTTACTGTAGGTCAGTGTTTTTCGCCTTCTTATTAATCTGCTTCTTTCAAAGTATTATATTTTCCAACAAGATATATATGTAGTATTTGATTTTGCCTAAATCTCATTGAAGTTATTGTATTTATTACTGTTTCATGGATGGGCAAAACAGTTCAGTATCCTCTGTAATAAACAGGGTCCTGCTTTTTCACTTTGCTTAAATAATAATTGAGAGGAAAGATCACTGTGGTCTTCATTTAATTTGGTGGCTCTTCTTAAAATACGTTATTTTAATGTAATGGTAATTTTTAAATATTGCATATGTTATGTTTGCAAATGTTTTAAAATTACATAATAAAATCAATTATTAACTTTTAAAAAATCAGCCATCAATTGAAGTAAGTTAATGAATTAAAATTTTCAAAACTCTTAAATTCATATATATATATATTAGAGAGCAAGCTTTTTTTAATTATGAATGTAAGCAGATCTATTAATAGGAAGTACTTGATTAATAATCTTTGATGAAAATTGGACCCAATTTTGTGGCTTGACTTTTATAAAAATTTAATCAGAATTTAAAATGATTTTTCAATTAATGCAATGTTGCATTTTAATTAAATTTCTTGCTTACTCAATTTTTAAAAGCATGCAATTTAGATGAACAAAATGTGATTGATGAAGTTATTTTATTGCCCTTCTATAAGTCGCGATAAATCGATATCTTCGTCAGTCATAATATCCATGTGCATGCAATTTTTAACAAATCATATTAATGGCTATTTTTAGACAGTTACTTTTACCGTGTATTGTTTTTATTCACATCAATTGTTAAAAAGCCCCAAATAGCTTAAATAAGCCAATCGGTATAAAAAAATATTATAGCTTAAAAAAAAAAACTTACGTATGATTGTATCTCAAATTGTATAATATAAATGGTAAATTTTCATAAAGACTTACTATGTCATATAATAATATGCCATGTAATATGATATGTTTTCATTCACTTTGCAGACTCAACTTTAAAGTAGTATCTGCACTCAAGAGTATTATATTCTAAGTACATACCCAAAAGAGTTTTAGTTTCATAACCTAATATCCGAAACTAAGTTCTGGAAAACACAATGCAAAATACCTTGTTGAGATGGATGGGAGTTAAGTTTAAACACTCCATAGGGAACAGCTTTAGATATATGGTTCGAAAAGAAACTTCTTTTATCCAGTTTTCCTATGAAATGTTTATCTTTATTTTACTGCCAACATTTACAAAATGTTCATGCATTTTATGTTTTCGAAAGGAATTCTAGGATTATGTTTAGAAGTAAATATGGTTTTGCAGAACTTTTTATGCATTATTTGGAAAAGCTTGATTTTGAGACTCTCTTTTAGTAAATTGAAACTTTTCGTAAATCTTGCTTATAATTTTTAGTAATATTTTGTTTTGGAAAAGAAATAGCACATAGATTTCCTTGATCGTTTAAAAGAAATTCACTTAAAGGAATGGAATCAATGAACAGTCATGCACGTCAATATTATTTTACTGACTGTTTTGTCCTTGAGAATTCACACCAGTATCTCTTCAAATAAATTGAGAAACATTGTTAAATGTGGTCTGTAATTTGCCTTTTTTTTTTGTAATAGATCTATACTAATTAATAACATAGAATATAATTTCTTTCTTCATTTCCCTAAAATAATGCTTTCGGAGAGATAAAATAATAAAAAAAGACTAATTCAAAAAGTCTGATTTAAACTTATTTGCCTGTTAAAACTTATATTTGAGGCATTATTGAAATAAAATACAAAAACATACTAATGAAATAAAATAATGATCAATTTAATATATATAGCAAAATATAAAACAATTTACATATCATTCTTATAATGCCTTACATCAATAATATTATGGATGTGTTGCCAACGGCCGTACCATGCTGAATATACCGGTTCTCGTTAGATCACCGAAGTTAAGCTTCATTGGGCGCGCCCAGTACTTGGGTGGGTGACCACCTGGGAACACTGCGTGCCGTTGGCAAATTTGGGACCTGAATGGCCGAGTGTCTAGGGCTCTGGCGCTCAGTGCCACAGGTTTCAGGTTCGAGTCCCGGCGGTGCCATGGATGTTTGTAGTGGTTCGGAATCCACTTTAAGCCGTAGGTCCCGGTCTTCTATGACTGTAAGAGCGTCACGGAGCAAAAGTCAGGCTTCTACCTACGGGTGCTCCATCACAACAGAAGCTGCTTCCTTCCCCTTCAATCATGAGTCCATATGGGCTTGTGGGCTTGGCCAGCCAAGTGGGATAAGAAACAACAACAGCAACATATTATGGATGTGCCTGAATTTTTCTTGAATGCAGTATTAAAAATAATTTCCTATACGACTATCACCTCTTAAATTGAATGAATGTTGAGTGCCTGGTCGCGAAGCTCACATCTACTAATATCAAATTAAAAGTAGGATGTGAGAAATAGCAAACAAAAATATTATATAAATGAAAGAGGAATAAAAATATATATATATATATAAAAATTATAAAGAACCAAAGTAAAAAACCCAACAGTATGAGAGGGAGGGGAGGGGGAACGTGGCAGAGTAGGAATGAAAAGCAAAACGAGAATTCTCAGAAAAATTGGGAGACTATATAAAGGAATGTTCTGGGACCCGTAATGACTTGTAATGTAAAACTACCATCGGTAATGAGTAGAAAAACAGATACATGAGCTTGACAACAAATATGAATAAAAGAAAAAATGTTTACGGAAACGTACGAAATCGCAGATCTGCTGACCATTTTGTAGTTGAAAAGGATATTTTTGTTTTCCTTCGTTGTGTGCAAAAAAGAGTTGTGGTTTAATTAAGTTATTATAATGAATTTTCAAGTCAAAGAAGAAGATTCTAGAAGGATCACTGATATATTTGTCTACTGTAGCAATTCTGAGATCGTTATGAATAATGTCGTTTTTGATAAACCAGGGGTCCCCACTGATTATAAGAAGAATTCTGTTTTGTAGAATTGAATTTTGTATCTATTAGTTTAAAAGCAAGTCCCCAAATAGGTGCAGCATAATGACTATCACCTCAACAACTTTACAGAGGCTATCCAATTAGCAACAGGTATCACATAATATGACCAGATATTCATTAAAGCCTTATCGCCAAGTAAATAGATTAGTACCATTGAATTGACCATTAGTATTACTGATCAATAGTCAGTCCTTCAGACCATTTGAAATGTCCCCATTTGACCTTGATGACCTCGTTTGCCTTTTTAACAACCTTTTAAGCCCTCCATCAGACTTCTCTATTTCTCAAGGCCAATATAGACTACGGATTTGGTTCACCATCAATGCGGGATGTTCTTTATAAATAAAACAATTACTATCCACTGGCTTACAAAAGCAAGAAATTCACTAATACAACATTTAAACTATTGATTATTTGTTAAAAAAATTGGAGAGTCAATATATATATATTTATGAGCAAAATCATTGAAGTAAATTAAAATGGTAGTGTGGAGAAGAATATTCTATTTAAATCATTGATTGGGTTTAAAAATAATTAGCTAACAGTGGGTGGTGGTAATGAGTGTAAGATAGGAATTGAATTAAAGACATAACATTACAAGTGTTTCATTAATGTAATAATAATGACACTTGATTTCAGTAATATTAAATGTATGCTAGAATAATTTTTCGAATGTATTAATATTTAATAATGTTCCAATGATATATACAAGCATGATAATTTTTTTCAATAAATCGAAATTCTTATACAGTAATTGAATTAATTTATTTTAATTCTATTATTTAATATATTAATATTGAGTGATTTTCATTATAAATGTTTGTTATCACAGATGCAACATAACACATTGATAATAACGGGTTTACAGGATTGGAAATCATAATGAATAATCTGTATTTTTGGAATAAATAATTCTAAATTACCAGAAATTTTTAGTTTAAAAAAATTAGTATTCATTGCAAATGTGTCGAGATGATTTTTTTTTTGTTTAATATGATAAAATATAACAATATAAAAAGGTTTTTATAAAATGTAACGATTTAGATAATTGATGATTATTTTAATGATTTTTTGACAGTTAGTAAATAATTGAATGTTTATTGCAGCATAATAATAGCACATTTTTTTGCTTGCATTACTCTTTTAACTTAGCAATTTTTAATAAATTTAACAGCAAAATATATATTTTTTTTTACGCACCTGATTTCTTTATTCTAAGACGTATTTAAGCTATGAATATAAGCTTCTTCTTTTAAACGAGAACATTTTCTTTGTTCTTTCAGTTTTCGCAAGTATATAATTGCTTTTGTACTTGTTATCATTGCATTTAATTGAAAACTTTATCATTCAAAATAATTTTAAAGTCTTATTTCACATACTACGTTTCCATGCATTTATCTAAAAATTAATAAAAAGTGTGTTATTTCATTAATTAATCATCAATGTACAATGCACTCCGATTTGAAAGAAAAATTAATGCTTTGAAATTTGTGTTTTGAAATTATCAAATTGATTTAATGAGACTTTAAATATTTATTTTCAATCTATATGTACACATCCATTGTAATTGTCTACAAACATTTTTTTTAAAATTTGAACCGAATGTTTTCTAATATTGAAGTATCCTATAAAAATGCTTCCTTTGATAAATATCTTTATACCTATATTAGTTTTAAATCTTATATTTGTATCGATCCTTATATTGCAATGACTATAAATAGAAACTGGTTTAGAATATATATTCATCATATTTTTTATGGGTCTTTCAAAACAAGTATTTTTTTCTTAATCCTTCACAAAGAGAGACAGCTTGGGCATTATTGTATAGCATATGTGGTAATTCTGTTTATCTATGTCTTGAAAAGAAGAATACTGTCTGAATATTATACAATAAATATAAAACAAATAAAAGGCTTTGCAAACAAAGAGATCACATTCTGACGCAGATTCTAAAACTAGACAACGAATAATTGGATAAGCCATGAATAAAGCACGAGATCTGAACTTAATTAACTTTTAATAATGACGCTGAATAGGTGCCAAGATTCTAACTTTGATTCAAGTAGGGTGAGTTTATTTCTATTTATCAATGCTTTCAGTTTCACTATTGAGTGGATTTTTTTCCTAATGAATAGTAAATGTGGAATTCCTCTACTCTTTTGAATTACTCAATATTATATACAGTTTTTTTTTTTTAATTTTATTTTAAGACTGTATAGAAACCAATAATGAATAAATTAATTAATCATCATATAAAAAGATATGAAATAGTCTAAAAAAAAAAAAGAAACTGTTGATAACAGTTTCTGCAGTAGTTTAAATAATGGAGTTTAACCATACATTTGCTCACATCACTCAAAACGTGAGCTAAGGTTTTGTTTCTTTTAATTACTAACATCAATGGGCTACGATTCTGATTAGAATTAAAATAATACATGGGTCAAATAAAAAATTACTTGCACAGTGTATTTTATTTAAAAGCTATCTAATTTTTACTATTGGAAAAGGGAGAATTTTAATAAATGTATAATATTCATAAGTGTTTTAATACTTACAAGTGTTCCATGTAGTTCTTCCTTCCATAAGTGTTCCATATATAGTAATAAGTATGTATAATAGTTCTTCCATACCTCTTACATAAGTGTTCCATGTATAATAGTTCTTCCTTACCTCTTACATAAGTGTTCCATGTATAATAGTTCTTCCTTACCTCTTACATAAGTGTTCCATGTATAATACCTCTTACATAAGTGTTCCATGTATAATAGTTCTTCCTTAGTGTTCCTCTTACATAAGTGTTCCATGTATAATAGTTCTTCCTACCTCTTACATAAGTGTTCCATGTATAATAGTTCTTCCATACCTCTTACATAAGTGTTCCATGTATAATAGTTCTTCCTTACCTCTTACATAAGTGTTCCATGTATAATAGTTCTTCCTTACCTCTTACATAAGTGTTCCATGTATAATAGTTCTTCCTTACCTCTTACATAAGTGTTCCATGTATAATAGTTCTTTACCTCTTACATAAGTGTTCCATGTATAATAGTTCTTTACATAAGTGTTCCATGTATAATAGTTCTTCCATACCTCTTACATAAGTGTTCCATGTATAATAGTTCTTCCATACCTCTTACATAAGTGTTCCATGTATAATAGTTCTTCCATACCTCTTACATAAGTGTTCCCATAGTTCTTCCTTAGCTCTTACATAAGTGTTCTTATAATAGTTCTTCCTTACATAAGTGTTCCATGTATAATAGTTCTTCCATACCTCTTAGTGTTCCATGTAGTGTTCCATGTATAATAGTTCTTCCTTACCTCTTACATAGTGTTCCATGTATAATAGTTCTTCCATACATAAGTGTTCCATGTATAATAGTTCTTCCATACCTCTTACATAAGTGTTCCATGTATAATAGTTCTTCCTTACCTCTTACATAAGTGTTCCATGTATAATAGTTCTTCCTTAGCTCTTACATAAGTGTTCCATGTATAATAGTTCTTCCATAGCTCTTACATAAGTGTTCCATGTATAATAGTTCTTCCATACCTCTTACATAAGTGTTCCATGTATAATAGTTCTTCCATACCTCTTACATAAGTGTTCCATGTATAATAGTTCCTTACCTTTACATAAGTGTTCCATGTATAATAGTTCTACCTCTTACATAAGTGTTCCATGTATAATAGTTCTTCCATACCTCTTACATAAGTGTTCCATGTATAATAGTTCTTCCATACCTCTTACATAAGTGTTCCATGTATAATAGTTCTTCCATACCTCTTACATAAGTGTTCCATGTATAATAGTTCTTCCATGTATTCTTACATAAGTGTTCCATGTATAATAGTTCTTCCCTCTTACATAAGTGTTCCATGTATAATAGTTCTTCCATACCTCTTACATAAGTGTTCCATGTATAATAGTTCTTCCTTACCTCTTACATAAGTGTTCCATGTATAATAGTTCTTCCATACCTCTTACATAAGTGTTCCATGTATAATAGTTCTTCCATGTATAATAGTTCTTCCCTCTTACATAAGTGTTCCATGTATAATAGTTCTTCCATACCTCTTACATAAGTGTTCCATGTATAATAGTTCTTCCATACCTCTTACATAAGTGTTCCATGTATAATAGTTCTTCCATACCTCTTACATAAGTGTTCCATGTATAATAGTTCTTCCATACCTCTTACATAAGTGTTCCATGTATAATAGTTCTTCCATACCTCTTACATAAGTGTTCCATGTATAATAGTTCTTCCATACCTCTTACATAAGTGTTCCATGTATAATAGTTCTTCCATACCTCTTACATAAGTGTTCCATGTATAATAGTTCTTCCATACCTCTTACATAAGTGTTCCATGTATAATAGTTCTTCCATACCTCTTACATAAGTGTTCCATGTATAATAGTTCTTCCATGTATAATAGTTCTTCCATCTTACATAAGTGTTCCATGTATAATAGTTCTTCCATACCTCTTACATAAGTGTTCCATGTATAATAGTTCTTCCTTAGCTCTTACATAAGTGTTCCATGTATAATAGTTCTTCCGTTACATTCTTCCATATATTCCAAATATGAATATTCACTTTATAATTTTATACTATTGTCTATTGCTGTTTTAATAATTAACAAAAAAGAGTTCAGATTACTAGTAAAAGGGGGGGGAAGGGGTAATAAAAGGCGGTACTATTTGAATGAATACAATCAAGAAGCACTGAAAGTACCAAAAAGTGTTATCTGAACTCTTTTTTCCTACTTTTAGTGCCCCCTAAGGGCATTCGTTTTAAACTGATACGTCTACAAAGTGTATAAAGCGACAACCATCCCTGACCATTCTCTGTCGCTCAACCTAGAAAAAAGACGAATCTGACCTACGGCAGTTGACCTTGGATTTTGTGTTCTGTATTAAAAATAACCATACTATTTTAACAAATTCGCTCAGAATTTTAAATACGTCATCAAAAAATTTAGCGTAATATTTTCTTTATTATTTTAATGTGATTGTTAACAAAATGTTGATGTTCTTATAAAAACATGCTTTTGTGTAATGGTATTTGAAAATTATGTAGTTAGAAAGAACTTTTTACCAGCTAAGCTTTCGGTAAAGTATATCAAAAACAAAGAATGAACTGATGAGAAAGACAAATGCGACTTTAATCAGCAGGAACTGATGCAATGAAATGCTTGTTTTATTACAGCATATGATACTTTTCAAATTTGTAAAAAAGAGGAAATGGTTAATAAAAGGCGGTACTATTTAAATGAATGCATTCAAGAAGTACTAAAACTACGAAAAAGTGTTATCTGAACTCTTTTCCCTTAATTTTAGTATCCATAAGGCTATTCGTTTGAAATTGATACTTATACAAAGTGTGTGAAGTGACATTCTCAGTCGCTGAACATGGAAAAAAGATGAATCTGCCCAATGGCAGTGGACCTTGGATTATGTGTTCTGTATTAGAAATAACCATGCGATTTCAATAATATCGCTCACACTTTTAAAAACAACTTATAGAAATTTAAGATAATGTTTTTCATGAATTAAATGTGATTATCAACATAATATAGGTGTCCTTATAACAATATGCGTTTGTATAATAGTATTTCAAAATTATATAGTTAGAAATAACTTTATTACTAGCTAAGCCAGGGTAGCCAACCCGTGGCCCACCTGGAAAATTTTTCCGGCCCGTAAGATTTATCAAACTTTTACAAAATTTATTTATTTTATAAAGACCAAAATAGTGAAAACTCAAGTATTAAAAATACATTACTTATGCATCCATATATTCAAAAATTAACTGTCGAAATTATAAGAAAAACACTAACTTTGCTTCTAAAATAATATTCTTTCGAATATATGACAGATATTGCCTCTTTTATTTATGAGTTTACAGTTAAGAATTCGCAGAATAATTAATTATGAATTCGCTGAATATAAAATAATTAATAATTAATTATGTGAACTCATGACAAACGCGCATCATGGTACATCTAATATAACAGGTTCTACGTTTCACTTTGACGTAATACTAAATAATAATAACTAATTATGTTTCAATTTTCCACTCTAAAAATGTCTATAATGGGTCTAAATCTAATGCGGGGATACATAAGTTTTTATATGACCAGTGGATTTATGATGCATTACCAAAGTGGCCCGCAAGATCATTTGGGTTGCCACCCATGAGATAAGCTTTTGGTAAAGTATACCAAAAAAAAATAATGGAATGATCAGAAATACAAAGCCAAATTTAATTCACATTAGCTGTTAATGTTTAACATTAGCTGAAAAGTTTCTTTTATTACATCATATAATGCTTTTCAAATTATATCATTAGTAACGCCTATGTTCAGATGTTTCTTTTTAAAGTACATACTACTTTTCATTGAAAACTCTTTGCTATTGAATTAGTGCAACATTTAACGTCTGCCTGGTCTGGCACTTTATTTAGAGCCGAAGACAAAAGACCGTGATCCTAAGCAAAAGTCTTGTCTGCATCATCATCTATTTGCATTTTCAATGCTTGTTCCTTTTGATAAAAAGAACAAGCAAATAAACAAGAGGAGGCACCTATGAAGAATGGTTCTTTTCACTACGCGTAACATTACCTCTTTTGTAAAACGGAATACACGCCTGAGAAGCAAGACTGCAAACACGAGTTCCATGCCGCGATCACTAGATTCATCATCCACTGTATTTTTCGCGGCAGTTTCTTTTGGGTCTCTCTCTCTCACACAAAAAATACCCATTTCGCCACCCCCCATCTTCCTCTCTTTACGATGGGACATGGTGTTTTTATAAATTTATTTCCTCTCTCTTCCTTTTGTGCTTTTCGAAGATCGATGAGATATTCGCTTACAGTCGATAGCTTCTTTGCGGCTCTCCTTTTACAGCTGCTCTCGGTCCCACCCGTTCGGTGCAACAAATCGCTAAAACTTTTAAACACCTCCGTTTCAATCTGCTCGCGACTTATCGATCTCTTTTTCGAAACAAAACTGTCGGTTGCCATTTCAGCGGACATGGATTCAAGTTCCTTTTTGTCTCATTTTGATTTTTTTACTGTTTTTCTGAAGTACGCCAGTAGGAATTGGTATCAAAACTGACATCCTATGTATTGGTGTCTTCTGCTGCCGTCTTCATTTACTTTAAATTTGTTCTTTCAGTGTCTCGCGTAAGAAAAGAGGCTATTTTTCAAGTCTAATATGGGGACATTTCATTTTGTTGATGATCTGTCCAACTGCCTGTCTTTTGATCATTTTGTTGATGCATTTGAACACATACATTAACTACAGAAAATTCCTTAACTCTTTTATAATTATAACAAGTATTAGGGGGGAAAAATGTGCGAAATAGAAAATAACATATAATAATATAAAATCCTACTTCTTTATATCAAATTGACGATAGCAATTTCTTTCTTATATATGCATTCTTGTAATATTTTTCTGAAGTACGACCGTAGGAATTGGTATCAGAATTGACATCCTACGAATTTGTGTCCTCTGCTGCCGTCTTCATTTACTTTAAAATTTCTCTTTCAATGTCTCACATAAGAAAAGATGCTATTTTTCAAGTCTAATATTGGGACATTTCATGTAGTTCACTTGATGCATTTGAAACTTACTATACCCAACAAATAATTCCTTAACACTTTCATAATTATTATATCTATTAAAAAATATGCAAAATAGAGAATAAATACATATTTATACAGAAATTTTAGTTCTTTATAGCTAATTTAAGATAAAGATTTATTTCTTCCTTTTTTACTATTTTTCTGAAGGATGCCAGTAGGAATTGGTATCAAAATTGACATTCTATCTATTAGTGTCTTCTGCTGCCGTCTCCATTTACTTTAAAATTGCTCTTTCAATGTTTCTCATAAGAAAAGATTCTATTCGGTAATGTATACCCAGAGAATGGACTGATGAGATATATAAAGGTGAATTTAATTAACAGGAACAGGTGCAATGAAATATTTGTTTTTTAGAGCATATAATACTTTTAAAATTATATCAATAGTAATGCCGATATTCAGATGTTTCCATTGAAGATGCTTTGCTATTGAATTAGTGCAACATTTAACGCCAGCATGGTCTCACACTTTCTTTAGAAGCGAAGACAAAAGATCATGATCCTAAGAAAAAGTCTTGTCTGCATCATCAACTATTTGCATTTTCAATGCTTGTTCCTTTTGATAAAAAGAACAATCAACTAAACAAGCTGGAGAGGCATCTATCAAGAATGGTTCTCTTCACTACGCGTAACATTAGCTCTTTTGTGAAACGCAATACACGCCTGTGAAGCAAGACTGTAAACACGAGTTCCATGCCGAGATCACTAGATTCATCATCAGCTGTATTTTCCGCGGCAGTTTCTTTTGGGTCTCTCTCTCTCACACAAAATACCCCTTTCGCCACCCCCATCTTCCTCTCTTTACGATGGGACATGGTGTTTTTATAAATTTATTTCCTCTCACTCACTCTCTCTTCCTTTTGTGCTTTTCCGAGATCGATGAGGTATTCGCTTTCAGTCGATAGCTTCTTTGCGGCTCTCCTTTTACAGCTGCTCTGGGTCCCACCCGTTCGGTGCAACAAATCGCTAAAACTTTTAAACACCTCCCCTTCAATCTGCTCGCGACTTATCGATCTCTTTTTCGAAACAAAACTGTCGGTTGCCATTTTCAGCGGACATGGATTTCAAGTTCCTTTTTGTTCTCCTTTTTGATTTTTAAAAATTTTTTGACACTTTTTCTGAACTACGCCAGTAGGATTTGGTATCAAAATTGACATCCTACGTATTGGTGTCTTCTGCTGTCGTCTTCATTTACTTTAAAATTGTTTCTCCAATGCCTCACGTAAGAAAAGAGGTTATTTTTCAAGTCTAATATTGGGACATTTTATTTTGTTGATGATCTGTCTAACTGTCTGTCTTTTGATCATTTTGTTGATTTATTTGAAACAAATTGTACCCTCCAAACAATTCCTTACCGCTTTTATAATTATTGAAAGTATTAGGAAAAAGTATATGTGAAATAGAGAGTCAACATGGAATAATTTAAAATCCTACTTCTTTATATCAAAATTACAACAGCTATTTCTTTCTTTCTTATTTGTTTTACTGTTTTTCTGAAGGACGCCAGTAGGAATTGGTATCAAAATTGAATATCAGTATCTTTTGGTGCCGTCTCCATGAATTACCCTTTCAATGTTTCCCATAATAAAAGAGGCTATTCGGTAATATATACCAAAACCAAAGAATGGACTGATGAGAAACAGAAAGGCGAATTTAATTAACAGGAACTGGTGCAATGAAATGTTTGTTTTACTACAGCATATAATACTTTTCAAATTATATCATTAGTAATGCCGATCTTCAGATGTTGCCATTGAAGACTCTTTGCTATTGAATTAGTGCAACATTTAACGCCTGCCTGGTCAGGCACTTTATTTAGAAGCCGAAGACAAAAGACCATGATCCTAAAGAAAAAGTATTGTCTGCATCATCATCTATTTGCATTTTCAATGCTTGTTCCTTTTGATAAAAAGAACAAGCAAATAAACAAGCGGAGGCATCTATGAAGAATGGTTCTTTTCACTACGCGTAACATTAGCTCTTTTGTAAAACGGAATACACGCCTGTGAAGCAAGACTGCAAACACGAGTTTCATGCCGCGATCACTAGATTCATCATCGGCGGTATTTTTCGCGGCAGTTTTTTTTGGGTCTTTCTCTCACACACAAAATACCCCTTTCATCCCCCCATCTACCACTCATTACGATGGGACATGTTGTTTTTATAAATTTAGTTCCTCTCTCTCTCTCTCTTCCTTTTGTGCTTTTCCAAGATCGATGAGGTATTCGCTTTCAGTCCATAGCTTCTTTGCGGCTCTCCTTTTACAGCTGCTCTGGATCCCACCCGTTCGGTGCACCAAATCGCTAAAACTTTTAAACACCTCCCCTTCAATCTGCTCGCGACTTATCGATCACTTTTTCGAAACAAAACTGTCGGTTGTCATTTTAGCGGACATAGATTTCAAGTTCCTTTTTGTCTCATTTTGATTTTTTTTACACATTTTCTGAAGTACGCCAGTAGGAATTGGTATCAAAATTGACATCATACGTATTGGTGTCTTCTGCTGCCGTCTTCATTTACTTTAAAATTGTTTCTCCAATGCCTCATGTAAGAGAAGAGGCTATTTTTCAAATCTGATATTGAGGCATTTCATGTAGTTCACTTTGATGCATTTGAAACTTACTATGCCGAGCAAATAATTCCTTAATACTTTTATAATTAAAGCAGCTATTAAATAAATTTGCAAAATAGAGAATAAATACTAATTCATAAAAAAATTCCTAATTCTTTACAGCTAATTTAAGATAAAGATTTCTTTCTTCCTTTTTTACTGTTTTTCTGAAGTACGCCAGTAAGTATTGGTAACAAAATTGACATTCTACGTATTAGTGTCTTCTGCTGCCGTCTCCATTTACATTAAAATAGCTCTTTCAATGTTTCAAATAAGAAAAGATGCTATTCGGTAATGTATACCCAGAGAATAGACTGATGAGATATACAAAGGCGAATTTAATTAACAGGAACTGGTGTAATGAAATATTTGTTTTATTACAGCATATAATACTTTTAAAATTATATTAATAGTAATGCCGATATTCAGATGTTTCCATTGAAGACGCTTTGCTATTGAATTATTGCAACATTTAACGCCTGACTGGTCTGCACTTTATGTAAAGGCGAAGACAGAAGATCGTGATCATAAGAAAAAGTCTAGTCTGCATCATCATCCATTTACATTTACAATGCTTGTTTCTTTTGATAGAAAGAACACGCAAATAACACAAGCGGAGGCATCTATGAAGAATGGTTCTTTTCAATACGCGTAACATTAGCTCTTTTGTAAAACGGAATACACGCCTGTGAAGCAAGACTGCAAACACGAGTTCCATGCCGCGATCACTAGATTCATCATCCACAGTATTTCCCGCGGCAGTTTCTTTTGGGTCTCTCTCTCTCTCTCACACAAAATACCCATTTCACCACCCCCCATCTTCCTCTCTTTACGATGGGGCATGGTGTTTTTATAAATTTATTTCCTCTCTCTCGCTCTTCCTTTTGTGCTTTTTCAAGATCGATGAGGTATTCGCTTTCAATCGATAGCTTCTTTGCGGCTCTCCTTTTACAGCTGCTCTGGATCCCACCAGTTCGGTGCAACAAATCGCTGAAACTTTTAAACACCTCCCCTTCAATCTGCTCGCGACTTATCGATCTCTTTTTCGAAACAAAGCTGTTGGTTGCCATTTTAGCGGACATGGATTTGAAGTTCCTTTTTGTCTCATCTTGATTTTTTTTTTTTTTTTACACTTTTTCTGAAGTACGCCAGTAGGAATTGTATCACAATTGACATCCTGCGTATTGGTGTCTTCTGCTGCCGTCTTCATTTACTTTAAAATTGCTGTTTCAATGACTCACGTAAGAAAAGATGCTATTTTTCAAGTCTGATATTGGACATTTCATGTTGTTGATGATGTGTCCAACTGTCGGTCTTTTGTCATTTTGCTCATGCATTTGAACCTTAACCTGCGTTTGTGCCCTATAACTAATTCATTAACACTTTTATAATTATTACAAGTATTATAAAAAAATATATCCGATTTATAGAATAAACATACAATATAAAATCCCACTTCTTTATAGGACATTTACAATAGCGATTTTATTACTGTTTTTCTGATGGACGGCAGTAGGAAACGGTATCAAAATTGACATACTACGTATTGGTGTTTTCTGCCGCCGTCTCCATTTACTTTAAAATTGCTTTTTCAATGTCTCACAAAAGAAAAGGTGCTATTTTTCAAGTCTAATTTTGGGACATTTCATTTGTTCACGTTGATTTATTTCAAACATAACGTACCCTGAAATAATTGCTTTAAATTTATAACTAATTGATTGTAAATTCACCAAATTTAGTATACCAAAAGCAAAGAATGGACGGATGAGAAACACAAAGGCGAATTTAATTAACAGGACTTGGTGCAAATAAATGTTTATTTTATTACAACATATAATGCTTTTCAAATTATATCATTAGTAACGTCTATGTTCAGACGTTTTCTTTTTAAAGTACATTACACTTTTCATTGAAGGACTGTTTACTATTGAATTAGTGCAACAGTTAACGCCTGCCTGATCTGGCACTTTATTTAGAAGCGAAGACAAAAGACCGTGATCCTAAGAAAAAGTCTTGTCTGCGCCATCATCTATTTGCATTTTCAATGCTTGTTCCTTTTGATAAAAAGAACAAGCAAATAACACAAGCGGTTCTTTTCACTACGCGTAACATTAGCTCTTTTGTAAAACGGAATACACGCCTGTGAAGCAATACTTGCAAACACGAGTTCCATGCCGCGATCACTAGATTCATCATCCACTGTATTTTTCGCGGCAGTTTCTTTTGGGTCTCTCTCTCTCACACAAAATACCCCTTTCACCCCCTCCCCCATCTTCCTGTCTTTACGATGGGACAGGGAGTTTTTATAAATTTATTTCCTCTCTGTCGCTCTTCCTTTTGTGCTTTTCCAAGATCGATGAGGTATTCGCTTTCAGTCGATAGCTTCTTTGCGGCTCTCCTGTTACAGCTGCTGTGGATCCCACCCGTTCAGTGCAACAAATCACTAAAACTTTTAAACACCTCCCCTCCAATCTGCTCGCGACTTATCGATCTCTTTTTCGAAACAAAACAGTCGGTTGCCATTTCAGGGGACATGGATTCAAGTTCCTTTTTGTTCTCATATTTTATTTATTTTATTTTTTTTTACACATTTTCTGAAGTACGCCAGTAGGAATTGGTATCAAAATTGACATCCTACGTATTGGTGTCCTCCGCTGCCATCTTCATTTAATTTAAAATTGTTTCTTCAATGCCTCACGTAAGAAAAGAGGTTATTTTTCAAGTCTAATATTGGGACATTTTACTTTGTTGATGATCTGTCTAACTGTCTGTCTTTTGATCATTTTGTTGATTTATTTGAAACAAAATGTACCCTCCAAACAATTCCTTAACGCTTTTATAATTTTCGCAAGTATTAGGAAAAAGTATATGCGAAATACAGAGTAAACATGGAATAATATAAAATCCTACTTCTTTACATCAAAATTACAACAGCTATTTCTTTCTTTCTTATTTGTTTTACTGTTTTTCTGAAGGACGCCAGTAGGAATTGGTATCAAAATTGACATCCTACGTATTAGTATCTTTTGTTGCCGTCTCCATGAACTTTAAAATTACCCTTTCAATGTTTCCTATAAGAAAAGAGGCTATTCGGTAATATATACCAAAACCAAAGAATGGACTGATGAGAAACAGAAAGGTGAATTTAATTAACAGGAACTGGTGCAATGAAATGTTTGTTTTACTACAGCATATAATACTTTTCAAATTATATCATTAGTAATGCCGATGTTCAGATATTTCCATTGAAGACGCTTTGCTATTGAATTAGTGCTACATTTAACGCCTGCCTGGTCTTTCATTTTTTTTAGAAGCGAAGACAAAAGACCATGATCCTAAGAAAAAGTCTTGTCTGCATCATCATCCATTTGCATTTTCAATGCTTGTTCCTTTTGATAAAAAGGAACAAGCAAATAACACAAGCGGAGGCATGTATGAAGAATGGTTCTTTTCACTACGCGTAACATTAGCTCTTTTGTGAAACGGAATACACGCTTGTGAAGCAAGACTACAAACACGAGTTCCATGCCGTGATCACTAGATTCATCATCCACTATATTTTCAGCGGCAGTTTCTTTTGGGTGTCTCTCTCTGACACAAAATACCCCTTTCGCCCCCCCTCCCCCCATTATCCTCTTTTTACGATGGTACATGGTGTTTTTATAAATTTATTTCCTCTCTCTCTCTCTCTTCCTTTTGTGCTTTTCCAAGATCGATGAGGTATTCGCTTTCAGTCGATAGCTTCTTTGCGGTTCTCCTCTTACAGCTGCTCTGGATTCCACCCGTTCAGTGCAACAAATCGCTAAAACTTTTAAACACCTCCCCTTCAATCTGCTCGCGAATTATCGATCTCTTTTTCGAAACAAAACTGTCGGTTGCCATTTCAGCGGACATGGATTCAAGTTCCTTTTTGTCCTCAGTTTTGATTTTTTTTAACACTCTTTCGGAAGTAAGCCAGTAGGAATGGTATCAAAATTGACATCTTACGTATTGGTGTCTTCTGCTGCCGTCTTCATTTTCTTTAAAATTGTTCTTTCAATGTCTCACGTAAGAAAAGATCATATTATTCAAGTCTTATAATGGGACATTTCATTTAGTTAACTTGAAATTATATCGCTTTTCGCTCATATCGTATATAATATCGCATTTACTTCGTATTTGAAACTTAATATGTCCTATAAATAATTCAACAACACTTTTATAATTATGACAAGTATTAGAAAAAAAATGTGCGAAACAGAGAATAAACATGTTATATAAAATTTTACTTCTTTATAGCTAATTTAAGATGTTTTTTTTTCATTTTTTTTTACTGTTTTTCTGAAGGAAGACTGTAAGAATGGGTATCAAAATTGACGTCCTATGTATTGGTATCTTCTGCTTTCGTCTTCATTTACTTGAAAAGTGCTCTTTTAATGTCTCACGTAAGAAAGAATGCCATTCTTCAAGTCAAATATTGGGACATTTCATTTAGTTCATGTCGATGCATTTGAAACCAAACATGCCCTATAAATAATTCAATAACACTTTTATAATTAATACAAGTATTAGAAAAAAAAATGCTAAATATAGAATAAACATATAATAATATAAAATTCCACTTCTTTACATCAAATTTACGATAACGATTTTTTTACTGCTTTTCTTAAGTACGCCAGTAGGAATTGGTATCAAAATTGACAACCTATGTAGTTCATATTGATGCATTTGAAACTTAATATGCCCTATAAATAATTCCTTAACACTTTTAAAATTATTACAAGTTTTAGAAAAAATATGCAAAATAGTATATAATAATATAAAATCCTATTTATTTATATCAAATTTAAGATAGCTTTTACTTTCTTATTTGTTTTACTGTTTTTCTGAAGGACGCCAACAGGAATTGGTATCGAAATTGACATATTATATATTGGTGTCTTCTCCCGCCATTAAATCTAGCTCAGAGACAGTTCATGTTGGAACATTTGAAATTCGACATGTTCCATAGACGATTCATTAACTCTGTTAAGTAACTCACGTATTTTCAAAATATAATGTGTAGAATAGAGAAGAAACATAGAAAATTTATTATTTATTTATTTATTATTTTTTTTACTTCTTCATCACAAATTTAGATAATGCTTTTTCTTTTTATTCTTTTCCACAGTAATAAAAAATTGTAACCAAATTTTTAGTCAATGAAAATTGATATCGAAAGTAATATCCTTCACATTGTAACCTTCAGTTTTTATTTTGGAGTAATTTTGTTTCCAATGAGACAACGTGTATTTTTAAGAAAACTCGTTATTTTTCACTAGTCAAGTGTTCAGTCAAAGTGCATTTTTAGAGATCCAAGAAATTTAAAATTTAGTATACTATTATCATTGCATTAATATATTTGATACATTAAAACTTTTAGAATTAATGGTTTAAAAATTAGATTCGATATAAAGATTTAAATACGAGTCCTTTTAACATCACTTTTTTCACCCTTTGTGAAATATAATAGTAATAAATAATATCGACATCAATTGCATTCTAGTCTTCTGACTAGCTTTTCTCTGCAACACTTGAATGTTCTATAATTCATGCCAGCAAATCTGCTCTTTTTCAAGATTATTTAGTTTAAAAAAAAGTTAAGTTTAAGTTTAACAAATATTTTATTTTAACTAACAAATTTTTTTTTTAGTTTCTAAATATAAGGGAATATGGATTTCTGTAGCATACTAACATTTTGTAATTCGAGTTTAAAGTATTATGGTTTGGAATAATATGACTATAAGCTATTTGTAGAATTTAAGCTTTTTTTTCTTTCCCTTTTTCGAAGATTGCTGATATCAAACGGAATCTTATATTTATCCTGCTTTCTTTATATATTCGGAAAAAAATTGTGTTTCAATGGTTTTTAAGACAAGATATTATTTTTGTTACTATTATTTTAAAATCTAGACATGGTGAATTTCTTTTAGCTAATGTAAGAACATATTTTATTATTCCATGCTTTTCTGGTTACTCCTATGCATTTATAATGGTTATGTCAAAGAGAATTACGATTTAGAATAGAATTATTAAATATGGATAATTTTATTTTTAATCTGAAATCATATATGTTATTGAATTATTGAATTGTCATTTTTTTCGTTTTTATAGTTAGATTAATTACCTGGCAAGACTTATACAGATATTATAAATTATTCCTACAAGTCAGATTAGATTTTCTTAAGTTTCAGATGTAAGAAAACTGGTTTATTAACATATAAATATCATTAAATTCTATGAATTCCTTTCTATTTTATCATTGCAAGCATAGAAATTATTTAAATTACTTTAATGACAGTTTCTGACTTTTATTTAGTTTCGTCCAAAATGTGTTTAAATGAAATTAAACTATTTGATATATGTGAATGAACTATGAACAAATGAACTATTTGATATATGGGCTGTTTCTAAATTGTTTTAAAGAAATATTTCGATATTAATAAGATACAACACACATTTTTCTTTTGAAGTTATTTTTCTTAATGTTATTTTACTATAAACAGATTTAAAATTTTATTAAATTCTACTGATATTAAGAGATGTTAATTATTAAATTCTACTGGTATTAAGAGATGTTAATTATTAAATTCTACTGGTATTAAGAGATGTTAATTATTAAATTCTACTGGTATTAAGAGATGTTAATTATTAAATTCTACTGGTATTAAGAGATGTTAATTATTAAATTCTACTGGTATTAAGAGATGTTAATTATTAAATTCTACTGGTATTAAGAGATGTTAATTATTAAATTCTACTGGTATTAAGAGATGTTAATTATTAAATTCTACTGGTATTAAGAGATGTTAATTATTAAATTTATTAAGAGATGTTAATTATTAAATTCTACTGGTATTAAGAGATGTTAATTATTAAATTCTACTGGTATTAAGAGATGTTAATTATTAAATTCTACTGGTATTAAGAGATGTTAATTATTAAATACTGGTATTAAGAGATGTTAATTATTAAATTCTACTGGTATTAGAGATGTTAATTATTAAATTCTACTGGTATTAAGAGATGTTAATTATTAAATTCTACTGGTATTAAGAGATGTTAATTATTAAATTCTACTGGTATTAAGAGATGCTAATTATTAAATTCTACTGGTATTAAGAGATGATAATTATGTTGATAAATCAAAATGCTTGACAAAATAAAAAGTTAATTAAATGTTCGATATTACAGTTTGAATAGTTTTAATTTATTTTAGTTGGTATTTCAAATGAATGAAATAAAGTGTTTTTCTTATCCATTATCATGTGGATTACCTGCAAATTTTAAGAAGAAAAACAGTACTTAATAAATATTTACTGTTTACTGTCAGTTTATGAAAATAATGCACAAGTGCATTGATTTAGAAATTAAATTTCTGATTTAAATACACTACTAATTAAATTTCTGATTACACTACTTGGATTTACCATATTGCTTTTTTTTTCTACTTATAAGAATTAAAAAAATATTTAACTTCTTTCTTCTTTTAGCTAAAAATATTTAAAAATATTTTTTATATAATTTTAAAAATATTTATAAAAATAAATTTAATATTTAAAAAAAAAAAAAATAAGATTAACTTACTTTTAAAAAAAAAAATTACTTTTAATTTATAGTTTATCCCATTTATAATTACTAAATTATATATATATTAATCTGATGTATAAAACAAACAAAAAAATTATTTGTTTAATTAATTCAACCCATTGCCAATTGAAAAAAAAAGTTTAGTTTTAAAAATATTTCAAAATTTATTTAGTTTCACTGGGTAATAATAGTTTTGAATGTGGGAACCAATTTTCACTTTCAAGACCTTCATGCGATATAATGGTCATCGTGGCATGGAATAGTGTTTCAAGCTGAATCCTTCTTAACTAGCAATTGATCATTTTCTTTTTATGTTAATTTTTTTAGACATTTTAAAATATGAAAAAAATAGAGTGCGCTGTGTATGTCTTATCACATATTTTTATTGAACTTTTAGAAGTATTCTTGAATAAAGAATGAATTGTAAATTCTATCTGAATTAGAAGATAATGAACGAATTCAGAAAGGCTTGCAATATATTTAATATTTTATGAAAAAATTTTCTCTAACATAAATTCTAATATATATAGTTAGTTAATTCGTTTAAAAAAACAAATTTATAAGTTACACTATTTGATTCTGAAACATTTCAAATAGAATTTTCATTTATCATCGATACAAATTGAGCCCCCTTTTGATGGAGGTAATTTAATTACATTAAAAGAATACGAGAAGGCTTGCTAATTTTTCCCACGTATTGCCTCATTTCCAGAAATTAATTTTTATTTCTTTGCCATTATATTACTACAAAGAAAAATATTTAATTGTAATGATTCCAACTATCTAACAATTCATTTAATTTCAAACAAAGGAAATATGAGACATAATTATTTATTCTTACAGTTTTCAGATTAAAACTGGTTTACTTGTTCCAGGTCATTATTAAATTAAAATTCTAGATAAATCAATTAATAAAATTAGCATGCTTTTCAGAAGAATGTTTAATCGAATGTTAGAAGCGTTTTTATTCAAATTTTACGCTAAAGTTTGTTTTCCATATTCACAAATCATCGCTTCTAAAATTTAAAGTCAAATTATAAAGAAAATATTTTAAAATTTAAACATGATTTCATAGAATCAAGTAAATTAATCATATATGATTTATAATAATGAGGTTATAGATTTGATATCTTTAGTTCTTTTTTATTTCTTATGAGGAAAATATTAATGTGCATGTCTGTCCTCTTTCTGGTTTTATAAGTCTTTATATTATTTCATACATTACAGTTTATAAGATAATATAAATAATTGTTTTTTTTTCTTAGAATACATGTATTTTACGGTTTACAAATATTTATCTTTTGATTACATTAAAAGTTTTGAATTTATTTTATTAATTCAAAGTAAAATACGGCATAACTATTCAGTTTCTTTTAAGTTAATTCAAAAATGTCTTTCAAATTCCATCAATTTATTTACTATATGCCCAAATGTTTTTCGTATACTTTAATACTTCTTAAAATGTATAGAATTAACATGCATAAAGGTTTTCACAAAAATGAAACAAAATTTTAATTCAAAAATTGTTTAATCATTAAAAGATATTTAGAAACGGCAATGGGAAAACTCACTTTAAGAGCAATTATTTTGATGTTAAGTAAATTTCATTTCTTTTTCAAATTATAATGCTACAGTATCCAGTAAACATGCCTAGCAAATCTAAACATTCTTCTGAAAATTTATTTGAATTTCTAAGTAATGTTATTCCAAATAAAACGTGTTCTGGATTGTGGTGAGTTTATTGGAGAGCCATAATTTAGAAATTTGTAATGTATGTATTTGTGTGTATTCAGCCATATGTATTGAAACATATACGTAAAAAACTCACTCTGATTAGGAAAAGAAATATTTATTTTCACTTTTCATTTATTTAAAAAAAGTGTTGGATTCATAATAGGACATCAACAGTATGTTTATGAACGTAGTCATTTGAGCCTTTGTCGTACAAGCCTGCCAATTCCAATCAAAGAAATAATATTTAGTTTCACTTAAAACAAAATCATGTGCTCTTTCAAAAACATTTTTTTTCTGTTATACATAACATTAATAATACTCCCCTATGTGCTCTTTCTTTCTTCGATTGTCTTACTCTTCATCTGTAGTGTTTGGAATGATAAACGTATTGATTATTTACATCAAATTCTTCTCCATAGACTTCCTACATATTATGTATACTCATAATTTACATATTTATACTTTGCTTTTTAATCTGCATTTCATAATCCCGAAATATAAAGACTCATGATCAATTAATGAATTCGTAGTTAGACTTCAATTTGAAATACTAGTAATCACAGGATTTGCATTGAATTTACACACATGTTTTTTTTTTCTTTTTTACAAAAAAAAAACTTCCCTTTCTTTATGAGACATTAAATAAGATTAATTTGAACGACATA
This sequence comes from Caerostris darwini, assembly GCA_021605075.1. Classification (NCBI taxonomy): domain Eukaryota; kingdom Metazoa; phylum Arthropoda; class Arachnida; order Araneae; family Araneidae; genus Caerostris; species Caerostris darwini. The sequence goes on along the minus strand of BPLQ01013881.1, from coordinate 1,599,099 downwards.
TTCCACGACATCTAGAGTCGGGTAAAAAATCCGAGAGTGCTTGTAAATTCATGTGCTCTGTAATAAGAAAAAAAGGAGAAAAAACAACAGTAGCGTCTTGCGCTTGATATCGAAAAAGAGTTATTATATTATAAAACAGTCATTTGCTCAAGTAAACACAGAGAGTTTGAGTCAAAAAATGGTATATAAAGAAAATGAACCAGGTTAGTCTGCACCGGTAATTTCATCATCCTTAAAGAATGGTTCATAAGACCATACTGATAACTTTGAGTATGATGTGCAACACCTTCAATCCTCGTATCTATGAAAAATACGTCCTATAATGTAATTCCAAGCGATGTTCCCTTCAACCATTGCAAAAGAGTTCGCATCGTTTCAAGTGTCACCCATGGTACCGTCTAAAAACGTCAATGAAAAGTTTATCTAGAAGATAGTTAAGACCAGCATCGATTTGCTCTGTGTTCAGAGTCCGCCAGACAATGCTGCAAACCATTCACAAACACTAGGAAAAGTCTTGAAGCAAGTTAACTTTGCGCATTGTTATAGTTTATCGAAACTGATTCCCGATAAACCTTCGAAATTAAAGGTAAAAATAGGATCGAACTAAGCAATGGAGAAACCAAAAAATTCCACTTTCAAAATGATTCTGTTCTTGTAAAACTCACAGATATGCATCAAATATGATGGTCAGAAGCTCTAACACCTCCGAAGCTCCTCAATATGAATAAGAGTTATTGACACTGCCTTCTTGGTGAAGTGGTTGACAACGGAACAAAGGCGAAGAGAGGGTCACGATCGAATTTTTCTTGGTGGAAAAAGACCCACAAAAGCTCAAGGGTCTTCTTCAAGAACCGATGACAAATATCTAAATTCGGCACTTTTATTTTTGTAATACATCGGCCGTCGGTTTGTCACAATGTTTGCCACATGATTATTTAACGAACAGCTGACGAAGTTTTGCTTCAGACGGCGCTCTCTCGTTTGTTCTTCATGAGAGGGGTGTCGCAAGATGTGCAGCTGATTTCCTCATCTTCGTCACCGATTTTCGGGGGGTGGATATGACGTTGGCAGTCCAGCTTTGCGTACTCAGTGGGTGGCTCTTTTCTTCTCACAGTCATGGTTGCGGCAGTTTGTTGGTCCAGAGGTAATGCCAGCTCAGCATAGGTCACATCCTCTTGCTGAAATCAGATATGTTAATATATCAATTTACGCATTAGTTTTATTTGTGTTGCTTAATTTACTATATAATTAATTTATTTGCATTTCTCTGTATGATATTACAAGTAATTAAATGTACTTATAGGAGAACTGGAAAAATATAAATATTTATAAAGAAACTGTAGAAGTAAAGGTATTTCAAAACATTTATTTATTATTGCAATAAGTTAATGATATTTTTTCTCAGGCCTTCATCATTTAAAAAAAATACTTAAAAATGTATCATTAATTTATTTACGTTATGAATTTAAAATTAATTAGTAACGAAACACATATACAATACAGGAAAATCAAATTTAAAAAGAAAAAAATAATCTAAAGATAAGCCTATAATCATATGCTATTCTACTTTTCATATAAATTTGCAATATTCCCTTGCTGACGATAACATTAATATAAACACCTTGCAATTAAATCTAAAAAAGACAAAAAAGTGGCTAATGTTTAGAAAACTTCGGAACTATTATTTTATATCTGATTCATTATAAAAATAAAAACTGCAAAAAGTTAACTTGAAATTCATAATAATAATTAAAATTTTAACTTTTTAAAACCATCAGTTAGAAAAAAAACCTATTTATCGTAATTTTAAATACAATTTAATTTTTTTTTCTAATATGATGATTACATTGTCTTATATTATATTATATTAATTCATCATAAATTATCAGGTTGACATTAAGAAAATTAAATTATTCATTTAAATTATTGAATCAAATTATTCGATAGCAAAATGTTATTAGACTGCTATACAGCTAAACATCATTGTGTTTTTACAGTATATTTATGTATCAAATAGCTATACATATTAATATATTTCATATTATTGTAAATAGAATTTATCAAAAAATTTTGCAAATAATATAAAATATTTTATTTAAGTTATTTTTAGCATTCTACATATAATTGATAAAATAACGTGGGAATTTATTTTTTTTCCACATTACAGAATCAGTTCATGTATTCTTTAAAATAATCTCAACAAAAAACAAAATATTATGGCATGAACACGTTAAGAAAACCTATATATTACACATTAAAAGAAGTCAAGCTTTATTGCTATATTTGCTCAAACATTCATTTCCTTTTACAATGTTATTTACTCCGTTTTGACTCTGTTTATCCAGCACTTCTGCTAGAAAAGTAAACATACTCTTTCCAAATTTAAAATCTATACATTGAGAAGTTGACACCAAAATAGAAATGCAGTTTTTAGAAATAAATATTAGCTCACATCCCCCGCGATTTAAACGTTGCATCATCAGTTGAGAGAAGTTATTAAAGTCGCAAACATATAAATGTTTGAATTGCGGCAAATGACTTAAAAGCATGTATTAATTAATAAAAAAAATATTATGTTAAGTCAATTATTTACGTATGCCAAATTTAAATTTCAAATATTATTTTATTAATTTTAACGTATTTAGTTTATTTTTAAGCTGTTATCCTTTATATCTTTATTATGTAAAATGAAGAAAAACTTATTTCCAGTGCAAATAACATACAGTTATAGTTTTATATCAAAAGATTATTTTGCTATGAACTAATTTTTGGTTGAAAAATGGATTTTGGAGTATTTTTTGATTGCTTATTTGTTATTTTAAATTAAAAAAAACTGGTTATAAAAGCTTTGACTGTATGTACATATCGTTAATTGTCCAAAATTATTATTAATCATTAATGTTTATGCTTTAATTTGCTAATTAATGGTTATGCTTTATATCAAAAGATCAGATCAAAATATTAAAAGATCATTTTGTTATGAAATAATTCTTAGTTGAAACCTGGATTTTGGCATATTTTTTATTGCTTATTTATTATTTTAAATAAAAAAAACTGGTTATAAATTTTTTGACTGATGTACAAATAATTAATTACCCAAAATCATTGTAAGTCATTAAGGTCCATATCCTTTATAACTAAAACAATGTTTTTCAATGTTAAACATTCTCCAGAATATATTTTTATAAATATTAAGTGTAAAAGTTGCATGGGACACAATTTAAACTATTACAAAAAATATTCCAGTTCTTTTAAAATTAATGAAAAATTTAATCTGATAATAAGCATAATGTATTCTTTGAACCTTCATCTAAGAAGTTTTATCATAAAATTGTGAATCTTTTTGTAATATTTGATCATCTAATGAGGAATATAAATCAAATTACATTTAATAATTACATCGAAATTCCTCAGTTAAACACTGTTTCAGCTTTTACCATTGCAGCCATAAAAATTCTGCCGTTCTTTTGTATTAGAAAGAAGGGGAAAAACTGGGGTGGGGGGGGGTGTCTCAAATTATCGTAAAAGTATTCGACCTACCCTTCTGAATGGAGCACATGGCTGAACAGGCATCCCTTCCAGGCAAGGATTCCTGGGTGGAGAACCCCAATGGCACACAGCTGCAGATTTAGCCGGGGAAACTTGATCTTTCGGATCCTCTGAAAATTCATTGTTATTACCACACTTAACTTGATTTACTTTCACAGACAAAAAGTGACATTATTTGAACTATCCATATATCGATTGTAAGAGATATACAATTTTCTGATACTAATTTCATGAAATATGTTCTCTTCCTTTATTGATAGATTTAATAGTATTATATTATTATAAAAAAAAATACTAGTTGTATTTAAAAAAAAAAATAATATCAAGAAAATGTGTATTCATATAAAAAAAGGTCAGCTATATTTTCGACACATAACTTTTTAAAATGTTAACTATTCTTTATAATTATATTTTCCATTTGATTTATTTACAAATATCATAATTTATTAATCATAGTTCTATTCTATGAAAATAATAATTCAATGCATCTGGATTTATATGTTTTATTTAATCTACTGAATATTCAACATTATACTAATAATATTTGAATCAGTAATTCAATGTATTGTTTTTTAAAGCTTATAAAAATCTTTCATGTTACAACAATAGTTTCTGGATTTAAAATTTGTAAGGGAATTTTCTAATTTATAATATATTTTAAAAATAATTTATTAGTAAAATTACATATTGCTTTTAATCGAAAACTTTAAAAGAAATTTAATTGTTATTTTAGATATATTGTTATTTAAAATTTTAACTTATCGTTTTTGTAGAATTCTATAGAAATTTCTCAAGTAGAATTTTTTTTTAAGTAGTATAATGTCTTTGTCGAATATTCACTGGCTAAAAACAATAAGACTTTTACCATTGACTATAAAATGCTGTCTGGTGTTGATGTTTGCTGGAATAATATCTGGACCTTTCTCTTCACTATCTGCTATGTCATCAGTGTCCTTCTTTAATGGCGTCTGACATCTAATGATATTAGTTAAACATGCTTGAAATTTTGATTTTGAAATGGAAGCAAATAATCTAATTACTAATGAATGTATATTATTATTCCAATTACTTTATAAAAAATACATAAACAAATAATATGCAGCACCTAAATTATTATTAAACAATAAATGAATGGAGTATATCTATTAACTTTAAGATTGTAATGGAATAAAAAAGACTTACTTATCAGGAACTTCTGGTGTTCGTTTTGTTACTGCAAAAAAGAAAATATATTAGTCGTATTATAATTTTATAAAAATATTACCTACAAAAAAAAAAAAAAAAAAAAAAAAAAAAAAAAAACATGATTAAATTATTATAGCTAAATAATTTAATGTGTAGATTAAAAATAAACAGGCACGAATAAAATTATTCAATGAAAAAAATGGAAAGTCATTTTATAAAATTGATGATTACAGTATTAAAATATAATAATTTAAGGAATTGTACATTATGAAAAATTTACTATGATTTTTAAAATAAATTGATATATTAAAATGCAATATAATAATATATTTCAATAAATATAGGTATGACAGATGCATTTGCTGGAAAGGGTAAAATTGCTTACCTTTGTCCTTCCGGTTTTTTTTCATACGTAGATAGATGATGACGATGACAGCTACTAGAACTAATGCAACAACTATTCCTATGAGAAGCCCCAGAACTGGTCTGAATATTATCATCCCTTGCATACCTATTTATAAAATAGAGGAAAATGTTTGTTTACTTAAGTGCGAAGGTGCAGAACAGTTAATAATTATGAATAAAAATTAAAAAAATATATCTTTTTATGTTTTAATTAGGAGTTTCTCAGTTAGATAACTTTTATGATTTTAATTATTTATTAATCAGATTTTATTGCGAAGTAATGGAGAGTGTGAATCAACTTTCTGAAAAAAAAAAGTGTGTTGTCATGAAAGAGAATTAAATTGAAACTTTTCATTAAATTATTTTAAAAGCAAATAATTTTTATTAAGAAAATCATTAATAGTTTTAAATGTTTATAAATCCTCTTTTCGCATTTCTTTAAAATTGCCTGACTGATTCAGCAATTTCATTTAACATTAAATTTTCTTCAATACAAAAAATTAGAATAAAATAACAATGAATTAAATTTTATTAAAATTTCTAATCAGTAATTAATGTTAATTTCATATTATATATTTTTACAAAAGAAAACAGTTATCATTATAACAACATTTAAATATTTAATTGTTGCCGTACAATAATCTGAATTAAAATCATAATAAATCATGATATATTTGAAATTTAAATAAAAATTTAATTGATCCCAATATCCATTAAAATTTTAATACTAGTTTATAATTTTTTCTTTATTTCTGTGATTTAATATAGCATTCATCAACCTTCTCCATCGTCTGTGTTATAAACATCATTTGCTAAATACTAATTTACCTTAATTTAATGAATAATGCTTAATTAATTACTTGATGTAGAATTTGAATAAAAAAAACACATATGCTCTTTTTCCCATCATTAACCAATAATTATTAAATTTCATATTTTGTATATTTTCCATCTAACCCTTAATTTTTTTTTCTATTCCCACCATATACAATATAAATGCCCAAATTCACCCCTCTGCCATTTCACAAAATGCACAACCACCATCCTACCTGTCAACTTTTCCGGCTTCTGCAGTGTGTTCGCCGTTAGCACTATGGGGGCACTCTTGCCTTTGCTGTTCTTAGCGAAGACGACCAGGCGTAAAATTTTGCCACTCGGTAACCCTGACACGTAGAACTGAGGTTGAACCGAGGTGAAGTTACCGTGCAGCTTCCGTCCGGTGTCATCGTAAACTTCAAGTTGAAATATCTGTACGAGGCCGCCATTGTAACCTTCGACGCATTCAACTTGGAGGGAATCCTCTGTATAATTCACCACGCTGCAGTTCTGCAAAGGCTCCGGAGGACCTGTGGTATGAAAAAGTAACACAAGGGCACAATGAGAATTTCAACTATGTTTGTCATTTACTAGCGTTTAATGTTTTCTTTTGTTGGGGAAGTAGTGGGTTGAACTTTATGGATGAAGGTTTCTTAGCTAAGGTTAAATGGTTGTTGTTAAATTTCTTTGAGAATTTGTATTTTGATGAATATATTTACTTATTGATTTATTATTACTCTACAACAAGGCTAGACAGTGAGATTTTTAACTATAATTAAGAGCTTTTAGATCATAATTTAATTCGTTTTGACGATAATTGATTTACCTGATTGAAATAATAAAAATAAAATAATATGAGAAAGCTATAACAGTACAAAATTTAAATAAGTGTTTTAACTCGGAAAGTTAAAAAGTTGCTTACGAATTTTTTAATTTTTTAAAAAATTGTATTTTAATTAAGAAATTATTAATTTTTTAATACTCAAGAGTTTACGTTAGAATAAATGGTATAAATTCTATAACTATTGCCTTTAAGCACTTAAAAAAGTTTTATGAAAAAAAAAGTAAAATGGGATGCATTGAATATTCTTTCCAACTTTATTTTACAAATATAACATTGAATATTTTATGCCATTATTAAATGAATTATATACATTAAACAATTACAGAATCTCATTATTTATATCAAAAGCATAAAATATTCTCAAGACTCCATATGATAATTCCTTTGTAATGATAAAAAACAATTTTAGATGCATAACTTTCCAAATTATGTATCTAAAATAGACTTTTATTATTACGACCCTTTCATTTTAAATTATATTTAATAAATATATATTACATGTGTATTAAATATATTTATCCCTTCTTTAATATTTTTTCTAGTGTAAAAACTCTAAAAAAAAGTTGGCATATTAATATCCCTTCCATCACGCATACCGTCAATATATTTGGTAAATACTTTTATTTCTCCCTACACACGCACACGACACATCTCTTTCGTATAGAAAATGAAAAAGAATGGATGGGAGTATAGATTTCTCACCTGCTGGTATGACAGTAAATACACACGGCTCCCTTTGACGCCCAACATCATTACTTGCCCAGCAAATAATGGATCCATAATCATCATCGGAATGCGGTCGGTAATTCGCTATGCTTTTCGTTCCTGTTGTTTGAAAATTCGTGATGTCTAAGCTCTTGCCAGAACTGTTGAATCTCCAGCGAAAAGTGATGTTGTCTGGATCAGCGTCTAGTTCGCAAGTTACTCCGACTGTCTCGAATAGCGCCACTCCATAAATTTTCTTTTGGTTTGGCTTGCATTCAGGAGCATCTAGAATAGTAAATTTTATGATATAATTGATGTGAATTATTAAATAATTTTCCAGATAACTGTACTCGTAAAAGTTTTTAATAATCCAAAGGATGATTCGTATGAGAAATCAATGGCAGAGGAATTCTCATAAAGTTTATTTATGCAATGACATAATAACAATCACAATGACATAATGTTAATTTATGTAATGGCACAATTATACCTATTTGCTTTTACATTTTAATTTAATTCATTTTAATGATAATTGTTTTATCTAGTTGCTATCTAAATATGCTAAATGTTAAATATTGCTAAATGTGAATTTGATATTGCTAAATGTGAATTTGATATTGCTAAATGTTATCCTTTGATTAACATTGATTGATATTTTTTTACAATTTCTTGTGAAATTTGTTAATTTGCTATCAATTTATGTAGTTTTATTCCTGTTAAATTTATGGAAGATTAATTATTCGTGATCTCTTTTTTGTTGCTGTTGTTGCTGTCGGTCCAAGGAGACATTAGAAATTTTTGAAATATAGTTTTTTAATACGATGGGTTTTCTTAAACCGCTACCTCGATAATCTTCTATTCACATCACTGTATAAATTATGGATTAGGAAAACGAGGGCCTTAGAAAGTTTTCCTAAACCGCTTATTTTATGGCATGATATTGATGGATCTGCGTCTAGTTCACAAGTTACTCCAACAGTCTCGAATCGCTCCACTCCATAAATTTTCTTTTGGTTTGACTTGCATTCAGGAGCATCTAGAATAGTAAATTTTATGATGTGTTTATTAAATAATCCACGAGATAATTGCACTCATTTTAATAATTCAAAGGATAATTCGTATGAGAAATCAATGATAGAAGAACGCTCATAAAGTTTACTTATGTAATGACATAAATTTGTATACTTGTTTTATTTTCGATTTCAAGCGAAATTTGGTTATTTGCTATCGATTTATGTATTATTTCTGATAAATTTATGGAAGATTAATTATTCAGGATAAATAATTCTTTTTTTATTGCTGTTGCTGCTGTCAGTCCAGTGAGGCATTAGAAATTTTTGAACTATTGTTTTTTAAATACCATGGGTTTTTCTTAAGCAACTACCTCGATAATCTTCTACTCACATCACTGTATAAATTATGGATTAGGAGAACGAGGGGTTTAGGAAAACTTCCTAAACCACTTATTTTATAGCTTGAGATTGATAGATCTGCGTCTAGTTCGCAAATTACTCCGACTGTCTCGAATAGCGCCACTCCATAAATTTTCTTTTGATTTGGCTTGCATTCAGGAACATCTAGAATGGTAAATTTGATGTGTTTATTAAATAATCTTCAAAGATAATAGTACTCATAAGTGATTTTAATAATCTAAAGGATAATTCGTTTGAGAAATCAGTGATAGAAGAATGTTCATAAAGTTTATTTATGTGATGACATAATTTTGTATTTTTAACTGATATTTTTTTACAATTTCTGTCAAAATTTGTTCATTTATTATCGATTCATATAGTTTTTATTTCCTGATAAATTTATGGAAGATTCATTATTCAGAGTAAGTAGTTATTTTTCTATTGTCGTTGTTGCTGACCGTCCAGTGAGATTTTAGAAATTTTGAAATATAGTTTTTAAATACGATGAGTTTTTCTTAAACAGCTACCTCGATAAACTGCTGCCCACATCATTATATAACTGATGATTTAAGGAGGGGTTTAAAAAAACTTCATAAACTGGCTATTTTAACGCGTGAGATTGATGGTTTATTGGGATGTTGGTTTAATGAGATATCGAATTCAGATTCTTTTAAAAAGAAAATAAAAATATTCCTTTATTGTTTACTTTTTAGCAGCAAGGTGTAATTTTTATATTAGTTAAATTTGGATAGTAAATTATATAATTTTAAATTTTTTTCAAGATAATTTTTAATTATCAAAACTGAACATTTTATGTCATTGATAGCGTATAGGAGTACATCATATTATATTTATTCACGTAAAAGTATTTTTGGTTCGTTAATTTTTTGGTTCTGTTAGATAATTTATAATAAATTGCAATTCATTAAATTCAAGAAGTTAACATTCAACTTGAAGTATTTTATTCCAAAATAAATTGAGATATTTCTTTTATTCAAACACTTTTTTGGAAAAAAAAATTGTATTTTTAAAGATTGATTAGCATTTAGGCATGTTATATATACAACTTTGTTTTTTACACATGATGTTTATACATCATATACCCAAACTAGGACTAATAGACTTTTTTGTAGGATGTTTTATGCAAAACAAACAAATGTAGAAATAAAAGAAACAAATGCCCACCATAAAGAATAATATAAATAAAAAGTTATAAAAGATTTCTACTTAAGCTTTGAATGATCATTTTTATGTGGTCCTTTTCCCTGATACAGAAACAGGTTTGACTTTATTCAAAGATAAATAAAGATGATCATATTAAGTCCAAGTCCAAGTCCATCTATTGAATTTAGATAACCAATAATTTTTGAGAACTGCTGCTGCTTTTAGAATTTTTACTAAAGTACACTTTTGGAATCTAACCAAGAATGAAAGGCTATGTTTTTATTTCGTACGATTCTGTCGAATAGAAATAAAATTTTAATTGCTTACTTTGATAATAAAGACGAACCAAAACTAAAAAAAATTTTATTCAATTTATGTTATTCTATTTTTCTGTTAGTATTTCTAAGTTTATTTATCATTTATATGAAATATTTTTGGTAGTTTAACACAAATAATATTTCTGAAACGGAGAAAAGAACTGTTTGTGTTTATCTCATTTCGCTAATTCAAATTGTTTTTTATATTTTACCGTAAAACATGTGGTTTCATTTTAATTTATGATTTTATATTTTTCCAAAAATAATTTAGAATTTTTGTGTTTCTTTTTTGAATTTATATTGAAAATTGAGCATTTTTATAACAATAATCAAAAATAAATATTCATTTAGAGACGAAACATTATTGTATATTAATGATTTATTGTATCTGATAATTTCTGTCTTATCAATTATTGATACTGAATTATTATAAATAATAACTCAGAAAATATTTTTTTTCATTTATATGAATATATTATAAATTGAGAATAATTTAAATTTATTTGCCACACTCGAGAATTTAATCAGAAATAGTTTAATCTTTTTATTATGATATTCAAAATTTTGTATATTTAATTAAATTTTATTGAAATGAAAATAATAAAGAAATTTTAATACGAAATAATACATTTTCAGAGATATTATTCAAAAGAATCAGAAATAATCTGAATTTTAAGAGTGCAAGAGACTAATCTGTTCAATAAATTTTGAACTTGAATCCACTAGCACAGTATCCAAATATCTCATTAAATGAATATGTAATAAATTGATAATCTATTACATAATCGGGAAAAAACTGTTTGTATTTTTTCATATTTTACCGTAAAATATGTGGTTTCATTTTCATTTTTATTTATAAATTTTATATTTTTTCCAAAAAGAATCGATAATTTTTGTCTTCGTTTTTAAATTTATAATGAAAATTGAGCATTTTTATAATAATAACCAATAATACATTTTCATTTAGAGTCGAAACATTATTATATAATAATGATTTACTGTATCTGATAATTTATCTCTAACCAATTATTGATACTGAATTATTATAAATAATAACTCAGAAAATAATTTTTACAGTTATATAAATATAAAAACAATTTCAGAATATATTAGAAATTGAGAATAATTTTAATTTATTTGCCACATACGAGAATCTAGTCAGAAAATGTTATAATGTAATAATCTTTTTATGATGTAATATAATGTAATAATCATTTTGCGTGTAATGCAATAATATTTTTATGATATTCAAAGTTTTTCATATTTAATTAATTTTTTTTTGAAAAGGAAACAATAAAAAAATTTTAATACGAAATAATACTTTTTAAGAGATACTGTTCAAAAGAATCAGAAATAATCTGTCCAATAAATTTTGAACTTGAATCCATTGGCACAATATACAACCATTTCATTAAATGAATAAAATTCTGTAATAAATTAATACAAACTATTCTACTTTAAATTAAAAATAAATTTAGATTGAATACTTTATTTATACTGATTGAATAAAGACGTACCAATAAATTATGTTCAAATGGGAACTGGAAACCTTCGTAGATGAACATTTATATCTTAAGAAGGGCACTCCTTAATTTATGAGTAAAATCGTATGACATGATAAAAATTACTCTTTTTTAACGTATAATTAATCATTAAGACAATCTTAATGGTTTTATTCATTTTTATTCTCTGACAACATGGATATTTATCTTGTTTTAATGTTTTCATTCTTGTTTGCAAGGTAACCCAACTGATCTCGAAAATAATTTCGATTTACTTTAAAGTAACACAAATGTTTTATTTACTTCAGTGAAAAATTCACTGTCCATTACAAAAGAAGTCCATTTGTAACAATTAGTGAAAACTGATTCAAAAACATCTCTTAAAATATTTTTATTTCAATTGTGGTATTCCTGCATTAAAGATAAAAACATTTTCTTTTCATCCTTGTATAGCTTGAAAGAATTTACTAATTGTCTGAAAAATGCGTTATTTTACTTAAAAGTTCTCTCGGTTTTGTAACTGGCATTTTATCTTCTTCAAATAATGAGTCCTGAATTCTCAATCTGCATAATTATAAATGAAGCTTTTTTTTCTTGAAGATAAATCAATGCACTTAATAAAAATATTATCAAAAATTACAATGCAGTAGAACTTACTACAATTAATGCTTACAGTAATGCCACTTATCAGACTGAACAACTCTTTTTAATTTCTAAAAAAATGACTTCTTCGATTTAATTTTAGTTTGATATTTGTGTTTTTTATTCTCCAATAAAAAATGCAATTAGTTTTTGAGGAGCAGGATTTTTTACATTTATACAGGTGAGTTGCATAAATAATATTTTTATCAAAAATTATTTGTTAACAATAACTCTCTCTCCCTCTTTCTCACTACACACATACACACAGTTTAAATTATTTATTCAATACATTTTATTAATATTTTTACAAAAAGATGGCAGATAAATTAAAATAACCAATAATTGTTATTAGAATACAATTTTAAGAGCAATTTATTCTGTGCTTTATTGGTTTTGTGAAATAATATAGTGAACATGAATTATTTAGTTTGTAATATTTTAAAAATATGTGTTCTGGAATATATAAGAATGATTTTCAACAAGATTTTATGTAAATTAATTAATGAAAAAATATTTTATTTAAACAAAATCGAAAGTTTACAACAATGGGACCAAGTTACCATTTATCATATTTCTTTTTTTAAAATTTAAAAGGGAATTAAACAGGTAATTTATAATTTTTTTTTAAATTTTCCATATGATACTTTTATTTTGAAAATATGAGGTTTTGAAATTCAGTAAACGTAGTTTTGAAAAAAAATATATTCAAGGTATCTTGAAATTTGAAATGTTTCACTTTCTTTATGAAAAATAAATAATTACTTCTAAATAGCCTTAATGAATAAATATAAGATAGATTTTTGTTTAATAACTTCATTTTGCATCTGTAATTAACTGTACGTAATTGAAAAAAATCCTCAAGCCAAGCTTTTTTTTCAGAATTAAAAAAAAAAAAAAAAAAAAAAAAAACTTAATAAAAAAAAACAAAAACATTTTTATTTTAATGAGAACAAATAATCTTACACAAGAACAATTTAAAATTAAACATCTGTTAAAAAAATGTTCAACATATTTATTTAAAACGCCAAATATGTATTCTAGACTCTAATTTATTTCTTAAAAGACATTAAATGAGATTAAATATTAAAAAATCACATATATTTTTGAAATACTTAACTCAATTTTTTATTGGTGATTATTCATATGACATAATGTCCAATTTCTAATCAAACGAAAACCTGACTATTGACGTTACATCTTCAAAAAAGTTACAATTTATAAATGCTTACATAAAATTAATTTCCCAAGCTCTGGGGCAATATCTGGTATATAACAAACCAAACAGGAAACGCTACTTACATCGTATTCTGAGGAACACTTCGTTACTTCTGCCGGTGCCCTCTGCATTGGTGGCCATGCAGTAATAAAGACCCCTATTAGTCCTCTGAACTTTCTGCAGCACCAGGGACTGATTGCTGATCACGATCCCTGCGGACGTGTTTGTCCTGAGCTCTTGGCCTTTGAAGTACCAGCTGATCTCCGTCACCCATGGGTTGGCATGGATATTGCATTCGAAGTAAACGTCATTGCCTTCTTGAATTTCGCCCTTCTTGAAGGTGCTTCCCAGTTGAAGGGAAACGTGCGGGACATCTGCAAGGGGCACAATTTAATTAGGTTTTATGATGGAGCTAGATAATTTGGGGAAATAAATTATTTAGTCCAATATTTCATTGTATTCTGTTTATTTATTTATTTTATAACTTAAAAGGGTTGGTAAGTGTGCTATGGTTGGTAAGTATCTTTTAATAGTAGGAGTATAATAGGGGAAATAAATTATTTAGTCCAATATTTCATTGTATTCTGTTTATTTATTTATTTTATAACTTAAAAGGGTTGGTAAGTGTGCTATGGTTGGTAAGTATCTTTTAATAGTAGGAGTATAATAGGGGAAATAAATTATTTAGTCCAATATTTCATTGTATTCTGTTTATTTATTTATTTTATAACTTAAAAAGGGTTGGAAAGTGTGCTTTGGTTGGTAAGTATCTTTTAATAGTAGGAGTATAATAGGGAAATAAATTATTTAGTCCAATATTTCATTGTATTCTGTTTATTTATTTATTTTATAACTTAAAAGGGTTGGTAAGTGTGCTATGGTTGGTAAGTATCTTTTAATAGCGTGAAAAAAATATTAAAAGCTTACAAATCGAGCGCATATAATATTGTATACATGCTTATTAAAAACTTAACAAATGCTGTTTATATTAGTTTTGTTTAATTCAGTTTAAATTCAAATACAGAATTGATATTAATACAGTTTATTTTTTATTATATTTTTTAAAATTATTTAGTCCAATATTTCTTTATATTCTGTTTATTTATTTATTTTTATAATTTTAGAATAGTTGGTAAGTATCTTTTAATAGTGTCAAAATAAATATTGAAAACATATAAATCGTGCATGTATAATCTTGTATACATGCTTATTAAAAACTTAACAAATGTTGTTTATATTAGTTTTGATTAATATAGTTTGAATTCAAATACCAAATACATATATATGGTTTATTTTTTATTAATTTTTTGGGGAGTACTAAGTAAATAAACAACAAATTTTATTCATAATAAAAAGAAAGTATTAATATTGCACGATATTTTGTTGCTATCAATACTAGTATAAATCTCCAATATCTAGGATTTTACAGCAACCTTTAAATTTTATGCCCTGTATTAGACTTAAGCCAATAGAGAATTTCCTTGATTCAGGAAATTTGCTGTATTCCAAGGATAATTTTACTCTATTATTGAATTTACGCTTAGAAGGAGGAAATTACTCTTATTATATTTGTGATTTAGATAAACCTTGTTACATGAACGATTACCATTACCATACAAATGGTTTAAGTAAAATGAGTGAATTATTATAAACATTTGTATTAAATAATTTTAGGTTTTAGGTTAGATTAATTTCAATCATTAGGTTTTATGATGGAACTAGATGATTTTGTAAAAGGAATTACTAGTGCAATATTTCGTTGTATTTATTTTATAATTTTAAAATGGTTGGTAAATATCTTTTAATAGCGTGAAAAAATATTGAAAACTTATAAATCGATCGCATATAATATTGTATACATGCTTATTAAAAACTTAACAAATGCTATTTACGTTAGCTTTGTTTAATATAGTTTGAATACAAATGCAGAATGTATATATATATATATATATATATATGGTTTATTTTTTATTATATTTTTTTAGGCAAGGGGGGGATACTCAGTTAGGAAATAACAATTTTTATTCATAAAAAAAAAAGAAAACTTTTATTAAACCAGTGTTTGGTTGAAAGTATTATGTATTAATAGTGCACGATATTTTGTTGCCGTCAATACTAGCAGAAATCTCCATTGTCTAGAATTTTATAGCATCTTTTAAGTTTTATGCTCAGTATTATACATAAGCCCGTAGAGAACTTTTTTTGATTCAGGAAATTTGCTGTGATTTGCGGATGATTTTACTGCATTATTGAATTTAAACTTAAAAGGAGAAAATTACTCTTATTAAATATTTGTGTTTTAGATAAACCTTGTTACATGAACGATTACCATTATCATACTGATCATTTAATTAAAATGAATGGTTGATTATAGACATTACTGAACTTAACGGTTTTCATTTTTAATTTATTCAGTCGGTAATTAAAATAAATAAATAAATTTAAATATTTCTAAAAACTTTTAATATATAGATTTCAATGCTGATTGTCAATTAAAACATCCATCAATATGAAAATCAACATTAATGACACATAAAATTGTATGTCTTCTAGAATTCATATTAACTATAATATTAATTAGTATTCTTGGAATGTTATATCTTCACAATTAAAAAATATTGCGTACATATTAATCTTTTGGTATAAGATAGTTTCATCACAAATTTTATTACTTACAATGTATTTCCAGTGTCCAACCATCCGATTCCGCACTGCCTGGAATGACAGGATTGTGTGCCCTACAAGAGAAGTGCACATTGTTGTCTTGAACTGTGGGAGTGAATCTGTAGAAACTGGTGGTGACATCTCCAGCTTGCGTAGATTTATCATCTGGATTTTTTAGTTGTTTGTTGCTTTTCCACCAAGTTATGACTGCCGGAGGTCTGGAACCAGCAGCCATACAAGTGAATTCATACTCTTGACCGGCACTCAATGGTTGACGAGTCGGGTCGATTCGGACGTCCACCGGTTTTACTGTGATAGGTAAAAAATATTTTGAGTTCAGTTGATCCTAATCTATGGTCGATACAGAAGTACGATTTCAAGCATTGCAGCTAAATTTCTAAGTCATATTAAATATTTATGAAAACATTTTAAGTTTATTTAATAGTAATGGTAAATTATCGACATTAGAAAAAGTATCTCTATTCATAAAAATGATTTTGTACTGCATTCTTTATTTCTGAAAATTCCAATTGAGTAGAAGTATGCTAGTTATACTCGTTGTTGTACCTTTTGTAATAATAGATTGATCAAAATATTCAAAAATGATTTAGAATTAATGACTTATAGAAGATCTTTTAAAATGTCGTTGACTTTTATATAACACAAAATAAATATTCATACAATCATCCCAGCAATGATGAAGCATTTTAAAACTTCAATTGCTAATTTACTTTTCCAAATAAGATTACTTAACAGGAGGTAGATCGAATTTGGAGACTATGATTCTGAAGCAGCTACAACCCATACACATCAATGTTCCAAAATCATAAAACATTGAAGTATATTTCTCCAAAAATAATTAAAGAGCTCACAATTAATGACACAGTTTATCATCATCTTAATCATCAGGGGTGCAACAGCCCCATGATGGGCCAAGGCCAGTCTGTCTACTGGCAGATTTCGAGACAGGATATGTTATCTTTTTACTCTGTAGGATTGTGAGCCCAACGATTATATTGGACCGGTATCTACGTTTTAAAGTGGATTTTGAACCACTACAAATATCTATGGAACCCCCAGAACTCGAACCTGAAACCTGTGGCATCGAGCGGCAGAACGCTATTCACTCAGCTATCAGGCCCCTAACTACTGACATAATGACAAAAAATTAACTTATTTGAAAATAAATTGATCATAAAAAGGCGAGTATAAATTTCCGAAAGGAATTAACATCATATCATTTCACCTCTGATTGTTCATTCCGAAATATTTCGTATTATTTTATTATTATATGCAAGTACACAAACACACAAGATGAGGATTGGCGGGGAAGACTCTCCAAGCAAATACATGTAAATGAATCGCCAAATCCATGTTTTGCTGTCAAATGGCGATAATTAATTCAACTTGGTCCATTTCTCAGAGGCTTATAAAAAAATGACTTGTCCGGCAAATCATCATTAAAAATAACATATGGTAATTTCTTATTCTTTTTTCTTTTTTTGCATGAGTTTCTTTTTTTATGTGTGGAATTTTCCATTATTACATCGTAAAATATGTGTTGTTACATAGTGAAATTTTCCTCATACTTTTCATCAAAAATGTAATTTTTTTTATTTCAATCTCTGCATAATTATTTAATAATTAGTATTTATTTGTTTTTTAATTATTATTGGTTAAATCTCTTTTCTAAAATTGTCATTTATAATCCTTCTCCATCTGCTACTGAAAATGAATTATTTCTAATTCTTGTTGAAATTCTTAGTTTTCTAAAAGTTACGAAACTGTATCATGTATTATTTAAGTATTTTATTGCTAAAATCCATCCTTCTCTTGTTAATTTCACTGCTACTCCACGTGACCGTGTTTCTTGTATTATAGAGAGAGTTGTTGAGAAATAATTCTAAATTCTACATTGAAATACAGTAAGAATTACATCACACATCGTATCACAATCTATGAGTAATAAAAGAATAACATCTATAAGTAATAAAAAACATCTACGTTATATTTATTCCAATCGATTTTAATTCGTTACTTTGATCCTTTACAATGTACAAACTAATTACTTGAATATGTTTCTTATAAAAGTCTTAACTAATGGAGTTTTTTAATATTTATTCATTTTTCAAATAATAGTTTTACATAAAGAACTCAACTTCTTTAAATTAATTAAAACTAAAATCAAAGATTAATTTTGATGTAAATATTGTTTCAAAAACTATTTTTAGCATAGTTATTTTAATTTGAAAAATTACTTGACCATTTATTGGCGAGCTATATAATTTGCCATAGAAATCCCCAAGATTAAAAAAAAAAAAAAATAACCGAAATAAAGATTTATAAATATAAAATTATTCAAATGTACTAATACTAAAAAAATTATTCCCAATAGCAGAAATGAAATTAAAATGCATTTTCTTGTTATTTATTCATAAAAATTTTTAAGTAACTGAATAAATTATTTCTAACTTAATTTAAATATAACTTATGTTTCTGAAACTATTTTTATCTGTATTTTTATAGAAAATTATCTATTTTTTTTAACCATAGTTCGAGTAATAATAATACATTTGAATTGATTTAAAATTTACGGAAATGAATATTTATAAAAGGTTTACATATTACTGAGCTTAAAACTACATTATTTTCAGTTATTTTTATTGTAGAAATTCTCATAATAATGAAGTATTTGTTGGGAGAGTATTTAAATTTAGTTGGAAAGGCTTAAACATTTATAACTGATTACTTTTTTTACATATATACGTTTTAAATTCTTTACTTTTCCATACTAGTAAATTATTTATAAGTTTACTTTGCAATTTAAATTCAAATAAAGTCATTATAAATTAAAAAAGAAGAAAAAAAAAAGAAATAATGTATTGAAATAAAAGAATATTTGAAATAAAATTTAAAAAAACTCCATTTTTATAATGAAAGAATATTTTAAAGTAGTTAACTCCGAACCAATTTTGTATTTCTTTTATTTGAAAATCATGTTAAATTGCAAAATATACATTGTTTTTAGCATACCAGAAATGGTATTCATTTCGATGGCAATGCAATGAAATTTCGATGATTGTACTTCCAGAATTTCCCTAAATGAATAAATAAATAAAAATGATTGAAAATCATAAACCAAACAATAAAAATGTATTTGAATTTAATAACTAATTGAATGATATTATCTTCAGTTGGAAAAAAACGTCCATGGCAATGTGCGTAAGAAACAGACATACAAACACAAAAATACATTCTGAGCTTATAAAAAAGAGCTGTCTACTTTTTGATGTTCTAATCGGATTACATATTCTCTAAATATATACTATATTTATTTGTCAACCACTAAAATATAAATTTTTTAAGTATAAATCTATAGAAAAACCTCGTAAAACCTGTATATTTATACA
This sequence comes from Caerostris darwini, assembly GCA_021605075.1. NCBI lineage: Eukaryota > Metazoa > Arthropoda > Arachnida > Araneae > Araneidae > Caerostris > Caerostris darwini. The sequence continues at coordinate 1,579,268 of BPLQ01013881.1, read as the reverse complement.
TTTGTTATCTGTAAACATGTGGAGGATTTAAGATTGCAACTTTGTTGCAGCTGTAAACAGGTAAATAATTTAAAACTGTAATGTTTTTCCTCTATTTGGTCTTCCAAATGCAAACTTTATTGTATTTTGGTAGGTATGTTGCAGGTTTACCTAATATTGCAACGATTACCTCAATGAAGTTCTGATCGTTCTAATGCAATGTAATATTTTTGTACATTCACACATAATATACTACATTAAACATGCAGATCTTATAGCATTTTATCTTTACTTTTCTTTAATTGTAGTAAAATATCTAAAGTTAAACAATATAATTATTACCTAATAATTAGTTTATCAAAAAAAAATTTAATTTATAAAATTTTTCATATAATATAAAAATTTGCTTGAATAACAATAAATTTTATCAAGAATATTATTCATTAGCATTTTTAATTAAGTAATTATATAAAATATTTGTTTAAACTTTGAAAATCTTTTATTTCTACTATATCATGACATTTTGTCAGTGTTAATCAATTGTCAATTGTAGAAAGTTTTTTATAAAGTAAATATTGGAATATAATATTGATTTTTTTATATTTATAATTACATTTTTATAAGAAATTAATAAAAAGAAATAAATTTATAAATTTTAATCATAATATGAAAACATAAATTATATGAAATTTATTAATAAAACTTAAAAATTATTTCTACCTGTAACAAAATTAAAAGATATAATAAAAAAATAAATCTTTTAACAAAACCTTGAGATGAGTGAATATTGTAAACAATTTCAATAAATATACCATTTGTGGTATAAAAGCATTCTTAGAAATACAATTTTAACATGGAATGCAAATGATTGAATGGAATTTAATATTAATATATGCCATAATTTAATATTAATGTAGCATAATAAATATCTAATTAGATTTGGCTGCCCCAATCCTTCTTTTGAATGTTGATTTCCAGAAGAAATATAATTACACTTTTCATTCTTGAATGACATTAAAATTATCAAATTCCCATTGTAAGTTATTATATATATATTAAACATGTTAATGCATTTGAAATTCGGTTCATGAGAAAAATATGAAATTCGAAATAGCCTCAGTGAGAAATAAATGTATATATATATATATTTCTTTGTTCCAAAAGCAATAAACTACGAAATTCTTGGTTCTAAAAGATCAAAAATGTCAATTTATCATTATGCATAAATAGTAACATATTTTAAACAAAATAATAATTCTATTACAAATTCTCAAATATAAATTGGTTTTTTATAAAGTATTTTTGCTTAATTTCTAAAATATAGAATTAAAAGAGACTTGAAAAATACAATAAATTATAGAGTAATAAATGTCACATAAATAATAAGATAATAAATGTCACATAGATATTAAATATATTGGTCTCTATTAATTAAATTTTATAGTGTAAAAATACTAGAAAAATTAGTTAATATAAGTATGCAGCAAATATTCTTAATTTATAATAAATTAAATGTGTCAAAGTTAAATTTTATAAAAATTATTTTATTTAGTAAACTTATTTATAAATTTTATTTAGTTGAAAACTTTTAGATGATCTAGATGATCTTTTCATTTTTGTCTTAATGAAAAAAAAAACTGTGAAATAATGTATTTTTGATTAATTAATAAGGGGAAAAAATCTTATTAACCAAACATAAATTCATTGGTAAATTACCCATTGAGTAAATATCATTATAAATAAAAGCCTTGTATATATCTATTTACTATGTATACTGTATTTTTATAAGCTAAATGGATTTTATTTTATGAAATGCAAGTTTTTCTGAAGAATTTAATTACTTTTTGTATATTTTAAAAGAATTCTGAATGCTTTCTGAGATTTGAAGTTAGTTGTACAAAGGTAAGTTACTCTGCGAGATTTATATCTCGATGAACGTTTTATTTATTTTGGATTTTTTTCTTACGGATTTTTTGGTTTAACTAATTAAGATATAAGTATTTCTAACAGTGTGTTTTTTGTCCTTGCTACATTTATTATTGTTTTTAATTATTCAAATGTAAAAAGAAAAATGAACGGCTTTAACTTATTATCCATTTTTTGGAATATTTCACACAAATTTTACTATCTCACTTATTTTGTTAAAAAAAAGAGAAATAAAAATAGGCTAATATTTAAAGTTCGTATCTGCCTATGTAATGAGTCTCTCATCGACAGTGTAACATGAAAGTACATGGCAGTTACTTCTGAAAATCTTGCTAGAGGGAAATGTTTACCCTCTTTGCCAGCTGGTGTGTTGTTCGTAGCATATTTAAGAAAAACCATAGATAGCCAATATAAAAAAAATTATTTTGTTACGGTAGTCGTTTAACAAAAAAAAGTAATTCTTCACAATGATTTTTGTCTACTCAAAATTTGAATTTATGTTATTTATTGCTACAGTGACTTACCAAAAGAAAAAAATCATTAAGTTATTTGAATAAATTAATACCATTAATATTTGCTGGTTTATTATAAATGGATATTTATTTATTAACATATAAGCCTATGTAATATATAACAAGCCTAAATAATAATTTTATTTATGAAACGTATTAAAAAAATAAAATAAATTGTCGGCTTATAATGCTAAGTAGTAAATACTTACTTATTATACATTATGAATGTTGTCCAATATTTACAATAATCAATTTTATACATATATTTCTTTTGGAAAAAATGTGCTAATTGATAAATTAATAAATAAAACAAACGTTTTAAAAAATATTCCTATTATAAAATTGATGTATTTCAAAATTTATAATTAATTATATTATTTTTTTACATTAGAGATCGGAAGATTAAAATATAAACTATTTCAATTAGTTTAAAAGATTATTTTTTCAGTTTTATTTCTCAATGGAAAAAAAAAGATAATGATATAATAAAACATTCTAGGAAAAGGCATGAATTAATTCAAACATCTTATTTAATTAAATTTAAAATTTTTCTAATGCCAAATAATCTTGAATTCGGAATCAATATGATCTGATATAAATATATATATGTGAAAATTGTAAAAAAAAAAAAGAAAAAGAAGAAAGATAATGATATAATAAAACATTTTAGGAACAGGCATGAATTAATTTAAACATCTTATTTAATTGAAGAATATTTAAACTTTTTTTAATGTCAAATAAACTTGAATTCAGAATCAATATGATCTGATATTAAATATATATGTCTGGAAATTGTTAAAAAAGTGAAAAATGATAATGATATAATAAAACATTCTAAGAATAGGCATGAATTGATTTAAACATCTTATTTAATTAGATTTAAACTTTTTCTAACGTCAAAAAACATTGAATTCAGAATCAATATTATTTGATATAAATATATATATATATCTGAAAATTGTAAAAAAAAGAAAAAGGAAAATGATAATGATGTAATAAAACATTCCAGGAACAAGCATGAATTGATTTAAACATCTTATGTAATTGGATAATAGATTATTTAAATTTTTTCTAATGTCAAATAACCTTGAATTCAGAATCAATATTATCTGATATAAATATATATGTCTGAAAATTGTTAAAAAAAAAAAGAAAAGAAAACAGAATCACTACTTTTATGCAAATAAGCTTTCGCTTGGTATTGGAAGTATTGTATAATCAATCAAAAAAGATAAATTAAGTTTCAAACCTGACGGAAACCCGCAGTCGTAATGAAACGTATGTCCTTGAAGCAACCTCAAATGCAAATAAAAGAGAGTTAAATTCTTTCAGGAAAAATAGAGCGGTTTCCCATGATCATTTTTAACTTCCGACAGCCACTGGAACAGCACTTAGTGTTGTAAAAAAAATAAGAAGATTGATCCATTTGCAATGGGAGCTATCGTCTTTTTAAATGGCATTAAAATAGACTGTTGTCGAAAAGTCAATTAGCATTAGTCTCACACCCGATTCATTATACTGAACAACTCTGAAAACTTGTTCATGCAAATCATGGAAGGAGTACTAAAACATTGTTATAAAGTCTCTTAAAAATTTAAATTGAAACAAATTGTTTGTGATCTGTAAATATTTTACATTGCGTGTCACATGCTGAATATAAAATCTCGAATTATTGTACATTGTATTAACTATAAACATTTATCGAAAAGTGTACATGCTGATTCAATAACGCTGAACAACATTGGCAGCATGTTCATGCAAATCAAGATACGGAAAAAATGTTTCATTGTCAAATGGCAACAAATTATTAAGAATTGTGAATTTTGAATAACGTCCATTCTGTAACGTTTATTGAAATGCATTTAGTTGCACAAAATATAAACTAATTTTGCTTTTATTACGAAAATGTATATATATATATATATAATATGGTTATTTCTGGTTTATTGTAGTACCAAATTGTAGATAATAATTCAAATGTATTTTATTTTGTGAGCACTGACTCATAAATAGCAATGGATATTTTTGTAAAATAACTTACAATATTATGGCAATTTTCAACATTTTTCTAAAGCTACTTACATTATTATGACGGTTATTTATAAATTTTGTAAAGCTACTTGCAGTATAATGAGGGTTTTTAAAAATGTTGTAAAGCTTATTTTATTATGACAGTTTATCGAGTTTTTGAATAAATTTTTATAATTATTTACAAAAAATGTTTTGGGAAATATTTTAACATGGATTCGAGTTTTATTTATTTAAAATTATTATCCAAAACAACTCAATGAATTTATTAGTAATATTATTTTAAATAATCTTGTAAAAATTATGACCACTTAAAAAAAAAAGTTTAGATTTATTTTACATAAATATGAAAGAAAATTAAATTGGTTAGCTGTGTAACTATTTTTTTCTATAGTACTTAAAAACTAAAAAAAAATAATAAACTAAATAAAATATCAACATATTGAATAGTAAAAATATTATAACTTTGAGTAAAAATTATACAGAGGTATGTATTATTAAAAACATTAAAAATAATTTTTATAAATATAATAAAATGAATATTTGAAACAAAAAAAAAACACTTTCAGTCTCTTGTTTTATCGTGTATATTTAGTTATATTAAAATAATGCGTTAAATAAATATCTTCACATCTCTGATCTAGTTACTTTGAGGTGCAAATACAACATTCTAAGCCGTTTATATTTAACTATTGTATGCTTAGTATTAGATTAGATTAGTTATCGTAATTTTATTCAAAATATTTTACTGTCAATATTAGAATAATTTTAAATATTGTTCTTATTCTACTAAATGAATGAATTGCTGACTTAATGTTGACATTGAATGTATGAATTTGTCTAGGTAAAGGAATAATACTTTATTTATTTAAGTATTAATCTTTTACATCTACATTTCTGAAAACTGATCATTGAAGAAAATAATGAAATATAATGGATTAAATTGTAAGATTTCTCCTTTTGAATTCTAGATAAAAAAAAAGCACGATTTATCCGAAAATAATTATATTTGAAATATTTTAAATAATCACTCAAGAAGTAAAGTAATTATTGAAGGAGCACTTTTTTGTTCTATACATTAATTAAGTTTATTTATAGTATCAATTCATCATCAGTCTCATGTGCACACTGGTTACAAATTTAGTGTTCATATTGCATTGCACATGAATGAATTCATCTCATCATTCGCCGTTGTGATAAGTGTAGACAGTTTAGGTTCTCAGAATCAGTATGCTGAGACGCGTTCAAAAGTATGTTTCTGGAAATGAACTAATTTGAAACGTGTAGTGAGTTATGTCAATCACCAGTACAATTTATTTTAAAAGTACAAGATAATCAAATATCTCCTTTAGCATTATCCAACAATGAAATTTCTTATCATTCACTTATTGAGACTTTTTTCTTTTGACGTGACCCTGTGTGAGCTAGTGGTTAGCATGTTTGGATTTCTAAACGAAATAAGCACAATTCCAAACTGTTACCAGCCTGAGGTAAGGGAAATGAACAAAACATAAATGGATGGCACAAGAGCGTGCATACCTAAGATGGCGTCCCTGTATTTGCACATTCTAAATAGTGATGGAATCTTCGACCAATCTTAGTTTCGTTTGGTTTGATGCTCTATCATTTTGTGCACACTTTAGGCTAATTAAATCGAGACCTAAACGTTAACGTGGATTCCGAACCACTTACAAACATCCCTGAAACCGTCCGGATTCAAATCTGAAACCTGTGATATCAATGGCCGGAGTGCTAGACAGTTAGTCCTCAGACTGCAGAACCTTCGATCAGCATTTATCTATCCAAGTATTGCTCCCATTTCAATACGGCCAATAATATTACCTAACGACAGTGCAACAATGCGATTTCTTATGATGCAATTATAGAGATTTTTTTTCTTTTCAAGTGATCCTGCGTGAGTTAATGTTTAGCATGTTTGGATTTCTAAACGAATTAAGCACAATTCCAAACTGTTACCAGCCTGTGGTAAGGGAAGTGAACAAAACGTAAATGGATGGCACAAGAGCGTGCATACCTAAGATGGCGTCCCTGTATTTGCACATTCTAAATAGTGATGGAATCTTCGACCAATCTTAGTTTCGTTTGGTTTGATGCTCTATCATTTTGTGCACACTTTAGGCTAATTAAATCGAGACCTAAACGTTAACGTGGATTCCGAACCACTTACAAACATCCCTGCAACCGTCCGGATTCAAATCTGAAACCTGTGATATCAATGGCCGGAGTGCTAGACAGTTAGTCCTCAGACTGCAGAACCTTCGATCAGCATTTATCTATCCAAGTATTGCTCCCATTTCAATACGGCCAATAATATTACCTAACGACAGTGCAACAATGCGATTTCTTATGATGCAATTATAGAGATTTTTTTTCTTTTCAAGTGATCCTGCGTGAGTTAATGTTTAGCGTTTTTGGATTTCTAAACGAAATGAGCATAATTCAAAACTGGTAACAGCCAGAGGTAGGGGAAGTGAACAAAACGTAAATGGATGGCACAAGAGCGTGCATATCTAAGATGGCGTCCCTGTATTTGCATATTCTACATAGCAATGGAATCTTCGACCAATCTTAGTTTCGTTTGGTTTGATGCTCTATCATTTTGTGCACACTTTAGGCTAATTAAATCGAGACCTAAACGTTAACGTGGATTCCGAACCACTTACAAACATCCCTGAAACCGTCAGGATTCAAACCTGAAGCCTGTGATATCAAAGGCCAGAGTGCTAGACAGTTAGTCCTCAGACTGCAGAACATTCGATGAACATTGATCTATCCAAGTATTGCTCCCATTTCAATACGGCCAATAATATTACCTAGCGACAATGCAACAATGCGATTTCTTATGATGCAATTATAGAGATTTTTTTTTTTCTTTTCAAGTGATCCTGTGTGAGTTAATGTTTAGCGTGTTTGGATTTCTAAACGAAATGAGCATAATTCAAAACTGGTAGCAGCCAGAGATAGGGGAAGTGAACAAAATGTAAAAGTACGGTGTCTTCGTGTGGTTCAAGCGTATTTTGAAAAAGAACGTGTATATATTTGACACATTCTCAACAGTAATAGAACATTCGATCCACATTGATCTACACAAGTATGGCTCCTATTATAATGCGGCTAATAACATCAGCGGATAGGGCCTGAATGACCGAGTGGCTAGCGCTCTGGCGCTCGGTACCACAGGTTTCGGGTTCGAGTCCCGGCGGTGCCATGGATGTTTGTAGTGGTTCGGAATCCACTTTAAACCGTAAGTCTCGGTCTAATAGGATCGTAAAGCGTTGTGGGGGCATTGTTACTCCGCGCCCGTGGCTTATCTTCAAGTTACGCGCACCCCCTGGGTAATCCAAAGTGAGTAACGTCTGTGCAGCGCTTTCCTTAAGGCATCCAAGACCAAGCTGTCTAAGTGTTTTGCCAGCTGCATTTGAACAAAAAAAAATCAGCGGGTGAATCTTTGAAGCATAAATATCCGACAGCGATACAAAACAATTTTTAAACACTAAAATTTAAATATTATCAATTTAACTATATAAATGTTTCATATTTGAAGTTAATTCTACTTACAATTCAAATCTAAAGTTACTGCTGTGGACGCAGGTACCGTTATGTTGTTATTAGATGCTTGACATGTTAGCACAGCTAGTAGGTCGTGTCGTTTCAATTCGGCTATTTTCAGTTCATTCCTGACAAGATTATCACTAGGAATGAATAAGTAAGTGTCATCCAAGAGTGAATATTCTCTCCACCAAGTCACTGTAGGTCGAGGTTTACCTGAAAATAAAGAAATACATTATTAAAATCCAATTATCATAATTATTATATAATAAGAAAACAGAGATTTTTAATATACACATTTCCCAGATGGCTTAACTATTTGAAAGTATAGCTTGAGAAGCGAGAATAATTGAATCTTGTTGGTGGGACAAGTATAAACTGGGGGATAGCTCATTAAATTTCACAACTACTACTACCACTACGCCGCACTTCACTGTGCTTAGAGCTGAGATGAATCTCTCAGTTTAGGAATGATGAGATTGCGCATGTACATATAATGATGGTGGAGGGAAATGTTTAATGAAATCGGGAGATTAGAAAGGGAAGTGGAGGCAATAATTACCTAAATAGAGATGAGATAAAAAGATATTTGAAATGTTACCGAAAATACAAGATTCGTGTAGGATTAATAGAAAATAAAATTTAAAGAACTGACACTTTAGACAGTTTAATGACAGAAGTATGATGCGATTGCGCAATAAACATTACAAAACATAAGCATAAATAAGAATACAATATTATTTAAACTGAATATTCAAAATATACTTTTACTAGGGGACTCAAAAATATATTTAATATGTACAGGAAACATAAATAGAAAATATTTTTTGATATACTCCATTACAATACACAAATCATTTTATTCACCATGTAATAAACTCGGCAAGATTCAATAATCATCACTACAATTTGCCGATATATGGGCTAAATGATCAGCAAAGTAAATCAAACAATGTTTTCGCAATTTCTCAGATGATTTGGTTTGAAAACCTACAAGGGAGATAAAACGAAAGCGCTCCATGTGTAAGCTCTACAACAAGGATAAGCACAATAATTCTGTAAGCCAAAATATTATTTTGTTGCCTTCAAGAAGGTAGCGACCCATCAAAATCAGTTCTTGAGGATGTTTATTCAAGTTGTTATGAAACAATGTATATATAAAACAGTGTGAATTAAATGTACATGGTGAATCTTGAGTAACTCTGAATCAATTACATATACGCCATTCTATTGTCAGGTTAAAGAGCTCATCATTTGAAAATAACATTAACATATTGCCATAGTACGCATAATTTTCAAAACATAAAAAAAAATATTCATTTGTAGGTTAAAAACTTTAACAATGCATTATTCAAAATGTAACATGCATCGTCTAATATTTTCCTTTGAATTAATATTTTTTGTCTGTTTCATATTTAAAAATCGGGATGAAACTCTAATTAATTAATTACTTTATTCATTAAAACACAGTAAGAAAAAAAAAAAATAGTCTAATGATTATGAAACTTCATTAGTTAAAAAAATCATCCGCTTTCTTTTATGAAATCACAGATACTTACAAAGCAATCAAAATAGAAATATAAACTAAGTAACTTAGTTAATTGAATTTTTAGTTAATCGTATTTACCACTTTTTTATTTGATTCAAATAATTTGTTTTAAAATAAAAATTCATCATTAAGAAAGCAAGTCCCATTCAGTGTGTGTTTTTTATGTTACAAAAAGTTGATTTCATTTTTAATAAAATAGATCTTTATTATAATTAGAAGGGAAATATAAATACGATCTTTCTTTTATTTAGTTATGCAAGCCTACGCTATAGGTGTCAGAGTAACGGTCTATGATAAAGTTGAATAGGATGTAAGCTTATAGATCTCTAATTATTATGCATGTCAGGTCTGGAATAAAGTATCTATCTAGGTCCAGAGGGCAACATTATATAGAGATCAATATTCATGACGATGCTTGTTAAATATTTATGCTCATCTCACTAGATAGATAGTTCATTATTTTGCGAATATTGTTCTAATTTTTCTTTGCCATTCACTTTACTAACATTCCCATATTAGTATATATATGAGACTAATTATTAGTTCATCAATTTTCCATATAAATTTTTATTTTAGGCAATTAATGCTTATATAAAAGCCGACACTCTGGTCTCTCTCCAAACATGGTCTCTTCACCTCCATGTTTTTAAGAATTAGGATCAGCAGTTTGCTTACAGACAATCTATAAATTTAGATGGGAAATGAATTGGAATTCATCAGACCCTATTGAAAAGTTTATTTACATTATTTAGAAATGCTTTCAAGGAAGAAGGGCATTAATGTTTTTAAAATGCCTTCGATATTATTTCCAATCCTCAAGTTGTTTATTTAAAAAATAGAGAAATTTATTTATATCTGTAAAAAGAAGCACAAAAATTTCAAATATATAACTATATGTTTGTAAATGTTGCCGTATTTCTTATCAGCAGATTTTTAAACTCCTATGGATCTCAATTTCTGAAACATTTCTCACTTAATAAGCTGCGTTTCACTAAAAGTTAGCAAAGATTAAAATTTTGCAGATTTATTACCATAACAACTTTTAGTTTAACTAATAAAAAGTGAAATGGTTGTGAAGATTGTTTGCCTGTCCCGACTTTTGGTTTTGATTGGTGAGATTTTTCTAATGAATCTGGTTATGTTTTTTGGGAATTATATTATCTTTATAAACAGGTATATTTTATCTAGATTTTAATTGGTAAATTCATTTAACTTGTATAGTGTTGTCAAATTAACAATTAAACTGATATTTAGATGTTTATGTCATATTTAAACTTTAATCAATTGTTGCTTTATGTTAAGTTTTACAAATACTTTTTTATAAAAAGCGCATCAATTAATTTATCTCATTTTTACTCTAAATACAAAATTTATTGAAAGTAGAATTTTTTTCTCACATTTCATAACGTAATTTGTATATTTGCTGGCAGCGAAATAAAAAAAGAAATTAACATTTTAAAACAGGGGCCGAATGGCTAGCGCTCTGGTGTTCGGTACCGCAGGTATCGGGTTCAAATCCCGGCTTGCCCATGGGTGTTTGTAATGGTTCGGAATCCACTTTGAGCCGTAGGTCCCGGTCCTAATAGGATCGTAGAGCGCTGCGGGGGCATTGTTACTCCGCGTCCGTGGCTTACCATCAAGTTACACGCGCCCCCTGGGTAATGCAAAGTGAGTAGCATCGGTGCAGCCCTTATGGCGAAGATCACGGTCTATTTGCCAGCTGCATTAGAAGAAAAATAAACATTTCAAAACTTCTTTATTGATTGGCCCATTAATATCAACTTCGGAAAAAAATTATATGATATTTACGTGTTATGTTGAAGATTAAAAAAAATATTGACGTTCTCGGACTTAAGTTCCATACTAAGTATATTCATTAATAAATTATATTCTGATTCTGAAAAATTTTGATATATGATATAAAGATTAAGCATATGTTTTATTCAATTTTCTTTTCATAAATAAAATAAATTAATAACTTATTTTTACTTTAAGTATTTAATGAAATATAATAATTTATTCTGATTTTTCTTAGTTCGATTTGTGTATTTTCCAGAAGTTAAATGAAATTTTAATTAAAAAATTGAGTGATGAGTGACTATTTAATATGATTTTCTAATTATATATAAACTACTGAAGAGTATTATTTTAAGATTATTATGCACCTACGTGCGATATGTACATGACAAGCATTTAAAAAGTTTTGTTTTGTTAAAATCTCGGTTCAAGAACAACTTCAATTTTCACTTCAAAGTGCACAGATTCTTTGAGGCGCATGATTCAAATGAAAACATAACCTTCATTTTTGTATTTGACGGAGCTTCAATGCTGTCTGGTTTCAAAATAGGATGAACGAAAATTCACAAATACTATTGGTAAACACTGCACTATTCATAGCAAATGTTATATGTGAAAAGCATATTTGATGAGTTGAAAAATTTATCAATGAAGTGATTGCATCAGTTAACTTCATTTATTATAATGTACGTTAGTTTTCTGAGTTATGCAAGGAAAATGATTTCGTATTCGGCATTCTTGTTTCACTCAAACTTAAGGAGGAAAACTTTTATACAACTTAAAGAAAGGCATCATTTTTTGCAAGACGCCCAACCAGATGCTTACAAAATTCTCTGATGTCCATTTTCTTATGTCTCTACCTCAATAGAGTCCTGCCTCATAGTGACAGGTAAGTGTCATATGCCCTTCAAAAAATAACCTTTAAATATTAATAATTCAAACAGACTTCCTCCTTCAAATTAATAAAAAGTATAGTTTGATAACATTTATTAGCAAGAACAAATGTGATCAAACTTTAGAGATGAGTAGGCCTCGTCCATAGAAAAAAAAAATGTAATACCTGTATAAAACAAACAAAAAAACCAATCATCTGGTACAGAGAAGAACTATTCGAAAAATAATAGAAAATAGAACTAGAAGCAAACGAACTACCAAACAGATAATGGATGAAATGGAGATAGGAGATAGCATATCCATAAATAATCATAAAAGTGGATCTAAAGAGAAATCAGTTATTTAAAAAAACATTAAATATTGGATAGTGATATTTTAAACAGGAACTGCCATGGTTATTTTCCTCAACCAAGATGATATTGAAACAGTAATAAATATTTTCAATCCCATTTCTTTCACATTACTGCCAATATATTTACTCCCCAATCACACTATTAACAATTATCACATATCCTATTGGGCCAGCAGAATTCGAACTTTTAAGTGATGTTGCCTCTATTGTCTATGAAAAGCGTTCTATCTTCGACTGTAGCCTTAAACGCAAGAATCCGAATGGTCAAAATAATTTAAAATATCTCACAACAATACGTTCAATTTATATACTTCCAAATGATGATGTTCATTTAGAAGATTTGTATAATGTGAGTTTACTATTACCTTCGCTATTTTTATTATTGAGAAATCCTAATGGGCACAATCGCATTTGGAGCAGTAATAACCATAACAATAGAGAATCACTGATTGAAAATTTTGTCAATGGTTATGATCTGTGTTTGCTGAATGAAACTAAACACTTTCATTTCATTAAAAACATACCATCATCTTGATGTGACTTTATGGTCTTCATCTCTGCTATCATTTTTAAGCTTAAAAGTGCATGATGATTTATCTATAGAGGGATCCTTTTCCACTCATTTTATCTATTGATCTTCTAAAATAAATGCTTCCTTCTAAACCTCTGTGACAAAAGCAAACTGGAGTCTGTTTAGTGAAATTGCTGTAATAATACCAGAAATGGTCTCATTTAGTAGTCTGTAGAAAATGTAACTTTAATGGCACTTTTAATACCGGCTGAATCATCGATATCAACAAAGAAAAGAAAATTTCCCAAACTGAATAAACCATGGTCAATTACTTTAAAAATATTCGAAGAGATTAATGAGGTATCCTGCAAATCAAAACTTTATTTCATTCAAACATACACGTGCTGAATTTTTCAAAACTTGAAGACAATCCTGGCAAAGATATATCAACTCTATACAAGCAAAAATGTCTACAAAAATTATTTGGGATAAAATAAAGGATATTTCCGACAAATATAATTCCTGGTCAACATCCTTCTTAATTATCAATAACCATATCATAAGTAATGTTAAAGCAATCGCAAATGCCTTAGGGTCAACAATGTTGAAGTATCTCATGAAAACTCGTATTCTCTCGCGGTTACATATTCAACATAAATGAGCGGGGAAAACAAACCAATTGATTTTAGTGCAACATCTGTTTTTAGTTAAAATCAAGAACTTATATAAACACCCTGCTAAAATTTAATACAAAAAACGACACCCATTAACATTGGAGATTATTAAAACCCACTTTAAATTACTATATAATGGTTAGGATATAAATTTCTGCTGGATTCCAGGATATACGGGTATCCCTGTAATGACAGAGCAGGTGAATCAGCAAAAAAGTATTCCATACAAGTTAATTTTGTGGTGATATTTGGTGACGCAAATAAATATATGAAGACTGCAATCGACTCCTCTTAGCAAAACACCTGGCAAATGGAAATGAATTAATAAATTTTATTTTATAAAATCAACCATCACAGGCTTTCCAGACTCAAATATTAACAGTTTTTTAAATGTGAAATTACATGGAATTTGACATGCTTATTTTACCCATAAATACCCTCTTCACGGAAAAAAAGTCCTCGCTGTTCAAAATGCAATAATGTTTTATCTATTTAACACATTTTATCAGAATGTACTCGTTTTAAACGACTGAGAAGATTTTGAATTAATACTACTAATCCTTTATTAATTGACATCATGGGAGATAATTACCATGAGAATATATTTTATAATTTTTAAAGTCATGAATACTCGGGAAATAATATTGAATAACTTTATATAGGAAATTTATAAAATTTAAGGACTGGTGTCTGATGTGACATGTCGAAATTCGACCTTTGCTCCATGAAAACTAACCAACCAACCTTGTATCCCTGTAATTTTCGGTGAACATATTGGAATTTGTAAATTCGATCAATCAAGTCATTCCTTCAAAAACAAAAGATATTACAATGTTTCATTGATAAAAAAGGGGTTAAAAAATTGGCAGTTTTCAAAATAAAACTCAAACTATGGCATAGCATCTGAAATATTTTGATATAGAAAGGAACTTTTCCTACAGCTGAGCACATATATTGATTGATGAAAATAAGGTTAAAATCGATAACGGGTGACATAAATGTTTGATAACGTCAATTTTTGAGGTGATAAAACAACAATATGTATGGCATGCATTTATTCTTAAGAAAATTTCTATTTTTTTTTTCTAACTTATTTATAAACAATCATTTTGCATTTTCCACTTTAGATTTATTTCGGTGAAAAATTTAATTAAAGAATAGTTTATTGATGTGATATATATGAAAAAGATGAAACAGATTTTTTGTAAAATGTGTTGCAGTGAAATTTTTTCGGATTGAAATGGCCCAGATGGTCATGATTTTTACATGATTTTAAGAACGCTAATTTCATTTACAACCACCTATGAGTGGGATACAATATTTTGATTCCTATTTGCTAAAAGAAAAGTTCATAAAAGGAAGCAGGAAAGTTATACTTGCCAAAATAAAAAATAAAACTCTTTCAAGTAAAGTAAATAAATTCATCTCAATGATGATAAATATTTGCCCTTTTCTCAAAAAAAAAATAACTTATTGTCACACATATTTTGTTAATTGTAGCCTACCAGTTTATTAGAGTTAATTTAAATTTTAAAAAAAGTCTACGAGCCATAAATGTTTTTTTAAATAATACCCCTTTATACCACTTCAGAAATCCTAAAAAAATGCTTGAGAACCACTGTTCTAAATAATCATGTCCAGTTCTGATATCAGTCCATGACTTCAGTCAGAAAATAATATTTCTTGGAAACCGTTGACTATTTTGACTTTCAAACGGCAAATGATTATTCTCTAACTTGTTAAATACTTGTGTGGAACACATGATGAGAGCAAGCCAATGACAAGTACGATTATGGAGAAGCCCAGAATATTCAACTTCTATTTTGTTCTATATCAACCAGCTTGAACCTAATCAGACCAACCTGGACATAGCCTAATAAGGTCTAACTTGGACCCTACCTAAGTGAACTAACGGAGGTTATGTTTAGGTAAGGTTACTTAACCTAAAATACTTTGACCTATGACATAAACTGAAATATTCTTTGGGTCTTTGGGAAAATATGGTACCAATGTACAGAAAGTAATACATCTATATTACTTTTAGATCACTATTAGATACACTATAGATCACTATAGATTAGATTTTACATCACTATTAGAAGGATGAGGCATAATAATTTCCAATTAATGTATTGAAGCTAACAGTAGCATATTATTATATAATATAGAAACGATAATAACACTTACGGTAAAAACACACGATAATAGAGAGTTTTTGCATACCGTACCTTAGTTGCCGTAGGATGTCCGTTAGCTTTTTCTCCCTAGCGCGCATGCTCATAGGAAACTGAGCATGCGCGGTAGGGAGAAAAAGCTAACGGACGTCCTACGGTAACTGACGTACGGTATGCAAAAACTCTCTAATAATAATGTCAAATAATAATGCAGTTTTTCTTTTATCTACTGGGATTATCTTATCTGCTATTTTCGAGTGTCTTAGAATCTCGATTCAAATGCAGATATTAGCCACTTTCAACTAGTAAAAAAAGTTCTGAGGTGCTTTCGGACCTATTTTTGACAAAATAAAAAAAAGAAAATGAATTATAAATGCATTTTCAGTACGTCACAAAAGTACAACTTCATTCCGAAATCGATATCAGGAAGCTGAAATCGATATTTGCATTCTTCAGAAATCCGGATAAAAGAGAGAGAGAGAAAAAAAAATGGGATGGTGGGTTGAGAATAGTCGGCAAAAAGGGGGGAGGAGGGAACACTGAGGAACGCTGAACACTGATAACGCAACTTCAAGGAGGAGCCAGCTCGAAGGAGCATCCAAGAAATTGCATTCTTTGCTTAAATTGTCTGTCGATAAAAATTCTTTGTTATTTTGTTGGAAAATATTCTGCGGAAAAAGGCCCGAGGCTGTTTAAAAGGACATCAGCGCTGTATATAAAGAAACACAACAGAATCGGTCGCATTGATTTGAATTTGTTTCAGAATGCCGTGTACAATCAGATGTTTGGGGAAAATTTATATCTGATCTGAGACCTGTTACCATTCGCGAAAAGGAAGGACAAATATTTGGGGAGATGCACCAGAGTTGTCTATTATTTCCTTTCAACCATTTTACCCATTTGGGGGAGAACTTGAAACGTTTTGGTGGATGCATATTTTACTTATGTGGCAGACAAAGAACTTTTTGTATAATTAAACTCGGGGAAAATGCTTTGCCGTTTTCTGAAATTTCTCCTCTAGGATACTCTAGGATAGGGAATTGATGTGGTAGTCTTTTACAGAAATAGTAAATGCCTCCAGGCAGTATATGAGTATTTCCGTTCTTTGGATAAGACAAGGTAAGTATAAATCTAAAAGCAATTTCTGTAAAGAATAGACGAGTATTTTTGTTTGAAAGGATATAAATGTAATATTTTTTTAAATATATAGTAATTTAATCAAAATTATAATCATATTGTCTTAATTTTATTTTACTTTAAGTACAATTTACTATGAATTCAGTCTTCAAGAAATTCTTCAACATTTGAATTACTAAAATGTTTAATTTTGGGTAAATATAAATTAATTTGAATATAATTAATGTCTCACAAATCCATAAAATGTTGTAATAAAATATATTTTGCAAATATTTCTATGCAAATGAGTGAATAATTTTATCTTGAATAACATAATTAGCGTTACAAATACTTGTGAGAATCGAAATTTTAGTATTTGTCTTTTATTATATAAATTATAATAAAATTTAATGTAAGCATTTTTTTCTAGAAAAGTAAATACTTTTATGGCATTTCTTTAAGTAGCTCTTTTGAATAGAATATGGAATTATATTTAAAAATCTTTCGAAAATTCCATAAAATAAAAGGAATCAACCTATAATAGCTTTAAAAATGCTTTTGTTTCATTTAAATATTTAATATTTCTTTTTATTATAAGTATATGATGTATTGAAGTTAGATACAATTCTGTTAGAAAGGAAGGGTAATATAAACAAATACTATATTAAAAAAAAAGTTAAATATAGTTTTCCATTTAATTATTTATTTCCATTGAAAGTAAAAGCATATATTTAGTTGCCTGTTATTCGAATTGAAAAAAAAATATATCATGTCACCTATTATATCTGTTAAAATTTCAAAACGATGTAACATGAAAGAACTGAATCCTGGTTTCATAAATTAACTACAAGTAATTCAAAAAGTTTTTATGAATACTAGATTCATACGAAAAACTATTTATGTACATACATCTTCTATTGAATTATTGTAATTTTTAAAAAAATTTTATAATAGAAAGTATCGAAATTAAATTTCTTTACAATAATTCTCTGTTTATTCAAAACTGTTATAATTGGTGCAACTATTTGATAGTATCATCATAATAAAAAAAAACAAATAAAATCATTACAAACCAATTACTTATTCAAAATAATATACTAACTGCTAAGAATTTATAATACATAAACACTCTTAACTTCAGTAATTCAAGTAAACTACCAGTATTAAAATCCTAATTAAACTACCATTAAGAGTCATCAATTAATATTTAACAACTTTGTTTACAGTTATTTAGGAATTTTATCTCATACTTGAATCCCAAATTGAGTAAAGATCTTTAAAATTAGATCAATAAAAGTAGTACGCATCTCAAACCCTCATTCTTTCAGATTTTGCAAAGGAATAAACATTTCTTCCGTATTTACACAAACCTGCATTACTAAATCATCCTTGTTTACCAAACTATACTAATTAAATAAACCTCTGCTTAGCATTTAGCCTTTATTATTTTGAACTGTTACTAGTTAACGTAAACCTTCATTACTTAACCACTTCCGTATTCTAAGTATTCAAACAACATAATTGTTTCAGATAAAAAAATAAACTTTTGTCTATGTAATTTTACAGTTAACTTAGTAAAGAGAATGCTGGTTATGTTCACAAAAAGGTAACATTTTATGGATCATATATAATATTTGTTAATCTCATTTTAATAAAATATCCAAATACAATCCTTATAAATAAATTAATTTTACGTTAATACCTAAACATAACCACTGAACTTTATATCTAAAAATATTAAATCGATTGCATGCAATATTATAAATTGTTAATAACAAAGTGGTTAATTTAGCTTTAATGTGCTTTAAAAAAAACTAATTATAAAATATACTTTTTACTTATTATAACTTATGAAATTCGTACCAGTTTAGTACTTTAAAATTCTTTTAGAAATATATAATATTTTTATTATTTCAATTTACACGGATTGTTCTATTGAAATAAAATTATTTTTAACTTTATTTTTAAAATAATTTTCAAACGCATTTTTCGTTAAACAATTATTAATATATTGTATTAATAAATTTTCCTCATTATTGCTCATTATGTTGGTTGTACATACAGCACGCCGTGTTAGTTTATACATTGTATTTTACTTACAATTTTTTAAGTTATCTGTGGTTACTTATAATAATAATTTCCTTTCTCATATTTGAAATAAAATAATAAAATTTATGTTTCAAAAGAAATGCTTTGTTTAAATTTGATGTATGTAAGTCAAATTTTAACAAAGCATTTCCTTTGAAGTATAAATTTTACGATTTTATTACTTTTTCTAATATTAAAAATGAAATTATTATTACAAGTAATCACATATATTTTAAAAAATGTAAATAAAATACAACGCTTAGACTCGTATACGAACATACTATACAACATATATAATGAGCAATAATAAGGTAAATTTATTAATACTATATATTTAAGAATTATTGATCAATGAATTATGAGTTCCAAACGGTGAATGCAAACCTACGTTACTTACCCATTTCTGTATACTAAGTATTTAAATAACATAATTATTTTTGATAAAAAATAAACTTTTGGCTATGTAATTTTACAGTTAACCTAGTAAAAGAGTATGCATCTTTCCGGAATAGGAATGCTCACAGAATGCCTTTTGCAACATTCTATACGTTTCCACAAACAAAATTTAATGCAAGTTCTTTGCTCAATGAATTCAGACATTTCAAAAATCGCCGAAATCAGTTTTAGCGTCTCACAAAGCTAAACGTAACTCAAACACTAATGAAGATTTTGACGTCAAATTTTACACAGATGTCAAGGACAATGCCAACAACTTAAAAAAAGAAAAAAAAAATGAAATTCCATAAGCCCCGGGAATTTTAAATTGAAAATTGGTGTCACTTTTTGGACATAGTAGTATACTGAGTATTTCAACAATATAATAATTGTTTTAACCAGAACTTTTTTTTTATCCTGTATATGGTACACTGAGTATGTGCTATAATTTTGCAGTTAACTTAGTAAAAGAAGTATGCAACTTATACTTCCTGTTCATAGAGATTTTTCAAAAGTTAACATTTTGTGGACATAGTCAGATAAAAATTCCATTCCATATTCCCAACCCCATCTCCGCATAGGAAATATTGTCAAACATAACTCATGGTCTCGCAATGCACTTCCCGAGCTTTAATCCTGCATAACCATGAAATCTGAACCACTGTTTAAAATTTCATGAGAGCCTAGCGCCATTTTTTTTTTCTGCACAACATGCGGCGAGTATATTTTTGGGAAAGTCTGCTCCTTATATATACGCAGTATGTACACAACGTGCTGGATTTACAGAGCAGTGTTGCCAAAGAGCGGAAGAGAAAAAGCGGAAAAAGGATTTTGGTTTTCCAGACGTATGCTGCGTTTTGATTGGTGAAGGGAAAAAGTTCGATTGTGTAATTCAAGTTTGGCTAGCAGGAATGTCTTCCGCAACCAATGTGATTTATTTGTTGATTAATTCAATGTTCTTTTTAAATCAATGTCTTTCTGGTGTTCTTTATTTTTCATCTTAGAGATTTTGATTCTTTTTCCTTTCTTTATATTTATTTTGATGGATGATTATATTGATCTAAGAAAGATGCAATATATGTAACATAATTGTAACAAAGTTATGTAATATAAGTAACATAACGGTATTGTTTTTCTTAAATGAAACATGTTTAAATTAAATGTTTCTGAATCAAAATGACAAATATTTATTGTTGTCCATGTAAAATGTAAAGAAAAAATCAGTTAGATTGAGAGTACATAAAAGTTGAATAGAAGCTATCTCAAATTAATTATGTTACATGATAGAATAAAAACATGGAAGAAATTAATTGATACATCTACAATATAGTTAATAAAGCTTTAACAACCAAACTATAATTTAATAAAGTTTTGCATTGGCATTACCATAACTAAAAATTAATGTCTATATTAATAATAAAAATATTAATGAATTGTCTTCAGACTGTTAAATTAGTTTATGTCTGTGTACTAGGGATGAATTACTGTTGTAGTTTATTTTATGATGAATATTATTGCAATCTTCATTTTATTTTTCATAATGATAGTAAGAATTTCAAAAAAATTTTTTGTCTTACGGTGAATGAAAAATGTTTATTTAAGCAAGAAACTATGTACTAAGTAAAACTATGACTACTTTATTTAAGCAAGAAACCATGTACTATGTAATAAGTATTATGTCATTTATAATAATCTTTATACTATTGAATAAGAAACTGTTCATTAAAATGATTTTAAAAATATGTATTTTTATTTGTGTAATTTTTTCATTCAATTTTTATTATATAGCGAATATTTTTTAAAATAATATTCTATAATTATTTATTATAGAATTGTATTTATTTTAGGCCGTATGTGATCTTTTAGTCACTTTAAAAGAGATAATTTTTAAACACTCGTGCAGATTTGACATTATTATTAATTTTAATAGTTTGATTTTTATATTAACACATTTTACTGCTGTAGTTAATGACTTTACAAGTCCATGTATATATATATATATATAAAAATTATATTAAAATATACAAATATATAATAATTTTGGACTATACTTAAGTATATAATTCAAGATTTAATTTTTCTTTGGTATCTAAATTTAGTAAATTTTTTTTTAAGTATATAATTCAAGATTTAACTTTTCTTTGGTATCTAAATTTAGTAAATTTTTTTTTTAAATAAAGAAAAATTTGTTAACGATTTGATAAGTTCCATAAAGTGCAGTGTTCAATCCTCTAATAGAATTTTTTTTTCTATATGAAATTGCAGATTAATGAAAATAATAATGAATAATTATGTTCAAATGTGCATAAATGGCTTAGATGACTTTTCAATAGGTTCAGTAGAAAACATAGCGATTTAAAAGTGGATATTAAATAAAATAATACAATGGAATTTAAATTAAACGCTATGTCACAATTCAAAATATCTTCTTTGACCAGATAAAAGGCAATTTAATAATAATTTAAGTTTTAAAATCCTAGTCATAAGATACTTTTTATTTAATTTACACATATAATTGAAAAAAAAATTTCTGAGACCATAATAAAAATAATAATGTATTATTGTGATAAAATATGCATAAACGGCTTAAATGATTTCTCATTAGGTTTAGTGTATCCCCAGAATATTTAATGTGCCTTTTTCAGAAATTGTACAAACAGGACTATTTAAAAGTGGATATTAATTAAAATAATATAATGGAATTTAAATTACACTTTATGTCACAAATCAGAATATCTTATTTGATAAGATAAAAAGACATTTTAAGAATGACTTAGTTTTAAAATGTGATAAGATAATTTTTATTTAAATTACAAGTATACTTAAAAGAAAACTAATTTTTCGAGACCATTATTGTGTTCAAATATTCATAAATGACTTCTTAATAGTCTCAGTGGATCCCGAGAAAATTTAATGTGTTTATTTCAGAAATTGTACAAAATATGTTAATTTGAAAGTGGGCATTAATTAAAATACTATAATTTAATTTAAGTTAAACATTATATAATAACTGATAATATCTTTTTCTATAAGATAAAAAGACAATTTAATAATGACTTAATTTTAAAATCCTAGTGATAAAATAATTTTTATTTAATTTATACGTATATTTGAAAAGAAAACTAATTTTTTGAGACCGCAATAAGAATAATAATGTATTATTGTAATCAAATATGCATAAATGGCTTTGATGAATTCTTAATAGGCTCAGCGTATCTTCGAGAAGATTTAATGTGCATTTTTCAGAAATTGTACAAGTGGATATTAATTAAAATAATATAATGGAATATAACCTAAACGTTATGTCACAACTCAGAATATATTCTTTGATAAGATAAAAAGACAATTTAATAATGACATAGTTTTAAAATATGATAAGATAATTTTTATTTAATTTATACGTACACTCGAAAAGAAAACGTATAACTAAAAAAATAATCTAAATTTTCAGCAATATTACTGCTGATGGTATGAGGTTCGTTTTGAGAAACTTTAAAATATTAAAATAAAAAATTGTTTCAAATTTGAACCTAAAAAAAAAAAAATTTTTTTTTTTCTCCTGTATGAATCAAAGCAATCTGTCTGAAAATACTTTTTTTTTTTTCAAGATTCCTGAAATGCAGTTAAAAAGAAGAAAATAAAAAGTAAAATTTGAAAAATTAAGCACTCGCTTCAACGTTTGTATCTGATTAAATTTTATGTACAACAGTTGAGCCACCTCGTTATTTTAAACAGAAAAAAAATTTAATTTTCTTTTTTTAGAGCACTTAAACATATCTAAAAAAATAATTCCTAAACTCACAGAGGGAGAGAATTATGAAACATTTTTTTTTTTTTTCATTTTTTTTTCCAACAGGATGTGAAAGTTTTTTTTTCCCAGGAAAATAAAGAACGGAAGAATCAAAAGTAATTGAACGAATACATAAGTAAATACACTTTTTCTCCTTTTTAATCAGTAGAACACCAACTTTGGCGCTCTGCGCTAGTTTAAGTCGAAAAACACAATCAAGAGATTTCTTTAAAAGCAATGTAAGAACTTTTGTGAGATTCTTTGAATTTGTATTTTCGTCCTAATTTCATTATGTTGCAAATAGACTTGTCGTGTGATTCCAAGGTTTTAATGATTTCATTTAAAACACTTTAAACTGTCGTGTTTGTTTAATGGAAAATTTGGTATCTTTGAAAGTTGAAGTAAAGTTATCTTTATCTTTTTAATTTGATAAGTGATTCAAATCTTATACATATATACGTGTTTTTATTTATTTAAACATAGTTTTTTTTAAATTTTTTTATATAGAATGTAATATATATGGTATTTAATATGCATATGATATTTTATTTATAGTATATATATTTTTTACATATGATATTTAAGTTGAAAAATACTATATGCAATATATATATATATATGTACCTTAAATATAATACCATAGTATTTTTATTTAATTTTTTAATTTACAATGTAATATATATGGTATTTAATATATATATGCTATTATATTTATAGTATATATATTTTTTACGTATGGTATTTAAGCCGAAAAACACAATCAAGATATTTCCTTAAAAGCAATGTAAGAACTTTTGTGATATTCTTCGAATTTGTATTTTCATCCTAATTTCATTACGTTGCAAATAGACTTTCGTGTAATTTCAAGGTTTTAATGATTTCATTTAAAACATTTTAAAATGTCATGTTTATTTAATTGAAAATTTGGGGTTGAAGTAAAAGTTTGAAAGTAGAGTTAAAATTATCTTTATATTTTAAATTTGATGAATATAACTTAAAAGCTTTATATATATAACAGTTTTTATTTGATTATTTATTTGGAATGTAATACACATGGTATTTTGCATATGTAAAACAATACTTTATACAAGATATCATATGTGATATTTGTTATTTCATAGTAATAAATTGCCCAAATATAATAATTGTAAATTAATTTTACTTTAATACGCTAAACATAACATTACTTTAATACGCTAAACATAAAAATATTAAAACGATTGCATGCAATATTGTAAATTAATGTTGTTAAAAACAATTGTTAAACAAATTAATCCCTCAAGAATGTTTAATAACAAAGGGTTTAATTTAACTTTAATGTGTCTGCAAAGACAAAGCTAATTATAAAATATTTATATAACTTATGAAATTCATACCAATTTAGTACTTTAAAATGTTTCTAGAAATATATAATATTTTTATTATTTTATTTACATGGAAAGCTGTTTTTAAATAAAACATTTTTAATTATGTTATTTTTAAAATTTTTTACGAACGCATCTTTTATTAATAAATAAATCTTAACTACATTGTATTAATAAATTTACTTTAATATTGCTCATTACATCTGTTATATATTATGTTCTTATTCGAGTCGATTTTATTTACATTTTTAAATATATTAATAGTGGTGGTAATAATAAATATATATATAGTGGTAAATTATAATAATTATTTCATTTCTTCTGTTAGAAAAAGTAATAAAATAGTAAAATTTTTGCTTCAGAGGAAATTCTTTGTTTAAATTTGATTTAAATAATTTTTATCTACTATTAAATTATTTTAGTTTAGTTTGTTTCCCAGCATATTTTAAATTAATAATTAATTTAAATCCATATTTAAATCCATTTGTATTAATTTATATCCAAACAAATTTTTTATTGTATTGGAAAATCCATAACGTTAAATATTTTCTTCCAATTAAAAAAAAATATATATTCTTATTAATTACCGAATAAATGGCATCATAAAAGATTATTTTAATTAATGATAAGTTTTTC
The DNA here is from genome assembly GCA_021605075.1 of Caerostris darwini. Taxonomy (NCBI): domain Eukaryota; kingdom Metazoa; phylum Arthropoda; class Arachnida; order Araneae; family Araneidae; genus Caerostris; species Caerostris darwini. The sequence goes on along the minus strand of BPLQ01013881.1, from coordinate 1,553,873 downwards.
AAAATCGGCATTTATTTTTGAAGAATTATCTCTCTTTCAAAAAAGGAACTTGAAAACAAGAAAATAAAAAAATATCTATACATATTTTAATAGTTTTTAGGATTAATTAAAGCAAAATATTATTAAAATGAAATGCAACCTGCCATAGGATTAGTTTAGTTTGAAAAATATGATAAATTACACCTTCGTTTAAAATGATTTGCTTCTTTTTCTAAAAATTAATTAATTATGCCTGACAATTAATTATTATTCAAAACGTGTTTTGCTACTTAACAGTTACATTAGAATGTACAAAATTTTAAATAAAAGATATTGTTATCAATTTATCTCCTTTTTATGAATACGTTGGTTAGTAATGTAAAAATAAGTAATATAAAAAAATTAATTCAAATCCTACTTTTTTTTCACCATATTGCAAAAATTCCTTTATAAATAATTTTCATACATTTTTTTAAGTTTATCTGGCACCATCTATCGGTAGATACATACAACTTAAATCTAAAAAAACTAAAATTAATTAATTTAATTTAATTAGTGAATTAATATTTGAAAAAACTGTACCAGCATGAAGTGTCATCCTCTACAAGTTCAAAAAAATGTATTTGAAATTGAGTGGATGAATAAAAAGTATTTTATTAACGATTGAAAATTTGAAAAAGATATATATATGGAGAGTGTGAGCTAATAGAAGGAATTGGAAAAAAAAAATCTAATAAACTAAATTTAAAAAAAAAAAAAAAATTATGTTAATGAAGAAACCTTTTTAGCAATGTGATAAAATGCGATTTCAATATATATATATATATATTACCTAAACATTTAAGTAAAATTTAACTATCAAAATTGCTTTAGAATGCAGTTTCATAATGTGTTGTTGTTTCTTATCCCACTTGGTAGACAGCAACATCTGGACCAAGTCCAAGAACCCGTGTGGTCTCATGGAGGGACGATAGAGGGGAGCAGCTTCCGTTGTAACAAAGAACGCGTAGGTAGAAGTCTGTCTTGGCTTAGGACAGTGCTTTCCGGGAGGACTGTTAGGGCAACTACACTCATTTGTGTTTTATATGGGAGAAAACCCGGAAAACTTCCTCCAAATAGTCCGACTAACAAGGCAAGAGCAAAGTGCTGAATGGCAAAAACGCCATTGAGTCTCTTTGCCTTTTGGAACGGTGTCTAGAACAAAGCCACCAGCGGATTGAACGTCAGCACTAATGAACACCAGTGGACCGCGTTGCCACTGAGCCACAACTGGGGTAGTTTCATAACGTAAAATACATCATAAAAGATAAAACTCAAAGTTGTTGTGGTGGTTCTAATGCAGCTGGCAATACAGGCATACAGGCAGTTAATACTTATGCCATAAGCAAGAGCTCCATTGCTGTTACTCGTTTAGCACTACCCAGGGGCACGTGTAGCTTGAAGATATGCTACGGATGCGAGTAACACTACCCCCACAACACTCTACAATACTATTACGACCGGGACCTAACATTTAAAGTGGATTCCGAACCACTACAAACATTCATGTCACTGCCGGGATTCGAACCAGATACCGAGTGGCCACCCCTGTCGTACCGAGTGCCAGAGCGCTAGCCACTCGACCATCATGCCCCATAAAACTCGAAGTAAATTCATACAATTAATTATCGCAGTTTGATTATTTGAAGTAATATCTTTCTTAATTTATCAAATTAAAATATTTTCAAAATTTTGTAAATAATTTGGAGATAATTAAAATTTTTCTCCCATCAATTCCTTAACAAATGTATTCATAGCAATGAAAAACTCATGTATAGAATGAATAAAAACTATAAATTAATTCCAAAATATGAAAAAAAAAATGGTAACTGCACACAAATTTATTTGATACGGACCTTTTTATAGATAGAAATATCCTTGTTCAACACTCAGAAAATCTTGTCAAAACCATTCGCTGATATGGCATTTTTTAAATACTTCAAATAAAACTTATAATATTTGTACTTACGGTAAATTTTCTTCTCCAATAAGTCCTTTGAAGCTCAACTTAAATAAAATAAAATAAAAAACCCTGCATGTTTCGTAATTTAAAATCAAATGAAATGTGTCTCGCATAGTTTTTTATTTTCATTTTAAGGAATATTTTTTTTTCATCTTTTAAATCTTTTTCTTAAATTTTTGAAAACACTATTGACAGTGTAAAATGGTTTTTCTTTTTTCATTTTCGTCTTAAGTTAAAAGATCATAAAAAAAAATTACAGGAGATTATTATTTTTTTTTTCAAAATTATAAATATTTACACAGTGGAGTTTTTCATTAGAAAAAACCATGGAAGTGTGTTTTTTTTATTTATTCATTTTTTTTTTAAGAATGTTAAAAAATGTAATAGTTTCCTAATAGATATTGTTTTTAGTTAGTAAATATTTTCACATAAGTTTATACAAATTGTTAAATATTTCGTAAAATTTTAAAATTTTTATTTACGTAATATATTTACGGATGTACTTAATTCAAAATTTATTTTATATCTAAACATTGTAAGCAATCTTCAATTTCATGATTACTCGCATGCTCCGTGAATTAAAATGTTTATTACTAAAGAAACTAATTAAAAATAAAAATAAAATATTTTTCTATTTAAATTTAGATCATATTCATATTTAAATAATTTCTATTTGAATTTAGATCATATTCGAGATGTAAATTCTCATTTTTATATATAAAGATAATTTAAATTTGAATATCATTATTGCTAGTACAAGAATTATTATCAAGCTGGATTTGATAATGGCAAATCAACAAGGAATAGTAGATAATTAAAACTTAAAATCTTTAGAAATGAAATGGCATTAAATTCAACATTTAACATATTTTTGCTGACATGTGATATTGAAATTAAGGGTAGTGTACAAAAAGGGGCCGATTTATTATTATTATTTTTATTTATTTAAGTACTTACACTGTTTCGTTCATTATGGAAAAAGCTTACGAGAATTCAAAATGCAAAAAAAAAAAAAAATATTTAATATAACGAAATAAATATTAAAAAAAAATTATACGTATAACAAACATATGTAAAACATATTTAAGATTTCGGAGAGTAATGGTACTAAAAATTGACTTTTATTCCATTACCTAAAAATAATGTTCATAAAATAAATTGTAAATCTACAAAGAAAAATTTTGAATCACAGTAATTTTAACTAATTAATTTGCTATTTTTGATTAAAGAAAAAAAAATTTCTAAATCGAAAACAATATTATAAAAATTATTTTTGTTTAAAAGGTTCAAAATTTTATATTAAGTGTGTTGTATAATAATTTATTTCATAATAAGTAATAAGCATAAATGTTTACACGTAGGAAACTAACATGAATGTAAAAGAAACGAACAAATAGATGTTTAAAAAGATTTATTGATATTTATTATAAATTTCCTCAAATTCTTATTTAGGCCGGATCACAAAACATTTTAGAATGTAACCGTTTGCATCAAGAGATTTTGCAACCAAATGTTTAACATATGACTTTGAATGTTACATTCTATTAGTGACTTTGATAATGCGTGACTTTAGTTAGTGACTTTGACCACAACGCGTCTTTGGGGTAAATTAAATCTGCTGACGCATTTTACTACTTAGCATTTCTGTTAATTTGCGAGAGAACTAAAAGTATGTTGAAGCTTTCAATTTGTGGAACGTAATTTCAACAAAAGAACTAATATGTTTACTAATCGGCAAAAAAGAACTAAAAACTAACATGTTATGTTTACTAATGGACAAAAGAACTGTTTAATAATGGACAAAATGTTTACTAATGGACAAAAGAACTAATGTTTAATAATGGACAAAAGAATAATTTACTAATGGGCAAAAGAACTAATATGTTTACTAATGGGCAAAAGAACTAATATGTTTACTAATGGACAAAAGAACTAATATGTTTACTAATGGACAAAATAAATAATATGTTTACTAATGGACAAAATAAATAATATGTTTACTAATGGACAAAAAAAGAACAAATATGTTTACTAATGGACAAAATAAAAATAATAATATGTTTACTAATGGACAAAATAAATAATATGTTTACTAATGGACAAAAGAACTAATATGTTTACTAATGGGCAAAAGAACTAATATGTTTACTAATGGGCAAAAGAACTAATATGTTTACTAATGGGTGTTTACTAATGGACAAAATAAATAATATGTTTACTAATGGACAAAATAAATAATATGTTTACTAATGGACAAAAGAACAAATATGTTTACTAATGGACAAAATAAATAATATGTTTACTAATGGACAAAAGAACTAATATGTTTACTAATGGACAAAATAAATAATATGTTTACTAATGGACAAAAAAGAACTAATATGTTTACTAATGGACAAAAGAACTAATATGTTTACTAATGGACAAAATAAATAATATGTTTACTAATGGACAAAATAAATAAATGTTTACTAATGGACAAAAAAAAATAATGGACAAAAAATAAATATGTTTACTAATGGACAAAAGAACTAATATGTTTACTAAATATGTTTAATAATGGACAAAAGAACTAATATGTTTACTAATGGGCAAAATAACTAATATGTTTACTAATGGACAAAAGAACTAATATGTTTACTAATGGACAAAATAAATAATATGTTTACTAATGGACAAAAGAAAAATATGTTTACTAATGGACAAAAAATAAATAATATGTTTACTAATGGACAAAAGAACTAATATGTGTTTCTAATGGAACAAAAGGAATTAATATGTTTACTTTCAAAAGAACTAATATGTTTACTAAAGGTCAAAAGAATTAATATGTTTACTAAAGGTCAAAAGAATTAATATGTTTACTAATGGTCAAAAGAACTAATATGTTTACTAATGGTCAAAAGAACTAATATGTTTACTAATGGACCGACATGTATGTAAAAGGATGGAAAAGAACGAACAAAATGAGATTTAAAAGGATTTATTGATATTTATTATAAATTTCCTCAACTCTTATTTAGGCCAAATCACAAAACATTTTAAAATGTAACCGTTTGCATCAAAAGATTTTCATCCAAATCTTTAATATATGACTTTGAATGTTACATTCTATTAGTGACTTTGATAATATTCTCTTCTTCCCAGAACGCGTCTTTGGGGTAAATTAAATCTGCTGACGCATTTTACTACTTAGCATTTCTGTTAATTTACGAGAGAACGAAAAGTATGTTGAAGCTTTCAATTTGTGGGGACGTAATTTCAACGCGAATTTCGTCTTTATTTAGGTAATAAATTCTGAAGAACTTCTGCTCGATTCCTATTAGTTTGCGAGTTAATTGTTCAGACATTGGGAAGATAAAATTATTATCATTATGGCCCCAATCGATACAACCCAAAGCGGATAAAAGTTTAGGAAATTGAATAATTTGTTCTCCCAACGATCGTTTATGAGTTTCGCCAGGAAATAATGAATTATCAAAAGTGTTGGGGAGAGAGAGGAATCACCTAAGAAGTTAACAGCATATAATATTGAGTTGCTTAAATAGGAAAAATTGGAGGATACAATTATGTCAGCGAAGAACACAGCAATGCATTTATGTAAATAAAGGGATTATTGAAAGAATTTCAGAAAATACTTATTTGCTTTTAAGGTAGGCGCATGTACGCAGGCCATACAAATAGGGTTTCAATTTTCTAGTAAATAAATTTTAGTTACTAAACTAATTCATAAATTAAATAAAATATAAATAGCATGTAAAGCTTTTTTTTTTTTTTTTTTTTTTTTTTTTTTTTTTTGAATTGCAAAAATACAATAGGACATATTTGAAATATATTCAATTATGGACTAATACGGACCTTATAAAATGAAGAACGTTCATCTGCATATTACATTGTTTCTGGAAGTTAATGAAATCGTATTCGAAATATATATATATATATATATATATATATATATATATATATATGTATGTATATATATAAAATTAAAATACGAATATATATATATATATATATATTCTAATGCAGCTGGCAAGCACTTAATTGTCTTTTATGCCATGAGGGAAGCGCTGCCCCGACGATACTCACTTAGCGCTACACAGGAGTTGAGTGTAGCTTGAAGAAAAGCTACGGTGCGGAGTAACAATACACCCGCAACGCTCTACGACCATGTTAGACCGGGGCTTACGGTTTAAAGTGGATTCCGAACCACTACCATCCATGGTACCGCCAGAATTCTAACCCGAAACCTGCGCTAGCACTCGGCCATCAGCACCCATATATATATATATATATGGAATACGATTTTATTAACATTATTTTATAAATTTCGAATAATATATATATGTATATATAGTATCTGAAATATACAAATTCATTAAATATCATTGCTAAAACATTAGTTAGCATTAAATCTTTGCACTAAAATATTAGTATTAATAACTGAATAACAGTAATATTAATACTTCTATCATAAATATAATGTTAATACTTCTATCATAACTATAATATTAATACTTCTTCTGCCTATTAATACTTTCATCAGTATTAATAGCTGATACATCAGTATTATAATATCATGGTGTATATAAATATTACGTTGATAAGCATCAGGGTGTATATTTTTAATGAAACTATTGCAGTTTCCGACCTCCAATTAGTTAATATATATCTAGGGCTCTTGTTTATTTCTGTAACTACTCTAGCTCTTTACTTCTTTTTAGTTTGTATCTATAAACAAAAATACTATATAAATGAAAAACAAGAAATGATACACATAATTTTGTATTTTAAAATAAAATTAGAATTTTATCCATCATTATTAAATATTTTTAATTTCAATTATTTAAAAACAAAGAAATATATCTTGTATTTTTAAATGTCAGATGAAATTTTTCGTTGCCTCAAAGAAATTTAAAAAATCCTTTTCATCATTTTGTCTAACAAAGAAAAATGAAAAGGTTTTAATTATTGTATTGTTTTAATAATCATGAAAACATGTCAATAAAATAATCAATTTTAAGCTTTTTACCTAAAAACAAGTAAGTAACTAGAAGTAACAACTAAGAAATATGTTTAGGCTTAATACTCATTTTATAATTAATATTCTTTCATGTTTCATATTTTTCAAAGTAAAATAAATAAAATTGCTTGAAATTAGTACAAATTTTTTTCTTTTTTTGTCCGAAAATATCAAATTATTTTAGATAGTAAACTTTACAGTATTTAGGTATAATATTATAAAACATCGCTTAAAATTTAAATTACCGACAGGAGAAAACTATTAGCTAAAGTAAAGGATTAATAATATAATAAAATTTGCAAAAATCCTTTTTCTCTTTGAAAAGGCTGTAATTTGAGAAATTTATGTAATTAAAATATGGATAACAATAATAATAATTTAAGGACCTCCTCAATTTATGGATGGCATTTTTCATCACCTATAAAAGATGAACTAAAATAGAAAACTAATAAATTTATAATATAAACTACTAAACTTAAAATATAAAACTAGATATATCATAAAGTATATGATATCGCTATAAGTCACGTTTAATTTTCATTTTGAAAATTTCTTTATGAGGTTAGGAATTTCATGATCAAATTCTAAATAATAGCAACTTAAAATAAATATATAGGAGTGTTTTTAATAAATAGTTGAAATAATTATTATTAATGATACATTTTTCTCCGAGTCAACGGCCGTACCATGCTGAATATACCGGTTCTCGTTAGATCACCGAAGTGAAGCATCATTGGGCGCGGTCAGTACTTGGGTGGGTGACCACCTGGGAACACCGCGTGCCGTTGGCAAATTTGGGACCTGAATGGCCGAGTGTCTAGCGCTCTGGCGCTCGGTGCCACAGGTTTCGGGTTCGAATCCCGGCGGTGCCATGGATGTTTGTAATGGTTCGGAATCCACTTTAAGCTGTAGGTCCCGGTCTCTTATGACTGTAAGAGCGTCACGGAGCAAAAGTCAGGCTTCTACCTACGGGTGCTCCAATCACAACAGAAGCTGCTTCCTTCCCCTTCAATCATGAGCCGCATGGGCTCGTGGGCTTGGCCAGCCAAGTGGGATAAGAAACAACAAACAAACATTTTTCTCCACGCTTTTTCAATATTTATTTAATTAAACAAACTATGAAAAAGATAACAACATATTAAATGTGAAATTTGTAGCATATGTATTTTATATCTAAAGTTAATAATCTATTATACATTTTGAAACTATTTTTTATAACTTTTTGTCTCAGTGTAATATTTATTTTTAATTTTTAAAATAACTAATTGAAAAGTAAATTATTATCTTCGTTTGTGTTCTGCATTTTAATGAACATTTTATTTTCAACAAAGGCAATATTTCATTTAAAAAAATATTTTATCGTAATAAATTTCTTTTATTTAAATGATCATGTAATTGAAATAATAAGTAATTTATTTTTAAATGAAGTTGTTTTGTAGATAAAAAGTATATAAAGCTGTTTATTAATCAAATATAAAAAAATGCTAATAAAATAGCCAATTTTAAGATTTTCATCTAAAAACAACAACTAAGAGATATTTTAGGATTAAATTGACTTTATATTCTTTCATGGTTCATAATATTTGATGTAAATGAATTAAAATTGCTTAAAATTAATAGAACATATTTTTTTCATATAGTAAAATATCATTGTTAATATCATATTTTCTTAAGCAACTTTAAAAATACTTCATATTGTTTAATCACAATTCATATTTTATATAATAATATAAATAACTCTTCATATTGTTAATTATCATATTTTTTTAAAACTGAGTGAATAATGTCTTTGGATGTTGAGTATGAAACACAAAATATTATTACATTTTATATAAGAAACAACAATTCAAATTCGAAAAATATAAAAGTTTGAGAGATCATGTTAAATGCAGCAATGTGAGAGAACCATAGAAAATCCTAAAGCATTTTCTTACTGGTTAAAGTTAATGTTGGTCATTATCCTCTCGAAAGTAATTCTTCATCAACCGATCTCTCAGTGATCAATCATTGTCATCGTCTGTGATATGAGAATCACCAATTGTAAAAAAAAAAAAAAAAAAAAAAAACATCAAAAGAGTTGTTAATGACATAGAAGTAATTTGATTTTTTTTTTTTTGTACTTTTTTAACTATAAGACGGAATAATGGCTGATAGTATATTGATTTCCAAATATTATCAGCATTAATCAACTTATTATAATTCACTCAATCAATTTATTAAAATTTAATGGAATTCGGTAAAAATATTAAATAAATAAAGCTACACAATATTGCTTAGAAGTAAACCGTATTATTATTTTAAATCTTGAAAATACACTAAATAGGAATTTACCAAACACACATAGTATCTGATTTCAATGTGTTATTAGCTTCAGTATGAAATTTAATGAAATCCACCAGTTATATAAGTACAACGAATATGTTCTCTGCATAAAGTAATGAAGACTAAAAACAGCAATATATTCCCATAGAGCATCCAAAGTATTCTCTTACGTGTTCAAGTTCATTCTGCCTATTTTCCTCACTAAAGTAATTTTTTACCTATCCAGTGAAGAATTACTCTGCTGGTGAAGAATTCTCTGTAACCTATCATATTGCCTTCTAGGATGTTAGAACTGGCTAGCTCTCTGGCTTTTGGTATCACAGGGTTCAGTTCGTATCCTGACTTTGGAATGGTTAATGGTTCCGAATCCACATTAAACTGTAGGTCCCAGTCTAATTAGCTTAAAGTGTGCATAAAATAACCGTAGAGCAACAAACCAAGCCAATCTAGGATCTTGGAGTCATCAACTGCTGTTCCATGAGATGAGCAATTGGATCAAATTGCCGTCTTTATAAGAGTGAACAGTAATGGTGGACTTTGGTACAATACTATGGTTCAGTGCAAATCTAAAAGGTAAGGCAGCCTTTTAGTATACATTGTAATTACCACCTTTGTCTCTGTCATGGCTATGGCTAAGATAATTGCAGTTACCTTTCTCACCAGACCAATATTCTTCTTGCGTCATCCTACAAACAAAATCTAAAATCATTAACAAAAGGTACAAATCTCCATTGACCACTTCAATTGACCTTTATGCAGGCCCAATTAAACCATTAATATCAGTTAATGTCTACAAATAGCACAAAGAATGCTTGACATCGTACATAAAATAATCTTTCGTGAATACTTCTGCTCACAGTTGATCTGGATAATATCCCTTCAGCTAATACAAGACAAAATCTGTGTTTCATTGATATTAAGCGATTACCCCACAAATTTTCATATCTAATCAGCATCTCAATGCACTATTACCTTTTTCAAATATTGAGTAATTTTACATGAAAGTTATATATTTTTTGATCATGCAATCGCAATTTTCTAGTTTTCCTTTAGATTTTAGAATGTAGTGTAGACACATTGAAGTAGTATATTAATGTAAAGAATTGTAGAATATATTAATAAATTATTATAATTAATAATCCCTATTGATGTTATGATATTTTCAAGTGGTAATATCTCTTTCATAAAAAAAAAAAAGTTTAAAATAATATTATTCCGTAAATAATCGATTGAAACTTATTTATTATTATTATAAAAAATATTATATACTTTTATGTGAAACGTTTTTTTTCTCTTTACGAATCAAGCTTTGCATCGGATTTAAAAATTAATATTTTGAATGTTAATGAAATTCAAATACAAATTTTCTAATTAAACCATTTTTAATTACTAATTAGATAAAAACATACATTCAATGATTTTTTTAAAATTAATTTTTAATCTTTTAAGTAATTAAGATAACCTTTTTTCCTATTTTTTCCTTAAAAGTCTTTCGATTAACTACATGGATGAAATTTAAAAATAGGCTTAAAAAAAACCTTTTTTGGTAGATATCTACAAACAAAACGTAGTTTTTTTTTTTATTTAGATGAATGATTATCTTAAAGAAGTCATTCCGTAGTGAAAAATTTACAAATAACAGTCTTTTTAATACCAATTTAAAGGGTAAAAAAAAAATATAAAATTCTTTTTCTACTTCAATCATTATTGCGGTATCCATGTCCTTCGAGATGAATTCAAAGTTGGAAGGAAGAGAGAGAGGGAAGGGTGGTCCGGAAATGTCCTTGGACTAAAAAAGTTATGCGGACATCTTATTTTTTCAGCTTGGTTGCTCTCCACTTTCTATTTGGTTGGAATGTAACAAATTCTTTCTACCGTGAAATGAACTACCATGGTCGCGAAAAGAAACGCCAGTTTCTTGTTGAATCGGTTTCTTTGAACTGGCATTTTTTGTGAACTTTCTCATTCGCTGCACTTCTATCGGGCGCAGAGGTAATCTTAAATGCGATTTGGAAAGGTTAGAGCACTTGACAAAGAAAAGGGCAAAATAGGACTGGGCAAACTTGTTTAGATAGGATTCCCTATTCCGTTCAACCTCGCGTTAAAAATAGATTCATGTTAAACTTCTACAAAGTTAAATGCGACTCGAAACATACAGAATCTTATGTCTAGGCAGTATTTTATTTTGAAAGAATTTCAGCATTTCAGTTGACAACTTAAAGACATTTTAGTATATTTATGCATACAAAATATTTTAAGCTATTCTATAAGGATAGATGTTGAATTACATTACATAATTCATGCTATTATACGTGCTACTACTTTAGCCAACGGCCGTGCCATGCTGAATATACCGGTTCTCGTTAGATCACCGAAGTGAAGCATCATTGGGCGCGGTCAGTACTTGGGTGGGTGACCACCTGGGAACACCGCGTGCCGTTGGCAAATTTGGGACCTGAATGGCCGAGTGTCTAGCACTCTGGCGCTCGGTGCCACAGGTTTCGGGTTCGAATCCCGGCGGTGCCATGGATGTTTGTAGTGGTTCGGAATCCACTTTAAGCCGTAGGTCCTGGTCTCGTATGACTGTAAGAGCGTCACGGAGCAAAAGTCAGGCTTTTACCTACGGGTGCTCCATCACAACAGAAGCTGCTTCCTTCCCCTTCAATCATGAGCACGTATGGGCTCGTGGGCTTGGCCAGCCAAGTGGGATAAGAAACAACAACAACACTACTACTGAAGTGTATCGTATTGACCGTATACATGCTACTACTACTACTGAAGTGTTCAACATACCTGTATAGCGTTTTTATGATGATATATATTAAAAAAAATTGAAATATGAAAAATATTAATTTATTTTATATTTTAATCGGAAAATTTTACTTTTTACGAAATTTATTGAAAGGTTTTCTTAAAAAATTATAAATTATGATTTTATATACGTATGTGTTAAAATATAATTGAAACTGGATCGTAATGTAGTAATTGTGTTCAGTGTGTTTATCCATATTCGATAAGCTGACAACTTAAAGGCATTTCAGTATATTTATACATACAAAATATTTGATATCATTTTATAAGGATATATGTTGAATTATTCTACATAAATCTATATACATACTACCACAACTACAATTGAATTGTTCTAAATACCTGTATACCTTTCAACAAAAATGATGATAGATATTAAAAAAATTGAAGGATGTAAAATATTAATTTATTTTATATTTCAATAGGAAAATTTTAATTTTAATAAAATATTTGCTCATGTATTAAAATATAATAGAAATTGGATAACAATGTAGTAATTGCATTTTATTTTGAGCACACTTCAGTTTGTTTACACATTTTCGATAAGCTGACAATTTAAAGACAATTAATATGTTTATACGTACAAAATAGTTGAGGTCGTTTTATAAGGATAGATGTTGAATTACTCTATATAATTCCATATACATACTATTACTGTTGAATTGCTCTGCATACATGTGTACCATTTAGCAAAAATGATGATAAACATTAAAAAAATGAAATAATAATATTAATTTATTTTATATTTTAATTGGAAAATTTTACTTTTAACAAAATATATTAAAATGCTTGCTTAAAAAAATTAAGACAAATTTTGATTTTATTCAATTATACGATATGCTAAAATATAATCGGCAGTACAGCATTATTAAATATTTAGTTTTTCCTAATTTCTTTAAGATCCTTTTGTAGATGAGTTTTTTTAATATTTTTTTTCTTTAGTTAATCATTCGTCCACTTATTTTGCATCTTTATAAAACTATATATTTCATTTTTATACTTCATTTACTGCATTTTAGACTTATTGAAATTTATCATCTGCATTAATTAGATCCATTTACTTTGTTTTATAAATAAAGATTAAATAGACTATTTTAAAATTAATACAGTCTACTAGTATTAAATTTATTTTGATTAATTAAATGCTTTCAAAATATTTTGAATCTCAAAATTATTTTCCGTACCTAAGTCCATACTTGTTTCCTGCATCATATTTCATATTAAAATTATATACTAACTTTAATATATCTACAACATAATTACCTTTTTTTCTTCGATTTTTTTTATCAATTTTTTGCTTTTTTTAAGATTTATTTTTATTTTCATATGAAAATTATTCAAGATACTAAAAAGGTATTTTTACTTACTTTTTAGAAAGCCCTTTGCAAGTTAAATAATTAATAAAACATGTATTAAAAGCTTTAAATTACATATAATATTTTTTTAAAAAAAAACTTTTACTTTAATTTGATATTTTTTTACTTTTATTAATATTTTTTTTAAAAAAACCTTTTACTTTCTATATGATATGATATATTTTACAGACAAAATATTTTTTAGATCTTCATTAACAATTTTTTATTCCAGACCCATTAATCTATACCCTGTTTTTATAAAGTTTGCAAAATTCAGGGAAAAATCTTTCATTTCTCACATTAAAAACATTCTTCTTCTCGTTACTTTACTTACATTTTAAAATAATATTTTTTTTTATTTAAATTAACAAAAGTTATCAGGCAGAAAATATTCCAATACATTTTTTTTATTAATTAAGCAAACAATGAGTTTTCTTAAATTAAAATATTATACAAAGTGTAGAGCAAAAAAAAAAAAAAAAAAAATACTGTTTTCGCTAAAATATTAAAACAACCGATAGTTTTTCTAAAGTAAATCTCAATCTTTAACGCCAAATCCATCAAGATAGTTCACTTAACATAGGATTATTGCGAACTTCATTCCAAACTTTTTTTAAAGTCATCTAATATTATTTTTTTTTAAGACTTTCATTTTTGAGAATTCTTCATCGTGATAGAAAATATTCAGTAATTTAATAAAGAATCTTTGAAGTAATAATTTAAAGCATTAAACCTCGCTCGATTCATGGCAAAAGAAAGAAAGAAAAAAAAAATGATCCATCACCGTAATATTAATGATATTTCCCGTAATAACCGAATTCTTGATTAGGAAGGCACAAAATGAGTTTACAGTAAAGCTTTAAAACTTCCCCGTAACATTTTTCGCTACCGTTACCAGTTTCTTTAATGAAAGGATGAGGTATAGGCAAGTTAGAAAGGAATGATAAAAAAATATTCGCATAGAAAGAAAGAAGTAAAGAGCTATGATGCTATAAGCAAGGAGAAAAAAAATAGAGATTCTGGTTGATATATTACTTGACATGAAACCCAAGTATTCGATCGATTTTCAAGGATGCAGAAAATCTTATGTACGTTATATTTTTATCAATAAAAATGATAAAAAGAAGAAACAAAGTAAACAAAAAACAGAATTTTCAACTTTTGAAGTGAAAGACAATCATGGTATTCGGAATTTGATACTCTTGAAATTAATTTAAACTTATTATAGAATAACTTTAATATATCTAAAAATTACGTAATAAAAAAAATGTATAATAACTTTAATATATCTACAACATAATTATCCTTTTTTCACACGTTTTACCAATTTTTCATTTTTTTAAGATTTCTTTTTATTTTCATATGAAAATTATTAAAGATAATGCAAAGTTATTTTTACATAGTTTTTAGAAAGTTTTTGCAAGTTAAATAATTAATAAAACATGTATTGAAAGTTTTAAATTACGTATCATCTTTTTTTTTAAAATTTTTTAAAGCCCATTACTTCTTTATATTTACGGACAAAATATTTTTTATATCTTTATTAAAAATATTTTTTTATTCCAGGTTTATTATTCATTACCCTTTTTTTATAAATTTTGTACAATTCAAGGAAAATTCTTTCATTTCTCATATTAAAAATAGTATTCTTTTAAAAGGTTCTTTACTTAAAGTTTTAGACTAATATCACTTTTTTTTTTTATTTAAAAGTAACAAAAGTTATCGGACAGGAAGTATTCCAATACATTTTATATTAATTAAACAAACAATGAGTTTTTCTTAAATTAAAATTTTGTACAAAGTGCAGGATAAAAAAAATTTCTAAGCAAACAAAATTATTTAAGTTTATTGATAGTGTTTTCGCTAAACTATTAAAACAACCGATGGTTTTTCTAAAAGTAAATCTCAATCTTTAACGCCAAATCCATCAAGATAGATCACTTAACATAGCATTACTACGAACTTCAGTCCAAACTTTTTTTAAAGTCATCTAATATACTTTTTTTCTAAGACTTTCATTTTTAGAATTCCTCATCGTGATAGAAAATATTCAGTAATTTAATAAAGAATCTTTGAAGTAATAATTTAAAGCATTAAACCTCGCTCGATTCATGGCAAAAGAAAGAAAGTAAAAAAAAAAAAAAAAAATTATCCATCACCATAATATTAATGATATTTCCCGTAATAACCGAATTCTTGATTAGGAAGGCACAAAATGAGTTTACAGTAAAGCTTTAAAAGTTCCCCCGTAACATTTTTCGCTACCGTTACCAGTTTCATTAATGAAAGGATGAGGTATAGGCAAGTTAGAAAGGAATGATAAAAAAATATTAGCTTAGAAATAAATAAATAAAGAGCTATGATGCTATAAACAAGAGAAAAAAATAAAGATCCTGGTTGATATATTACTTGACATGAAACTCAAGTATTCTATCGATTTGCAAGGATGTAGAAAATCTTATGCACGTTATATTTTTATCTATAAAAATGATAAAAAAAATTAGAAAACTAAACAAAAGCAGAATTTTTACCTATTGAAGTGAAAGACTGTCATGGTATTGTGAATTTGATACCCGTGAAATTAATTTACACTTATTAATAACATGGTTATAACTTCATCCATGTTTATGAGCTTATCTATAAAACTTATATTTGTTTATTGTAGTACTGTATGTTAAAATTTATATATATATATATACTTATCTGAAATAAAATACAACTAAACAACAACTAAAATAGAGATAGATTAATTTAATGCATAGTTTTGTTTTAAATTTTAGAAAGATATGTATATTAATGAAGGTTTTTTTTTTGTATGATTTTTAAAAATATTCTATCAAAAGCATGATTCTAATATTTGGGTTTTTTAATTTTTTTTGTATTATTTTTAGCTAAATTAATGCTACCTCTTAAGGCATATTACCCCTAAAACGAAATATAAACTCTAACCTATAACTAAACTCTAACCTCGAAATTCAATTAATTATTATAAAATCATAATAATTAATTTAAAGTTCTTAATGAAATGAATGTCAAATTTAATTATAACATTGTTTATACCAACCATAAATTCATAGTAGATTAATTACCTTTATATGAAATTATAAAGATTCTAAATAAGGAAAGTATATAAGGAAAATAAAAGAAGCATAATAAACTTAATTTTCTTCATAATTTTCGTTCCAAATTTTGTTTTTGTTGAGTGCCAATGTAGCATATTATTAATTTGTCAAAATATCGACAGGCATGTTTAAATTCTCAGACATTTTTCTAATATTATGAGTTTGAGAGAAACTTTATATAATAGAAATTCATTTATTCGTAAAATTATTCTTACTTAATCTCAATTATTATTTCCTTCATAAAATTATGAGCATACAGAATAAGTTCTTGAAACTTGAAAAATATTTGTAAGCAAAACTGACTTCAAAATATAGATATGAGGTGGCACACTTTGTAACAAATCATTTTGTGAAATATTATTTTATTTCACACAATAAAGAAAGTTTATTTGCTTAGCTTATCCTGTATAAATGTGACGTCACAAATTTAATGTTTTCTCTTCTTAGAAGTTCTGGGACATGGGTAACAAACTAAAGGTGGTCTAATATGTCTAAAGAGGTAATATGTCAATGTCCGCTTAATAATAGGTCTGGACTAACCGTCACTGAATTGCATTTTTTGCTTTGGGTCTTCTGAGATCTACCATGTTTTAAAAGATTAAAGAAACCCGTGTCTAATTTCGACCTGAATGGCAGACTAACAATTTGGAAGAGTTCCAATTGAAAGTTAATTCTTTTATCAAAGAAGCGCTTCATCTTTTTATTTTGTAAAGAAACAATTTCATTTTGGTTACATCATTAAACCACATATATTGATTTGGTTTGGCAAAATAATACCCCAGACATTAAAATAATTTATCAACCAAAAATAGCACGTATTATCATTTTCTTACAAAATTCGCCTGGTAAGAAAAATGTGAGAGTTCAGTAGATACATGTTTGCGTCACTCACAGATAGATATTGCATGTCTAAGGGTTCATCAATATAAAAGAAAAACAAAGACAAACATTTTAAAAAACCTTTTTAATAAAACAATTTCCAAAACCTTTCAAGAACCTTTTTAAACAGTCTGATGTTAAGTACTGAACAATTTTTTTTAGGTTTTTGAAGGCTGAAAGTTATCGAGTTTTTGAATATAAATTCAATTCAAAACCAGAAATGCAAGTTGAAATGAAATGTTCTGTGTCTATTTCAGGTATGAGTACAATAAATCTAGCATGAGAAGAAGGATGTGTTTTGGTGTAAAAGCCCACTGGCTCCTCGATCGGTGGTTAACATTAGGTTATTGATGAGCAATAAATGACCTGCATCAAAAAACATTGCACTTTATATGGGAAATATATCCTTTTTATGTGGTCCCTTGATGAGTTTTTATATTTAATGCTGAAAATAAAATTAACTTGGTTTTTTTTTTCAACAATTGATTTATTCTCATTCATATCATTATTTTAATTCTATTTAAAAACTGATTTTAAAGGCATCACATGGAAATCATTTATATTGTATGCAAATTTCATCATGAAAAACACTTTCAATTCCATCACATAATAACGCAGACACTTCAAATAACCACTAAGAAAGCCTATTCAGTCCGCTTAGAAGAATCTCCCACTTCCGTTCACTTCCAATATTCGTATACCATAACAAAAAGAAAATCCCATATATTTTGAATGGGATTAAATATAATTAATTTATTATAAAATTATAAAATTAATTATAAAATTAACTAAGGTGTTTTTTCAACAATTGGTTTATTCTCATGCATATAATTATTTTTATTCCATTTAAAAATCGATTTTAAGGATTCGCATAGAAATCATTTACATTATATGTATATATTATAAAAACACTTTCAATTCAATCACATAATAACTCGGACACTTCAAATAACAGCTTAAAAAACCAATACAGTCCACTAAGAAGAATCTCCCACATCCGTTCACTTCCAATATTCGTATACCATAAAAGAAAAAGCAAATCCCATATATTTTGAATCAGGAGTTGTGCTTTACAAACCTCAACGCATACGTTTCCCTCCATTCCATTCGGCGTGCGTTTCAAAGAACGAAAAGTACTTACAGAATGCTAAACATGTAAGGAGGAAATGCTTTCCAAGAATAGTCCCCGGGATCTCTGGAAGGGCTTTTGTTGACTCGCATTCCCACTCGGAAGCTATGGCCACTGACTTCTCCCTCTCTATATTTGCATCTGTGGTCTTTTTTTTCTTTTTTTTTAACATTAACTTTGGTTCAGAAAGTTTACAGTTAGATATGCGCTGCTTTAAACCTTGCAGACTTTAATATTTGTTTTGCCTAGGATATTCTTAGAATCTGTTTATCCTAACCGTTATTTGTTCATGCACTTGGCTTGATGCATAAAATATATTTCTTTAAATAGAACAGGCAAGGTGTGCTCTTGTATTTTTGAATACCGTATTGTAAATTAAATTATTTTCCGAATTACATTATATTTAGTTCTTGGATAAATTGGATAAATATGGGAGTTCGTTGTTGTATTGTATACTATTTTTATTTACAGTTCTGAGTTGAAGACGTATAAATTCTTTTTTCAAATTAGTAGTTTATTTAAAAATTTGTAAGATGGGATATGCTTAAATAACAATGAAATTCAAATGATTTATGAGTTACTTTTATAAAGCGTAATTTTCATAAATTTATTTACTAATAATTCCTTTTTGATATTTAAATTAAAATTATATATTCTATCAACTACACATGTTGGTCATAAATAGTTTTAAAAAATTGTTGACTTTAAATATTTTCCACACAATGTGACAAAAATATTTTCACATTTAAAAATTTATATTTATGTGTTTAGGATATAGAGATGATTATCAAATTACTGGAAACAGCTTAGAGTTATAAGGAATCCTTTACTAATGTGGCGTAGGACCATCTTTGGCATGTAATACAGCTTGGATTCGTCTGGGAATCGACCATTCTAAATAGACCATAAAAGTTCGATGACAATGTTGTAGGGGACTGTACGGGCCGAGGTAGATGTTTCAGTTCATCATTGTGTTAATTAAAGTATAATTGGGTAGGTCCCGCTGCATGAATAAGGAACATTATCCTCCTGGAAATTTCCACCTCCTGCAGGAAACAAAGTTTGCATCATAGGATGGACCAAGTTAGCTAAAATGTTTCTGTACTTCTCCTCAGTGATCCTTCATTACAGGTTTCGGGACAGCAGAAAACCATGGCATGGGTGTTCGTACCATGTCAGATTCACCTCCATTCTTGACTGTTGGATGGAAACAATTACGATCATTATTTTGTAGAAGTGTCCTGCAAACGTGCACACGTCCTATTGTAGGGGAAAGTGTGGAAGATGATTCTTTTAATCATATAATTGTCTTCCATTTGTCAATCGAACAGGTTTTGTGATTGTGACACTCCTGTAGAGGACGTTTGGTCTTAACAGATGTGGCAATTGATTTGGAAATACCTGCTTTGGCATAAATATCCTGTTTATGAAAGTATCTCCTAACTGTAATTATTGGCTCTGGGAAATCCAGATGCTCATTGAGTTCTGCAGTCACATTGGCTGCAGTTGTTTTCTTTTAGACATTACAATCCGCTTCTATAACCTTCGCTTTCTTCTCTTTCACTCAGCTTCTCCTTCTGTCCACTATTTAGTTTGCCGAGTTTGTCTTGCCGTGCTGTATGTACGATGTCATGACTTTAGGCACCGTACTTCTAGAAAATCCTAAAAACTGGGATGTCTTGTTCGCAGTTGCTAAAGCCACTCGGGCTCCTACAAGTTAATTTCTTTAAAAGACTGTGAGGTCGGACATTTAATTCTATTGACAAAATTCCAAGGTATACAACTTCACTAAAGCTATCTCCTACTGCCATGATATATACTTTTTATATTAAAAAGAAAACTCTGGTAACTAAGATTATATTTTAATGCTTACGAAGCGCATTCTTAAA
This sequence comes from Caerostris darwini, assembly GCA_021605075.1. Classification (NCBI taxonomy): domain Eukaryota; kingdom Metazoa; phylum Arthropoda; class Arachnida; order Araneae; family Araneidae; genus Caerostris; species Caerostris darwini. The sequence continues at coordinate 1,533,362 of BPLQ01013881.1, read as the reverse complement.
AGGCGCTGTTATTCACAGGTGTTTCCATTACTTTGATAACCCCATATACTTAAATTGCTTAAAGCGAATGTTTGTCATTTTATTTAGACAAAATCGATTATTTAACCTCGAATTGTCGTTTTCCTATATGTCATCACATTAAAAAGTCTGTTGGTGGCATGTATTGCAGCCACTGTTTTCAGAAATTGAAAAGCACTTTGCCATTGTAATAAAATGTTTACTTATATCATATAATAATAAACTGATTTATGGGATATTTTTTTTCATTTAAGAGATTCAAATGTAGAGTAATTATCTCTGTATCGTTCTAGAATCTAACAGGCTTGTCTGCTCCCTTCTGTAAACTATTCGTATTATGCATAAGAGGAATCCTTACTTCCTGACGTAGTAAGAAAAGGAATAAAATAGATCAATTCAAATTGCAAGCTTTTATAACACTTCTACGTAAACTTACAGGAATGAAAACAATTTATCACAAAACTAAATTTTCTTTCATGCTGACTTCCATATATTTCCGTCCAAAAGTCAAATATTATAAGTGTGAAACTATCACTTATCAACATACCCACCTTCAGTACACACAGAAGGAGATTATTATCAACCCTGATATACATTAGTCTGAGATATATCGGAAACATTTGGATTTGGCAGCAAAGGAAATCATCATTTCGTGGATTTATGACGCCTCCGCATGATGGGCCTTTACATCTAATGAGATTTTCTCCAAGGCGACAGAGTTATTTACCGTAAATGAATTCCTTTGGTTTATGTTATGTTACTAACAATGAAGGCAAGGGAATGTAAAAATGATTTTAGTTGCACATGATTTCTATGATGCCTTTGTTGAACAAAAGTCCTATATTACTTATGGAGGAGGTTGGCATTTTGATATTTCTGTCTTTTACTTTCTTTATTCTAAATTTTTTGGTTTAGAGATATTCGGAATAAATACAATAGAAATAAGTATATTAAGGAAGAATTTTATCATGTTATCCGATAGATCTAATAAAGTGACTTTGTTTTCCGTATCGTATCAATGCAACAATACATTTCATCCGAATAATAGATAAAGGAAAATGGTTATGGTAATTTCAGGACGTTTTGCCAAGAACATTTTACTGTTATATAACATACATTCGAAGAACTTAAATCCATCGTTATTTATTACAATGAAACTATGGATATAATTTTAATAAATACACGTGCAGAAAATCTATGATTTATTTTACTTTTCAGTAATTATTGTTTTTTTTTCTTTGTTTATTGCTTTTTCACATGAAATTTTTGAATAAATACAATAGAAATAAGTATATTAAGGAATAATTTTATTGTGTTATCCTATAGACCTCAATAAAGAGTTTCTTTGTGTATTATATCAATGCAACAATATATTGAAATTTTTGGATGGCATAGGCAAGGACTCTGTTTCCTTATATTTTTCTACTTTTTATTTCTTCAAGTTTTAATTTTTCATTTTTCCAGAGTGCTTGCTCTATTAAATTCACTTAAATTATGTAACTGTTCTAATACTTTAATTTTTGCAATGAATACAGGGAATTTTATTGTCACTTTTTGCCGCAAAGATATTCTCCAAAAAGAAATGTTCGTTGCCTTAGAAATATTACAGCGAATACTTTATTTACGGCTCAGAAGTAATTGGGCATGAGCTAATAAGGAAGAAAGGGATTTGATGCATAGATGTTCCATCTGCGGTCCATACGTAATGTGTACGGGTTAATCGGAAAACAGAAAGAGTTTGTTACGTAGATTATATATCTATGCCTCATACCTAATATCCGCAAGCTAATAAAGAAACACAAAAGGATTTAATGCATTGATGTTCCCTCTATGACTTCGAAGTAATGCGCACGAGCTAATAAGGAAAGAGAAAAGGGTGTACATACTATAGATGCTTCATCTAGGGCTCAGAATTAATATATACGAGCTATTATAATAATAGAAATAGGTTTGATGCAAATATGCTCCATTTACGATTCAGAAGTAATGTGCACAAGATAATACGAAAATAGAAAGTCGTTTGATAGATAGATGATGATGTTGCCATTAATAATTTAAGATACGAGAATATTTGAGGGCTTTTATAATAATACCTATGAAGATCTTCTATTGACAACTTATATGATTGCATTGCAGATTTCCCCATGTGTTATACAGATGCATAATATTTATTTTCTAAAAGAAGTATTCAAGGGTTGTTAATTGTATTTACTATGACGAACATAATTACTTAAACAAATTAAGGATAAAAATGTAAATCAAATATTTCAGTATTATTATTTCAAAATGTCCTTGCGTTTTACAAAGTTCATCACTCATTGTAAACGAGTATTATTAAACCAGTTTAAAAATTTTATGAAAACATTTGATATTTTTACTAAATAATAGAGCTGATAGTTAATCTATAAAATTGATTAAAATTCCGCACAAATCGGTAAAATTGTTCTTCTGATGTCAAGTCATATCACTTCAAATCAAATCAGTTCCTAAAAATATTTTATTAACAATAATTTATGCTGTCAAATCTGTAAAACTAAAAGTAATGGTATAATGGTTTCTAAACAAATGATTACACATTCGCGGAATCTCATTTGGAAAGACTTCATGTTTAGCCATTGTTCCGAGATAAGAACGAAAATGGAATCTTTTACCACAAAATTTTACGACCATCAACAACAAAACTCTCCTGAGGCATCCAATCAAAACCCACTTTCGGACAACAGCGTCAAAATTAACCGAATCTTTTACTGCACTTCGTTATCGGTGGCTTCTCATTTCAGCGGTTCATTCGCACGTGAAATGAAAAACATACATTCCCTTTCCGAAAATTCGAAAACCCCTTCAATTTACACATTTATTCTTATTCATCCCACCCACCCACTTTAATTTTTTTAGTTTTATTTTTATTATAACTCAGCCCTTCTATCTATCTGATATTCCCTCTATCTTTCGAAAACCCTCGTTTTATTTTCATTATCTTCGCAATTCTCCTTTAAGACATTTTCCACTTGGATTCTCGCGGGTTTATTGCCCAAACCTTTCCTTTTTCGAATACCCCGATGTTGGCCGAAAGAAGAAAAAGAGGACGAAAATGGCGGAAAACGATGAAGCGACGACTTCGAAATCACTAGTTTCAAATTTCAAATTTCTGGAGGTTGAAAACGGAATTTAAAATGAAACACATACCCAAAGTAAAGGAAGGACTGGAAAGGATTGAAGGGGATTAAAACACTGCAGGCTAGGTTAGTTGGAAAAGCTAACTGGGACTAGTTCCTTTTAACTTTATATTCGAGCTTTGTGAATCGTAATTGCCTTTGGAAATGTGTGAGGTGTTACCTTGATCCTCTGAGTTTTATAACCGAATGGAGAGATCTTAAGTACTGGAGAATTGCAAAAGTGTATATCTTGACAAAAGAGACATGGTTAATGCTTTTCACAAGATTAATGAAGAGCATTTATACGGTTATTCCACTGTTGGTAAGCACATAACTTGTTTAAATCCCTATCGTGTATTAGCATGGACAGCATGATTTATAGACGCGTTTATTAGTGGATCTTTAACCAACCGCACCAAAGTAGCAAAGTATGAAAAGAAGGATATTTTTCAAATGTTTCTATTTATTACGTGCATGTTAATGAGCTTTTAGTGGATAAGTGATAATTCCCAAAATAATAAAAAGTTCATATGCATTAGTGAATACTTTCCAAAACTTATAAATTCATATAAAATAAAATATTATTCATTATTATTTCAGAATTTTGTTTTACAAAATTTCTAATTCACAGTATTTTAATAAATCAGTTTAAAATTTTTATGAATTAATTTAATATTTTTACTCAAATAATAGAGCGGAAAGGAAAACTTTAAAATTGATTACAATTCTGCACGAACCGATAAAACTGCTTTTCTGTTGGCACATTACATCAAATGAAATTTTCGAAAAGTATTTTATCAACAATAATTTATACTGTCAAATATTCGAAACTAAGTGAAATGGTATAATTGTCTCTGAACAAATGATTATAGATTCGCGGAATCCTATTTGGAAAGAACTCCAACTTCATTTTAGCCATTGTTCCGAGATAAGAACGAAAATGGAATTCTTACCACATAATTTTACGATCATCAACAACATTTTCCTGCAGCATCCAAATCAAAACCCACTTTCGGACAGCAGTGTGAAAATTAACCGAATCTTTTACTGCACTTCGTTTTCGGTAGCTTCTCATTTCACCAGTTCCTTCGCACGTGAAATGAAAAACATACATTCCCTTTCCAAAAATTCGAAAACAACTTCAATTTACACACTTACTCTTATTCATCCCACCTACCCGCTTTATTTTTTTTTTTAACTCGTCTTCTATCTATCTGATATTCCCTCTATCTATTCGAAAGCCCTAGTTTTATTTTCATTATCTTCGCAATTCTCCTTTAAGACATTTTCCACTTGGATTCGCGCGGGTTTATTGCCCAAACCTTTCCTTGTTGAAAAACCCCGATGCTGGCAGAAAGAAGAAGAAGAAGAAGAAAAGGATGAAAATGGCGGAAAACGATGAAGTGACGACTTCGAAATCGCTAGTTTCAAATTTCTGGAGGTTGAAAACGGAATTTAAAATGAAACAGGCCCAAAGTAAAGTAAGGACTCTAAAGGTTTGAAAGGGATTAAAACACAGCAAGCTAGCTTAGGCGGAAAAGTTAACTGGGACTAGTTCCTTTTAACGTTATATTCGAGCTTTGTGAATCTTAATTGCCTTTGGAAATGTGAGAGGTGTTACCTTGATCCTCCGAGTTTTATAACCGAAAGGAGACATCTTAAGTACTGGAGAATTGAAAAAGTGCATATCTTGACAAAAGAGGCATGGGTAATGCTTTTCATAAGATTAATGAAGAGCATTTATACGGTTATTCCACGGTTGGTAAGCACATAACTTGTTTAAATCCCTATCGTGTATTAGCAGGGACAGCATGATTTATAGACGCGTTTATTAGTGGAGCATTAACTAACCGCACCAAAGTAGCAATGTATGAAAAGAAGGATATTTTTCAAAGGTGTCCATTTATTGTTTGCATGTTAATGAGCCTTTCAGTGGATAAGTGATAATTCCCAAAGTTATAATAAAAAATGCATATGCATTGGGGAATACTTTCCAAAATTTATAAAAACATATAGAACAGAAAGGAAGCATTTTCCATCAGGCCACCGAAAATAGAAAGGAGTTTGATGCTTACATGACGATGTATGTTGCCTTTAATTTCAGATACGTTAACAATTGGAGGTGATTATAACAATACGTATGAAAGTCTTCTATTAACAAGTTACAGGATTGTATTGCAGATTGCACTGTGATCAAATTCCTGTGATATACATGCATATGTATATGCACATGAATAATAGTTGTTTCCTAAAAAAAAATATAAGGGGCTGCTAATTGTGTTTACTATGACAAACACTATTACTGGAACAAAGCAGAGAGGAAAATGTAAATTACAGATTTCAGTATTATCATTTGAAAAAGTATTTTTGTTTTACAAAGTTCCTTAATCGTATAAATCATTATAATAAATCATTTCAAAACTTTTATGAATTAATTTAAGATATTTACTCAAATAATAGAAGCGATCGAAAGCCTATAAAATTGATTAAAATTTGTTACAAAACCGATACAACTGTTATTCCGGTGGCATAGCAAATCAAATTAATTCCGAAAAAATATTTTAAAAACAATAATTTATACTGTCAAATCCGCAAAACTAAAAGTAATGGTGTAATGGTATCTGAACAAATGATTACACATTCGTGGAATCTCATTTGAAAAGTTTTCATGTTTAGCCATTGTTCCGAGATAAGAACGAAAATGGAATGCTTTGAAACAAAATTTTACGACCATCAACAACATTCTCTTGAGGCATCCCAATCCAAACTCACTTTCGGACAACGGCGTCAAAATTAACCGAATCTTTTACTGCACTTCGTTATCGGTGGCTTCTCATTTCACCGGTTCATTCGCACTTGAAATGAAAAACATACATTCCCGTTCCAAAAATTCGAAAACCCCTTCAATTTACACACTTACTCTTATTCATTCCACCCACCCACTTTATTTTTTATTTTTATTTTTATTTTAACTCGCCCTTCTATACCTTCTTCGCTTGTATTCCTTGTATCTATTCGAAAACCCTCGTTTTATTTCATTATCTTCGCAATTCTCCTTTAAGACATTTTCCACTTGGATTCGCGCGGGTTTATTGCCCAAACCTTTCCTTGTTGGAAAACTCCGATGTTGGCAGAAAGAAGAAAAAGAGGACGAAAATGGCGGAAAACGATGAAGCGACGACTTCGAAATCGCTGGTTTCAAATTTCTGGAGGTTGAAAACGAAATTTAAAACGAAACACAGACCCAAAGTGAAGGTAGGACTGGATAGGTTTGAAGGGGATTAAAACACTGCAAGCTAGTTTAGGTGGAAAAGTTAACTGGGACTAGTTCCTTTTAACGTTATATTCGAGCTTTGTGAATCTTAATTGCCTTTGGAAATGTGAGAGGTGTTACCTTGATCCTCTGAATTTTATAACCGAATGGAGACATCTTAAGTACTGGAGAATTGCAAAAGTGTATATAGTGACAAAATAGACATGTTTAATGCTTTTCGCAAGATTAATGAAGAGCATTTATACGGTTATTCCACGGTTGGTAAGCACATAACTTGTTTAAATCTCTATCGTGTATTAGCATGGACAACATGATTTATAGGTGCGTTTATTAGTAGAGCATTAAAAACCGCACCAAAGTAGCAAAGTATGAAAAGAAGAACATTTTTCAAAGGTATCCATTTATTACCTGCATGTTAATGAGCCTTTTAGTGGATCAGTGATAATTCCCATAATAATAATAAAAAAAAAAGGCATATGCTTTGGGGAATACTTTCCAAAATTTATCAATATATATATGATAAAAGGAAGCAATTTAAAAGTATTTATTTCATTAATCTGAGCTATGACTAAATATATATCCATTTTGTTTTAAAATATACAAAATTCAAATTTTTTATACTTTTTTTATAATTGCGCGTATTTATTATGGAGAAAAAAGTATTATATTGAATTTGAAATAATAATTATCCCACATTAATTATGCATTACGGATAATTAATAATTATATTCCATAAAATTACTTATTTTCTACAAAGAATATTTTCTTACTGAAAATATTCTTTGTAGAAAAAAAGTAATTATTCTTTAAAAAATGCAAAATTAAATCAATATTGAGTTAATTTTGCATGCCCGGAAGATCATGGGTATATATTCGACAAGAGTTGACGGAGAGTAATGGATAGAAGTAATGTGTACAAATTAATATTAAAATAGAAAACTTTGGTTTGGTTTGTCGCTCTACAGACTTTAGGCTAATTAGACCGGGATCTACAGTTAAACGTGGATTCCGAACCACCAACAAACTTTCATGCCACTCCCAGGAATCAAACCTGAAGCTTATGATACAAAGGCCAGAGCGTAAGCCAATTGACCATCAAGCCGCTGAAAATAGAAAGAATTTTGATACAGAGATGACGATGTACGTTGGCCTTAATTTCACGTACACGGACAATTGAGGGTGATTATAATAATACGTATGAATGTCTTCTATCGACAAGTGATAGAGCTGTATTGATGATTTCCCCATGATCTAATTCTTGCGATACGCATGCATAGAAATATATACATGTTTAGATAAGCATGCATAATTATTTCCAAAAAGAAAAATATAAAAGGCTATAGATTGTATTTAAAGAAGAACTCAATTTACTTAAACAAATTAAAGAGAAAAATGTACAATGCTCATTTCAGTATTATTATCGCAAAATGTCTTTGTGAGTTACAAAATTCTTTACACGTTATATTTTAATAAATCAGTTTAAAATTGATATGTTTTCATTTAATATTTTTACTGAAATAATAGAGCTGATCGTTAACCTATAAAATTGATTACAATTCCGCATAAACCGCTAAAAATGTTCTTCTGATGGCATATGAAAACAAATCAATTCCGAAAAATATTTTATTAACAATAATTTATAATGATAAGTTCACAAAACCAAAAGTAATGTCATAACGCTATCTGAACAAATGATTACACATTCGTGAAATCTCATTTAAGAAAATTTCATGTTTAGCCATTGTTCCAAGATAAGAACGAAAATGAAATGTTTTACCACAAAATTTTACGACCATAAACAACATCCTCCGAGATATCCCAATCAAATCCCACTTTCGGACAATAGCGTCAAAATAAACCGAATCTTTTACTGCACATCGTTATCGGTGGCTTCTCATTTCACCGGTTCATTCGCACGTGAAATGAAAAACATACATTCTTTCCGAAAATTCGAAAACCCCTTCAATTTACACACTTACTCTTATTCATCCCACCTACCCACTTTATTTTTTTTTTTTTTTAACTCGTCTTCTATCCATCTGATATTCCCTCTATCTTTCGAAACCCTCGTTTTATTTTCATTATCTTCGCAATTCTCCTTTAAGACATTTTCCACTTGGATTCGCGCGGGTTTATTGCCCAAACCTATCCTTGTTGGAAAACTCCGATGTTGGCAGAAAGAAGAAAAAGAGGACGAAAATGGCGGAAAACGATGAAGCGACGACTTCGAAATCGCTGGTTTCAAATTTCTGGAGGTTGAAAACGGAATTTAAAATGAAACACAGACCCAAAGTAAAGGAAGGACTGGAAAGGTTTCAAGGGGATTAAAACACTGCAACCTAGCTTAGGCGGAAAAGTTAACTGGGACTAGTCCTTTTAACGTTATATTCGAGCTTTGTGAATCGTAATTGCCTTTGGAAATGTGAGAAGTGTTACCTTGATCCTCTGAGTTTTATAACCGAATGGAGACATCTTAAGTACTGGAGATATGCAAAAGTGTATATCTTGACAAAAGAGTCATGGTTAATGCTTTTCGTAAGATTAATGAAGAGCATCTATACGGTTATTCCACGGTTGGTAAGCACATAACTTGTTTAAATCCCTATCATGTATTAGCAGGGACAGCATGATTTATAGGCGCGTTTATTAGTGGAGCATTAACTAACCGCACCAAAGTAGCAATGTATGAAAAGAAGGATATTTTTCAAAGGTGTCCATTTATTGTTTGCATGCTAATGAGCCTTTTAGAGAATAAGTGACAATTCAAAAATAATAATAAAAAATGTATATGCATTGGGGAATACTTTCCGAAATTTATAAATTCATATACGTTAAAATATAATTCAGGATTATTTCAAAATTTTCTTTTACAAAATTCCTAATTCGTTGTATTTTTATAAATCAGTTTAAAATTTTTATGACTTCGTTTAATATTCTTACACAAATAATAGAGCTGATCGTCAACCTATAAAATTGATTAACATTTCGCACAAACCGGTAAAAATGTTCTTCTGATATCATATCATATCAAATCAAATCAATTCCGAGAAATATTTTATTGAGAATAATTTTTACTCCCAAATCCGCAAAACTAAAAGTAATAGTATAATGGTTTCTGAACAAATGATTACACATTCGCGAAATCTCATTTGGAAAGACTTCATGTTTAGCCATTGTTCCGAGATAAGAACGAAAATGGAATGTTTTACCACAAAATTTTACGACCATCAACAACATTCTCTTGAGGTATCCCAATCAAAACCCACTTTCGGACAACAGCGTCAAAATTAACCATATATTTTACTGCACTTCTTTATCGGTGGCTTCTCATTTCACCGGTTCATTCGCACGTGAAATGAAAAACATACATTCTTTACGAAAATTCGAAAACCCCTTCAATTTACACATTTATTCTTATTCATCCCACCCACCCACTTTATTTTTTTTTTTTTTATTTCAACACCTCCCTTCTATCTCTCTTCTATTCCCTCTATCTATTCGAACCCTCGTTTTATTTTCATTATCTTCGCAATTCTCCTTTAAGACATTTTCCACTTGGATTCGCGCAGGTTTATTACCCAAACCTTTCCTTGTTGGAAAACTCCGATGTTGGCAGAAAGAAGAAGAAGAGGATGAAAATGGCGGAAAACGATGAAGCGACGACTTCGAAATCGCTGGTTTAAAATTTCTGGAGGTTGAAAATGGAATTTAAAATGAAACACAGGCCCAAAGTAAAGGGAGGACTAGAAAGGTTTGAAGGGGATTAAAACACTGCAAGCTAGTTTAGGTGGAAAAGTTAACTGGGACTAGTTCCTTTTAACGTTATATTCGAGCTTTGTGAATCTTAATTGCCTTTGGAAATGTGAGAGGTGTTACCTTGATCCTCCGAGTTTTATAACCGAATGGAGACATCTTAAGTACTGGAAAATTGCAAAAGTGTATATCTTGACAAAAGAGACATGGTTAATGCCTTTCATAAGATTAATGAAGAGCATTTATACAGTTATTCCACGGTTGGTAAGCACATAACTTATTTAAATCCCTATCGTGTATTAGCATGGACAGCATGATTTATAGACGCGTTTATTAGTGGACATTAACTAAGCGCACCAAAGTAGCAATGCATGAAAACAGGGATATTTTTCAAAGATGTTATTTGTTACCTGCATTTTAATGAGCCTTTCAGTGGATAAGTGATAATTCCTAAAATAATTATAGAAAATGTATATGCACTGGAGAATGCTTTCCAAAATTTATATATATACTATATATATCATAAAAGGAAGCAATTTAAAAGTATCTATTTTTGAATCTGAGCTGATACTAAATATTTATCAGTTTTGTTAAAAAAATACAAATTTTATATTTTCGATAATTTTTTTAAATTTCACTTAATTATTATGGAATAAGAATAAATGTGATATTGAATTTGAAATAATAATTATTCTACACTAATTGTGCTGTGTGGATAATTAATATTTACAATCTATAAAATTACTTTTTTTTCTATAAAGGATTTTTCTATATGTCAATAGAGCATTAATTTTCATTCCTGAAAAAACTCTGATAGATATTCGACAAGCATATACAAAGAAGCTTCTGTGGAGACCGTAGCTGGTCTGGATATTAGCACTATAAATTACTAGGCCAGAATGACCTGTACAGAAGATGGGAAACCCACGATGATATTAGTGAAGAAGGACATTAAAAATTGCTATAAAAAAATAAGTGCACCCTTCTCCTACCATGCAGTACACGTTAGACAATACAAAGTCTGCTACATATCTGCCATGTGGATAGCAAATTACTTCTGATCAAAGTGACCGACATTTGAAAACAATAAAATGCTTAAAATTCTAAACGATGGAGTTTTCGAAATACATATAAAAAAGTAGACTGTCTTCAGAATTAATAACTAAAACATATTACTCCAAAAAAAGCAGAAATAATAAAATTTTAATGTTAAGAACACAACTTTATTATATTATTAATATTTTACCTAAAAATCAGAGGTGAAGAGTTGGGACAAGGCATTTTTAAGGAGTCGGCTTTTAAAATCCACTGCCAACTATTTCATAAAATAAATTTTATTTGCCAAAATTCTAGGGGTCGAGGTTAAAGAAGGATGTCAAGAAGGAAATTCAGTTGAATCCTTCAATAATTCAACCTGCAGCTAAGGCACTTATTGCTTTAGTAAGTTGATGAGAGACCATTCTCAGTATTGAAGCTTATAAAAAGCTATCTTAGATCAATAATGAAATAAAGTCTTATAGGAGCTATTCGAATTTTAAGAAAAAATTGGAACTTTTACAAATATGAGATGTATTACAAATATAGCATTTTTGAGCTTAAAATCTACAATTATCTTTTTCTTGTTTTATGCCATTCTATAATATTCTTGTATCGTGTAATTGATACTTGTTTATATTGATATTTGTTAATTTGGGACAATTATTGTAAGAAGTATGTATTTTTTTTTTGGCAAAATTTAGAACGTTAGTGCAAATACGACACCTTTAACTATATACAAATTACATTGTTATGAAAAATTTGTCATATATGTAAATAGATAAAGAGAGAGTACAATAAATGTCACTGCATTTATATCAGATATCCTAATAAATCCATTATCAAAGATTATAGTACATAAAATTACACAAAGATGAGACAGATGTCGAAATGTTTTCGCTTACTCTCTGAACAATTTAGAAATACTTTATTCTATTCAAATAGGATTAATTAATAAAGATACATGCATAAAATTAAAGGTAAGTTTTAATCTCATTTAAAAATAATTTTCAATCAATTAATTTGATATATAAGTGCACTAAATTTTTATACTAGATTAGCTTTATGATATATAATTGAAACTTTAAGGAAAACGAAAATATAACTATAATTTCGTACTAATCTACTACTTTAATAATAATTATAATTCCATTTATTACTGTCAAAATTCCAATTATTATGGTAGTAACAAATGATATTAAAGTACATATTGAAAATAACAATAACTATTTTACTAATGGGCAAAAGAACTAATATGTTTACTAATGGGCAAAAGAACTATTATGTTTACTAATGGACAAAATAAATAATATGTTTACTAATGGACAAAATAAATAATATGTTTACTAATGGACAAAAGAACAAATATGTTTACTAATGGACAAAATAAATAATATGTTTACTAATGGACAAAAGAACTAATATGTTTACTAATGGGCAAAAGAACTAATATGTTTAATAATGGGCAAAAGAACTAATATGTTTACTAATGGACAAAAGAACACTAAATTTTTAATATAAGTGCACTAAATTTTTATACTAGATTAGCTTTATGATATATAATTGAAACTTTAAGGAAAACGAAAATATAACTATAATTTCGTACTAATCTACTACTTTAATAATAATTATAATTCCATTTATTACTGTCAAAATTCCAATTATTATGGTAGTAACAAATGATATTAAAGTACATATTGAAAATAACAATAACTATTTTACTAATGGGCAAAAGAACTAATATGTTTACTAATGGGCAAAAGAACTATTATGTTTACTAATGGACAAAATAAATAATATGTTTACTAATGGACAAAATAAATAATATGTTTACTAATGGACAAAAGAACAAATATGTTTACTAATGGACAAAATAAATAATATGTTTACTAATGGACAAAAGAACTAATATGTTTACTAATGGGCAAAAGAACTAATATGTTTAATAATGGGCAAAAGAACTAATATGTTTACTAATGGGCAAAAGAACTAATATGTTTACTAATGGACAAAAGAACACTAAATTTTTAATATAAGTGCACTAAATTTTTATACTAGATTAGCTTTATGATATATAATTGAAACTTTAAGGAAAACGAAAATATAACTATAATTTCGTACTAATCTACTACTTTAATAATAATTATAATTCCATTTATTACTGTCAAAATTCCAATTATTATGGTAGTAACAAATGATATTAAAGTACATATTGAAAATAACAACAACTATTTTACTAATGGGCAAAAGAACTAATATGTTTACTAATGGGCAAAAGAACTAATATGTTTAATAATGGGCAAAAGAACTAATATGTTTAATAATGGGCAAAAGAACTAATATGTTTACTAATGGACAAAAGAACACTAAATTTTTAATATAAGTGCACTAAATTTTTATACTAGATTAGCTTTATGATATATAATTGAAACTTTAAGGAAAACGAAAATATAACTATAATTTCGTACTAATCTACTACTTTAATAATAATTATAATTCCATTTATTACTGTCAAAATTCCAATTATTATGGTAGTAACAAATGATATTAAAGTACATATTGAAAATAACAATAACTATTTTACTAATGGGCAAAAGAACTAATATGTTTACTAATGGGCAAAAGAACTATTATGTTTACTAATGGACAAAATAAATAATATGTTTACTAATGGACAAAATAAATAATATGTTTACTAATGGACAAAAGAACAAATATGTTTACTAATGGACAAAATAAATAATATGTTTACTAATGGACAAAAGAACTAATATGTTTACTAATGGGCAAAAGAACTAATATGTTTAATAATGGGCAAAAGAACTAATATGTTTACTAATGGGCAAAAGAACTAATATGTTTACTAATGGACAAAAGAACACTAAATTTTTAATATAAGTGCACTAAATTTTTATACTAGATTAGCTTTATGATATATAATTGAAACTTTAAGGAAAACGAAAATATAACTATAATTTCGTACTAATCTACTACTTTAATAATAATTATAATTCCATTTATTACTGTCAAAATTCCAATTATTATGGTAGTAACAAATGATATTAAAGTACATAGAAAATAACAATAACTATTTTAAATGGGCAAAAGAATATGTTTACTAATGGACAAAATAAATAATATGTTTACTAATGGACAAAAGAACTAATATTTTATAATGGGAAAAGAACTAATATGTTTAAATGGACAAAAGAACTAATATGTTTACTAATGGGCAAAAGAACTACTAATGGGCAAAAGAACTAATATGTTTACTAATGGGCAAAAGAACTAATATGTTTACTAATGGGCAAAAGAACTAATATGTTTACTAATGGGCAAAAAGAACTAATATGTTTACTAATGGGCTAATATGTTTAAAGAACTAATATGTTTACTAATGGGCAAAAGAACTAATATGTTTACTAATGGGCAAAAGAACTAATATGTTTACTAATGGGCAAAAGAACTAATATGTTTACTAATGGACAAAAGAACACTAAATTTTTAATATAAGTGCACTAAATTTTTATACTAGATTAGCTTTATGATATATAATTGAAACTTTAAGGAAAACGAAAATATAACTATAATTTCGTACTAATCTACTACTTTAATAATAATTATAATTCCATTTATTACTATCAAAATAATTCCAATTATTATGGTAATAACAAATGATATTAAAGTACATATTGAAAATAACAATAACTATTTTAAAAGTTTCATTTCAGCCATCATTTTCATTTTAGCCATTTTTTTTCATCCAGTCTTCATCCTTCAAATATGTTTCTTTTTTTTTTTTAAATACAATTGCTCACTACAGGAAAATTTTAAGCCCATTTAAATTTATTTTATAAATAAATGCACTGCATTTTTATGTTTTATTAGCCTTATGATATATAGACTGAAACTACAATGAAAATTCCATTTGAATAGTAGCAGATTTGCTACTAATCTGCTACTAATCTATGGATACTAATCTGCTACTTTAATAATAATTATAATTCCATTTATTACCATCGAAATTCCAATTATTATGGTAGCAGTAAATGATAGGAAAGTACATATTGAAAATAACAATAACTATTTTAAATGTTTCATTTTTAATTGCATCAGCCTGTATCCTTCGAATATGATATGTTTAAAAAAATACAACTGCTCACTATCGTTAATAGAGCTTAGCATATAAATAATACTTTGTGATAAAACGTATATCCGAATTGAATACCAAATTAAGCACAGGCTTTCAGCAGGGCAATTCATTAGCAGCAAGCAAAACAAAATGAATAATTAAGGGACGGGATTAAACTGAAAGGCTGAGAGCTATTGATTTGAACAAAGAAGTCTAATGATTACAGGCTGGGGGTTCAGAAATACCTACCGAGAGGCATTTAAAATAGTTTTGATGGAGGCCATTAATATCTCTGACTGTTTTGGATATATTTTAGTTTGGGGGAACTCCAGTTTTGAAAACGGACCCGTCGTGCAATCATCATATTAATTATGGATAACATTCCTCTCTCGAGAGGATTTGTTTGGATTTCGGGGCAATATTAATTGAATTTTCAAAGGATTTTTGGACAGGATTAATTTCCTGCTCGAACGGGGAAAATATTAGCTTTTGTGAAATATTGCTGAAGAATGTCATTGCTGCTTCGCTAATGTTGTCATTGTCAAGCCAAGTGTATACTTAAATTTTCAAAATTGCATTCATTTTCCAAGTAAGCAGTTTAATGGTAAATTTGTTTCTCGAGAAAGTTAAATGTTATTGTACTTAAAAAGATTCAGAAGAATTAGAAAGTTATATTTTGTTGGATAATTTTTTTAATAACTGGTATTTTAAAAAGGTAAGCAAATAGGCTATACAGAGCAAGGTAAATTTTCAGTTTAATAAAATAAACACTTAAGTATGAAAAAAGTCCATATAAGCAGTTTAATAGTAAATTTTCTACTCGACAAAGTTACTAAGAGATCCAGAAGAATTTAAGTTACATTTTATTTGTGATTTTTTTAATTACTGGGGTTTTAAAAAGTTTAGCAAATGCACCATGCAATGCAACGTAAATTTTCAGGTTAATAAAATAAATACTTAAATATGAAAAAAAGTCCAAGTAGCAGTATAATAGCAAATTTTCAACTCGACACAGTTAAATGTTATTGTACTTTAAGAGATTCAGAAAAATATTAGTTATATTTTATTGGCGATTTTTTTTTTTAATAATTGGTACTTTAAAAAGTTTAGTAAATGTCAAGATGGAGATGTAAGGGAATTTTCAGTTTAATATAATGAACACTTAAATATGAATTTTGTAATAAATTTACATATTCATCCGCCTAAATAGTTGAGTTTTTATTAACATAAAACGTTTGCATCGAAACACTTATGTACTCGTGTAATATTGCTGAAGAATTTCATTGCTAATGTTACCATTGTCAAGCCAAGTGTATACTTAAATTTTCAAAATTGCATTCATTTCCAAGTAATAGTTTAATGGTAAATTTGCTTTTCGACAAAGTTAAATGTTATTCTACTTTAAGAAATTTCAGAAGAATATAAGTTATATTTTATTGGTGATTTTTTTTAATAATTGGGATTTTAAAAACTTTCAAATATGCCATGAAATGCAACAAAATTTTTCAAAAAAATTTCAAATATGATATGAAATACAAGGTAAATTTTAGTTTAATAACATAAACACTTAAATATTCAGTTTAAAAAAATAAAAATTAAATATGAATTTTTATAATAAATTTAAATATGCATCTGTCTAGATAGTTGAGCTATTATGAACACAGAACATTTTGAATCGAAACATTTACATTCGCAGAAATTATTTATTGCCTATAATTCTCAGGTCCTTTGTTTTTACAAGAAACAACCTGATTGACATTTCGTCATTTTTCATTTCATTTTTTCAAATAACAGAGTAATTACAATATTTAGGCTCCTTTTAACTTACAGTTTTTATCTTTATTTCTGTTGATTTACTTATTTTTAATATTATAGAATTCAGAAAAATGAGTCACAAAAACTGAGACATACAAAAAAAAAAAAAAATCATATGCTTGATAATTCAAGGTCATACAGACAAAAGGTAAATTTCGACTACCCCATTTTCTTCTGCTAAGAGGGACATTTGTGTAGTATAATTGGAAAGCATTGAACTGCAAAATAAGTTAATCATAAACTGTACAAATATACAATGATACTCATATTCCGGACACAAACAAAAGGTAAATTTCGACTACACTATTTTCTTCTGGTGGGAAGGACATTTGTGAAGGATGATTGGAAAGCATTGAACTGCAAAATAAATTAATCATAAAATGTACAATACAACTCATATTGCGGATTAAAAAAAGAGACATCATAAAATGATCAATAATAGTAAAATTGTAAAATTTTTGCAATACGATAACGTAATTTAATTATTGTATTTTTAAAATGTAGCAAAATAATTCAAAAATTGTTGGAATAGTATGATTTGTTAGGCTTTTGTTGTAGTGATGAAATTATACATTTACGTTTTTAAAAGTTATTTAGGTGAACATATGTTGCATTTAGAAACTGTTGAAAATCGAATGTGAACAAAGCAATAATGAAAAAAGGGTTTTAATATTGTATTAGCTGATATATTAAATGAATATATTGTATTAAAAAGAAATTATTCTTAAAAAGTAAAAGTTTGATTTAAAGAGAAAAAAACAACTTTAAATTCTTAAAAATAAAAAATATTAATATTTTTATATAATTGCCGATTTTTGCTGTTTCAATATATTTATCACATTTTCTGAAATTGCTGTTATAACTTTGTTTTGACGATTTTAAACAATACAACAATGTTTTCAATTATTTGTTCATGTTTTACAGCATCACAAAAAAACTTAGTTAAAATCTTTTCAAAAATCTGATTAAACGTCCTTTAGACAAAAAAAAATTTCTGGAGACAAATATAAGAACGAGATTGATTTAAAACATCCTATTTTCTACAAGCCAACATAATCTTATCTCTATGAAACTCTACTGTACACATTTCTTTTCAGATTTTCAGACAGAAAAAAAAAAAATTCTTCTCATTTATTACATTTTAGAGAACGAACTAACTCGAAAAGTTAGTAGTTCCACAGTGGCAGTACTAATACGTTCTTACAACAGTATGGTTTTTGCAAAGGGCATAGAAGAATAACGGACGAATGAGATTTAATCAAGAAGAGTTTTTACGATTTTTTTCTTTCCCTTTCAATTTCTTCCTTTTTTTTTTTTTTTTTTTCTTTTCTTAATTCTTTTCTTTTCTTCTGTTTTTTCCTGCAGCAAGCACAGTCATGGAATTAAATAATAGAAAGTCTTCAAAATGAAGGTAACAAGAGAAAAAAGAATCAAAAGTTAAAAATAATATAAGAAAAAAAACTAAGAAAAGGAGATATTAGAAGAGATATCAAGAGATTGCACTCCCTTCAATACACTCTTAGAGTTAAACTAATATTTGCCGATACTCGCTTCAGTGAAGTCTGTGCAGTCTAATATGAAAGACAGTCAGACTTTTAAAACAATTTTCATTTCACAGAAAACTTAGTTTCTTACTGATGTGTCTTTAATTCTTTTTTTTTTTCTTTCTTCTTGTTCATTCCTTTTGTTCTATCTCCACCAGGGCAACTTCTTTCTTTTTCAAATTACTTTGGATGACACAAGACTACTGTTTTGATTTTTCAGTTTGTGCATCTTGTGTGTTGGTATGGAAAGAACAGTTGTTTCTCTGGCCAGAATCTTACGTCAAACAAATGTAATAAATATTTGCAGACTGGATTCTGCCTTGATTCGTCATTACTTTGTATAAAGAAGAGTTCTGTCATGTTTGTTCAGCTCCTCGTTGTATTTTTTTATTCAGGAGAATTTAAACATGGATTTGTTGTAGCATAAAAACTAAGACAAAATAAAATCCATTTATTCCAGAGGAAAAATTCAGTATTATATCAGACACATCAAATATTCGACTGTTTATTTTCCAGAAAATTAAAATCATATCAAACGAAACTGAGAGAGAGGTAATTTTTAATAAAAACATCTATCTTCCAAGTTAAATATTCTAAGAATGAATGTATTAAATTGTTGATAAGAATTGGATAAAATATTTTTTTTCCAATCAAACATTTCGAAACCTAATTTGATTTCTAAACTATTCTCTATAACTATACTAAATAACATGAATATTAAACTGCAGTGTAATTATTTTGATCTTTTATAACTAGAAAGGTTATTTTATAAAGTTTTAAAACAATGAAGTTAAATATTCAAGACGTAATCAAATAAATGATAGTTATTTATGCTGAAAGTAGAAACTTTAAATAATTAAAAAGCAATAGGCATATTTCTGAGAAATTTTATATGATGATTTCAAATCTTTTTGAAATATCTTTAAAATTTAATTTCATTATTAACTAAATGTTATAATTGAGTGAGTTTGAATAAATTAAACTGCATGCTTTCTTCATATGCTCAATAGCTCCATGGTGCTCTAAAGGCCGTCTATCGACCGGCAGATTTCGATAAAGGTGACGTTTTCATTTGACGGGGTAGGTTGTCAGTCCTATGCCCAACGCTTTGCAGTCATATTAGATAGGAACCTAAGTGGATTCCGAAAACGGTTTACGGTTTAAAGTGGATTTGGTTTAGTTACAGTTAAAGTGCTCCGATAACGGTTTAAAGTGGATTCCGAAACACTACAAACATCCATGGCACCCAGCGCCAGAGCGCTAGTCACTCGACCATCGGGCCCAAACTACATATCTTGTACATCCAGAAATTATATTTCATAAAATCTTAAATATGACGATTTAAATGAAATGAGGAATTTATTTAAAATTTATTATTTAGAATACAACTAAATAAAAACATAATTAAGTTGAAAACATTTATTATACAGAAATAAAAAGGATATTTTTAATGCTGAAGATATATAGAGCTAAAGGAATTCCATGAAGAAATATTGTTAAATTTTAATTTTGAAAAATCAGATATTCTATTATATATTACATTTAGATATTTTATTATATATTATATTTAGATATTCTATTATATATTATATTTAGATATTCCATTCAGCTGAGTATTTTCGAAATAATATGCAACAAGAAAAATGAAAAAAGAATTAAAACATGGTTGTTTCACTTAAATATCTTTTGTAAAGGCAAATAGGATTTATTGATTTTTTTTCAAATTTTATAAAATGATAATGATATTAATTTTATTCAGAATTCCTTTAATATTTAATGAAATAAATTCTTTGACAGTTAAAAGACATCATAAATTAAAAAAAAAAATTGAAATTTGATCAGCTTCATAATAAAAGTGCATTGACAAAAAATATAGTTTTAAACAATAAAATGGTTAAATAAAATGGCCAATAAAATGGTTTTTAATCATTCTCAAATTATTATTATTATTTATATCTCCAAGATCAATCAATTCAGAAAAATAGACTTCAATATAAATTTATTTCAGATATTTTCTTGTTGCATAGTACTTTTATACATCCATGTGAGGATTACCACAACACAGTTGTCTGTATAAATAATATTCTTGCTTTGACAAGTACTGTGAGATGTCGCCTATCGAAAAGTCTTCTTTCTTCCAGCAAGCTTTAGCAAGTTCTGGAGCGTCGAATTCAATGTATGGTCAGACAGCCCTTACAATTTTTGGACTGTATCGCATAAAAGTCGTTGGATTTGAAGTCAGTGTAGAAATAAAAGAAGCCAGCACTGCTTTTGATGAATGGAGTTCGAAGCAGAAATGATTTTACTAAAGCAATGATGTTTCAAAGTGTTAGTAAATAACTCTGGAACATAATGCCATGGGCTCTAAACGTCAAAACATTTGGAGACTGTCCAAAAAATGGCAACAACAGTTATGGACCAACTTGCTTGAATAAAATGAGACTAAAAATAACTCTACACAATAGCATAACCATAGAGCAAGGATAATAATTGTTTGATAGATTTGTGTGTAAGTCTTTTATCAAATATAACTCGCCGCGTTGCTTTGTATGTCACCCTTTACCCACATATATGCATAAATTAATAAAAAAAGAGATTATTTTGAAATTGAGTGTCAGCTTCAATACATTATTTTCAATTGCTATTCGTTCAAATAATATACTATTAATGTTTTAATATTTGAATTGCAATTAAAGAGACAATAGAAAGTTTCTGTTAAACCTGATTATCTATTTACATTCAATCTTGTAATCTGATGTTCTCAGCTAAATAAATATTACTTTAGTGAGGGTTGAGAATTAAAATTTAGCGTTAGATTTATCATGATTATTATGGTTAGCACTGTAACGATATATCAAAATCCTTTAATAAGAATTATTTGCTATCGATGCGCTAAATCAAACACAGATGCCAATAAGATTATTTAAAGTTAAACAGAGAATTGAGTAAAATTAATTCGGAAAAACATATAAAACTTAATTATTTGATATTATTCAGCATATAAAATATTTGATTCACATTGGAAAGTACATCAAATTTCCATACAAAGAATAAAAAGAAAGCATCATACATTAAAAAAAAATTATCAAATTATTCCAAAAAATATAATCATCCCTAACATTCATATTAATTTATAATTGCATTAAAATACAGTAAATTATATAAAAATTTGAAATTGTGAAATTTTTAATAAAATTTCAATAGATGTGGCATACAATAATTGATTCTCTTAGTTTAAAAAGATATTAATTTCTGAATATCAGTATGCATATAAGACGTGGATGTGTATTCTTGTAAGGCGTGCATAAAAATTTATGTAATGCATGAAAAAAAAAACCCTGGAATTTTCTTTTCGAAGAACATTGCTAATTAATTTACATAGTTAAAATGATATAGAATAAAAAGCACATTTATTATTTTGCTATATGTATTATATTTCTTAAGCCAATCTTAGATATGTAGTGTTATTATTATTTTCAAACATGTATTATATTTCTTAAGCCAACTTTAGATATGCAGTGTTATTATTATTTTATTCAATAGAAATATTTTAAGTCCATTACTTCTAAACAGTAAGTATTATTTATTATTCTCTTGCAGTCATTTTGGTAAACATAAATCCAAAGATAAATATGTTTGTTTTCGGAAACATGATGCCCTTTTTATCTGGCCTGTTTAACAATAACAAATCATACTTTATATTTTTATTTATGACGCAAAGGCATAATTTAGAGCTTAATTTTGATGGAAAGTAAGATACTTTACCACATGATTTGTTTTACATCCATTAACAACGAAAAGTCTGTAAATAAATTGCCTTTTTTTGCATTAATTTTAATCAAAAGGGGAATATTGTGTGGAAGTATTACTTTTTTAAAAGAAGGAAAATAAGATTTTCGGCAAGAAAATATTTTTGTTCCATTTACTTAGATTTTTTTATGTAAATCATGAAAGCAATGATTTGCTAGTTTATGAACAAGATAATACAATAGTGATTCTCAAATATTTTGAAGTCGGGATACATATAAAAGCCTACAAATAATTGTAGATCACTATATACAAATTTCTGTAAATAATCACCCGCTACTAGTGCCTCACAGTTTTATATCCAAATGGTCAACTCCACAAATTACTGCTACATATAGGGAATCTTAGAGGCTGCAATGACAATAACAATCACATAGACGCTAGCGCTCCATATAGCAAGACAACCAACCATGGAAGTTAGTTGTCCGCTCTCGTAAACCTTCTTTGGCGCATTATTGCTATTTGACGACTTTTTATATGTAGAAAGAAGAAAATAAAGCAACCAAAAAAAGGTAACTGTTTGAAATGAAATCTATCCTTAAATGAGAATACAATAAAAAGTAACATTTATTTTTATATCTGGACACAAATTTCTGTGGAATAACATAGGCCGCACCCGGAAATCTTTTAGGGCACACCAGTACGTCCTGACCCCATTGAGAACCACTTTAATATAATAATAAAAAACAAAGAAGAAAAATTGTTATTCGGAAAAAGTATGACCGTGTATGATGATAACAATCAAGACAATTTAGTTGTAGAACGCTATGTTTTTTAGGGGGAAATTGCGGGAAAAGACTTGTTTGGGGGAAACGCTATGTTTATTGGGAATTAACTGCCATATGACACTCGAATTAGTAAATACGCGTGAATGTCTTTATGGAAAACATATATTTTCGTTACTACCCATCGGTTGGCCGCTCGTGATAAAAAGGTGGAACTAGTAGCCCACAGTTCTATCCTATTTGCAATGCTGCATGGTGAAATATATATTTTCATTTATTGATTCAAATATAAATACGCGTGAATATTAATTATATTTAAAATATATTATTATATAAATATGTAAACTGTTTATATGTCTTACTGCATAAAATTAAGAAAATATATGAAGAAGAGCATCCTCAAAATGCCATTCGTTGGAATGTTCGCATAAAATTACAGCGATAAAATGGCTGTGAAAGAAAGAAGATTCTACCCATAGTTTACTCTCAATAAAGCTGAATCTACGACTAGCTATTCGAAATACACGGAACTTTAAAATGCAAAAAATATATTGAGGTTCGATTAATGTAATCCCATTATTTCTTGTTTCAAAAAGTAAAAACAAATACTTTGAATACCTGGTTAAATTTACTTTACATTAAATACTTTTCTACGTAAAAATCCTTTACCTTAAACTCATTTTACGAAATCAAAGTTATGAAACACGTTCTTTTTTTTAAATAACACTCTACCATAACTACGTAAATTATACAGATACACGCATTCATACTTACTCAGCTGAAGCTGTAAAGCCACAATATCCTACGTACAACAAGCGTTTAATTTAACGCTACGTCATTCGCTGTTATTCCTACCACCAATATTTTTATTCCTGAAATCTCCAGCATCGTTTTTCCTCCCATCTCTCTCCTCAGAAAGAAGCAATTAAAGTAAGTCTTGAGGGGAACGAGAAGTAAGAAAAAAATATCAAGAATTAATCACGAATAACCGTTATTTGATCTCAAACCTTTCTTTTCACTTTTGTAGCCGCTGCCCTCCTCTTTCTCCTGACTGATACCCAGATAGGATAAACCACATACCCGTGACCAGCCATAAAAGGGTGAAGTTAGTACGCTTCAATCATATGGTTCGTTGCGCACGTAACCTCTTCCGCACGGAAATGGGATTTAAAAAAATAATTAAGTTGGACGAAAGGGGAAAAAAAAATTCCACGAAGAGAATTCCTCGAAGTTAATTGGCGGCCGGGAGTCACTTAGACGCAGGATCTCTGTCCTTAGTCCCTAAACTTATATGGCGTTATGCAAGTTAGAAGAAGAGAGACAGAGTCATCTTTTTTAATAGGCTTACTACACTCGGTCTTTTTTTTTTCCCCTTGAAAATTTTATGCACTCGGTTATCTGCTGTGTCATTTCATATTTAGAGATTCATGAATAAATTTACCTCTTAGTCAGTTATATCTGACAGATTGAATGGAGCTTGTTTAAGCACTAGAAGTTTATTAACGTGTTTTAAAGAATGGAAAACTCGCACGCATGAACGCCTGTTACATAGTTGAAGAGTATTTCCATTTTTTTGTTACTGACTAAGATTTATTAATAATTCAGTTCAAAATAAACTGTCTGTTACCAGATGTTAAAGAAACATATCTGATCTTTTTATTTATTAATGTGAGAGATCTCGTCTACCACAGCAATGCAGACTGGCGTAGAGGGAAAGGAAGTTTAAATGACCTTGTAAGAAGTAGTATTCCTTCTTTGCGTGTCGTTTGGTATAAGGTATGGAAAATTTTTAACAGAATTCAAAGCTATCAGTTTGAAGCTATCCCGCACATTGTTGAAATCGCAATATCTCTGAAAGCAGTATCTGGCACTCAAACCAGCTGTTGTTTGAGTTGCAGATTTAATCCCATTATTTCTTGCGTTAAAAATAAAAACAAATAGTTTAAATACCTATAAAAAGATTAGATTACATAAAATATTTTTCTACTTTAAAATCATTTTGCCGTAAACCCATTGTACGAAATTCAAGTTATGAAAAAAAGTTTTTTTTTAAATAACACTCTACTATAAATACGTAAATTATACAGATACACGCATTCATAATTACTCAGCTGAAGCTGTAAAGCCACAATATCCTACGTACAACAAGCGTTTAATTTAACGCTACGTCATTCGCCGTTATTCCTACCAATATTTTTATTCCTGAAATCTCCAGCAACTTTTTTTCCTCCCATTTCTCTCTACTCAGGAAGGAAGAAGCAATTAAAGTAAGTCTTGAGGGGAACGAGAAGTAAAAGAAAAAAAAATATCAAGAATTAATCACGAATAACCGTTATTTGATCTCAAACCTTTCTTTTCACTTTTGTAGCCGCTGCCCTCCTCTTTCTCCTGACTGATACCCAGATAGGATAAACCACATACCCGTGACCAGCCATAAAAGGGTGAAGTTAGTACGCTTCAATCATATGGTTCGTTGCGCACGTAACCTCTTCTGCACGGAAATGGGATTTAAAAAAATAATTAAGTTGGACGAAAGGGGAAAAAAAATTCCACGAAGAGAATTTCCTCGAAGTTAATTGGCGGCCGGGAGTCATTTAGACGCAGGATCTCTGTCCTTAGCCCCTAAACTTATATGGCGTTATGCAAGTTAGAAGAAGAGAGACAGAGTCATCTTTTTTAATAGGCTTACTACACATGGTCTTTTTTTTTTTTCCCCTGAAAATTTTATGCACTCGGTTATCTGCTGTGTCATTTCATATTTAGAGATTCATGAATAAATTTACCTCTTAGTCAGTTATATGTGACACTTTGAATGGAGCTTGTTTAAGCGCTAGAAAGTTGATTAACGTGTTTTAAAGAATGGAAAACTCGCACGCATGAACGCTTGTTACATAGTTGAAGTATCTTTCCTTTTATTTATTTTTTTTAGTGACTAAGATTTATTAATAATTCAGTTCAAAATAAACTTTCTGTTACCAGATGTTAAAGAAACATATATATGATCTTTTTATTTATTAATATGAGAGATCTCATCTACCACAGCAATCCAGACTGGTGTAGAGGGAAGGGAAAATTAGATGGCATTGCAAGAAGTAGTGTTCCTTCTTTGCGTGTCGTGTGGTATAAGGTATGGAAATTTTCTAACAGGAATTCAAACTGTCAGTTTGAAACTATCACGCACACTTTTGCAATCGTCATCTCTCTGAAAGTAGTATTTGCAACGCAGACGAGCTATTGTTTGGAATATACAATACTTTTTTTTTTACATTGAACTGCATACACAAACTTCGTATAGCATATCAATCAAAAGTGACGCAGAAAGGAGCCTGGAATATAACGTAAATCTTTTAATAATTTATTCTTTGTATGTCGCGTGGATAAAAGTCTCGAAAATTTTCAAACTGCCCTGTCGGATGTCGATAAGAAATTATTATACGAACTGTTACAACCACTATCTCTCTTATAGTAGTATTGCAATGCGCACCAGCAACGATTTGAAACCTAAGCTTTCACGAAATCTGTTCAACATACTTAAATATTGGACGAATAATTGAGAGTTATCAAATTAAGAAATATAATGCAGATTTAAGATATGTTTCAAATGCGAATATTACAATAGGATTATATTCTCTGCAAACGGTAATTGCAATGCACTCCCCCACCATACTTTTTTTGCCATAGGTCTGCTTGAATTACCATTTGATAGTTTGCCGATTAAGTTTGACAAATAAAGCAGTTTCAATTCAACTGAAGATCTATGTTTCACAAGGAGAACGTCTTTAGAAAAGTTAACTTATATTTGAACATACATAAAAACTGTAGGAAAAGGCTCATAAAATGAACGTGAATTTCCAAAACATGCTACTTGGTACAGAATAGAATACCAGCATATCAATCATATTGTTATTATTATTTAATCATGAGAGATTTTTGCCTTTGTTGAATTCCTTTGGACAATGGAAAGAAATTCTAGGACAGAACAGTCAAATTAAGTGGTGACCGAGATTAATTTGGAGATTATAATTGTTTTTAAGCTACATGCAGTGTTATGCGAGATGGAAGAGACAATATCGATATATCGAAAAATATTGATTTTACTCTTGAATATTTCTTTTTGTGGGATAAGGAAAGGTTTCACGAGCTATACCATTTGAATTTTTAGAGATTCATATATATATAACGTTTTCTTTAAGATGATATATAATGATACATATATATCATCGACAATAATCAAATATAGCATAGATAATATATGATATGATTGATACTGTGAATGAATTTTGTTTTAGGTCTTACGAATTCATTTCAAATAACAAAAAATCCCATTCTTCCTTTTTAATTTCAATTTACAATCTCTAAATAAATTCATTTTTATGTGGAAATAAATAGTTTAATTCAAAATAATCTATATATCATCAGATAATGAAAAAAAAAGGTATTAATTTCTGCATGAATATATTACACACTTAAAATCTGAAGCAGACTTTTGCAAGTCTTAAAAAATCTCCAAAATATCTACATAAATACTTTTCAAAAAATGTGGTATATAAACTAATTTATAATTGTATAGCACATGAAAACACCCCCAGGATAGATCAAAGCATATCCCCAAAGAACTATTTAGTAGCACATCATAAGTCGTGATCAATAGTTGAATATGTGAACCGAAAATGATTGGTAGCAATCACGATACAAATAATTACTGATGGTCTAATTAAAAATGAATTTTTTACATCAGAAATTTCTTTTCAATACAATATACTCAGAACTGTATTTTATGAATAAAAGTATTGAGATTAAAGTTAGTTTTGAATAGAAGTCTCGTCCATTCGAAAATTAGCTAAAGCACATTATAATTTGGCCAAGATATAAAGTACAAGTTTCGAATTTACGAAAATTGTAAAAAAAGAAGTAGTAATGATGAAAAACTTCATAGTTTTGAAACTTATCACTATAGTGATTATGATTCGAAGTTAAATATTTTAATAACACATCATTTAACTTTTTTTCCTCAAACAAAAGGCTTCTTTTGTGTTGAAAAATCAAAGTATCCATGGCACCGATAATTTGTTATTCTTTGCTTTGCCAGTCATTGTTATTCAGTGACAGGAGACAGAATCACTGCGTGATAGGTATCATAGCATCAAAAGCTTTTTTGTCTTTAGGATTACCCCAGACATTAATTATTAGATTATTTTCCATTGAATCAGTTTAGGCAAATTTGTTTGTTGGATAATTCTTGTCATAGGATATTAGCAATCAAGTACCTTTTTGATATTCTGTATAATTAGCATTGCCATTTTTTCGTGACAAAGGATTTTCATTGAATATATTTCATATATATGTTTGCAAACTGTTTTAAAAGTTTTTGTATATTTTCATTTCATATTAGTCTATGTTTTTAATTTCATAAAGTTTAATATAAGTATTTATTATATCTTATTTACGTGTTGAAACGTGAAACTTTATTCAAAGATTATTTTGTTTTATAAATACACATTTATGAAATTGACAATGCAATTTTTAAAAGCTGAATTATAACAAATAATTTGAAGTCATGTAGTTTTTTAGTATTTAAATATAAAAATAAAGAAATTTATTAATAATCTTTAATCATTTTAAATTTCTAGTATATCAATTAATGAATTACTTCCAAATGAATTTCTTTTAAGTTAATTTTAATTCATTCATCTTAAATGCTACAATTATCTGATTCTGCTATCTTTTGAATATATTTGTTGAGAAAAATAAATTAGATGTAAGATTTATTTGTTTTTATTTATTTATCAAAGGTTTTTGAAAATATTTCGTTTTTTGTTATTTTTTATTATACTGATTTTTTTGCATGAGATAGTGAGTTATTATTAATACGGAATTTGTGATATAAAGCGGTATTTAATCTTACAAATGATTACCTTAAGAGATGTTTAAATACATAAATAATAAATTCTATTTATAAATATTGCATGCTAAATTTAAATTGCAATTTAGAAACAGAAAACTAAATGAAAATGAAATTACCTCCAATAGATTCACAAACAAGCAACAAGGCATCCCCTTCGTTATAGGGTCCTATTAGACCCTTTACTTGAACACCTTCTTCATCTAAGATGGCAGGTTCCCCTGGTGGAACTGAAAAGAAAATATATAAATTATTTGAGATAATAATTCATGTAAATACTGTGAACCAAAGACATAAATAAACTTTAATTTTTAAAATATTTCTTGCATGGGTTTCATATTATTATGTTTACGATTATTTTATCTTTAATTTACTATCAAGTTGAAATTGCACATAAATAAAACATTTTGAAATTTTCAATTTTTTTTACTTTGAATTTATACAGACATAACTGTTTTTTAAAATAATTTTAAGAAATTTATTTAAAACATGAAGTAAAACTGAAAGAATTTTTCTGTCAAATAACTAGATGGAAGCTGAATTGATATAGTCATAATGTACTGAAAATTTTAATTTGCTTAATTGTCTTCGTGAATACTGTTATTTAATTAAATAAAAGTCACACTAATTTGAACTTTTCACGATTTAAGTTTCAATATATGAAAACAAGGGATTCGTATATTGACACTAGGAATATATATATATATAAAAGGATTCATATATAAAATCAATGATATTTATTTTTATAATTAAATAATTACATAAAGATACCAAATATATAACAAAGAATTTATACGAAGACATGGCTGCTTGATTCAAAACCATTAATATAGCATTAAAACGAAAACAAAAAAAAAAAATTAAAAAATCATTTTTCTTTTTTAACAATTTTGGAAAGCATAGAACAAATTTTAATAAAATATATACTGAAATGAAATTTACTTATACTGCAAATGAAATCTACATAACACCAAACCACGTAATTATTCAAAGTTACAATCCACACAATATCCTTCAACTTCCCTTTCATCATCGCACATGCTTTTGAAATTTATACATATCAATTAACAATAGGGCATATCAATCCTGATTACAATTCCAACTAACAGTACAGCCGTTCACTCCTACAGAGATTACATCCATCCAATACTGCACGGGTGAATAGACGCAAATAATTATTATCACGTCATTGCTATCTAGTCCATTGTGGGCATGATACAGGACGCAGTGACCAAATGTACAATTAACCTGTTCTCTGGACTAATCTAGACAATTAGGAGGCCGGCGTGTATCCTTGATTATCATTGTCTACAACTAAATTTGCCTCAGCAGTACCTCTTTCATGGCCTAGTTTGATTTCAGAGACAGATTTGCGAATTTTCCTGCAGGCGTAGCGTTGTTGTTAGGGGCTTTCAGGTAGTATTGCACTTAAGGTTTGGGAAACGACCGCATTGTCGCGTTGTTTTGATGGAAAGCTAATACGCTATTGCCCCTGACTGCAGTAAATACCCGTATCATCACAGAGTTACAGTGCGTGTAGTGAGATGGCGAGGTAGTTTATATTTGTCACATGTGTCAGCCATAAATACCCATTGTGAATTCGGAAACGTTTGTCAGTGTCGTCTCTATTGTTGCATTTATGGAGGGGGATGGCCAATTCGAGTATTCGGTATTTAAACAAGTTGATGTTACTTTCTTAAACGAAATATCATTTAAAACATCTATTCCAATTACTGTCATTGCTTGCTCATAATCAACATATAAAAATGGATATACTGGACTGTCTTAAGCGAAATATCATTTAGGTCATCTGTTCCAATTACTGTCATTGCTTGCTCTTGTTCAACAAATAAAAAAATGGATATACTGGACTGTTTTAAACGAAATATCATTTAGATCATCTATTCCAATTACTGTCTTTGCTTGCTTATGATCAACATATAAAAAAATGGATATATGCTCAATTTCATGTTCTTGTCAACTTGCTGGTTCAACCAACTTGTATGTTCCAACTTAACAACTGCAACACTTAAAAGAAGCCTATTTTTCCCATCTGGACTAATTATTATTTTGATCTACTGCGCAGAAAATTTTTTTAACAATTATTTTATTTTTTAATTTTTTTTTTTTTTATTATTGTTAAATATTCCCCACTTGGTATAAGCACCTGATGAACCTCAGAGCTGATTACTCACACTTACGATATTAAAATGTCACGTTCGGTTCTTACAGCACTTTATTAGTCTTTCTATATTCTATAATGGTGAAATGACAGCTTAATGTTATTATTTGGCCACATTATAATTAGAAATTTTCTTTGGGTACTTCTGCTGATTTTTCTTTTTAAATAAGTTTAAAAAGTAGAAGATATATAATTTCACTAATGTCTTACAAACTAGGTCATACCTATTAGCATAATATATTTAAAAGATTATTGCACATATATATTTCTACTTTATGAAAAAAGGAACATGAATACAAAGCATTTCATATACATGAATAAAATATTTAATTGGGCAACTAAATTAAATATATATATTAATTGTATGATCACCAATTAGGAATCAAGGGAATTTGGATCTCGGGGACACGTTATACAACAAAGGATTAAATAAAGTGCAAATCCTTTTCCAGAAATCACGTACTGGTACATAATTTAATGGATTAATAATTTGATATTTAAATGGTTTTAGTTGTATTTTGATAAAATGATTTTATTTCAAAAGTAAAATAAGACCACTTAAAGTTACGTAATGATATAACATATTCCAATGTGAAATCCCACGCAGAATTAGCTCTTTTGGGACATATTCTAAGAATCAGTGACTGACAAGTAAACTAATAGTGGTTTAAAGTTTGGGATTCATGCAGGAGAGAAAGGTTTATTTTAACCATTTTAAAATGGCATTTGATTACGTGAACTGCTATTTGAAGGTATATACTGCATATACGGGTGTTTGTTTTATATTTTGGGATTAACAATGTGAGTGAGACTACCGTATTGCACAAAGGATGATCCTTGTAACTATCTAGAAGATACAACTACACAAATGTGTAGGAATTCGCCATTCCATTGGCTACTGAAGTTGAACTTCCCGTCAGTTGAAGTGCACGCCATTCGAAAACAACGAAAATTAAATATTACTCATTTTAAAATGACACTATACTATATTTTATAAAAAATTTCATTAATGTTTAATTTTCGTCAATATTTGGATATTAAAACTGATATAATCACTTGTAATTATATTATATTTCAGAACTGATCGTAAGTTTTATAATAGATTTTACTACAGTACTAATACTATCAAAATAAAAAGTATAAATTTTAAAACTGCTAAATCAACACAATGAGTGGGCTTTATCTTGGTTATAACTAAATTTACCATGAGAATGTCTCTCTTGATAGTGTTGGATTTTACGTCAGGGCAGTATATATATAATATGTGTATTTTAATTATAGTTCAATTTTTGGATCAAACTAAATTATAATTTAATGATCTTTTTTTCAAATAATTAAATTAAATTTTTTGAGGTAATTTTATAAATTTTCTACGCTATTTCTAAATTTTCTTTAATAAATTTAGCAAAAAACAACAATATAATTAGAGATTTTTGTAATATCATTACAGTAATGTTATTTCATTATGTTAAATCTTGCAATAAGTATGCTCTATAAGGGTTAAAATTTTATTTTCAGAGTCATACTTACTGAAATGTTGTCCTAAAATTCTTTGTTATTATTATTGTTATTGATATAAATTTTTATTTTATAATACGTTTCAATTAAAAAATTTATTTTTTAGTTGATTTTCCTATTAAAAACATTCATTTATAATTATATTTATTGTAATCTTTTAAGAACCAACATTTTATGCTACACTTATTTCTATCCAATCAAATCTATGTATGATTCTTTATATAACTAACAACTGGCGATTATCTCCGTCTTTATAAAGGTTTATAAATTTATTAAGATAAGATTTCATTTTATTTATTTTAAAAAATTCCTAGTCCCCAAACGATCACAGTTTTATAACACGCCAAAAAGTTCTTATGCTATGACCATTTTTCAAAGTGACGAATAAATTCGCGGTTGGTGTCACACACTATCTAAGGTGGCAGGCATCTACGATAAAGGGTTACGAAAGTTGATCCTACTGTGTGACAAGTGTATCAACTTTCGTGATGAATAAATGGTACACTAGCTTAGCATTTATTGTATATGTTCCTATAAATGGTCTTATGTGTTTTCTTACGGCCGTTGGGAAACCTATTTTTTGAGTAAATCTTATATTTATTAAATTAGAATAATTTGTAATATATTCCTCGGTTGTTCAATATTTTGACCTTGACATTTGGAAATAAATATTTTATCAGCTTATTTTTATATTAAAAATATTATAACATTTACTTTATAAAGTTAACAAAATAGAACTGAATACATCGCAAAATCCATAATAACTACAACTTTGTTTTATTTTTAGGAGTATAAATTTTATTAAAGGACTTTGAATGAACTTTTAAATATTAAATTGTTTTACAAAATAAATAATGTTGCTCTAAAATAGTATAAAATTCTTGATGCATAAAATAATGACGAAGTTCAAAAAATAACTCACATTCATTTGTAATCATAAATAATGTTAAGTAGTTGCTCGTAGTTTTTAGTAGTTAGTTTTTCTTAATTGTTTTCGTAGATAGATTAAAATTTAGTTTTTTTAAAGAAATAATTTCCTTAATTATTTTAAAAGAAACGGAATAAAATAAAATGACTTTGAATGAATTTTAATCAAAAATGAAATGGTTTAATTTAATAAATAATGTTGCTCTAAAATAATTTAAAATTCTTGCTGTATTAAATAATGACGAAGTACGAAAAATAACTCGCACTGATTTGCAATCATAAATAATGTCGAGTAGTAGTAATTTATAATCATCAATGATTTTGTTTAGTAATAAATTTTATTTAAAAATTAAATGGTATAATATATAAATAATGCTACGCTAAAATAATATAAAATTTTTGCTGCGTGAAATAATGATGAAGTACAAAAAATAATTCACACTGATTTGAAATCATAAATGATTTTGAGTAGTAATAAATTTTAATTAAAAATTAAATGGTATCATATAATAAATAATGTTAATCTAAAATAATGTACGATTCTTGCTGCATAAAATAATGATGAAGTACGAAAAATAACTCACATTTTTTTGCAATCATAAATAATGTCGAGTAGTAGTAATTTATAATCATCAATGATTTTGTTTAGTAATAAATTTTATTTAAAAATTAAATGGTATAATATATAAATAATGCTACGCTAAAATAATATAAAATTTTTGCTGCGTGAAATAATGATGAAGTACAAAAAATAATTCACACTGATTTGAAATAATAAATGATTTTGAGTAGTAATAAATTTTAATTAAAAATTAAATGGAATCATATAATAAATAATGTTAATCTAAAATAATGTAAGATTCTTGCTGCATAAAATAATGATGAAGTACGAAAAATAACTCACATTTTTTTGCAATAATAAATGATGTTGAGTAATAGTTCGTAGATAATATTAAAATTCAGTTTTTTTTAAAGACGTAATTTCGTTAATTATTTCAAAAGAAATGGAATAAAATAAATTAGTTTTACTAATTAAAGAGTCGAATTCCTCATCCAAATTAAGAAGAAAGAAGGAAAGTCATTAAACTACAACAAAAGTTTAGTATTTCATTGAATAATTTTCAGAATCATAGAAATGCCTAAGGCATATTTATGCAATGACATTATTCAAACACGCTAATGTAATTTCTCCTTTTTTTTCTCTTTGTTATTATGATGCTAATGGAAATATATTCATTAGATTGGTAACTCACAGATAACGAAATGAGATGCATTCATATTTTCTAATTTTAATATATTTAAAAATAATTTCAATTATTTTCTCTTTTCAAATGGAAAAAAAATGATTAATTATGAATGCATTGATTGTTCGAATTAATGTTATGTCCGAGTAAAAATTTTTAATTCTAATCTGGTACTTACAACTAAAAAAATGTACAACTTGGTTACTCCCTTGTTTTAAATTATATGATTTGCATATTCATTTGCATTGCCTATATTTTAATTTACTATTATTTAGCCTTGTCAAAATAATAATTACATTAAAATGCATTAATTTTAAAAGCATTTGTGATTTGTTGCTCCTTAACACAAATTCTATTATAAAATTAATTTAAGAGAAAGTGTATTAAAAAAATAAATAACATTTAAATTGAATTCTATGAAGTTAATGACTATTTTAGTATTTAATAAGAAACAAATTAAATATATTTCTACGAAATAAATCCAAAAAGCAATTAACATTATATTACTTCAAAATATTAACATATAAATTGAGAGAGCTACGGAGTAATGATTTTTAAGTTGTATATATATTAAGGGTATTATTAATATTAATTATATAATAAGGAAGAAATAATTATAAAATAATTATAAAATAATTCCTACAATTGAACAGGATTTCATTAGAAATATGCACACATTTTTAAAACTAATTATGATTATTGCAAGTAAATTATATTTATTTGAAATAGTATAGATATAAAATATTTTCCAAATTTTCAACATAGCTATTTTCTCTGAAAATTAACCGCAATTATATGTGAAAGTTACTAAACTATTGCAATCTGTTCAGAAAATTTTGACTTCCGTCTTATTATAATTTAAATATATTTTAATATAAGCAGAAAATAAAACTAATATACATAATTTTTAATAAGCATTATGAAAAATATATATTTGAACATTATTTCAATCTATGCGCAATTAGTAGCAATTTTTTTTTGTTTATAATTATTAACTAAATATATGGCAGATACAGAATTAACAGACAATATTTTAAACTTAAATATATCAATTGTATTACTTTAATATACTTGTATACAATTATGGTTCTTGTTTACGTAATTTTTCTATTTAAATTTTAAATTTGCTGCCATTAATTTCAAAAGATGCATTTCAATAATTTTTTTTTCTTTCTTTTACAATATAATTAAAAAAACAAAAAATATTTTTGTAGTAAATTTATGAATAGACTCAAGAATACAATAGTTTAGATTTTAAAATGTTACCTACATCTAATAAAAGTTGCAAACTTACTATGTATTATTTTTTTTTATAAAATAATTTATTATCCATGTGGTGTTCTAATTATATAAATGATTTACAACCTAGAAAATATACACAGAAAATATACATGTATACATAGAAAATATACATACATTCTTTATACACAGTCCAGCCACATTAATGTGACCACACTTACTTTCGATGTCAACGTGAAATAACCAATCACAAAAGGCAGGTGGCAGCATTTTGCAGTGGAGTGTATATAAAGAATTCCACTTAATACCACTTAATACCACATTCCACACTCCACTTAATGCCAGAATATACAAGAGTGTATATTCTGGCTTTTGACAGGTGGTCGCATTAATGTGATTGGACTGTGTATATAGTTTCACCAATTCATGAGCTAAAGATCTCTAATCACCTAAAAATTTCAAACTCCCAACGTATCATTTTTTTTACAAAATAAATTACGTTTTTTGATGTTTTAATTATATAAATGATTTACAATCTGTAAAATGGTATATTTTACATGTATAATATGGATCACAATTTTTTTATATACTTATTTATATATAGTTTCACCAATTCATAAGCTAAAAGCTCTAATCATTTAAAAGTACAAACTCACAATTCATTATTTTTTATACAATAATTTAATATGTTTTTGATGTTCTAATTATAAAAATGATTTACAACCTGGAAAACAGAATTTTTTATGTATGTAATATGGAAGTAACACGGATCACAATTTGTTTACATATTTTTATAGTTTATCCATGAGTTCCATAGAGAAAATAAAAAGCTTCTTAGATACAATATAATTCAATAAAGCATAGTTTACTCACACGTTTAAACTAGATAAATATATTAAAATAATGCTACAATTAACATCAAATTGTTTGAATAATTTTATTTCTAAAAAAAATATCTTAATTAATCAAAAAAAAATTGTTTTCTTTGAAGAAAAAAAAAAGATTCTAAATATAACTCTTACGAAATATCTTTAAAAAAAATATTTTTACGCACCGAAAACATTACAGCAACTTCTATTGCAATTAAAGTTTTCTTTAGACAAAACATAGATAAACTAAAAGCAATAGATTCGCATTTGATTTTTTTCCACCGATGTTTTGTGTGAGAATTACTTAAATGAAACAAAAGACCAACATCAACAACAACAACAATAACAAAAACTCAACTCTGTTTTTACAAGAACGAAACTTTCATTAAATTATCTTAGTTGCGATCTTTTAATTAGACCGTTTTAATGAGGTAAAGAAATGCACAGTCTGCGCGACAGAAATTTGAAATTAACTTAGGATACACTTTATTTTTATTGCTGTTGTAGCATTCTTTCTGTTACATACTGTAGGAAAAAAATGCGTGAAAAACGTGAACTTACTTAAAGTGATTAATTGTGGATCTAAATTAATTATGCCATTAATAATTAAGAAAGATTCATTTCTTTTAAGATTTCTATTTTTTGTGTTACATTTATGATTCTTTGTTCATCATCTTTTTTTTTTATGCAAGGGAAAACAGTAGCCTTTAACGTAGGAAATCAGGAAAAGTAATAAGTTAACCTGATTTGATATTGATCTGGATGTGATAAAGATTATTTATTCTGCAAATTTGGTCGTTTATTATTTTATAAAAAATATATTATGAACTCATAAATAAATATACATAAGTAAATAAAAGATTAAATTGGTTTTTTAATAAAGAAAAATGAAAAATTTGGTGTACATTTTATTATCGCTGTTTTTTAATGGAAATTGTGCAACATACATGATTAAATAATAATTTATATTAGAAAAAATTTCAATTATTTTTAAATAAAATGATAATTAGACATTTTTTGCTTCTCTCTTGAGGTCTTTATATGTTCTAAAATTAATAAGTTAAACTTATCATAGCTAGATCAATATCAAACCAGGTTATTTATTCTGCAAACTTAGTCATTTATTATTTTATAACAAACATAATCTCAGAAATTAATTAATTTTTTAAAAGATTAATTTGTTTTTTTAAGAAAAATGAAAAATTTGGTATACATTTTATTATTACTGTTTTTTAATAGAAATTGTGCAATATACATGATTAAATAATAATTTATATTTGAAAAAAATGTCATTTATTTTTAAATAAAAATATATCGTTTGTTTCTCTCTCGAGTTATTTATATGTTCTAAAAATAATAAGTTAACCTGATTTGATATTGATCTGGATGTGATAAAGATTATTTATTCTGCAAATTTAGTCGTTTATTATTTTATAAAAAAATATATATTATTAACTCAGAAATAGATGTACATAAGAAAATAAAAGACTAATTTGTTTATTTTATAAAGAAAAATGAATAATTTAGTATATATTTTATTATCATTGTTTTTTATTGAAAATTGTGGAATATACATGATTAAATAATAATTTATATTTGAAAAAAATGTCTTTTATTTTTAAATAAAACGTTAATTAGATATTTTTTGTTTTTCTCTTGAGCTTTTTATATGTTCTTAAAATAATATTAATATAAAACATTACCTTTGATTATTTTGTTTTATACCGAAGAGAAAATAACATTAAAATATTTATATTTCTTATTTTTCAACGAGTGTTCGTACGATTTTTTTTTCATGAAGAAAAAAAAAATTTAGTTATATATATTATATATTTTTAATAATTATATATTTTTTGCACCACTCTTAAGCTGTTTATATGTTATAAAAATAATATGAAACATTAATTTTGATTATTTTTGTTATACTGAAGAGAAAAATGCATGTTATTATTAAAATTTACCAAATAAAATGATAGAGTGCAATAGTTAAACATCAAATTGTTTTTTAATCACTTTAAAAGAAAAGAAATTAAATTGAAAATTAGATCTGTATTTTAAATATTAAATATACTTTTATTTTCTTTTAATTTAATATTTAAAGTAAAAATACATGATATTATGTAATTATATATAATTTTTAATTAATAAAAATTAAATATATTTTTCCATAACCTTTAATCAATTAATATTAAGATGTTTTAATTCTCTTATAAAATGTTCTTTTTAATCGAGTTCATTTATTAACATAGATTTAAGCATAAGTTTTCGTAAAAAAAAATTTTTTTTTAAATATTCTCCATAAATATTTATAGAAATAATTTGTTTTGATCTTTTTAGCAGCAATTCATTATATTTTTGAATACACCATGAATTTTTTTTTTTTATTATTATTATATTTATGGATAAATTAACATACTGAAATATAAATTACTCCGAACTGAATTTAAATTCTTATTATTTAAACTATTAATCGCTATATTAATAAACATAAAATATTAATAATCAGTTAAATTCTGAAATCATCTCAAATAGTCTTTTTCTTTCTGATATGATTTCATTTGAGTTTGTTTTAAATTTATATTTGAATATATATTTAAATTTATATTGGAGCATATATATAAATTTGAATTTGAGAAATGTTTTACGGAATTCATTATGAATTAATAAAATCATTGCATGTTTAATAAAACGAGTGTCTTGTTGCGAAATGCAAATTTTTTTATGTAAAATTAATAAATAAAAAAGACCATTTAGTTGCATGATAGGCATTTTTAAATCCTAAATTCCTTGTATGTTAATAAATAAAGTATCATTGTTGAAGACAATGTTTTATTTTATTTTAAAACATTCCTCTTGTAATAAAGTTTTTTAATTTAATTTATTGGTAATTAATTAGTAAGATAAGACAGAATTTATTAAGCTAAAAAAATTTATTAAGCTTTTTTAAAGCTATTCTTTCAATAAAAAAAGAATTAAATTTGTTATCTGTGATGAATGTTTGCAACATTTTCCACTTTTGTTACATTACACATTAATATTTATTAATATAACCCATACATTAACCCACACATTAATATTTATTTTCATTTTAAAACACAAACTACTTGAAATGAAAAAAAAAACCACACAAATTAAGTATAATATACCAACATCACATGCCATCAACTACTTAACCATTTTTTTATTTCACGAACAATGAAAATGTTAAATTCAGTAAAAGTTATATTAATCAGATTATAAAAGATAATTCGATAATTTTACAGAATTCAAAATATAATTTTTCAATACATAAACTGCATGTTTAATAAAAATTTTACTTTGTTACCAAAGGTACTAATTTTTTTTATTTAATTTATTGGTAATTAATTAGTAAGATAAGCTATTTACATTAAAAATGTGTTACTGTAAATTCTATATGGAATATTAAGGAAAACAATAATAATAAGAAAGTAATAACATATATGGATAACATTGTTGTAAACACATGTTTGAAAATTGATCATGGCAAAAGATAGCATTCACCCAATGTAAATAGGAATTAATATTTACTCTTTTGATGAAATATAGTATTTCAGAAGACTTTCACGCTTGGGCTTAAACAATTTATTACAAAGACTCATATATCAATATTTGTTTTCATTTTAAAACAAACTACTTGAATTGAAAAAAACAAAAACAAATAAGTTAAATATAATAGACCAACAACACAAATTTATGCTACTTAATTATCTTTTTATTTCATCAACAAGGAAAATATCAAATTCAGTAAAAATTATATTAATCGGATTATCTTTCATTTTTACAGAATTAAAAATATAATTTTTTCAATATATAAATTGTTTGTTTAGCAAAAATTCTATTTTGTTGCCAATAAATTAAAATATTAATTTTGGAAAATTTAATTTGTTATTAATTAATTAGTATGATAAATTGTTTACATAAAAATATATTGCTGTAAATTCTATACGGTATATTAAAGATAATAATAACAAATATGATGATACACTAAATAATATTGTTGTAAATGCTTGTTTGAAAATTTATCATAGCAAATGGGCAGCATTCTTCCAATGGAAATATAAATTAATTTTTATTCTTTTGATGAAATATTTCAAAAGGCTTTCACGTTTGTGATTAAACAATTCATTACAAACAAAGACTCACATATCAATATTTCTTATTTTAAAACACAAATTACTGCAATAGACAAAAAAAAACCCCATAAAAATTAAGTATAATAAACCACTATTAAAAGTCAGAGCGAATTCGATATCTTTTTATTTCATGAACAATGAAAATGCTAAATTTAGGTGAAACTTATATTAATCGGATTAACTTTTACTTTTAGAGGATCCAAAACATATTTTTCGACATATAAATTGTATGTTTAATAAAAATTCTATTTTTTTACTAAATGTACAAATTTTAGAAAATTTAATTTATTATTAATTAGTGAGCAAGATAAATTGTTTACATTAAAAATTGTTGCTGTAAATTCTATAAGAAATATTAAAGAGAATAATAACAAATATGATGTTAGGCTGGTTAACACTGTTGTAAACATATTCTTGAGAATTTACCATGGCAAATGGATAGCATGCTTTCGATGACAATATGAATTAATTTTAATTCTTTTGATGAATATTTCAGAAAGCTTTCACGCTTGGGCTTAAGCAATTTATTGCAAACAAAGACTCGCACGCCAAGCTTCGCGTTTTATTTTTAAACACAAAAAGCTATTTCAGCTAAACACATACAAACAAAATCAAACAGTATAACATCACAAGCCCACGCTACTTAACCATCTTTTTATTTCATGAACGATAAAAATGCTGAATTCGGTGAAAGTTATATTAATCAGATTATCTTTCATATTTAAAAAATTCACAGTATATTTATTCAATACATAAATTTTTTATTAAGTAAAAATTTTATTTTGTTACCATCTGTACTAATTTCTGAGAATTTATTTTATTGCTAATTAA
Source organism: Caerostris darwini (assembly GCA_021605075.1). Classification (NCBI taxonomy): domain Eukaryota; kingdom Metazoa; phylum Arthropoda; class Arachnida; order Araneae; family Araneidae; genus Caerostris; species Caerostris darwini. The sequence goes on along the minus strand of BPLQ01013881.1, from coordinate 1,491,238 downwards.
TTGGTTAGAAAATATTTTACATGCAAAATATGTTCCGTAAATTTTACACGAAATATTAAAGAAAATAATAACAAACACGATGACAAACTGGATAACATTGTTTTAATCGTATGTTTGAGAATTTAACACATGGAATGGATAGCAGTCTTCCGATGAAAATAGGAATTAATTTTATTTTTATTCTTTTGATGAAATATTTCAGAAGGTTTTCACTCTCAGGCTTAAACAATTTATTTCAAACAAAGATTCACATACCAATTCTTGTTTTTATTTTTAAACGCACAACGCTATTTGAGCTAAAGACATACACACAAAGTCAAACAGTCCAACATCACAAGTCCACGCTACTTAATCATCTTCTTATTTCATGCAAGAATGGAAATGCTAAATGTACTTTAACAAAACGAAATTCGGCAAAAGCTGGTTTAGTCGAAATTTACCCTTTTGTTTGACGATGTCAGAGAGCGGCCGGCCATTGTTGTCCATCTTGTTGACTCGCACAACACAGCAACATAAATAACCCGGAACATCCATGCATAAACAGCAAGAAGGGACTTAAAGGTCTCTAGCTTTTTTTCCCCCAAAAATAAAGCTTGTTATTTTATGCATTGTTGGGAAAATAATAAGCTAAAAGTAAAAAGTACTAATCCTTCAAAATGCATTTTTAGTCGCTGGAATGCGCGAATTCATTTTGTGCTCTGGCGAGAAAGTAAAAAGCGATAAGCGCGAAGAGATAAGAATGAATGATTTTATTTTCACAATAGCTTTACGGTGATGGGATTTAATCGTTGGAAATCATTCGTTTCCTGCACAGAGTTAAACGTGAACAGTTAAATACTTAAAGACTGAATAAATTAAATATAAGCAAAAGAGCGATTTTATTTTAAACTAAATTTAGCAGAGTGTTGATGCATTTTTTGTTTTAAATTAGATTAATGTCGTAGTACATAAACAGAATTCCAGTGAAATGTTGACACAACAAATGCTCTGAAAAAGAAATATAGAGCATAAAATTGAATTAAGCATTTAAGTTGGAAAGAGAGATACATGTGAATATTTCCATGCCAATAGAATTATAATTATTTATAAACCATTATTACATTTCTAATTCAATTTTCTATTAAATTGAGAAATTCAATTGAATATATTAAAGAATTAAATTTGAAATATTTTAATATAGTTTTATGGTATGGAATGTTTTTCTTATTCTACTTTTGTTAAACATACTCGGTAGCAATGTTGTAAACGTATGTTTGAGAATTTATCATGACAAATGGTTATCAGTCTTCCGATGAAAATAGGAATAAATTTTTCTTCTTTTGATGAAATATTTTACTAGCTTTTCAGGCCTGGGCTTAAGCAATTTATTGCAAACAAAGACTCATATACAAAGTCTTGCTGTTTAACAAAGTCAAAACACAAAATGCTATTAACATACAAACAAAGTCAAACAGTCCAACATCACAAGTTACTTAGTTACAAGTCCAAGCTACTTAATCATCTTTTTATTTGACGCAAGAATGAAAATGCTAAATGTGCTTTAACAAAACGAAATTCGGTAAAAGCTGGATTTGTCGGAATTTGTCCTTTTGTTTGACGATGTCAGCAGAGCGACCGGCCATTGTTGCCCATCTTGTTGACTCGCCCAACACATCAACAGTAAATAACACTTGCAAAGTAAAACCCGGAACATCCATGCATAAACAGCAAGAAAGGGACTTAAAGATATTCTATCTTTATTTTTTTCTTTCCAGAATAAAGCTTGTTATTTTATGCATTGTTGGGGAAAATAATAAGCTAAAAATAAGAAGTACTAATCCTTTAAATGCATTTTTAGTAACTGGAATGCGCGAATTTATTTTGTGCCTTGGCGTGAAAGTAAAAAGAGATAAGCGCGAAGACATAAGAATGAATGATTTTATTTTCACAATAGCTTTACGGTGATGCGATTCGCTCGTTGTAAATCATTCGTTTTCTGCGTAGAGTTAAAAGTGAACAGTTAAATAAATACTTAAGACTGAATAAATTAAATATAGGCAAAAGAGCGATTTTATTTAAAACTAAATTTAGCACATTGTTGATGCATTTTTTAAAAAAATTAGATTAACGTCGTAGTACACAAATAGAATTTCAGCAAAATGTTTGACAAACCAACTGCTTTGAAAAATAAATGTAGGTAGAGCATAATATTGAATTATGCATTTCAGTTGAAAAGTGAGATACACGTGAATTATAATTCATTTTGAAAATTTTATACATTTCTGATTCAATTTTCTGTTAGATTGAGAAATACAATTAGATATATTAAATAATTAAATTTGAAATATTTATATGTATTTTTATGGGATGCAAATTTTTTTCTTATCCTAATTTTGTTATACATACTAGGTAACATTGTTGAAAACATATGCTTAAGAATTTATCATGGCAATAGGGAAACATTCATAAAATGAAAATAGGAATTAATTTTCATCCTTTTGATGAAATATTTCAGATGGCTTAAACCTTTAACTTAAACACTTTATTGCAAACAAAGACTCACATGCCAAGTCTTGCTATTTATTTTTAAACACACAAAGCTGTTTGAGCTAAAAACATACAAAGTCAAACAGTCCAACATCACTAAGACCATGCTACTTAATCATCTTTTTATTTTATGAATGATGAAAATACTAAATTCAGTGAAGGTTACATTAATCGGATTATCTTTTATTTTAACAAAATTCAAAATATATTTTTTCAACAATTAAATTGTATGTTTAGTAAAAGTAGTATTTGTTATTTTGTTACCAATAGTTTGTTTTATTTGAATTTTTATAAATTTTAATTTATTAGTTTATTATTTTGTTTACAAATTAATAACATATTAAAAATAAAATTTTGCTGGGAAGTGTATACGAAATATTAAAAACAGTAACAACAAATCTGATGATAGGCTGGATAGCATTATTATAAACGTTTGCTGAGAATTTATCACATCAAATGGATAGCAGTCTTCCGATGAAGATAGAAATTAATTTTTATTCTTTTGATGAAATATTTCAGAAATTTTCACGCTTGGTTTAAACAATTTATTGCAAACAAAGACTCACATACCAAGTCTTGCTTTTATTTTTAAACACACAAAGCTATTTGAGCTAAAAACATACAAAGTCCAAAACACCAATCCACGCTACTTAATCATCTTTTTATTTCATGCAAGAATGAAAATGCTAAATGTGCTTTAACAAAAAGAAATTCGGCAAAAGCTGGATTAGTCGGAATTTGCCCTTTTGTTTGACGATGTCACAGAGCGGCCGGCCATTGTTGCCCATCTTGTTGACTCGCACAACGCAGCAACATAAATAACACTTGCAAAGAAAAACAGAACATCCATGCATAAACAGCAAGAAGGGACTTAAAGGTTTTCTAGCTTTTTTTTTATTCCAGAATAAAGCTTGTTATTTAATGCATTGTTGGGAAAAATAATAAGCTAAAAGTCAGAAGTACTAATCCTTTAAATGCATTTTTATTAACTGGAGTGCGCGAATTTATTTTGTGCCTTGGCGCGAAAGTAAAAAGAGATAACTTGAAGAGATAAAAATGAATGATTTTATTTTCACAATAGCTTTTTTCACGGGATTCACGCGTTGGAAATCATTCGTTTTCTGCGTAGAGTTAAAAGTGAACAGTTAAATGCTTAAAGACTGAATAAATTAAATATAGGCAAAAGAGTGATTTTATTTGAAACTAAATTTACCAGAGTGTTGATGCATTTTTTTAAAAATTAAATTAACGTCGTAGTATATAAACAGAATTTCAGTGAAATGGTTGACACAGCAATTGCTTTGAAATATTAATGTAGCGCATAGTATTGAATTACGTATTCAAGTTGAAAAGGGACATGAAAGCAGATATTATTTACGTGTTAATAAAATTAAAATTAATTTTGAAAAACTTTATACTTTTCTTATTCAATTTTCTGATAGATTGAGAAGTTCAATGGAATATATTTAAAAATTAAATTTAAATATTTATGTACAATTTTATGCGATGGAAATTTTTTTCATATTCTACTTTTGTAAAATACTGGGTACTTAACATTCTGAGTAACATTGTTGTAATTGTATGTTTGAGAATTTATCATGGCAAATGGATAGCAGTCTTCCGATTAATTTTTATTCTTTTAATGAAATATATCAGAAGGCTTTAATGCTCGGGGTTAAACAATTCATTGCAAACAAAGATTTCCATACTGCGCCTTTCTTTTATTTTTAAACACTCAAAGCTATTTTAGTTAAAAACATTCAAAGTCAAACAGTCCAACATCACAAGTCCAAGCTACTTGATCATCTTTTTATTTCATGCAAGAATGAAAATGCTAAGTGCGCTTTAAAAAAATGAAATTCGGCAAAAGCTGGATTAGTCGGAATTTGTCCTTTTGTTTGACGATGTCACAGAGCTGCCGGCCATTGTTGCCCATCTTGTTGACTCGCACAACGCAGCAACATAAATAACACTTGCAAAGAAAAAAACAGAACATCCATGCATAAACAGCAAGAAGGGGCTTAAAGGTCTTCTAGCTTTTTTTTCTAGAATAAAGCTTGTTATTTAATGCATTGTTGGGAAAAATAATATGCTAACAGTATAAAGTACTAATCCTTTAAATGCATTTTTAGTCACTGGAATGCGTGAATTCATTTTGTGCCTTGGCGTTGAAACTAAAAAGAGATAAGTTCGAAGAGATAAGAATGAATGATTTTATTTTCACAATAGCTTTACTGTGATGGGATTCACGCGTTGGAAAATCATTCGTTTTCTGCACAGAGTTAAAAGTGAACAGTTAAATAAATACTTGAGACTGATTAAATTAAATATAGGCAAAAGAGCGATTTTATTTGAAACTAAATTTAGCAAAGTGTTAATGCATTTTTTTTTTTTAAATTAGATTAACGTCGTAGTACATAAGCAGAATTTCAGCGAAATGTTTGACTCAGCAATTGTTTTGAAAAATAAATGTAATATTGAATGAAGCATTTAAGTGCAAAAAGGAGATACACGCGAATATTTACATGCTAATAAAGTTATAATTATCTTTAAAAAAATATACTTTTCTAATTTAATTTTCCATTAGATTGATAAATTCAATTGAATATATTTAAGAATTAAATTTGAAATATTTATATATAATTTTATGGCCAGCAAAATTTTTTTTCTTATTACGCTTTTGTTAAACATATTTTTAAGAGGAAAAACTTAAAGAAATTGTTCATAAGTAGATATAATGAATTTTTAACATTTCCATTATAGCTAATTTCAAAATTTTATTATAACTAGTTTTAAAATTTTACGTAAATATCTATCGTTGCTTAAAATTGAAATTAAAAATAGGGAAACTTTTTAACAAGTTTTGGTATTTTTTCTAATTTAAAACTTATAAATATTTTTATTTTTACAATATTTATGCGAAAGACAATGCATTGTTTACATTCTTTTATGCTTCGCCTATGAACCAGAAATGTATGCATATGTTATAGAGAAACGTTTATAAGTAAACTTTGTTTCTTGGTGTTGTAGCATATTGCAATAATCATTGACATGGTGTTATCTAGAAAATTAATATTTCTACTTCATTCCACAAACATAATGGTTTTGTTTGTCATTCTGCGGTAATTTTTGCGCATATTTTATGCTAATTTTACTGGGACCTACAGTTTAAAGTGGATTACGAACCACTAACAAACATCGATGTCTCTCCATGATTCGAATCTGAAGCCTGTGGTATCAAAGGCTAGTGAGCTACCCAATTGACAAACATAATAGAGATGCATACCTGCAGATTGATCTTGTTCATATCCGGCAGAGACACAAGGTTTTGTTTGTAACTGTGTCATCTTGGGCACACGGAGGCTAAACAGACCGTCATCTACAGTTTAAAGTGGATTCCGAACCACTAGCAAGCATCCATGCCACTGACAGTATTCGAACCTGAAGCCTATGGTGCCAAAGGCCAGAGTGCTAGTCATTTGGGCACCAGGCCGTCGCAGAGACATAGGAAATAGTTCTTTGTTACAGTTTGACATAAGCTTTCTTAGTTAGAAATTCCTAATATTTAGGATTCTTTTAGTAATTTTTTATTTGGTTGAAAATAAAAATTCAAAGTAATATTTATGAACATTAAATAGAAACTTGATTTGAAACTTTGAAAATATCATTTGTTTTAATAAAAATATGCAAACAGTATATTGCACATGTAATTGAAAATGTAATGCATAAATATTTATGTTAATAGTACATGAATAGTAAAGAATGAAATTCATTTTTTTTAAATTTGTTCTTTAAAGTTTAAGATAAAAAAAAATCATATTTTGAAAAAGAATTTTTACATCTTTTGAAAATCGATAGTTATCATAACTTAAAACACACCAAGCCCATAATCACATCCCACAGTGTAGTAACACTATACCGAAGGAAAAATGAAGGTAATTTTAATACATAATTTTCCTAACTGACTCATGAATTTATTATTGTATATAAAATAAAGCTTTGGCAAAGCGTGACCATGTCTTTGAAAACAAATTTAACACAGGTTTCAGGTTTCAGGCGACTGCTTTAAAGACAAAATTGGTCCAGCAGTCAATAAATTATTCACATCACTTGTACCTATCAACTCGAGGGAGGTGCGGGGGACACACATGTTTGTAATTTCCGATAAAGCTCATGACAGGTTTGAAATAATTAATGAGATAGTTTATGCACTTCACAGGTTTTCTGACGCATACAAGTGCCCAATAACGATAGCTTACACGCATGTTTGCTCACTTCTGCTACTTTTTTTCTCATCACGAAATGTTTGATTTTTTTTAAAGTGGTATAAATATAAATACAGCATCAAATTGATTGCATTAATGACTACAAGATGGAGAAATGAAGACTTCAAAGTATCGTTATACGCCTAATGTATTATTGAGTTTATTTTCGATATTTTTGAATAAAACATAACATGTCTGCAAAAAATTTAAAATGTATCATAATTTTTTCATTTTTTTAATGATTTCTAATGTTTATTTGACATTTTTCGTGGACACAATTTTCCTCAAACTGTTATTACTTCCAGTGGAATCCAGTTTATTGCTGAAATTCTTACGTAAGCTATTGACTTTTCCACACTTGTTCCCAAATTCTGTAAAATCGAAAAATCTATGCAATTGTAATTCTAAGTGTCTTAACATTTTAATTATCCAAAAAAACCACCGCCGTAACATGAACCAGAAATCTGCGGTACCGCTTTTTATTTTTAGTACCTGCGATACCGAGAGCTAGTCACTATCATCATGGCCAGCAGATCATGATGATGGCCACCATGAAAATTAGACACTTAATTTTGAAAATTAAATATACAAATAATTCCAATCCTTAAAGCAAAGTCGTGAAACATTTTTTTTCTGCCAGTTTAATTACATAAATGTCTTAATATATCATTATTATTTCGATTCAAAAGCGAAAATAATTAAGTGAACTAAAAATTTACTAAATCCTTATTTTAATTAATTAACCAGATAATAATATAAAAAATAAATTATGCTATCGTTGAATCGACGAAGTTTACAAATATTATATAATAACTTGTTAGAATTTCTACAGAATGCCTCAATCATAGCACATTAATTATTGTACGTTAAGAGCTCTGAAAGCAGAGATAAAATAGCAAACTTATTGGAAATCAATTTACTCCTCAACAATAATGATTTTCATTCTCTTAGGAGGACAACAATATTGCCCAAACAGCTATTCATTCGAGAAAACTTTGTACTAATATAAGAGAAATAATTATAATAATTATCCTGCTTTTATTTTAGTTCGTCTCCTACTTCTCTCTCAGTATCTCTCCTTCCCTCTCTCTTTATATATATGATAAACTGTATATATTATTAAAAATAATTATACTGCTAAATAAATTAATTGCTTATTCACAAAAGCAAAATAAGGAAAGTTATGTTAAAATCCAAAAACGTTCTTCTAAAAAAAAAGAAGTTCCTAAATACAAAGGAATTGGAGAATAATCATTGCTATGCATTGCTTGTGCCTGCCACAGTTTTGATCCTCTTACAAAACCAATGGACCCCAGTGCCATATCATCACTTAATATATTTATAGTGTCATTTATTTTTAATCCAATGTGTCAAATATGAATCTCTTCGGTCTATGAGCTTATTGACTACGATAAAATGATAAGATGATCAATGTTCAATTTTGATGTGTTCTAGACTTTGCAACAAAGAGTCTAAAGAGAGGTTTTTAGTTTCCGTCAATCTAATCAAATTCTAGAACATTTTCCGGCTGATAAATTTTGTTATACTTTTGCAAGGTATAAAATATTATCATTCAAGTGATCTTATCTCGCTTCGAGCTAAGATCATCCAAGTCTATTGCAATAATCATTAGGTTGCAGTAGAGCCCACTCTATTTATTGTTGGAAACATTATTTATTGCAGTTCTTTTTGCATTATACATTCTCTGCATTCTTTTTTTTGTACATAGAATGAATCCAATGTGCTTTCCTTCATATAAGAATATAGGATATGTTCCTATTTTCCTAGAACTTCACTTCCCCTATATTTCCCTATTCTTATAAATTCAGACACGTTGTTCAGACTCTTTTATGTACATATTCTTTTCCTTTTCATTTCTTCCCCAAGACCCTATATAAACAAACACTGTTGTTGACATTTATCAGAAAGAACATAGAATAATGTGAAGACTTATAAATGATTATTTCTACACCTTGTAAATTAAAAAAAGGCTTTTATAATAAATAAGATAAAGTGACTTTATTCTTTTCAAAAACATCAAGACTATATATATAAAATAAAGATACAAAAATTCCAAGACTATATAAATATATATACAAATATACATGATCAGAAAAAAAATGGACCAGAGTTTATAAGAGTTTTTAAAATAGTAATAATTTGTTGCTACATTTTCAATATATTTTCATTATTATTTTGCAAATTTTAGAAAAATCCCTAAGCCTTTTTTTTTTTTTTTTTTAAATCAATAAAGTGGTTCGTCTTCAGCCAAACTTTATATGATCCACGAAAATTCTATTGGTACATGTGTCTAATTCCACAATCTGGAACATTTTCTTTACGTTCCGTAGCAGTAAAAAAAAAAAAAAGAATACCTCAATATTCCAGAAACTGGAAGGCTTAGAAAAGAAGAAGATAGAAGGAAATGAAACAAAAGAAAATTCCTCCAATGTTCGAATGCTTTCTTTCCTACAATGAAATGTAAGGGGGATGAAAAAATATCAAAGAATGAACAAGAAGTTCTTTTTTGGCATGGCAAGTCAATCAATAACCTCAAGTTCTTACCATCAGACCCAATGAAAGAATCGCACGAATTTTCGAAGTTTTTTCCTTACTTTAACTTCCAATTCGTTGCATTCTTTTTGTACAATTTTTTATATATTAGTAGCTTCCTTTTATCCCTGGCATGGCTTTTTATTGCCCGATCGTTGACACGAACTTTTAGTTCATTTCTTTTGAGCCATTCTACTGAGCTTTTTATTTTCGTTCATAGATAACTTTTCCTTATTTTTGCCTATGGTGTCAGTTTCTTTCTCACATCTGCTTACAAAGGGGAGAAAAAAAAGCATCTTCGTGTATAAGAAAAAAAACCGCTTTGATTTTTCACAACGAAGTCAACTGGAACGAAAAGTAACTTTAAAATTTTTAGATTGGGGCTTTTCGAAGGGAACTTCAAAAAGAACGAATGCTGCCATCCTAAAATACTTATCTGAAGGGTTTTTTAAGTATTTGCAAATTGATTTAAAAAAAATATATACGAATGATTTTTGAATATATAATTCGAAAATTTTCATGTCTAAACAGGATTAAGTTGATTAGTACTTTGTCTCATCTAAATCAAAATTAATTATGATTTAATGAAAAAATTCATTTTGATTATTATAATATATGAATTCAAATATTACCAAAAATAAAATTTTAATGAATTTAATGTAGAAAATGAAATTTAAAGAACCTTTTGGTATTTTTATTTTTATTTTATTTATTTATTTATTATTATTTTTTTTTTTGAAATTTTCCTAAGAAATTGAAAAAAAAGACGTTCTCTAAATTCTGGAGTAAAGCATAACATAACGGATTGAACTTTATTGCATTTTCTCCACTGTTTTTTATTTTGTTGAAAATGAAGTTGAACTTAATGAATCTTTCAGTATTGTTTAAAAATATTTTCGTAGAAATTGACGTTTTTTTTCTTTTGTCTTCAAATATTAAGCATAACATAACGCAAAGAAATTTATTTAATCATCTACACTATTTTTATTTTGTTGAAATGGAATTTAATTTTGATGAATCTTTTGTTTTTTATTTACAATTTTTCTTAGAAATTGAGAAAAAAGACGGTATTTAAATTCAGGAGTAAGCATATAATAGCACAAAGAAAATTATTGAATTATATTCACTATTTTTATTTTGTTACTTCACTAAATTAATTTTTGTGGTTATAAATTTACAAACTTTTAAATAACTTATATTTTCAGAATGCGTCATAAAAATTATATTGTTTTAAAGCAATTTATAATAGTAAAAAAAATATTTGTATTATACCATTTTTGATATTGCAAAGTTTAATATCACTTTGAATAGCAATACATAATGGAATACAATTTTTTCATCTGATTTGTAGTTACTAAAATTATGTATTACAATCAGTATTTCAGCAAATTCTATTGATAAAACTGTTTTTGATTTTTTTAGTTATTATCTTTCATTCTATAAATCATTCAGGAAACATAAATAATGATGCAATCGACTCGTTTGCATTGATAAATGATGCATAAACAACCACGGTGACATCAAAATTTGAAGTATACATTAACATAACACAATCCCATTATTCTAGAAGGTACATTTATATTCTAAAAAAAGGAGGTTATATTCCTATTTTTGCATCATTATTGATTTTTGAAGCTCTGTTACGCTCATACAGAGCACATTAAATCAAAGATAGTACCCAGAACAATAATAAATAAGATTTACAAATCCGAAAACGAATTTTCTTTCCAAGTTGAGACCCAAACCAAATATATTCAGCCACTTCGGTCATTGAAATGAATATCACGACATCTTTGGGGCGTTCTTGTGTATCAATGATGCTGTTTTATGGACCTCTTAGGATAAGGAACTCTGGTATTTTTATAAGAAATATGCTTATTCTGGGAGAATAAGATATGTTTCTAGTTTATTTTATGCATTCTGGAAGTCATGGTATAAATTATATTTTCTGCTGTTTCGCTAGAGTAGAGAGGGACATAATGTTCTTTTTATTTTATTTTATTCGAAACCATGTTTTAGTACCCCTGTTCCACTTACCTTGCAATTGGCCTTGCCTTTGGGGTCACTTATTCAATAACAGATTTAACTTTGACTTTTAAATTGCAATTTAAATTCTTTCGGTTTATTTAAGACAAATTTGAGATAGAAATCTAGCATGTTAACTGTATCCATATTGTATTGTATTTTAATAGTATGTTAATTGTAACTTATATTTTAGTTTATATTTTATCAACTAATTATCTTGTTAAACCTCAATTATATTAGATAAATTTGAAAGAAAACCATATTGGCAACCTTTTAACAATTTGATTTAAATACTTGATTATTTTTTTCAATTCCTACTATTAGTTCACACTCTCCCTATATATATCTTGTTCAAATTTTCAATCATTAATAAAATACTTTTATTCATCCACTCAAGTTCAAAAACATATTTTTGAACTTGTAGTGGATGACACTTGATGTTAATACGGTTTTTTCGAATATTAATTCATTAATTAAATTAAATTAATTAATTTTAGCTTTTTTAGATTTAAGTTGTATGTATCTAATAATAGAGGGCGTCAGATGTAAGAGGAAAATTTCAACTCTATTTGCAAAGGACTTTTCTGCAATATAGTGGGAAAAAAAGTATGAATTGACTTAATTTTTTTTTTTTTTATATTACTTGTTTATTATGAATGTTATGTGGCATCGTGTTTCGAACGTTATACTAGTTACACAATTAATATTATTGTTCAAATTATCTTTATTTATAATATATTGGAATATAATTAAATCATACGGGATTTCTTTCATTATGAGTGCTATTTTGACATGTTTTGAACATAATATTTGCTATACAATTAATATTATTGTTCAGATTATCTTTATTTACAATATATTGGAATACATTTAAATCATACATTATGAGTGATATTTGACATCATGTTTTGAACATAATACTAGCAACGCAATTAATATTATTGTGCAGATCCTCTTTATAAAATTTTTAAGCATATTTTTAAAAAAATTTATAGTAATACAATAATTATCCTACAAATTATATTTTAATATTGCTAATTTAAAATGATACTTTTAAACATAAATTTTTATTACATGAAATTTGTATTATAGCTCAAATTAATGTCTACTGCTATAATATTTCCTCTTGAAGTACGTTATGTGAAATAATTAAAATTTATGAGGAAAAAAAATTTAAAGAAAAAATTATATAATTGCATAAAAAAACTTACATAACAGGATTACAGTGAGTTACTTTTGTTATGCTCTTAAAATAAATAAAAATTATATATATATTTTAATTTTTAAATATTTTAATTTATAAACTGGACATTAGCTATAATTAAAAACAATTACGAAGTAGAAGAAATAGATAAAACCCGCACATTGAAGTTTAAAATTGCTTTTAAGGAGACTTTGTATAAGATAAAGTAGGTTGTTCAATCTTTCATTCCTAGGAGTGTATGTGTTTTTTTTATTTCAATTGCAATTGAATAAGAATAATTTGCACTGAAACCGATCTCACTATTCCTTCTTTTTAATATGGAGCTTGAAATAATTTTACAAATTTAACTACAAAAATCATAAGATATTTTACAAGTTCGTTAAAAAATATGAAATAATTTTAATACAAAGATGCGGTTTGCACTAAAATACCTGCCACAATTTTTTGAAATTTTTAATGATTCAAGTCACTTTATTATTGTAGCCATATATTTGAAAAATTGCTAGCCATCAGGCTACAATACAATACAATTTCAATGAAAGCATTCATCTCGTTGGTCAATGATGTGGTTATATGATACAAAACCCAATTCTTTGAGCTAAAATGCAGTCATGAAGATTCAGAAACATCCCATCTACGTGTCAACACTTATAGATACTTTGAACACTTAGTAGAGTGACCCGATATGTAATAAAGCATAGGTTAGCCATATATGCCAGCTTTCTTTTCTTAAATGTATTTTTTTTTCCAAGAACAGAAATGTGATGTAACTTCGTCTGATGTCAGAAATTTAAAATCTTTATGCAAAAAATTAAAATCCTTTTTCGGCAAATTGTATTGTCACATGATATCTACAATTTTTTTATGAATTTTAAAAATGACTAGTAAGTCTATTCAAATACTATATTTTATTGGTTATTATTTAAACGTAAAAAATTTCTAATTAGTGGGATAAGATCCTGTATATTGAAAGGTTCATAATTTATCTGCAAAACATACATAACCACTAGTATTAAATCTATATAATTTTTAGTTAGCCCTAACCTTCAAAAGACACGTGTATCAATTTGACAGCTGTTGTACTATTAGTATGTGAGTTATAGCATTTTTAGTGAAGTTATAGCATTTTTTGTGTTCATCACGTGCATCCAAATAATGTTTTTTCAAACTAACAAAAGTTGCTTCACTAAAAATGCTATAACTCACATACTAATAGTGCAACAGCTGTCAAATTTATACATGTGTCTTTTGAAAGTTAGAGCTAACAAAAAATCATATGAATTTAATACTAGTAAGGCCATCTATGTGTCAGCCTATGAAATTTTCAGACTTACTGATACAAGTAGATAAGATATTCAATTTTTATAATTGGATTTGTTTATGATCATACTTATAGAAGTCTAGATTTTGCATTTAATAATTATAAATTGCGTATAAATTTATTAGAGCAATGCTCAAATTTACTAGTTCAAGCTTCACCTACTTTTTAAATATTAAATCTATGAATTTTAAGATTATCTATAATACAGTGACTTAATATTATGGGTTAATATATTTTTAAAAAAAATATATAAATGACGTGCGAATTAAAATTTGCGATGTTAAGTTTTAGAATTGTCAATCCTATGAAGCGAGAGATAAAATCATTTAAATATATGTGGTGCTTTCTTAAGAAAATTGTAGGGAAATGAAACTTTGGGCCATAATGTTTTAAGAAATTTTACCATTAATTCTTCTGATTTAATTAAATAAAATATGTTAACCAAGTCGCTGGTCTTAGCGTGAATGGCGTTCATGAATATTGATGATTAATGAAATGGAATGCAACTAATGGCAATTTAAGAATTAGTTTTAAAATAATATTTATGCATTATTCTCGTGAGATTAAAGTTATATACTTTAGATATTAAATACTAATTTATTCGTAATATTCTAAGAATTTTAATAATAATCTGATGAAGAATATAAAATAATCATTCATTAATTGAAAAATGTATATAATCTTAATAATTTAAAATTGAATCATCCAAAGTCAAGCAAATTTTATAAATTTCAGACAAATAATGTTCTTACCTAAATCCAAATTATTTGATAATAGCAAAAAACATTAAATAAGAAACATTATTAATTTTATCAACGTTATGTATTCGAAGTAGAAGAGAATTGTATTAGAGAAAACGTTAAAATAAACATTCATATAAAATTAAAAATAATTAAATATTCAATTATAAATACATTTTGCACATCTATCAGAAAATCTTCGCTACTTTAAAAAATCATAATAGTTCTCATTAATTCCATATATATTATTATTGTAATAAAATAACATATATGCTGTATAGTTACAATTTTAAAACCTAATAATATTTGTAACTTAAACTTAACCTTAACAAAAATTTTATAATGTTTAGAAGTGCTAATTTTGAATTTAAGCCCCAAAATATCTAGCAGTCTAAATTTCATACTTTTTTTTTTCATTGCAATTTGGATTTGAAAGTTATTACTTAACATGCACTACTAAATTGTCCAAAAATAATTTCCATCTTTTGGTTGAATTTTAGGAAAATTTCATTGTTAATCTATAAGTATCAACAATTGACAACTTTGTCCATAATTTCCGGAAGTTTTGACAAAAGAAAACATGTTATATTAACTATTATCATAATAATTTTTTTATTTTAACTGTATTTCTTTAAAATTATAATTTTCGACTTTATTGAAAGTAAATTAATGTGTTCGTCATCATTATTACAAATCTCAACAAAAACTAACAAGTTTAAGAAATAATTACTTGGAATTAAATTTAATAGCGAATATAAACAATCAAAACCTTCTAATAAGGAATACAATAAATATAAAAATTTTAATATTAAATATACAGCTGAATTACACTTAAAACATGTATTCATTTAATCGTTCAGTGACGTATTAAAATATAATCACCACATTTAAAAAAAATTGTAAAATCATCCTCATGATTATATTTTTATTAATTTTTTTGGACTCAAATTAAACTATACACAGGGATCTTCTTCAATTTTTCAAAAAGATTCTTTCTAACTGTATTTCTTTAAAATTATAATTTTTGATTTTATTAAATTAAATTTGTATTCGTAATCATTACAAACTAAATCTCATTAAGAACTAACAAATTCAAGAAATAATTACTTTGTAATCAAATTTAAAAGCGAATATAAACAATCAAAACTTTGTAATAAATAAAAATTAGAAAATAGGATAAAGACAATAAATATAAAAATTTTAGTATTAAATATACCGCTGAATTACACTTTAAAGCATGTATTCATTTGATTGCTCAATGACTTATTAAAATATAATCTTCACCTTTAAAAAAACCTCAAAATCATCCTTATGATTATATTTTTATTAATTTTTTTGGGACTCAAATTAAACTATACACGGAAATCTTCTTCAATTTTTCAAAAGATGAAATGTTTTGATCATTACTTTTATTCCAAGTCTTTTGTCTATAAAATAAGTCTCATTTTTATTCCTCCCGTTTCCTGACAGAAGTCAGGGCTGTAAATTATTATACTTAATGAACTTTAAAGAATCCTTTTGTGTCTTAAGAATGCTGAAGTGTGATTATCTTAATGAATTCGAGTCTGAAGTGCTAAGTTTAAATTAGTTTCTAAACTATTGAAGTACTCAAAATATTAAAGTGTTAAATGCACACTTCTAAGAAATATCTCGTCGCCCTAGTTGCCAGTCACACTTAAAGAATGGAGATGGTAAGATGAAATTGATTCTCATTAAATTAAGGGTTCTTCTTTCTTCACTTCTTGGAACGTGTTATAGACTGTTGATTTCATTTAGCCGTGGGGAATATTTGGAATCTCGATGCCTTCGAGTATTTTGTTACAAATATACCAATATCGAGTACTCTTTTTGTTCTCTTGCAATCAAGTCCTTTGTTAATAATGAACATTTGTTTAATTTTAAACGCTGAATGTCATAAGTAAGAGAGTAAGATTAATTGAAAAATACTTCCTTGATTTTTTTTTCTTTATGTGCAGTTAACAAGACAAAAAGGATAATTATTTTTTTGGAAGATAATTAATTGAGTTAGATTAAAGAAGTAAACATAACGTTTTATTGGAATAATTTTAAGTAATGAGTTTTTTCTTTTAACGAATATAAAGAATATCAAGAAGAAATTTTTGTCGATATTTTCTTATGCTTCTGCCTTGAAATATAAAAGCCATAATGGTTGTCAAATTAAAAAAAAATCTGTTGACTATAGAAAATATAAATTTATTTAGAATCTTAAAAAATTCAATAAAATTTTTTTTTTATCTTTTTGATTTCGATGTGAAATTATAAAATATTAAGGAAATATAGAAAATCTACTTTTGGGTCAGTGGCGGTTTCCGCTTGCTACTATAAATAGGCAAGATATATACAAGATAACGACAATTCGATTCCTCTAGATGCCATGAGCCACCGTTTATGTTTTAAAATTTGAGAGCCATTGTGAGAAAGACATAAAATTGAATAAATTAAATGTCACATTGATAGTCATAATGCACATTTTGAAATTCATGTTTGAGTCTAACAATTAAGGATACTATACCTAAAAGATATAACTTTCTTTTAAAAAGTAAAAGACAAATTTGCTAGAAAAAAAACAGACATAACCTTAATACGACATATCCTTTTCATTCACAATATGGCATAAACGCTCAACAGCTACATACATGGAGTTTTTTGTAAATCAAATTCATCTAATAACTTTTGACTAAATAAAATTTAACTGACGTATTTTAAATAAAATTTAATCAAAAATTTGAACTGCTTTTGTTCTTAAAATAAAATTATTTCCTTAAGATATTAAATTTATTTTTCAATTTGCTATTATAAGATCTCCATTTTTTAAAAAAATATATAAGCATATTTTCCTGATGTCGCGTGAAAATGTTAACATAATTTAAAAATCAAGAATATTTACCGAAATTTTTATCAAATACAAAAAAATGTCAACAGTTGGAAATTTAACATGCAAGTTAAAGACAAATCTGTCAAATTTTCAATATAGAAGCCTTGAAAAATTCGATAAAATTTTATTAACTTAAGAAAATTCAAACTTTACATTTGATTTTGTTTTCCCATGGATAAAGCTAACTTCATCACATTTAAATATTTATTTCAGTTTGCACAATTTTATCTTGACAAGTTCGAAAATATTTGTTTAAAAGAAAATTTCCTATTTTACAGTTTTTTTTTTTGGATAACAAAAGACAAGACATAAATAAAATTTGCATATCCGTTTAAATTTTAAAATATTTTATATTTTACATTATTTTATAGTATTATTTTTATCAGGAAGCTGTAAATAGGCACTGATTTACAAAAACAATAACAACTCTCAGTATTTTTATTTTGTCTGTATAATATATTTTAATGTGGTTCAATGTCTAAGCATATTTTTGCATAAAAAATAAAATGTAACTATATTGCATTATAACAAACAAAAAAATAAAAACCAATATAAGCAATCATGTAACTATACTGTAAAAAGTATCGTATATTTATTACGATGTCTATTATGTTTCACTAATTATCCAGTAACTCAAGTTCACTTCCCACTGTTAAATTGTAGTTTTTGCTTTCAAAAAGAATACACTTAGAGATGATTATAGACAGAACATTTTAGCATTTCGCTTTAAACATGACTGCGACTTGAATGCTTTACAGGATTTCTCCAATACGATACACAAATGTGAATAATAATAATAATAAACGTTTAAATCATCAGTTAAAAAAATCTTGATTTACTAATTTCGACATAGAATTCTTGATGAACTAAACTAGGCAACTGAAGTTGACACTAACTTTTACCTTAGTGATGATAAATATTCGTAATAGTGAAAATTTTTGTATATACGTTAGATTCATTGGACAAGGATAGTTTCCAATGTCTCAATCAAGATTGGACATCTTTGGTGACCACACATTTTGGAATGATCACAGCCCTTCCCCCAAAGAAGGACATATGGGCATCATTATTTCACGAATTTGTATAAAATGCAACTTTGTAATCGAAGGAATTAAAACACTCATCTCCAGTATTAATACTTTTAGAATAGCTTCTTAGGTTTGTATCAGGTTATTTCTTCAGAATAGTAAATTAGTAGTAAATATAAAATAAATTATAAGCTGATTGCAATTAAAAATATATCATCAATATTTGTAGACGAAAGTATATTAAAAGGTTAATGTGTCAGACTTCATTTAATGACAAATACATGCAGACTATATGCAGCGTTTTATATTTTTAATATAATAATCTGTATCTTATGTATTCTTCAGGAAAGAGTTAGGGGCATCTAATATTCGTGTATCAAATTCTAACGGTATCTAATCTCCAAGTGTGTGTAATGTGACATTTTAGAAACTAAGCAAAAGAAATTAGACAAGATTACAATAGCAATTAAAGTCTTGATTTTCTTTTAAATGTTGTATTTTTTATTAGAGTTGCCATTCTCCATAAGCCCTCATCCCAAACGTTCACATATGGTGAGCAGTTAGAATCCTTATCTCTGCTCCAGTCAAATTGAAGGATTTTACAACCTGTGTGATTTAACGTATTTATACCAGGCTTCATACATGGATGCTACTGTATGGCGTTCATGTCTACATGTATGAAGCCATGTATGACGCCATACAGTCCGTCATGCCAGGCGCCACTGTATGGAATCTCTTGTAGGATATTTAAAAAAGTTCCTTTATTGTGCAACCCACCAGACTATTCTGAGAAAAAAAAATAATAAACAAACCATATAACATAATGAAAACAAAATATACTTCAGAAAATTTCCGATGTATTTTCTGATATCATAAATCAGTCTGTTGAAATGTTAAACATGGCTTACAGACAAAAAAAGGTCTTTTATAACTTGTAAAAGGATCTACAAAGTTTATGCCACAATGCCACTTTTGTAAACTTTATACCACCACCGCGGATGCAACCAGTGACCCAGTATTTCACGGCAGATAATACTCAAGAGTACCTTTTCACACTCCGTCACGTGCGATGCCGCGAATTGTGGAATAAATAAATAAAAAAAGAAAGAAAAGCCCAAAAATATCAATCATTTTTAAGTTCTGAACACGCGGCGCGTTAAGTGGTTTCGAATGAGCCCTGTTTTTATTTCCCACTTTATGCTTGCTTCAACTCATGGAACGGAGGCGCATTTTTCATGTCCTCTCCCCCTTTTTTTTTCTTTGCTTCTTTATTTTATTCATTCCTTTGAAAAATCTTCGCCGTGGCTCGGAAACTTTTTTCCTTTTCTTCTTGTTCTTCTCACTTCCCAGATGCATTTCCGCGGAAAACTTCCTGTGAAGCAATTTCTTTTCCCTGGTAGTTTTGTTCATACCGTTTTGGATACAAGCTATGTGTGTGTGTGTATGTATGTGTATATGAATTCTCTTTCCTCGCTGGAATGTGTTGGTTAAATCGTAGTTTTCTTCTGCGCTTGGTTTAACAAAGTGGCTTGCTACGCAGAATGATAATGAACGCAAATTTTCGTTGGAAAAATATTTGACTGTTTATGGTATTTTTACGTAAATGTGGTTAGTAATTATCGAAAAAGGAAAAGAAAAATATGCCTCTTTTTGGTTATAATTATGTGTTAATATTTAAAACTTTAAGGAGTAAATATTTAACCATAAAGTATCCTCTTTTAAGTTATAAAGATATTATTAGAATATGTTGAGATAAATAATGTTATTTATATATACAATTTGGTTGATATTAATGGTTTTGGACTGGTGATGAAATATATTGAACTACAAAGAATGATAATAAAAAACATAAATTAGATAAAAAAAATTGAAAGAACTAACAAAGAATATGATATAAAAATGTAAATATGGTTGAACATAAGAGACAAATTGACTCTTGTGACCATAAACCTCTTGATTACTTTATAATGCATGACATAATTTGTCGTGTGGATGTTATTTCTTAGGGTTTTGTGTAGAAGGAAAGAAATAAATGCTTGTCGAAATGATTTTTCAGACATACGTGTTCTGCATTTAAGATATGCAGAACCTAAAATAAAACCACAGTAAATATAGCAAGATGAATAAAGTACGATTTTATGATAAATGTATAGTTATTTTATATACATTGTAACCCGAGATTGCATTTGAAATTTTCCAAAAAATGATATCACTGGTGGTTGAAAATATTAGTAATCCATTCATTTAATTTATACCGGAATAAAAAAGATGACTAATTATACAACTGTGATTAAACAACTGTAATGATTCATTCAACAAAAATAATGATTAATTAAACAACTATGACTGACAACCATGATTAAACAACTATAATGATTCATTCAACAACAAATGATGATTCATTAAACAACCAATTTAAACACAACTCGAGGAACATTTTAATTCTAGCCAAAACATGTAAAATTAAAAGATTTCGAAAACATGATGAATCTTTCCAAGATATTTTTAAGTGAAAGAAACTACATTTTTTAAACATTACAATTTAATCAAATGCTTCTTATTTTTTAAATAATATTACATTTCATAATTTATTAAAATGAATGAAAATTATTAATTATATACATACAAATATTATTAGCAATGCAAATTACACTAAAAGTATTTACATTTTTATAAATAATCTTTGTCATTTCTATCAATTTTTCTATCTTGAATATCTAATTTATGTTACTTAACAGTTAAAATTATGGGGATGGAAAAAATAATGAAAAAAATTAAATTTACAATTGCAGTAATACATGAGTATTATACAAATTAGTATTAAACTGTACTCAGTATATTATACTATATTAGTATTATGCAAAGAGTTATAATACTGAAATAAAAAAAATTCGTTATGGTAACTAACTTAATAGTATGTAACTACTATAATACTATGTAACTAACATAAGCATAAGTAAAAAAAGAAGTATACAATATAGAAGGAATAAAAAAATGGCGATAAAACTGTGAACAAAATGTCATGGGATATAAAGTATGACTAAAATTCTAAACTAAAAACGGTTAATAATTGATAGCATTTTCAAATAATCAATTCTTGTAGTTCAATATGGTTTGTGGGCAGTTCAAAATGGGTGTGTGTAAGTTCAATATGGGTAAAACTGTGAACAAAATGTCATAGGATACAAAATATGAACAAAATGTCATGTAATACAAAGTATGACTAAAATTCTATACTAAAAAAACGATAATTAATTGATATTAATTAATTAATTGATAATTAATAGCATTTCAAATAAGCAATTCTTGTAGTTCAATATGGTTTGTGGGCTGTTCTTTATGGCTATTCAATATAGGTGTTTGTAGTTCAATATGGGTAAAACTGTGAACAAAATGTCATAGGATACAAAGTATGAGTAAAATTCTAAACTAAAAAACGGTTAATAATTGATAGCATTTTCAATTCAAGCAATTCTTATAGTTCAAAATGGTTTATCATAGAAGCAATTCAAATTCCAGGCTGTTTTCCAATTACAATGATTAAACCGTAAAATGAAACATTTAATCAGAGCTGCGCATTTCGTTAATAGCTGTAAAATCAAACTTACAAACCAAATCATCCTATAAAAGCAAGCAGATTTCAAAATTACTTTGAGCAACCAACATCCATCATAGGTGACACATGGAATGCATCAATTTTCTTACAGTCATAAATGTCATCACTTATTTTCCCATAAATTATACGCTTTCTTCAAAATTCAGTAATGGTTTTATCTAATTACAGAAACACCTAATTAAATCAATAATAACTAATTTAATTACCGTCGATAAATTTGTTTCTTCAAAGGACGAAAGTTAAGGAATCAAATAATTATCCATGACGAGATAGACTGGCGACACTAATTCTCACTACATTACTCTATAAGTATAGATGAGCGATTTTTGTATGATAAATTAAAACTGCCTAATAGTTTGTGTGCCTTGCTCTAAGGTACATTAAAATTAGATTAAGTTTTAAGCAAATAACTAATGTTGTATAAATCTTAAATTTTGGTGAAGTAAGTAATTGGAATTCAAATCACTGGAATGGCCAATTTTTCAGTAAAATGACTTGTTGGTTTAGTTGGAAACACCCATCCAGACTAGCTCTAATGCGGAGAAATTAGATGATTGATGAATTTCTTTTTAATGGAAATGTGTAGTAAAACTTTCATATTTTAACGATTTATTTCGTAATGAGTTCAAAGTATGCCAGACGACAGTTACGCTAAAATATTTAACTTGGATATTTTACTGAATTAGAAGAGATTTTTAAATCTTTTCATCTTGAAAATATATTCAATATACTTAAATAATTTAATTGATATTAAATCATCGTTCATATGTAAATGAACAACATATAAATACAAAATGAAATTTTTATAGATCTTTTTTTTTCATTTATGAAAATATTTATAGCTAATAATATTATTATATCTATATTACAAATAATAAAGTACAAAAATATATTTTAAAATTTTAAATAAAATCAGTGTATTAATTTGTATATTTTACAATTTCTATTAATTGCAATTTATTTTCATATTCGATATATATAAATAATTTAGTTGATATTAAAGCAAACATAATTTTTTTTAACAATTTATATTGATTTCGCTTACAAGTAAATAAACAACATGTAAATACAAAAGAAAATTTAAAATTATTTAAATATTCGTAAAATATAAATAATAGAATATATTTATAGTTAACAATATTATTATATTTATATTACAAATAATAAGTACAAAAAGTATAATAAGTACAAATAATAAATTACGATAAGTAAACAAACAAAAGTACAAAAATATCTTTTAAAATTGTTTTAAATAAAATCAGTGTATGTATTTTACAATTTGTATAAATTTCGTTCACAAGTAAATGGACAGCATATAAATACAAAATGAATTTTTGATTTATTCAAATAGTATTATATAATAATATTTAAATATATATATTATATAATTATATTGATAATATTAATAATGGCTATATTATTAAATCTGTATGACAGATAATAAAATAAAAAATATATATCAATTTAAAATTGTTTTACATATAATCAGTGTTTTAATTGTTAAAAAAAATTAAGAGATTGTATCATAGCATTAAATATGGGAAGTAAAAATGTGTCTTTATCAGAAATTAAATGTTTGCAGACAAATTGAAATAAAATTATTTGTTACAATGTATTAATTGTTCAATGGCTTTTACGTAAAACATAAAAAAGCTTTTAAAGTTAAATTTTTGTTTTAATGTTAGAATGAGCGATCTTTTGAATAATTTAAAAATTTTGAACTTTTCGGTCAGTGGCTTTTCAAATTTAACAATTTTTTTGTTTTTTAAATATATCTTAAAAAGTGAAAATATTTTAAAATGTATACATTAATCGAAACATATTATTTCACATTTATTGAAAATGCTGCTTTATTTTTTTCCAATTATAAATTTTAAATGCTGCCTTCTCTTAATAAAAACCATAATTTATAAAATTTTAGATTTTTCAAAAAAAGCTATTTTAAATATACTTTTCTGTAAGTAAATGTTTACCGCATAGAATGAGGTGGGACATTTAATTTAAAATATTTAGAAAACACTTTCAAAATATAAACATAGCAGCTAAAGATATCAATAATTGCTTCTCTTTTAATTTGCATTAACAGCATGGTAAAATAACGATTGAAATGATATATTTCAATATTTTTTTGTGATTCCTTTTTTATCTATTGAAATGAAATAAAAGCAAAATCCTTATGCTGTCCAATTTGAAAAAAAAATCCTTTTAAATAAAAGTTTAACCAAATATGAATATGAATAACAAATATTTATTAAATGTAAAAATAATGATTACATTTATTATGCCTTCAAAGAATATAATTTTACCGCAAATGTAGGGTTACAAAGAAATAACTTTGCTAATTTTGTTTTGCTAATTTAGTGAAGAAAGACTTTATTCTTTTAAAAAGATGTAGATGAAACAATCCATTAAAATTAATTACTCGCATAATTGTATGTTATTAAGAAAACCAGGCATCTTTTTTAAAAAATATGTCAGCTAGCTCCAAAAATAAGAGAAGAATTGTTGATACGTCATTACAAAATTGTGGAATGATAGTTAAATATTATAATCTAGATTTACTGTATTTTGAGATATTAATATTTTGTACTATAAAGTAATTAAAATGCAATTAAATAATTAACTTTATCGAAATATTTGTAGATAGATGATTGCAATTCCGTAAAAAAATAAAACGTTAAAAATTAAGGATAAAAAAAATTAAGGATTTTTATTTCTTAAAATGTAAAAGCTAAGATTCAAAATATATTAAGTTATTCAAATAAAACTTTATGAAATCGAAAATTTCTTTTTATCAAATGAAAATATTTAAAATAACTATATTGAAATTGTTTATGAATATAATATTGTTTATTGTTATCCCAATATAAGCATTTTAATAAGCAATAAATATTATAATATCCTTAAAAAGTAAAAAAATATTAACCTTAATTTTCTAATAAACAAGAAATTTGAAAGAGATTATAAAAACAACCTGTTAAAAAAAATTCTTAAAAAAATTATATTTTATAGTAATGAACACATATATAGACTGGCGTTATTTATAAATTATCAACCAATTTTCTATAATTATGAAAGTAATTATGAAAGTACCATTGCCATATTAATATTCTTTAAAAAAGAATAAAATATAATAATAAATATAATTTTATTAAAAACGGTTTTTAATTTAAGAATATTTTGAAGATGAAATCGAGATTTTTTTTTATATAAATAATATTTTAAAAAAATATAAAATAAGCCTATATTTATTAATAAGCATTTAAAAATTCCTGTAATTTTATAAGGTGATTTGAGGTTTTGCAATTATTTTTACTTTTTTGGATTTAATAGAAAAAAAAAGTTTAATACATAGATGCAAATATTCAATGCCGCCTTAGCTTATTGATATTCTCAATACTAACTTCAAAAGTTAGAGAAAAGATCAATTTTAATGCACATAATTAATTTTTTTTATAAGAGATGGCAATTACTTTTTATAGTTCTCAAAATTTCTCGAAACTTTGGGAAACTTATATCTGATTCGGAAGCAAATAATTTGTGAAAGTACAAAAACCGGAAATGAGAAACTTGTCATTTCTGCTTTTGCTCCGACAGTAATTAGTAATAAGTTTTCGCACGTCAAATAAAGTAATTAATGGATTTTTCCTTTCTTAAAGGTTTCTTAGTTTATCAACACAGGAGATAAAATTTACTTTAAACTATTCCATTTAACATTCATGACAGGATAAAAAAATTGTTCGTTGAATTAATTTTTTTTTCTTAATTTTTAAAATAACTAGAAACTGATATGAGTGAAAGGGCAAAATGACATCCGAGATGTCTTATTTTAAAGTTTTAACAAAAATAATTTGTTACATTTAAGATTCTTAACATCGTTCTTTTATCAGTTCCTACTATTAGTTCACACACACGCTATATATATCTTGTTCAAATTTTTAATCGTTAATAAAATACTTTTTATTCATTCATTCAAGTACAAATACATTTTTTTAAACTTGTAATGGATGACACTTGATGTTAATGCAGTTTTTTCAAATATTAATTCATTAATTAAATTTGATTAATTAATTTTTTTTTATTTATGTTGCATGTATCTAATAATAGATGGCGCCAGATGTAAGAGGAAAATTTCAGCTTTATTTCTAAAGGACTTTTCTGCAATATAGTGAAAACAAAGTAGGAATTGACTTTTAAAATTTTTTTTACATATATTACTTGTTATTATTACTAACAGCTAAGTAACAACAAAAATTTATATTAAAATTTTAATTTAAACCACAATATTTTCAACTACGGTTTGTCAATAAAACGGTCAATTACATAGATAATAATAAAACAGAAAGCGCATAAGGTTTGCCAATTTGAAGTAAATATGCTCGTCACGTGATGAGGATTTATTTCAGCAAACAATTTATTTATCCTATCTTTGATTTGTATGCTATCGTTGTTTGTTTATTCTAGTTGAATAAAAAATGGTAAAATATAGTTTGTGTAGGACATTGTAAAAGGATTCATTTCAGAGATACGTAGTTTATGAAAATTTCTAACTTTTAATTGTGAATAATCCATGTATATATTTTTTTTCTTTCATCCAATTACTTTTTCTTTCCAAAATAAGAAAACGTTAAATCATTTTTCGCTATTGTTTTAGAATTACATTACTTAGACTTAATGCCATTCACCCCAACAGCATCAGCTATAAAACAGATTGAGTTTTATAAAGTTTGAACAACTGAAATGTATTTTAATTGTGTTCGCATTTTGTCACTCAGTGTTGGAGGAATATGATTTAAGTGCTAGTTTAAAGACGGCTGCCGTCCTACTTACTGTTGGGTAAAGGATCAAATGATTATGTAGCAAAACGATCAAATGATTATGTAGCAAAACAAGTACTATAAAAAAAAATTTTTAAGTCAATTCCTACTTTTTTTCACTATATCGCAGAAAGTCCTTCATAAATAATTTCCAATAATTTTTTAAGTTTATCTGGCGCCATCTATTGTTAGATATATACAACTTAAATTAAAAAAACTAAAATTAATGAATTAAATTTAATGAATGAATTAATATTTGAAAAAACTGCATTAACATCCAGTGTCATCCACTACAAGTGTAAAAAAAATGTATTTGAATTTGAGTGGATGAATAAAAAGTATTTTATTAACGATTGAAAATTTGAACAAGATATATATAGGGCGAGTGTGAGCTAATAGAAGGAATTGAAAAACAGCATTTGAAGATCCTAAAACGTTTATTAGAATCCCGAAAGACGACTGGAGGCCAACTCGAAAGGGAGGAATAACATGGATTATTTTTGGAGTTCAAACGATAACCACAGCTAATAGGTCAGATGTTTCAAATCTATATACAGCTTAAGGGTGATATTTGGATGGAAAGTGGCGTAGTCTGCCTCTTCGACTTCAGTGGAATGATATCTAGACTGGTTTAACTTAAGCTAGGATTTATGACTTGGAGTACCCAGGCCTGAAACGAACGTTTTCCAACCTGGAAAGCGTTCGATTCATCTTCTTATGTTGAGTTTCTAATCCATCTCTGTAGTTAGAAAGCTCAATACGCGATACAATAGATCACTTCAGCAATATTATCAATCATTATTCTAATACTGTAATTGTAATGATAATATGCAATTCAAGTAACATTTTAATGAAACCTAGCATTTATACGTTTATTGTTAATACTAAAGAGACAAATAAGGGCTTAATGTAAGGCTAAATAGAATTAAAATCGAACTACTTATTTTCTCATTCATGTACTGCCTCAAGAAGTTCCGATATGTGTTTATTACAACTAAGCTTCTGAGAAAAATTTCCATTTAATGCATTAACACTCGTGCAGTGTATTTAAATGAACCAGAAAGTTATAACAAAAGTATAAAGAAAAGTTAAATTGTTTTAAAAGTGATTTATTTATTTGTGTGAAGCATATATTGTCCAAAGAAATTTTGGATAGTTTCATCAGCAGCTAAAATGTTTAACGAAACTAAACTTTAGAAAATACATTTAATTTTATATATTAAAATCTGATACGCAGTACATTTAAATAACTCAAAATGTTTCACTATGAAGAAAGTCTTTTGATATAAAATTTTACTTTCTGTTTCCATCAGAATTTTCTATACTTTACACAGAAAATCGGTTTCCATAAGTTAGTAAGGTAGAACCTTTTTTTTCTTTTTGGCAGAGAACTGTTCTTCCAAGGGGACAATCTATCATTTTTTTCCTGACTCTATTATTCTAACTCAATAGAAGTAACGCGTATGAGGTATGAGATATTCATCTCTTTTAGAGTTTTGTTGTTTAAATGTAGCAGTAATGCACTAGAGAAAGAAACTTATGGGGGTTTTGTCTAGGCTTTAAAATTTTCTTCTATCTATCATCTTCTAAAAGAAGAACCGAGATCGAAAAGAATTACTTGTGAATTCTATATTATGAAGTCACTTTAAAAAGGGAATGGATAGTATAAAATTTATCCGTTCACAATGTTGAATTTAAAATACTGTGAGAATCCGACAAAATCGGAGAATATTTTATGTTTATTCCAATATTGAACATAAATTTAAAGTACTTTAACTAAATATTTTTGAGCAACAGTTGAATGTTTTTTTTATTTAATGTTATACAGATATATTTGTTATATTTCTGCTCTTATGTTTATATAATTTATACAGCGAATGTAAACATAATTATGGATAAAAAAATATTAATATTCACAAATATACGATCCATGAAAACATAATAAAGTTAATCATTTTAAATGCTATATTAATGATTATGAAAATAACTTTTATTAAATATTTTCTGTAAATAAAATAAATTCATATAATGTAAAATTTTTTCATTCTGTCTCTATTTTCTTTTTCTCCTTAAATTTTTATATATTTGTTAAACATCGGTGGGTCTTATGTTCCACTTAGTATTGCTGTCTGGAAGGACTTTTAAAGCTAACTGCACAGTATTGACTAAAATTTGTACATTAGTTGAGAAACTCCTATCACGCAGTTTAAATATTAATGTAGGAGGCCTTACAAACGTTATCCAATCGCCAACGAGTCTCACCTGTTGTTAGACAATGCAATACAATATAATACAATATATAGTCACAATAGACCTGTTTAGAACCTGAACCTTCATGCATGCCAGTTACGAACGTTATCACTGTAACCAAGTTGGAATTTGGCAAATCAATTTAAGCTGAGGAAGTTAAATGTTGGAACATCAGGTATGCAGTAGATGCAATGAGAACCACACTTTATACTTTTGATTACGGATGGCGTGGGAAGGTTTGCTATGTTCCTCTCTTCTCCTATACCTCAACAACAGTAATTTCTGACTTTGATCGTGATTATTACCTGAATAAAGAAAGTATTATTCGAATCTTCCAATTCCGAAACCCAACACTGCTATTCATCTGACTTTTCTTGGCTCCCTTACATATCAATATAAAATAAATTGTTTTGAAGTCAATAATACTCATTGTTTGTTAATCTACAATTTGAGGAAATATTATTGTAAATAATTAAAAAAAATTACGTTAATGACTTTAGAAATAGTTGTTATTCAAGATTTTTGGATGACAATTTAATCCCCAAAATAAAATTATCCAAATAAATTTAAATATATTTTTGATTGTATGATTTTCTGTTTATAGAAAAATGGCACTTTTAAAATATTGAACAAAGGAAAAAGAATTAATTGTTACAATAATCTTCAGTGTGAGGAATCCCAATAAAAAAAAGGAGAAAAGCACAGTACTCTGGTATGTTCTATTGTCTTAATATGGGAAATCTCTGGGAACAATTTGCAAGGGGAGCTAATAAGAGAGTTGAGGGTTAGTGGATGAAATAAGAAAAAAAAGGATGAATGTACGGCATAGACATTTACTGAAACAAAATGATGTTAACATATACACAATAGACCTATGATAAGTGAAGTAGGCAACATAAAGTTTTCATTGCAAGCCATTGAGGTTTATGGCAAAGGTGTAGTCGATAGTGATGCTCAAATAGGTAGTAGGTCTGTTGGTAGCAATGGGTTTACCACCACCCTGGGCCCTATAATCACGTTGTCTATTTGCGTATGACTTTTTAGATTCGTCTTGAATCTTACCTTCTGCAATATGTTTCCTCGAATTTTATTTCCACCTTCATTTTGAATTAGACTGCATTTTAAAATATCACCAAGGATTTCAATTATTTTTGGATTTAACATACATAACATTTTGATTTATCGTGACTTATATTGTTATATTTAATTACATCTAGC
Organism: Caerostris darwini; assembly: GCA_021605075.1. Lineage (NCBI taxonomy): Eukaryota > Metazoa > Arthropoda > Arachnida > Araneae > Araneidae > Caerostris > Caerostris darwini. The sequence goes on along the minus strand of BPLQ01013881.1, from coordinate 1,460,779 downwards.
TGTTTCCTTCTGAAGTGAGCTCTTAATAACATTCGTAACACGTCTAGATCCCGTGATATAACAACGGGAACTGAGAGGAGGGTTCCAACTGTTCCAACTCCCTCTTCACCCGCGCCACTCGCTAAATGACGCAATGTGTGCTTCTATGCAACTTTTCAATCTTTGTTTACATGGTGAAGATATAATATATATATAGATTTCCCAAATTTATATTTCCCAATTTATATTTCAAACAAATTTAGATTATTTTATTTACATTTAATTGTTTAGATTTTAGATTTCTATAAATATTATTTTATTAGATATAGATTTCTATATACTTTGACTTTTATTTATATTTATATTTCAAAAATTCTTTAGATATTTTTATTTTTTAATACGTAGATATCCTAGATTTATATATATTATTTATTTATAATTATATTTCCTTTATTTACATTATATTTATTTTTATTCATATTATATTTATATTTATATTTATATATAGATTTCCCAAATTACGTACAGTTTTGAAGTTCTTAACATATCAAACGACATAAAATCATAAAGTTATAATCCTGAACAGGCTACCCTTACAAATCGATTTTATACATGTTTTTACATAAAGAAAACAAAAAGAAAAGAACATACTCTTTTTAAATATTTCATTAATGATTACAGAGATTATTATTATTGAATGTTGATTTCCTCGTCAATTAAGTAAGAGTAATGCTTCATAAATAAGGGATTTGCATTTCATTAGCTGAAAACCCAATTACGGAAAGAAGTTTAAATCTATTTTAAATTATTCAGATAATAAAACATGTGTTATTAATTCCAAGCAATTAAAAAAAGAACATTAGATTGCTATTCTGTAAGTATATTTATATATATTTTTTATTTTATTCTTTACTTATTAATTGAATTAGCTTTAAAAATGAATGTGAGTTTTTTTATACTCATTTTTTTTAAATCTGAAGTAAATAAAAATGAGTCTCTAAAAAGGTTAATTATGCCGAAATAAAATTATTAATGAGAATAAAATAATTAAAAAAACATTCAAATTTGTTTTCTTGTTTTTATCATAGGAATTGATAATAAACTTTATATTTGTTTTGGATAATCTAACTGTTTTGGATAACAAAAGCATCACAGGATTATTAATGAGTTATCAAGGGAGCCTACAACTGTATTTGGATAATCTTGGTTTTTATATTAAGTGTATTACAATTAAAATTACCAATGCGTTACCAAAAAAATCTTTAGAAAATTGTTTTGGATAAAAAGAGCATTACTGTTAAAGGTTATTTAAAGATATCAAAGTATCTACAAGAAATTGTTTTTGAATAATCTCACTTCTATGGATATTAAAGAAAAGTATATGAAAAAAATATTCGTGTTTTAAGGATTATATTGGTAGTAAATTGTTTTGTTTTTGAAAAATTTTGAAGAAACCCATGAAGAAATTCATTCGATAAAATCGAAAACCGGTTTAGCTAAAGTTAGTTCTCAAATAATTCTCAATCGCAATTTTGAATAGACTACATCTGCAAAAAAAAAAAGAATTCATGTTATCGTCCCTAAATCCATAGAACTTGATAATCTGATAGATCTTGATAATTCTCCAAACATAGGATACATACGTCTTTTTTCAGGCTTGACTTCGCTTTTCTAACCAGATTCCCTAGTTTGGAAACCAGATTTCACTATCCGCCAAGCAGTTTAGACTTTCTTAAAAGTTATTTAATTAAATGTTATTCTGATAAACAAAATATCGTGCATAGTATTAAAAGAAATATTATCGTGTTGGATATAAGATTACTTAACTAAACCAAAATTATCATTAAATATTTTTAGATGTTAAATTAAAACAAAACGATGGTCAAGTAATAAATTTAAAATCTAATTATATATATTGTTTATTTACAGTAGTTTATTACCCATAAAATTATGGATAATTAATTACTATAAATAAACAATATATTAATCGTTCGTTTTCAAGAGGGAAGATTTCTGTTTACTGGATCTTTTTTTATGTCCTTGACCCCTTAAATCGTTTCCTATTGGTTAATTGTTTACTTACATTTCTAACACGAGCTATTATTATTGGTTTATTCAAATTCCTTTCAAGAGCTTTTTTTGTACATAATATTTTAATATATATATGATATTGTTTGAACGTATCAGAAATTTTAAGGGGAAAGGCCTTTTTCCTCTTTTAATAAATTTATTTCCCACCTTGTTTACATTAAGTGAGTAAAATAACTAGAGAATAAATAAATGCCATTACATTATTTGTGATAATTATGAATTCGTAATAATGTATTCGTTGTATATTTGAATATGAAATCGTGAATTTGTACCTGGTGTACTTGTACTACTGAGAATTCTAATATACAAATGTTTTTAAGTGATACTGAAATTCCTCCTACTATTTACAATAGAATGGCGGTTATAGTTTCGTAAAACATTTGATTCAGAAATATGGAATAGATAAATTAAAATTTTATTAATTTGAAGGAAACAAAATTAACTATTCAATTGAAACTCGGTAGTTGGAAATTTAACACTCTCCATTTTTAATCCACTTAATACCATAAAAACAAAATCGTACTATAAAATCGTTTGGAATAAATTCATTTATATAAGCTGATAATCTTAGAAAATTGGTTTATATGTGAAAATTAAAAAAAATAGTCCGCAAGATTAACTAAATCATAAGAAGAATTCACTCTAATTTTCAAATTGTAAATTGCAAAAAACCCCGAATTAGCTATTTATTCAAGAATTCTAATTTTTTTCTTTTAAATTACGTAACATTACGATTCGAATTGAAGTACTAATAATATTTTAAGTAAACTTGACAGAAGTTTTAATTAAATTCGATTACTTCTTGTTCGAAATAAAAAAAATGTACGAAATATTTTTTTTTTCATTTTCGCTTAAGATCGATACAGTAATTTTATAAGTCTCCACACATTTTAAATAAGAGCTAAATTTTGCAACTCTAATAAAAATGCATATTACTTTAAGACAATTATTTCCTACTAATTAGGACATGAAAATTTTTCGTTTCAGTAGCGAAAGATTTAATTCATTTCATTCGCCATGTTTTGAATTTCCTTAAAAATAAAAAAATAAAAAATCGAATTAGTGAATTTATAACAACTCCTCTTCATTAGAAGATTTTCTCTCTCGTTGCCATCTAATTTTGAAAACTTTCGCTAGAAAATGAATGTCTGCATAATTTTGCATCATTGCAATTATCTGTCATCTAGGAAAAAGATTGAGTCCAAAAAAAATATTTACGATACGTTAAAAAAAAGCATCTTCAAGAGAGCGAAAATAACATTTTTGGTACATCAATAAAGATTCTACTTTCCATCAAATGAATTAACTTAATTGCATGTCATATGTATAAAAAATAAAGCATCCAGAAAGTAGACTACCTCTATTTTTTTTTACTTATTTCACATTCTTTTTTTTGTCCTTTTTGTATTAAAATTGGAGGCGAAAGAGTGAATTATTACAAACATCGATTTTTCTCTCTCCAGTCCTTTTTTACGTCATCAAAGCAAAGTAGTGTTTTGCAATAAAGAAAAAGAAAAAAAGAAAATTCTTATTTGGATTTCAGAAGGCTAATGGTGCTATTTAGTTGACTCATGGTGCAAGAGATAAATAACACAGTCTATCTCTAGATTGGGAAAATAACAGCGAATATATTTGTTCTAGATATTCGGCACCCTTTTTCCTATTTCGGAGTCATTACCAAGTAATGGAAATTTTATCATTCAAGCTAGAAAGGATTCAGAATAATATCTTTCCGGTTTAAGGACATTTTTTTGCTCTTTTAAGCAAATAAGGTGTAAAAAGAAACTTTTTTCGATATTTTGATGAATCTCATGTTGTATCCGTTTTGGATTGTTGAAGTACAAAACATTCTCAATGTTTATTTATCTTGGTTTGTTACAATTTATAAGGATATAGTAACATGTGATTCATCAAAATATCGAAAAAAATTTCTTTGGATTGTTGAAGTTAAAAACATTCGCAATATTTATTTATCTCGGTTTGTTACAATTTATAAGGAAATGTAATAGTTTGGGAAAGTTTCTTTTGGAAAAGTTTTAAATTTTTAGATTATTTGAAATTGTTGTTATATTTTATATATAATGTCAAACAGCTCTTTGTAGTGAATCTCAGAGTGATAGACTAACTGGAGCTGATCATGAAAATCCCAATTTTTATCATGGAAGTAGCATTTGTAAGAAATGAATTCGATAATATAATAACTGAAAGATTAAAAAGTGAAACTGAGAAAAAAAAGTGTTTCGCTCGAGAAATAGCCAATGAACAAAAACTATTTCACAAATTTGTACTGGAGAAATTATGTCTACAGATTGAAGTTCAACGATTCGTACGAATATTCGCTAATGCTAAAGTTGCGCGGGGTGTTCAACCAAATTTACTTTTAAAGAAGCTACTTCCAGACTTTAATCCTAAAGAAGGCAACATGTCACTTTCCTAAATTTATCTGAAATGCAACTTAAATTTTTAAATGTCGATAAAGAACTTTGGGTTGCATATATACTGGATGTCTTACCTAATAGCACAGCCCAACTTATTGTTAGAGGAGCGGAAAACAAATATTAGAAATTTGATTTCATCAAAGAAATGTCATTAAAATGTTCAAACTAAGTGCCGAAAATATATTGTAGATATTTGCTACTCGCCGAAAAGCACCAAAAGTGTTGGAAATATTATAATTTTTTTCTGACTTTGTATGTTAATTAATTGAATTGCATATACGAGATTTTGATGGTTTAAAAAACGCAATGATTTTAGATCAATTGAAGAAAAAGGTCTCATCAGATGCTAGGAATCATTTTATTGATGTATGGTGTCATTGGCATTTTCACTAGGAACTTTTTGAAAAGATGGACTCTTAAGGCACCCTATGGGCAAGTAAGGTGCAAATGGGAAATTCAGGTATCAATAACAAGTTTTATCCAAAGCAACCAGAAAGCCAAATGTCTGATAAGAAACAATATTATTCAAAGATTCCTAAGGTGGAGCATGGAAGAGAAATTACCATTCATCGTGACAGTGCCCAGACATCTAGGTGGACAGTTCCCTTCTTTCGTGCTGCGGTTATGAAGCAACTGGCAAAGGGAAAATGTCCGAAATGCAAATCCTGTACTTCAAGTTCACCATCAATTCTTAACCACATGAACTTTTATAATATTTCAATTGATGGTCATCTAACAAGTGTAGTTAATTTAATTAGTTTAATTTAACAGTTTCGATTCATGATTCTAGATCAGCTGTATGTGAAGACACTAGGTATGTACATTCGGGTGCTGCAGAAAAATATTATAATTTACTCAAGAAGAATGGCCAAATATTCAATAATAATACTGTGGACATAGCCGTAGCTGACGGAACTGTACAAAAAGAAAATTTCTCACTACTTTGTTGTCAACGGAAAAGTAAATCGTAGTAAATTTAGTCTTGAAAAGTACTAAGGGAAACATAATTCTCTCCGGCGAAGATTTTTAGAGCTCAACAGGAATCGTTCTGGATCTTCAAAAAGAACATTGGTGTTTCACAGAAACTCCTCACCACAATTTGATTTTACTGCAACTGCTCCCCATATTAAATCTTTTCCAGTAATGCCCACTGCATCCCATCCATGTCAATTTCGAGAAAATGAAGGTACCCATCTCTCGGAACGAGAACAGAATTAAATTACTTGTTCACAAAAATTCTAAAAATGTTTCCAACCAGGGAGAGAATCAACACCTTTCATATAACACCGATTAAAAACTGCGATCATCTGGTTAGCAAAAAATCAAAAATATAATTAAAAATGACCAGTTTAAAATAGAATGCTAATTTATATTAACAAAATTTTAAAGTTTCTATTATATCAAGTGTTTTTTGGAAAAAATAATTGTTTGAATCTTAAATGAATTATTTTTTTTTTAATATGTTTCATAAAACTGCACATTAACACATGCAGTATTATAAACAAATTTAACTAACATAAGGCTTAAAAAGAATATGTTTCAATGATATCATAATATATCCGTTCTGTCACTGTATAGTCCAGATAAAAATTAAATTTTAAAGAAAATCATTTTCATCCTTTGCATTTTTTTTCGTATCGTTTTCTCAATTAAAACTTTGATAATTGTTTTATTTATTTTTTTAAAGACAAATTTTTAAATTTATTATTTGCAGTATTCTCTCACTATTTCGTGCATATTCAAAGACGAAATAAACATATTATGCAAACCATCAATATATTTAAAAAGACGGTGCATATATGGGTTACTTAAACATTGATGTAATTTCTATAAGCAAGAGTTGATATATACCGAGTAAAACAAATCTACATTTTCTACATCAAATTAAATAACTACATATGAAATCAAAAAATTGATGTAATAACATATTCACTATTTTTTTTTTTAATTTTATTCACTATTTTTTTATTTGTTCCTGTTAAATATGTTTTTTTTTAAATTTGCAGCCTCTTATATGATTAACAGATTAGTAATTATGACTTTTGCAGTATGTTAATATATTTATGTCCAAAAAATATTTGTAAATCGTTTAAGATTGAACTTTTCCACATTGTAAAATTAAGAACTATAGTCATTTTTCAAGTGCAATTTTCATCCCTTACGAATTTGAATAAAAATAGTCTAGTGCAAAATAAAGTACATTTCAAAATGAGATTATCATATATTAATTATTCTTACAAAAAAAAAAATAAAAAAGCATTTCTTTTCACTTGAAGTTTTCTCAATTTATTTCTTTATAATGTTCCTGATATATCCAATCTACTCTGATGCTTGTACCAGATTTAACGTATAGGGCACATAAAGAGAGATTGATACACTGCAGCCGAAAATTAATGAAAAATAACGAGGAATGTCTTTCTAAAGATCCTTTTAAGAATAATGGACTCACATTTGTTGTATATAAGGGGGGGAAATCGTGAACATTCAGTTGAACGGTAACTGACCATAATCTAGACCCACACTCTTCTGCTAATTTAATTGTCCCTATTTCAGCAATGGAAATCAATACCATAACCTCTTCGATGTAGACATGGCTCAATTGACATAACCTCAAAGCCATTTCAGGTTAAACAATGAGAATCTAATCTAGTAACTATTAAGCTAGTCAAAGCAAAAGTGCAATAGCTTTAAATATTGTAACTCAGGTATACATTCAATTATTTTGTCAATATTTTTTAAAAGTATAATAAAATTTTAGAAATTCATAATATACTACTGTGCCCAAAAAGTAAGACCAATTATCAATTTAAAATTCCCGGGGCTAATAGAATTTCATGTTACGCTTGGCTTTGTGAGACGCTAAAACTGATTCCGGCGATTTTTGAAGTGTCTGAATTAATTGAGCAAAGAACTTGCTTTAAACATGTATAGAATGCCGCAGAAGGCATTCGGTCAGCATTCTTATATTAGAAAGAAATGTTTAGAAATGGTATAAACAGTTCAAAGAAGGCAGGGAATGCGTTGAAGACGTAGAGCCCTCTGGTTGACCATCAACCTCAACGTTCAAAAAATTAAAGATTTGGTGCTTGCAATCCGTCGATTTTATATTAGAGACCTTGTTGATGACGTTTTAATTTCGAAAGAATCGGTCGATTCCATTTTGGGCCTCAAATGCGTCGATTGGTACCGAAAACACTGAATGCGACAGCTCACACTGCATTAATTCTTCGTGACTTTTTCGCCAAAACTGAAACCCATATCGGCCCACAACCACTGTATTGAAATCTGTATTGACTTCTGGCTGTTCCTTAAATTCAAAAGATCACTCCGGGGACACCGTTTTGAGCCGATTGAAGAGATTCAACGTGAATTTGAAGGCCATCCCTGCCGATGACTTTTTAGCATGCATTGAGAGGATTAGAAAAAAAAGTTGGCATAAGTGCATTGTGTCCGGATGGGATTTCTTTGAAGGCGATGACATAAATTTGGAAGAATAAATAAAGAGTTTTTTTGAAAAAAAAATAATTAGTCTTACTTTTTGGGCACAGTAGTATGCCATTCTTCAAAACGTTACGTGGTATAGCTCATAAAACCTTTATTTATCCCACAAAAAGAAATATTCAAGAGTAAAATCAACATTTCTTGATATATTGATATTGTCTCTTCCATCTCGCATAACACTACATGTAACTTAGAAACAATTATAATCACTAAATTAGTGTCAGTCATCAGTTAATTTGGCTCATGTTCTATCCTAGAATTTCATATAATTGGTCTTACTTTTTGGGCACAGTAGTATGAAGTCATTACATGAATAAAGTGCAATTGCATGAAATAGGTAACACTTACCTATGACCTTCAAAGTGATGACAGTGTTCACTGTCCTGGCCTTCCTGAAGTCCACCCTGCACCTGTATTCCCCAGCGTCTTCCTCCTGTACCGGATCCAGCTGCAAGAAGGCTGGACGATTGATCATGTTGAAGTAAGCCCTGTTTTCGAGATGGGTACTGGCGGATTGTCGGGCTTGTTCCACAGTCCCCCGCCGGGCATCTAGGGTGTAGATGGGCGCCGGGTCCTCACCCTTGTACCAAAGGATGAGGACTACAGAATCGTCTGCTGAGGGTGGAGATATGTCACAAGGCAAGGCAACCTTCCCTCGCACCACGGCCGTGTACAAAATGGTGGCTGCAGAAGAAACGGAACAAATATTACTTTTACTGTCAATAAGTTCAATGTAAGATCAATGTTAATTAATATATTTATTCATGCAACATTAAATAAAGCTTCAAATATAATAAGAAACAACTAATATAAAAAAAAAAAATGTTTTTAAAGTCAATTCCTACTTTTGTTTCACTATATTGCAGAAAGTCCTTTAAAAATATTTTATATTAATTTTTTTTAAGTTTATCTGGCGCCATCTATTGGTGCTATCTATTACATGCAACTTAAATCTAAAAAAAAAAACTGAAATTACTTAATTAAATTTAATTACTGAATTAATATTCGAAAAAACTGTATTCACATCAAGTGTCAACCACTACAAGTTTTAAAAAATGTAGTTGAACTTGAGTGGATGAATAAAAAGTATTTTATGAACGATTGAAAATGTGAACAAGATATATATAGGGAGAGTGTGAGCTAATAGAAGGAATTGAAAAAGGTTTGAATTGATCGTGATATGATAAAGTATGATAAAATTAAGTATGACCAAGTATGATAAAATGCATTTTTTGTTATCAGATAAAGAACAAAAAGTCTTGTTGATTCTGTAAATGAAGAAATTGTTAGATACGTCCTACAAAAAAAAAAGAACAATATTTTTCATTTGTATGAGGTGTAATGACATTTATGTGCTAATAATAACAAAAAATAGGCAATTAATCATAAAAAAATAATTATAAGAAAACATTTACATATTCAAATTAAACTTATTTGTAAATAATTAAATGTTTGAATGCACATTGTATATTCTAATTTGTATCGGAGTGTACATCCAGAATTTAAAGGTTTATTGCCTATAATGCTGTATAATTGTCTATGTTGCTGTATAATGTTAATTAACATGCAATTTAATGATTTCTTATGTTTCGCAGATATAATTATTTGAATTATTCAGTAAAAATGAATAACTTTAACCCGACAACTTATATTTTGTTTTATAAATTTAATAAATGTTATAATTTATTTGTTATTTATTCATAATTCAACTAAAACCATTGACGGAGAATATACAGGGAAATACTATTCAAAACATAAATAAATAATTTAAGTCCTATAATGAATATTATTACATTTATATTGGTCGAAAATATTAAAATTCATTTAGATATCTTAATTTATGTGTTACATTAACCACAATGTTACTTTTATATTTAAAAACTGCATAATTTATTTAAAATAGAATGTTGATTCAGTTTTGAACATGAAAGATAATAATTTCTCCGCACGTGTATATATTATTTTTTACCGAAAAAATGTTTAGTCTGATAAATATTTATCAAAATTCACGACGCATATCTCATACAAAATATATTTTTATAACCAACCACAATGTTAATGCTATTTAACGATAAGTTTCACAAGATCTAAAAATAATGAGATACGCAACGTGGCATGACTGCTCTAATCTTTAATATTATGCTAATACGTATATTTTGAAAAGTGTTTACGCTGCCATTACTTTTATCAATAAAAATATTCGTAGACAAAGTGCTTTTTTTTCAAAACGTTTTTGAAAAGTTATGAAACATTTATATTCTTGCATGAGCTTATTTTGGAATACTAAAAACGGGTTACGTAGTGATTTTTGATTTCAAATAGATCACGTTTTTATAAATAACGTATATTTTTAACCGTGTCTCAATAAAAAATTTAAAAGAAACATACATTTTTTTAAATATTAAAATTAGGAAAAAAACAAGGTATATAGAGATGAATAAAATTTCTTCTTGATTAACGCAACAACCCTTTCTGGGACCTATTGGCAAATTTCGAGACACGAGATATTTTTTACTGGATAGGGTTGTGGCTGACAACCCTACACCCTACGCCGAACACTCTACAGTCATATTCGACAGGGACCTATGATTTAAAGTGGATTCCGACCCACTACAAACATCCATGACACCACCAGGACTCAAAATATACATGTAAATTAATTAAAAGTTATATTATCGCTAGGATTTTATAACTAATCATCAACATCCTCATCATCGGTGTAACAGCCCCATGCTGGGCCAAGGCCGTTCTGCCTACTGGCAAATTTCTGGACAGGAAACGTTTTGTTTTTATAGGGTAGGGTTGTTGGCCTTACGCCCAACTCTCTACAGTCATATTAGACCGGGACCTATGGCTTAAAGTGGATTCGGAAATACTACGAACACATAAGGCACACCAGGTCTCAAATCCGAAACCTGTGGCACCGAGCACCTGAGTACTAGTCAATCGACCATCAGGGCGCTGATAAATAAAATTATTCAAATAAAATATATTATAGCTTCTCTCATGACAAAATGATAGTTTGTAATAACTATATTGATGATAGACTTCTAGAAGACGAGGACTTGACTCCTGAATTTAATTTTACTACATCAAGCCTTTGAAAAAGAAGTAGATCAAGTATAGATTATATATAAGCCACTTTTTTTTTTAACTACCTTTAGTTTTTCTGGGTTTACTCTAAAATGAAACTCAAATTTATAGCAATTACATGTTAAAGTTATAAAATTATTCGAAATGTATGTGATTTAATGAGACTGAATAACAATTTAATGAAGTATTATATATTATCAATAAGATTGCTTACTAATTTTAAAATTATCATTGCCTTTTATTTAATTTATCAAGTATTTTAAACAGAAATGAAAGTTTTAAAAGATATTATGTTGCTTTTAATGTATTTTTTATTTCACACTATAAAACTAAGTATAATTTCTGCTAGCAAATCGTCATAAGTCATTTTTGGTTACATTACAATTCTTAAAAAAAATTGTAAAGTACTTTATCACCTAAATTACCCGAGTTAAAAGGAATAATAAATTTTTATCAAATAACTACTTTTTCAATAACTATTTCAAGATTTAAATTTAATATTTATTGGCAATTTAATTAAAGATATTCAAACGTCAAGGAACCATTTTACTGCGTAATGAATAGTAATTGCAAATAATAAGCTTTTGGAATTCTCAGTCTGCACTTATAAACTATATAAAATGACATATTTGACATATAAACTATAAAAGTTATTATCTATAATTTAAAAGAGATATATAGAGTTATTTCAGCTATTTAACATTTTGTAAAGCAAATAATACTAAAAATACCATTAAATATCTCTTTAAGACTTCAAAAGTGTCAGTAATTTAAATAAAGCTTTTATTACAAGCATGAGTTAATAGTACGGATTAAAATTGGTAGACGTGAAATAATTTATAATATAGAAAATTGTATTTAATGACTAGAATTTATTTTTTTATTACATTTACTTTCAAAAAATGCACTTTATATTTATAAAATTATTAATATCACATTTGTGTTAACTAAACTTTGAGAATTATGCTTTTCAATTGGCTGCATTGCAATTTATTAAAATTAATATTCTAATTAAGATATTACCTTATATATTACTATGTTCTGTACAATTTTACAATCATCTTTTTAAAAATAGTTTTTTTAAAATAGGAAAATAATATTTTTTTATTTGTTCAATTTCAATTTTTTTGTGGATTGATAATTAAAAATATCAATATAATTTTTTTTAAATATTTGTTTAAAGCCTTGGGGTATAAGAAGTAAAATAACATTTTTAATTATATAGACTCATACGTAATACCTGTATACGTTTTATGGTAATAATCATGCTATTTATAGTTAGGAACACTATTTTTTTTAAGTTACACAGAATTAATTAATAAATTATTACCCAATTTTATTATAATAAAAATTATCAATACATAAAAGACTATATTATTGAAAATTCAACAACAAATGAAGTTAGAGTTAATGTATTAAAACTTAAACACAAAATTGCTTGAAATGGAAAAAAAAATTCTTTAAGTATAAACAAATATTTCTGATTCATAATAAAAGCTTTATAAGAAATATCATAATTCTCACAATATTTATCCCACTCCAAAAATAAATTATATCAAATAGGGCATTTATTTTCCCATATATAATTTATTTAAAGTTTTATTCTTGATTTATCATTTTAATTCTCCCCAAAAGTCTAGTTTGGTTTTAGCAACCATTATATCCATTATTATATATTTCCAAATAAATGCTTTAGATCTCCACAGGGATACTGGGATAAATGCTTATAGCTACACCTAAAAGAAGCATGTTCTTCATATCAATCACCTTTCTGATGCTCATTTTTTAAATTTACGGTTTCCATCCTATGTATTGAATGTTAAAAATTTTAGGAGCAGCTATTGATTTGTTTAAGACCTGTAGCGTGACTGAAATTTAATATAACCTAGATGATTTTTCAAAAATGCATCTGTTTCCCAGATGTTTTTGTAAATTCTTAACTTTTTTTTTGATTAACTATTTTATGTTTTCGTCAGATGGCGTTGATTGTCGATAGGTAATTGTCGATTTCTTGACAATGACTAAATGTATTTCTATGAAACTGAAGAAAAAATATGTAATTGTCAACGTGTCTGTTGCCCATTTGCTTTGTTTTTCTCTAGTTGGTTTAGCATACCACGGAAAAGTGTGCTGATATTTAAAAAAAAGCACAGTAAAAAAAAGAGTGAGCAGTCTTACTGCAAATTTTAAATGTATAGTAAATATCTAATTAGATAAATATCTTAAGAGAAAATACACATTAAAAACATTTTTGAATTTGAAACTATCTCTCAATTTAAATTTTATTTCTTTGCAAGTAAAGTATGTAATATTTTCTTATGTACAAATAAAATGATTGGAAAAATAAACAAATGTATAAATTTGTTTCATAAATCATATAAATTGTAAAACCGTTTTCAATGATTGTGTAATTATATTTTATTAATCATATAATGTATATATATCACAGTAATGTCCTCTCAGACTGAATCAGACTTAGACTCAGCTTTATACAGTAGTTTCATTATTATGTTAATTAGGATAACAGGTTTAATGAGACTTAGAAGACATTTTTAGACCAATGAAAAGGAAATTAATACTTAATTATTTTTTTTTTTAAATTTTCCATGCAAGTTCTTTTGAAAACAACTTATTCCATTTTAATGGTTTAATTTCCAGAATGGTATATCAGTAATATTGCGCACAAGAAAGACGATATCTGGTAAAGTGAGACAGTTTTCATCAAATGGTGCTGATTTTAAATCTGTAGCAAAATGGTCTGCAGTATAAATAAAAGTGGTAAACGTGCACAACAGCTGCTTAAGAACTTTAAAGATAAGATCATTTAATGGATCACAAAGTGATGGCCATTTCGGCATACGAAAGACATTAATAGCAAGAAATTGTCACCATTTCAGGGGGAAAAAAATATCTCATATACAAAGAAAAATTGCACTACACAAAGAAAGTTAAAGCTTGTCCTTTTTTTTCTCTAGAAATACTTTTTTCCTTCTTTCAGTGATAACGGAAACAATGGGAGGGAAATAAAGAATGAAAAATATTTATCTGGTTTAGCATACCAAAAGAAGAGAGTGATGACAATTAAAAAAAATAGTGTAAAAAAAAAGAAAACAGTGTTATTAAAATTTTAAATAGATATTTATCTAATTAGATATTTAATATACAAGATAAAATACATATTAAATTCAGTTCCAAACATTAAATCATCAATAAAATAAAATTTTATTTATTTGGAAGAATATAATCTTTTCTTATGTACAAATAGAATGATTGGACAAGCAAAAATAGACGTATAAATTTGTATAAATTGTAGAATCTTTTTACTGAAACCAAAGGTTGGTTGTTTTCAGTCGTTTCATCATTATAATAATAATGATGAAACAATAACTAACAATAATAATAAGGATAATAAGATAATAAGGATAACAGACTGAAGAGGGAATTGATGTGTAATTCTGCATAAGTATTTATTTTTAAAAAACTTTTCCATGAAAGTTCTTTTGAAAAATCGTATTCCATTTTATGGTTTAATTTCCAGAATGGTATATCAGTATTATTGCACACGAGAGAAACCGTATCTGGTAAAGTGAGACAGTTTTCATCAAATAGTGCTGATTTTAAATCTGTAGCAAAATGGTCTGCAGTATAAATAAAAGTGGTAAACGTGCACAACAGCTGCTTCAGAACTTTAAAGATAAGATCATTTAATGGAACACAAAGTGTGGGTCATTTCGGCAAACGAAAGACATTAATAGCAAGAAATTGTCACCATTTCAGGGGAAAAAAAATACCTCATATACACAGAAAAATTGCACTACACAAAGAAAGTTAAAGCTTGTCCTTTTTTTTTTTTCCTCTAGAAATACTTTTTTCCTCCCGTCAGTGATAACGGAAAGAATGGGGAAAAAATAAAGAATAAAAAACAAAATTTTACTTGTGTCTCATTTTCTTTCTTGCTTTATATAGAAAACTCCAAGAATGGTTGGTGCAAAGGACAAGTAAAAGCGAAAGGTTTTCTTCTGTCATTTCAGAAGTGGGAAATAAAAGACAAAAGTTCTTTTTTTGTTCAAAAAAAAAAAAAAAAATCTTAACTTTACTTCTTAATATCTAGAGTAAAAAAAAAAATGTGGAGATCTTCATGAGAGGTTTTGTTTCGTTAACAATAATGAAAGACATTTAAAAACTTACTCGGATGTCATATTCGTTTCTGAATGCTCACCAAATATGTCGCTTTTATTGTTATTATTATGAGTTCTTTTCAAATATTTGACATTTTTCTTCATAAATATTCTTTTCGCTCGAAACTTACATTTTTTAAGCATTTTGAGAGATTATTTCAAGAACTCATTTTTTTTCCCTGAGTATTAAAATATCCAGGATTACATTTAAATAAAACAAAGACAGCATTGAATGTCAGCAAAAATTTTAAAAAAGAAAAATTCTTTTGAATTTACTGGAAAATTTTGAACTCAAGATATTCTTTTATGTGATATAAAGAAAAAATGAATAAGTAAAAACGTTCATTCTTTCTAATTTTTTTTTTTTTTTTTTAATGATGACATTCATTTAAATTGCAATTAAATATATCTGATAAATACTGTAAATTCCTCTTCAGATACAGCTTCTGTTAAAAAATGCTTAATTTTTTTTTAAATGATTAAAATTCACAATTGTAAAAATATGTATGACAATTGATTGCCATATTGTTTTTGTTATGACACAAATCGTGTAACTTTCCTTTATGTTGTTGCATGCATTGAAAATAATAAAATTCTGTTTTTAAAAATTGAAACACTCCATTTTTTAAAAAAATAACTCTCAATTCTCTAGAAAACATTTCGTAATAATTTGTGTATCGTTATTTCTGAAATGAAATGTTAAGGTTTATTAGTTTTTTTGCATGAATTAAATCCAATATAAATAATTTATAAATTTTTTTTGTAATACTGAAACATAATTGAGAAATTTATATTTTAATAGTTTGTAGGTTTATTAGCTGATAGTTTATAGGCTTATAGTTTATAGTTGATAATTTATGGGTTTATCAGCTTATAGTTTATAGGCTGATAGTTTGTAGGTTTATTAGCTTATAGTTTATAGGCTGATAGATAATAGGTTTATTAGCTTATAGGCTGATAATTCACAATTATTTGCTTATAAGTACGTCTCAATTAAAGAAATATAAAATTAATTGAGACCATTTAGAATTTATGTACCCTTTTTAATATGCGTCAAAATAAATTAAATATAACTTGCAGAAAACAATTAAGAAATCTAAATATGTATAATGAAATATTTTTTCTCTCGATGTCAGTTTACATTAAACAGAGATAGTCGTCAACTCAATTCATTTTTTTTGTATTCAAAAATTATTTAATTTAAAATTAAATTACATCATTAATTTTAAGGGACCTCAAATAAAATAAAGTGTTAGTATTTTCATTTATTTTATGCCAAGTATTGGATTTTCTAATAAAACCTTTTTTTTTATCTATCAAACCCAAGATTTATGATTCTCTCTGGGGAATCTCATTTACATAAATCTTCGTTCACTTTTACAGATAGCGTTTTCACGAGTCGTAGAGGCGGAATGTTTTACAGTTACCATGTTTCCTGTTTACTTTATCCATTTTCATGGTTCAGCCTGGCCTCCACCCTTCACAACACGCGACCGTACTTGCATCCCGTGATCACAAATACTTAAACCCCCTTGTCTTGCAACACCCTGTCCCAGACGATTTTGGTCTTTCGTGGAGATTGATGCGGGGGTCGAAGAAGAGAGGGGAGAGGTGACCACCCCTATCACGTGATGAACAGCTGCGTGACTGACAATCACGCAAACAGTTTCTTGGCGCTATAACCACATTAACGTCGTTTATATTGGAGGTAAATACAATAAATCCTCTCTTTGTCAATTTTGTTTTTGTATATTTCCCCTGCGTTTTTTTTTCCCTCGGAAATATCATTGGGTGAAGTAATTTGAGATTATTTTTGATGTTTTACTCTTATGTAAATATCGATCTTTTTTTTTTGTGTGTGTGTTATTAAAGTTACATTATTTTATAATATAAGGATAACAATATACTTAACAAATAGTATACATTATACTGTTTCTCTAATTATACTGAAACTGGTCTTCCCAAATATATGTCTTAAACCAGGGCTAATCGGGTCCCCTGTAATATAGGCCTGAGTTGAACACTGTCATGAATATATTTCAATATGATAATGCAAGTTTCCTTTAAAAAGTCATCATCATATTAATTAGTATATAGTATGCTTGAAAATTTTTTAGTTTAACAATTATTGTTAAATTTCTAATATCTTATGCATAACCAGAAATATATTTTTTTCTTTCAAATGCGACCTGAAATTTAAAATGTTTGGACATTTCTGTCTTATCTTAAAGTTGCCTTTTGTTTAATTTTTACTGATTAGTTTGTACATATTTTTACCTTTGATTTATCAGTTAATTTAGCATATTGCAGTCGTTTTTTTTAAAGTTGAATATTTGTATTTTATAAATGTAATAAAACTCAAAAATACCAATAATTGTATGTAATCTTTGAATTATTTATATTTATAATATAAAAATATTATCTACGAATAGTGATTCATTAAAATCAGCATTTAAATCAGTAATATACAGCGGTTTATAATAGGAGTACTTTTGTTGCAGTTGTTACTATCAAAATTTATTGAAAATAATACCTATTTCAGCAATAATAGTTATTTTTGATATTTTGATTGAATTTAATGGTAAAAAAAAAAAAAATATTATTTATGCGCCTAAGATATATATAATAAATGCAACGGTCTTTTTTTTAATATTTATCTGCAATGTGGGGTATGTGTTTAAATTACATTTACACTTCAATTTACTTAATTTTTCTCCATTTATAAGTGTCAGAAAAATTATTTAAGTAATAAATTAAAATATTCACCACCTTAATTATTCTCTAAAAGTAATTTTTAATTTAAAATATTGTACATTTTAGATGAATGAAGGATATAACATAAAGGGAAATATCAGAATCACCCTGGAATATGCCCTTTTTTGTCATATGTGACTCCAGTGCAAGCCAATAGTACATATAAACCTAAGCAATTAGATAATTAAACCTAAGCAATTATATAAATAATAACCTAAGCAAAGAACTTTGCTTTCATTTATAGTTTGTATTTAATAAAATACAGTTATTTAACATGAACAAAATATATCTTAAAAATAAATCATTATGAAAGTTGTTTTTAATATGCTAACAAAATTTTAACATGACCATTTTAGGAAAAAAAAAGGAAATAAATTACCCAGAACATATAATTTTGTTAAAAAGAAATTACTTATCCAAAAATATTTTTAAAAAAAGGCGATTATTATTTATTATGTATATTCATAAAAAAGTATGAATTTTTGTGTTTTGATTAACATCTTATTACGTTTTACTTTCCTTATGGTAAATTAACTTCCTCGTTAATAATTAACATAGTAATCGATTAGAATATTATTCACTGGAATTTTCACTGGCATTTTTAAAATCACGATGAAAAATTACTTAAAATAATTCATGCAAGTTATTTAATAACACTTTAAAAAATGGGTCTTTTAAACTCATGATATATTAAAACAACTCTAAAAGTGAAAGCTTTAATAAATAAAAGAAGTGAAAAGAAATATATTTCCAAGAACTCCTTTTTATTTATTTTTCTATATTTTTTTGCAAAAATTTTCAATTTAAACTTTGCGCGGTTCGACTTGTCATACAGTAAAACTGGTGGAGCTAGCATTCGAATCTATCAAATTCAATTGTATCTAGTTCAAATTCAAGTGTATTTTACACACACACACACACAAACAAAACTGGTTAGTTCTAATGTGAGACAATTTGGTGATAAATATGGCAACATGTAAGAAAGTCTTCCACTGATTATGTTTACCAGGTGGGAAATTTTACAAGTTTACGTCCATATTATAAACAAATGAGAAGCAAGAATCCTAAAAGTCCATCAAATGACATTTTTCAAAGGTTAAGAAATGATTTAATTCTTAATTTTTCTATATCTTAATTTTTTTTCTTAATTATTTTTTCTTTTATTTCATTTGAATTTCTCAATTTTTCGAGGTCCTAAACAGGAAGGACTATTCAGGATATATCAGATTGAAATAAAAGCAAAACTTTGAAAAAAAATATATGTTTATTTAATAATCAGCATAGTTAGCATTATTTTTTATGATATCTTTTTATCAGATTTTGATGCCTTATTTTAATAAAATGCATTGGGTATTTCTTTGAAAAAAATAGAATCCTGTTTTATTTCAGCAATTTCTATTGAAATCAGATCTAGATTCTTATACAGCAAAATTACTCTATAAGCTATTAAGAACAGTAAATCTTTTGATAAACATTGAGAGAATAGGATTAGAAACATAATTTTCAAATCAAATTCTTCCAGAAAAAAAAGACACTGTTGCTCTGGATCGCATAATCACTTCTGCAGCGTGACATTTAGCATTGACAAACTGCTGGATCACTCATTTTATATTTATTAACGAAAGCTATTCATCCAGCATGAAAGCTTTGAAGCCTCTTAGTTGCTGATATTAGTGGTGGCGGGTTTAATTGTCATAGAACCATGCATAATGAACAATTACTTTTATATGCCATCACACACTCAAAATAATCTTCTTTGCATACCATTTCTATGTTGTTAAATACGCCTCAAATTACGGTTATCACTATCTTTTCCCCTTAACTTAACTGTAGAGGATTCACTGACTTGCCATAGATTGTTAGCAACTGAATCGATGTTATCATGTTTATAATTTTTCTTAATAAAAACGGACAAAACTTTCGTAACAGTCTGGTACTACAAAGAACATACATTCTTTGGTATATAAAACTATTAGAAACAAAAAAAAAACCACTTCTACAGAAAAAAAAATAAAATAAGAGCCCCCATAAAATAAATATACCATTTGATTACAAACAAAGCATTAATTAAATATATCCAGACATGTTTCATGCTGGTTGCTGAAAGCTAATCAAACGTTACTACCGTCTCTACACGTTTATTTTGACCCCGGTAACTCCAGTCTTTTACCCATCTGGATCGAAATTAAGATTCAGTGATCGTATTTCTATCTCACGAGACATTTACGCGATACGGATAAGAATCTTTCCTGATTCCGAAGCAGAAAAGCCGGCCCAAGTCGTTAATTCCGTCATTATAACTTGAGGTACCATGGCAGTTTTAAAGCCTACAAACCTTAAACCTATGAGGTTAGTTGAAACCCTTTTTGGGGAAGCATATAAAGTTGGGCGTGTGTTTAACGTCAGCTCTTTAACAAGTGAGAGCCATGGTGACTTTTATATGTTCTGCTTATGTTTTTCCTATCCTCTTTTAAAAAATTGAAAACTTCTACAGGACTGTAAATATCCATATATTTAAGTAATTATAATAAAATTCAATAGTATATATTATTGTTCTATCAATGTTACTATTAAAGTCCATGCTTATTTTATATTATATATATATATAAAAAAAATTTTATTAAGAAATACATCATACACTACCTAGATGATAGATATTAATGCATTTTCAAAACAAAATGGACAAATTATCTATACCTAAATTTTTGTAAAATTTGCAAACACTGTCTTAAAAATCTAAATAATTTATAATTATTTATTTTATATTTTAATTGAAAAGAAGCATTAACAATTTAAAATGTTTTCAAACATTCTTCAGTCTTATTTATTACTAATATATTCCTTTTTTATGTCTTAAATAGAAAATATTGCATATAAATATAAAATATATTGTAAATATACTTCGAAGACATAAAAAAGACAACTTTTTTTCACCAAATTTTTTAATTTAAAACATACTCTTTAGTGTTAAGAATTTATTAGTAAATTAGAAATATATCTCATATAAAGTAAAATAAACCATTTAATCTGATATTGTATACACTCTTCTGCCAAAACGTGAAAATTCACACGTGATTCACGTGTGAATTTTCTCTGGAGCGTTAAAGAGGCTTGTAGTACAATTTATACCTAATTATATTTCTAAAGTTGTTCTATAAAATTTATACACCTATTGTAACATAAGTTCTTAATTTTGTTCTGATGCTAATGTCTATGCTTGTTGTTCCAAGTTAGCAACCACCTTTATTATTTATTATTTAATAAACCATTTAATCTGATATTGTACTACGTGAAAATTCACGTGATTCACGTGTGAATTTTCTCTGGAGCGTTATTACAATTTATAATTATATTTCAGTTGTTCTAAATTTATACACCTATTGTATAAGTTCTTTTTGTTGTTGTGATGTTAATGTCAATGCTTCTTTTATCAAGTTAGCAACCACCTTTATTACGTCCTACATATAATCAGCAATTTGATCATCACTATCATTTTTTTGATAAGTCTTCACTTTTTCCCCTTTTGCAATGATGTTATTTACTGCTATACAAAGTACATAAAAATTGTATATCATTCAGTTCACATTCTACACTTCCATTTGATTAAGCTCGCAGTAACTTTATATACATCATGCACATGTTGCGCATGTACTAGGTGTTCAATATATAGCAATTCTGATTCATATTTCGTCACATTTTCCTTTACTAATAGAAAACAATTCATGGATTTTGAATTATCACCAAATACTATTTTTCATATTTTAAAAAACCGTTTATTTACATAAATAAGATATTCCCCATGCTTACTTAGATATTCGTCGTCTTAATACTCTTATATTTAACATACTTTGCAATTTAAGACAATGTATGTTATCACATGTTACTCAAGTTGTGATGAAATAATTCTTGTGTGTTGACTAAACAAAATAATATTTTATGAAGGGGAATTAATTTATTCGGTAAAATTAAATTAACAATAAAAGACATTTATATTCTATTTAAAAATAATAACTGTATTGTCTGTAACAATATACAAGCTATCTTACAGTTTTTTTAATGCATAATAAGGATAAATTTTGATGAAAGAGACTTAATTGGAATAAAGCTATGATGGAAGAGAATTATAATTATATAGATGGAACCAAATACAGCTACAATAATTATTATAAATCACTTAACTGCTATAATTTTGAACAAGTAATCTATGTAAATTTTGTAATTAAAGCTATTGAATCAATTTACACTAGGTTGATTGTTACTAAGCATTTAAATATACTATTTCAAAATATGTACAGATAATTATGACTTCAATTAATATAATTTAAACTAGCATATGTCAAAGCTTTCTGGATTAAAATACTATCGACTGCATCTAAGTGCATCATATTACTTCCTGTTGATAGTTAATGATATATAAAATGGATTTTAATATGATTTGAAATTTAATCAGTTTATGGAAAATTCATTGTCAATACATAAAATTGAAAATGTATAGTTCTAAATTAAAAACTATACAAATTATATTAAAATAAACATCTATTTGTAATTCAGATAAAAATTTTAATTAATCATCTAATGATCAGGGCTTAATTTAAATATATTTGAATAAATTTTGAATTTTACATTAGTTTGTTAGTAAGATAATATATAATAGTTTCATCTTCTATCTATTGTACCATAATTTCATTAAGTATATGTTGTTTGAATAGTTTAATAAGTAATGTTTGCTTAATTTCATATATTAAGTCTTTTGTGAGACAATGAATAAAAATAAAATGTTTTATTTTTTATTTTTTGTCAGTTATTATGAATAGTTAACTTGATTTATGATTATATTTAATTATGTCTTTAAGTCAGAAAATATAAAGGGCTATAAAAGTAATACTTTCGCAGGAATAGATTTCATAAAACATCTTATAGAAAAAAAGAAATTTTTATAAACATTATAAAAAGTAACGTTTAAAAAATAGTTTTATTTTTTAAAAACATTTGAATTTCAAAAAAAAAAATTATGTATTTAAGTCTTAAAATTTTGTTTTATTGTTTCATCTTTAATTTTTTTATTTTTTATTAATTTCAGGCTGGGGAATCAATACATGAAAAAATTATGTTTCTAACAAAAACTATTTTATAAACATTTATATGGAATTAATTGGCATATTAAAGATTTGTCAGAATTTTGTGTAATATTATACATTATCTAAATGCTCAAATGATGTCTCATATAAATTTATATGCCTACATAATATTTAGATAGCATTATCTTTTTTTTTTCCTAGAAAAACTTTCTTTTAAATTTTTTAAAATTAATTTTAGAAACACATTTGAATTTCATCACTGCTTAGAATTTTAGATAAGTATTAAAAAAAAGATTAAAATTAGAATTTTTGATAAAGAATAAAAAAAAAAAATTAGCTATATTTTCTAAAAGGAATATGATTTTTAAAAACATATATATTTAGAAAATTTTAATAAATTGTTTAATAAAATAGATTTATACTTTAAATGTTATATCATTGTATAAATAATTATATAATAAATATATATATATATATATATATATTTAATTTGTACA
Source organism: Caerostris darwini (assembly GCA_021605075.1). Lineage (NCBI taxonomy): Eukaryota > Metazoa > Arthropoda > Arachnida > Araneae > Araneidae > Caerostris > Caerostris darwini. The sequence goes on along the minus strand of BPLQ01013881.1, from coordinate 1,437,170 downwards.
AAATAACTTTGAATACTTATTTGATTAATGATTATTCGATCCAAATTTTTATTATCATATTCGTAAGAAAATAAAAATTAATCAAAATCTAACTTCAGTTTTCTGACTTCGATTTTTCAGCTTTATATAAAATTAAAAAAATTTTGTAAAATGAAATTTTGTTTTTGAATTGACATTATAAAATTTTATATTTATAACTTATGAGTTACTTATGTGCATATATTTTCATAGATTTGAAATAAAGCTATTTTCTAAATTAGCAAACGCTAAATTAGCAAAATTAGCAAGAAAAACATTATTATTGAATTAAAATAACTGGCGTTTGCCTTAACCAAGAATATTTCACTCAAGAATATCTTGGATCACTGAAAATTTAATTTTCATATTAATTATTATAATACAAGTTAAAATTACATCAAAGTATATTAGCATGGGACAATGCACATAAACATACGTAAATCATAAATGGCCATATTTAATATTAGTTCATAATGTCTAATAAGAATTAAGAATGGTGATGAGAAAATAAAGATGGATTTCACTGAGAAACAAATGTTAATTTAATATTATCATTTAAATTTCTGAACGTACAAATGCAAAATACCAATTCATAATAATCTTGCATACATTTTGTACATCAAGATACGATTATATTCTTTACAAAATAAATGATTTATACCATTTTTTCCCCTATCTTTAAACAGAAACTGGAGCCACACACAATTCTTTCTAAAGTTTAAGCCAAGCCCATGTTCTGCATGAAGAGGCAAACACAAAACCCTTTTGAGTTATGCTTCGAATGCATTCCCCTGTTATAACTTATCATGCATGGAAATTGCTAGGTGCTTAAATTAAGCTTGATTCATATTACCCAAGGGGGTAAAATGCTTCGGAGTGTCCCGGATGCAGTCAAGGAAATTGCATCGTACTTAATTCCAGGAATAAAAATTTGAGAAGAGCTCTTTGTTAGAAGCAGAAGCAATTCCAATACCTGCCCAGACGATGTTGCCTCGAACAAAGGAGTTAATTTTACTTCACTGGTATTGCCTTGGAAAGCGGCACTGTAGGCTGCATGTTTCCTTGAAATTGATTTGAATTAATTCTTTGATACACGCATTTCAACCAGTTTGAAATGATAATGGATATAATATCTGTAATTCATTGGTGCAGAGTCTTTAAATCAGTTTAGTGGTACATTGATGGTGTGCTATTGTGTCGTTTATTTTTAATTCCAGAAATAGATTTCGTAAATAAAGATGGATAATTGATAAAATTTCTTGGTGTTAACAAATGAATCATATAATCCATTTAATATTGTAGAAAGAAGTTCATCTTTGGTTACTTATCTTAGTATTTTATCTATTGAATATGCCTAGAAATGTTCTTAATCAAGAAAAATTTCAGTTTATATCAAAAGTGACAATTTGTCTACAATTTGAATACCATATTTATTATGAAAACCTTAAATAATTGTAATAAAATCATTATTAAATAATTTTATTATAATTCATCATATCAGAGTTTAACTTAACATTATGTAACGAAGGCGTGATTTAATAACTTAACTTAAATAACTTTTAATAACTTAACTTTTAACTTAAATAATATCATCCTCAGCGGTGCAATAGCCCTATGGTGGGCAAAGGCCGTTTGTCTCCTGGTAGATTTCTAGACAGTAGATATTGGTAGCAGAAGCAATTCCAATACCTGCCCAGACGATGTTGCCTCGAACAAAGGAGTTAATTTTACTTCACTGATATTGCCTTGCACTGATATTGCCTTGATTAGCCTGAATGTTTCCTTGAAATTGATTTGTATTAATTCTTTGATGCACGTATTTCAACCAGGTTTGAAATGATAATGGATATAATATATGTAATGCATTGGTGCAAGGCTTTAAATCAGGTTTGTGGTACATCGATGGTGTGCCATTGTGTCGTTTATTTTTAATTCCTGAAATAGATTTCGTCAATGAGGGTGGATAATTGATAACAGTTGTTGGTGTTAACCAATGAATTGTATAAGCTATTTAATATTATACGAAGAAAATGCAAAGATGTATACAGAAATTCATTTTTCGTTACATATCTATGTATTTTATCTATTAAATATGCCTAGAAATGTTTTTATTCAAGAAAACTTCTTATTTATATCTAAAGGATTGGGTATAATTTGTCTATAATATGAGTATAACTAAACTGACAAACACTATATTAATCAGTAACAGAACAAATATTTTCTTCAAAAATGTTTACAATTAATGAATTCGACTTATATATCATAGAAGGTTGAAGAAGATTTACAAGAAGTTTAAGAAGAACAAACAAACAACAAAATATTCATTTGGCACTTTAAAAATAAACAAATGTATCCAAATGATTTAAACTATCAATTGATAACATACATGATGTGTCCGTACTTCCACTTACGCACTGCAAGAGCGCCTTTGTGGCCTTGAGGAGAAATGGTTAGTAGGCCTACGAGGTTGGTCGAGGCACTCATCAGAGAGGAAGTACAGCGCAACCGGCGCTGCCGCTCAGAAACGTTTAATTTGTAATCTCTCATCCCGAGAGGGTATATATTCAACAAAATCTTGTGTAATAGTTGGCTTACAGACTCTAACTCAGAGAGGGATTATATTTCGCGCATCAACGCTTACCTGATTATCTTTATTTTCGATTTAGAAGTGGAATCCTTCCATGAATTTTACTTATGTTTTTAAATGGGTTAAATATTGTTTGTAGTTAATTGTGTGCATGTGCTGTTTGGGCGTGGGTGAAGAAAGCTGTGAGTTCTCAAACCTGCGTTTCAAGTCTCAACCTAACAACATCCGTTTACAATCCGTCTGCATAATCCACAACATGAAAATTTATTATTAATTTATTTAATTATCATTATCATATTGTTTCATCATGTATTTTTATAATATGTTTTTCGTTTGGCACACATTATATTTAATGTAACAAATTTATAAATTGATAAGAAATTTATTAACGTATTTATTAAGTAAATTTAACAAAAAATCACAATAATAAGATAATATTAATCATAATATTTGAAAAGGAAATTTTATTCTTTAATATATAATATGAGAATATTTTTCAGGCTGAGGTTTCATACGATATACATTTGCATACTGTATTTTTATTAGTATCCAGTTTATGTTCCTTTTAGAACATTTATTCCACGTTCTGTTTAAAAAAATTTTATACGGCAAACAATTCGTGTTATATGTAAATTTAAAATAAAAACTTTTTTTATAGCACTATTATTTTTAGTTTTTCCTACACTATCGCGCTTTAGCACACATTAACGCTTTCTCAACGTTAACATTTAAAACATTTCTAAAGCTATTTAATCGTTAAATATTACTAGTCTTTGAATAAAAATAAAACTTTAAATTTAAATGTATTTTCAATAAATTATGATAAATGAAACTTTACAATTTTGAGAAATACAATTTTATATTCAGAAAAACTACTTTAATCTGGATTTTAGAAGCCTTCTAATATTTAACCATCAAACAACTTAGTATGCTTTTTACACCTTGATATATGATTAAAAAAAAAAAAACAATATTTTTTTCGATCATGATCTGAATCTATTAATTTTTTAGGATCATTTATTTCAAGACTTTAATACTTCAACAAAAAAGACTTGAAAAAAATTATTTAATATCCATAAAAAAAACCACACAATTTTTTTTTTTGAAAAGATTGTCTAAACTATCAGCTTTGCGTTGACTAAAAAATACTGTAAAAAAACCAACGACGATGCAATTTTTTTTGCTGTCAGGCTTTGAAAAAAAAAAGCATCGTAATGAGTTACTTGAAAACCACTGAGTATTTTTTCAATCAATGAATTAGAAAAATATTATCAAGCTTTATTTACTTTTTTAACTCAACTTTGGCATGTGTGCTGGTAGTTAGCCTGTTATTCTTTAAAAGCAAAAAACTCTCTTATGTAGTTTTGCTAATTAGGATACTAATAGGGAGTAATCCTAAGATAATGAAATTTTTTTAACAATTGACGGAAAAATTCATGGAGAAAAAAACTATATTTCTCAACATTTATTGATATTAATTTTTGTGTTAATTTTTGTCATTCTAGATATAATTTTAGGTAAAATTTTTATAAAAAAAATATAGGAATTCATTACAATGCAAAATATAATGGATAATGCTTCTTCATATTAATTTTTGTGTTAATTTTTGTCATTCTAGATATAATTGTAGGTATAATTTTTATAGAAAAAATAGGAGCTCAATATGATGCAAAATATAGTGAGTAATGCTGCTTCATATTCATTTTTGTGTTATTTTATTTCCCATTCTAGATATAATTTTAGGTATAATTTTTATTAAAAAAAATAGGAATTCAATAAAATGCAAAATATAGTGGGTAATGCTTCTTCATATTAATTTTTGTGTTAATTTTTCTCATTCTTGATATAATTTTAGGTATAATTTTTATAAAAAAGAATAGGAATTGAAATGAAACGTAAAATATAGTGAGTAATGCTTCAAAGAAGAAAATAAATGAAAAATGTAGATACCAATACCCATATAATAAAAATGGTATAAAAATCAATATAGATGGATTGCGTGTCAAAAAATAGATATTAATAATATTTTATGGGTTTTTTTACCTCTTGCTTTTTAAAAATAAATATATGACTTAAAAAATGATGCATGACTTTTAAAAAATAAATATAACAAAAAAACTCACAGAATAATGCCCAAATAATATAACTTAACGATTGTCATATAAATAAAATATTACACATCTTCTTCAGAATATATTGCTATAATTTTAAAAGCAAAATATTATCTTATGTAGTTTTACTAATTAGGATACTAATAGAGAGTAATCCTTAGATAATGAAATTTTTTTAACAATAAGCGGAAAAATTATGGGAAAAAAATTATGTATTTTTTTTTACAATTTATTCATATTCATTTTTGTGAAATATATTTTTAACTAGAAATGTCACTCTAGATATAATTTTAGGTATAAATTTTATTAAAAAGTTGAAATAAAAGGTAAAATATAGTGAGTAGTGCTTCAAAGAAGAAAATAAATGAAAAATGTAGATACCAATACCCACATAATAAAAATGGTATAAAAATCAATATAGATTGATAGCATGTCAAAAATAGATATTAATAAAATTTTATGGGTTTTATACTTCTTGCCAGGCATGTCTTTTAAAAAATAAATATATTATGAAACTCACAGAATAATACCCAGATGACGAAAATAACTTAACGATTGCCGTATAAATAAAAGATCGCACATCTTTTCCAGCATATATCGATGTAATTTTCTCTTCATTATATTTGTAAGTACATGGAAAAATTTGGTCCCTTTTCCAATTTATATTTAATAAATTTTCTTTTTCTTACTAATAACTTTTGTATTAGATTTTGTATAACTTGTTTTCTTTATTTTGTTGTAGTTAAAATTTTTCTATTTTGTTGTTCTTAATAATTTTCCTATTTAGTTGAGGCTCTTAATTTCTTCATTTTAATTGATTTCAATTAACATTTTGTGTTGTAAGCTGCATAAAACACTGAATGAATATTTTGAATTTTAATTTTAAATTAATGAAAAATTAAAAAGCTGTACATGAGGAAGTTGATTCAGAATAATAAACAGATCAAATCACAGAAAATCATTGCTCGTATGTTATATTTCTATTATTTATTACATTGCTGTTCATTTTAATCTAATATTAAATTACAATTCTAATATCACTATGTATTATATTCCGTAACCTAGTATAACTTTCAAAGAAGAAAATTTTAACACCAAATTATTATAAAGTACATAATTCATGCGGATATCAACATATTACAATTATTTATAATATTATTAAACTAGTATATCTTATAAAAAAAATTCTGTCAAGAAATTTCTTAAAAATTACCTAACACAGAGTAATGAGCAAAGAAATAAAAAATATATTTGTTCAGTATGTAGTGTTATATCAAACAATATTTAATTTCAACTCAAAACGATTTTATTCATTCAAAATGATTTCTTAAAACTACTATTTCCTGCTCCTATTGCAGTTTTGTTTTTATATAGAAAAAAATAGATCATTAATTTTTAACTGAATATTTAAAAAAAAAGGCGTACAAAATTAAATTAAATGGGAAAATAACAGCATAGTAATTTAAATTTTTATAACTAATTTTTAAATCACTTTATTTGTTTAAAACATATCTCGTAACATATAAAAAATTCATTACATTTCGCTATATATATATATATATATATATATATTAAATTTAAATGAAGAAATTATTTTAGATAAAATAGATGAAATTTTAAATTGAATTTAGATGATGAAATTAATTTTAAATAAAATAGATGAAATTTTAAATTGGATTTAGATTATGAAATTAAATTTATTTTAATATTATAAATTTTATTGCATGTCACATTTTCCTTTTTGTAATAACTTATAAATAAAAAATCTATGCTTATTATTTTTGCAATAAACAAGTATTTAATAACAGTTTTTTTAAAAAGTTTTGTCAGTAAACTGAATATACTCTTATCTAAATTCTTGAAGAAATTTGCTTTCTTTAATAGGTGGAAATAAAGAAACAAAAAATCAAAATATATTATATAATATCTAAAACGCCGAGGAAATATATTAAAAGACAGACACATTGATTTAGATTTATATATAGTTTAATTTTTTAATCACGTTATTTGTTTAAACATATTTCGTAACATATAGAAATTTATTACGTTTCGCTAAGTATATATTAAAATTTAGATGAGGAAATAAATATAACATGAAATAAATGAAATTTTAGGTAGAATTAGACAAGGAAATTAATTTTAGTTGAAATAGATGAAGTTTTAGATAGAATTTAGAAGAATAAAATATTTTACATGAAATAAATGAAATTTTATATAGAATTTACATGAGGAAATTAATTTATTTTAATATTATAAATTTTCTTACACGTCACATTGTCATTTTTGTAATAGTTTATTAACAACATAAAAAAAAAATCTATGTTTTGTTATTTTTCCAATAAACAAATATTTAATAACAATATTTAAAAAAAATGTTTATCAATAAACTGAACACTTTCTTATCTAGATTCATAAAGAAATTTGCTTTTTTTTATAGCAGGAAAAATAAACAAACAAAAAACAATCTAAATACATAACATATAAGGAGCAACTTTCCAAATAAGCAAGAAAATTATCGAAAACTCAGAGCAAAAATGTGAAGAGACGAACATATTGATTTAAAAATATATAATTATTTTTTTAATATTTTAATTTGTTTAAACATATTTCGTAACATATAAAGAATTCATTGCATTTCGCTATATATACATATATTAAAATTTAGATGAGGAAATAGATGAAATTTTAAATTGAATTAAATGTGGAAATTAGTTTATTTTAATATTATAATTTTTTTTACATGTCACAATGTCATTTTTATAATAATTTATAAATCACATATAAAAAAACTATGTTTTTTTTTTCCAATGTGTTATCAATATCATTAATCAATCTGTTATGCCAAGAGACAAACATATTGATTTAAATTTATATATAGTTAATTTTTTAATAATTTAATTTGTTTAAACATATTTCGTAACTTATAAAGAATTCATTACATTTCGCTATATATATATATACATTAAAATTTAGACGATGAAATTAATTTATTTTAATATTATAAATTTTCTTACATGTCACATTGCCATTTTTGTAATAATTTATAACTAACATTAAACAATCTATGTTTATTATTTTTCCAATAATCAAATATTTAATAATTTTTTTTAAATGTTTGTCAATAAACTGAACACATTCTTATCAAGATTCTTGAAGAAATTTGCTTTTTTTATCAGAGGAAAGTAAACAAACAAAAAAAAATCTAAATATATAACATATAAGGAGCAACTTTCCAAATAAGCAAGAAAAATATCGAAAACGCCAAGCTAAAAAAAAGAAAAGTTACAGAAATAGTTTTTCTGTGATGAAAAATGCGGAGATTTTTGTTGAAACGCGTGACTTTTATCTTCTTTTTTTTCTCCAACTTCGAATAAGGAATGAATCAAAAACCGCACTGCATTCCTTTTTTAGGTCTTCTTGGAAAGAAATATCGGTAGAAGAGCGTCACAGCTGTTCTAAATTTTCCACAGATCTTCTGCCATTTTTTTTCTCTCTCTTATACCAGAGAATTTTGAATTCAGGTATCTCAGACAGAGTTCATATTTTTTTTTCGTTTTTAATATCACATTCAGTGTTAAAAAATATGCAAGTTTTTTTTTTTTTTTACCTACAGATCTTTTTAGAAAGATGATCAAAATTTGATATAGTTTATTGGTAACAAACTGAGACTCTCAAATATGAATGTTTTATATAACAAAATAATTATTTGGATTGTAACACATACTGTGAGTAAATAATATACCTAGTTAGAATTACATACTATGAAAATTATGTATTGGGCAAACAATTTTTAGAATCATATGTGATCAAAGTCAGTATGATTTAATTTCACGATGCATTTCTATTAGAGCTAGAAGACTAATTTCAGGCACAAATAATTGGGTAGATATATGTTTATATAGATAATAAAATTGTTTAATTAATTTGTAATGTTTCTTGAATGTAGAAAAATATTGGATATGGTCGGTCATCAACCCTTTCGTCTAGCTCCTTGTTTGAATGCAGTACAATAGAAACACGCACATTTTCTAAAGCTATTGAATTTTGCATTATTTATAATTTTGAATTCAGGTATCTCAGACGGAGTTCATATTTTTTTTTCGTTTTTAATATCACATTCAGTGTTAAAAAATATGCAAGTTTTTTTTTTTACCTATAGATCTTTTTAGAAAGATGATCAAAATTTGATATAGTTTATTTGTAACAAACTGAAACTCTCAAATATGAATGTTTTATATAACAAAATAATTATTTGGATTGTAACACATACTGTCAGTAAATAATATACCTAGTTAGAATTACATACTATGAAAATTATGTATTGGGAAAACAATTTTTAGAATAATATGCGATCAAAGTCAGTATGATTTAACTTCACGATATATTTCTATCATTTCTATTAGAGCTAGAAGACTAATTTCAGGCACAAATGATTGGGTAGATATAAGTTTATGTAGATAGTAAAATTGTTTAATTAATTTGTAATCTTTCTTGCACGTAGAAAAATATTGGATATGGTCGGCCATCAATTATTTCGTCTAGCCCCTTGTTTGAATGCAGTACAATAGGAACACGCACATTTTCTAAAGCGTTTGAATTTTGTATTATTTATAATCTACCGTGTAGTTTATATAGTTAGAAAGATTGATTAATTCATTTGTAATTTTTCTTGTATGTAGGACAGTATTAGATGCGCACGGCTGTCACTCCTTAGTCCTATCCCCTTGTTTGAATGCAATACAATGCTTCACAATGCAATACAATACTTGAATGCAATACAATGCTCAATTTTGTAAGCACTCATTTTATTTATTTTTTTAAATTCTAATTAAATGCAATTATATGAAAAATGATGAATCTATTGACGTTATTTACTTTTATACCAATATAAATATTGTATTATCTATATATTATGTATATATTTTACGTAATTTATTCAAAATTTCTCTTATTTCTGTGTTTAAATTTTTTTGACATGCTCGTGATTTTAAAAATGCGCCAGGATAGTTTTGCTTATCTGTTAATTTTGAATACCATTTATTAATTTCTTGTTTAAAAACTAGGCTTCAATTGTCATATCTTTTGTGGATCTTGTTTTTCCTCCAAATTCCACTAAGAGAGAATTAGTTAAATATATTAGTCTTAAATTATATATTTATATATGTACATACATACATGCATACATACATACATACATGCGCATGTTATATTCCAGTTAAGTCCAATAATTGAAATCTCATTCTGAATTGAAATTAAATAGCCAAATGGGGAATATTGAAAGGGTTCATTATTGCATTTCAATTAGTATAACATAGGATTTTCTGGAGTTCATTATTACTCTAAAATTGCAAATAATACAATTTCGCAATTTAGAGGCTCAGAATATGAAAAAAGTGATCATAGAAATTTGGATTTTGAAACATAACTCATTAATTTTAATAAGAAAATGTGTTTATTATAGTTTACATAAAATTGATTGATTAAAGTTAGAAAAAAATTGTGAAGGATATCTTTATTATTGTGTGTATATTTCATGCTTTAAAAATAATTTTTTTCTATACAATCTGGGTCATTTTAAAAATGTTTGTTACAAACTTTCACTACATTTTATCTCATGCTAGCTTGCTACGTTTAAGGACTGGATAATTAAAGATGCATGTATTCCATAAAGAGGTCACATTCGTCTATTTTTTATCCCTGAAATGACTTAAAATTTACTTATTTCTAACAGAAGGGCAAATTATTTGCTATATTTTTAATATTTTAAATTATTTTTTTCATTTATTTGATGATATTTAATAATTCAATGCTTGCTGACAATATATAGAGCATTAAATCATGATTCCGTTATCTGAATTCACTATTAGTATAGCATTATTTCATAACTTATTTATGCCACTAAAAATTCGCTTTACTTTCAAAGGGATATATTTGTAGATGTTATCCTTCACAAAAAAATACAACCTTAAGATAATACATATTTGCATGATCCATTTAATTACATCAGAAAAATCTTTAAACTTATAGGTTGATAACGTTTTTATTTAAACCTCACAAAGCATATAGTCAGGCACATATAACTATAAATTAAAAATAATTTACTATTTATATCTTCTTTGATAAACTAGACTAGAATTTTCAACACATTTTGTATTCGAATAAAAAATCTGGTTAATGCAAATTTAAATTGCAATTTAATGAAGATAAATTGCCCATAAAAGTAATTCAAAGGTTTATTTTTTTCTGAATACATTATTATACAACTGCATATCCAATTTTTTTTTAATTGTCTGTTTCCATAACAATTTTTTAACGCCGTAGTAGTTTTTTACCACCATGTTTGCTCTTTTCTCTTATTAATAACAATTTTCGGGACTAATCAACATAATACAGTTAGTAAATTCTTTTAACACAATAATAGAAGCTCATAGTAGCAACTTTTCTCTAGAAATACCTACCATGTGACGGAAATTTCCAACTATAGAGATATCTTGGCAGCTAGCCACTGTGTGAGAGAGCAGGAGGCTATTCTCTCATGGCCTTATAGCGCGAGCAGTTAAGTTTCCGCAAAGAATTGTAGCACCGCTAAACGAATTTTCGTTATTTTATCACAGCAGTTAGGGGAGAAAAGAATCCCAACCGTTGAATGCCTCTCTTGTTCTTAGGGCTTAAGATTGGTTAAATTAAAAATTATATCTCAACTACTTAAATTAATTTCTGCCTTGTACCGTAAATGCTTCAAGTTGACTCCTTTCATGAACGTTAGAGTTACAGTAGAGTGTTTGCCATGTCGTAAACTTTATTTTTCTGCCACCCAGAGCTTATGAGAATGGCCTGTGTATGTTTCGTAAAGAAATATTATTTAATCTGAAGAGCATATAAGCGCTTAGAGGAAAAAGTATTTTTGAAAATTATATATATAAGTATATTTCAGTGAACTGTGCTAATTTAATTTTAATTTATTCAACACTGTATCTGTCTATGTATTGTAAAGTATAGTTACAATTAAAATAAGCGTACTGTATATTTTAATTATGTACAACGAACGAAATTGTATGTCATATTTTTATTAAATCGCATGATTCTTCAAGCCAGTCAATTTTACTATAACAATGCAGCAAAATCTGAGTTTTTCTTGAAGATCTCAATATTTTATTGAAAAAAATGTTGAGAAAAGAATTTTAACTAATAATTTACTAGTATCATATTATTGTCTGAAGTGTTCTGAATATCAATTGTGATTTTTTTTTGCAATTGATAATCATTAATATTGTATTATTTTTTTCCTGTTATATATATTTTATGACTCTAAATATTCATTCTAGACACTAGCATATCAAAATATATAAATAGTCTTGAGGAAGAAGTTTCTTACATATAGTATCTATTTTTATGCGAAAATTTAAAAATACATAAATTTACTACACAAATTCTTTGGATTGATTGAGATTAATTTAAATTTTCACAACAGTTTTCATCTGTGTATACATAAAAATGTTACACAATCACAAATATCTCTAAACAATACCATCAACTGTCTGGTTTAATAATTACCGAATCCCTCAATAAATATATATTCTGATAAAGCGTCGATCTTCAGACACATGAAACAACAACAAATATCACTCATTTTTAAATCATCCATTCCGTCAGAATGGTCAGAGTAATTTGTGGAAAAGGATTTGGAGAGTATGGTTTAATTCAAACAAGAATGAATTAAACCACATACTCTCAACAAAAGAAAAAAAAATAAAATAAATAATAGAAGAAGAGAAAAAATAGTTGAGGGAAATAGAAATAAACGACAAACGAGGAAGTTAATATTGTAAGCATTGCAAGGACGAATTAAACCGTTGTTAAACGAAATGGATTATTGAAATATATGAAAAGTTGAAGAAATTTTTATACTTGTGAACAATTTCCTTTATACATAAACATGTTACATAATCACAAATATCTCTAAACAATACCATCAACTGTCTGTTTTAATAGTTACAGAATCCCTCAATAAATGCCTGCTATGATAAGGCGTTAGTCTTCTGAGATATGAAATAAAACTAAATATCCCTTAGATAAATATCGCTTTTAAATCATCCAATCGATCAGAAACATGAGAGTAACTTGCAGAAACAATTTGGAGGATATGTGATTTAATTCATATTTGTGAGTTAGAAAAAATAGAAATAAACAACTAACTCTTTGTCGACGCTTTGTCAACTAATTCATAGTTATCGAGGCTAATATTCTAAGCACTGTAAGAACGAATTAAACCATTGTTAAAAGAACTGAATTATTGAAGTATATCAAAAATAGAAGACATTTTTATACTTGCCAACAATTACTTATACATAAACGTGTTACATAATAACAAAGATCTCTAAACAATACCATCAACTGTCTGCTTTAATAATTGCAGCAGAATCCCTCAATAAATGCATCATGGTACGATAAAGCGTTAGATATGAAATAAAACCAAATATCACAAGTGAACCAAATACTTATTTTCAAGCCATCCATGCCATCCGAAACGCCAAAGTTATCTCGCACAAACAACTTGGGGAACTCTGCGGTTGCGTTTAATTTTATGATCCGTAAACTTGACCTGGATTTTGAAGGATAATATCCGCAATTGATTCCGCCGTTATATTTATCGCAGAAGCGATAGATGCGTACTTATCCCCATCTGGAGCTACTAACCCTTGCCTAATCCCCCAAAATAAATCTTCGGAGCCATTTCACATATCATTGCTCTATGCTTTCAGTGCCAAGTTAAACGCTGGCTTCGAGTTAAACAGAAATTAATCGAGTTATTAATTACGTATGACCAAGAATGGGAGAATATCCATTAAGCTCAATCATCATTTGTCAGTATCTATCTTCCAATGTGTATATATATTTTAATAGCTCAGTGACTGTACAGCTAACATTTGGTTTCGATCCTTTAGTTTGGCGAAAGGCTTTCAGCTGAAGTTGCAATGGATTAACCCCCATTGAACACATGAATAAGCCCCGACTTAATGGAATATTATTCATCATACTTGGGGAAAATCGAAAAGTATTAATTACCTCTAAAATTCCCTTTTACTATTGTGTAGAGTTCAATGAATGAAAGGAAATGTGTTTCTAGTGGAAGGCATTTAAAAAATGTTCAAAATTTAATACAAAGTTAAGTTGGTTAAGTTACCCATTATAAAAATGTTTATAATTAATTTAGTTTTATTTAAATGTTTATCAAATTCGAGATTATATCTTATATTAGAAGCATTATATATCACTTGCATATTTACACATTGTATATTATCTACATATTTTTACCAATGCATGAATATTAAGATTTACTTTTAATCAAGACTCCAAACAACAGGATATTAACAAAATGGGTTTGAATTGCATAAATAATTTCTTTTTTTTTCTGTAAATCTCACCTCTGTACGAAGGGCTATACAACCTCTCCATCAATTAGAAAAGTGAGGATGATATATCGGTGAGCCTCATGTATACAATGAGCAGTCCATCAATGGGTGGTTTTGTTTTGTTTTGTTTGTCGCTCTATGGTCATTTTTTTCACACTTTAGGCTAATTAGGCCCCACATTTGGAGGATCATTTGGTCGAACCGAGAACCATGTCTTCGAGGAAGACATTGGAACTGTTCCCCGTATTTGAAAATTGCATATAACTTCTTCATTGGCACAACAGCCCTAGGGGGTGGGGGCCAAATCTATCTGCCTACTGGAAGATTTCGAGACAAGAGTTGTTTTTTTTTTACGCGGTAAGGGTCAAACCCTTTTCTTAATATCCTGTCGTATTAGAAGGGAACCTACGTTTAAAGTGAATTCTGAACCACTACAGAAATTCATGGCACCAATGGGACTAGAATCCGAAACATGTGACGTCGAGTGCAAGAACTCTAATAACCCTGACATTATGGCCCACATATAACTAGAGTTCAATTAATATACCTTTTGAAACTTAATTTATTCAATGGCTCGACAAATGTAGCAGTTAAAAAATGCGAATTACATCGCTTTTTGTTTCTCAATTGCATCATCCCCATTAATATATTTTTAAATAACAAAAAGAAATAGAATAGCAACATTATTGATAGCAAAAAATATTTACATTAAAAAAATGTTTTAAACATTTATATTATAAGCCTAAACTAGGTAAATTTACGGGCTATGAGTTATGTTAAATTTCCGATAGGTACAAATATGTAAAAAAATTAAACTTTAAAAGCACAGTGATTTGTTAGTGGTAATCAGTCACCATCACTTATGCACACTTTAATGAAATAAATAGAATTAATTGAAACATTTTATGTAATTAATAAAGTTTGGTTACAAAAACAAATATATATTTCATGTGTGTCTAGAAAAGTTTTAAACTTCATATATATAAGATAATGTGTAACTGACAATCAGTGCTAAAACGTTAATTAATACTCTACAGTTAAGAAAATATTTTGTCTTTAAATATATTCAGTTAATTAACACACTAACGATATTGAGTTTATTTCTCAATATTATTAAATGATTTTTCACAACACAAAGAAATAACACAAACCCTGTTAATTAATATAATATTTCATAAATATTAAAAATGCATTATTTAAAACATACCTTTTACTTAACCAAATATTTTTCCTTCTCAAATAAGATATAAATAAAAGCTATGATTTTTTTATGCGCAGCCTTATATAATCAGGCATTTATCATATTGATATCTCTTTAGCAAAAATGACAACCTCGAAATATTCACTATTAGTCAAGTAATGTTTTTTTTTTTCATAATCTCATAACGATTAAGTCATTCATGCATGTTTGATAAAACTATTACGTCATACAATCCACTGACAGTTCAGTTTTTTTTATTTGAAAGCTTATTAAAGGAATAATTGACTGCCTATTCATAAATAAATTACTAATCGCAGTAAGTATGAAGCTATTTGGAATAAAAAAATTGTCATTACTATAAGAAACACATTATGATAAATTTGTCTAGGTAATTAAATAATGTACTTGTATTTTGATATATTCTACTTAAACTAATTTGAAAATGAATTAGTGAATATAAATAATGCAAACACAAATTAGTTAGTGCATGTGTATTGCAAAAAGGAGTAAATTTCAAATATATAATTGAGTAAATATTCATCAATTAAAAACCTGCAATTAAGTAAGATAGACTAAGTTAATTTCTCAAATGAACCCAAATTGTAATTAATAATTATTAAATTTTAATATAACAATAAAATAAATAGGCGTAATGAAGGATAATTATTAAATTAATTTTAGAACATGAATTTAATTTCTACAAATAATTACTCTTTATTAGGTTATAAATTTCTAATATAAAGATAATAATCACGAATACCTGTCCTAACCTATTTTTTTTTTTACTTCTAAATCTTTCAAAATAAATTAACCTTAAAATAATTAAATGTCCTATAAGGATGTCGCCAACCAATATTTGCATTTTTGTAATAAAGAAAAATTGCTGTTAAAATTCCATATTTTTATAATGAAGAAGAATGCTGTTAGAAATTTCCATTTATTTATGCGAAAAACAACTGAATGCCCTAATAAATATGCATAAAATAATAAAATTATTTTTTCATGTATAATAAATTATTCAATATGTTATAATAATTTTAGATAATATGTATCATGCAGAATTTTAAAAAATTTTATAGAAAAAATGTAAATAGACATTTATAACTGTAATATATGTATATCCCCATATATATGATATATTTAATCTACGTGGAAAATATGTCTTCCTACTGTGCCCAAAATGTAAGACCAATTATTTTTTTTTCAAAAACGCTTTATTTATTCTTCCAAATTTATTTCATCGCCTTCAAAGTAATCCCCTCCGGACACATGTTGTGGAATGATATGGGTTTCATTTTTGGCGAAAAAGTCACGAAGAATCAATGCAGTGTGAGCTAGAGCATTCAGTGTTTTCGGTACCAATCGAGATTTGACGCGTTTGAAGACAAAAATGGAATTGATAGATCCTTTTGAAATTCCAACATCATCAGCAAGTTCTCTAATTGTAAATCGACGGTTTGCGAGCACCAAATCTTGAATTTTTTGGACGTGAGCTTCGTGGGTTGAGGTGGATGGTCGACCAGAGGGCTCTACGTCTTCAACGCGTTCTCTGCCTTCTTTGAATTGCTTATACCACTTCTAATAATTTCTTTCCTACATGGGAATGCTCACCGAATGCCTTCTGCAACATTCTATACGTTTCCGCAAACAAAATTTAATGCAAGATCTTTGCTCAATTAATTAAAACATTTCAAAAATCGCCGGAATCAGTATTAGCGTCTCACAAAGCCAAGCATAACTCAAACCCTAATGAATATTTTGACGACAAGGAGTCAAGGATAGTGCCAGCAGCCTAAGAAAGAAAACAATTGAAATTCCATATAGCCCCGGGAATTTTAAATTGGTCATACTTTTTGGACACAGTAGTAAGATTGATGGGACACATAATTTTAGTTTTAAAATTAGTTTTAAATTTAGTTTTAATCTTTGTTTGAATTTTGAAGATGTGTTAGTAGTTTACTTTGTAAATGGATTTTAAACTGACATTTTTTTTTTCTTTTTATCATAAATATTTTGTCACTCTGGTAATACATCTAACTTATTATTTATTATATGAATTATTATTATATTTCAAATCATTCTGTTTTTTTAAAACTAAAATTAAACAACCCATTATTTATTCATAATGCAATTTTTCTTTCACTATAAATATTTTGTATTTTGAATGTAGTTAGAGAAATATATGTCACACTTCATATTTAGAGAATTTATAAAACTTAGCAGATAGAAAATATATCTAAAATTAAATAAAAATCAAATTCTTTCACCACATTATATTATTCTTCCTCTTATTTTCCTCGAAACTTATAGCTGATCCATAATCATAACTTACATTTTTTTTCCAGGGCATGAAAGAAAGTAAATAAACAGTAATGTAATAATAAATAAGCAGCAATGGTAAATAATAAATAAACGGTAATGTTAAATAATAAATATACGGTAATGCAATAATAAATAGACTGTAATGCCAGTACCAAATAGGTGAAAATATATTACACCATGTCTACTAATAAATCCATTTATAAATAATAGATATAATTTAGTATTATTATTTTATATATTTAATATTCCAACATACTTTAAATTAGTTAAGAAAAATTATAAATTTTCCACATTTCATTATTTTAACTTTAAATTGCGTATTAGGTTGAAATATAGCTTGCGGCCATGTTTAACGAAATGATAAATGTATCCTATAAAATTAATCAGAAATGACTCGTATTATAAGTTCCGTGAACGATTACGTGAAAAATTCGCAACAGGCAAGACGTGTACACAAAAACAGAGCGGCGTAATAGAAGAAAAAGGTATTTTCCGTGGGGATTTTATTACAATAACAATAATTATAATTTTTAATGATTGAAAATTTAAATTACATTAGAAAAATTAAAAACTAGAGGAAAAAAATCCACAACTATTAAACCTATTTAAAAAAAAAAAAAACTTTTTTTAACCTTTTTGCAACAGCATAGTATATGACAACGCCCCCTACCAAGTATTCGATCCAACTGTTTCCGCTTTTAAAGCGGTCATTTACATTTCAACACAATCAATGGTCAAAGTTGGATAAAATTCTAGATTGTTTGGAATTTATAAACATGATTCCAATTTGAGTTTTATTTTACGTTTCATTTTTCTTTTTCTTTAATATTTTATAATGGCAAATTTTATAGACAAACTGCTCTATTCTATCTGCTCTATATTTAATTCATGGATAAAAGCATACTTGAATATTTGAATATGCATATTGAGAATATGCATACTTGAAATATTTTATTATTTCTACATGCAGGTGATTTAAATATTGATATTTTAAATTAAAAACTTTAATATAATTTTTAAAAAAACTAATTTTAAACAAAAGACATTTACAAAATTATGTGGTGCCGTATGTATGAATTTTAACATTTATAGTTTAATATTTTATTGTAGTAATAAATTTATTCATATATTTTTATTTAAAATTCTGTTTGGTAGCTTTTAATTCACACAGATTAAAATTTATATTTATATATTAAATTATGTATAAATACTGGTTTTGATTGTATACATCTAATTTAACGACCAAGACAAGAATTACGTTACTTGGTCACTGCATAAAGAAAGAAACACAAGCCATTATTCTAACAATGGATACTTTAAAAAAAGTAATTCACTTGTTTCAAATTTCCGTTCTTTTGAGCTATGAAGAATCAAGTCTTTTGTCACGATAATTTAATGCTACGAAGCCGGCAAATATTTGCAATTCATGAAAAGGTCTTTTCGGAATATGGCCTTTTATACTTAAATAGCAGTGTGACAGTCCAAACTTCATTTTTGTTCACGAAACTCTTTTTCGAGCTTGTAATTGGAAGCACTAGGTGAAGAGAAATAATTATTTCTTCTGCCTATTTCTTGGGGTCTCGGACAAAGCCTTTGAAGTCACGACACACGACACTTGCCAAGGAATTGCCTTGCGTGGTTCTTAATTTCGAAATGGTACCATCACAGACTCTTCCATTAGTTCCCTCACTAAATAAATAAATAATGTATTACATGCAAAAGGGGAGAAGTTAAATACTTCAGTAGTTTGCAGAGATGTATTCGTAGCATTTCCTGAAAAAAGTGAGACATCACATTTCATAGAGATGTAGTTTTTCTTTGTCTCGTTTAAATATTTATGACAAGGAATGACACAGTGTGAAAAGAATGTTTCAAAATGGCAAAATGGAAGGAATAAAGAAAGATTCTTTCTTCTTATCATTCAAATCACGATATTTTAAAAGGGAAATATCGCTGCTAGTTTTATTTGGACGTGTTTATAAGTTGATGATTTTATCGTTATAGAAAATAAAGCTAAAGGTAAAATAAAAACAAAAAAATTTAATTTAAAAAATTATTCTAAATTCTTCTAATTCATTACTCATTTAATAATAATAATAAAAAAAAGATTATTTAGATATAATAAAAATAAGTTGATTGACTTGATTATTCTATATTATTGTTAGTATTAAAGTACAAAAATTTATTAAATCTGGAAAAAATGTTTGATTTAAATCATTTAATTATTGAAAAAAACATGTACACACACATGTATATATATATATATTATTTTATAATATTTGGTTTATATAAATGGTTTTGGTAATATATATACTGGTTTTGATTGTATTCATCTAATGTAACGGGGAAAACAAGAATTACGTTACTTGGTCACTGTATAAAGAAAGAAACACAACCCATTAATTCTAACTATGGATACTTTAAAAAAGTAATTCACTTGTTTCAAATTTCCGTTCTTTGCAGCTATGAAGAATCAAGTCTTTTGTCACGATAATTTAATGCTACGAAGCCAGCAAATATTTGCAATTCATGAAAAGGTCTTTTCGGAATATGGCCTTTTATACTTAAATAGCAGTGTGACAGTCCAAACTTCATTTTTGTTCACGAAACTCTATTTCGAGCTTAAAATTAGGTTAAGCACTAGGTGAAGAGAAATAATTATTTCTTCTGCCTATTTCTTGGGGTCTCGGACAAAGCCTTTGAAGTCACGACACACGACACTTGCCAAGGAATTGCCTTGCGTGGTTCTTAATTTCGAAATGGTACCATCGCAGACTTTTCCATTAGTTCCCTCACTAAATAAATAAATAATGTATTACATGCAAAAGGGGAGAAGTTAAATACTTCAGTAGTTTGCAGAGATGTACTCGTAGCATTTCCTGAAAAAAGTGAGACATCACATTTCATAGAGACTTTGTTTTTCTTTGTGAGGTTTAAATATTTATGACAAGGAATGACACAGTGTGAAAAGAATGTTTCAAAATGGCAAAATGGAAGGAATAAAGAAAGATTCTTTCTTCTTATCATTCAAATCACGATATTTTAAAAGGGAAATATCGCTGCTAGTTTTATTTCGGACGTGTTTTTAAGTTGGTGATTTTATCGCCATAGGAAATAAAGTCAAGGGTAAAATAAAAACAAAAAAATTAAATTTAGAAAATTATTCTAAATTCTTCTAATTCATTACCCATTTTAATAATAATAAAAAAAATGATTTTTAGATTTAGCAAAAGTAAATTGATTGTCTTGGTTATTTATATATTATTGTTAGGTATTAAAGTACAAAAATTTATTAAATCTGGAAAAAATGTTTGATTTAAATCATTTAATTATTGTAAAAAACATGAATATATTTTATTTAAAATTATTTTATAATTTTTTTTATATAAATGGTTTTGGTAATATATATACTGGTTTTGATTGTATTCATCTAATGGAACGAGGAAAACAAGAATTACGTAACTTGGTCACTGTATAAAGAAAGAAACACAACCCATTAATTCTAACTATGGATACTTTAAAAAAATAATTCACTTGTTTCAAATTTCCGTTCTTTGGAGCTATGAAGAATCAAGTCTTTTGTCACGATAATTTAATGCTACGAAGCCGGCAAATATTTGCAATTCATGAAAAGGTCTTTTCGGAATATGGCATTTTATACTTAAATAGCAGTGTGACAGTCCAAACTTCATTTTTGTTCACGAAACTCTATTTCGAGCTTAAAATTAGGTGAAGAGAAATAATTATTTCTTCTGCCTATTTCTTAGGGTTCTAGGACAAAGCCTTTGAAATCACGACACTTGCCAAGGAATTTGCCTTGCGTGGTTCTTAATTTCGAAATGGTACCATCATAGATTCTTCCATTAGTTCCCTCACTAAATAAATAAATAATGTATTACATGCAAAAGGGGAGAAGTTAAATACTTCAGTAGTTTGCAGAGATGTACTCGTAGCATTTCCTGTAAAAAGTGAGACATCACATTTCATAGAGACGTACTTTTTCTTTGTGTCCTTTAAATATTTATGACAAGGAATGACACAGTGTGAAAAGAATGTTTCAAAATGGCAAAATGGAAGGAATAAAGAAAGATTATTTCTTCTTATCATTCAAATCACGATATTTTAAAAGGGAAATATCGCTACTAGTTTTATTTTGGACATGTTTATAAGTTGGTGATTTTTATCGCCATAGAAAATAACGCGAAGGTTAAAATAAATAAAAAAATTAAAAAAATACTATACAAAAGTAATACATTCGCTTTTATGGCTCATTATGTAAACACACTATAACGTACAAATCTTTCAAATTTTATTATTGCAACTCTTCTATATCAAATTTTTATTGTGCTATAATAATAATGATAATAATAATAATAATAATACTGATAAATTATTATAAAAAATATTTCTTTTGATAATTGCAGACATAACCCTACTTTTATAATAATAATTTAGTACCATACATTTTTATGAGAAATGCTAGTGAAAGTAGTGATTGCTATAACGATAAATGTTAATAATCGTCCAATCTCAAGAAGTCATTTGGCCTATTTAAATACTATTATTAGAAAAATATAAATCTCTCGAGTATCTTCATAATTCATATAACTCGATCCTAGAGTAAATTTTATTATATAATCATTCAACACATATGCAGTTATTTGAATTCAAGAACTATTACTATATGCCCAGAAAAAATTAATTCGAAGAATGTCTTTAATTGATTTGGAAGAGGCTTATAATTTATTTCGTATTTGTGAAAATAATTTTTCTTATGCGTACTAAAAATTAAGTAAAGAATGTTGTCCATAAATTTATGTTAATTTAATTATAAAACGTGTTTTCTTATATTTTTAAATTCATTTTTCTTAGTACAAATTTAACAGTCTGAATTTAATGAAAATTCAAAGATTTGCTGTAAGAGCGCCAAGAAGTGTCATAATATTAATTAGTTAATTTCAAACTTTCAATTTTCATTATTTTTCAAACAATCATTATTTTTTAATCCTTTAATATTTTATTTTTATATTTACTATCATTCAATATTTTTCATTCCTTATTTTTCAATCTCAATTAGTCCTTTGGCCTATTTAAAAGATAGTATTTCAAAGATTAGAAAAGTATAAATATATCTAACATCTTCATATTTCATATAACTCGATCGTAGAGTAATTTTTTTATAGTCACTGCACAAATTATTTCAGACTATAATCATTCAACACATATGCAGCTATTTGAATTCAATAACTATTATTAAATAATACCACAAAAAATTAATACAAAGAATGCCCTTATTTTAATTGGATTTAAACTGGAAGAGCCTAATAATTTATTTCCTATTTGTGAAAATAATTCTTTTCTTACGCATACTAAAAATTAAGTGAAAAATGTTGTTCATAAATTTATATTAACTTAATTAATATAAACTATTTTTATTATCTTTTTAAATTCATTTTTCTTAGTGCATATTAACCGGTCTGAATTTAATGAAAATTCAAAGATTTGCTGTAAGAACGCCAAAAAGTGTCATAATATTAATTAGTTAAATCTAAATTGGCAATTTTCATTATTTTTCAAACAAAAATAACACTGCAAAATACAAAAACCATTGTTTCAAACACATGAGATGAAAAGGAAAACAATATCTTTTAAACTATAAATTTTTATTTCCCCCATACCTCAGCCCTGTACCTAGGGCTATGTACTTTTATACGAGATTACCAATTAGTTTACTTTCACTGAAAGTGTTTTAAATTTATTGTGTAAAATGTTTATAAAAATCTTTCACAGAAAGTGTACTAATTCCAATAAACTCCTACTTTCCTATGATAGAAAAAAATATAATAATCAGACTAAAAAAAGTAAACTTGCTTTACACATAATTAAAGTTTAATATAAAAGTCGAGTTTAATTAGTTAAGCATAATAGCATTCGTAGAAGTCAGATTAGAACATTAGTTTATAGTAAGATTAGTTTGTGAAAATGAAAATACTGTAATTTAAATTTTCCAATTACCCTTCTTTTTAAAATGCAAATTAATTAAATATATTTTTATTGTAAATATTTTATTTCTTGTCGCTTGTACTGTGATGTTTTAAACTTGTTTGTCATTTTTAATTTTTATTATGTACTTGTAAATTTTAAATTAACAAATTACTTTATTGCTAAATGCATTTATTTCTATGATACTGAGCTTATAGTGATCGAATAAATGTGGAAATTTATATACTTATTTTAAATTAGTACTACAGTATAATTAAATATTTTTAGCTAATTTGATATCAAAATTTTATAGGAAAAATAATGCTTGGTAGTTATTTGTGCTAATGAATAAAATTCTTTTAAAGGTATTTGTTCAATTTATTTTAATATAAAAATGTTTATTCTCATGTTTAATGAAAATAATTTCAAGAATATAAATTGTTAGAACACAAACTATTTGAATTGGGTGCATGATAATTTAAATATTTAAATTGCATATTTAAAATTAAATATGAAGATTTAAATTTAATAATATAATTTAACAGATTCATTTTTTGCAATTTAAATATACATATTTAAATTAATTTAAATATGAATGTTTAAATTGCCAAAATGAACCTGTAAAAATTAAAATGTATTACTTATTTTGCTGTATACTACATGCCATTCATACTATTACATTTTTTTAGGAAATTTAACGTTACTGAGAATTTATAAAGAAGAACGGGCTGCACCCAAACTTTTAGAAAAGCATAACCACATTCGTGTTAAAATGTCAAAATAAAATAAAATGAAAACAAAGAATATTTCTGATTAGCCAGTATTAGATAAAGCAGAATGCATTTTAAATTTGCTATAAACGGTTTTTTAAAAATAAAATGAAAGCTCAAATGTATTATTTCTTTTTACTGATATCAGATGTCATTCACATTATATTTTTTGTAGTTGTTGTTCTTGTTTTTATCCCACTTGGCTGGCCAAGCCCACATTGATAGCTTCTGTTTTTAGGTAGTGAAACTTACAGTCATAGGAGACTGGGACCTACGGCTTAAAGTGGATTCCGAACCACTACAAACATCCATGGAGCGCTAGACACTCGGCCATTCAAGTCCCAAATTTGTGAATGCCAACGGCACGCGGTGTTCCCAGGTGGTCACCCACCCAAGTACTGACCGCGCCCAATGATGCTTGACTTCGGTGATTTAAGGAGGAACATTCGGTACAAAGAGGAGGGAGGGAGATTCCTTTTTTTTTTTTTTTTTTTTAAAGAGAGCTGAACCATATTCGTGTTAAAAGTGAAAGAAAAAGAAATTAAAGAATGATTTTGATCAGCCTATCATAGATATATCATAATGCATTTTATATTATATTATATAAAGCGGAATTCTAAAAATAAAATGAAAACTAAATTTTATTGGTATTAGATATAATTTATTCTATTATATTTTCATATTATATTTAACCTATTGAGCATATATAAAGAAGAATTTTATGCACGGCAACTCTCAGAAAATATGAAAAATTCCTTTTTTTTTTAAAGAAAACTGAACCATATTCATGTAAAAAGTAATGAGTCAGTCTCAGACATAATGGAATGCATTTTATATTTACTATAAACGTTTTTTTAAAACTAAAATAGAACCTCAAATGTATTTTTAAAAGTATTAAATATTTTTAAATGTATTTTTTTCTCATTATTGCACTTTATATGGCATTGGACACTTTTATGACATATTTTTAGTAAATTTAATCCATCATGTACAGAAGAGAACTGGATGTACTGAGACAAAAGGAGTATTTGAAACTATTTTTTTATGAAAAAAAACAGTATTTGTGTTACATGTAAGAAAACACTAACCAGCCAGTCTATGAAAATATATTTAAAAATTTTATTCGTCAATCATTTTAAACAACTTCAAGATGAACACATAGCGTCATACTACAAAGAACCATGCACAAATCTGAACAACAATGTAACCATCAAGCTAAGCAATCGTTTAAAATTTTAAAAATTCAATGTTTTATGAATACATTATGTAGTATTCTTAAAAGTTAAGGTACTTTTTAAAATATCTCGTTGAGGATCACTAACTGAAAAGCATTGAGTTATTCATGAAATTCTGCTATGCAACCCATTTTTTCTGACTGAAGGTTAAAAAAAAATCTCTCCACTCAAGCGTAAATGAAACATTGGTTTTAAAGTTTTTGTTTCCCCCTACGCGGTTAACAGCTAAAAAGTGTACATGTAGCACAAAAAAAGCGTCACCTAGTTTAAACAAATTTATATAAAAAAAATGGAGAGGCCGGATATTGGTTCACCTAGTACCGAAAATACATGCTTGGAATAAAATATATATTCGTTTCTGAAATCGGATTTTTAGTTTTATTTGAGGCCTTTCATTTTGTTTTTATTCCCGGTTTTCTTCTTTTCGACTGCGAATTTAGAGCATCAAATTGATGGATACTACAAGTCGTTTACTTTGATTTCCCATGTGGCCCCAGAGTTGTGTCGGGTATGGGAGAGTTAATATTGCTACCAGAAAATGACGCCACAAAATGTAGTTCCAAAATAATTCCGTCGCTCTGCTATTACGTTTAGTGAATGGCGAATGGGCGGTGGCTAACGCTAAGTGTAGCTCGTGCAACACTTGCGTGGCCGGCAAAGCTAAAAATATACTTTTAAATTGATACTCGCACACTATTACAGAGGGATTTCAAGGTATGAAATTGAAAGTTTTACAGAACGCTTCAAATTCTCAAATGAAAATTAATAACAAAAATTAGTGTAAACAGTTCATGAAAAATATGAATTTTGAATAATATTTTTATTGTTACAAATGAATTTAATTTTATACATTTATTTATAATGTAATTTCTTTGGGTTTTTTTTATTTAATATTTTACTTTATTTGTTCCTAATTCATGGATATTTGTTATAAGGTAGAAGCTCCTAATATACTGGGCGGCCTAATGACCACGTGGGTAGAGTTTTGGCATTAGAACTATAGTTTTTAGATTCGAATTCTGGCCATGGCATGGGTGCTTGTTAGTGATTCAAAATCCACTTTAAATTGAAGATCTCGGTATAAAACTCAAATTAGTATAAATAGTTCCAGCAATATTCTCACTAATTTAAATAATATTTTCATTGTTGCAAATGAATTTAATTTTATACATTTATTTATAATGTAATTTCTTTGGGTTTTTTTTATTTAATATTTTACTTTATTTGTTCCTAATTCATGGATATTTATTATAAGGTAGAAGCTCCTAATATACTGGGCGGCCTAATGACCACGTGGGTAGAGTTTTGGCATTAGAACTATAGTTTTTAGATTCGAATTCTGGCCATGGCATGGGTGCTTGTTAGTGATTCAAAATCCACTTTAAATTGAAGATCTCGGTATAAAACCCAAATTAGTATGAATAGTTCCAGCAATATTCTCATTAATTTAAATAATATTTTCATTGTTGCAAATGAATTTCATTTTATATATTTTTTATAGTGTAATTTTTTAATATTTTATTTTATTTGTTCCCAATTTCTGGATATTTATTATAAGCTCCTAATATACTTGGTGGCCTGATGGCCAAGTGGTTAGTGGTTGCTTTGGTACCATAAGTTTCCTGTTCAACTCCTTGCGTGATCATGGATGTTTGCGAGTGGTTCGGAATTCGCTTTAAACTAAGTCCCGGTCTAATAAGCCTGCATGTGCAAGAAATGACCGTAGAGCGACAAACCAAACATAATTATCGATACCCGGCAATAAATGTATCCGTATGTTTAGCAAACTATGGTTAAAGCATACGTATGAAGTATCCATGTCGTTGATCACAAATACATTGGTATTTGATGAATCCCTTGTATCCCGTGTACTCACAGACATGTGTATGAGTTGAAACTTGCATTCTCGCCTTCTTAAATATGAATACACGAGTAATTGAAAATGTACGTTTTCAATAAAAGTAGTACAGGCCTAAAAGTGGCTAAGCTTAATTTCAATCATACTATTAAGCACCGTTTTATGCATCAAATTACAGTGAGAAGTAGACAATAAGTATTAATAAACGAAGGGGAAGGGAGGTTTCTATTATAAGTTTTAAATATGATACCAGTCTATCTCATACATACTAAATATCAAAGACTTTGATCATTGCAATTTCTTAATATTTACTCCTTATAGTATGAAAAAATAAAACAATCAAGTAACTCATCATTATAAAACATATTCCAAGTACATAGATTTAATAATTCATATGCGTGTGAATTCGGATATAAATATCTGCGTATCTGTATACAGAGTTATAAAGAATATTAATAAATATGGATACGGCATACGTGGATCTGTGTTTTTTATACACGGGTTCAATTACTGGATTTATTATCAAAGCAATCGGTGCTGTTATGGAACAATTGTATAGATATAGCAATGCCAGGCATACTATTCTACTACATTGCATATCAGTGTACAGAAAAAAAAGCATCTTCCAGTTATTCCATTAAGTGGTTTCAGGAATAACTGTCTTATAACTGCTTTCCGAATTGGAAAAAAAATCCAAATTATTTTTAAAAAATAACTTTAAAAATATATTACTTTATTATCAATTAAATTGGGTGAAATGTTCATAACAGTTATTTAATAGAAACAATAATAAAATGTTCGCAATAAACATATTTGTTAAACTAATTAACATATAATATTCTAACAAATGTATAATTTAACTTTATATATATAAATATCATATATAGTAATTATATAATATTTCATTAAATGACATTTTATTTATTAAAATATTTTTAAAGTTTTGTGTTATTTAAATAAAAACATTAAAATAAATCGCATCTATTTAAACAGAAATAAGATTTATATAAAAAGACTCATTTCATTACACGTTTTAAAGTAAAAATAATATGCAAGTGTTGATGGAATAAAATAGCAAAAATGTCAACATTCTTTCATATGGTAATTTCGAATCCTTTTTGTAAATTTGCTTAAGAAAAACAAATTGTTTGCACACATTATTTACATACATATTTTCTTTTAAACAAAAATCACCCAAAACATTTTTTAAATTTATTATTAAAACACTTCCTGAATTTTAATATATAAAACGAGTAATTTTCATTTAATATTTTATTTCAATTAATTCAGAAATTATTTTTAAAAAATTATTTTTATACAATTTACAAAACGCTCATAAATAATCATGTTTCTTACAAACATTTTTTACTTATTTTATAATAAGTAAAACAGTTGCAGTAAAAAACACTATTTTAATCAAGAAGTATTTACTTAGTAGGAGTGAATATTATTTGTCATAATTACTGTGCTATTTTACAATTAAATTCAATTAAATATCTTTCAAAAATTAATGTAAATTATTCATCCGGAAAAAAACTGGTTTTCATTAACGTAATAAACATTGTTCGAATTCTTTAATTACTTTTAATTTTATTTCGCTAATGGATAAAAAAATATATATTTGTCTCAAATGGTTACATACTCATTAATTTCTAAAGAAACCATTAAATTCGAAAAAACTGGCTTTTTATTCTCGCATTTCGCAGCTACATTATTTTTTTTATCCTTTTAATTACTACTTAATGACACACTATAAATTACCTTGAATGCATTTTGTTATTGAAAACATAAATGAAAGGACTCCTTATTAACATTTTTTAAAACAAATTTGTTTGTAAAATTAATGCATTTTATGGCATGTATTTAAAACAAAAATTCCTTAAACATATAAAATTTAAAAATCACTTTTTAAAAAGTCAAATATTTTTATTTAGAGTATATTTAAATTTCGAAGAAAGAAGTATTTTTATTTTTTCTCTACATTTTGTACTTTACAAGAACAGTTAATGTTAAAATTTCTTCTTTTTTTTTATGCATATATATATACATGAAAAAATAATTATAAAAAAGTTTAGTCTCAAGAATAACAGCATTTAACATATTTGATGTTATTAATTAACAACTTCTATTACATTATATGTAAATGTTTTCGCAGAAAAAGGATTTACTAAATTATATGAAATGAAAAGATTTCTTATTAACATTTTTTAACACAAATTTGTTTGTAGAATTAATGTATTTAAAACAAAAATTCTTTATATATATATATATAATTTTAAAAAACGCTTACTAAAAGTCAAATATTTTTATTTAGAATTTATTTAAATTTCAAGGAAAGAAATATAGACAGTAAAGTATTTTTATTTTTTCTTTGCATTTTGTATTTTACAAGACAAAACGCTACAATTCCTTCTTTTATGTGCATATATATACAAAACAATAACAATAAAAAATCTAGTCTTAAGAATAAGAGCATTTAACGTATTTAATGCTATTAATTCACAACTTCTATTAAATTATATGTAAATGTTTTCACAGAAAAAAAAGATTTATTAAATTATATAAAATGAAAAGACTTCTTATTAACATTTTTTAAAACAAATTTGTTTGTAAAACTAATGTATTTTATTGTACGTATTTAAAACAAAAATTCCTTAAATATATAAAACTTAAAAATCACTTTTCAAAAGGCGAATATTTTTATTTAGAGTCTATTTAAATTTCGAAGAAAAAATGTAGGCAGTAAAATATTTTTATTTTTTCTTTGCATTTTTGTATTTTACAAGACAGTTAACATTAAAATTCCTTATTTTATATGCATATATATACAAAAAAATAACAATAATAAAGTCTAATCATAAGAATAGCAACATTTAACATATTTGATGCTGCATTCATTCACTACATCTATTAAATTATATATGAATGTTTTCACAGAAAAATGATTTTCTAAACTATATAAAATATTTTTTTAAACATTTAAATTTATTATCCCTTCAAATGAAAATTTACCTTTTAATTTTCAATGTCTTATTAATAGTTTTTAAAAATAAAATGTATAAATTTATTAGATTAAATAAAAACTCCGGGGAATAACGCAGGATATGGGGTATTATATATTCATTGAAATATTCTAATTTAATCATTAATATTTGTTATACTAAAATTGTGTTATTTTAAAAAAATAGTATTGTTTTTATTATTTTATTGTTATAAGGAATAAAAATTAAATTTTATTATTAATTGAACAAGAGATGCATGCAAAGCTGTTTTAGATTTTCGAAGTCGATATAATGGTCAATATAAATATGTTTAATTGATTATTAGAATTTTTATTATCATCTGAAAATTGAAAAACTTCACATATCAGTTTAAATTTAGCTAAATTATTGCTTGTTAATTAATCATTTTAAGTATATATTTCTCGTAAACTTCAATAATGTGCAAACATTATTATTAAATACGCGAAATACAACAAGCGAATTTTATATTAATAAAATGTTTTAATATGTAATTAATATTTGTTATTTTTCATTAAATGCATTTATATTTAAGAACCTAAATGATGAAAAGCATAAAAGAAAGATTGAAACATTTTATAAAGAAAATATTTAAATTTACTAATAATATCTATATACTATCCTTACCTAAACACTTTTTACAATAATGATTTTTTTTTTCACTTACAACTAAAAAGAGTGTTAAGAAAGCAGTATATTTATTTGAATTGAAAATAAATATTCATATCAAACTAAGCAATATACACATATAAGAATATAATAATTATATCAATTTTTGTTCTAAACCTATAACGTGACGATTTTTATAATGATTAAAAAAAATCATTCATCATCAAAAATCATCATCAAAATTTACACGATTTGATTAAAATATAATCTCTCCAATACAATCAGCAAACAAATATCACACAATTTATAAATAAATAAATCGATTTTTTTAAACCTACGTCTACATTTGCTTTTATCATTTCAAATATAATTAATATGGGAGAATAAATAACAATGAAAAATAACCAAGGACGAAACTAATTGTTCCGTTCCATGATTCCAGTTCCAAATATCAATTCACCGAAGAACATTTAAACACGCTTATTATTATTTTGAAAACCAGTTCTACCTTTCGCCTAAAATTCATACCTACCTCAAATATTAATTCATCCCTCCCCACTTTCCAACTACACTCCAAGCCCCAGAATCTCTCTTTACATAATGGAACCTATTTCCCGCCCATAATAACTTAGAACTCACATCTGCGGTTGGCACTGAAGGAAATTGGAACCAGCGAGTGCAGAGCACCAATCTATTACTACATTGTTACCAGTGCACGTTTGGATGGTTCCAATCGATTCGAACTTTTAACGATAGTTTGAATGCCCGGCCTAATCAGCGAGAATTGAATGCGAGTAGTGCCCTGAAAGAGAACTATAGATTTATCTCCTTTCGGCCATGTTGATTTGACATGAGTAATCAGAGACTTTCGATTTGTAAATACCGAGTAGGTTTGTTTGAGAAACGCTTGTTGAGGAAGGATGGTCCTTTTGCAGTTGGTATTGTTGGGAAAAGTACAAAGGCTTTATAGGTGGGAGTGGAAGAACATGGTGTTTTGTTTGAATAAAAGAGTCTAGGTTCTGGAATTGTGTAAAGGCGTTTTCAGACATGTTTATGGAGCATCGGACAATAATTAATTTAGTCGAATCGATCCCTTTTAGGATCCCAGTTTTCATTCGCGGTGCTTTAATTTTTCGAAGTATTTTTAACAATTTTATAATTTGTATGAGCATGGCTTGAAAAGCTTAAAGAAAATATTGGATACAATAATATTAGTTTAGGATGTACTTTTTTTAGAAGAATGTCCAATCGCAGTTCGTATAGCTTGAAAAATACAAAGGGTTTGTACGTGTGTGTAGTAGAAAATTGTAATTTTGCATTTTATTTAATTTGTAAATAACTGCTGGTTAGGAAAAATACAAAGACTTAAAATATATTCCTTGTAGTTCAACATCTAATATTGTTTAACTTGGTTAATGTAAAACTTTTATGAAATGACTTTAATTTAAAAGATTATTTCGTTTTTCAAATATTATGCATCTAATTTATGCACAATAATGTAATAGGAGTAAGCTTTAAATAGGATAGACTGTAAATATGAGTATGTATATTTTACTAACGGATGGTAGTGGACCTAAAAAGTTCACCATTCATAGCTAGGAAACATTCAGTTTAACTTTATAGTTAATCAATAGCTTTCAATTCATAAATGCGAATATGCCTGTTTTGGAATGCCAATTTAGGATGAAAACCTTGATTCGCATATTAATTGGTATTGTTGGAAATATTCGAGTTTCTTATCCAGATTGGCAAAGCAATACATTAGTTTTATTTGAATAAGAGTTATAGCGTTCAAGTGTTATGAATAATATCAATGTGGTGCATATATTTTAATAAGTAACAATATTTAGCTTAGAAGTTTAGCTTGCATGAAATGATTTTAATATCCGAAATGATATAATATTAATGGTATATTATTTTGATTTCGAATTGATTTCAAAAGAATAAAGAAATATTTAAAATTTTTAAATGATTGTATATTGGATTTGAGGATATATGTGGATAGTGGAAAGCTCATTTTTATTTTTATTCTTTAGCATCAATAAAAAACTGTGAAAAGAAAAAAGGAAAAAAAAAAGTGTAAAAGAAAAAATACTTAAAGAAGATATATATCCATATTCCATTTTATATCTCGATATATATTTTTCCCGATATATATCCATATTCAAATGAGGCATTATGATAAATTTTAATTTATTAATTCGCTTACTAACTTATAAATCAATTTATGCCAGTAAATTATTTTTTTAATAAATTATTTTATTTAAAAATGCTTATCTTTTTTTTTCAAAAGATGAATAATGCAAGAAAAAAGTTTTTTTTTCTTGCTAGATAAAGTATATTGTTATTAACCAAATCATAAAACAGAATTGAAAAAAAAAATACATGTATTTTCAATACATATACACTTTTTTCGTAAACACTTAAGCATCTTTCATAAGCAAGTATAACCAAGATTGCTTTGTTGTGCCTGTAGTGAATAGTTGATTCATTACAATTTTCGTGTCATTCAAGAGAACAGAAAAATTTAGAGAAAATAAAATAATAAATGTTATAAATGATTTTTATATTTAGTAGAGAATGATTGAGGGATCACTATAAAGTTTCATGAAACTTGAACAACCATCTAAATAGAATATTTTTTTCACTCAATGTTATTTATAAATTATAATTATTCAATCTTAACCCTTTAAAAAATGAAATTATCAAATAAAGAGAAAATGTTTTTCAAAACAAAAATATATTTTAAGTTAAGCTTCGTGATGTAAGTATCAATTAAAATAAATTAGTTAATCAAAAATAATATATTTTACGTAAATTATATCTATGACAGACCGCAAAAAAGAATATTAAATTATTACGAGAAGTATAAAAATATTTATTTTGCATTCCTATCTATATTTTATGTTTATATTTATATTTATATTTGGCAAATCGTTTGTTCATACCAAAAACATAAAGTGGTTTTTATATAATGAATTTGTTTCACTCAAGAATAATTATTGAATTTACTAGCAAAATTTATTGAAAATACTTATAACATCAATTCTTATTAGTTAATTTACTATTATTTACCCTAAAAAACAAAATTACGAATAAACATGTTTGGAAATATGTATAATTAATAATATCATTTTCACATAAATTGAAAATAAATAAATTTACAGATTTGTTAAGATTATTTGTTTCAGGATTTATCCTGAAACAAATCCTGATTCATATCAGGATTTATTTTCATATCCTGATTTATATTTATGTTATGATCTATTTTATCATCCAGATTTATTTTTATATCTTGTTTTTTATATTTATATTAGCATTATTTTTTCTCCAAAATCCTGATTTATATCAGGGTTTTCAATTTTTGAAAAACAGACTTATGTACGCATACAAAATATCATATATTATTTTTACAGTTTCCATACATAATTTATATACTATTATAATCCATTGGATATTTTGTATCGTTTATAATCCCCACATATCTTATTCATAATATGCATACTTAAGGTAAATTACTTGCATACTTAGCCTTCAATAATAATAGTGTACACGTATTATTATAGATTTTAGCAATAAAAAACTATAAAATTATGTACATGAATAATGAAAAGAAATTTTTTGATATGATCAAAAGTATATTTTGTGATTGTTTTGAAATTCATAAGAAAAAAACCTAACAATTTTAAAAAGATATCTTGAAAAATTCATATTAATTGGGCAATCAATTATATTTAATATTAATTATAAAATATTTGATATATACCAGCTTTTCTTTACTACGGTACATTGTGCTTTCACTAAAAATATATTTGTTCATTATATATTTCCAAAAAAAATCTATCATTTGTTGATAAAAAAAATTCCAATCATGTTTAGCTTAAAAAAGATGAAATGAACTTTACTTCTAAAACAAATAATATCAAGATTGATTTAACAGTTATTTTTTTAACCGCTATCTGTTTTTGTGCTTTTTATAATTTAATAATCATGCCATGTAGATTAACATGACTGAACCCCGCTTATTAAAGAACCAAATACAAACACAACTTTTGCTCCTTAAGCAAATATCATTTTTACTGTACACTAATATATAGCATATCATATAAGAAGCAAAATTATAATGCTTAGGTCAATTTAATATTCAGTTGGCTACCATCACGCCACAAGGCGGCGTCATCTTCATGAAGTTTTCGAATGCTGCTATTTTAGTCTGCGATTATTTATGCAATAATGCACATAAGAAACTGTTTCAACTTTACTCAGGATGCACCATTGACTGAGGGGTTGGTTTGTTTTTTGCAATCATTGGTCTAATTAGACAGTAATCTACAGTTTAACGTGGATTTTGAACCACCAGCAAACATCTATGCCGCAGGCCAGGATTCGAATCTGAAGCCTTTGGTACCAAAGGCCGTAACGCTGGCTAGTTGGTCATCAGGCCACTGAAGTGGTGAGGGAAAGTTTGTTACATTGCATCCACATTTTTCCATCACAATTTTGAGCAAACTTTCCGTAGGGAAGGCATGAGGCAATGCAGGAGGAACCTAATTTCTCTCAGGAGGCTAAGGAAGTGATTTACCTACTTATGGATTTATCAAGCCAATCCAGGCAAAAACAAAAGAGCTTCTTCTCGCTTGACGAACTTCGAATCCGTTTAAAAAACACTCATTCCCCCAGTTCACTCCAGCCTTTTAAGTTAGAATAAAACTAATATTTATGTTAAAGAAATAACAGTTCCTTTTTTTCAAATAGACAAAAATATTTACTTTTAACCATTATTTTAATCCACTCTCTTTTTTAGTTTTTTTTTTTCTTTTTTACTTATTAAAACTAATTTTCATATTTCTCAGCATTTACTTTAAAATGAAAAAATAAAATCTGAATTCTAGAATCAAACTAAATCATTAGGATTTCTTCCTCTTCCTCTGCATTTTAAATGCCCATTATTTGTTTATTAATTGTATAATCAAATATAATCACTAGTTTATCATTTTCTGCTTCAATGATATAATATTTCTCCTGCATTAACTTTAAATATAATTTCATTTGCAGAATTAAAATAATAATTCTCTCCATCACATTTGCTAAATAGTTCATTACGAAATGCAATCAAAGCATTCATTAAACTAATCTTTAATATTATTGTGATGTAATGAAATTGGATGTTATTAGAGGCTTTTACTGGCTTCAGAGTGATATACAGTACTTAGTAGAAAACGAGATTATTCTGTAGTCTCTTTATTAACCGCAATAGATCCTTAATTGTAAGGTCAAACCCCAATCATCTTGTTGGTAAAACTGCTGCAATTTCGTTCTCTCATTTCTGCGTCAATGGTCCCATAGCAGATTAAACGAGATGGTACCGTTCATTAACAGTGTGTTGATAGACTATTGTGAGACGATACAGATATATTTGTTTTATTTGAGACGACACTGATTAAATTGATTAACGCTTATGGAGTTTTATTATAAAAGTATATTTTATTTATATGATTAAATTTTTAGCAGCTTCTATTATTTGGATAATATATTTAAATGCATCTAAATAGATAATTTTCACATACACATATTGCATATATATTAAATTATATATGGTGACATATTATATATTACTGACATATGAATTATATATGGTGACATATTATATATTACTGACATATGAATTATATATGGTGACATATTATATATTACTGACATATGAATTATATATGGCGACATATTATATATTACTGACATATGAATTATTGTTAGTGACTTATTATTGAATATAGTACAATATTTATTTACATTCCCATAACTCATTTGTATAGTTATTATTTTTATTTTTAAAAGCCTTTATATAAAAAGGATTAAATTAAAATTATATTGATAAATATTTAAAATATATGTAGTGAAATAAATATTGTAATAATTATAATATGAAAATGTTTTTATACAGCAAATCCGATTTAAAAATAAAAACAGAAATAGCTATATAAGCGTCTAAATACACAAGTTTTTGTAATTTAATAAAATTTGGCAAAACAGTCTTCATAATTAAAACACAAAACTTGTATATATTTATTTGTCTAACTGATCAGTAACAGGACTTCTTGAGAGGACATACAGGTGAAAGTAACATTTCAAAGAGATAAATACCCACGACATACCTACGTAATAACGATATGCCTTTTTTCAAATACTTATCTTCCATGCCTTTTACTGGGATAGCAGTAGATAAATAGCGCTAAAACAATAATCTTTTTTCAGTAAATCTGTCCTCATCAATACAGACTATAAAACTTCATTTCCTTGCATTCCAATTAACATGTGTGCGTTCCAATTAAACTTTCCATTTCCGTGCCGTGCTCTGAGGGTTACATATAATGCTGCTACAATAAAGTGGTTCCCCCAATGAAAGACCTGAAGAAGTTTGGTGTAGTATTTCTGTGCCTTAAATCAGTAAGTTGGAAATAGGG
Organism: Caerostris darwini; assembly: GCA_021605075.1. Taxonomy (NCBI): domain Eukaryota; kingdom Metazoa; phylum Arthropoda; class Arachnida; order Araneae; family Araneidae; genus Caerostris; species Caerostris darwini. The sequence goes on along the minus strand of BPLQ01013881.1, from coordinate 1,399,583 downwards.
GTAATATGTGGCACATAGTAGTAAAATGGAAACTATGAAAAATCTAAAAACTATATATTATTAACTTTTGGGCCACAGGTTGATTATTTTAAAGCATTAAAATTTTAAAAACTATTCCATACATACATTTATTTCATTATTATTAAAAAGATATATAATATTTAAGAAAAATAAATTAATTATTATAGATACTTATATACTAAATTTTCTAGAAAAAATAAAAAGTTTTGATAAAATAGTAGCTTATAATACTTTTTTTAGCATTTCTGAATGTAAATATCAGTATTATTATTTTTTTTCAATTGTAAATGAATTCTCAATATATATATATATATATATATATATATATATATATATATAGCTTATTTTTAAGATTAATCTGAATATATTATTAATAATAGAATTTTGATAGCCGAAATTTAAAATCATTCATGAATAAGCACATGGTAATATTTAGGAAACGTCCAATGACAGGATAAGAGGTTGATAAGAAGATTCTGTCTCTCCACAATTATATTCCTCAATTAAAAATATAAATGCCAATTTTCTATGTAACGCCCATAAACCATCTAATCTTGCTGACCCCTTACAACAGAAGCACAAATTTGAAGTGTCATTGTTGTCTTCTTATACTACTGTAACTCTGAACGATAATCATAATAGTTATTTTAACCCTTACTGATTGATCACAAGAAACAAGACCAGTTATATCACGCTGATAGCAAGTAATAGGCTTCATTTTGTTAACTGTAACTCCTTTGAAACTGAGTACGAAATTTGGATCCAACTGCAGCGTATTATCCTTATCCCTATTCACGAGATATGAGAGATAAGACAATTTTTGAGTTCGTTCACTTGAAATTCGGTTTGTTATGTATCGTTCAATCCTTTAGTTTTTCGATGATGTATTTTTACAGAAATACAACTGAAGATATTTAAAACTCTCCACCTTCCCACTGAAAAGACTTACGATATTTAACATGCCTATATCTGAGTAAATACAGTAACTTTCGTTTCGATCGTTCATGGGTATTAAGGTGGGTATCCAACGGATACTAAAATATAACTTCGTTGGATTGCAACCAATCGGAATTCTAAGACTTGAAAACACGCCTTCACCTTTTGTTCGAAATTTCGTATGTCAGTTTTCATGTTGATCATATTCAGTATAAAACCCTATTTTCTTTTGCATCACCAGCCACATAGTTAAGTAGTATTACAGTATTCAACAACTTTATATATTCTTTTTATAACTGATAGTTAAAAAAATAACTTTAAATAAAATATGAATAATGGGATTTTTTAAGACAATATTTTTTATACGCATAGCTTCTAAAAATACCCGCCAACTGACTTCTTTCCACCGAAATAAAACCTCCATTTTTCCAGATCCATCAGAAATAATAAATTGCCGCCCGGAATTAGTTTACTCCGAACATGAACTTCGTGTGCCTGCCCGAATTGGTTCTGCATCTCTCCACCTATTCAAAATGCAATTTTCTTTCCTGAAGAAAATTAGAAAACTCCAATGTCTCTGGAGCGTTATCTCTTCGGCAGCCGTTAACCTCATCTGCAAAAGCGAGTGTTACTCCACAGCACTGGAGCATTTGGCCTTATCTGCAGACATAACGAGGAAAGAAAGCAGTGATTGCTAATTTGAGAGTATTTTAGCTCGCTCTTTAATTATGTCGAGGGAGAATTAGCTCAATTCAATTATCTCCGGTTACTCAATTAAACCCTCGGGTGTTTATTGTTGCAGGATAATGTTTAGTATTGGGACCAGCCAGGGACGAAGATGGAGTTTCGTTTTCTGCAGTAGTATCGTTTTGATTTATTTTGGTTTTGGAGCACTGCTTTGCTGAAAATGCTAATCGATTTTGCGTGGATTGGGGGAGAATGCGTTTTGTGAATCACGAGTAATTGATTTAGAAGTTGGGAATTTTTTGGTTTTGTTTTGTAACGAACTTTATATGAGGCCCATCCTTTATTCAGAAACTGCAAATGAAGGCAACTTTTAGTATGTGAAATGTGTCGGTATCTCGTTTTACGACATTTTATTTTGCTTCAGTTTTAAAAGTTCAAAATTGAAGTACAGATTAATGAATCTACAGAATTTTAGAACCTTACCATCCCTCTTGTTAGTTATACATTAATAATAATTTTACAAAAGTACGTTATTAAAAAGGAATTTCATGAGTCTTAACATTGGAGCAATCTCGAGACAACGTGGATCCTGAAATTGTATGTTTTTATTTTAATGAAGATGCAATTTTGATAATGTAAATCTGATCATTTGTTGGTTTGTGCCACCACCCTGTAATGATGCCATTGCTCTTTACTCAGAAAGGAAAATTATAATTCATAGAAAATTCTTTAATTTAAATTATTCTTTGATAACCATATTATGCTTGAGAATAACCAAGAAACACTATGTAGTCATCGATTTGTGGATGAAGCAATTCATCAACTTTTCTGTCATCCCAGAATGAAAATAGTTGGATACTCTGCTTGAGTCTTAAAATACAAAACATTTAAATCTGGTTATAATATGTTTCTTTAACTAAATGTTTTTAATGATGATAATATTTCATCATGAAAATGTCACTTAAATCACATATGTCACTTAAACTGACTATAGATCTCAAAACATTTGCTTTATGTGATTTTTCTAAGAATTTTAATGGCCAAATAAAAAAAAAAGTGTTTGCAATTTATTGTTTTATGCAAATAAGTTCATTTTTTTTAATATTTAAGCTTATTTATAAGTTTATAACATTTTAGTTATTAATTGCCCTTACAGAACAATTTTTATTTTTAAAATTGTATGTTTTGGATTTTTTTTATATATTATTGTAATTCGAAATAATTAATATTGAAAAATATTTAGCAATTATTTTTTTATTTGTTTTTGTGTAACGCAAAAAAAAATATATATTTATATTTCTTAAGAGTTTTAACTTTTTACTTAGGTTCTTAAAGTTTTTTATAGAAAAATAATATTCATAATATTATGACATATTTAAATAGTATTACTAAAATATTTAAAAAGTTTTTGTTTAGAATTTTTTATAAATTGCATTATGAAAAAACATAATTTATTAAATGTATTATCAAATTTTACGACCTATACGATAAATTTACAATAGTTATAAACACCATTTTTTTATAAAGTTGTAAAAAATATCTTTAACAAACTGAAACAATTTTTTTTCTGAAAGGATTATTAACTGAAACGCTGAAACTGTATCCTATTTGACGTGAAAAGTGCAATAAACAGAAAAGTAGAAATAATATTATATATATTTTTATTAATATCTGTTACTTTTATTCAGATTACATTTTTCCGATCGTTTTTTAATACAAAAAAAAATAATGTATGAATTTACAAAATGAATGCACATTTATCATAAGCATGATGAAGAAAAAAACCTTTCGTTTATTTTCATATTCCAAAATATATTTCATGCCAAAGTATTTTTTTTTATTCTATCAAATCTTTACGTACTATTGAACAGAGTTAAATCTTGGCGTTTGTTCAATAAGTACATTTATTTAGCAAAAAATAAAAGCTGTAGAAAAGTAGATCCAAAATGCCTCTTTTCTGATTTGGCAAAATTCCACATTTGTAAGGAGAGAAAAAAATGCTTTTTCAATGATAAATGTATATAAAATGAATAAATTTTAATAATATTACTTCATGATATTTCTAGCTCGTATTAATGCTCGCTTAAACTGACAGTGAATGTGTAATTATCTTTGACATTAGCGTTTTTTTTAATAAATTTTTATATCTGCAAAGTGATAAATATGCTTTCTAAATGAATACATATAAAACAAAAAACATGTAGCAAAATCAATCATTTTAAATCATGTAGCAAAATCATTATAATACAATGTGACGTACGTTAATACGATATACATACGGTCCGTGTTTTTTTTAATGATTCGGATAACATAATAACTAAAAGAAATGTTTGTGAATGCTTATTACAAGAAAAGGTTTAGCTGTTATCATTTCGAGATGTTATTCTAATCATAAATTCTTCCAAGTATATATATATTTTTTTTTTTTTTGCTTTTAAACTTAAATAATTTAGGAGAAATAAAAGATACAAATTTATTTAACAAAATAATTTAAATAATAAAAAAAATTTACTAAAAAATACAAATCAATTTATTAATAGTTGATGTTGTTTTCAAATGGTGGACATTTTGGATCGAAATAAAAGATACAGATACAGGTTTATTTAACATAAAGTCAATATTTTTCTTAATTTAAATGAAAACATTTCGAGGTATAAAAATTGCTGTTCATGGTAATTTACTACAAAAAATATTTGTTTAATACAATTCAATTTATTACAACATTTTGTTAAGTTGATGTTGTTTTCAAATGGTGGACATTTTGGATTGTGGTCATTTGCCACTACATTTCCTGAGATAAAGCTATTTCAGATACAGGTTCTATCCACACTGAGGTACTGCGATTTCGAACGAACACACCCAAGGGTAATTTTGGGGTTGGCTTAACCCTCCTTCTTGAGCTTAAATGAATAACATTTCGAGGTATATTATTTATTACATTGCTGTTCATGGTAATTTAATACAATAAAAATATTTGTTTAATACAATTCAATTTATTACAACATTTTGTTAAGTTGATGTTGTTTTCAAATGGTGGACATTTTGGATTGTGGTCATTTGCCACTACATTTCCTGAGATAAAGCTATTTCAGATACAGGTTCTATCCACACTGAGATACTGCGATTTCGAACGAACACACCCAAGGGTAATTTTGGGGGTTGGCTTAACCCTCCTTCTTGAGCTTAAATGAATAAGATTTCGAGGTATATTATTTATTACATTACTGTTCATGATAATTTAATACAATATTAAATAAAACTGATTCCGGCGATTTTTGAAATGTCTCTTCACTCGACTCAACACAGTGTCCCCGGAGTGGTCTTTTGAGTTTAGGGAATAACCAGAAGTAGTAAGATCCTAAACTAGATGAATACGGTGGTTGTGGAACGATATTAGTCGCGAAGAATCAATGCCGTGTGAGCTGACGCATTCAGTGTTTTCGGTACCAATCAAGATTTGACACGTTTGAGGCCAAAAACATCATTTAAAATGGAATTTTGAAATTCCAACATCATTAGCAAGCATCATTAGCATTGTAAATAGACGGTTTGCAAGCACCAAATCTTTAATTTTTTGGACGTGAGTTTCGTCGGTTGAATGTCAACCAGAAGGCTCTTCGTTTTCGACGGTTTTTTCTGCATTCTTTGATCTGTTTATACCACTTGTAAACATTTCTTTCCGATATAGTTTGCTCACCGAATGCCTTCTGCAACATTCTATAAGTTTCCGCAATCAAAATTTAATGCAAGTTCTTTGCTCAATTAATTCAGTCATTGAAAACTGGTCTTACTTTTTGGACACAGTAATATATTTATCATTCCCGATCCCGACATAGACTCGGAAGAAACTACCGATTTGGCATCCCTTGCAGGATTTTAAACCAAGCGCTTTTAGTTCAGCAATACAACGTTCTGTCGCCAGATTACTCTGGCTCTTTATTACAAAAGATTGTATATTAAAGTAAAAAGTGATTTTTTTGCATTTAAAATGAAATAAATTTAAAGTGTAAAATGAAATAATTTCTTATTGTATAAGATATAATTTCAAAATATTATTAAATATGAATTTAATTGAAAAACATACTTTTTTCGAAATTTTAATGAAAAATTTAAAAAAAATCACAAATTATGCTTATAAAGTTAAAAGATCAATTTGTTAAATTGATCTATTTAAAAAAAAAAACGTTTTGGAATATCAAATTTTTTTCTAATATATACACGAGAAAAAATATATATATATATATATATATTATTTTTACAAACATTTTTGTAATGTTTGTAAAGTTAATATCTTAACAAATTGCCTATAGTAAAAAGAAAACTTTTGCACGAAATACAAAAATACCATAATGGCATCTCTTAATGTATATAGATATATGTATATACTTAAAGAATGCACATATGTTCTTTAATGTAAAAACCGTTCGATACTAAAACTACCTAAAATGATTGAAATACTTTTATGAGTATCCCAAACTAATTCCATTTCTTTTTTCTTTCCTTTTATTGTAAAGAATGAGAAATTTCTTCAGGAGGTAGCTTTCATTACTCATGCGGGCTTATGACATTTAGAAGCCATTAGTAGAATTTTATTTCGAAGGAAGTATTATTTATCATTCCTGAGATGTGTTCTTGTTAGCTAGGAGTCTTTTCAACATGCATTTCTCCCTGTTTCAAAAAGTCATTAGCGTTATTAATATGTGTATTTTGGTACAATACTTTATTCTTTGCTGTTGTCACGACTTTTTTTTTAATGTTGTTGCTGCCTGGTATGTACGACATTGGAATGCTTTCACGTTTCTTCGGATATCATGCCTTACTTTTTTTTAATTAATGAATGTAAATAAATAACCATTTTTAAAGAGACGTACCAAGACTTTATTACAACTAATTAAAGACCACGACGGAAGAAATTAAAAAAAAAAACCATAAAATGTCACCTTTAGGTTATTTTTGTTGTCATACCTTTGTCAGTAAAATGAATTAGAAAATTATACTTAAGATAGAAAATGAAAAATGTTTTTATTAGTTAAAAATATAATTTTATAATATTGTCAAATATTACCCCTTTTTAATTCATTAATAGTGTAATTAATAATTTATATATGATACGATTTAATAATAAGTAATGAAAAACAATAATAATAATCGAATACTTCATAAACAAATTTGAAATGGTAATTTAGTTGAACAGAATTTCGTACATTAATAATTTTATGAAATAATCATAATTTAATGGCATAAATCTTTATTTAAATAAATAAAGACTTTTAGTAATCAAATAAATGGATTTTCTAGTAATAAATAAAAAAATTTAATATTCTATCAGTAATTAAATTAAAGTTTCTTATAATTTAATAAACATTTGGAATTTAAGTTAAGGGCCTAGAGCAGCCTAAAAGATAATGTTTCGGTTGGGTTTTTGAACTAAAGTAATTGATTCAAACCAAACTTGTAAATCCTTTACATTTTCACAAGACTACGAATTTTTCCAATAACCGTGTGTTTTTTAATTATGTTGGAATATGATGGATTACCCACGATGAATGTCTATACGAAGGAAAAACCTCGTTAGGTTGCAAGGGTTGAGTGGAAGATGCGGCATACAAAAATTTGTAACTAGGAGTGAGACTGCCATTACTTTAATAAGATTATGCTAGTAAATACTTTACAGTTGGAAATACTGGGTAATTTTAATATAACCGTCTTATTGTAAATAACCTAAGTTCTAGTTCAAGTATAAATCAGTAGTAGTAAATGAACGTAATAAGTAGTAAATAAATGATTAGTAAATGAATTTTAGTATACATAATTTTAAAAAAAGTGAGCATTGGCTGGAAAACTAAGATAATTAGTATTATTTTTTTTATTGCGTTCGGAAAATAAGGATATAAAATAATGTGGTCAAATATTATTTTGCTTTCGTGAATTTGTTTATTCAGTACTAGATAAGTGTAACTGATTTATTAATAAGTATTGAAATGGTAACAACGAAATAATCGAGCATTTTGTAAAATAATTCGACATGGTAAATTATCTCCAAACATTTTTAATTTTTATTTTTTTTTAAATTACTAAAAGCAGACAGTTTTCACAATAATCTTAAAATAAAATAATAGCATTAAAAATCTATATCGTCTTTGGACACACATTATATTTTAGTTGTATTGTATTTTGGACACATATATCAAATAAATTTATTAAAATTGTTTATATGTATCTTAAAAATTCACTTATATTGACAGAAATATCTCACTAAATTGTTTAAGTTTCAATCGCTTTGTCCTTACAAATTTATTTATCTTAACATATATCAATGTTTAAGGAAAAGCATATTTTATAATTTAACGATGCATAAAAACTAGCCGAAAAAATGTTATAATCCTCGAAAATCGTAATATTTTGACCAAATTCAGTTGGTGTAAACGTCTAAAAGCATAACTGTAAATAATATGCATTCTGTTATCAAGAATCGCATTTGCATTTAAAGAACTATATTGGCAGAAATATTTCAGTAAATTGTTTAACTTTCATTTATTTTGTCCTTGGAAATTTATTTATTATAAAATATATCAATGAATAAGGAAACACATATTTTATAATTTAACGATGCATAAAAATTAGAAGAAAAAAATGTTTAGTTATAACATAATATATAATATATATAACAAAATATCTCAAATTGTTTAAGTTTCATTAATTTTGATGATTAATAGCTTTTCATGATTGGAAATATTTTTATGAATAAGGAACCATTTGAACAAGTGATCTTACAAATTTTAAATTATCTAAAAATATAAATTAAATTTCTGACAAAGACAGTATATTATTCATTATTTTAATACAACCCCATGTTAAAATTTAATTATTTTAATTTCTACATCTATGTTGTTTAAAGATATGTAATAACATTCGTAAAGAAATAAAAAGGTTTTAATTTGAATTAGCTTCTTTTCTATCAGGAAGTTCATTAGAAAATCACATTTAATATACATTAATTATTTTACTTTGAATTAACATTTTCATTACGAACTTTTCTACAATATTCTATAAAAATTAATGGCTTATCACTATGATTTATGTATCTTCATTCAAAATCATTTATTATATATCTGCGAATAGTCTTTTTTTAACGAAATTTCTGTATGAATTTAGAAATCCATTCATGAATTATTTAAAGTTATTTTATTAATTTATGTTATTGAAAGAATTTTTGAAGCAATCTGCGAATATATAAATATGTTTACCTTTGAATGTATAATATGTTTTATCGAGAAATCCTTTAGAAAATAATCGGAAATTTGAAAATGTATCTTGTAATAATGACTTTCCGTCAATGCTCATTATAACTGGTAAAAATTAATGGCTTATTGCTATGCTTTATACAACTTTCTTCAAAATCATTTATTATACTCTTATACATAGTAGGTTTTAGAATGAATTTAGAAATTTATTCATGAATTATTTAAAATTATTATTTACATTAAAAAATAATAGCCTAGCCTTATTAAGCCTTATATTATAGCCTTATTAAATCATTTTAGTTGGAGTCTGTAAAGATATAAATATGTTTACCTTTGAATCAGTGATATGTTTTATCGCGAAATCCTTTGTAAAATAATCGAAATTTTGAAAATGTATCTGTGAATTATAAAAAAGTATCTGTAAATTCTTCATATGACTAAGTCATGAAAAATGAGTCATCAATTTTTATCAATTATAATGGACATTCATTTCCATCGATGCCCATTATAATTGATAAAAATTAATGACTTATTACTATAATTTATAAAGCTTTTAATAATTTATTACTTTTGAATAGTCCGTTTTTAACTCAGAATTTAGAAATTAATTCATGAATTATTTAAAAACATTCTATTAATTTACATGATTTAAATAATTTCAGTTGCGATCTGTGAAGATATAAATATGTTTACTTTTGAATCAGTGATATATTTTAGCTCGAAATCCTTTAGAAAATAATCGGAAATTTGAAAATGTGTCTGCAATAATGACTTCCCGTCAATGCCCATTATAACTGGTGGTTTATTATTGCGCTGGAGCGAGGAGCCTCTTGTCGAAATTAACCCGAATATAATTCATTTTCTACTTGTGGATAATCTGTTTTAAATTCAGCAAGATTTGCTTTGCTTTTCTGAACTTGGAAAACACCGCTCATCGTGCATTTCACACTTCGCAATTAGCAGCAACTCCCGTCGAAACATTATATTAATTTCCTCTTCAATCCGTCGCTCCGTCTGAAGTTTTAAGAGTGAAGGAACCGATTTTGATTTATGTGCATTCCAAAGTCATTACCGCCTTATCTATGGAGTAAACGACCCTGCTGCAGGAGATTTTCCACCAACTCCTCGCGTTTCTCAGAATAATTAATCAGCAATTGAGGCTAATACACGGGACGACGTTGGATGAGCCTCGTTGAGTAGTCTTTTACACTCTCCATTTCTGTCTGTCTCTTTCTCTCTCGCAGCAGAATTTCCCGCCATCCAACCATTAGCAATTTGATTCTTTAGATGTCATTTAAGAGGCATTAGACACTCGAAGACATTAGCAAAAGGGCATGGAAGCCCTGATAATTTGGTTGGCGTTGGAGAGGCGGGAAAACATCGACGGAATTCGATAGAAATCTTTATTCGGGAAGCTGAGGTTCGAACGAGTGAGAACTTTTGATCCTTTATGTTCGTTTCTCCTAGCTGAAGGGAAATTCGATTTTGGAACATTTCGACGGCACTGGAAGTTCGAATAAGGTCGTTACTATTTGCCTGAGTGTAAACACGTACAATTTCGTTTCGAGATAGCATCTGAAGAGTGAATGAGGAAGTCCTCAATACAGATCCACCTGAGGTAAAATTTGCAAGGATGTCTTTATTTACACGCTGAGCTCCTCAAATAGAGCAGTGCAATAAATTGGGTTCTTTAAATGCAAATGCGATTCTTGATAACAGAATGTACATTATTTACAGTTATGCTTCTTGATGCTTACACCAACTGAATTTTCTAACAATATTACGATTTTGAAGGATTATATATGACATTTTTTCGTGCAGTTTTTAAGCATCGTTAAATTATAAAATATGTGTTTCCTCATTTTCATATATAGCATGATAAATAAATTTCTAATTTTTCTTTTTCTATTTCTGCCAATTAAGGAAATTTAAGCAATGCTACTCTACTAAAATAATTTCTTAATAGATATTTAATAATAATCCATAAACTATTTTAATTTATAATTAAATTCAAATTAGGATTCATTAAAACTATATTTTTTTCAATGTTAAAAAGTTTCAAAAGTTTCATTTACATCATATAATATTTCCTACTATTACAAATATTTAATATAAAAAATTTAAATTAATTCACTTTAAACAATGGTTGTTTTTTTTCTGTACATGTCTGTTAAATGGAAACATTAAACAAAAAATTAAAAACAATATTTGTAAAGAAAGGTAAATAATAGTGGATGAATGAAAGCCATTAATTTTTTTATCCTTTTAAAAATATTAATTGTAATATTTATATAAAAATAATAATTTAATAAATATAATAAATACTTTTGATAAAAAATATTTTTTTGAAAATATTTAATTTAAGACAGAAATTATAGCTAGTATAATAATAAAACTCAGTATTTTCTTTTAGAAACTATTGTTTTGCCTGTAGTAAAAAATTAATTATACAAAACGAATAAAATAAAAGTATTATAAATTGAAATGAAAATAATTTTTCAGTACAAAACAAACTATTTTCCATAAAGTAATAATCTCATTTAAATTACAAATATATAACGTAGCCTCGTTTAAATTAAAAATATATAATGTAACCTCGTTTAAAATGCAAATATATTATGTAGCTCGTTTAAATTACAAATATATAATGTAGAATGTTACCAGGAGGAGAACGATTTGAACAATAAGATGTTTTTCATGATTTTAATCTCTTAAAGCATCATAAATACTTTTAACAATGAAACACGAAAGTATAACGTTTATAAAGCCTGCTTATACACGTGATAATTCAAAGTGCACGAAATTGCATTCCTAATTTTTTTACGAATCTACTGGGATTGCATTTAATTATGGAAATGTCATTGAAAATTAATTTTTGGAGAAGCAATCTTGTAAATTGCACTGAAAGTAATTCAGTGTCACACAGGGGAAAAAGGATTGATTATCTAAATTCTACAAACTCTCAAGACTCACATAAATTAGTAACAATGGTAAACAGACATTTTTGTTGATTTAAAAACATTGTTACATAATATACTTAAAGAGAAAAAAAATAGTGAATAAAAACCATGTGTTATTCTTCAATATACGCGTGTAGAAATATGTATGTCAGTCTTTAAAAGAATTATGAAAGTATATATTTTATTAAATGTATTATTTAATTTGTAAACCTACTTTGTTCGATATAAAATCTAATTAATTGAGCGTGTCATAAAATTAAATAACATGTTATATATTTGTGCGTATTAAATAGAAAATTTAAATAAAAAAAATTGTATTATTTTAATTTTCAACGAGTAGATCTGTAAAAAATTTATAATGTTTATAAAATTATTAAATTTTGAAAATATTTTTTAATTACAAAAATAATGAGTTTTTTTCTAATAAAATATATTTCTAATGTTATTTTTTATTGAAATAAATAAATGAAATGACATTGAATACCATTTCACCTATTACATAATAACGATAATAATAATAATAATTTACTATTACTGGACTTAATCCTGTTGTTTAAACCTGCTAACATGAGGTTCTACAAACATTTCAAAGAATAATCAGTAGTTTAAAATATATTCCATTACTACGAAGTTTGAATTTATTTATATATATATATATATTTAAATTTGACTTTAATTGTATTTCATTAAAAAATAAACCTGAGTTAATCTGAGGAAAAAAAATATTTTCATAAATAAATATATTAACATAACTAAACATTATTTTGCTCATTTCAATATGCATTAATTGCCTTAAATTGTTTTATTCTTAAATTAGAACGATATTCAAATAAAGATTCAGAAAGTAGCTTAGCCTTATTTTAGATAATTTTTCTTTGGTATAACTTTAAATTAAATTATAATCTATATTATATTATTATAATCTCTTAATTTATTTTCATATAACAATTAAAAAAACACCATTAAATCAATATAAATTTATCTTCATAGAAAAAATATTTAACATGAAAAAGGTTTTATACAATGTGTAAATATAATACATTATCTATTATTAGAGTATTACTTTTACCTACTAACTAGAATACATGTATCTATTGTTAACAATGTATTCTATAAAAAGCTTAACATATGATTTATTTTAATTTTATAAAAGAAAGATGCCGGTTATACACTAGAGAATCGTATATTTTTCTGTTTTATTTTTATACCCCCTTTGAGACAAAAACCATACTGACAAAAAAATACGATCGGATATTATTTCTCACTCAGGCTGTCAAAATATAATCGTTATGTTGGTTCTCGAAGTGGGCAATAGATTTATTTCTCCAAGCAATATGAATCACAACTTATGTCTTGGCGTTTTGGAGCTCGAATGCAAGAAGACAAGTTAAGCAATTATTAGTTTTCCGTTGAAAGCACCGATTAATCTAGAAGTAATCACTTTCCCCCAAGCTGCAGGAAAGCGACCATTATTCTTCATCAGCTACATGTATGACGCCCCACCTACATCTATTAGTCTCATAACTGATGCCCACAATGGAGATGGCATTTGCCTCATCCGTGAAGCTTTCAAATATATTAGGTACGTTCGCTGCTGATATGAATAAAAGAAACTCTTTAACAGGGCCTAAATCTTAATGCCTTAGGGCTCTTTGAATGTAACCTTTTTCTTTTTGCATCTTGTGAATGAGTGAATGAAATATCGCACGCTATGATTAAATGATAATGAATGATTCAAATGTCTACAAGGGATAACAGTGATTCTTCAGTTGTTATTATACTTTGCCCCCTTCGTTATTTATCTTTACCTGGAGCATTAGGGTCTTAGTAATTTATAATTATGTATACTTTAGTCAGTCATTTTTAGTTTAACTTCAGATCTCTTATTAGAAATTATGAGTCAGTATATTAATTTAGTTAGGTATAATAGAAGTTAACTCTAAGTCTATTTCAGATTAAAATTATACATACGTCCAAATTTATGTTAACTATAATTATTAATAATGTATAATTTTTCTTTGCTAATATTTTAACTTTTCCTTGGTAAAAATAGGTAAATTATTAACATAGAAAAAATTGTTTGATTATTATATTATTATACTTCATTTTAAAAACTAATATGCACAATTGAAAATCGAAGATTATATTAAAAAAGTTAAGATTATATTACTTATTGAAAAACATAATTAAATAACACAGAAATATTTTTTATATTTATTAGTAGCGTCCAGAGGGAATTACTTTGAAGGCGATGAAATAAATTTGGAAGAATAAATAAAGAGTTTTTGAAAAAAATAAAAATTGGTCTTCTTCACTATATAAAAACTAATTTTAAGTAAAATTTTTATATTAATAATTACTTGTGTAGTTTATTAGAAATATTTACTTATACATATCGCATTTGTCAAAATCATTTAAAAATAGACATTTTATGAGATTTTATCAAGGAGTTTTTTTTATAAAATATGCTGATTCTAATATCTAATCGTATTTACCTTTTAAATTAGAAACAATTCTTTAATATTTGCAAAATTTCTAACTTTCAGCATGAGAAAAGTTCTTAGGGAATTGTAAGAATAAGTTTTTCTTATTTTTTTGCAACATCATTTCGATTAAGTGTTTCTAGAAATATCTTTCAAAAATAAAACAAAATTTCAAATTCTAAAATAAGAAACCAATTGTATTATTATTTGCCAAGTGGATAGAAATTATTAATCTAATTTTAGCATCCCTTGAATATAAGAAAAAGTCATTTGCACTAAATTAAATATTAATATTGTATTTTAAATAAAGAAAATATTTCCTTTTTTCTTTAAAATACTATTTTGATTAAATTATTCTAGAAAACTCTTTCAAAAATAACACAAAATTTTATATTCTAAAATAAGAAACACCTTGTATTATTTACAAAGTGCAAAGAAACTATTAATCAAATTTTGCATCGCTTGAATTTTAAAAACAGCATAAGCATACTAAATTAAATACTTAATATCGTATTTTGAGTAAAGAGAATTTCCCAAGAGTTTTTGTTTTAAAAGTTCGTCAATAATTTTTATTAATAATATTGCTTTAAACATAAGAGTAAGTACAATTTCTTAAAAACAAAACAGACGCATTTGAAAATTAATTATCTATATGTATATGGTAAGCATATCTTGAAATGCATAGACAATTATAAAAGAGAGAATTTATTTTAATTATTTATATTTTAAAGTTATTGTATTTATTAATTTGGATTTATTATAAAAAATGATCTATTTCTTGGGAAAATACAAGTCATAATATATTCACAATGAGGTAAATGTTTTAAAAATTAAATTATTTATGACAAGAAATATATTTAAATAAGTTAAGAACTTTTAAAATCTTATCTATCATTTAGGGTAAAAATTAGTTTAGTTATATTTAATATGCAACTTACATTGATTTCTATAATTGAAGAATCTCCACGTTTCTAAACGTAATTAAATATGCATTTTTAATAATGTATATTTTAAATATATAAGTACAAAAATGAAATGAAAATTAAAGCAGTATTAATTTTAAAAAATAACAAAATATGTAGTAGTAATACATATTTTTTTCCTAGCAATATTATGTAGCATATTTCTTTTCAAATTTTATTTGTAAATATTTGCCAATGCTTATACTGTAATTGTTTATATTGAATGAAACTACTATGGGATATAAATCATTCTGTAAATTTTATTGGTAATCATAGATAGATTAATTTATACTATCACCAGCAAACATGTCCCAATACTTTTTGGCTACATAACAAAACATTTTTAATTTCTATATACTAGATATTTTGAATCAAGAAAATAAGTCGAAAACCATAATAATAATTAATTATTATATTTAGAAACGTAGAGATTGAAAAATACAATTGAAAAAATCATTTTCAATTTGAAAAACGCAAAAAAAAACAACTATATAAAATTGATTTTCAAATATAACAAACTCAACTTTTGAAACATTTTCATCAATAACTCTAAAGCAATTCTTAAAATTTACGCTTGCCAGCAATGTAATTAAATAAAAACAACTCTCAAGTTTGTTCTTATCTTTCGTTTTACTCGACCCTTTTGACACAAAAGGGTTTCTCTTTCCTCGAAAAACAACTAAGCCAGCAGTACTTCACCCGCAGCCAAAAGTTAATCATTTTTCCTTGCTACTTTGCCTTTTGTTACGACTTTTCTAGCAGTAGGCAGAGCTCTTGGCTGGAAGTTTTGTTTTATTTCTGTATTTTCTTCGACAACTGTGTCGAATGCTGATGAGGTCCCAGAATAGGGTTTGTACATGTCTCAGTCCACTGCGTTGTATTGCATTTCGGACCGTTGAACTGTAAACAAAGGGCTTTTTCTTTTATTTTTTGGGTTCTCCTTAAACTGGGAAAAACAGCTTGAATATAATACTCATGAGGGTACCTTTTTTAAAGAATTCGTTTTTGTTAGATACTTTTTTTAAAAACAGGAAGAATATATGAATATGAAGAACAGCATAATTTTTAAGACTGAAATACTTATCTGGCATAACATTATGAAATTCTTTGCTTATTTGTAAATATTTGTTGGAAGTATCTTCTATTTAATTTGTTACTTTTCTCAAAGGCGGCCATGTATTCGTTTCGTTAATAAAATAAAGAATACACTGATTCCATTCTAAGAATAAAATAATAAACTACAAAATTAAATGAAAAGTAAAGCAATTAATCTTAAAAAATAGCAAAACATGCTATATAGTAGGAAATATTCTAGTTCTATAGTATTCTGTAAATTTTATTAATATATACGATTAATTTATACTAACGCATGTCCCAATGCTGTCTGAATCATGAAAATTGAGTTTTGAATCATAAAAATAATAAACTGCTAGTACAATTATTTATTGAATTCCTTTATTCTTTTATATTTATTTTTTTATTATTTCATTTTTCTAATTTATTTATTTATTTATTATTACATTTATTATTAGAATTTATTTATTTATTGAAATATTTTCTAGTAATATTATGAAGAATATTTCTTTCTAAATTTTATTAGAAAATATTTGCCAATGCGAATACTGCAATTGTTTATATTGAATGAAACTACTATGAGATAGAAATCCTTCTGTAAATAGTATTGGTAATCATAGATACGATTAATTTATATTATCACAAGTATATATGCCCAATGCTGTCTGGCTTTATAACAAAACATTTTTAATTTCTATATACTAGATATTTTGAATCAAGAAAATAAGTCGTAAAACATCATAATTACAATAAACTGCTGGTACGGTTATTAAATTCAGCATAAAGTTCATATATGCTAAAATTATATAAACAAGAAGTATAAACAAATATAATAACTATTGAAATAAAAATTATAGATTGAAGCGATAATGTCTCCAGAAGTGAAGAATTAAAATGGTGCCAACCAAAAATATATCAGTCTGAAAAAACATTTTCTGCACTGAAATTTTCCTGTAGATCGCTATGGGAATAAGTTTATATACAGTGTATGATAATATTTTCACACATTTCGCACGTTTTCTAAAAATTTTAAAGATGCCGTTGAGGATTTTTCAAATGTTCTCAAATACAGTCATTTTGTCCTACATATGGATGAAAAAATTTATGATAATTTATTTGTGAACAATAAATGAACATATTTTTTATTATATTAAATACTAACACATTTTAAAAAGTTATTCATTATCCTCGAATAACAAGGAAACTTATTGATAGAAAAGGAGTCTTGATATAGACCTAATAAGTTTCCATAGTCAAAACTATAATTTATTTCATAATTTTTTTACAATATGTTGCATTTTTCATATCATACTAATAGGCACAACTAGTAAACAAAATAATGAATTATGTTCGAGTTCTAAAATAACTAAGTTGTGCGTACTTCTTACTTAATCATTAATTTAAAAAAGTATCTTTGTCCACAATAGTATGGAAATTTTTATTTTTAAAAAGTTTTAATTATACACCATGTTTTCTTATGAAGTTAAACACTTTGAAACTTTGTTACACTACACTGTATCTACAAACTTATCTACATTGTATGAACTAATCTTTGCATTACATATTTAATAGATTCCAACGAATATGCTGCAGCAAATTATTAAAGTTAAATAACAAAAAAATCCTATTTCAATCCTATTTCTCCTATCCAGGAGAACGCTCTTTTAGAATAAAATCCCAAATAAATAAACAAGTCCTCGCATGAGTACACATTTCGCGTTTTTTTTTTAAAAATTCTAAAGATGCCTTTGGGAATTTTTCTAAGAGTGTTCTCTCGGACTAAAGGCTTTCAGACATTCACCAACAGAGTAGGGGGAGCCTTGGTTGTTGGTGGTGACAATCGACGTTCGAAATACCGAAGAATTGAAGCCGAAATGAAAAATGCAGCATCCAGGCCCTACGCCCGTTCGCGGCTTCCCAATTGTTGAATTTGTTTTCCTTCCTTTTTCTTTCCTACTCTGCACCATTTCCCTACACTCTGCGCGAAAAGACGGAACTCAAACTTCTTTCGCGGACAGAATATAAATGAGACTTGGCTATTTTATTTATTCATTTTCTACCTACCTCCTTCTTCACTTATTTTTTTACTTACTTTTTCCCTTCCCCTTCTTCAGGTTCTTCCGTTATAAGGTGACTTTTTAGTCTCTTTTGATAAGGGGGATTGCCGCCAGAATGCTGGTGGTTAATTTGTATCTCATTATGCAGCCAATCTCTCAACCACTTTTACTTATTACTGCTTTTAAGAATTTTACCTTCTGAGGACAGAATGATGACTTGATAATTTAATCTGAATTTTTTGAGAGTGCAGGAATAAAATAAAATAAGATCTTTTGAAATGTCAAAGTATTTTAAAATATATTATTTATTGATCAGAAAATTATGATTCTAGACAACGTGACATTTTAGATTTCTTGAGATAAGGATATTGCTGATGAATGCTGTTGCTTAATTTGTATCTCAGAATGATGTTACATTATTTTTAATTTAGTAACTTATTATGTTCTTGAGATAAGTTACCTCAGAAAATTTGTAACTTTTACTCGAAAATTACTACTGATTTTTTTTTCTGAGGTAAGAATTAAGACTTCATAATTAAATATGTTTATTTTTAAGAGTAAGGGATAAAATAAATTAAAATAGTTTGAAATGTCAAGGCATTTTAAAATATATTAACTTCCTATTGCTTATTGTTTAGAAAATTATTTTTGTGCATTTTAGACAGAGTAGCTAAAACATTTTTTATATGTCTATCATTAATTTATTTCCCTCTGATTCTACAAAATGTGACATTTTAGTTTCTTGAGATAAAGACATGCTCAAGAATGCTGTTGCTTAATTTGTATCTCATTATGCATGGAATCTATCGATCACTTTCCTTATGGATCAATACATTATTTTTATACCTGATTAGCATATTTAATAAAAAAAGATGAACATGATATTTAATTCCCTTCACTGGTTCTACATAAGGTGACTTTTTAATCTCATGAGATAAGGGAATTACCTCCAGAATGCTGTTGCTTAATTTGTATCTTATTATGTTCCAAGTTCCTGGAAAACTTTTACTAATTACTTGTATTTTTTTTTCTGAGGTAAGAGTTATGACTTCATAATTAAATATGATTATTTTTAAGAGTAAGGGATAAAATAGATTCAAATATTTTGAAATGTCAAGGTATTTTAAAATATATCATTCTTCATATTGCTTATTGATCAGAAAATTATTTTTGTACTTTTTAAACACAGTTGATGAAACATTTTTTAATGTGTCTACTATTTAATTTTTCCGTCTGATTTTACAAAATATAACATTTTAGTATCTTGATATAAAGACATGGCTGAAGAATGCTGTTGTTTAGTTTGTATCTTATTATGAGCAGTATCTATCGATCACTTTTCTCATGGATCAATTCATTATTTTTATACCTGATTAGCATATTTAATAAAAAAGATGAACATGATATTTAATTCCCTTCACTGGTCCTACATAAGGGGACTTTTTAATCTCATGAGATAAAGGAATTACCTACAGAATGCTGTTGCTTAACGTGTATCTTATTATGTTCCAAGTTCCTGGAAAACTTTTACTAATTACTGCTAAATTTTTTCTGACGTAAGAATTATGACTTCATAATTAAATATGATTCTGTTTAAGAGTCAGAGATAAAATAGATTAAAATATTTTGAAATGTCAATTTATTTTGAAATATATCAACTTCCTGTTATTTACTGATAAAAAAAAATTCTTTTGTACATTTTAAATGCGATTGATATAATATCTATTTTATAAGTTATTTAATTTTCTTCTCTGATTCTACACAAGGTGACTTTAATTAATTTGTATCTCATTAAGCATTCAATCACACGATCAATTTTCCTTTTCGATAAATACGTCATTTTACTTATTTATCACAGTTGATAAAATAGTTAAATTTATTATTTAGTTTTATCTTCTGGTTCTACATAAAATGAGTTTTTAGTGTCTATACATGGGAATTGCCTTCAAAATTGGTTAACTTGAATCTCATTATAAACCTATGCTTTTGGAAAATTTTGACAATTGCTGACGAAATCTTTTTTTTCTAAACTAAGAATGATAATTTAATAATTTGATCTGAAATTTTTTTAAATGAGGAAACAGTGAATATTATATTTTGAAATATATTATCTTACACTTGTTTATTGATCAATACAATTATTTTTTAACTGTTAACATAATTGCTAAAATAGACGTATTATTTAATTTTTCCTTTGTTATTTTTAGTCTCATGAATTAATAGTATTAATATCGAAAATAATTGGCTAATTTGTATATCATTATTTTTCTGCCATTTTAATTAGAACTAAAATATAATCAATATAATATAAAAATGCCTGTGAAAAGATGATCACTTGATAATTTAATCAAACGTTTTAAGTGTTTGTGATGAAAAATATTAATATTTATTTAATCTGATTAATTAATATTTATTTAATCTGATTAATTAATATTTATTTAATCTGACCATCTTTAATGGAGTTGTATTCATGACTTTTTTTTAAAAAAAAGAAACGTCAAAAGAAATAAAAATAAAAATTTAATTTTCTATTTTTATTTTTGCATAAGATGTCTCTTCGATAGATATCTGATCTTATCAGACAACGTCAAGAAAAGAATTTTTTCTCGAATGTTATTGTTTAATTTATATTTCATAACATGCCGATTTCTTACATACTTCTAATATTTTTTTCGTGCAAAAAAGCGATTACTTGATACAAATTCACTATTAAATTTAAAAAGATAACATATATTTCAATTTTGAAGTATTTCAACTTTCTGTTATTATTTGAAAATTATAGTTTATATTATGCAGAAACAAGGCAAGCAATAAAAAGTTTGTGAAAGGAATTCACATTGATTTACTGAACAAGATTGCAGTTAAAAAATGTTAATCTAAAAAAATATAATGTTTTAATAAGAAATATTTAAATTTGTGCATTAAAATACTATTAATGTTACTCAATGATCAAAAACATTCACAAAAAACGTTTTAAAAATATTATTCTTGAAACAATATTATTATATATTATATATATAGTTATATATATATATATGTATAGATTTAGTTTGAGAATTATTGGCAAAATATATTAAAACTCACAAACAATGTTAATACAATTTTTGGGAGGTTTTAGCATTTAATCAGAAGTCTGTGTTAACATTCAAAGAAAGATTTATATTAAATCTATATCGGTAATTTAAGGATTTGAATATGAAACGCAAGACTTAAAAACGCATAAACTTATTCAATTTACTTATAAATGGAAAGAAACCCATCAACATAGAATTAAATAAATGTTATTATTTATTATTACATACAAGTAGATATTTTAAGTGATATTTTCGTGTTAAGTAACGGCTGTAACGTGTTCTACGGCAATATTAAAATTTAATGCGCACAACATCTAATAAAGCCCATTTATTATTATTATTATTTTTCATGCATAACTATATTTAGAAAATATCATTCCTTGATTATTTCGTATGGAAGTAATATTTATTTCACACCTGAACTGGCTACATTAGTGTTGTGTGGTGCCATCTGACATATCCGTCGTAAAGTTTGATCATTTTTTACCCTTACATTTACCATTTTTTACCTTTACTTACTCGGAACGTTTTGCCAACGTTTTGCTCGGCAATTTCTACGGCAATTTTGAAAATTTTATGTCAATTAAAAAAATTGAAAAAAAAATGAACTCGTAAACACTAAACTCGTATGAACTCGTCGGATTATCGCAATAAAAGTGAACCGATCAATTCATTTCAATCATTGATCGTAGTTTCAATCATTGATCGGATCGATTGGAGATGAATCACCATCTATAAACCACTAATTCAATGAACTTAATCATGGCTATCATTCATTCACGGATATATTTACAGAAGATTCTCAAAAATTGGTTATAGTACCAGAAAACATCACTGTTGTGCTCGAACTGATAAGGCAGGATCGTCATGTGGCATAACGTTAAATTGAGGAATCTTTAAACATAAGTACAACGAGCATAAAATAAATTTTATATGAACATTTAGATGTGAAAAAGTTTTGTTTCGTGTTGAATTCCGCATATATTTGACAATCACTCAAAAAAAGAGGTCTGTGTTGATGGATGCAAAGAAATTCTCCAGAAATACACTAATGATTCGTCTAACACTGTGTACAACATTTACTGAGATAACGCATTGTGTATCTATGCGTATGAGTTCGTAAATAAAAGCAATCGACAGCATGGATCTTCAAATGATAGACAAACCCAACAAAAGTTGTTCGCGCAAGAAGTTTCTCAAAGCAAATGACCGCATACTTTTTATGTTAAATGAGACTATACATATAGCAACAATACAACTTGATAATCGCACAAACATTTTTTGCCCAATAATTGGAGAAATATGAAAAGACTAACAACAAAGCAGGATTGTTTTTTCACATGACAACGCATGTTCTCACACATCTGTCCAACGTACTCAATATTTGGCCTGTCAAAACACCCAATTGATGTCCTCGTAAGCCGTGATCTGGATACCATTGATTTATTTTTGTTCCCGTACGTGAAGAATAAACTACGTAGTCAAGAATTTTCAACACTAGAAGAAAGGGATTGAGCGTTCAAAATGCAGTTTTTGGAGATGCCACAATCTGAAGCGATCTAAGTGCAATGGAAATTGGTTCAGGCATGCGCAAAAGTGTATTGATCACCAAGGATAATATTTAGAAAACAATAAAAACCCTTTATTGTGAACAAATTTATTGTTATTATCATTATTTTAGACACATAAATTGCAACCTTCTTACAATTATTTATCTCTAGATGAAATCAAATGGAAGTTATTCTCATTTTTGTTTAACGAATAACATTTTCTGAAAATACTTCATATAACAGAGATAATTTAATCAAATTTTGGTGAATAATTCTCTGAGGCATGCGTCAATTAACAAACCTCATCCCATTTGAAGGATGTTGTTGTTGGACCAATATCTAATATTCTCAATCAAAATGAAGAATTTTCCGAAGATATGCTGATGTCCTTGACCAGTTTAGACTAATGCATTGTTAATGTCTTTGAATATGTAATTTGGTTACTTTCTTATATTCTATACATATATCTATTCATGCAAACACTAATTATATCTTGAAAAATAACCACAGTGTGCTTAGAATAGAAACAAAATAAGTATTATTACAATTCATGCAAGCTTTCTAAAGTTGCTGTTTAATTGGTTTCCTGATTTTTTTGTCCTCCTTAGAGAAAAACTAAGTATTCTATTTTCTAATAATTGGTGTGCACTTGTCTTTTAAAAAAATAATACATTCTTTTAGTTCAGGAACTTGCGTTTGGAGCTAATTGGTTATCTATTTACTGACTTTCTACGAAGAATAATAGAATTACATTGCCAAATAGGCTAGAACCTTGCAAAGAATAAAAGATTAAGTACTTTAAGACAAAAAAAAAAAAAAAAAGGAAAGAAATAAGGCAAGAAAGAGGAAGTAAAAAATTCAGGAATGAAGTACCACAAAATCCAACACGAGCTCAGGCTTTTAGGTTGGCAGCGGAAGAAGAAGAGAAGACTTAAAGAATAAAAGAATTAAGAATATTTCTGTATTTCACTGATTTTCTTCAAAGAAGATTACTCGACGAAGAAAAAGTAACAGAAAAATTAAAGATACAATTATGTATTTCGGAATTAAGTTATTCCCCCTAGGGAAGTTAATTTTCACACTGCTGTTTCATGTTAAGCGCTTCTGTAAGAAAGTTAAAAAGTACAAGAATTAAAATACAATTTTATAAACATTGTTACAATTTTTAAGATTATATCATATGTATCCTTCAGTTTTATTACTATTTAACACTCTAATGGAGTAAACGTTTAAAATTGTGAAAACGAACAAAAAATTAGCATCATAATTACATTTAGTGAAGGTGCATGTATATAAATAGTCATAGAAAGGTTTTAAAATTTATGAATGAATGAATAAATAATTATAAAAGTTATGAATTGTGAATGCTAACTAAATTATATAACATACATTTTCCCTTGAATTAATTTGATGTTGGCTGCTTTATTTTAAAATAATAATATATAATTAAAAAACATTAATTATCATAAAACAATTATTAACATTGCTTTATTAGTATGAAATTGTGTGTAATATATTTGTTTTCATTATAAAAATTCATAAATAAAACAATTTAACATTGAACTTATTATTGAAATTATTATATTGACTTGCTTCACATGAAGTAGACTTTTTTGTATTTGTTGATGTTCTATAAAATTTATATCTACCAGTTTTGTTGTACATCACTTCATTGCTTATTCTGTGCTATATTTAATGAGTTACCGTTCACACATAGGTTTCAAAGTTCGTAGAAGATCTTAAGCGAATAGAAACATAAAACCTCATGAAATATGGATCATTTTTTCTGTCTTGTTGTTGCCTGTTTGCTTTGAATATAAACTTATACACTTTGATTCATAAACGACACGAAATATTAATGATGCAGCTAATGCAGGCAAAATCTAATTTGAATTGCAGATTATGTTTCCACAGTGATACGATGGTTTGAGTAGTTTAAATCAGGAGATATGAGCTTAAAAATGAACATCGGGGAAAACCTCAAATCGTCCTTTTTAATGACTTTCTGCAGGCAAAAGTTGAAGGTAACCCAGCAATAACTGTTAGGATACTTGTTGTTGATATTGCAATAATATCAGGTATAGCAACAATTAATCATCTTGTTGTGCTTGGAAAGGTGTAAAGGATTGACAAATGGGTTCCGCACCAGTTGAGAGACAGACAGAAATTGCAATGCTTGCAGATTTGCCCATCAATGAGCATTCGGCTAAGAATTAATTCCTTTTTGGACTGTATGGTTACTTGTGAAGGAAAATGGATACTGTATGATTATCATAAATGTTCAGAGAAGTGTTGGATTCAAATGAAAAGTATTAATAAGCATCCAGATCGCTTACACTCAAAGAAGATAATGGTGATATTTTGATGGATTCAAAGGAGAGTTATTCATTAAGTTTCCTACAAAAATGTCAAACAATTAACGCTACAGTATTACTGTCAACAAATTGATATTGTACATCAGTAAATGTTGTCATCAAAACATCCGTTGCTGAATCAAAATCGAGGACATCTTAGAAAATAGCAATTAGTTATTTTCAAATGCTAGACATTTTGAACTAAGCCATTTACTATGAGGACGGTAGATACGCAATAAATTCATCGTTACCAAAAATGTACGACTACAGCCTGCTACATTGCACTCATTACAACGTGACATTACTAATACCATTTGCCAAGCCATTACAGTTTTGAAAAAATTTCGAAGTTGCTGTGAATTAGAGCACTTGAATTTCTCCAACGCAACGAAAGTATAATGTGACTATTAGTTAGTTTCTATAGTTAATAATGGGACTTGAAAAGTAATCTCATCAACACCCGGCATAGGTACAGATGGTAAGGGTTTGAGCTTTACTTGTCGGACTTTGAATCTGTTTTTCCTAGTTTCAAAACGAAACCCACAATCCAGCAGGCATCTTTATCTCGTCAATTGTCAATGCTAGACATGAGACAGAATTAGTAAGATATATATACTATACATGATAACTTTTAAAATAGTACAAATTGCATGACGTTTGGCAACAAAAGAATACTGCGACTTAAAACCGTATCTCATCAATTCTCGCCATAGACACAGAAGGTACTAAATCGGATTTGCTTGTCGGGTTTTGAATCTGCTTTCTCTAATTTCAAAACCAAACCCACAATCCACCAGGCCATTTTATCTCGACAATTCATTCATAAACACAGAAGGTATTGGTTCGGCTTTGCTTGTCGGGCTTTGTATATATCTTCCCTAGTTTCAAAACCAATCCCACAATCAAAGGAGATTTATCTTGTCAATTCTCGACATATACACATAATTGGTTAGATATATATGAAATATACATGATAAATCTTAAAATCTTTCAAATTTTTCAGACACATTCGATGAAAGAATTATGCTCCTTAAAAGTGTATTTTGTCAATTGTCAGCATTGGCTCAGAAGATATTGGTTCAGCTTCGCTTGTCGAACTTTAAATCCGTCTTCCTAGTTTCAAAACCAAATCCACAATCCACTAGGCCATTTTATCTCGTCAATCAATTACATAAACACAGAAGATATTGGTTTGGCTTCGCTTGAGGGCTTTGAATATGTTTTCCCTAAGGTTTGAATATGTTTTCCCTAAGGTTTGGATATGTTTTCCCTAAGGTTTGAATATGTTTTCCCTAAGGTTTGAATATGTTTTCCCTAAGGTTTGAATATATTTTCCCCTTGCTGGATTGTTAAGTTTCAAAACCCCACAATCCACCAAATAACTTTATCTTGTCAATTTCTGACATAGGCGGCGCATTAAAAATGCATCTCGTCAATTCTTGGCATAGGCACACAAGGTATTGGTTCGGCTTCGCTTGTCGGACTTTGAATCTGTTTTCCCTAGTTTCAAAACCAATCCAGAATACACCAGGTCATTTTATCTCGACCATTCTCGGCATAAAAGGCATTGATTCGGCTTTGTTTATAGGACTTTGAATCTCTTTTCCCTAGTTTCAAAACCACACCCGCAATCTACCAGGTCACTTCAGATTCAGTAACAATTTTATTCGAAAAAAAATAAGAAGAAGAAGAAATTACAACAAACCAAGAATTGATTACGCTTTCTTCGTCTTCACAAAGGACAAATAAAAATTGGGAACAGCTGGGAGATATAAATATGGGTTCGTTGAAATAGCGATACTTCCTGCATTTCGTTGCAATAAAATGCGCTTAAATTTTATGCGAAAGGCAATATTCCTTTTATTTTGGCAGCTACGTATCGATTTCGTTTTAGTAGCTAAGACTCCTTGCGTTACGCTGCAACGGATACCTGCTGGGATATATCGGGAAAAATTGATAGTTCTTCTTTACGAGTTCTTTAATGTTTGCTGCATGTTAAAATATTTGAGGCTGCTTTGTTTGAACACTTATTAAAGAATGGGGAGATTGAAAGCTGAAACTTTTAAAGGAATCTTAGTAAGTGAAAAAAACAATTTTTTCACTTTCACTTAAGTTTTTGATTAACTTTTTATAAAGTTATTTTGAAATTGCCTCATCTAATACGTTAAGACAGTGATTTTATCCCCCAAATAAATAAATAAAGAAAGAAAAGATGTAAAACTATTGAAATAGTTGATTAGTATTTTTTGCTTGTGATTTTTAACTTTATGGATTACTTAATTTTAATAAGAAATTCCTTGGAAATCAGTTTCTGATAAAAACTGTCATTAACTTCGCACTAAATTATATCCCTTAATATGAAACTGGGATTCTTCAAGAAAATAAACTTTTAATGATGTGCGTTATTGGAATAAAAATAAATTAACAACATGCGTCGGTTGATGAAAGATCAATCGTTGATAATATATGTTGTGAAATATAATTATTTCGATATTTCTAAGGAAATCTATTAACTCTTACATCATTGTTCGTTACAGTAGTTGTATATGGGGTTTATATGGTAAAAGGATTCGATAGTGTGTGAACACTATCATTGGCAGCTACATCTACAGTAGTACAGCAGCTATATCAGTCATCTACATTGGCAAGCCTTAGTTAATTAGCAATTATATAAAAATCTTATTTTAATATAGGAATTGTCTTATTTAAATGAAGTTTTATATTATGAAATATTTATACAACGTTAAGAAGACTGTCAGAAAACCAAATCCACAAAAAAATATAATTTGACATAGATGTTAATGAAATATACATGATAAATCTTAAAATCTTTCAAATTTTTTTTTAATGCTCACTTTATTATAAGATCAATAATATCTTTGTCATATAACTTAAACTCATATAAGCAACTCATAAGATATATATTTTTTTTTTACAATTAGGAAATACTAAATAAATGTGATCAGTGAAAAGCTGAAAATTCCTAAAGGTGTTGGGATCAAAGAAGATTTTAATTACAAGAATATAATTATTTTACTTATTAACATTCAGTTAAACTAAATAAACAATATGTTGTCTGAAAAACTTCTTGCGCTTAAACTTATGAGACACTGAAATATCTTAAGATTAAAATAATTTATTTCAAACATTTGACGAAATATAAACTGAACTTATTAATATTTATATTTACTGAACTAATTGATATTTATATTAACTGAACTATATTATATAACTAATATCATATAAACTGAGCTAATTGATATTTATATTAACTGAACTATATTATATAACTGATATTATATAAACTGAACTATTGATTTTCCAGATAGTGCTATAGGAAAAGCTTGTCTCTAGAGATACTACAAGTATTCTACTATCTCCAAAGTTTGATGCCTGAATACCCATCTTGACGTCATCAACCACTACAAGTGTGAGAGGATTATAGCCTATTTCATGTCAAAAATTCTAATTTTTCTGTCTCTTCAAATCCCGCAATCATGTTCCGGATTCTTTTAGTATACACTGATCTGAAACGTAGATTTTTTTATTCGATGAATTTTGAGAACCACGCTAGAAGTATTCCTCTCGTTTTCGGAATTCTAAGCTTTACCAATAACGCACATTCAATTATAGATAATGTCATCAAGACAGCCGGCAACATTGAAATTAAGCATGACAGCTTCTGGAATGTTTTATATCCATACCCTTTTTTGCATAACGCTTTTTTTTCCTTTGCACGCATGTACATTCCGAGTTTTTGTTTTCTAAAACTGATGGCTTTTCTTGGTTTTACATTTTGCTTATAAATCTTGTTCTGAACTATTTAAATTGCTTGTGTCTTCCCTACTGATAGTTTATTTTTCTAAATTTAATGTTTTCTTTAAAAAGAGCTACTTAATGGACATTTTTGAACTTTTTTTTTCGAAATTGCTTGAGCGCATCTTGTGTATAGTTTATATATGAAATGAGGTTACAATCCATTCACCAGTTTTGTTTTAAATGCTGTTTATAAGGTAAGTTTAATTATAACCACTCTGTATATAAGATATTCGTGAAGTTTTTATTTTAATGTATGTCGGATACAATTAGCAAAATAACATGTTTTATTCTATGTCAACTACTTCAATTTTAATTTAAGTAAATATTAGAATGCAAAAGATTACATACGTTTCTTAATTGCATGCATCGTTCACATCACCAATATAAATTACATTACTAAAATATATACAATTTCAAAATATAATATTAATTTGCACCATATTTTTTGAACTAATTTCAACTATATTTAAGTACTTCATATTATATTTCGATTCAACAGTTAAATTCAGCATGAAATCTATTGTTTCGTAATAAAAGTGCAAAGTAAGTGAATGGAGGTAGGTAGTATAAAGAAGGTGAACGCTTCTATCGAAATTAGATTTGGTTAATTAGACATATCCCAGCAATGGAATGATTAAAATTTAAGACCATTGAACCAATTCATGATTAGAAATTGGACATTGAATAATCAAACGAAGAATTATTGAAATTTCTATTCTCTGCGATATATGAAAGTCTTGACAAATTGGCAAATGGTCCAAATCCCATGATGCGTTACATCATACTAGTCTTTTCACAATTTATATTTATTGGTGCCGGCGATTAGCATCCCATCTGCAACTATAAATGAACATTGTCACATTTGATCTAAGGAAATTCTGCAGAAGTGCATTGAAATTGCCCTACATTCTTCAAAGATGACTGTCTGGCTTAGATTCACATCGTGACATTCATGTTTGGACTCTTTTCCTTTGAAGAAATAACTGCATATCGCCCTCTCAAGTATTCTTAAAGGGTCGTCGATACCATTATATGCTGCAGATGCCACTGTGATGTTGTGAGCCCATTAAAATGCACCTTGATTTCACTTCGTGATTTAGAAAAAAGATTGCAATCCTGAAGGATTTATATTTTCTGCCCTGATCCAAGAGGATATAGATTTCAGTTCGGCTTTACTAGTCAGGTTTAAAATGGAATTATATATATTACAAAACTATATATAAAACATGATGTTTCCAAAACACCATGAACAGCTCCAGCTTTAAATTGCTAAAACAGTGTGGATTTCTGGATTGAAACAAGTTTACAAACGAAAGTATATCTTCTAGAGATGGATACAATAAATCATGTTCATTTGATAAATACAATAAATATTTAGGTCTTAAATTGCTTTTATTTGATTCGAGAAGTTCGAAAAGGGTTGGAACAAATATGAAACACATTGCAAATATGAGTGTGGTTAAAAGGAATGTTCGTTAAAATTTGTGGTGGCCAAATTTGAATGCAGTGTAACATTGTGCAACCTAAATAATGCTGAATTTTCTATATATCTAAATTTTAGAGATGAATGGCCAAGCCAGAATGCCTGATATTAAAAAAAAACCTTTTGTTTATTTATATTTTTTTAATTTTCCATAATATAAATATAAACGATATATGGATAAATATGGCTTAGTTATTTATGATTATACCAATAATACGAGTACTGAAAGAAACTCTGAAAATGAGTACTCAACTGACTTTCCTCTCCATAAAAAGAACCAAAGATGGCGACCAGATGGGTGGCTAATGAAAGGGCCACATTTGCAATCGTCGTGACCAACATAAAAAATCCGACATCAATACTCTCAGCCGAAGTCACACCCCGGCCTAGCAATCAGATCGGGCAAAATTAAATTGGTCTAAAGGGCGTACACCCGGTCGTATAGCAGAAGACAAATTGCCCGGGTATTGATTTTCTTTACCCTATAAAAGAAGTCTGGGGAATAAACAGTCATCAGGAGGTTAAAAGTTTCAGTGAGGAGGAGTAACTTGCGAAAATGACTTCTAATTACCTGGACAAGTTTCACTCTTTCTGAGACTTTTTTTATTGCATTTTATGCAACTTGCGTTTTGATAGACAAAAATAGGAGAAAAAAAAGAAAAATGATGAATGAATTCGTAAATAGGTTGGAACTAGCTTCTGGAAGCAAAAAATTGGTTTGCCTGCGTTAAATAGGATTATTCCACAGAATTGTTTTTTTTTTCCTTTTTAAATTTGTATGACTTCCGAATTTATATTTAATTTCTACCTGGTATTTAGTAGTTAAAAAAAAGGACTAAATTTATTTCATGGAATATACAATTTTCATAACGTTGTTGATAAATATTTTCCCTAATGTAATCCATATATTTCGTACTCAAAAATTCCTTCAAGCAAAATAGATAATTTTAGATAATTATTGAAATTATCTAGAAATGCATTAATTTATGTTTGCATTTTTCAATAAAAGTGTATATTCGTCTAACAATATAACCATGTAACCATTGTACATAGAATACATAAACTTTATTGGTAATTATGTATTAATAATATGAATTTATCATTTTTTTTTTTTTTTTTTTTTTTTTTTTTTTTTCATTTTCATATTCCTTGTAGAAAAAGAAACAACTATTTAAGTCTTAAAATCCTGAAATCTAGTACTGTCCTATATGCAGCAAAATGTTTTGGCAAGAACCTTGTTCTACAAGTATTTAAAAATGGCAATCTACAAGAGAATAGCAATTTTTGGTTTGTTTATAGTTTTAATATAATTTTTCTTCATATTTTTATATAGTCTTTGAGTACAAAATGACTAATATGTAATTTGAAATGTTTAATTAATAAAATCAAGTTGTATTTTTATTGTTTGTAATTATATTTTGAGTAAAATAATTTATGTATTTTTCAGTGCCTTCTACACTGGACAGTTGGATTGAATCAATTCTATAAAATTAAATCTAAAATTCCCCAGTTTACTTACAAATCAATACATCAAAATATATATGTAATATTTTATAACTAAATATTAATTGTAATACAATATATAACATCCTACAAATATAGAAAAATCAATAAATACATTTAGACATTTAGCATTTTATTAATCTTTATATATAACATAAATGCCTATTGCTAACATATATGAGTTTCCTCACATCGTGTGTAATACTAAAAATATAAATTACAATAAAATAATTAAAAATAATACTAAATAACAACATAGAATTTTTATCCCATTGTAATGTATCTCATTGTAGTGTATAATCAACATTTATTGTATCTCCATGTAGTGCAAATGGATTAAAATAAAATAAATACATAATCCTAGAAACTATTATTTTAAATTATAATTATTTTATTTTAAAAATTTAAAGCAAGTACATTTCTTTAATCATGCAATAATCACATCCAATTTGATTATTTATTATAACTCTAAAAGGGAATCAAGGTATATAACTCTATTCAAATCATTGAAGCTGCACAAACCATTCTATGCGACTTGTACAAAGCCCATAGAAGTTGTTAACGGAAGATACAACAACTGAACTGAATTACCCAAGTAATTGGAACCATTGCAACCCAATTAAGAAAGGGCGAAGGAAACCAATTTTGCTTCAAATCGGATTAGAGGATTCATTTTAATAGATCTTACCCTATTTCAAGCCGCTGGAGAATACTTCTTTCTCAAATCACTTGTTTAATGATCTCCCAGTTACAAAGGGCCTTTATGTATTTCATTAATCCAGGTTGCATTTGGATATTTAAACTTTGAATTAAATGTACCGTTTTTCTGAAGCATATGTGGTTTATCCATTGATGATATAATAAATGTTAGTTTTTTTTTAATGTGAACTAATTATTTTAGCCTTTATTATTACTTTTGTCATTTATGACATATTTTATATTAATGTATTATTTTATGGAAAATAAATTTTGCATTTTATTTTAAAACAGTTTCATTTGAAAAAAAATTTAAATACATTTGGATATCATTTGACACCATTTACATTTGAATAGCATCGAATA
Source organism: Caerostris darwini (assembly GCA_021605075.1). Taxonomy (NCBI): domain Eukaryota; kingdom Metazoa; phylum Arthropoda; class Arachnida; order Araneae; family Araneidae; genus Caerostris; species Caerostris darwini. The sequence continues at coordinate 1,366,314 of BPLQ01013881.1, read as the reverse complement.
CCATTTGATACATTTGAATATTACCATGATACCATTTGAATGAATCTATAATAAATACATATTCTAATAAAATAAATCACATTATCCAAAACGCTTTAATATTTTTAATTGAACACACAATATTTACTTTAAAATTTAAATAATATTTTAATATAGCTTTAAATCCAGGCAAATTTACATTTTATATATATTAATGTATAAAATTTAAATTTGCCTGGACTTAAAGCTATATTTATATGGATTTGTAAATATTTATGATTAGATAGAATATAAAATAACACCAGTATGATTTAACTGTCTATATTGAAAATAGATTAATATTAATATAATATATTATGTACTGCTACATCGATATTTATTTAAAAAATATTAAAAGTTCTTGCAAAGATAATTCTAATAATCAAATATTTTAATTTGTGTTCAATATCACGCATATTTGAATAATTAAAAATAATAGTTTCCTTAGTATTGGATTAGATCCAGGAAACGATACATAATATACTGACATTATATACGCTGACACATATATATGTTAATCAATACGTCAGACATTATATACATCAATCATTGTTATTATATACGCTTATATATCATTCCATATGCATTAAATTTTCGATGTGTAACCTAAAACAGGTCGTATTTTATGTGAAAACCTACATAGATGGCATTTATTTTTGCTTAAAGGAAATTTTACTCTACTACTCCTGAAGTGCCAATAAGAATAAAGTTGATGTTGAAATAGAGTGACATGAGCCTGGAATGAAATTATTTGATCAGCCTTTATTTGATTTTTTTGAAACAGTCTTTATCAAAAAAAGTTTAAAAGATATTATTCTTAGTGGTGAGCATATTGATTAGGAATTTTTATTATCATATTAGGAATTTTTTATGATTGTGATTATATTCAACTTTAATTTCTTAAAATGATATTAAACGTCAATATTGTTGAATAAATGCCTTTTCTTATCCCCAATAAAAGAGATTATTTATATATAAAGATACAATTCAGAAATTTTTGTTTTCTTTTATCGGGATCCAATGTGATCCTGTTATATATTACGAACTTTCCCTGGCAAAAAGACTAGATCATTGCTTTCTGTGACATTATTTAGGTATAGCTGTTCCACATTTACGTGTTGTATTGGGATAATTCAAGAAAACCTAAATTAATAGCCATGTTGTTAATACAATAAATTGATAATTTCTATTTGTTTAAAATAAAGTTTTACTTGGAATATAATTTCAATATTATGTAAGATATATCAATTGATATATTGCCTGCCAAGAGTTCTTGCATGACCAGCAGCACATCAGCAAATAGACTTTAACAATTATCCAGAAAAAATTGCATTCAAGTTAAATGAAGAAAAACAAGTAAAGATGTTTAGTTCAAATGTTACATTTGGGCTCATGATGCTTATAGATTATTGAAATCCCTGCTAACTTCGTCAAACTTGAATATATGAGCCCCGAGAAAGTTCCCAAATTCTCTTTCCTAACATATTAATGTCGTTTTGAAAATATATTATTTCATTATATTATCTAAATATTTCGACAAGCCCCTAAATCAACAATCCGTGCAATCAATTGAATTTTATTTTTTGTTAATTTATCATTACTTAATTTAAAAAAAATAATAATAACATCGCCAGATTTCTCATTTCTTTTTATTTTGGAAAATAGTAAATATTTTTTACGAATTCTTGCTGTTTAATACGTTAAGTGTTTATAACGAACAAATACACGAAACACAAATTATGTTGTATTCATTAATTTAAAATTTATCTCACAATAGCAGGTAACCATATATCTATATCTATCTATATATCTATCTATCTATATATATATATATATATGTGTGTGTGTGTGTGTGCTGAATATGCTTTTGAATTGCATCTGAATTTATAAACCATTTTTATAACTTTAAAATCAAAATGTTGAAAACTCAATAGACATTACTTTTCTTTCTTGTTTACCGAAGCTTTCACAAATTATTAAAACACAATCTAAACATCAATAAATTGTCCCCAACTGACGATGCATTATAACACGCTGTAAGAATAAAGAAAACAATATTTTATGGCTACATCCAACGTAAAGCCGAGAATCTAAATGGTAGGGCTATACACCACACGCTTTGACTATTTGAAACTGAAAACCATGAAAAGAATAATATCCTATTCCCGTGCTCTTTTAATATAATAAACATTTTCGTAAGGGCATAAAGTGCGAAAGTCCTCCAGATGCAATTTTATAGTTTAGGCCATCAAAATGATAAACGTTGACTCAGTTTATCGCGGAACAGGTTGGCCAGAAGACACAGTTGTGCCGTAAATAGCACTTCCTTTCCATAAAGCGTCCTCTTCCTTACAAAGAAGTGTCGACCAGGTAATGGTCTGGTTACAAATCATTCTAACGGGTTCGTATATGCATAGCAGGGAGCATAATCGAAGTGCCAAGTCGATATTAAACGTTCTTTATTGCTATGTCGTATATCATAAAAATGCCTTTTAGAATATAAATATTCATGGATTTTTGGGAGGGAGTTTTCTAAATTACCGATTCTAAAGACTAAAAATGAATTTGTATGTGCTCGTAATTTTGTTTAGTATAAGTTTGCCTATTTTAAAGGAAATTTAAGCGTAGAAAAATGTGTACATCCGCTCAGGTACAGTTGGGAGAATAATATTATCTCATGTTTCCCTTTTTTACAAAATATGATAGATAGTTTAGATTTAAAATCCTTTACATCTCATTACTTAGACCATAAATTATCAGGATATATTAGACTTTATTATCATTTTAATAAAAAAAAAATATTTTTAATATTTTTCTGTTATTTCGTAAATATCCGGTTAGAGAATTTGAAACAACTCATATTTTATAATTGTTCTGTATTTGAATGAGATTTTAATATGGAACCAATTAGTGTAAAAAACACGACAAAATAATAAATGACAATATGTATTTTTAAAAGATGAAAATATTTATACATAAAATTAAATATAATTCCGGAAATGAAAATTTAATTTTAATTCTTTGCAAAACATTCAATTATATTACAGAGGCTCACCAGTGCCAAGGTGCACAAGACATGGATTTAATTCGTTATGTGAATTGTACTACAGTTACTCAATTGAGGTACAAATAGATAAGGTGAAATGTATTATTATTAAGTTTTGAATTGGCAGCCATATTTCTGTGAGATAAGAAATATTTTCACCAAGCAAAATACGGAATAGTAAAATGAATTCCATTCTTTTAACAATATGCAAACAATATTATAAAATTGATATGATATATACGAACTAAAATATCAATAATTTAATTGATTCATGTTCTATGAGTGTAGATATCTCGGACTGAAAAATAGGTACATTCTATATCATTATTTTAAACGATAATAATGCATGTCATATTAATGTATTAAACAATCTTTTGGGAAGAAATCCTTTAATAATGCATGTTCTAAAGAAATTCTTTATTTCTTTATGTCTACGATCCACCCCCAACCTAATATAAATCGTTGTAATATTACATGATATATTAATGTAAATTTATTAAACAGTCTTTTGGGAAGAAAACCTTTAAAAATGTATGTTATAAATATGAAATTCAAATACTTTTTCCACATAAACTTTCCTAAAATTTTGTTTTCAGTATTATATTACCCAATTCTGTATTTGGATTACGTGTCAATTAAAAATTATCAATAGTCTTTCAGTGTTCATTGTTTCTATTAGTTAGCCCGTAAGTGATTGATATCTATGTTTACAATCCAACCCCGCTTATTGTAATTCGATATGATTCTTTCCACGAACTAAAAATAGAGATAATATAGTGGAAATGCAATCCATATGTTAAGAGTGCAAAAATAATCTCGTACTCGAAAAAATATAGTATAATACATGATATTTTTAAAAATATGGTATTTTTTTTCAATGACCGTTCATTAACTTTTTTTTGTGAAGATATTATAATGTAATATTACATTAATTGTGTATGTTAACTTTCCTACGAGCTTTGATACAGTTTTATTTTCGCACTAAATTACCCAATTTGTTATCTGGTCAATAGCTAATGTTCAGTTCTATCAATTTACCCCTACTACCCCCTTGATACCACAACTACCCCCTTGATACCACAACTTTGTCTTGTAAACATCCAATGCATCTGTACCTTCCCAAACCCTTCTCCTAAATTTAGGATGATGTGACAATCTCCCACTATATAAAATACTATTATACTAATAAAAAGATGCATTAATGATTTAAATAACAAAATAATATTATTTCTTATATTAATGCGAGTAAATTAACAATTGTTCTGGGAAAAGATAATTTTCTAACTGTTATACAGAAATAGATATTAAGTGCAAGCCTTACTTTTCATACGAATCTCCCTGCAGTTTTATTTTCAGAACAAAATTATTATATTATTTACCTGAACAATTTTAATTATCAAATCAGCAGGTTTTCTACCAATTATTTAATTAACAAAGGAGTAGATTTTCTACCAATTATTTAATTAACAAATGAGCAGATTTTCTTCCAATTATTTAATTAACAAATGAGCAGATTTCCTTCCAATTATTTAATTAACAGATTTTCTACCAATTACTCTGACCTTGATTGATGAATACGTCTGCAAACGCCCAGTGCATCTCGGCACCTCCCTTTACCCATAATGCTCTTGCCTCCATGTGAAACCACCGACCTGTGGAATCTATTGCGCTATTGCAAATTACTCCATCTCAAAATGTCAATTGCAGGCTAATCGTGGATTATGCGTGTAGGGGTTGGTGGGCTCATTCTCTTCCACCACTACTTGGGCATGGTGCACAGAGCACGAGACACTTCCTTAGCCTACACAATGCTGGTGTTGAATTGATTTTCTAAAATTAATCTGCGAATCATTTATATTTTATAATGCATGGATACAAAGGTGCATAATGTTCCGAAGATCGCCATGGCTAGAAAGGCCTTGTAATTAGATAAGGAGGATTAGGTAAATAGTTGGAATTGAATCTAGAGCAAATGACGATTGGCACGTTTGTGTAATTTATTTTACCTTTGGGAATCACAGTCCGGAGGAGTGATTATTATAATTTTTGATATGCTAGGTTGGAGTGCTTTGAAGTTCATTTATCATGTGCATATTGTATATTTGCAAGTCAGTTCATTAGTGATATTCAGTAAATTAATTTCAACTATGAATTGGTTTGGATATCATTTATTAAAACAATTAAATTGTATAGTAACTTTATAAAACAATGTCTTATGATATAATACTTAATGTATGATTTACTGCAATCAGAATTGAATATTTGAAAATCAGACATTTCACGAAATTGATAAATTTTTGTACATATTTGGAATTATTATTATCTCTTTACTTTTAATAATTTATTGAATTTTCCGTTTTCTAATAAGATGATTGATTATCAAAGAAATATATTATGATTTATTGCAATTATAATTGAATATTCGTAAAGCAGACATATTTCCCAAAATAGATACATTTTTGGTACATATTTTTTGAACATATATTTTTGTACATATTTTTTGTACTTATATTTTGTACATATTTTTGCATATATTTTTGTAAATTTTTGTACTCTACTTTTATTAATTTATTGATTTTTCAGTTTTCTAATAAGATTGATTATCAAAGAAATATATTTCAGTTGATTTTATACTAGCATTGAAATCGGGAGGATATATATATAAAAAGCATTAGAAATACATTCCAAAAAATGATACCAATTTTAATCAAATATATTCCATACTCCATCATATTTGATATATAAACTATGTATATTTAAAAATATATATATCTATTTACTTTCTAATGTTATTTCAAAATATTATTTAGAAAATAGAATGGATTTTTAAGAATAAATATCATTTTGCGTCATATGTCCTGAAGAACTCAACTTATAGAAATGAATTTTAACATTTCCCAAGGCATTTCAAAACTGTATTACCATTTCAAAATCAGGCTGTACAATTTTTCAAGATTTAAATATCAGTGGAATTTGAAGTTTGCAAATACGAATTGTGTTTAAAATATACATGTTTGTTAAATTTTTAAAATTTAACTTCAATCATTGATATTAAACTCTACATAGTCTGATCAATATGATATTTTTTTTTCTATACTTATAAGTTTGCTTAATCTAAATATTTATGAAATAGTTAGTGGATAATGGAAAGATTTTAAAAATTGTTGATATGGAAGTATAATTATTTGAAATATAAGCAAATGAATTTTGGTAAAGGTCTTTTTATTTCATTAAGTGGATATATCTTAATTTTAAAAATACAACATCTTATTTATTGAATTATTAGGATTTGAAAATACTAATTTTCAAACTACTAATTTTGATATTATTACTTTTTATATTATTTATTATTTTGATATTATTATATATAATGCTAATTTAGTTTTGAAAATTCTAATTTTCAAATATTAAAAATCTTTTTTTCAGTATTTTTCGTTAAAATACACGTTATTAATTTTAAAAAATATTAAAGTCATATAATTTGTCAATATATTTATTGGAAATTTTTGGTTGTTTAAATAGAAATATCAATTTCTGAAATATATTCTATGGTGTGTGATAGTCCAAAATGTAATAAGTTACTTTATAGACTATTCTTTATTAATTTACTGTATATTATTCTTTATTTTCACTACTTAACAGTGAACGAAAATTTATAAATGGGATTAGCTATAAAATTTTCTAAATTATTTCTTAGGTAAGTAATAGACTGTTGAAATTCCAATGACAATATAACACAAATAAAGGAAATATATTTCTGTATTTTATTATGTAACTCCTCACCACACTAAACTATCTTACACGGTAACGCAGATAACAGTTGGATAGTAGCCAACTCGAAAAATAACGTTATTTATTTAACTTGTTAATAATTCTTGTTTTAAACAGAGCTACTTTAAAGTAAAAATTAACATAGATTTCAACAATATGTGTATATGTCAGTTTCCCCCTATTTTTCATAAGCAATAAATATGTGTACTTGTTCGCTTTAGAGAAGGTGGTAGTGGCGACCAGTTATAAATTTCATGGAAATTTTTATCTTAATGGATAAGATAAATGATTACATAATTATAGACTAATTACATACTAATTACATAATTATACATAATTATAGACATAATAGATAAATATTTCTCTTAAGTAAACCATCACATTCGCTAAATTCAGCAACAAATCTATTTTCAATAAATTTTTAATGGTATATTAATAAAGTAATATAATATAAAAACGTAACAATAAATGCAATATTAATTAATATAACGTAATGTATGTAATATATAACAAACATTTTCATTCTCATATGTCTGGGTAAATAATATTAATCCACGTACTTTCACAGTATTTTACAGTAGGTTCATTGAGCTACAAGATTAGCAAAGGCTAAATGATTGCCACGAAGAGGGAAGTAGAAAAAATTATTTTTTCCGAAAATAATATTACCTTAAACAGAAAAAACAACAACTGTGTTATCATTTCTTTATATTCTTAAACTCAATTCTTTGTTTTACATATGTTTGGTGGATCATGCTGAGGACCTATTAATAGAATACTACTGAGGACCTATAAATTGGCATTATAAAATAAAACCTTTTCAAATTAGTTTTTAATAATTAGCGCATTTTAAGAGTATATGGGAATGCTATATAATTAGAAAAATAATTATAATGCATAATTTACGAGATTTTTCTATATAGAAAATCATTTCATTTATAGTCCAACGGGAATAGATGGGATGTAGGAAATGAGAGGTTTAAAAGCAAAAATCAGAATTTGAGTCTGAATTAACAAACAACAACAAATTAACAACAAAGAGATTCGAAGATAAAAATATTATTTGAAATCAAGGATGGGTTAGTAGGAGATAAGTCTGAACATATGCTCGTATTTAATTATATTGTCTCAATAATAAATTGGGTAATTTAGTGCTGAATGCAGAACTGTTGTGAGGTTCATAACATTTAAAAAAATCATGATTTATATCGTAGATATTTTTTCCAGTGCGAAATATTTGAACTTATATCATAGATCTACTAAATTATTGCTGTTTTTATTGGTAGAAATCACCACAGCCCTTTATCAATATTGTTTGTTAAACTTGTAGGAGAATGGTAATACCTCACTGATCCATTTTGTAATTATCAAAATGAGGAAAAAAACACTGAACTTCTTGCAGTACAAATAATGTTACTATCACATGGATGCGCAATTGCATTCTAACATCCTTCAGTATTTTCTTTCATAAGGCATATAAATAGGGCAGCTTTCCCTGAAACGTTACTCAGAATTACTAATGTCGTCCTATTTATAGGCATATTAACATGGAACACGTGTTCACAGATTTTCTTTTCTAACTTTTTCTTCAAAACATTTTCCTTTTTTTTTAAGAACGTAAATATTGTTCATCCAAATGTATTTTTCGTATTAATTTCACATAGCATTAATTTCAAATTAAATTAAGTGTCTAAAAATTTTTATCTCATTTATTTCATATATATCTGACAAAGACCTAATCGAATATTGTCATCTTTTCATTCAATTATATCGCACAAATTCACCAATCAACTTAAGTGATATTCATTAACAGATACACGACGAATGAATTCTCAAATAAGATCATTCACTAACAGGATTAGCGTCATTCAACAATCGTTGACCGGAACGACTCCGATATCGGTGTTGACCCTTCAATGTATTAGTGGATGATTCATTCGTTCTCTGGCTCGGGTCCATTTGGGAACGTTCAGTAATTATGAATCTAATTATCGGCATGACAACGCTTAATTCCATAACGAAGGTTGCATCAATTCTGTCATCCAATAACGGCAGAGATCGGTGCATCGTACAGTGTAACTTGACGATATTGTTTAGCTGTCGATCATATGTCAGTAGACATCACTTGCATGTGTTACCTCGCTTATGCTGATGCCTACTTGAACTAGGCGACAGATAATATAAGCTAGACGGATGTCACAGAGAGTTTATATCGATTGGATGTCAGTGGTGCGTCGATTGCATTGCGTTTATAGTGACCAGATCATTCTGGTGATATATTCCTAGAATTTATTGCTCATTGAACATGAACATTAGCATTGGATGTGGTTGATTGGATCTAATTACGATTGTTGATAACAAATCGCATTAATCATTAGTTTAAGTTAACTTTCATGGAACTTACTGCAATACTGGGAATAGCTGTATTTATACCCAATATTATTTAGTTGCTATAGAATATTTCAAAAGAAAAGAATTATTTAATTCAATATTTCGATTCTCAAAAAAAAAATTGATACTTGTTTACTCGTTACCATTAACATAAAAAATGCTGTGCCCCAGCAAATCATCCCTTCAAAAATTATGTATTTATTTTGTTTATATAATCAATATATAATAAAAAATAAATGATATATCTGATTTAATTAGTGATTATGCACACGGCTTAATTGTATAAGAAACAAATAGCAAATGCGATTAGTCAAATGATTTGCATTTATTGACTTTTCATTAATTATGCGCGAAAATATAGGTCACAAATATGTGCTCATCTACGAAGTCTTACACATTTTAATGCATTATCTAGTAATATTCATAGCTAATTTGTTGACGCAATTTTAAAATGAAGCATGTTTTAGAGAATATCATAAAATAACAATGTCCTAAAAAAACATTCGTCAAATGTGAAGGCTCGATAGCTAATAGTTTAGGACAAAATAAATAATGTATGTATATGACGGGCAGTCAAAAAGTTCCCGGAATTTCGTTGTAATTCTATATTATTCCAGTATAGTTACACATTTACTTAATCGCCTTTAAAGTAGGCACATTTAGCAACATACGCATTTGCTCCATCGTTCCTGCCATTGCTGGAAACGACGATGTAAGTCTTGTTGTGGTATCTTCCGAAGTTCAGCTGCCACTGGTACAAATGATTTGTTTAGCTGGTATAAATTCATAGTGCACCACACCTTTCTTGTCGAAAAGCGCAATGAGCATAATTTTTATTTTGGATTTGAAATGACATGATTTCTCTGGTAGATTAGAGGATCTTGTGTGCCGTTCTGAAGAAGGCACTTTTAACTCCGGGTCATAAGCATATACCCAGTTATCTTCACTAATAACCATTGTCTCGAGAAGTGTTGGTTTTTTTTTCAAAACATTCGGAAAACACTTCAAACCATTCTACCGAATTTCCACTTGATCCGAATTCAGAAGCCTTGGGACACACTTGACATGTTTCATCTTCAAATCATCTGACGAGATTGCTTGAATGGATCCATGAGAGATCCGACTTCTTGTGATAACTCGTCGATGGTCATTATTCGGTTTGATCTGATTAACTATTTCACTTGCTCGACCATTCTGAATTCAGGTAGTAAAAATATAGCGGTACAAAAAAATTAATATTTACATTGTGGTAATAAAGTCTTTCAACGAAATTCCGGGAATTGTTTGACTGGCCGTCGTAATTCTACCATTTATAGCAGAGAAAATTGCTAAATCGCTAAGTGGCCGAATTCAAATACAGTATTGTAATTAGGAAAAAAACTTAATTCTAGGTAGGTTTTTGTTACAATAAAACTAATTTTTAATTAAATTATATGAAAAAATACATAAAAAATACACAATATCAAAAATACAATATCATATATTCATTCAAAATTACATTGGATGCTTGTATATGAGTAGTATACCTAACAAGTAATAACTGGATGGCTAACATTTCCATTGGATTGTTTATGGAAAAACTATAGATGTGTACAATATGTTTACAATAGAAAATATTAGTTTATGAAATCACAACACTAGACGAAGACTAGTGCATTTTTTTATTTTTTGCAATACTGAAGTAAATCTCTTAAGTAATAAAACATCGATAAAATTGTTTTGTAACACATCTTTTAATTTTATCTAATTACAGCTCAGATCATTTTCATGTCTTAATCTTTCATTAAAATCAGAACGCCTGTTAAAAAAAATTACACGACTTTTTAAGGCAAAATTAACGTATATTGACAAAGATCATAATGTCTACATCTCTGCTCTGCAGTTACACTAAAGGCTGAATTTCAATTCAAATGGCTCGCCTGAGTTTTGGCTTGATGGCCAATTATCTATCGATTTATCTTTTGGTACCACAAGCTTCAGGTTCGAATTCTGGCTGTTGTATGTATGTTTGTTCATGGTTCGGAATCCACGTTAAATTGCAATACACGGTCTAATTAGCCCAAAGTATATAAAAAATGACTATAGATCAACAAACCAATAAAGTCTCTCTCGCTGAATATGTGTTTTATTTAAGCGAGCACGTTACATTAACGCATTTGATGCGAGAAATTAGTATAACTGAATGTTGAGAAATACTGCTAATTATATACAATCACACTTATTCAGATGCATAATTAAGCCATCAAATGTATAACTTAAACTATATGTATAATTATAACTATAAGTTAATCGTCTTTAACTTGAATTGCCGTCATACTCTGCTTTATGTATACATCTGTTTCATGTTAAATTGCCATATTTTCTGGAAAAACCAAACAATTGTGGTTTGAAGGGGAATGATTTAATCGAACACTGACTGTATGTATTTTTCTTTTAGGTAACAGTGAAAATAATGTTTTAAAGCCTGTTATTTTAATTTTTTTTAATATCTTAATATATGTTTTCAAAACTATTTACAAAGTTAAGCAAAATCAGATCGTTTATGAAACAAACATAAATTCAATACGTTAAAGTTATTCCATTTAAAGGAATATATTCGATTTAAAATTCTTTTAAGAATACATAGATAATATACAAGTGAATTATAAATTATTAGCAACGTACATTTTTAACTAGTAAAAATATATTAAAAGTCAGAACTAAGACTAGTATTATTGACAGTATAATTAATGAAAATAAAGCTTATTTCATCACATAATGAGGCATTTAATGTACAATTAATGTAGGTATATTTCCTGTTCGAATATTTTTATTTAAAAAATTCGTTTTCAACAGCAACAGATATTTTTCTGAGAAATAAACGACAACCTGGTAAGACTGAGTTTCAATGTTTTAAAGAATTTTTTTGCATTCAACACTTTGTTCAAAAACAAATCAGAATTCAAACGGAACTGGCACTTCTACTTTTTCTCTTTTTAAAACTTCATTTTTTGAATGACAGGGTTTTTTTCATAATTTAATGCAACTCGAAAGAGAAAGAAAAAAACGAAAATTCGAATTCCAAAATCGATAATCGGTTTTTGAAGTGAATACCGATTTTCAAAAGGTATTTGAAAAATCTTTATTTTCCTTTCGCTTTGAGGGCCTTTGCAGTTCTTTCACATGTAGAAACCTTCTTAGAATTTCGTAAAAATTCCACCTCGAGTTGTTTTCCTTCGTGAAAAATAAGTATCCACCTAGGAAATCTTGAGACATACCACAAAAGTGCATTTCTTTTTTTTTTCAATTTCCTCAATTATCCATTGTGAACACTTCAATTTTTAGAACTGAGTTTTAACTTTTATCAGAGCACTAGAAAACTTTAAATTTTTTTTATTAATATTTGCATCATACTGCTTTTGGTACACTTCTATATTTTGCGTTTAAATGCTTTTCATTAAAAAGCACAATTATTTTCAAAGGCTAAGAATAAATGCTGTCACCTGACGGCAGAGTGACTCGGTGCCACAGTCTTCGGCTTCGAGTCTCTGATGTGCCATAGATTTTTTTAAAGGTTCAGAATACACTTTAAGATGTATGTCAATGTCTAATCTGGTTGCAGAACATTGGGCGTAGGGCTAATATCCTTACCACATAAAAAGAAACATCTGTCTTGAACTCTGTCAATAGGCAGGCGGACTTAGCCTTCCATGGAGCTGTTGATCCAATGAAGATGAAGAAATAAATAGATAACTTCAATAAAAACGGTTTTAGGGACCTGATAGCCGAGTGATAGCCCTCAGGGCCACAGGTTACGGGTTCGACGGTGCCATGGATGCCTGCAGTGTTTCGCAATCCACTTTAAACCTTAGGTGGGGGTAGTGTTACTCGCTTCCATAGCATATCATCAAGCTACACATGCCCCCGTGTAGTGCTAAATGAGCAACAACGTTCGTAGGTGCATCCCACACGACATGTCTTCTTCAAGGCTAGTTTGTATTGGGATGCTCACGACCCAGTCCTCGATGCAATAAAAACAGAACTTTAAACTGTAGGTCCAGGTCTAATATGACTGTAGAACGTTGGACGTAGGAATGACAACCCTACCTAATAAAAATAAAACATCTCCTGTTACGAAATCTCCAATAGGAAGACGGACATGGCCCGTCATGGGGTTACTGTGCCAATAAAGAAGTATAATAATAATAAATACTAGAATAATATTTCAAGTATAATCATTTTCTAAAAAGAATTCTAAGTTAAATGAGTTAAATTAATGTTTGAAAAAAATCTTGTTAAAAATTGTAAATATTTTTAAGAATAATGAAGCAGGCAGTTTAAACAAAGAATTATCATACTCTTCAAATTCAAGTACTAAAATCGAAACCTCTGATACCTGCTATCGGATGTTACCAATTACAGGGAAATAGTTCAAGTTTTTCTCAGATAATATTTGGAATTGAAAACAAAATTTGTTTTTAAGAAAGATCATCAAATATTTAGAATGCATTTCATCAGACTGACATTATTTATTGTCTGTGAACTTAACAGTGTTCAGATAAATTGAAAGATCGATTGACTTGGTATTATAATCACATTTATTCCCATAAAAATCATGCATGTTTATGTAATTTAGATAATAAACACTAGCAGTTTTTAGTCAAAACTAAATTGTAGAAACTTTTTTCTTTTGCATTCTCATATAAAACAGACATATATTTTAAAAGTTTGAAGAAACTATTCAACTTTATCCATCAATATGTATTAAGGGTAAATGAATAAAGTTTTCCTAACATTTAAAATTCAAACCTTAACTATATTACAAAACGAATTTCAGATTTTCTCATTCATTTTGATCCTTTTATGTTTAACAGTTAAGCTGGAAATGATCAATACAAACATTTAGAAAAACTACTGACTTTTTATCAGTTTTTAACTTTTTTCAAGGAATAAATTAATGTTTTGATATTATTTTTTTCGATTTATTTGCATAAGGAATTGTGAAATATTTATTTTCCACAATATAATATTTTCGTAAGAATGAATATATAGCTTTCTTTATATATTTAAAAACATTTTCTATCATTTAAAGTAAAATAAAAATATATATATATATATATATATATATCAGAGGTTATTACTTTTTTAGTGATGTAAAATTAAAATTTAATAGAAATATATTTTTCTATTAATAATGTATTTTACCATAGTTATTGAATGTTTGTTCAAACGTCTAATTAATTATTGAAAAATATATAAAATATATAAAAAAACATATAAAATAGCTAATTAAAAATTTCAATTGTAACTAACTGTAGTTTTTTAATGAAATTTAAATAATATTTTTCATAAAAAGTTGAACAAAAATAAATATCAGAGGTTTTGACTGTTTTAATTATGTAAAATTAAAATTGAATTTACATAAGTTTTTCTATTAATATTGTATTTAAATATTTTTTCACTGTTATTGAATGTTTTTTCAAAAATCTAATTAATGATGGAAAAATCTACTAAACTATCTAATAATAAATATCTAATTAAAAAATTTCAATTACAACTAACTGAAATTTTTTAATGAAATTTAAATAAGATTTTGCATAAAAAGTTGAACAAATATAAATATTTACAAAAAAAAAGATAAGATTGGTTATTACAATAATATTATTGTTATTATTTTATTAAAGTGAAATAAATTACGAAACTAAAATGAATTTTAAATTTAAAAATGAGCAATAGGAAAATACATATAATCTTACATTAATAATTGTACAGTAAAATATATATATATACATTAGAGTTTATTATTGTTTTAATGATGTAAAATTATTTTTTTCTATTGTTATTGAATGTTTCTTCAAACATTTAATTAATCATTGAAAAAATCTATTAAATTACCTAATAAGGAAAAAGATAATTAAAAATTTCAATTACAACTAACTAAAGTTTTTTAATGAAATTTAAATAAGATTTTGCATAAAAAGCTTAACAAATATAAATATTTACAAAAAAAAGATAAGATTAGTTATTGTAGTTATTTTAATAAATTGAAATGAATTTTAAATTTCAAACTGAGCAATAGGAAAATACTTATAATGAGTAAAGTAATAATGAATATAAGTATTTTACTTAACGAGTAAAATACTTACAAGTATTTTACTTAATGAGTAAAATACTTATAATAATATTTAAAAATAAATAATAATTGTTATTTTATTGTAGAATTCTAAACATGAGAACATACATATCTCATGTTTAGAATTCTACATTAAAATAATATTTAATATTTATTTATTATTTTTTTGAAAAAGTGATGCATTTCTAACTTTAAAATAAAATAAAAAAATATAAGCAAATACACAATCAAAGAAGTAATTTATTGATTGTTTCAAACTGGTATGTTTATTTCTCCAGCAAATATAAATACGGACACCTCACTTAGGAAAGAGATAGGAAAAAATGAAATCACTTATCTCTAAACAAGCATTCTTTTAACACTTTCAACGCTAGATAACGATTCTACAACTCTTTAAAAGACATTGAGTTCTTCTGCTGAAGCTTTCTCTCATTCCCTTAGTAGTTTTTATTTCTATTGTTACATTTTTTTTCACAAGCGCACCTAATGACAATCGAGTTAAAAGGATAAAAATAAATAAATAAAAATTTTTAGGAGATGCTCTTAGGATTAATCAATTATCGATTCAACGAAAGCACATAATATATTTTCTTTTTTTTTCTTTTTGGAAAAAAAAAATCCTTGCAGAATTAAATCGTAGTAAAAAGGCTGGTTGGTAAAGGGCAAATGTTGTCATTTTTTTTTTTTTTAGTTATTTATTTTTTTTTTTTTGCTCAATTCCTGTTCTTGTCCCCTTAAATTTCGATTTTTCGATTACTTTAATTACGTAATCAAGGTCCACTCTGGTCTGATAGAGGACCTTGTTCGAGCTACGATTTGCCATTTTCTCCAGTTAGTAATTTGCAAAATGGAGTTTTCTTCGCTCATTATCTACGATGGACTAGTGGTGTTATTAAACGTGTTCAAAATCCAAAAAGCTGTTCCTTTTATTGGATCAAAGGCATAGATAAAAAAATATTAGTTAAAAATTGTTTAATGCTGTTTTAAAAAAATTAATGGATTGTATTATATTGGAAATTGGTTGTTGAAAAAGTGAATTAATTGTATTTTAACCAACCTTTTAAAAATCATATTTATGACACTTAAAGTTAATTTTTAATGGGTAAAAATACCTTCAGCAAAAAGAAAACGTTTTCAAATTACATTTAATTATTTTTTTTTTTTAAATTTTCGTCTAAATTTTTAAAAAAATTGCAGAATTAAATCGTAGTAAAAGGGCTAGTTGGTAAAGGGTAAATTTTGTCAGTTTTCTTTTATTTTTCAATTCCTTCTATTAGCTCACACTCTCCCTATATATATCTTGTTCAAATTTTGAATCGTTAATAAAATACTTTTTATTCATCCACTCAAGTTCAAATACATTTTTTGAACTTATAATGGATGATACTTGACGTTAATACAGTTTTTCAAATACTAATTCATTAATTAAATTTAATTAATTAATTTTAGTTTTTTTTATAGATTTAAGTTGCATGCGTCTACCAATAGATGGCACCAGATGTAAGAGGAAAATTTCTACTTGACCTATAAAGGACTTTCTGCAATATAGTGAAAAAAATAGGAATTGACATTACAAAATTTTTTTTATATTACTTGTTAGTTATTTCTTGCTCAGTTCATGTTCCTGTCTCCTTAAATTTCGATTTTTCGATTACTTTAATTACGTAATCAAGGTCCACTTTAGTAAGGCAGAGAACCTTGTTCAAACTACGATTTGCCATTTTCCCCCTTTAGTAATTTGCAAAATGAAGTTGTTTTCGCAAATTATCTACGATGGACTAGTAGTGTTATTAAACGTGTTCAAAATCAAAAAAGCCGTTCCTTTTTTTATTGGAACAAAGGTATAGATAAAAAAAATGTAGTTTAAAATTGTTTAATGCTGTTCTCAAAAAATTAATGGATTGTATTATATTGTAAACTGACTGATGAAAAGTTTAATAAATTGTCTTTCAGCCAACTTTTTACAAACCCGGTCTATGACACTTAAATTTAATTTTTAATATGTAAATAGACCCTCAGCAAAAAGAATATGTTTTCAAATTACATTTCTTTTTTTTTTTTTTTTTCATTTCATCTAAATTTACAAAAAAAAAAAAAAAATTGCAAAATTAAATCGTAGTAAAAAGGGTAGTTGGTAAAGGGCAAATGATGTCATTATTCTTTTCTTTTTCTATTCCTATTGTTAGCTCACACTCTCTTAATATGTATTTTGTTCACATTTTTAACCGTTAATAAAATATTTTTTATTCTTCCACTCCAGTTCAAATACATTTTGTTGAACTTATAGTGCATGACACTTGATGTTGATACAGTTTTTTCAAATATTAATTCATTAATTAAATTTAATTATTTAATTATAGTTTTTTTTTTTAGATTTAAGTTGCATGCATATAATAATAGATGGCACCAGATGTAAAAGGAAAATTTCAACTTTATTTGTAAAGGACTTTTCTACAATATACTGAAAAAAAAAGTAGGAATTGTCTTTAAAAATATTTTTTATATTGCTTGTTAGTTATTTTCTTGCTCAATTCCAGTTCTTGTCCCCTTAAATTTCGATTTTTCGATTACTTTAATTACTTAATCAAGGTCCGCTTTGATCTGATAGAGGACCTTGTTCAAGCTACGATTTGCCATTCTCTCCCGTCAGTAATTTGCAAAATGGAGTTTTCTTCGCTCATTATCTACGATGGACTAGAAGTGTTATTAAACGTGTGCAAAATCCAAAAAGATGTTCCTTTTATTGGAACAAAGGCATAGATAAAAAAATTAGTTAAAAATTGTTTAATACTGTTCTTTAAAAATTAATTTGAATTATATTGGAAACTGATTGTTTAAAAGATGAATTTAGCCAACATATTAAAAATCATGTTTATGACACTTAAGTTTATCTTTTAATATATAAAAATATCTTCTAGCAAAAGTAAAGTGTTTTCAAATTAATTTTTTAAAACTTTCATCTAAAATTAAAATGTATTTTTCTTTTATAGTTACAAAATGAGATTAACTTGATTTCTAATAATGTTTTTTTATTACTAAGAATTTAAAATAGTAATGTTTTGAAAATGTATTAATAACTACGTAATAACCTAATATATACCACTTTATCACTCATACTAACTTTTCTTTATCGTTATTAAAAATTTCAATAAAAACTTTAAAGGCGTTTTGTTTATTATAATGTATTATAATTTTCACATTTTATCCAGCAAATAGATCTATAGACGTTAGCACTTACTAGATCAGTATTTTAATAAACGTTATCAACATAAACTATGCATTTAAATGAAAAATATTTAAAAACAGTTTCTACTGAATATTTTTTTTATTATTAAATATAAATTTTTAATTCACTATTTATATTTATAGATACTTTACTTTCCCAAATTAAAGACAGTTCCACTGATACAAATTTTCTTATAATCTTTTCAAAATTTAATATGCGTTCCTCTGATAAAATTAATTTTAGCTTAAAAAAAATTTAACTACAAATACAGACAACGAAATAATTAGGTGAAGTACAAATTTTAATGAAATTAAATATGTTTTAAATAAAAATATAAATAATTAATGAAAACGTTATGCTGATCTTAAAATCTGGTAAAATAAAATTATCGTACTTTAATTATTAACGTACTGCAATTATCGTAATAAAATTAGAGTACTTATTGCTAATGAATTTATATGATAAGTATGTATAGCTTGATAGATAATTTAAATAAACTGACAGTTTTTAAGGAAATTTTTTGGAAGGAAAAGTAAATTATTTTTATATTAACCTCATAATATATGTATATATTATATAATATGCATATATTTAAAAATAAGTAAGTTATAATCTTTAAGTCATTGAAATATTAAATTTATAAGTCTTTTCGAATTTAATATTTTATTAACATTTTAATAATAATTTAAAAATTAAAAATTACGAAATTTTCCTGCAATTCATGCATAATTATGTATAAAAATAGGTAGTAATTAATATTTCATATAAAAAAACCAGCAAATATTTAGTAAAAAATATTGACATTAAAACAAGTAAATATGAAAATCGATGTGTTATTTAATTTATTATGCGAATTTATTAAATTTAACTAATCAAAATTAAAACATATTTAAATAATAATTTAGAAAGACCATTTTTTTTATTTTTTTCCATTTTTTAATTAATTTGTGAGAGGCTAATTTAATCAAATTAAAAATGATTATTTTAATGTGAAGTTTTAAAATAATACAAATACTGTTTTTATAAATGCTTAAAATTTAATTAAAAAATATTTTTTTCTTATTAAAACTTCAAAATAATTTTAAAATAATAAATTTATCAAATATTAAATTTTTAACTTTGTTCGTTCCATTCTTAATTAAAGTAAAATAAAAAAAATACTTTATTTAATAGCTGAGCTTCTTTTAAAATTAATCAATTAAAATTAAAACATATTTATAAATAATTATTTAGAAAGACCTCTTTTATTTTTTTCCCATTTTTTATTTAATTTGTGAAGAGGCTAACGTAAAACTAATTTAATCATTTTGAAAAAAGGATTATTTAAAGTGAGATAATACAAATACTGTTTTCTAAATATTTAAAAATTTAATTATAAATATATTTTTCTTATTGTAAGTTCAAAATATATTTAAAGTAATAAATTCATCACATATTAAATTTTCAAATTTATTTATTTCCATCTTAATTAAAGGATAATAAAAAAAAATGTATTTCTCTAATAGTTGAGTTTGTTTAAACACAAATAAATTGGATAAAGAAATCCTTTCAACGGAAAATAAAATAAAATAATATATAAAAGCTAAAAAATGGTTTTTTTTCTTCATTTAAGTAAAGTGGTGATGTTTTTTAAATGCGAAAATAATGTTGTCCATTAAACAATTCTGTCAATTATAAAACAGTCACCCTCAGTAACAGAAATTAAATTATTGAATTAATGACGCTTTTAAGAAAGCATTTTGTAATGGTATTAAAGACCGTCAAAATAATTGCATTTCTTTTCATTATTAGAATTACCAAAAAGCATAAAAATTAAGAGACCAAAATGTGAAAGAAATGAATGAATGAATGAGTGATGAATGAATTTTTATTATGTCTGTCATCAAATAATCATTAATAAATAAATTGTTTTTTTTTTAGAAAATTAGTAAATGGATTGTTTATGGTAAACGATTTTAATTCTTTTGAAATTTTGTGAATTGGTAGTAATTATTTAAATAATTTTTAAGTACAGTGATTAAAAAAAAGGATTTAATCATAAAAATATTTGTTTATTATTGGTAGAGTTTTTGTTTCAAGTATATAAAAGCTTAAAAGCTATTATAATTTTCTACAGTATTCTCCGTTCTAAATCAGTACATTTGAACATGATAAAAGGAACATAATAGATTTTAGAGAATTTTAACTTTTATAATTTATATTTCTAATTAATAATTTAAAAATATGTCATAACATTAAGGAGATAGAAGTTATAATTTATTTTAAATATGTATATATATATATTATAACGTTTAATTATTATTATATAGCCGCGAGAGGTCGCGACTGGGACCAGTAACTGGGACTTTAATGGTGTGGTCCAGTGTGGTAAGTACATGCGGTGAGATCTTCAGAACACGAGGAGAACGCTAGGAGCGTCAGATCGAAACAGACGGTCAGGGACCGGTTCTATACTATTGTAGAAGAGGCACAGGGTGCCATGTGTATGTATGTACTAATGCTGTAAATAAACTAATATAAATAGAAAGAGAGATTGGTATTACATCCTGACACAACTAGACGCTAGCAAGCGGCTAACAATATGAACAAAAATTATTTTGTTTGTTGGTTTAATAATTTGTGTATTATATTATGTTTATATTATTTGCTATATATTATTTGTTATATAATATTTGTTTATATCATTTGTTACAATAATATTTGTTTATGTGAAATGTTTGTAATTTTTCAGTTTATTTATTTTTAATTAAAAATCGTGTAAGTTTTCTGTAGTTATATGTATATACATATCATTAGAATGCATAAGCTGTCTACTACATATACATATATGTGTGTGTATGTGTGTGTGATACAGATTCATAATTAAATTTCGAATTAAATGAATCTCTTCTGAAGTTTAATGTATCCCTCTGGAGTCGCTTTGTAAGTGCAGAATTGGTTCGTTACTTGAAATGTGTAATATTTCTAGAAAAGATGTAATAATCACTTTAATATATTTCATTATAAAGAATCAAGTGGTGTCAAATCTGAAGGTCATTTGCAAGTCCGATTTATTAACCACGAAACTATGTGAAAATACGTATTTAGAAAGGAGGACCAATGACTCTATGACTGTACAATTAATTACATAAATTAAAATGAGAAAATGAGTAGCTTAAATTTTAACATAGCATAATAGATGATAAGTATCAAAATTAGTAAAGTTGTGAAAGATTTCCGAAGTCTTTTATGGAAATCTTAAATCTGAAATGTATGTATTCATATATATAAAGAAAAAAATCAAAGGAAAGGGAATGAAGGGTGAAACAACTCGGAAAACATCTGGAAGAGTAAGAAAAAGGTTACAAAGTGAAAAAAGAAAATACTATTTATTTTCTTTTTTCCTGTCGTATATGATTAAATGTGATTAAACATGTATTACGCATATATGATTAAAATATCATAAAGCATGTATTTAAGTTTTCAATATTTTTTCTTTATTTTTTCGAAGCTATTTTATTGAAACCTATATGCTTTAATATTTTTACAACATAGAAGCATAGAATCGAAATACGAATTAAGTAGTTTTGAAATAGAAGAAATTTAGAACACATTTTAGTTAGAAGACATTTACTCCTTGTGTAGGAAGATCAAAATTATATTTTATGTGGAAAGTATTTTTAATTTATAATGTTAAATTAATAATATTTTAGTTTTTTTTAATTAGAAAATTCACATTTATTTATTGTACTTTTCCGAGACGATATTCATTTATAGTTTAAAATATCAAATATTAGTTAGTGCATTCTAATATTCCAGAAATGTGGTTCTGAATATGATAGAAATTTAGAATCTCGTTATAAATGTTGCATTAAATATTGTGCACATTGTTAAGTAGTATTCACATTTTTAAATAGTCTGTAAATCCTTAATCTTAATTTTAGGTTAATGATCACTTGGGAAAATTAAAAGGTAAATTTTAAGTAGTAAAAAATTTGAATAGAAACTTTATTTTAGTTTTTTATAAACTTAATTTTGTAAACAAAACATTTTTTATAATATTAAAATATTAAGAATTCAAAAATATATTACTCTATTGAAAACTAAATTAAAAATCTTCATAGAAATATGTAAAAATGCAAGATGGTGTGAATGAATTAATCATTGAATTTAGTTTAATAGGGAAAAGTAGAAGAATAATAGAAGTCATTTAATTTAATAAAAGTTTCGATTTATGAATTTGAAATCACTTTACTCATTATTTCTATTATATTTTTTAATTATTTCTTAATATGCATTTGTTTTAAACCATTTAAATAAAGTAACCATTTTTAAATTTATATAACTTCAGTAGAATAATTAAGTTGGAATCTTTAAAATATTAAGATATGTACGAAATTCAATTTTCTAAAAGTTCATTGATAGAAAAGCAAGGTTTTATATATAATTCTAGTTTATTATTGTACGACAGTAACAAATAAACTTTAAAAATTAAAATACCAAAGGGTCAAAAATCTCTTAACTTAATCTTAAATTTTTTTTAAAAAATTCCTATCTAATATTTATCAGATATAAATGAAAATGAACGAGAAATGTTGATAACAAAAAATATTACATTCTGTGCTAGCGAAATAATATGTTACAGAATTAATAACAATTCTACATGGAAAAAATATATAAATTACCTTCATGGATTAGATTTATGACGATGGTAAGAAGACATTACAAGTTCCTTGAAGGCATCCTCTATCATAATTTTTTGCTACATATATTCTTTTTTAGTGATAAAAGAAGCTATTTTTAAAAGTAGATGAAGACATCTAGAATTTTGGACCCACGCCATGGCGGATTTATGCCATTCTTGATGTACGAAGATTTAGAATAATTTACTTCTTTAGAGGAAAAAAATTTAAATTCTATGAATCATATCCATAAAAATATCTAGAAAATATTTAAATAATGTTTTTGATAAACTTGTCATTGACTTTTCTCAATTCTAATAATGTTGAAATTATAACAAAATGGATTATATAAGGTATTATTATTACTGATATAACAATGAAAAAACCCTTTTGTTGGTTTCATTATATCATTGTATTAAAACTTTTATATAACTACATATCCTATCTAATATTTATAAGATATGAATGAAAATACCTCAAATTTTTTACCCATTTGTATACTTTATTTACAAATTTAATATTACATTTTATAACGAATAGTAAAAGTTATACGTTATAAAATATAATATTAAGTTATTAGTTATGTTTAGTTATTTTATTAAAAAAATGAAAATCTCCCAATCATTGCCAAGGCTAAATGCAATAACTTGGAACCATAAACCAATTCCTTTTTGACATATGATTTTTTATAATCTGCTGTTGATAATTTATTTAATTATTATAGTATCGCAAATTTAAAATTAAAATTAAATTTTAAACAAATTTAAAATTTTTAAATTTATTTGTCTTTAATAAAAATCCAAAAAGGAACTTATAATTTAGATATGAAAAAGTTACGAGGAATTATAAAATACATTACGAGGAAAATTTAACTAAAGAAAAAACAAGTAATATAAAAAAAAAAATTTTAAAGTCAATTCCTATTTTTTTTTCACTATATTGCAGAAAGTCTTTTATAAATAATTTTCATTCATTTTTTTAAGTTTATCTGGCACCATCTATTGGTAGATATGTGCAACTTAAATCTAAAAAAACACTAAAATTAATTAATTAAATTTAATTACTGAATTAATATTTTTTAAAAACTGTATTAACATGTGTCATCCACTACAAGTTGAAAAAAATTTATTTGAACTTGAGTGGATGAATATAAAGTATTTTATTAACGATTGAAAATTTGAACAAGATATATATGGGGAGAGTGTGAGCTAATAGAAGGGATTGAAAAAACACAGAAGAAAAATAATTGTAATATAATTATTCTATAATAGTTTGAATCTTGCACCTGTTTTTATTTATTAATAAGTAGCTAAGCAGACTACATACAGGAATTCCAAGATTTCCCTCAATTAATATTAAATAATATAAAAATTAGATAAAAGATTTTAAAATTATATTCTGGACGTAAAATTATAACATTAACATTAACTCTATCACAGAATGTGCTAATTAATAGCAAACTGAGATCAATTCAGATCATTAAATTAAATACCAATTAAATATTTTAAATCTGAACTAAAATTTTTGAATTTGGAAGAAAAGTCATTGGACGTTATTATGAAACACTTATGTATATATGTTTAATTAAATCCGGAATTAAGAGATCTGCATTTTCCCTATTTTAAAATAGTGAGTCCTTTACAGAATTAATTCCAAACAACTTGCAATATACATCCTTGCCTTTTATTAAGTGGTTAATTAAACTGGTAGTCTTTAAAGGATACTCGTTTTAAATTATCGAACTTCATTACTAAAGATTCATAAATGAAGGCAAACAGTTTCAACACCCATTCTAGCTTTATTTATGTTAGTCAAGTGTGCTGCCTAATCCATTAGAGAGACAGTTGAAATGCTCTAGAATCGTTCAATTGATAGAGTTTATATTTATTAGTTATAAATCTGAGACGTATGCACTTTAAGCTGCTTAGAACATTGATTTAAAGCAGTAGAGAGTATACTTGTCCTTGTAGTTACTAATACTTAGGCTATGCTGTTTACAGTTAGTAAAAGTAACAAGTAATCCTTCGTTTCCAGACACAAAATACTTTAAGGTGACCGTTTCAATTGAAATTAATGCATTTAAGATATTTAATAAAGTTTTTTGTTTTTGTTTTAGGGTCATCAAAACAAATAAAAGAATCTGTATCAAAAAAATCATTTATTTAAATAAATAGTTATTGATTTAAAAATTGACTATATGTTAGAAAAACCTATATTTAAAGGAGAAACGGAATAATGTATAAAGAAATAATAAATAAATTCTAATAGAGGAAATATAATAATTGTTATGGGTTAGGTTATACGAACATCAATATAACGATGGTATACAACTGTAAAAAGTTTAAAAAACTATATTATTATTTATGTTATACTCTCTGCATTTGAGTTTAACGGTAATTAATTTCATATGTTAAGATCACTTAACAATAATAAAGATAATACATTTCCTTAAACATTTTGTTATGAATTTCAGCTATTAGAAATTATGATACAATTATTGGCTTTATTTAATATTATTCTTAGGTAAAGGGTCTTTTTAATATTTGTCTTTATTATTTCAATAATTATATGTGAATTATTAATAAATAAATCAAAAATATTAAACTTAAAAATATTAATTTCATTAATATTTCCATTATATGCATATTAATTACATTTAACACTACAATATTAGGTTCAAACATATTCAAAAATTTAATATTTAATGGAGTATTAATTTTTGGCAAACGATTGAATAAGAAAATATAACTGAATTGAATTTAATATAATTTATTTAAATAAGAAAAGGATTTTAAGGTATTCCTGATATTATTTCTACAGCACACCTATATACCATACAATTTATGCTTTATATAACTGTTTGATATAAATAGACATTTTCCGGTTTCAGTAAATTAAATCATTTATGTTATTGTACTAACATACATTTAAAAAAATAAAATACTTGTTAACCTAAAATAGTAAATTAAAAGAAAAATATTAAAGGCAAATTACAAATCTTGAATTTATATTACATAATGTATATGGTTGGCTGTATGAAGCTGTTATTTATATTTTTAAAACATGCAGTGAAAGAGAAAATTTCTAATATTAAATTTGCATAACATATAAAAATAAATATAGTATAACATTTAAAAATAATAAGAAATTAATACGAATAATTTGATTCATAAACGAAACCTTAAATTTCAATTTATATCCAGAAAACTGTGTTATCAAGTTGGGAGAAAAAAATAAACAATCTAATATATTTAAAAGTTATTTGGAAAAGAAAAATTTCGAACTTATTCCAAAACTCAGAAAATTGAAAAAGATATATCTTCCGGGGATTTTCTCAACTTGAAAAATAAATTGCTGAACAACATTTTTTTTTTTAGAATCTTACGATAAAAATAACGCATATTAAAAGAAAAACAACTCTTTTTTTTTGTTTTTAGTATTTTGATTTTAAATCCTAGAAAATTTCAAGTTAAGTTTTATTCAAGATTTCTTATTCTAATGGGGGCAAAGAAAATAATAAATGCAAAATGTTTCATTATGATTTTTGAGCGAAATATATGGTTTTCTGTTGTTGTTCAAAATTTTATATATTTGAATAAAGACTGATTCGAATATATGTTCAATTTAGAAAATATTTTGTTGTACATTCTCTGATTATGTATCTTTATTATTAATGTGGGCCAAAGCTTATTTTTGTTAATTTACTTTTTTTTATAATTGTATAAAATTGATAAAAACCTTTATTATATTTGAAAATAAAAATTAAAAACATTCATGGTTTAGGCATTAATAGAATGTGAATTTCATTATTTTAATTTTAGTGTTATTTTTTAACAATATATTATTCTTTTATTTCAAAGTTTTAAATTTTTAATCAAAATTAGTATTTAATTAATATTTATTTACTGATTTGTATACTAAATTCAAACTAATATTAACGACATTTGGAACTATTTGTAAACATAAAATACATGTTTATATATAAATATTGCTATTTAATTATTTAAATATTTCCTTTAAAATCGAACATTAAATAAACTTGACGAAACTATATATTTTTTTACATTTTTATTTTATTTTTGTAATTTATACATTTGTACATTAATAAAACAGATATTATTGTTATAAATAATGTTGTCTTGTTTAGGAATAATTATTGTTTTATAAAAAAAACTATTTCATATTTCTAGTGAAAGAATTTAAGAAATATATAAATTTACAATCTAAATGATCTATTTTTAAAAATAATACATATTAATAGTAATTTTGTAATTTTTTTTTGGAAGTCATAGAATACATGGTAAACAGAGAAGCAAAAATTAAAGTACTTAATAATAGATTAAGAAAGTTATTTTAGGCCCTATTGGCATGGCTGCAGGGAAATGATAAGATAGTTGCTATTGTAATAATAGGTTATTGTAATAATAGTCCGTAAATAATAGGTATATTTTGTGATTGATTAGTTAAAAAGTAATATGAATGGGATTACGTATTAAAATATGCATGTGTATAATCAGCTTCTTATTGCAGACTAGAAGATTATATTACTAGAAGATCTAGACTGGAAGATTGGAAGACTTATTTTTGCAGTGTGGATCAGGTTCAAGTTAAGGGGGATGTGTAAATATTAAAAGGAATAACTCTACAACAAAAAATGAATATACTTTTGCATAACACATAATAAATATTCTAATCTTGCCAATAACGTGTTGGCATGCAGTATCCTTATCTATGCAATTCAACTGCTCTATGATATTTATTACCAAAATCATGTACCATTTAAAAATTGAGTAAAACAAAGTAGTTAGATTTTTGTTGAAAAAGTACATTAAAGTTAGAAAGTCTATTTGAATCAACACAAACAAATGTTAACAAGTCTATTTGTAAACATTTTGCCTTACACATGAAAAAAAACGATTGATAAAACCCCTTTAACTAATCAATACTAACTTTATTACTACAAAATTTAATTAAATACTAAAATATCTATTCATATGTAATATCAAGCATCAAATTCGTTTTTTATTTAACAATATATATATATATATATATATAGCATAAATGTGATAAATAATTTATAGGTTTTTATTTATTCATTTTTATGTCTATGATCAAATTTTGCAATAAGTACGTATGGATATGCATATCTTAGATGTATAGTATAATTTGAAATATATATTCTTAAATATTGTTCTGAAGGATATATATGTCATTTCTATTAAATATTTAATGTAAATTAATTATTAAATATATATAATTAATATTACATAAATATATAATAATATTAAAATTACTAATATACTTATTAATAATATTAAATAAATTAATTAAGCATATTTGAGCATTGTAAGAAATTTAAAAATAAATAAATGCCTAAATAATAAAAATGAATCTACTTTCGTATAACAAGACTAAAAATAAACACAAATATACTTTCTTCTATGGTGAAAATAAGAACTCCATTAGAAAAGTTCAAGTATGTAACTTAATTATTAAATATATTTATTTAATAAATATCTAATAATAATAAAATTACTAATATAATTAATAAAAATTTTATATAAATTAATTAAGCATATCTGACTTTAAAAAAAATGTTATTCTGTTAAAAATTTAAAATATATATATAAATGACTAGATGATATAACATAAAACAAAATAAAAATGGATCAACTTTCTTGTAACAAGACTAAAAATAAAAATAAACACAAATAAACTGTATTCTTTGGTGAAAATAAGATCTCCGATCTTCCTGCTCGTTCAATCACAGGTTTCACTTTTAGACAAATCCTATCAGAATATGAATCAAAACAGGAGAATTCACGACGAAAGAATAAATCTGAAAAATACATTTTTGGTTTTGTGCAGCACTAATGTAGATGCCTTTGCTATTTATCTCCATGATGGTATCCTTTTACAGTTCCTCCAAGTCTTCCCATTCATTGGAAACAAAGCAGTGAGATGCATACAATGAGATTTAAACGTGGGAACTGGTAGAAGAAATATTTATGTCAGATTTATTTTTCCTGGCCAGGCTTAAAACTTTTTATTCTGAAATATGCTTACACGTTCTCTGGAGAATAACATGAATTTAAAGTAGGCACGTCCCTCTAAGAACAGGCTTCAGGAATGTTATGAAATTGCAGAATGACGTATAAGCAAGTCTTATGAGTGCCTCGATTTGTTTTTGATACATATTTTAGAAATGCATTGGTGTTTGTGCATCGAATAAATATCTCACAATTTGGTTTAGCACCAATGCAAGATAAAATAAGCTTTGCTCGCCAGTTGCGTTCCGTGGTAGATACTTATTCAATTGATGGAAAAATCACATGTTCTTAAGATAACACTTTTTGTACTCTTTATTTATTTTTCTTTGAAATAAAAAGCATAAAAAAATCTGTATTTATAACAGCAGAATGCACAGACAGTGTCTCACCTTCAATTTTTGCTTCGTATGTTGATTTCACTTAGACTTCGGATAGTAATGTAAAACATAATATATTAAAAGTATTGCAAAATCGAATTATATATGATAATACTTATTAAGTCAATGTAATGTATCCAAGTTATTTATTTATTATATATATAAAGAGATTATAAAAATTATTTTTTATATGACTGTTATGTTTTTCGTTTGGCTCATGATCAAGTTAAGGGGGATATATAAAAATTAAATGAAATAACTTTACAACAAAAACAAATGGGTCTATTTTCGTAAAACAAGATTAAAAATATAAATAATAACCAAGTAAATAAGCCACGTGAAAAAAAAAAAAAGAAGCACATAAATCATAGAAGCATATCTCTCTTCAAAAAACAATTTTTTGAAACGTTTAAGTACATGTCTAAATAATTTCTTAATTTTTTTTAAGATTTTTTAAAATAATAACAAAACAAAATCTACATAACAAGTAAGAATAATTCTCCATTCGAAATTTTGGTAATTGAAACTATATTATTTTCAATTATTTATATTATTCAACATCATAAATTTCTGTATTGCACCTTAAATTTTCATCATTAATAAATCCACTAATATCATAAGATAAAATCATTAAATATATCGTGGGATTTCACTGTCATATGTCATATAAGATACGACAAGATGTACTGTATAAATATTAGTATTTTTCATCACAACTGTGTATTAAATATAAAACTTCAATATATTATACTTATGACTTTTCTTTTATCAAACTATTAATTTCAACTTAGAATTTCTTTTAAATCTATCATAAATTTCATATATATATTCATACAGTGTAAGATTGCTATGTAAAGGCTTATAATAATCAAGACACGTAAGCTATGACATCCCTTGAGAAAATGAGGTACGTGTATGCATTAAAGCTAAGAGCCTAAAATGCTAAAGAATCAATAACCATCAAGCCTGTTTTCCTAATGATGATGCAGCAGCAAAAATTTAACCTGAAATTATAGTAATTAGCTGTGATGAACAAATTTTCACTCGTCTCTAATGGATGAGTTTTATCAACAATGTATTTTATTAAGTGATTAAAGTATGTAATGCGTTTGAATTTATGAAAAGATATTTCTATAAATAAACACTAGTTTAAGGTAATTTATAAAGTGCTTTTAAGTAAACGACATTTTAAGTACTCAAATTTTGACTTATTTTAAATTGTAAGAAAAATTAATTAAAAAAGTTCTTTTTATCAAATAGGCTTTCATTTTTTTTTTATTTGTAGAAATTTAAGATGATGTTTTACTATTTAATATATAAAATAATAATAATTATTATTATTATATTTTTTAATGTTGTGAGGTATAAGACATAAACTAATTTAAATCATGCTTTTGTGAACAATTCATTGATTTTTATTGATATTGATTTAAATAACTTTAATGATATTTAACTTTTTTGATAAGATGGATATAGATAACCTCATAAATATTTTCAAATAGACATTTAGCCTAAAATTTTAATTTGAAATGTAATTTGAAATAATGAATTGCTAAAAAATTAAATTAAAAAGCCAAAGATTCTCCCTTTGGGTGCCCCATGTCTTTCAAAATCAAGGACAAAAAGTAGCTGCATTTTTTTCCCGTTATCATGATTCGTTGTTTTAAGCCACGTGTTCATGAACTTGGCCTAGATGTTGCTGTTGACCAAGTGGGATAAGAAGCAACGAAAAAAGATGAAAAAAGTTTTTTAAATTAACAAAATTGCAAATAATCTTTCATGTAATTTATAAGTGGTATGTTTTGCGTCATCAAGTGTTTTATAAATGACAATATTTTTTTAAAAAAATTACCAAATATTAAAACAAATATTTATATTTTATTATACCTTATCATTGGTCGGTCTGGTACATAGGTAAATTATGAATAACATCGATTAAGGGAAATTACTGGCATTCGAGTGAACTTTTAGGGGTAACTAAACCGAATTTATATGCCAAGAAGCACTTAGAATCTCCGTGCTAGAAGTGGTACTTTTGATACAAGGCACTAAAGCACTTGCACAATCAAAATTGAATCTCCAAATTACTTAAAGCAGACAGTATAAAGAACGCCTTCAGTAAACCTGAAGCTTATCCCTCTCTGCACATTATTATTGATCTATAAAATACAGTTAAAAATGTATAAAAAATGTTAAAGGAATTACATTACCACACCATACTTATTTTATATTCCTGAAAGTTATTGAATCCCTTCCAATTTGGCTAGATATATAGGTTGGTGTTGGTAAATTTTATAAATATTTAAATTAAATAATTCATTGAAAAATCATGTTAATACTTTGCCTTTAGAGGTCTTAAAATTACTAAATGGTAAATATATGTTGTATAAATTATCAGCAAACATCTCCATCTTATAGTTTGTTAACAAAAAACGACTTGAAACGATGTTGCGGAATTCTAGGTTATTTACGCGATGCAATAACGCTCGTAAGCTCACGAGCACTCAGTTTCAGACAAGCACATTCCACAGCCTCTAGGTAAATTACTGGACATTAAACAAACAGCCAGAAAATAGGAATCCCAAAGAAATTGCCAAGCATCTCCGAGCAGTTACGCCGAAAGTCGTTGTACTGGTGGGGGAGTTAAGTGTGGGAATAATCTCCCTTACTTCACGTTTTCCTTAATTACTCTGAAAGGGTTTCCATAGAAGTTATCTATAGTTCTGTTGAATGTGCAGAAGCTGTTACCATTCGGAAAAGAAGTTCAGATGTAAATTTTTGTATGAAGTGTTGTGGTAGTAGACGCATCTAGAATGTTGAGTTTCCTCTGTTACTATGAGGGCTTTGGTGTTTTAATCTCAATATTAGAATTATCAAGAACTGTAATTTCGTAACTACACAAAGAGCTAATTGTGGATACAAGTTGCAGCTTAACTTAATTAATTTTAATAGTTAAATAAATCTCTTCACAATTCAATTATTTTTTAATAAAAATATATGTTTCTTTTTAACTGAAACCTCGTGAGTTTTTTTCAATGAATAAAAACAATCCACCATTTAATCCATGAACCTATTATATTGAAAAAATTAATATTCATATATATCAGTGCAAAAAATTGTACCCTTTATTAATATACAAAAAATATTCTCTACCTATTAATAAAGATATATATAAAGATACTAAAGATAAAGATACTATATAGATATATATATACACTGAAGTGACAAAAGTCATGGGATAGCAATATGCAAATTTTCTGATGGCAGTAGCACCGCGTAGAACAGGTATAAATGCGGAGTGTTTTCGCAGAGCTTTCATTTCTGTTCAAGTTATTCATGTGAAGAGGTTTTGACGTGATGATGACCGCACGACGGGAATTAACAGACTTTGAACGCGGAATGTCAGTTGGAGCTAGACGCATGGGTCATGCCATTTCGAAATCGTTTTCAACATTCCCAGATCCAAGAGTGTAGTATGAAATTTCAGGCATAACATCCCACCATGGACAGCGCAGTGGTCGACCGCCTGCACTTAACGACCGAGACCGGCGACGTCTGCAAAGAGTCGTAAATTCTAACAGACAAGCAACACTGCGTCAAATAACCGCAGAAATCAATGTGGGACGTACAAGGGACTTGTCTGTTAGAACTGTGCGGAGAAATTTGGCTTTCTTGGGCTATTCCAGCAGAAGACCGACTCGAGTGCCTTTACTGACAGAACGACATCGCTTGCAGCGACTCTCGTGGGCACGTGAGCATATCGGTTGGTCCCTAGATGAATGGAAAACGTGGCCTGGCCCGATGAGTCACGATTTCAGTTGGTAAGAGCTGATGGTAGGGTTCGAGTGTGGCGCAGACCCCACGAAGCCATGGACTCAAACTGTCAGCAAGGCACTGTTCAAGCTGGTGGTGGCTCCGTAATGGTGTGGGCTGTTTTTTCATGGCATGGACTTGGTCCTTTTGTGCGACTGGACCGAACATTGACTAGAAATGCTTATGTTCAGCTACTTGGAGATCACTTGCAGCCATTCATGGACTTCATGTACCCAAACAACGATGGGATTTTTATGGATGACAATGCGCCATGTCACCGGGCCACAACTGTTCGCGATTGGTTTGAAGAACATTCTGGACAATTCAACGAATGATCTGGCCACCTAGATCGCCCGAATGAATCCCATCGAGCATTTATGGGACATAGGTCTGTTCGTGCCCAAAAGCACCATCAACGCTTTCACAATTATGGACGTCTAAAGACAGCATGGCTCAATATTCCTGCAGAAGACTTCCAACGACCTGTTGAGTCCATGCCACGTCGAGTTGCTGCACTTCGCCGGGCGAAAGGAGGGCCGACACGATATTAAGTGGTATCCCATGACTTTTGTCACTTCAGTGTATATATATATATATATAGGAATTAAGATATAGATAAAGATATATTATTATCTCCATATTGATATAGATATATTTCTAATAAATATTTATAAACCGTTCTGTATTAGTTAAAGAATAATCATATAGTTTTGCTCATTGTGCAGTAATTGCAATGCTGAAACATTCTGGTAAATTGGAATGGTAAGTAGAGACATCTAAAATGTTGAGTATCAGCTATATCAGTATTTTGTTGTTCGGCATGTATGAAATATACAAAAAGTCAATAAATGCAATATATGTACGTAATTTAAAAAAATAATAAAAAATTTACGTAATAAACAAAAAGCTAATTAAATCGTAGTTTATAACATAATCTTTCTAATAATAATATATATTTTAAATTTTACTTAATTTGAATTCAGAAACAAATTTTGTTTCATTTTAGTTTTATTTCTATTTATTAACTTATAGAAGATTTATCTATGGCAATCTTTATTATGAGAATACCTCTTTTTTTGGCCAACTTTGTTCTATTAAAAGAATTAGAATTTTTTTTGTAAAGAAATCCATCCATATTATGTAAGAAAAATGTGTCTCATGAGAGAAAACTGTAAAACACTCCGTACTAATGCGTGGTAATTTTTTTACAACCTGAATTTCCAATTTATTGAATCTACTGGTTATTAAAAGACGTCTATCAGCTAAAACCAAACTCTCAATTGAATTAACAGCAATAAATCTAAATTATTAAACATTTGTTAATTTTAATGCTTAGATCAAACATTAAGTTATGTATTTTAATATTTATTTAAATTAAAACATTTAAAATACTTTTATATACTTTTTAAATACTTGATTTTAAATAAATATTACATTAAAATTTATGTTAGTAATATTCCATTTGAATGTTTGAAGAAATACGGGTACTTTCATTTTGATGTTTTGAATTTATAATATAGGAGCTGTCTGCTCATTGAAAAGTGTTTATAAAGCGTTTACTGCGATATATAAATAAATGCAGCTGAAGAAATATTAATGCACAAAAGTCTTTCATATGCGAATGTTTACAAGATGGATGATTTTATCTGTTTCCAAGGCAAGCATAAATAAATATTATGTTTGTCATTTACAACCTCACCCACACTACTAAAATTATAATAATTTATACTGCAATGTCATGAAATGTTTTCTGTATAAGTTTGTGTTTCAAATATAAAAATATGTATCTTTTAAAATTCATTTTAGTTGAATATGTGTATTGATATTGAAACTTCATTTTTGTTGAAAGTGAAGATTTTTACATACTTTCCATATAAAGGATACGTAAACATGTTTTCGAAACCTTATCAGAAAAAAATAACAATTAAAGGTAAAAAAAAATATTTATAAACATTTAACTATAAACTACTATATTTAAAATCAAGGAGCTAAACTATTTCCCCAAATGTTTAAATGCTATTTTATATGTCTCTATTTTATTGTTTTGATTTATTCTTTAATGTACATTTAAAAAATCAATTTAAATACAAATTAATAATAGAATGTTTTTATTTCACGTAAGAATAAAATATATCATTCGTTTTTCTATTTGAATTTTAATTAAAATCTTTTTGTGTGTATGTGTGTGTGTTTTTATAAAATAAAAAATATAAGAGTTTTAAGAAAAACCTGTTTTTGAAAATTTTAATATGTCTACATAGTTTTAATTATTATTGTATTTATTTTAAGATATAATGCAAAATGTAAATATTTCTTACAAAAAATATGGAAAGTCTTTTGTAATGTATAGCATTTTATATCTATTTTAATAAAAATTAAGAATAATAAAGACACGTAATAATAAAGTAGTAAGCACGACTAAAAATAAAAAAATTGTTGACAAAAAATATATTTTTAAACCTGTAATTAAACTATTTTCCTGTATTAAAATGATATTAATATATATATACGTAAACATGCTTTCAAAAAGTAATAAGAAAATAAAAATAAGAAAATCTTATTATATCGCATTATCATTTTATTAATTTTAAGCGAAGAAGGAATTTAACTGTTTTGAATATATTAATGTAATATATTTTAATTATCTTCTTATTTCGGATTATCAAAAAGAGGTAATTAATTACTTTTACTTTTTTATTGAAACGCATATTTATATTTGCACAGGAAAATGTTTTAATTAAAATGAAAAATTCATTCATATGGAAATCATTATATCACAAAATCAAGTTAATTCTAAGATTCTTGGATTAATAATAAATATATATTTACATAAGGAAGCAATGAAAAATTAAATGAATTACGATTAATAATGTAATTATATTATTCAAAGTTCTTTTAAATTCTCGAAATAATTTATTAAAAATGTTTCTATAATGCCTTTCATAAATATTTTAGCCTTTAAAAATAATTAAAAATTAATATGATGAAAATTATTTTTTTCACATAATTTTGTTTATATTATTTTTCCTTTCTATTTGAACTTAAACATAGAAAAATATCTGAGTTGATTGTAAAATATAAAAATACTTAAAGTATTATTTTATTTATTTCTTTAAATTAGAAACATTTTATTTCAAAACATATCAGACTAATTATTTCTAAGAAATATTCTAATAACATTGTTGTGTGTTTAGTCTTTTCACTGAATAAATTAATTCTGCAATATTTTTGTCATTTAGACAGAAGGAGCTTAGAGATTTATTTATTATAAGTATCAAATGATTTAACTTCAAAGCTCTAAAATTCTGAATACGTAATGTTTATCATAGCAGAATAATTTTTAAAAATTCCTTTATATTGCCGAATACCATTCAGCAAATTTAATCGTATGTAATTAAACGGCTAAGCCTTTTAAAGACCTTATCAGACGGACTTGTTTCGTAACATTCAACGTGAAGCAAACGATTGTTGAATTTTTAATAATGAGAGTATCATTGTGGTACATCCAACGTAGATTCTTCGCGGCTCAATTGCATGAACCATTCTATCTCTCAGCTCGTACGAACCTATGAGGATATCGTGGCTTATGGTTACATGTCTTTTCTCCAAGCAAACAGGTTTGCAAAAGATCAAGTACTTCGAGTAGAAAGGATAATTTGTGTCACAAGGCAATGAAATAATGCCGTAAATAATGCTATTTAAGGTGTTATGTATTGGTGATTCATTTGGTTAATTAAGATTAAAATTATTTTTAAAATGTTATCTCTTATTGTATACTTTTTAATCTAAATTTCACATTGGTAAATTCTTAAAAAATTATTAATAAATCATATTATAGTGATTGCCCTTTCAGAAGAATGAGATATAGAAAAAATACTTGAAATTTAACAAATATTAATTGTGATCACTCTTATGCTTTCTGTGGAAATCAACATTTAAAACCAAGTGAACAACATAGAAATTAAACCTTTCGCATGCATTGTTTTTATTTTAAAAATAATTTTTCCACATTTATCGTTTTAGAATGTCAGGCATTATGATCTGAGGGCATTCTCGATTAGAATGCTAGAGATATAGTAGACTAATCCCTGTCGTACCCTGGATGATCACGGAGACTTACTATATTGTACTTATAGTAAGTATATTGTATTGTTATACTATATTGTACTTACAGTAAGTTGTACTTATAATAAGTATATTGTATTATTGTGTTACATTATAGTAATTGTAATTATGTTGATAGTAATTATGTTGTATTATTGTACTATAATGTAATAGTAGTACATACTAGTAGTATATTGCATGTGTATTACATAGCATTATGTCAGAAAAAATTTGAACGAACTCCCCAAGAGTGGCATTGGGAAGGTTCAAATCTCAGTCCTCTCACTTCATCTCTCCTCATTCTCTAACCCAACAGATTCATTGGAATCTTCTATCATCATCAAATATTTCGTTTTAGCATTAATTGTAGACATTTGACCCAAGCAGCCTTTGCTCTAAAAATTCAAGATGCTATTCACCAGGATTCTGCTCATTTAAAAATGCTTATTGTGCTTATTATAAAATGCTTATGCAATTTACATAATTAAATATTCTTGATTCAAAAAATATATTCTTTCTATGATTAATTTTTTTCAGTTTATCCAAGGTTCCCATTTTAAGCCTCGTTTCTTATGACCTTTTCGCAAGAGATTAAAAATCAAAACTTTTCATTTCTTTAGAATTGATGATTTTTAGTCTGAAGTCTGGAAAGGAAAATCTCAGAGTTAAAACTCCCTGTGATGGGGATTCATTTCAATGCCCATGAAAAGAAGGGAAATGGCGATGTTTAAGAATTTGATTCATGTGCACAAAATTGGAGGTTCTCATTGCAAAAGGCAAGCAGTCCAACTTCCAAAAGGGACGTTTAAATAACGAATGAACCCGAGCGCATGGATAGAAGACTTTCTATTAATCATGGTGTCAATTTAAACTGGTGTTGAAAGTGCACAATCCACGAATAGAAGTTTGGTCTGGCAGTCCATCATTCTACTGTTCTATTACCTGAGCTGGATTTATAACCAGAGGTTGATCGATATCCTGGGGAAGAATGTGGATGGAAAGACATTTTTAAGCGAGGCAGGAAAAAAAATGGATGGCTGATGTATCGTATTTGATGAAATTTCGAACGGGACAGCCGATTTTTGCTGTTTTGGAACATCAATCACGTCAGCGTAGGCGTAATGGGATTATATTTATACATATGGACAGGGTTACTAACCTTGTAATTTTACAATTTCTTGAGCTTAAGATTTATAAAATAAAAAGGACTCAAGCGTACATTATAGATGCTTTTAGAAAGAATTATTACTTGTTGATGCGAAGCAGATTTCAAATAAAAAGTCTTTAATAGTTCTTATATCTTACGCCCCAATAGGTGTAAAGGAATTTTCTAAAATACTTACTATATATAAAAATAAAAATAAAAAACTTATTTAAAGAATTTCATGTATATATACACCTAAATACAATAGGAAGCTTGATTTTCAGTAATATAACGCAATGAGATAGCAAATAATAAGCTTAAAATAAACTTCTCAAAATGCTTTATCATCTTCAACTAAAACTTTAAACCAGTTTTCATTATTAAAGGAATCTTCTTATTAAAACAAAGCATTTTTTGAATGATCATGTTATTTTCCTACGAAATATTCTTGAGATTCTTGATTTGTTATTGATATTGATTCTACATCATACATCCATTTCTAATTCTTGATAGACATTAATTATTATTATTAATTCTGTATTCTTGAGATTTGATATTGATTTTGTAATCTTGAGATTTGATATTGATTCTGAATTCTTGAGATTTTATATTGGTTTTATATTCTTCAGATTTTATATTGATTCTAATTCTGTATTCTTGAAATTCTAACATTAACTTCGTTTTAATTGCTTGATTTAGACAAAAAATAAATTTATTATTTATTTACTTTAAATAGTTAATTTAATTTGATTTGATGAAAAAAGCAAAATAAAATGTTCAAAAGATGATTTAAAATTGATAAGCAAGTTCCTATCTATCAATTTTCATGAACTTGTATTATAATTCAAGATAATCATTGACTTCTTTCAAAATTACATTTATTCTTAATACTGAGTAACAAAAACTAAAGGCAGAAGAATTCTGAAAAGACTTCGTTCATATTGCATTTCTAAAATTTATGAATATTATTACATAAGTCAAAGCTTCAAACTCGTGGCTCGTCTAGCGATACTGAACAAAGTTTTACATCCTACACTGATAAAATGCAACCCATCCAATCTCCCTTAAAAGTAGCAAAAAATATGATTTTCAATCAATGAAGCGAAAGAATAAAATGAAATACAATTTAAAAATGATAAAATGAAACAATTCAAGAATGATAAAATGAAATATATTTGAATTGTTTTTATCCACAAGTAAATCTTGAGGAAAAAAATAACAAAGTATAATAAATAATTTTTTCTTTACTTATTTCACTGACAATTTTGTATTTTTAATAGTGTTTCCTTTTTATTATATTTCTTAAAAATATACTTTTTAAAAAACTTTTGTTTAATTTTATAATTGCATCGATTGTTTAATATATGTACCCATTTAGCAAAAATTAAAACTTCCTAAATGTTATTTCGATAAAAATGAAATCTCCTTTTAACATTTGTAAGCTGATAAAGAATATGATTTTTTGAAAAATAAATCAAGAATAAAATGTAATCAAATGAAAGAATAAAACAATTTTCTCTTTGGGCAAATCTTGAGCATCAAGTATAACAACATATATCTTTTACAAATTTCATACAAAAATTTATATTGTAAATAATATTTTTGAAATTTTAAATAATATTAATAAAACCTCTATTATAATTCTAATACACCACATTTACAAGAATAATTTTTTTAATATTTTTAAGTAAAGTAAAGCTACAATTTCTGTTCATTATTTTTCTATAATAAGCAATATTTATAATTGTTTTAAGTTAGCATGATAAAAATAAAATTCCTCCAGTAACAATTAAACGCGGGTAAAGATTATGATTTTAAGTGAATGAAAATGAAGAAAAGAAAATGAATTTTCGTGGAAGAATGAAATGCTTCCCCCCTCAATTTGAGCTCAATAATAAACACACATATATTTTACAAATTCATTCACAAATTTAAATTGTGAAAGCTTTTGAAATTTTAAATAACAGTTGGGCTGACATGTTCGTAGACTGACACATAGATGGAGCTACTAGTATTAAATACATATGATTTTTAGTTAGCCCTAATCTTCAAAAGACACGTGTAAAAATTTGACAGCTGTTGCACTATTAGTATGTGAGTTATAGCATAATTAGTGAAGCAACTTTTGTGAGTTTGAAAAAATGGATAAAAAGGAATTTCATGTGTTAATTAAAGCATTGCTTTTTGGAGAAAAAAAATACTATTGAAGTCAAGGCTTGGCTTGATAAACATTATTCGCAATTTGCACCTGGAAAATCAACCGTAGAGAAGTGGTTTGCTAAATTTAAACGAGGCGAAATGAGCACCGAGGCTGTTACCGATAAAAACATCAAAAAAGTCCACAAAATAATTTCTGATAACCGTAAAGTGAAGTCGATTGATATAGCTGAGACCCTAAAGATATATAATTAATGTGTTGGACATATCATGAATGAATATTTGGATATGCGAAAGCTCTGTTCAAAGTGGGTGCCGCGCGAGCTCACAATCGACCAAAAACAACAACGAATTGATGATTCTAAGCAGTGTTTGGACCTGTTCAATCTTAATAAACCCGAATTTTTGCGTCGATATGTGACAATGGATGAAACATGGCTCCATCATTTTACACCGGAGTCCAATCGAAGTCAACCGAGTGGACTGCACGCGATGAACACTAAAAATGCTATAACTCACATACTAATAGTGCCACAGCTGTCAAATTTATACATGTGTCTTTTGAAGGTTAAGGCTAAAAAAATAATATCTAATACTAGTAGCGCCGTCTATGTGTCAGCCTACGAACTTTTCAGTCCACCTGTTATTAATAAAACTTTTATTATACTTTTCCAATGCACCATATTAACATAATTGTAAAGTAAATTAAAGTTACTAATTCTGTTCATTATTTTTATGCAATAAGCAAAATTTAAAAATTTGTTAAATGGTATCTCGATAAAAATAAAATTATTCCACTAATATTTAAACGCAGGTAAAGAATATGATTTGAAATAAATGAAAATGAAATACGGTGGAAATATGAAATGCTTAAGCCCCCCTCCCCTCAAGCAAATGTTGAGCATCAAGTATAATGACATACGTCTTTTACAAATTTCATTCAAAAATTTAAATTTTAAATAATATTAAAACTATAAAT
Organism: Caerostris darwini; assembly: GCA_021605075.1. NCBI lineage: Eukaryota > Metazoa > Arthropoda > Arachnida > Araneae > Araneidae > Caerostris > Caerostris darwini. Next base: position 1,324,465 of record BPLQ01013881.1, on the reverse strand, counting down.
AATACCTTTTTTAATTTCAAATTTTAAATAATATTAAATATAAACCTTTATTATAACTCTCAAATATACCCCCTTAATATAAATAATTTTTTTTTAATACTTTACGTAAAATTAAGCTACAAATTCTATTCGTTATTTTCATGCAATAAGCAAAATTTATATATATTTTTAAATGTTATCTCGATAAAAAATAAAATTTCTCCAGTAACAGTTAAACGCAGATAAAGAATGTGATTTTAAGTGAATAAAAATGAAGAAAAGAAATAAAATACGCTGGAAGAATACGATGGAATAATAAATTAATAACAATCAATAATATTAAATGAATATTAACAATGAATATATTAATTGAATATTAACAATGAATAATTTTAAATAAATAATATTAAGTGAATAATATTAAGTGAATAATATTAAATGAATATTAACAATTAATAATATTAAATGATTAATAACGACGTCTGTACATTATTTTTATACAATAGGCAAAGTTTATAATTTTTTAAATATTATCTCCGTAAAAATAAAATTCCTTCACTAACAGTTAACAAAGATAAGGAATATGATTGTTAAATGAATGTAAATTAAGAAAAGAAAATGAAATTCGGTGGAAGAATGAAATACTTTCTCTCTCTCCCTCAAGCAAATCTTGAGCATCAAGTATAACGACATACGTCTTTTATGAATCTCTTGGACGATTTTGTTTGAAAATTCTCTGCGAAACCCGATATAAAATGACTTTTCGGCAGCAAGTAAAATGAGTCTCAACGATTTCATTCTTTAGCTTTAAATACAATTTTGAATTTCAAAGATGGAGAGAACATAAAATAAGTCATTGGAGTATCTGAGAATTTTTCCTCCGTATCGCTTCTTGCCTCCTCTAAGTTCGCGGGAAATGTTCTGTACTTTAAAAGAATATTTTAAATGTAAATTCGAACAAAACTTTTATGGTTTCCAAAAAAAAAAAAAAAGTAAAAATTTCCCCGTAAAGTCACGGTTAAAATGTAGGTCTCAGCTGTGTATGATGTGGAAGAATGCCGAAGATGATTGAAATAATGGCCCTGGTCGCATGTGGTTTGAATAATTTCCCATGCAAGGACATTTGTGCGAAAGTGAACAGTTTCGAATTTGTGTTTTCTTTTATTTGTGCTTTTATTTATGTGCATGGAAAAATGATTGAATGAAAATGATTTTTGATACCTGTATATATTTATCATGCAAGAGAATTTTTTCAACCAAAATTTTTTATTTATATTTTATTTCAAACAAATTCAATTTAAAGTATTTAAAAAGTTGAATGGGGCCTGGTGACAGAGTGACAAGCTCTCTGAGGCTTGGTGTCACAGGTTTCGACTTCGAGTCCCGGAGATTCCATGAATGTCTGTAGAGTTTCGAAATCCACTTTAAATCGCGAGTCCTTGTCTAATATGATTTTAGGGCGTAAAGCTTACAACCCTATTTCCGAAAATCTGTCAGCTGGCAGACGGCCTTGGACCACCATAGGGCTGTTGCGCCAATGAAGAAGAAAAGGTCGTGTAAAATGTAGGTCTCAGCTGTGTATGATGTGGAAGAATTTCGAATATGATTGAAATAATGGCCGTGGTCGCATGTGGTCTGAATAATTTCCCATGCAAGGACATTTGTGCGTTAAGTGAACGGTCTCGAATTTGTGTTTTCTTTTATCTGTGGGTTTATTTATGTGCATGGAAAAATGATTGTACGAAAATGATTTTTTGATACCTGATATAAGAGATTTTTCAACCAACAAATTATATTTTATTTCAATCAAATTAAATTTAAAATATTTAAAATGTTGAATAGGGTGTGGTGGCCGAGTGACTAGCGCTATGAGGCTCAGTGCTACAGGGTTCGAGTTTGGATGTTTGTAGTGGTTCGAAATCCACTTTAAACCGTAAGTCCCAGTCTAAAAGAACTTTTGGGAGTAGGGCTGACACCTTACCCCGTAAAAAGTAAAATATCTCCTGCCTCTAAATCAGCCAGTAGGCAAACGGCCTTGGCCTATCATGGGGCTGTTGCGCCAATGAAGAAGAAAAAGTTCAATATAATTAAAAAAGGACTTCATATATATTTAGTTTATAAATTTTCATTAATTAGTAAATTAGTTTATAATAAAATCGTAAATTAATGAGATATTTATATATATGTAAAATTAAGCATGTACATATTTGTTTTAAGGTGTAGTATAGTAAATGCATTGCTTTTTAAAACTGGTGCTTTATAAAGTGATAGAAACATAATAAAATAGATATTTATTTAACAATGTATTTTCTCAGTGAAAAATTATATATATATATATATATATGTAATATATTGTATAATTTGGTTTGTCGCTATGTCATTTTTTTGCATACTTTAGACTAATTGGAACGTGACCGACAGTGTAACGTGAATTCCGAACCACAAAAAACACCTATGCCGCCGCCAAGATTCGAACCAAATTGATACCAAAGGCCACAGCGCTAGACCATTGACCATCAAGTCGCTGTAATGCATAATAGAGTTATATAATTATCTTCATTCCATTAGTTTTTATTAGTTTTCTACCAAAAAATTAAATTAAATATCGGATATTATTATTAAATGTTATATTATGAGTTCTATTTAAGTAATCCTAACGGAATTTGGAATTTATTAAATTTTGCAATATTTTACAAATGTTGAAATAAAATTATTAAAGCATTCATCATTATAATCAAATTAAATTGTATTTATTTCCTGATGCAATAATTTTTATTAAACTTTTTGAAAAAATAAAGTCAACTAAGTTATATATCAAACATACATTGCAATTAAATTAAATATTATTTAATGAAGTAAAAAACATATATTTGATGAAAATATAATTTCCAGAAAATAAAATCAATTTATTTTTTTATATAAGTAAAAAATGAATCTTTTGGCAATTGTATCAAAATTTTGTAATTTATACAAATATTCATATTATAAATATATTATTGAACTTTATTCTGAAAATATCAAGTAAATCAAGTTAATATGAGTCAATATATTAATAAAGTCAAATTATATTATCTTTTAAAATTACAGATTTTTTTAATAAAAAAAAAAAAGGCAATAAAATATCTTATTCAATTACAAATAATACATTTTTATAATTCCATGTTAAACACAGTTTATTCAGTTTACGAACAAAAAGTTCATTTTATTCTGAAATCATTACACATTTTTTCTTAAACATCTTAAGGACTATTTTCCTGAAGGAAAATACTTTGATGACTGTAAACAAAAAAAAAATTCTTTTTTTAAAAATTTCTAAGGGGTAAAAAGGAAATGGTCGGGAGAAAATGAACCAATTGTCGAGAAAAGTATCGAAAAAGGACCAAACTGCAAGAATAAAAAAGAATCCTGAAAGATTTGGAACATTGTTTACGAGTGTTGGTTGTTTGTTTAATGGCCAAAAACTTGGAAAAAGCTGTCAAAGAAGAGATAGATTGGGGTCAAGTAACACAAGAAAAATAGACCCGGATTGCAACTAATGGCTTCAAAACCATGCAGTAAAAGGCTGGAAAAAAATTCTAAAAGATCGCAATGCTTTCAAAATAAAGAAGAAAAAGAAAAAAAAATGTGTCGTAGATATTGTTGGATAAGAAGTATATCGTTATTCGATATAGTTAAGAAGATGTTTGATCTTTTCTTTTAAAAGTAAATATGTTTCAATAAAACAACAACATTCATTCTCAAAATATTTTTCTTTGATTTAGCTTGTTAAAAATAATAATTCTTTTTTTTAAACTTTGGTGAAAAAAATAATAAAACAAAGGGTTCAAGGACATAGACTTAAATACCTGCACTGAAAAAAATAATGATGTTTACAATTGTTTAACAAAAAAAATAAAGATAAAATTGTAGTTAATAATGAAAAATATGTCTCGTACGTGTGATTTGATAATATCAATAATATAGGCGGATATATATAAGTGGTTATTTAATAAGCCATCAATTAAGTTTAATTATCATAAGAAAATGGGTCTATTGAAAGGATATTCAGATAAAAGAAAGCTCTTATTTTTTTGTTGATCTACATTAGAGCCAAAAAGTGATCAAATAGCCTTTTATAGAGTCTTCCTATCATTTTTGTATTTATTTTTTCCTCGATAATGATTTTTTTCTATCTTATAGATCTTGCAGCCATATGAACTTTTTCACGGGAACAACTCCAACAAAGTTAGAACAAGAAAAGATTTTTTTTTGTTCTAAAATAAATACCAATATAAATAGACCATATGGAATCGATTTCTTAATCATTCATTGTTACAAAATAATAATTTAGTAAGCAAAAAATGCTTACAACAACAAAAAAAATTATAAATTGGTAATCTTGGAATAATTGTTACTGATTGAAGTAAATCACATGTCATGTGTGATATTAAAGTGTATTAATATAGTATACATATTGCCTTGATCCTTTTTAAACACACACTTTTTCAGGCGTATGGTCTTGAAATAGCATGTTTGAAAATGTTTTATGAAATGTTATCATTTTTGAAATAGTTTATGTTGTGAAGTGTATGTTGAAAGGTGAATACAATTTATGTTGGGAAAATATCATAAAGTATATGGTGAAATGTGTATATAATATTTCTTGAAAAGTATCATAAAATATATGTTGAAAAGTATCATAAAGTATATGTTGAAATGTTTATAAAATATATGTTTTAGTATATGTTGAAATGTGTATATTATGTTGAAAAGTATCATAAAGTATATGTTGAAATGTTTATAAAATATATGTTGGAAAGTTTCATGAAGTATATGTTGAAATGTGTATATAATATGTGTAGAAAAGTATCATAAAGTATGTCTTGAAATGTTTATAAAATATATGTTGGAAAGTATCATGAAGTATATGTTGAAATGTATATATAATATGTGTAGAAGAGTATCATAAAGTATGTGTTGAAATGTGTATACAATATTAATATGCTTACAATATTAATATTTGTTCACGTTAAATCAACATTACAAATTATTATAATTTATTAACAGCAGTAATTGTGTCTAATTTCAATACATCTTTTTTATTAATAATAAAATGGTGTAAATTTTCAAGCATGATTACAAATATATAAATTAAAATTATATTAATAATCTTGTCATTACAATGAGATAATATACGGAATCTAATCTGAGCAAAACTAGATCCTGACGCAGTTAATTTATTATATATTTGTTTTTACTTCAACAAAAGGAAATAGCTATTACTTTCTTGTCGCTCTTATCTTTCTTGTCACGTCCATTATAACTGCTTTCTGAATAATAATTGCTTTTGAGGAAGTCTTATAATAACTTGCTTTGTCTCCAAAGTATTCCATTTCATTGATGGATAATTCGCAAGATATATTTTCTTTGTAAGTAAGTTATGATTTGAACTCAATTATGGCTTAAAATAATAGGATTTATTAACACTTTAATGGTTATTAAGAATTTTAAATATTTAATAAGGATTCTTCTTGCATTTCTGTGAAACAGACAATTATCAACTTAAATACATATAAGAATATCTTTATTAACTAGCATTGATAGAAATTTTGAATTATATCATTCGCTCATGTATATATACTAAAATGCTATAAAATATTTTGATCATTTCATAAGCAACAACTTTTTATCGGCTATTTTTTTTTATTCAATTACGTATACTATGAACTAAAATTCATAGAAATAATTCAGCTTTTTTAAAAATTATAATTTTATAAAATTCATAAATGTAAAATTTATTTTATTTACTGAATAAAAATAATAATTCCAGTATTTATCATTAGTAAATACAAATGATATTTTAACTTATGAAATAATGAGTAATATTTGTTAATTTTACGCTGAAATTTAAAATCTTTGATCATAGATTTATTTTCGTATTAAAATATTGCTAAAAAACAAGTGTATACCATTGATAATAAAATAGCAGGACATATCATTGATAAATCATTTGTTAAAAATATAAATATGCATTTATTACAAAACTCAGTCGCAATTATAATTTAAGTTATCCTCTGACTTGCTAAGCTAGTAACAAATGATAATATAAAATATATATAACTAAAATAACAATACTAATAAATATGATATCAGAAATTTTTGAGCTGAAAAATATTTTATAATTTAAAGATAATCTTCAAATGAAGTCATAATAACACTATATTGTATACCGATTTTTGAAAGTTTACAAGCCTTTTACACTTTATTATCCTACGTACAATATCGGAAAGATGAATTCATTAGAAGAAATTGAGTTTTAAATTACCGAATGAAATATTGCTCTTAATTTTTATAGCAATATTTAATAAACATGCATTCTTATATCAATATTTTTATATTCTCTTGATTCAGTGGTATTTGTTCTCAGTTTTAGAGCATTCAGGTTCGAATAGGTCCACTCACGTCAATTTTACTCATATGTCACGTATATATGTCCAGAAACTAAAAGATTCAATGGCCAATGTGACAGCAAACGTGTATGACTGCGACAACCCGATGTATTCGTGGAATTTGAACATGTATTCCATGTGACACTCAATTATAGACAGTTATTCCTAAAGGTCTGTTTTAAAATAATATATCATGCATCATTTTCAGTTGGAGGATTATATGTGGTATATATATATATATAAGCCGAATATGAAGACCTCCAACCAACAATAAATATAGATTTAAATCATAACGGGCAATAATTTCCCAATAAAAATATGGGTATAAAAATATAGATATCTTTATTAGAGCATTCATGCTCGAATATGGTCACTCACATCATTCTCACTCATATGTCACTTCAGAAACTAAAAGATTCAATAGCTAATGTGACAGCAAACGACTACCAGTTGCCGATTGTATCACAAATGTCAGATGGCTTCATGGGATTTGTACAAGTATTCTCCCAAGTGGCACACAGTTGTAGGCAGTTATTCCTAAAAGTCTGTTTGTAAAGTAAGCTATCACGCATCAATTTCTGTTGGATGATTATTTGTGGCATACGTACATAAGCGTAATATGAAGTCTTCCAATCTACAATAAACATAGATTTAAGTCCTAATGAGCAATAATTTCCCAATTAAAATGTAGATAAATATTTTAACAAGTCATCTATACCTATATAAGTCACAATAGTGCTTATTTTATTTATTTCGTTGTACTTTTATATACATACTTCATTTAAAAACATTTATTGAATATTCTATTTTATGTTATTCACTACACGCCAAATGGCGACTTAAATGCCAATGTGACAGCAAACGTGTAACACAATGACTGTCGGATGATTTTGTGGAATTTGTACAAGTATTCCCCCTTGTGGCACTCAAGTATAGGCAGTTATTCCTAAAAATCTGCTTGTAAAGTAATATATCCCGCATCATTGTTGTTGGATGATTATGTGTATATACATAAGCAGAATATGAAGTCTTCCAACCTATAATATAGATTTAAATCATAACGAGCAATAATTTCCCAATAAAAACATGGATAAACATTTTAGCAAGTCATCTATATACCAGTGAATGACAATAGTGATTGTCTTATTTATTGTATAGTATTTTTATATACTTTCTTCATTTAAAAATATTTATTGAATATTCTATTTTATGTTATACACTACTCGCCAAACGGTGCCTTAAAATTCGGCACATGGTGCCTTAAAATTCGGATAACAAATACTAGTCCCTGTGAAAGGAAGAGCCTTATAAATACATTTCTAAGGGTTATTATTTTTGTATAAATCTTCTCTGGTGAGCAAGCAAAAACAAATCCCAGTTCTTCACCGTTTTCTCCGTTCTGGTGTGGCCTGGCTTTGCTCGAAGGCGTTTTGATAGAAAAATACCTCCTCGGTTTTTGAAGAAGAAACTATTGACTTTGCCCCTGAGGTTTAAAGGAGACTTGGTGGGGAAATTATCTCCCCAGCGAGAAGGTGGTTGTATCTCGCGGAAACAACTCACTTTCTGAAGTATTCTCTTTAAGGGAAGCATTCTTTTAAAGCAGTTTCGGAGAAGCTTGTAGTGGACGTAAGAGCCTAAAAACGCAAACTTTCTAGAGGTCTTATGTATTATTCACGCTTCTATGTTTCTGTGTAAGAATTATCTGCAACCTCTTTTGGATTTCCTAAGTATTTTGCATTAACCATTCCTTATTTATTCAAAGTAAAATTTCCTAGTAGTACAATTAGTAGCATTCCAACGAGTGGAAAGTCTTAGGAAATCGGTGCAGTGTTTTTTTAAGATGCAAATATAAAATAATATGCTTTAATTGTAATCAACACCAAGCAAATAAAAATGTAAACATTAAATTTGATTAATCACGATCTTAAATGTATTCCTACTTACATGAAATCGTTATTTTATAAAATGGATACTTTAGGAAAAGGTTTTTAAAGAAACTGTTAAAATCATTTAAAATTATAAAATAAAAATAGTAGTAATAAAGTTCTTAATATATTATATTTTTATTTTTTTAATTATTATAAATTCAAATACTTCAAATATTTTGTAGAAAATTTTATTTTTTTCACTTTCATAGTTCAGGCTATGACATGCTTTGAACTCAGCAAAAATATATCAAATGTAGATCACAATTGTCTTATGGTTCCATCCATTCATCTATTAAAGAATTTAGATTATTCTGAACCCCATGCGAGTCCGGGTTAGCATAGCCCGCTGTATGTCGTAAAAGGCGACTAAAATGGGTATCCAATGCCTGGACGTATAACCGGGTGGAGTAATTCCAGACTTCCTCCTTTGGGTGCCCCATATCTTTGTGGTGCAAGGTTACGGACAGAAAAAAGCTGCACTTTTTGTCCTTTATCATGACTCATGCGGGTTCATGGATTTGTTCTTGATGTTGCTGTCAATCAAGTGGGATAAGAAACATCAACAACAGATTATTCTGTGCTACACTTATCACAGAGCTAAATGTATCAACCTATTTATTTATTTTGTTAAAAGTTACAAAATGTACATCAATACTGTAACAAAAATAAAAAACGTTTCTGTATATTTACTAAAAAATGTAATTTTGTTTTTAATATCTGATGAAAATATTTTTTTTTCAGGAGAGTGGGAAGATTATTACCATGTTATAACCGTATCCCCGTTATTTCGCATGACATTGCAAAGCAGTCGTAGTGACTACTCATTACCAGATGATATGTTGTAGAGGCCAGTCGTAGAATAGTCGTATAATTAATCGATGATATGTTGATAGTGATTCGTCACCTAATTAAACTTTAATCTTATAAAGTCCATAAGTAGAATAAATATTCCTAAGAGATTTTCTCATTATTTTTTTTTCTTAAGTTTATTAGCACTTTTCTTATAGCCTATTTACAATTCCATACATTATTAATTGTAAATATGTTTGTAATTGTTTTAATAACTGCTTTCAACATGATAGACCGTATAATGTACTAATTTAATAGGATCTGTTATTCCATATATTATTCAATAATAAATGGCTATTAAATACCAAATATTAAATATACAATTGATGGATGCTATGTTGATTGCAATTAGTCACTTAATGGAACCTCAATCTTATACACTCCATAAATGGAATACATATTCCAAAGTTATTTTTACATTGCTTCTTTTCTTAAACTGTAAATCACGTTGATTTAGCACATTTCTTAGAACCTATTTTCAAATCCATACAAATATTAGTTAGAAAATGCTTTTGATTGATTTAATAACTGCTTTAAACATGGTATACTGCATAATGTACTAATCCATTACTAAATATAATATTTATGTAGTAATACATAAACATTCATTCAATGACTTCATTCATTCCTATTCGTTCATTCATTAAATTCATTTCGATACAAATTCATTCCGATATGTTAAAGATTTACATTTATTAGATAATATAGGAAGCCATTTAGAAAAACATTAACAGAAGTCGAAATATTATTCAGCAGCTAATTTAAGAATTTATAAAGTGCTTAACTAAGTAACATGTTTATTAAATAGAAACTGTTTCGATCTAAAAATATCGTATATTGAATTTAAGGCTTTATGTGATTTAATGTAATGAAATGAAATATCATTTCTGTCAAGAAACACTTATAAAGGAGAGATTTCAATTAATTCCATCAAAATATTTGAATTCATTGAATTGTTTGAATTAGTGATCTGCGAACATAATACTTTTTATATTGCAGATATTCTCTAAATTTTCAAAGTAAATATTCATATTTATTTTAAACGCCTAAATAGAAAAATCTTTCATTTTATAAATGCTTTATATCTGAACACACTATCTTTAAATTATTATATTTCAACTTTTGGATTATTTTTGATCGTTTTAAGAAACAATTAGATTAAAGTTTTCATAATACGATTACAGAAACAGAAAGTAAATTTTAAAAAGTAAAAACTAAAACAAAGACACATAAATGAAATTCGTTGTTCCTTTTTTCTTTCAAAATACATATGTCTTAATTGTCTATTCTTTCCATTAGAAGAATTTTAAGAAAAAAAAAATATTTTAAAGAAAAAATTCACAAGGGACAAAATGACACAACTCAATATAAAAAATATAACACAATCTAGACCATCTTCTCAAAATGATTGATGAATTATAACTAAATACATTCTATCTTTAAATTATTATACTTCAACAGTTGGATTATTATTGTTGGTTCTACGAAATAATTAGATCTACGAAATAGTTTTCATAACATGATTAAAAAACTGAAAGTAAGTTTAAAAAAGTAAAAATGAAAACAAAGAGAAAACAAGTAATATAAAAAAAATTTGTAATGTCAATTCCTACTTTTTTTTCACTATATTGCAGAAATTTCTTTATAAATAATTTCCATTCATTTTTTTAACTTTATCTGGCGCCGTCTATTGGTAGATATATGCAACTTAAATCTAAAAAAAACTAAAATTAATTAATTAAATTTAATTACTGAATTAATGTTTGAAAAAAACTATATTAACATCAAGTGTCATCCACTACAAGTTCAAAAAAATGTTTTTGAATTGGAGTGGATGAATAAAAAGTATTTTATTAACGATTGAAAATTTGAACAATATATATATATATATAGGGAGAGTGTGAGCAAATAGACGGAATTGAAAAAGGAAATTCGTTGTTCCTTTTTCTTTAAAAATACACATAATATATCTTTAAAGAAAATGCTTTATATCTGAATACATTCCATCCTTACATTATTAGATTTCAACTTTTGGATTATTATTGTTAGTTCTAAGAAATAATTAGATTGAAGTTTTCATAACATGGTTAAAGAAATTGAAAGTAAGTTTTAAAAAGTGAAAACGAAATTCGTTGTTCCTTTTTCATTCGCAATACATACGTCTTAATTGTCTATTCTTTCCATTAGAAGAATTTGAAAAAAAGAAAAATATTTTAAAGAAAAAATCAGAAGACAAGGGAAAAAACGACACAAATCAATATAAAAAATATAACGCAATGTAGACTATCTTCTCAAATTGAATGATGAATTATATCTGAATATATTCCATCTTTAAATTGTTATATTTCGACTTCTGAATCATTATTGTTCGTTCTAAGAAATAATTAGATTGAAGTTTTCATAACATGGTTAAATAAAATGAAAGTCAGTTTTAAAAAGTAAAAACTGAAACAAAGACACAAAAATGAAACTCTCTGTTCTTTCTTCTTTAAAAATACATGTCTTAATTGTCTATTCTTTCCATTAGAAAAATTTAAGTAAAAAAATTCAGAAGGCAAAGGAAAAAACGACACAAATCAATATAAAAAATATTTATTTGTGTCTTTAAAGCAATCTAGACTATCTTCTCAAATTGAATGATGAATTATATCTGAACACATTCCATGTTTAAATTATTATATTTTTGGATTGGACTGTTGGACCAACTTTTGGATTATTATTGTTCGTTCTAAGAAATAATTAGATTGAAGTTTTCATAACATGGTTAAAGAAACTGAAAGTAAGTTTTAAAAAGTAAAAACGAAATTCGTTGTTCCTTTTCCATTCGTAATACATACGTCTTAATTGTCTACTCTTTCCATTAGAAGAATTTGAAAAAAAGAAAAACATTTTGAAGAAAAAAATCTGAAGACAAGGGAAAAAACGACACAAATCAATATAAAAAGTATAACGCAATCTAGACTATCTTCTCGAAATGAAAGAAAAATATGGAAGAAAGAAAGCAAAGAAACAGAAAACAGAATGTATTTTCTCGACGAAGTGCAAAGAAGAGTCTTCTCCATCGTATTTTATACACTATGAAATCATCTCCCTGGCGAGAGCGTGATTCTTAAGGGAAAAATGTTAATAAATAAAAAAAAGAATGCGGACTGAAAAAGCGAGAAGAAAAAAATAAAGAAAACGAAGTTGAAATAAAAGAAATTTCGTGGTGTGTCATCCCCAAAACGTGCGCAAAAGTACATTTCGTTAAGAAAAAGTGGGGAAACGGGATAAACCAATAGAAAAATGTAACTCAGCTTTTTCCGAGTTTCTTTCTATTCCCTTTTGTTACATTTTATTTTTGACTGCGAAGAACTTGGGGAAAAACTGATTTTCAAGAACTTCGACTTGTCGTAGAAATGAGAATGATTTATTTTATTTCCGTCAACTTCCTTTTTTTTTTCTTAAATTTTCTGGTAAAAAAAATAACATCGTCGTGATGAAAAAAAATCAGAAAAAGGATTAATTTTTACCTTGACATTACAGGCTGGAAAGTTTTTGTTGATGGCGCGTTGGATTTCCACATTAATGGAACTACGTTTGAAACTTGAGAAACTAACAGATTACTTCACATGTAGAGAACGGATGCGAAATATCCGTAGGTTGGAAAATCCTTTTACTGGTTTGCGGAACAGGGTGAATCCCAGATTTAAGTATTCTGCTGGGGTATTCTTATTAAATTGGCTTGCATAGAAAATTGCTTATTGTGCAATATCCACCCTTTGGTGCATCCTGGTATTGATACACTTGCTTCAGATATTTCATTGCAGTGGCTAGATCCTTACGCTAGAAAGATCTGCTTGTGTTTAGCTTAGAAGGGGTCGGAAGTGTGTAAGCCTATTCCTCCATCAGCTGTCTGACAATCTATGAATCAATATCTCATCAATGTATGCATTATCAGTGTAACATATATGTATGTGCCCGTCAGATGTCTGATCAATGTATCATATGAGAATGTGTCATCAAGTGTATGATCAATGTATCATAGTATGTGCATGTGTCATCAGATGTTTGATCAATGTATCATAAATGAATGTGTCATCAGATATCTGATCAATGTATCATATGTATCATCAGATGTCTGATCAATATTTCATATGTGTCATCAGATGTCTGATCAATGCATCATATGTGTCATCAGATGGCTGATCAATGTATCATGTGTCATCAGATGGCTCATCAATGTATCATATATGTATGCGCTATCATATAACTGATCAATGTAACATATATGTATGTGTCATCAAATGACTGATCAATGTAACATATCTGTATGTGCCATCAGATGTCTGATCAATGTATCATATATGTATGGACCGTCAGTTTCTGATCAATATATCATATAATTTTCTGCACAATTTGTATGTATACAGATCGTCTTAATCAATTCATTGTAGTTAAAGCTGAAACTGAATTTTTGCTGAATTCCAAATAATATCAAGTATTTCTTATATCAGAAAATTTCTCGAAGAGTAGGGAACTGGGTGTAAATATTAAGGTGCCATGCTTATGGGGATGTTCATACCAAATTGTAGTGGCCCAATGTAGGGTCAGCAAAAATAGTCACCATATCACAAAATGAACAACACTGAATCTGCTGTATATCTTCCATTCTAATAGAGAATAACAAATAGTTAATTATTTAGTATTCGAAAACAATAGAAAGTTTTGGAAAAAATTCCCATTATGAAGAAATAAATTATGTAAAAAATTGCTTAAAGAGGATTTTGCGACAATGAAGGTCTTACTGAATTAAATAATTAAATTGAAATAAAATACATCTGATCAACTGCAATATAATTATTTTAAGGGCCAATTACGTGTAATTTTAGACTTAAGACGAATAATTAGCAATATCAAATATATCATTCATTATATTTGTAAAAAAACGTTGTTTTTTATTGATTAAAATCATTATAATGGTTTCCAAAGCAGTTAAATAGCGAAAAGCCTTTTTTTTAAGGAAATAACATACTTGCGACTCAAAAAAAAGCCTAGACGTTTTTTCAAGATACATCTTGTAAAAAGTCAATTAAACTAATTAAACCTCCAAACGTGCCTGATAAAAGAAAACGTTAATCAACTTCCTAATTTAAAAACTATTTTATTCCATTTTTACTCTTCAAATTTACTGGGAAAAAGGAAAAATGCTATTTTATCTTATTTTATTGGATTTTTTTTTTCTTCTTGAAACAATGCCAGATTCGATGTTTATTGGAAGATGATTGAGTTGTTTACTTTCCAATAATGGTTTATAAAACATAAATTCAATCATAAATTGAATGACTAGTTTTATTTTTATGATAGATTATGCCGAAACTTACATTTTTATTTCTCTCGATCTTAAATCTTGTTTAAAATTTAGAAAATTGAGGTTTACTCAAACTAAAAACCGGACTGAAATAATCATATGGAAGTCATAAATAAATGAAGGAGAAGCAATTAAACTAACTTTTAAAAATATTATCACGAATACTATAATATTTTTCTACAAACACTTTAATTGAATATAGCACTTTATTTGTTAAATAGTCTTAAATAACAATTTAGATGACAAAAAGCTTTTTATATAAAGAAATAGAAAATTAATTTTATTATAAAGAAATTAAATGCCTCTTTTTTCAAAAATTTCTATTTATTCATATTAATGGTTAGCTTACAATTCTGAATATTATAAGCTAACCATTTATATAAATTAACTATGAATATTAACCATTAATATGAATGTTAGTTTGCTCGTTTAGTAGTTTAAAACGTTCATAAATACATGTTTAAAAAATACCTAATGTACAAATTAAAAAATATATAGAGATATTATTGTTAAATATAAATTAAACTTTGTTTCAATATTTACAATCATTTAACAATTTAAAAATTTAAATGATCTAATTATTTATAAAGTTGTATATAGAAATGATCTTATTCAATCAGAGATCTTATAATTATTTTAATTAAATATTTTCAATAAGATATAAAATTTTTAAATAATTGCAAGTTTCATTTACAGAATCTTTATAAATGATACTGAGGATTAACACAAAAATATTGGACTCCGTTAAATTAAATAATAAAATTATTTTTAAGCACTTTTTAACATCCAATAAACTATATTGTTTATAAATATTTTAAATAAAATATAAAATTTGTAAATAATTGCAAGTTTCATTTACAGAATCTTTATAAATGATACTGAGGATTAACACAAAAATATTGGACTCCGTTAAACTAAATAATAAAATTATTTTTAAGCACTTTTTAATATCCAATAAGCTATATTGCTCATAATACAATTAAATAAAATATATTTATGTTTATATACGCTCATATAAGAGTTTTCAGATTACGGCCATTGATTTAAACATACTAGCCATAACTATTATTGACAACTAACTTCCAAATATCGATCTAATTATAATTAATTGCCCGTAGAAAATATTTGCAGAAAACGCCATCTCCACTCTTGCTTCCCCTAATTCCAAGGGTCCATAAAATCCCACATTAGCCGAGTGGCCGTCTACCGATACACCACTTCACCAGATAAGAGTATTCATTCGACTAAGTTGTACAGCAAAGATGAACCTGGCTACTTGTATCTCCATAGCAATTACTGTGCTAATACAGGACAAGTTTCGCATTTGGAGTAGGATATTTATCTCCAGGCCGGAGGATATGTGCACTTAGCAGAATTGAACTGACTGAGCACCAAAACCCCCTTTCGGACTAGGAAACCCGTACACTTCAGATCGCAGGTAAACAAACAGACAATGCCCCGTACTAGAGTTGAGAGCCAGTATTGAATTATTGATGGGGGTGTAGTGAAATGTGGCCTACTAGACTGGTGCTTCGCCCAGACACGGACTAGTAGACAAAGCAAGTAGTTGCATATGGATATGAAGTTCTTAAACACCGAAGAGTTGGATCGCCACAGGAATACCAATTGTTCTTTGGGGAAAATGAGTCCACACGTTAGGCTCAGTAAGAAAAGTCTTTTAAATAAATAAATAAATACACGTAAAATAATAACAGAAAGTAATAGTGATATAACGTCAGTATTATTGGATAATATATATTTTTTTTTACAAAATCAATGGATGAATGACTTTTTGAAAACTTTTTAAGCTATAAATTATATGGGTTTACGAGTTATTTTATGTAGATCATATAAATTTATAAGAGAACTTAGCAATTAAATATGTATACTTTAAAGAAAACTTATTTTATATTTTAATGCTCAATAAAAATTATACTTCTTTATCTATGCCTAAATAAATTTAAACTTAAACATACATAACTAACAGATGAATAAATAGTAATTTTGGAGGCGTTTCTTAAAATTATTAAATGCATTCAAATTGGTTAAAACAATTAAGTTAAATTCTGTTTTTGTATTGAAATCTGGTGTATATATATATCAAAATAGGTTAATTAAACACAATTATAAAAAAATATTTACTTGAATGTAAATAAATAATATCATGTAAATTTGAACAAAACAATTAATAATTATTTAAGATACATAATTAAACAATTTTTAATTATGTGTCTTAAATATTTTATTTGAGGCTTGATGGCCGAGTGACTAGCTCTCAGGTGCTCGGTGCCACATGTTTAGGGTTCCAGTACTGGAGGTCCCATGGATGTTTCTAGTAGTTCGGAATCTACCTTAGATAGATTCTGTTTTTGTAAGCATTGTTTTGCAGTTAATTATAAATAATATATGCAGACATATAAAATAAGTATGTATTAAAAAAATCCAGTACATATATTAAAATGTTTTAATTAAACAAAATTATAAAAAATATTGTGTGAACTTTAATGAATATTTTTATGCAAATTTGAGCAAAATAATTATTTGCGCTCTTTTAATTTTGTGTTTTAAACATTTTACTTGAGGCTTGATGGCTGAGTGACTAGCTCTCAGGCGCTCGGTGCCACATGTTTAATATTTGAGTACCGGCGGTACAATGGATATTTATAGTGGTTTGGAATCCACTTTAAATTATAGGTGACGGTTAATATGACTGTTGAGCGCAGGGCTAACATATCTACTCATTAAAAAAAATATATCTTCTGTTCAAAATCTGCCAGTAGTCAGATGGCCTTTTACCCATCCAAGCCTTGGCCCACCATAAGGCTGTTCGGCCAATGAAGAGAAAGAAATATTTTGTTAAACTTTATACTATTACATTATAACGATAACTCAACACTAACTAAATACTTTTTTAATAAGAATAAAATGAAATATTACTCAAAGTCTATGAAATGTATCCTTTATGTAATTAGTATCAAATTTGTACTGCTTATCCAATTGCAAAACAAAAAAAACATTATTTATGTTTCAATGATTAACTGTATTTTAATTAAATCGGTATTTTGATAAATGTAATTATACAAAAGATAATTTCCACTAATTGTAATACTTCAGAATAAAACTATTTTATTTTATCAGACATTCCTTTTGTTTTTCTTTAAGACGAGATGAAAAAAATATCCCTTTTCTTTAGTACATTCCCTTGGGTAATATTTTTTGTGTGTATGTTTTTCTACTTGTGCCTATCTCAAGCATCTTATAGCATGTGTAGTATTGATGGGAATTGATTTTTTGCTTTTTTCGTTCTTTTCGTTGTACGCAATGTTATTTCTAATGAAACATTCCTTTCATTTAATCTCGGAACAAGAGTTTTTTAAATGATTTCTTCGTATTGTTCCTCGATCTTTATTTCCTTTCAAAAAAACACTTTTGTCCTTTCTTCAACTCAAAGAATAACAAAGGCACCACTTGTATATTGAATGAGCAGATAAAGTGCCAGTATTTTACTTTTGTCGTCATCCAGGAAATAATAGCAATCTCTCCTTGTAATGCTTGATAGCTTAATGTACGTACATATATTGGTAATACGTTTTGAAATTTAATGTTGTTTTTTTCCTAGTTAATTTTACGAGCTCCAAAAACATTTAGTATTTGGATAAAATAAAAGTTATATTCACATTTGTTTTGGAAAGGATTTCCTATTATTACATTATGGAACTAAACTCAATGCAAAGTTGTGCAATTGCAACTAATATATGATACATTGTAATTTAATAGAAAATTATTTATTTACATTCAACAAACAAGAGCCAGATCGCCGAGTGGTTAGTGCTCTGGCTATCGGTACCGCAGGTTTCGGGTTCGAGTCCCGGGGTGCCATGGATGTTTGTAGTGGTTCGTAAGCCACTTTAAATCGTAAGTGGCGGTCTAATATGACTGCTGGAAGCAGGGTGGATGACCCTACCCTGTAAAAAGACATCTCATGGCTCGAATTCTGCCAGTAGGCGCACTATGGGGTTGTTGCACACATGATGAAGAAATACTTTACTTAACTTTAGACATTTGATCCCTTGTATTATAACAATAACCCTTTAAATACTTTTTAATAAGATTATGTAATTAAATTCAAACTTCTACTGCTTATCCAATTGTAAAAAAATAACTTTATTTATGTTTCTTTGATAATTCATTCTATTTTTTAATTGAATCGGAATTTTGATAAGTGTAAATAATACAAAAATAATTTCTACTAATTTTAATACTTCAGAATAAGACTATTTTATACTATCAGCCATTCCTTTTGTTTTTCTTTAAGACGAGATGAAAAAAATATCCCTTTTCTTTAGTACATTCCCTTGGGTAATATTTTTTGTGTGTATGTTTTTCTACTCGTGCCTATCTCAAGCATCTTACAGCATGTGTAGTATTGATGGGAATTGATTTTTTGCTTTTGTCGTTCTTTTCGTTGTACGCAATGTTATTTCTAATGAAACATTCCTTTCATTTAATCTTGGGACAAGAGTTTTTTAAATGATTTCTTCGTATTGTTCCTCGATCTTTATTTCCTTTCAAAAAAACACTTTTGTCCTTTCTTCAACTCAAAGAATAACAAAGGCACCACTTGTATATTGAATGAGCAGATAAAGTGCCAGTATTTTACTTTTGTCGTCATTCAGGAAATAATAGCAACCTTTTCTTGTAATGCTTGATAGCTTAATGTGCGTATATATATTTGTAATACGTTTTGAAATTTTATGTTTTTTTCTTGTTAATTTTACGAGCTCCAAAGATATTTAATGTTTGAATATAATAAAAGTTATGTTCTCATTTATTTTGGAAAGGATTCCCTCATATCACATTATCGAACTAAATCCAACGCAAATTTCTAATCTTATGAGGAAAGAAATTACAACTAACATATATTAAATTTAAATTTAATAGAAAATTATTAATTTTCATTCAACAAACATTAGCTAGATGGCCGAGTGGTTAGTGTTCTGGTTCTAGGTACCATAGGTTTCGGGTTCAAGTCCCTGCGGTGCTATGGATGCTTGTAGTGGTTCGGAATCCACTTTAAATTGTAGGTCTCGTTCTAATAGGATTTTATTGGATTGAGCGCAGGGCTGAGAATCTTAACCCTCAAAAAGAAAAAACATCTCCGGACTCGAAATCTGCCGGTAGGCAGATGACCTTGGACCACCATAAGGCTGTTGGACCAATGAAGAAGAAGACATATTCAGTTAAACGTTAGACCCTTACATTAAAACAATAACTCTTTAAATACGTTTTTTAATAAGAATAAAATGTTACTCACAGTCAATAAAATGTATCCCTTATGTAATATTCAAATTTCTAATGTTCATCCAATTGTAAAAAAGTAACATTATATATGTTTCATTGATAATTCATTCTATTTTTTAATTGAATCGGAATTTTGATAAGTGTAAATAATACAAAAATAATTTCTACTAATTTTAATACTTTCAGAATAAGACTATTTTATACTATCAGCCATTCCTTTTGTTTTTCTTTAAGACGAGATGAAAAAAATATCCCTTTTCTTTAGTACCTTCCCTTGGGTCATATTTTTTGTGTGTATGTTTTTCTACTTGTGCCTATCTCAAGCATCTTACAGCATGTGTAGTATTGATGGGAATTGATTTTTTGCTTTTGTCGTTCTTTTCGTTGTACGCAATGTTATTTCTAATGAAACATTCCTTTCATTTAATCTTGGGACAAGAGTTTTTTAAATGATTTTCTTCGTATTGTTCCTCGATCTTTATTTCCTTTCAAAAAAACACTTTTGTCCTTTCTTCAACTCAAAGAATAACAAAGGCACCACTTGTATATTGAATGAGCAGATAAAGTGCCAGTATTTTACTTTTTGTCGTCATCCAGGAAATAATAGCAATCTTTTCTTGTAATGCTTGATAGCGTAATGTATATGGATCTGCAATACGTTTTGAAATTTTATGTTTTTTTTCTTGTTAATTTTACGAGTTCCAAAGATATTTAGTGTTTGGATATAATAAAAGCTACTATGTTCACATTTATTTTGGAAAGAATTTCCACATATTATATTATCGAACTAAACTCAATGCAAATTTGTAATCGTATGAGAAAAGAAATTACAACTAACATATATTAATTTTAACTTTAATAGAAAATTATTAATTTTCGTTCAACGAACAGGAGCCAGATGGCCGAGTGGTTAGTGTTCTGATTCTCGGTACCATAGGTTTCGGGTTCGAGTCCCGGCGGTGCCATGGAGGTTTGTAGTGGCTGGGAATTCACTTTAAATTGTAAGTCTCTATCTAATAGGATTTTATTGGATTGAGCGCAGGACTGACAACCCACCCCTTAAAAAGAAAAACATCTCCTATCTCAAAATCTGCCAGTAGGCAGAAGACCTTGGCCCACCATGGGGCTATTGCGCCAATAAAGAAGAAGAATTTTTTACTTATCATTATACCCTGGATTCTTTGATTTATAACAATAGCTCACTAAATATCTTTTTAATAAATATAAAATGTTACATACAGCCGATAAAAAGTATCCTTTATGTAATTAATTAGATTCAAATTTCTACTGCTTATCCAATTGTAAAAAAATAACATTATTTATGTTTCATTGATAATTCATTCTATTTTTTAATTGAATCGGAATTTTGATAAGTGTAAATAATACAAAAGATAATTTCTACTAATTTTAATACTTCAGAACAAAACTATTTTATATTATCAGCCATTCCTTTTGTTTTTCTTTAAGACGAGATGAAAAAAATATCCTTTTCTTTAGTATATTCCCTTGGGTAATATTTTTTGTGTGTATGTTTTTCTACTTGTGCCTATCTCAAGCATCTTACAGCATGTGTAGTATTGATGGGAATTGATTTTTTGCTTTTGTCTTTCTTTCCTTTGCAATGTTATTTCTAATGAAACACTCCTTTCATTTAATCTTGGAACAAGAGTTTTTTAAATAATTTTTTCGTATTGTTCCTCGATCTTTATTTCCTTTCAAAAAATACTTCTGGCCCTTCTTCGACTCAAAGAATAACAAAGGCACCACTTGTATATTGAATGAGCAGATAAAGTGCCGTTATTTTACTTTTGTCGTCATTCAGGAAATAATAGTAATCTTTTCTTGTAATGCTTGATAGCTTAATGTACTACTGTGTCCAAAAAGTAAGACCAGTTATTTTTTTTTCAAAAACCCCTTTATTCATTCTTCCAAATTTATTTCATCGCCTTCAAAGTAGTCCCTTCCTGACACAATGCACTTATGCCAACTTTTTTTCCAATCCGCAATGCATGCTAAAAAGTCATCGGCAAGGATGGACTTCAAAGCGCGCGGTGATTCAAGTTGGATCTCTTCATTCGACCCAAAACGGTGTCCCCGGAGTGGTCTTCTGAGTTTAAGAAATAGCTAGAAGTCGCATGGTGTGAACACGGTGGTTGTGGAATGATATGGATTTCACATTTAGCGAAAAAGTCCAGAAGAATCAATGCAGTGTTAGCTGGCTTATTTAGTTTTTCGGTACCAATCGAGATTTGATGCTTTTGAGGCCCATAATGGAATTCATCGATCCTTTTGAAATTCCAACATTATGAGCAAGGTCTCTAATTGTAAATCGACGGTTTGCAAGCTCCAAATCTTTAATTTTATGATGTGAGTTTCGTCGGTTGAGGTTGATGGTCGCGAAGAAGTCTCTTCGTCATCAACGCGTTCTCTGCCTTCTTTGAACTGTTAGCTTGATCATAATGTCACGAAAATTATGTAACTGTTTACTTGATAAAAATACAAATTTTTGAGTGACAAATTGGATTAGGAGTTAAAATATAATCATATATTTTCTTATTCATAAGGAAATGAAGATTATTTCAACTGAAATAAAAGCAAATGTCTGTATTAAAATAATATTAAAATATTTTTGCAATTTATTTCAATATAATTCTTATTTGAACATGAATTTTAGTATACTTATATTAAATATATTTTTTTTTCTTGTGTATTAATAAAACCATAAATAAATTCGTGGAACTATAGATGACAGTATATTTTGGGAAAACATTTCAACTATTGGAATATGCATTGTTGTATAATGTTTCATTTCCACAGTATCGTAATGTTTTAAAAATAGAATATCAACGAATTTTATGCTAAACATTTTTCGTATAATTAATAAATTTATATGCAATATATTAGAATCTCGATAAAAATTTTAGCAAGCTTTTCTAGTTTTACTTCTTATCGCTCTTATTTTCTATCGTTCTATAATTTTCAGATAAAAATTAACATCCTAAAAGTACTTTTAAGGACCTTGAGTCCATAAAATTATCCCTTTAAATAAATTAACTTTCGATAATAATTTTAAATCTGGTCATTAAGAGAAACAAAGAATTTTCATTTTAAAAACGGAACATTTACGAAGATTTTTCTCCATCAATATATAAACCATTTTAGTAACATTTAGAAAAAAGACCTTATATCGATGTTTTTTATAACAACGTATATGTCCATTAATTCAGAAATAATTTATGTGATTTTCATCAGAGGACAATGTTTTATTGATATCTAGCTTTATCACAGTTTTTTATTCTTTTAATAATGAAGTTCCAATATAATATGAAATAGAGGCTAGAGTATAGAATTTATGATAAATATTGTTTTAATATATTAATCGAAATGTTTTATGTGAAATCCATTTTTCCATGATATTGCGATATATTATACATATCAATAAAATTTTATTATTATTAAATTATTACCAACAATTTACTATTGAAATATGTGTATAGTAGGCTATTGCTAATCTTTATATTGATAATATGTTTATTAATATCAAATTTTTCACATACGTTCTCAAGTAAAATTTTTAAAAATTTTTTATAGCAATTAAAGAATGAAAAGAAATGGTTAGAAAGGGGAAAAGCTTTTTAATCTAATTTCAATTGAAACAATTTCTGCATACCTCATTTCCAAACGAATTCTTTCAAAAATTCAGAATTGCATTTAAAATTAGTTTTATTATTTTTTTTTCTTTATTTTGTCATTTTTTTATAATCCGGTTAAAAAAATTGCAAAATTATATATAAAATTTCTGTTCGCAAAAGCTTCATTAATACATTTATTTAAATACATGCTTCCAATTCTGTATATCTATATCTCGATTTTATTTTTATTATATTAGTGATTGAACCTAATTAGCCCAAAGAATGCACAAAGTGACCGTAGATGACAAATCAGCGACAAATCAAACCACTGATTAAAATTTTGATTTTTTTAATATACATTATACGAGGGCTATGTTGAAAGTAAAATGTTTACCCTGTCAATAAAGAGTAGGTCGTGTATTGCGAAGAATAAATGAACATAGCTATGAAATGCGACGTATGACATTTGCCAATGTATCACTCTAATAGCAGCTGAAAATGTCGACTTTTATTGCCTTTATTACAAATTGGGAGTATATGTGATTAAGATTTTCAACTCATGAAAATTAAAATAAGTGGCTTTGGACACTATACTTAATGCATGTATTGTGTTGTGTTTTGTTTATCTCCGGAAATCTCGGCACACACACGAATCTACGCTGGCATGCGTACAGTCCATATCTTGTTCCGAGCAAATACCATCTTTCTTTTACATCAAAAAATTGCCGAGAAACCCTACGGTGTCACATGCTGGATCCTATCTGAGGCACAATTATTCGGGAATACGAATGTTAGCATAGTAAAAAAATGTTAATGTACATCTGGTATTTCAAGATCTCTGATGATGGTGATGAATATGTTGAAATGTATCTTAACAATTATTATACCTGTGTCAATAAATGTTTCCATATAATTACCTTTTTCTTTAGCTTACAGGTTTTGATAACATACTTTCTATGTATAATTTCTACTAATGTGTATACCATATACTATATGTACACTTATGGGTTTTTGTTTTTTTTTTAAATTGCATCCTACATAAATCTGTTTACTCAATGCTATTTTTAAATAATCGAAAAAATTTCACAATGAATAAAATTAATAATTATTTACTAGTATAACGCAAATTTTTTGATATTTAGAACGATGGCATCAAAAGAAAAATTAAAGCATTTTATTTCATTAATTGCAAACTTTTGTCAATCTACTAACAATCGAAAATGTTTCATAAATCAAAATAATACTTATACGTTTCAATTTATTAGTAGTAAATATTGTACTTGATATAAATCTTTTGCCTGGACTTATGCATATTAAACATAAACAAAAATGAAGTATATTATGCATTTCATTAAACTAAATGCAACTCATTAAACTAACATCGTTTTTGTAAAAAGATAATAGGCAAACAGAATTATATAAACCATATTTTTACGTAATAAATATATTGCGAAAGCAAATATTTTCAAACTGTATGTATTTTTATCACATTAAAATTATAAATATTCAATTTATCAAGTTTCACCTAAAATTATAACCACCCTACTAGTTTACGAAAACTTCAATTTCTTTTTTAAATCACTAAATAACTTTTATGATTTATAGAAGAAGAATGGAAAAATTAAATACAAATATCAACACATTTTTATTAAACTGGGCAAATTTCCAGAAAACATTTACGAGCCTCTATTGTTATATGCTCCATAAATTTCATGGTAGTTTTAGAGCTACAAATATTGTGGAATACTTCATTTCAGTTTATTTTGGTAATTGACAAAACTCACGCAATAATAAACAACTCATGCACTAAGCTACTCTAGGTCGCAATAGACTGTTGGCTAGGATTATTTGATTTATAAAGTTTTATTTCTTTTATTATTATTGCGTGTAATCCATTTTGACTCTTATTACACAAGATGATTATGAAAGAGGACTAGTATTCAGCTTGCCATGTTTTGACATTTTGAAACTTTTATAGTTAGATAATTTGGATGAGAGGATTTTAGGGATTTTGAATTAGAAGATTAGAATTTGAGTTTTGGACTAGAGGAAGAAAGTGATTCATGTTTTGTCATTTTAATACTGTTTATAATTATGTAATTTGGATTTTTCCCTTTTATATCCAATTGCATTTTAGACATTCTTTTCCCCGTTATATTTTAAAGATTTTTATTCCAACTACATGTTAGCCCATATTTTCCACACTATATTTTTTTAAATTTTTATTCCAACAACATTTTAGCCATTTTTTCCACATTATATTTTAAAGATTTTTATTCCAACTGCATTTTAGACATTTTTCCCCACTATATTTATAAAGATTTTTATTTCAACTACATTTTAGTCATTTTTCGCCACTATATTACAACTACATTTTAGCTGTTTTATATCCAAAAGAAATCCCCCTATTATGCAATTTAATAACTTTGTATGATTCATCTCATAGAAGTAATGTGCACGGATAATGTACAGAACCAAGGTTTACGTACATTATAGAAATGAGGATATTCAATGGTGAATCTATAAGTTGGGATTTTTTCTGTTGGCTTTTACCTCATGCGATATCAAAAACAGTTTAATTACCCTAAAATATCCCTTCTAAGGCTTTATCGTCCCCATTATCGTCCATTGATGAATTACTCGTGAAATACATTATGTAATAAGAATTCAACCAATGCACACAAAAAAATAATTAAAAATAGAATATCATTTTTTTTCTAAATAATATGTTTCTAATTTCATTTTAAAAGACTAAATAATTAATATGATTTTCAAAATAAAGGCTAGATTGAAAATCTATGCCTTTGTTTCCAAGGAAATTTTAATTCAACTCGAAGTCTTTTCAAAATCCATTTATGAGCCTCTTTCGTTATGGTATGCGACCTAAAATCCCACGGGAGTTTCAGTGACTTGAAATCAGTCTAGTCCGGTGATTGATAAGGCTCACGCAACACACCAAGAGACTCTAGGACACGACTATTAACCCTAGGGAGCACAATTAAATTGTTACGAAGGTGATTTCGTCAAGGCTTGCTTTTCGACGTCAAGGGCATTTGTTTAAAAATGATCGTCAAAATGACTCCACCCTTTTCATTCTGTTCTTTTGCATAATTTTGGCATTTTAACATTGCTTTTGATGAGATAGTTTGAATTTTAGCAATAAAAATTGTTGCCTTTTTATAAAGGTTTGGCGTTTTAACATACTGTACGGCAAGATAATTTGAATTTTAGCTTTTAGAAAATTGATACTTTCAAGTATGTACGTGCAGTGAAGCGAATTACCCTTAATTAAATTCTATATGTATGACAAATTATACTATAGTTTTAACTGCTTAAAAAACATATGTATAAAATAGAAAAAAAAAATGCATGACGTGCTTTTACTAAACCTGTAGTTATTTCACTTTCCTGCATTTAACATGAAGCTAATGTCTTGAACATATATTATATTATGACGTGACGTGAAATAATTGGTTAAAAATATGTTATCTTTTATCATTGCAATGTTAAACTTTTCTACTAAGTAACTGTTTTGCTTTTAGCTTATCAAAAACAATGTAAAGTATTTCTAAAATATTTCTTCTGAATTCAAATGTTAAATTTTTAGGAATTTTTTAATCATAGATGCATTTATTATTAAATAACATTAATTTTTAATTATAACATTTTGTTAATACTGTTTCTTAAGATGCAAAATCGTCTTATTTTTATTAAATAAGATAAATTTATTTAAAAGGTTTATTTAATCACTCTTTTATTTCATGATATATTTTATTACAACTATTAACTACATTAAATCAAATATAATATTTATTTCTAAAAAATAGGAATAAAAGTCCTTAACTCTCATCGCAAAGATTAAAATAAAAATAATATTTTTTATATTATTTAAATTTTACTTCCAACAAATTGAATCAAATTAAATTAAATTAATTCTGAAATATTCTATTTTAAACATTCAGTTAAAAGAATATTTTTGTTCATAAATCTCGAAAAGATATAGTTAGTTACTACAGAAGCTAATGTTAAATTATTCTCTAAATTAAGAAAATTTATGTAAGGATCTTTTTCTTTTAAACAGCACAAATCAAAATGTTTGGATTTCATAAGTAAGAAATACGTAATAATTATTTCAATTCAGTAATAAAATAATTTTAGAATTAGTGTAATGCATATTATGAATAGGAAGAAAAGCGATAGTGTAAATTTGCAAATTTGTAGATATTATTGCTGTTCGGTTTTAGTAAAATATCTTGTTTATAAAAAAATCTATTCAAAATAAATATAGTATAAATTCTTGTATCCCAAACGCTATGTAAAACAATAAGAGAAAAGTATTGTTTTCGTAGGTATTTTTAGCGCTGGTTCAAATATTCTTTCAACCTGGGTTTATGTATTCCTCACATGGTGCTACTTGAGCCATAAAGTAAAACAAAAAGTAAAAAATTATTAAACAAAAAAATAATTTGTAATAATATTATATTTTTTTTTCTAAAACTGACTGAAAATAAAAGTGTTTTTTTTTTTTACTATAATTCATTTTGTACAAATTAAAATGGAAATTTAAAAAGTGGCTCAACTGTCCTAACCTCCATCATAAATGCAAATACAACCATCAATTGCAGTTCAAATATTGAGCTATTTAATAAAATTATTTCAGCATTAATTCCAATAAATTTAATAAAATTATTTCAACATAATTCCAATATATTCAATAAAATTATTTCAACATTAATTCCAATAAATTTAATAAAATAATTATTTCAACATTAATTCCAATAAATTTAATAAAATAATTACTTCAACATTAATTCCAATAAATTAAAAAAAATACGTTTGACTTTAACATTATTTATTCAAAGAATAAAATTAGCTGCATATTGCGAAACACACAAAAATTCTGACGAAGATTTAACAATCTTCCAACTCTTCCTGCCAAAAAATATCAACAATATTAACATTCAACATTAATTCCAATAAACTTAATAAAATTATTTCAACATAAATTCTAATAAATTTAATAAAATTATTTCAACATTAATTCTAATAAATTTAATAAAATTATTTCAACATTAATTCCAATAAATTTAATAAAGTTATTTCAACATAAATTCCAATAAATTTAATAAAATTATTTCAACATTAATTCCAATAAATTTAATAAAATTATTTCAACATTAATTCCAATAAATTAAAAAAAAAATACGTTTGACTTTCTATTTAATTCAAGGCATAAAATTAGCTGCATATTGCAAAACACACAAAATTTGTGATGAAGATTCAACAATCTTCCAACTATTCCAGCAAGACAATATCAACAATATTAAAATTCAACATTAATTTCAATACATTAAATAAAAATTATTTCAGCAATAATTCCGATAATTTTAGTAAAATTATTTCAGCAATAATTCCAATAAATTTAATAAAATTATTTCAACATTTCCAATAAATGAAATAAAAATTATTTCAACATTAATTCCAATAAGTTTAGTATAATTATTTCAGCAATAATTCCAATAAATTTAATAAAATTATTTCAGCATTAATTCCAATAAATTATTTCAACATTAATTCCAATAAATTTATTTCAACATTAATTCCAATAAATTTATTTCAACATTAATTCCAATAAATTATTTCAACATTAATTCCAATAAACTTAATAAAAATATTTCAATATTAATTCCAATAAAATTTTTAAAAAACGCGTTTGACTTTAACACTGTTTATTCAAGGAATAAAATGAGCTGCACATTGCAAAATACACAAAAATTCTGATGAAGATTCAACAACAATCTTCCAGCCAAGTTTGCCCTAGTTGTTTGAAATGTGAGGTGAGAGACTCGCAACATGTCAGAGAATTAAGTAAGTCGTAACGGAAAATTAACGTCATTTTAGGAGAAAATGAGAAGTAAGCAAATATCTGGAGAAAATTTTAAGAATTAGGAAACTCGTTGTTTGCTTTGCCTTATAATAAATGGCCGAAACTTGTCAGAGGTTCGCGCAAATTTCCCTAGTCATCGCAGGAAACACCGTTGTTTTCCTTTATTTGTTCAAAAGTTTTCTCCACTTAAGAGTGATTTATTCTCAAAGCATCAGAGCTTTGGGAATGTCAGTTTCAACAAATGCGTCTCTATTTTGAGAAATAAAAATCATGAGGTACATCTTCAATACACTGAAGTACAACACAGTTCTTAATTATGCCCCTCTAAAGAGAGAGTGATTCTCTTGTATTAATTAGCATAATCCTCGGGGAAAATTGTTGTTTCAATAAAAAGTTAGCCCTTATCACGTGGTTGCATTATTAAAGTATTAATTTATCTAACAATTAAGGTCATTTATTAAAAGAAAGGCTTTCTTGAAATAAATTATTCAGGAATATTTTAGTCTTTCAAGAGTCAAATATTTATAGTTTTGCATTATTATGTGTTATATTGTGTTTCATGATATAATGGCTTTATATCAACTTCAATAGAAGAAAGTCATCAAGTAAAATAAAAAAAAATATTTAATAAACCGATAAAATATTTTATTTATTATTTAATTCATATGAATTTAAAATGAAAAGAAAAGTTTTAAAATTATTTGGTTTCTTCTCATTTATACTGAAAATCAGTGTTATTAAAAATTATTTTTCTCCGATAAAATGTTAATTTTGTGTACATATGGTTGTACACATACTAAGAGTATGTTTACATACTAGTTGCAATTTATATAGTGACTAGAAAATACAAAACAACCATGTACTCGCTACATTAATAACTTGCCAGTTTTAAATTAATATTAATAAATATATTTGAAAATCCTAAAAAAAAAATAATAAAAGTGTTTAATATATCTTATTAAACAAAATAATATACTAAAACCAAATTCAAATCTTTTTAAAAAATTTCTCAAAGTATAAAAACAAGCGGTAGCACAAAAAGCTCTAATTTATACTCAAGAAATATGACTGACACTTATTTAAATATTTTATTAATTTAAATATTTTTTATAAATTTTAAATTAAATTAACTTCAAATTCAAAGAGTAATACCTAAATTTCAAAACCATACTGAACATGAGTTTGGATTTTATCAAAAATATATCATTCAAACGTTCTCACATTTATAACATTTATTAAGCTGTATAATTAAATAAAAGTTTCTTTTTTTTTAAATGAAGAATTTTCTTCTCATTTTTATCACATTTATTGCATGCAAATTAATATATTTTTTTTATCCACTACAGTTCAACATTCTCATTACGAATTCGATCCAACATTAAGAATTCAATGCAAATTACCAATCTAACTAAACAGAAACAAATAATACACCAACTCAAAAATTATTACCCTAAATCTAATTATTCACTACACTAGCAGTATCTGAAAAATACGAAACAAATCCTCAAAGAAATAATGCTATAGTATAAAAACTCAAAAAATATGACTGACATTGATTTAGATATTTTAATATAAATTAAATTAATTTTAAATTTAAATAATAATACCAAGATTTCAAAATCAGGAGTTTGGATACATAAAAAAAAATCTACAGTTCTCGCTTTTATAACATTCATTAAGTTGTATAAGTAAATAAAAGTTTCATTTTTTTAAATGGTAAATTTTCTTTTCATTTTTATGACATTTATTAACTTTTATTTTTATCACATTTATTACATACACATTAATATAAACTTTATTTTTTGTTCACTACAGTTCAACATGCTCATTACGAATTCGATCCCACCTGGAGAATTCAATGCAAATTACCAATCAAACTAAACAGAAACAAATAATTCACCAACTCCAAAAAATATTACCCTAAATCTAATTATTCACTACAGTAGTAGCAGTATCTGAAAAATACGAATTCTCCATCCTCCATTACAAAAGAAATGCATTATTATTTCTTTCCCACATCGATATCATTTGAAAACCCGGTAAAAATATAGAAAATGGTCTCATCAGCAGATAAATCATTGTTCAGTTATTCCCCCAGGGCTTTCCATCCAACCTCTATTGTCTGAAGTCACAGTCAAACACTCACTGGAATCAATGTTATGAATAGTTGAAAAGGCACTGATTTCGGAAGAGTGAATAATTTATTGTAATGTGATACGCTGAAAGAAAAGTGGATACCATGTTTGTACATTGAATTTTAACAAATTTCTGAAAGAATTAAAAGGCTACATGATAATATTGGTGCGTTCGCAGTTTTGATGCATAAAAGTTGGATTAAATAGTTTTAAGACATGCTCATTTAATTCATTTTTATAGTAAATCTTCTCAGTTCGAATTTTAAAATGGTTTCTCGTGTTTTAAACATTTTATTTCATGCTATGATCAAAAGATTCAAACATATCATCAAATGGTTAATGATATAATATAAATTGGAAAGACATCTATTATTTAAATGTAGATCACCGAAGTGATTAATATCATCCTCTCGATATGGATTTGGTTTGGTTTGGTTCATCGTTCTACGATCATTTCTTGCACACTTCTTAGGCTAATTCTGCCGAAACCTACAGTTTAACGCAGAATTCAAACCACTAAACAAGCATCCATGCCACCGATAGGATTGAAACCTGAAATTTACGGTACCAAAGGCTAGAGGGCAACCCATTGGGCACCAAGCCGCTCTGGATATGAATATGTTGTTTCTTATACCATTTGGTATACAGCAACATCTAGACCAAATCCAAGAACCCATTTTGGGCTCATGGAAGGAGGGACAGACCGGCAGCGTCTTTTGTGATGGAGCTTCTACCAATAAGTAAAAAGTCTGATTTGGCTCCCTGCCGCTGCCTTTTTACTGCGTAGGGTTGTCAGCCTAACTATCTACAGTCATATTACACCTGCACCTATGGCTTAAAGTAGATTCCGAACCCCTACACACATCCATGGAATAGCCGGGGCTGTAAACCGAAACCTGTAGCACTGAGCGACAGAGCGCTAGTCATTCGGCCATCAGGTACTGGATACAGATATAAAATTATTAGGAGTTGATTCAAAATAAGAGGTTGGTTGAAAAATATAGCATAGTTGAAAATAGTGTATAGTTAATATTCAGTTAATCGGAGTTAATTTAACTGAATATTAATTTAAGATAATCCATCTTTATCCTGAATGACAACATGTTGAAAAAGAAACATTGGGAATAGTTGAAAGAATAAGGCTTGTAAGATGGAACATAGTTATGAAAATGACTATTGTCAATTAAATAGATTAAAATGATATATTCATTAGTGAAGAAATATTGTATTATTATTTCATCAAATTAATGTTTAAAATATTATTTATTCCTTTTATATATGTAAAAATAAATAAATTCAAATGTAAACATTTGACGTTACATCAGCATAATTACATAGGGCATTATTATACCTTTCATTAATATTAAAATATGAAACTTACATTTTTCTTATTTTTAATGTATCATAATGAAGTAAAAATAAAATGAATAATTCTACGACAAAATATTAAGAAACTCCTGATGAGATCGATGTAAAAAGAAACAAAGAAATTCGCCGACACCTAATTTAATTAATTTTAAGTGTAATATAAAATGGCAAATGAAGATTGCCGATTAAAATATACTTAAGGAAAACAATGTATTTTATTTATTATAAATGTCCTTGAACGATTTTTTTTATATAATAGTAATTTCGAAGTTCTGCATAAAACTTAAATCGAAGATTAAAGGGTAATATTCTTCCGACAAAAAATACAAAAGGAATTTAGAATGCATTTAAATGCTTCAAATATTTAATTAATTATGAATTCTAGTGCAGAATAAATAGCTATGATTGCACGTCTACGAAATAATTTTTGTCTAAAATATTTTTATTAATTTTGTTTCACTGATTAACAAATGTTGAAATATTTTTGTTTAAACAACAAGAATATATATAATATAGAACACTTTTAATATATAATGCTCAATTATATTTAGTAGAACTGTGAAGAAGATGAAAAAGTTTTATACAGAAACCATTTTTACAATTATTATTATTATTATTTTTATTTAATATCGAAACAATTTTTACTTTTAATATAGAATGCTCAATTATATTTGTACAACAAATTTGAATACAACTCAGTACAACTTTTAATTCAGAATATGCGTAATATCCAAGTATACACAAACCTTGATTCAAAATGTAGATTCAAGCATAACACGTTTAAAAAACAAAATTATTAACATTAAGAAAAAGAAATTTTAGATTTATATTTTTAATGCTTATTGTAAATTTATATTTTTAAGGCTGATAATTGTACTATGAAAATAGTACAATTATCAATTAAAAATAAATTTAAAATTCAAATTGCAAATACTAAATAAATATAATTAAATTGCAATATAAACTCAAATGTTATGGTGTAGTTTGTAAACGAATCCTACATTGCGATTTTTCAATATTTGATTTGTGTAAATGTAATAAATTTTACTCGTTTGTTTAAATTTTACATTTAATAACTACGTTAATTGATAAGCAATATTTACCTAATAAGCAACAGAATTAATAAAAAAGTAATTTTAAATTACCTTTATAAATATGACACATTTCTTAAGTATTAAGAAACTTTAACATCTTATACGATACATTTAACAGAAACTTTAAATTTCAACTAATGCATACTTTATAAATATTATGTACTTTTGTGCAAAAAACAAATATCAAATGTGAATTAAAAAATTTTAAATAATTAAATAAATCAAAATAAATTTATAATAATAAATAAAAAATAAATTCATTTTAAAATTATAAAATTTTTTGCATATATTCAATTTTAAAAAACATAAAATTACTTTTCTATGATGGAAATATTTCTTTCTGCAATTCCAATTCTCATTTTATTGGATGAAATTTACATTTTATTGGTAAAATAAGAATTTATTAAAAATTAATTATTTATCGAATTATGAGAATTTATTCAACATTTTATTATCATTTTGTTCATAAAGTCAATAAAGAATTTATTGACTTTATTTTAAAATATTATTGATAAAATAAGAATTTATCAAACTTTTAGTTCTAAATTAATTATTTATTCAATTATGAGAATTCATTTATCATTTTGTGCATAAAGTCAATAAATTCACATTTTATTGACTTAAGAATTTGTCTCATTCGTAAACTAAAAGGAAACATTTCTGTAGAATGTTCCACGATATATCTTCTTGCACTAAAAACAAAACTTCAAATGCCACACAAATAAATGTCAAATGTCTTTAGAAAACATACGTAAGCCATGTAATGTATCATAGACCAAGACATGCCTCAAAATAGATATCGAAACAAATACCATTACTTTACGTTCGCTTTGTATGTATTTTTCCAAATAGCGGAGGATTTTCTTTTTTAACCACACGAGAAAAAAACGGTCGAAAAAAAGTCATTTTCCAGAATATCATCGCAATATTCCCCATAAAACGGGAAAATAGCCCATTAGGGATGATATTTCGGGAATTTTCATATTGTGCGACGAAATGAGAATGGGGCATTTACATTGCGCGGCATTGATATCCAAAACGTTTTTCCTCCCTTTCCCTGTTTATCTCCGAGGTAGCTTAAGAGTGATGTCTCACTTTATGAATGAGAAAATTCTTCCAGAAATCGGGTCACCGCTAATATTCCCCGTATTAAAATCTTATTACCCCTACTGAAATATTTTTTTCAGTTTATTTTAAATATAGTTTTAAAGTTCAATAGTGCAAACCTTAAATAACATAATAACACACATAGAAAGTTTAATTATGTTTTATTCATGGAAAAATTATTAAATAAATAGAAGTAATTATTTTTAAAATTTTATTTTAACCCTCCATTAGTAGTAGTCATATTCAATCACGAAACGACATAATAGATCTCGCAGAATTTAAAAGAAAAATTTTTTTACAAATAATTGTTTAAATTTATCCATGCCTATTTTAAAGTAAAAATAAGAAAAATTGTAAATCCTTAGTATAAAAGGAACTGCATTCGTTATTATTAAACGAACAAATATTACATCACAAATGATGAAATATACCATATATATGTGATGCAATAGATAAACAGATTATTTTAAAATGTTTAAGTGATCAAATAGCATTTAAAAAAACCATATCTTAAGTATTAAAATTATTTGACAAAAGAGCAAATGAATAAGGCAATAATCATGCGAAATTTAAAATAAATATATCAATATCTTTTAATATTTCTTATTACATATACATATATAAGGGGCATGATGGCCGAGTGGCTAGCGCTCTGGAGCTCGGTACCACAGATATCGGGTTCGAATCCCGGCGGTGCCATGGATGTTTGTAGTGGTTCGGAATCCACTTTAGACCGTAGGTCCCGGTCCTAATAGGATCATAGAGAGTAGTAGGGGACATTATTACTCCGCGTCCGTGGCTTATCTTCAAGTTACACGCGCCCCCTGGATAGTGCAAAGTGAGTAACGTCGGTGCAGCCCTTATGGCATAAAAGATAATGGTCTATATTGCCAGCTGCATTAGAAAATAATATATATATATATATATATATATACTTATATACTAGCAGAACCCGGCATACGTTGTCCTGCCAAAAAAAATGCATTATAGAAAATTACATATCGCGAATATATTCTCCATGTTCCAATATATGTGCATACTAATTTTCATGGATATTGTTTGAAGGTATATACACTATCTGGAAGAAAGTGAAGGGACACCCCTCGAAAAGTAGAAAAGTCGACAATACAGCTAACACATGCGCAATAATAGGTATCACGTGTCAGCCATATCCTATAAATACTCTGTGAAGTCGACTAAAGTTGTTTTTTGTCAAGATGCCGCCACGGGAAGAGTTGTCTGAGTTCGAGAAAGGTGTGTTTGTTGGATTGCATCTTGCCAAGGTGTCAATTAGGGAGATATCCCGTCTCCGTAACTGCTCAAAATCAACTGTAGCACGTGTTGTGTGTCGCTACAAGACTGAGGGACACTGTCAGAACAAACCCCGAAGTGGACGGCCTACAGTTCTCACCTGCAGGGACCGGCGGGTGCTCGGCAGGGAGATTCGATGTAACCGTCAAACATCCATGGATAACATCGCTAATGAGATTAGAGAAGTCACAGGTGTGGTCGTTTCGACCAGCCTCTTCGTTTCGAGGTCCATAAGTTAGGTTACACTGGACGTTCGGCGGCCCATAAGCCTTTGATACGAAAGCCAACAACAAAGCGCGCCTTCGATGGGCCAAAGACCACCGTACTTGGACTCTGGATGACTGAAAACGCGTCCTTTGGAGTGACGAGTCACGATTTACCCTTTTCCGTTCGAAGGACGTGTTTGGGTATGGCGTTTACCAGGAGAACGCCTTTTACCCGAGTGTGTCGTCCCAACTGTAAAGTTTGGTGGAGGAGGATTGACAGTATGGGCCTGTTTCTCCTGGTATGGGGCTGGCCCACTGGTGAAGGTTGATGGTGCGATGAATGCCGATAGATACTGTGATATTCTCGACAATCATGTTCTTCCTACCTTGTGGGCAACGTACGGTATGGATGATTGTTGGTATCAAGACGACAACGCAACATGCCATGTTGCAAGGAGGACTCTTGATTGGTATGTGAACAACAACGTTAAATGCATGGGGTAGCCGGCGCAGAGCCCTGATCTTAACCCAATTGAACATCTCTGGGCAGAATTGGAACTTCCTGTTAAACATTTGGAAGGAAATTCCTCTTGCCACTATGGCTAATTTAGTGGAAAGCATGCCCAGAAGGGTTGCAGCTGTGATCGCAGCCAAAGGAGGCCCTACCTACTATTAATTTTAATAAATATTTGTTTATGTCGTTGTAGTGTAGTGTCCCGTCACTTTCTTCCACATAGTGTATCATAAAATGCTGCAGCACCATTTGGTGGCAAATAACAATAATGTGGATAGCGCGAACACATATTATTACCAATTTTCATATGATTAGTTGAACGGTATAGAAGTTGATATAGTGCAGCACCATCTGGTGACAGCATACAACAAAGGGGATAGGGGTCAAACTTACATTAAAAAATTCATCAAAATCGGTCAAGCCGCTTAGGAGAAGTTTGTTGACAAACACATGTCCAGAAGAACCAGGCTGCAACGCAACCTGCCGAGTTCAATTGTGAATCTAAACCATCCAGTAACCCACTCAAACACACACAAAAATCATCAAATCTTTATTTACATATATATATACTGAAGTGACAAAAGTCATGGGATAGCAATATGCAAATTTTCAGATGGCAGTAGCATCGCGTAGAACAGGTATAAATGCGCAGTGCTTTCGCAGAGCTTTCATTTCTGTTCAAGTTATTCATGTGAAGAGGTTTTGACGTGATCATGACCGCAGGACGGAAATTAACAGACTTTGAACGCGGAATGTTAGTTGGAGCTAGACGCATGGGTCATGCCATTTCGGAAATCGTTAGGGAATTCAACATTCCCAGATCCACTGTGTCAAGAGTGTGCCGAGAATATGAAATTTCAGGCATAACATTCCACCATGGACAGCGCAGTGGTCGACCGCCTGCACTTAACGACCGAGACCGGCGACGTCTGCAAAGAGTCGTAAATTCTAACAGACAAGCAACACTGCGTCAAATAACCGCAGAAATCAATGTGGGACGTACAAGGGACTTATCTGTTAGAACTGTGCGGAGAAATTTGGCTTTCTTGGGCTATTCCAGCAGAAGACCGACTCGAGTGCCTTTACTGACAGAACGACATCGCTTGCAGCGACTCTCGTGGGCACGTGAGCATATCGGTTGGTCCCTAGATGAATGGAAAACCGTGGCCTGGTCCGATGAGTCACGATTTCAGTTGGTAAGAGCTGATGGTAGGGTTCGAGTGTGGTGCAGACCCCACGAAGCCATGGACCCAAACTGTCAGCAAGGAACTGTTCAAGCTGGTGGTGGCTCCGTAATGGTGTGGGCTGTTTTTTCATTGCATGGACTTGGTCCTCTGGTGCGACTGGACCGAACATTGACTGGAAATGCTTATGTTCAGCTACTTGGAGATCACTTGCAGCCATTCATGGACTTCATGTACCCAAACAACGATGGGATTTTTATGGATGACAATGTGCCATGTCACCGGGCCACAACTGTTCGCGATTGGTTTGAAGAACATTCTGGACAATTCCAACGAATGATCTGGCCACCTAGATCGCTCGACATGAAACCCATCGAGCATTTATGGGACATCATCGAGAGGTCTGTTCGTGCCCAAAATCCTGCACCATCAACGCTTTCACAATTATGGACGTCTATCGAGACAGCATGGCTCAATATTCCTGCAGAAGACTTCCAACGACTTGTTGAGTCCATGCCACGTCGAGTTGCTGCACTTCGCCGGGCGAAAGGAGGGCCGACACGATATTAAGAGGTATCCCATGACTTTTGTCACTTCAGTGTATTATACTTTATATATATATTAGATATGAAGGACACTAAATGCGTATAGGTAAAACTATCCGCATAATATTAGGTTAGCGAGTAATATAATGAGCAAACTAATTTCATTCTCTGAAAATGCGGCTGTTTGTAAATTATATCTTGCAAGTCTACCTTTTCGACATTATAACCAATACAAGATTGAATTATTCAAAACTATGGTAAAGTATATAGATGGTAAAATACATTTTCGAATAAATGTATAACTGTTTTAATTTTGCTCATTGCATATTATACATTTGTTCGAAAATGTATAATATGCAATAAGCAAAATTAAAACGGCTTCTATATGTATTTAACGCATAAAAGCTCCATTGCATCTAATTTTCTTATATGACTAAGTAAAATTTATAAAATCGCTTGATTTTATAAATTATGTGGAAGGGACTAGGTATTTCAACATCATTTTCTTAATTAAATATAATCAATCTCTTTATAAAGTTCAAACTTTAGACAGGAAAAAAAATAATAAATGAAACAAAGTAATCTAAGGTAACCACATTTAAGACGAAAAATAAATTAAAGCGAAATATCATACACCGTGGAAAATTAAATTCAGTAAGGTTTTAAAGATAATAAATCTTGTTCAAAAAAGCTTTTGTTAATATATAAATTGCTTTCTTTTATCTTCTACATCATTAAAAAAATGCTTTCGTATATCATTTTTCAACTATCAATATGTATCAATTATTTGAGAATAACAATCGGCTTATTTATTAGACTACTGGCTTATAACACATTATAATACTTTAAACAATAAGATTGGCAAACATAACTTCTCTTCAAATATAACCTTTCAGTATGTTTCTAATAGATTTTTTTCGTATCAACAATCATCTGGATGTTTAAAACTCTCATCGTTAAGTATTAAAAAAAATTGTCTTTTACTTTTATAAATAATTGTTTTCGTAAAATGAAAAAGTGATGATTCTTTACCATAAACCAATTATTCTTAATAAGCATTAGTTAATTATAATAATTATTTCTTTATGGATTGATACAAAAAATGTAAATTTCCCATCACAATAATATTAAAATATCATTAAAAGTTTTTGATGATTTTGCAGTTAAAATGTATTAACTAATCTTTGCTAATACAATGATTATTTATTAATAAAATAACCCAGAAGGACCTTCGATATTTATGGAAATTTTTTACCACTAAAATAAAGTAATAAATAGCAATTATGGTAAACTTATTAAAGCAAATTATAGTTGCTTAGATAATTATACATAATAAATGTGTTAAAAAACTTTATAATGTAATAAATGTGATAAAAAAACCCTTTATACTACACTGGCACCATTTTATCAAACAAAAAATAAGTAGAAAATATCTATTCTAGTGTATGTAAGGTACATTTTTTTTTCATTAAGTATTATTACAACTAATTACTTCTGATTTTCCCTTTTGGAGTTGAATTATACTTTATTTTTTACCACGAATAATATAATGCTGGAATTAAATACTTTCATATCACTTATCTTCTTAATTTGATGTCAGTTATTTTCAAATTAAACCAAATGGTACTTTTTTTTTCATATTATAATATCAATAGGACTTAAATTACTATCGCACAATCTTGAAATTTCAATATTGATGTGTGCGCACAATTTAAAATAAATGTAAAACGAAATAAATCAAATCAAATTCAAGATTTCTGCTTATTCTGAGGAATAATTTTGAAAGTTTTGAGGATTTTTTTATTATTTTTTTATTATGGAAATAAAACATATTTAACTTCAAATAATCAGAACTACATGAAGCCATATTAAGATTTCATCATCTTAAACTTAGTAGTTCGTTTTTATGTAATACAAAAATAATGATTCAAAACTTTTTGTTTGCCTTTAAAACCTTTCAATAAAATTTTTTTAAAATAATCGTTTATAGGAGATTTATATGAATATCAAATAAGGTGCATTTTTCATTCATTTGAAGACATAGATAATATTTTTACGACTTTTACAGAACAGAAAAATTCCATGCATTTCTATGGACCACATACATTAGTTATTTTTTATTTACTGTGAAAACAAGTTCGAAATGTACATTTTTTTCAATATTCGAAACAAATTATAAAAAAAAAACCTTTCAGATCCACTTATTACTAGAAGTTTTGATAAATTGCCTCACAACTAAGCCTATGCCACCAAGATATTTACTCCAAATAGCAAATTCATCATTCTAAATAAAATATGCAAGTAACATAGCTTAGTTTTCAAGATGTATACGTCAAATAAGAAAATAAATTAACGAAAAAAAAAAAAAAAACAGCTGCACAAAATCGAGGACATCCAAACTCTTGAACTGCAAATCCTCCGAATCGTATCAAAACTCTTTAAGATTCGCAAAGAATTTTCTTTTAAAACCATATGTGAAAATCTACCTCTGATATAATTTTCAAAAAATCGTTTATAGGAGATTCATATAAATTTCAAATAAGAGATGCATTTTTCATTCATTTTACCCTATTTTTAATATTTCCGCAACATTTGCAGAATTGAAATTTCCATGCGTTTGTATATACGGCATGCATTAGTTATTTTTTATTTACGATGAAAACAAGCTCGAAATGTACATTTTTTTAAAATAGTTGAAACACATTATAAAATGACTTCTCAGATGCACTTATTACTAAAAGTTCTGATAAATTGCTTCACAACTAAGCCTATGCCACTAAAAGAGCAAATACATCATTCTAAATAAAATATGTAACTAACATAACTTAGTATTCTGGATGTATATGCCAAGCAAGAAAACAAGTTAACAGGAAAAAAAACCAGCTCCACAAAATCGGGGACATCCAAACTCTTGAGCTGCTAATCCTCCGAATCGTATCAAAACTCTTTAAGATCCACAAAGTAATTTCCTTTAAAACCGTATGTGAAAATCTACCGCTAATTTTAATCTACCGATTCTAGTAAAAAAGAATTTAAAAAAAATTATACTAACCAAACTTATTGTTTGCCTTTAAAACCTTTCAGAATAATTTTCAAAAAATGGTTAATAAGAGACTTATATAAATTTCAAATAAGAGGTGCATTTTTCATTTTTCATTCATTTAACGACATAGATGATATTTTCAAGACATTCACAGAATTGAAAAATGTCATGCATTTGTATAGGCCACATACATTAGTTATTTTTTATTCACGAGGGAAACAAAGTTCGAAATGTAAATTTTTTTAAATATTTGTAACACATTATAAAAAACTTCTCAGATCCACTTATTACTAGAAGTTTTGATAAATTGCCTCACAACTAAGCCTATGCCACTAAAATAGCAAACACATCATTCTAAATAAAATATGTAACTAACATAACAGAGTATTCTGTATGTATACACCAGGCAAAAAACAAGTTAACAGGAAAAAAAACCAGCTGCACAAAATCGGGGACATCCAAACTCTTGAGCTGCAAATCCTCCGAATCGTATCAAAACTCTTTAAGATCCGCAAAGAAGTTTCTTTTAAAACCGTATGTGAAAATCTACCGCTAGTAAAAGAAGAATAAAAAAAAACTGTACTAACCAAAGGAAACGAGGACAGGGATCAAAGTACACGGAAATTGAAAGAACTCTGATGGAAAGTAGAAGAAAAAAAAAAAGAAGTCCGCGATCGAGTGTCGACTAGACGATCTCTCGAATTGAAATAGTGGTGAAAAAAATAATGACGAAGAAAACTTTTCTAACATTGACAGACTGCTTGAAAAGAGCTTTGAATTTCAAGATGGTTCTTACATTAAAGTTAGGTGTTTCTAGTGATGACCTGTCAAGTAACATTCTTGGAAGGGATTACAGGCCTATGACATGAGAGTTTATTTTATTTGAACATTTGATGGCTAGGAATGTAATTCTCTACAGCTATTTTTGTACAACATGTTACACGAATTGATTATTTACTTTAAAATAAATATTGTAATGTTGGGGATTTTGACATTTGCAAAAAAGTGTATTTAACAAATTGTATAAAAAAGATGTAGAGGAGATATTTCATAAGTCATAATTTAATTTCCTTTCCATGATGCCTTTTGCTATAATAAACTATAGCAAGCATGTAACAAAGATTTAGCAGAAGTAAGAAGACCCCCTAAAAAAAAGTGACTAATTTATTGTTTTTTGTTTTGCTTGCCACTCTACGATCTTTTTGTGCACAATTTAGGCTAATTAGACTGTAACCTACAGTGTGGGTTTCGAACCACTAACAAACATCCATACCACCTCCAGAATTCGAACCTAAAGCCTGTGGTACCAAAGGTTAGAGCGCTAGCCAGTTGGCCATCAGATCGCACTAATTTATTGGAGATTGACCTTGAAAGAGTCATAGTAGGAAGATATTCTAGATCTAAAAATTGTTTCATGTAGAGCATCTTCTTTAATTGAGTTAGATGTTCTTTATTCTAAAAGGAAGTCCTACAATGGTCAAAAGTAATGAGCAACGAGGCTTTGAGCAACCATTATATATTTAAATTTAAGAATAATTTGCCATTTATTTACGCGCTTTATTGTGTACAGTCCACCATTTTAGAGTTGTTTAATATATCCCAAATACCTAGATTTTCCAATATTGATTCACAAACAAACAAGATTTCATGCAATGATTGGCAAAAAATTGTTCTATCTTTAATGCATGTTGTTTATGATTCACCGAATTTTCAATTTTAGTGCTTTGATATTAAAATAATTGAATGCCTTATTAATGTAATTAATGTTATTTAATATATTTTGTTTATGTTTGCAATAAAAATTTTATAAATTTCAATATTTTATTTGTCATACCAGTTATTTTATAATAAAGTTTTTTAAAATTTGTCACGATATTCTTATATTTATTTTTTATGTATTGTAAAATATAATACAAAAAATATATTACATTTAAAATATCAATATATTTATATATAATTAAACAATAAATATCAAAGGAATGAAAATAAAAATTATATTTGCACAAATTTCAAAATCTTCTTAAGCGAGACTATTTACAATAACTTTATCCTTTTATTTGATATAAAGGGACTCTCTACACCAAAATACACACTTCCAAGTTTCTAATTTTTACTCTAAACATTTATTCATTTATTTAGAGCTACAAAAATGAAATAGGCATTACATAAAACTAATTAATTTAACGTTAGATTCAATTGTTAATATAATTTTTAAAACTATTTATCACAATTTGATTTACCTTTATGCACAC
Organism: Caerostris darwini; assembly: GCA_021605075.1. Classification (NCBI taxonomy): domain Eukaryota; kingdom Metazoa; phylum Arthropoda; class Arachnida; order Araneae; family Araneidae; genus Caerostris; species Caerostris darwini. The sequence goes on along the minus strand of BPLQ01013881.1, from coordinate 1,280,352 downwards.
ATATTACTATTACTATTACAAATCAAATTAATTTCAAATTTCGTGAATGAATAAATGCATTCCTCCCTCAATTGTTTATTTGGCAGCAAGACAAATATTCACTTCCTTTGATGTCACGTCTATCTGCGTTTACATTCCTCTAAATGTGTCAAATTCATGTTGACTCAGGCAGTAGCATCATATGCTGCTTTGAATTTATTACTGGAAACATACTTATTAATTAAAATATTTCTAGAGCTTTTGCATGGTGGCTTTATAATAGAGAATAAATTTGCCTTAGTGAATATTTTTTACTCAGAATCGTTATTAATTATTCAGGCTTTGAATAATTTTAAATAGTTATGAGTTTAGAAGGAAATTACTTAATTACTTAAAGGCTTCTAAAATTATTTATGTTAGGCTGTATAAATTAGACATTAATGATTAGATTTCTATTAAAGTATATAATTATATTGATTTACTTCGAGATAAATCTAATTTTAACCATTCTTGACAATTTAACTTGAGTTTCATTGAAAAATCCGTTCACTTATATATATAATTTTTTATCAATATCTTATATTTGATTGATATAGCAATGCTTCATTTTTATTTGAATAGTTCTTTCCTTTCACGTTATTCTATTTCTTAGTGCTTCAATAAGCGTTTTAGATTTTATTTTTCAAAACACTTTTCAGCCAAATGGATATTCATTGAAAAATAATATTTATTTTAAAGCATTTACATTTATTTTAATACTCTTAATCATATTATATAATACTCCTTGGAGATAGGCGCTACACCTCTTCCTCTCTGTGCATATACACCTTGGAAGTAGATTGATAGATAGATAGTAGATAGATACTGCACCTCCTCCCCTCTGTATAAATATACCTTATATATAGATTCTACACCGTTTCTTCTCTGTGCATTTACATCTTATAGATAGATACAACACTTTTTCTTCTCTATACATTTATATCTTATAGATACACTTTTTCTTCTCTATACATTTATATCTTATAGATACACTTTTTCTTCTCTATACATTTATATCTTACAGATACACTTTTTCTTCTCTGTACATTTACATCTTGTAGATAGATACTACACTTCTCCCTCTCTGTACATTTACAGCTTGTAGATACTACACATCTTGCTATCTGTATATTTACACTTTGCAGATACTACACCACTTCCTTCTGTACATGTACACCTTGTAGATACTACATCTCTGCCCCTCTATGCATGTACATCTTTTAGATATATACTACACATCTTCCTCTCTGTACAAGTACACCTTGTAGATAGATACTATAAATCTTCCTCTCTGTACAAGTACACCTTGTAGATAGATACTACACTTCTGCCACTCTGTGCCTGTACACCTTGTACATATATACTACATTTACAATGTATCACAAAATAAACTCTGCAAATCACCAAAAATTAAAGCTCTTAGTTTCACTAATACAACATGGTTATCAAAAGCCATGAAAATGGAAAAAAAATTAATCATATAAAGTAGGATGAGCATGCATCGCATCTTTACTGCTTTAATTTCCTGCATTATATTTATTGTGGTTGGAATCTTCATTTTCATTACTCGGGAACCGATAATTATTCCGGGCGCAACAAAAAGGAACGATTTGTGGCTTCTGCCTGTAGTCCTGATAGGTATCTCCGATAATAGAGCCCCAGTCGATTCCAACCGCCATATCATTAGTATTCATTCCAAACTAGTGCCTTTACTGCGTAAATGGTTAATGTAAAAATCGTTGGAGCCATTTGTACCAAGTAAAAATTCCACTGAAAAAAAAAAGAACTGTTTCTCAAATAATTCGTGAATTAGTTACGTTTTCTATATTGAGTTGGTGACTAAGTATCGGCTCGTTGATTTTGCAGAATATTGTGGGGAAAGCAATTGATGCTGATTTCGATTCTTAATTGGCGGTATATAAAAAACTTTTTTAGGCAGGTAATATTGTTCCATTGCCTTTCAACAGAATAAAAATCAAATTAACTGAAGCCCAATTATTTAGTTTTATAATTTAATGAATACATGTTTTTCATTTGTAAATATAAATATTGATTAAATATTTTTTCATTTAAGAGTTTGTTTTTTTTTTACTAAAAGAGAAAAAATATCAATATATCCTTACATATCATGGTTTTGTATATTTTTTATATTAATTTTATGAACGCAATTTTATATAACAGATGAACAACCTCTAATAGCTACACAAGTTAACCATATAATTGTTTCATTCTTTAAGGCCTTATTGATATTAGTTTAGTTTTTTTATAATTTTTTTTTTTTTAAATTTCAATCTTCGGTTCTTGAAAGGATCTTAATTTGAGGTTTCTAATTTGGAGTAGCAACTTAACAAGTAGAATACTCATTCATACGCAAATGTCACAGTTTAAAATTTTTAATTAGACTCAACACCAGCTATTAAGATGCGTAATATGCATTGTAAACGTATTTCTTAAAATGAAGAACGTATAAACGTAAAATGAAGAAAATCCTTTTAATCTCTCAAAGGATTATGCCGAGGATGCTATATCTTTTCGGAACACAAAGATGTTACTCGTGCGAAAATTTAAACGAATATTTTTAATTATAAACTAAAACGACTTTCCATACCTTATATTATTCTAAGGCAAATACGAGTTTACTCGTGATATCATACGTTTGACAAATTTCATTCTACAGCCATTTCACGTTCATTTATAGAACTTTGAGCGAATGGCGAAATATTTCCTATTGATCATTACCAATGGTTCTAATTTCAGTTTATTTTTTAATGAGTAAAAGTGACGACATTTTTATGATAATTTCAATTATCTATTTTTACACGTTCTAGAAAGCTGTAGCGAAGAAGTATAGGAATTTAGTTCTGATTCATATCCTAATCTGATTTCTGTCCGAATGATTAAATTTATAATTGAATTTCTATTATAAAAATTGGTTTGAATCTAAACTGTACTAGAAAATATAAATTCATAGTTCATAAAGGGAACAACTTTATCAAACTGACGGATTTACAAAAGATAAAGGTAAAATGTTATTTAAAGTGTTCAACGACAAAGATTTAATTATTTAATAACCTGTAATATATTCAACAAACATGTTTATATTTCGTTAGTAATAGTTAGTTTCGTAAGTGACCGATGAATAGCATACTTTTTATATGAATTGCCACATGTAAGTTTTGTTAATATGGCCATATTTTAAATGCTAATATACAATGCAGTGAATGCAATTAAATGCTAATATGCAAAGCAGAGAAAATAAAAAAAATAATAAAAATAAACTGTGTAGTTAGAAAATATAATTACAATTTACAGCGATAATTTACAATTAAAAATCATTTTATTATTTATTAAATTGCGCATTTCGTGGAAACAATTATCAGACGCTTCCAAAAATTTTGAATTTGAAATTTTAAAACAATTTACAAAATATTTATTTATCTAGGAAATTAAGTATGTGTTTAAATTTGTTTCAGACACTTTCAAGCATATATGCTGAAATAAAAATTTAATTTGAAAATTGTGTTTTTCAATTAATACACTTGAATTTGGAAAGAAACGTTCAGGACACCTATTTCCGTAAATAAAAGAACACATTTTTTGTAAAACAATAATTCAAACTTGAATTTTGATTGGTAGAACTTATTCAACCATGTAATAAATAATTATTGTTAATTATAATTAAAAGATTTGGCTCTTTTACGACGTATTTAATCAAATACGCAGCGATCCGTTATCAATTTCAGTAATTGATAACAGATCGCTTAATTCCCCAGTTCTTCAATTTTAATGATAGTTGATTTATTGTTAGTCAGTTGTACTAAAGTCGAGAATTAGTGCAATTGACTAAAATTACAGTTCAGCTTCAAAACGCTGAAATATACATATCGATAAGTATGGTACGAAAATATGCAGAAAAGTTACTTACTTCGGCTGAGTAGCTAGAAGAAAATATTTCGTGACCGAGAAGAATCGTAAAATATGTTTATCTTTCGAAAAAAATCTACTGCATGGTTCTGAATTTTGAAAAGAAAAAACATATCTTCTTTGATGCGAGTTAGCTTAACATATTGGGATCTGATGGATTGAAAAATGTGTAGAGAAAACCAAACACAGAAATGCATCCACAGAATCTTCTTTTAACAATGACGTATGGTAGAGGTGGTGTACTTGTTTTGCATTGCATGGGGGCCTTTGGTATGGGAAGTTTAATTATTATTGATGGCGTCATGAATCACAATATTTGTATTGAAACATTAAAGAATAATTCACAATCAAGGGCTGCAAAATTGCGATTCAATCACGATTACGTTTTTTTTTAGACACAATAATGTTACTAAACAAATACGAGTCATTGGGTGTTACATAGCAAACCCACATTTTCTAAAATTTTTGACACAATATTGGATATCAATCCCACTGGGTATCTGTAGAATGTTTTAGACTACAAAATTCGATTAAGATCTATATCTGGATGATCTAAAAATTGCCCTTCACGTAGAATTGATTTTCATTTAACATCTAAGTACATTAAATTTGAACGAATCCGTGTTCTTAAATTTGATCTAACAGATGCTATTAATTTTGATAATTCATGTCCTTAAATTTATTCGAATCCATGTCCTTAAATGTGTTCGAATCCATGCAATAAATGCAATATTTATCCAAATAAGTGTTAATTGTAATTGCTAGATAAAAGGATAAATTGATCTTCTAAATATGTGAAGAATTCATTAGTTTTTATTATAAAAAAATTAAAAATACAAAATAAATGTTCATATACATATGAAAGAGTTTTATTTAAAATTTTTCAAGAACTGATTTCTAGCGATTTTTAAACTCTAATAAAGGCGTATGAATACCTTTTACATTCACTGTAATTAAGAAAAAATAAAAGTTAGCAATAAAATAATCATTTAATTTCTAGTACCCCATATATATATCACGATATATATGGGGTACTAGAAATTACTTTACTTATTTATGGGTACTTTCCAAAACAAGATTTACAAATCCAGTTTATTTCTACTTCTTTATCCACTTCAATATCAGATCTTGTTGTTTTCCTTTAGGAGCAAGATACAAATTCTACAAATAAGTTTGAACCTCTGAAATAGTCCGATTGTAAGCAAAATAAATCAGAAAACTTGCTGTAAAGTAAGCCTCAAAATTCGAGAGTTTTTTCTTTAAAATTGAAACCTTCATATTCTTTCTTTTTCTACACATGTTAAGTTCGGAACAGTTGAGTTTCACAAAAGTGAAACTATGTAGATTTTTTTCCTGTCTTAGCAAAGCGTCTTCTTTTACTATGACTTTCTAAATCCACACAAGTTTTTTTTTTTCATACCTTAGTGAGTTCCCAGTATGTAAAGAGTAGTCAGAGATTTTTGAAGCTTTACGTTTTTCCATCTTTCTCCTGAAGGAATCCTGGCAAGATTGAAGTTTCTTTAGGTAGGTTTGAATTATTTGAAGCATGCATCACTCTTTTTTCCGCTGAAAAGTTTGGTTCTTAGTTGGGAAAAACTTTCTTATTCACTTCTCATTTTGAAAAGCATGTTAACAGCAAAAATAAATGTTATTCAAAAATACGTATGATAAATAGTATTGTTTCAAAAATGAAAACAGTATACATATTAATTAATATTTAAGTTTTGCTTGAATCATTGTATATATGCTCATAGTTCATTCGAACTAGATAATACATAAAAAATTATCAAGAAAATGTAAATTATACAATTACTAAATGAAGCACTTTTAATAAAACAATAATACTTAAACTTAACAATAAATAGCTATAAATATTTTTCAAATTTAATTACTATATATATCCAAATAAAGATCAATTCGTGTATTAGCCGAGATTACGTTTATCTTCAAAACCCGTATATGTTGTTATTCTAATGCAGCTGGTAATACAGAGACAGTTAATCTTTATGCCATAGCAAGGGCTGCAGCGCTGTTACTAATTTAGCACTACCCAGGGGGCACGAAAACCCGTATATAAACCGAAATAAAAAAATGATTTTGTATGTGAAGATGAAGTAAATTCTAGTAGGAAACTATTGAAGATAATAATATGTATCCATAGATTATAATGAGAATTTTACGAATTAATCGAAAATTCAAGTTCTGATAAAGACTTTGAAGGATGTTTTAATATGACTTTTTTCCTTTTGCATAAAAGTTGCATTAAAAACACTCAAAAAGTAAACTAAAATATTAGATTTTCCTTTTTCATTGTTAGTTTCACGTGCTAATTATTCACGATCTTCTATTATTTCTCATTTATGTTTTGGTACTTTTACGCAAATTTAGCCAACATCAGATTTTTCGTTTTGTTGACGATGCAACAAACCAACAATATATACAATTTTGAGACTAAAACAAGTCATTTTCATAAAATTTATAATTTAATTTTGAATGAAATTTTTTCCTAAATTTAAGCACCATTAATGAAAGAAATACATATTTACTGTATTTATCCATATTTGGCGATTTATCGCTTGTTCCTGGTTATTGGAAATGTGCCAATTAATTTTGTGAGACTAGCGTATCCATATATAAGCCGACCTACATTTTTTTTAGTTTTAGAAAAAAATTCTTAACCTTTTTGGCGTATACACGGAAATACAAAGTATTTAATTGCAATAATGTTTTGAGTTCCTCGAATAAGATATAAAATTTTAGCCTTAATCAATGTAGACAATATTACATTTACTAGTGCAACTAATGCACAAAACAATGTTATACTACAATTCATTCACATTATGTCATAACTTGCTATCATAGAACAATGAAAATGAATTGCTTTTACATCATTTCTTATAATAAATTACTACGCATTTCAGAAGGAAGATGGTGACTTGTCTCTTTTGCTGTATGTTGAATAAACAGAGTAGTAAAATGCATAGAAAAATCACTGTTGTAATTATCATAATAACCATTTATAAACGTATGCTTTGATGCTACTTCGTTACTAAGATCGTTAGTTTCCATTTATGTGATGGATAGATTCATATAAAACGACATACTACATAACCATTTATATAAAAATTACCTCTCGAAATTTTTTCTGACGAAGCAGGTAATGTATTATTGAATTATATCAATTGAAATTATTTCAATTATACACCATATTTATTTTTGATTAAATTAATTATATTCTATATAATCCTTATTTACAAACACATCAAAGTATCTCAAAATACATCAAATTCAATGGAATGAAGTGAAAGCATCTTTTTATTTTGAATCTATTCAAAAATAAAAATCTATTGCTAAATAAATTCACAGTTTTTTGTTTTAGTCCAGAAATAAAAGATGGAATTAATATTATTGGCTAAAAGAATCCGCAAATAATTATTTCTAAAGAGTTTTCTTATTTAGACGCATTAGATAGAAAAAAATTAAATTTCTTTATTGGCACAATATTACAAATTTAAGCTGTGCTCGTTAAACTAATTTTGCTGATACGTTAATTTTAATTTTTATAGGTTCACACTTTTAAAATTCAAATAAATATTTCACAAAATTTCAAATTGGTTATTAATTTAATCTAGTATAAAAACTTTGAAAAATAATAAGGAAATAAAAAAATGCTGTTATTAAATTATCATTTTTTTAAATACGATACAGCATTAAAAGAATGGGTTGGACTGGACACAGGACTCCCTCAACAAGCTACGGTCTAGAACAGTAGTGGTCAACCCGGGCCCGCCTTGAACGTCTTTCCAGCCTTTGAGATTTATCACACTTTTACAAAATATATTTATTTTATAATGGCCAAAATCAATGTATTAAAAAATACATTATTTGTGCATCCATATATTCAAAAATTAATTGTAGAAATTATGAAAAAAAAAATTAACTTTGATTTTAAAATAATATTCTTGCGAATATATGACAAATATTGCCGGTTTTATTTATGAGTTTACAGTTATGAGTTAGCAGAATAATTAGTGGCTCTATATCTAATATGAGGATATATAATTTTATATGCGGTCAGCGGAGTTATGATGCATTTCAAAGTGGCCCGTAAGATCATTTGGGTTGGCCACCCTTGGTCTAGGAGAAATCTTTTCTACAGATAATACTTCCTGTACCTTCTGAAAAGTTTAGCAAATGAAAATAGATACAAACCAATATATAATAATTAATAATCTCCTTTCGAATTTGTGCAAAATCCTTCAGTCTACACTTTTCTAGATGATTTTTATCACCACAAATAAAACTGTATCTAAAAAATACGACAATCAAGAACAAAACAATTATTTAAAATGAACAAAAACCCAAGTTAAGATTTAATTTATATTACATTGTTTAAAATCTTTTCGAAAATCTTTGATCATTTAATTGAAGAAAAGATTTATAATAATCAAGAAAATAATAATCATACCTTTCAAAATCGCAATTATAAACTCTGTCTCAAAAAAATAAGCTTATTTACTAAAAGAAAATGTAAACTTTACTCAATACAAGTATATTGACTTTATTTCTAGTTATTCATATTTGCATTAAATTTATAACTTTCAAAAAAATTTCGTTGAAAATGTTTATCTAATTTATGTGAAAAATGTCATTCAGAAAAGCAATTAATATTTTGCTAATTTTTCTTTTCTTTTAAAACAAAGTAGTTTTTGAAATACAGTTATTAAAATTCACGTTCAAGAGTAAATTGCGCAGTTATAAAAGAGGACATTAATTAATTTTTAACATCTTAAAAGCATCAAATTCCTTCCTATTGAGGAAATTTCTTTGAAAGTGAATATTTTGAATACGTAATATCATGGTACTCAGATTTTTATTTTTGTATAATTTGTTTGTATACGGTTTTGTATTTTAATTAAATATGAATTATTTATTATTAAACATGTATACTGTTTCAGATATGTTAATAAAATATAAAAGTATTTATATTTTTTATTTATTTATTTGTAATAGAAGTTTTTAAATTAAATTAATTTAGTGTCTGTGTGTAATAAAATTTTTTTTTAAATTTTATTTAAAAAGCGTAGATATCTAACGAGCATTTAAATACGTATACAACATGTTTTAATGTAGTATATTAATGTAGTGTAAATGTAAAAATTATTTAGTACTATAAATTATAGTTGAAAGGTCATCATTTTTAGATAAAGCTAAAACTTTTGATTTAGCTTTAGAAACAATCCAAAAATACTTTTATCTAGTAATTAAAACAACTCAACAATAATTCATGCGTAGTTTATTTCAAATAAAGTTTAATTTTATGGTTTATTAAACTATTTTCATAATTAAGAAATTCCTTTGACGTTATAATTTTATACGCAAATATACTTGAAATTATAAATGTAACTTTTATTACAGTTAAGAGCTATTACAGAACCCAAATATTTATATAGGAAAATTAGAATTATTTATATACATTAGAAGAAACTGCTTTTCTAAAATATCCCTTGTTAAAGAAAATAACCCAGACTTTCTTAATATGGAAAAAAATAATTTGTCTTTAATAAATATAACCATAACTTCATTTAGGATTTAGTTTATTTATTCCTTTACTCAATACAATTATTAATAACCATTAATAAATTATCATGCAAATTTAATACAATTATAAATTTTTTTGCCAAATACTTGTATAAAAGTCAATATATTTGCTTACTCACGAACAAAAAAATTATAATATACAATTTCGAAGTTGCAATATAGTAAATGGGAATAGTTGTAAAACTATTTTACTATACTTATTTTAAAAAATAAGTAACATTTAGCTTAACATATAGATAGATAGATTTAACATTAGTTTTTTATTTAAAGTTGGCCAAACATATCAGTAGGAATAGTTACTATAAATAACGCTGTTTAAATTCTAATAATAAGATTATTTGTTAATATAATCAATTCAATTAATATGAAAAAATTTCAAATATGATTTGACACTATTAATTCGCTGGGTTATCAAAACACTAGCTTTAAAGTTCTATAATAAACTCTAATGTATTCACGCTTGAAGGATTTGGTTTCTTGATCTACGATCATTTTTGGCATACTTTAAGCTAATTATACCTGGAACTACAGATTAACATGGATTAAGAACCACTATCAAACATTCATGCTACCATCAGGATTCGAACATGAAGCCAGTGGTATCAAAGGCTAGAGCGCTAGCCAAATGGCCAACAGGCCGCTCACTCTTAATGGTTTGGTTTGTCCCCCTACGGTCATTTTGTGCACACTTTAAGCTAATTAGAACAGGAGTTTAACTTGGATTCCGAACCACTAACAAACCTCCATGCCATCGAGAGGATTCGAAAATGGAACATGTGGTACCAACGGCAAGAGCTCTAGCCAACTTAGACTTACCCATCTAGCCGCTCTCAGCCTTGATGAGACAGATAAATAGCAAAAAATAGTCTTATTTTACTACTACCAAATGTATCGTTAACATTTACCGCAAAATGTATTATATTCCAAACAAATGTTAGTATTTAGAAAAAAAAATAATTAACTTGGTCAAAACTGGCCTTAGAGCCATTAAACCACACAAATCTATACATGTATTAACTGTGCTCAGATCAAATGACAGACATAAAAAATATCTTAATATCTTATAATGTCTACTTAGTACTTCGTTATATATTTTTATTATCTCTGAAATATTTAGGCTTTAAAAATATATTTTCTTTGAAAGAATTTGAAATCTTTCAGAATAGCCCTGCATCCGTAAATGCACTGCATCCGTTATAATGTCTACTTAGTACTTCGTTATGTATTTTTATTATCTCTGAAATTTTTTAAGCCTTAAAAATATATTTTATTTGAAAGAATTTGAAATCTTTCAGAATAGCACTGCATCCGTAAATAGCCTACCTGTCTCACAAAAACATCCTATTTTTGAAAACCAAACTTAAGAATCATCGTTCCACTTCGTACAGATGCATAACTCTCGTAAAAACAACTAACTATGCCATCGCGTAAAGATTCAGGCATCGATTCAATGGTGGATCATAACGGCTTTACTGTGCAATTTATCTGGTATCGCTCGTCAAGGCTCGAATCTCTAGTGAGCGCAGACCCATTCTGAAGGAATGTATAGATATAGCATTAATAGTGCCTCACAGGATTGAAGATTGTCATTAACGATGCTGGGAGGGATTTCCGAGCAAGACTTATGACGTGGCGAAGGCATTCAACCAATGGCCTTGCAGCTCCAGGGGTCCGATAGCGGTAGACTATCACAGTTGATCTAAATTCTAGAAGAGGAAAAAAGTTTCCAGCCACCATTTCCGATTGAAGTGACTTTCAAGAAGAATAAAGTAAAACCTGAGAGTTCAAAGCTATATTCTAAAAAATATGGACTGGCTTTAAGATCTAAAGGGATGAGCCTTAAAGAGTAGATAATACAGTTTTGTTTATCTTTTTTTTTTATCCAAAAATGCAAGATAACTTTCTGCGTGCTGTACATCTGGTAAATAAATAGTTTTTTTCTTGAAGCGATATTTATTTTTAACTAAGTTATTTATTATAAAACAATGAGTTTTGAGAGATAGTGATGAATTTGAATGATTTTTAAAATAGATTATTCCTATTTTTGCATTTGCAGCACAAAAATTCATCGTATAATTTCTGATTACACGGGAATTATTTATTATTATTGGTGAATAAATATAGTTTTTTTCTTAAGAGACATTTATTTTTAACTAAGTTATTTATTATAAAACTAGTGATTTTTGAGAGAGAACAATGAATTTGAATGATTTTTAAAATGGATTATCCGTACTTTTGTATTTGTAGAACAAAAATTCATCATATAATTTCTGAATACACAGGATTGTTTATTATTGATGAATGAAATATATGAGTTTAATCATTACCGGAAAACATGAATTAATTTATGCATCTTATTATTGATTTAAATAAAGTATTTAAACAATAAATCAATATATGCTTTTTAAACGTCTTAAAATCAAAATGAAAAACGCTCTTTGTGTTCGAATAAAATTGGTAATAGATATATATTCATTATAACATACATATCTATATATTAAGCAATATTAAACATTTTAAGATATTAAATTATTATAAAAACTTCAGATTTTTACAACTATAACAACATATATCTACAACAAATATTAATTTTTATTTTGACGATAGGTTTGGACTATATTTTATTTTACCCAGTACATAAAAACATTCTCTCCTGTATGTAGAATAAAGAAATGTATTCTTGTTAAACCAAATTCATTCAAGAAAATGTAAAGCAGAAACGAATGAAAAATTTGCTTTTGATAAACATACCAGATGGAAGTAACGCTGATAGTGTTTAAACGGTTTCTTACCTTCTGCATAGTAATAGCCGATATTACAAAATTACTTTAGTCATCTTGTTAAATAAACAACCGTCTAAATTTATATAAAAAGCTAATGTTCAAAAAATGGAGATTGTTGTTCTATATATTTACCTAGTAGATAAACAGTTGTCTAAACTTATTTAAAAAAACGTATATAGAACGTTTGTGAATATATTTGGAAAAGAGTTAAAGTTCTTATTTAGAGTGATATTATTTTTTTTAAAGAAACATCAGCATCTTTTTTTTCATATTATGTTTTTTTAATTGCTTATTACAAATAGTTTGAATCTATACATAAGATTAATATGGATAACTAGTACACATATTTGTAATCGTGAAATATGATACATTTTTCTCAATTTAAATATTTTGTTGCGATATGTATCTCAAATTGCGATAATATCGACTTTCAATGTTAATATTTCACAACGAATTAAATGCTAATATTTTATAACATCTAAATGATATTATCTGACTAAAAATATTCTTTTGGATTGGTTAAGCATTGCAGCAAGTTATGCATTCCTTTTTTTTTTTTTCTTTATAATCTTGGTGCATTTGAATAATAGGCATAATAACAAACTTATAATATCGATATCCGATACATTCATACATTTGTCCTAGGTGTTTAAGTAACTTCTAAATAGAAGCATAATTTTTCTGATTAAAGAAAACTTTTAATGCAAACAAGCGTTGTTAGGTTGGATCTTGCCGGTTTGGCTCTCAACGTTTCGCCGAATCATTAACTAGCGATAATTTTCAAATTATTTTAGAATGTTTAAATATTTCAGAAGAATATGGCAACTTCGTAACTGGGCGCCATGTTTTTTATTCCTCTAGTAATTCTCTCTTCAAACAATAAAAATAGCAAATAAATGAATGTTTTCTTAAAATGTTAATAAATAAACTAATTTTGAATTACATTTAATTTTAAATTCATTAAATGTAATAAACATATAATTGAGTGGCGTGTGAATATCATGTTAAAAAATTCAATACATATTAATGTAATACAATTACTATTTATTTACATAGTACAATGAACATTTGCCTCAGCAACTTATTTTGGACAGTTCTGAAAAATTATTGTAAATTTACTTAACGTTTTTTATGTATTCACTCTAATGCCTTTCTAAAATCTTTTTGCGTAACTAAATATCGTAGGAATGAAATTAGATTCAAAGAAAACCCAATATTTGACTAGCATACTAAATACAAAGTATACTTTATCAACCGGCTGTTTTATTCTATAAAGTAATTTACTTATGTGTTTTGCCTTTTTGTTGTATAAGAAAAAAACCATTCTAGAATAAAAGTATATTTTTTTCTTCGTACAAATTTAATTTTCTCGTGATCTAACAAACGTCTATATCTTTTTTTTTAAAATGTTTTCTACTTTGAAACAATTTATTGAAAATCATTTTTTACAGCATTTAGGCCTTTGTCTTTAATTTATTGATAATTAAATTGATTTAAAGTTATAGTAAGACTGAAGAAATATTGCTGCATTTAACACATAATTAATAATCAAAGCAATATATTAAAATAATACCCAGAAATTATTTATGTACAGATTACCTAAAATCTTTATGAACACATATTTTACTATTATGCACAGTCAATTTTCGCGATTTTTGTAGGCTCAAATTTATTTTATGAAATCAACGCAAGGGTTACTTTCGTTAAAATATCCTCAATTAAAAATCAAATTTTTTTTTTTTTATTTTCGATAAATAAAAGGAAATTATTTAATAATCTTTTAGAAATAGTTATTATTTGATAAATACATATCCAATAAAGTGGGAAATGTACATTTTACTGACGGAAAAAAAATCTTTTTCTTTAATAGTAAAATTGTTCTTATATTAATAGAACATTTAATTCTGAATATTTATTATAAAATTTGATTTACGTTACATATTTTTGATACGTCACTATATAGATTTTTTTGAAGTAAACTAATTATAAAAATAATTAAAGTACAATTGAAAATAATAATAGTCTTCATAATAATTAAAATTAATAATAATTGAAGTAAATGAATTATTAAACATATGGAATAAGAAAACATCTACAAAATAATGATTTAATAGTAGTTTGGATATCAAAAATACTTTTTTTAATTTGAAATAACTACAATTATAAGAAAATATTTTAATTAATTCATTCAAATAAAGTATATAAATTCTGTTTCGGAAAACAACGTATCATGTCCATACAACTTATTCAAAAACATATAGATTTTAATTAAACACGAATATATAGCATTTATATTATTATACAACAAGAACATATATTTCAAAACAATTAACAAATATCACTGGCACAAAAAATATGAAAAAATTTAAATAAACAAATGCCAAATTTATACTATCAATGTAAATCAATACCAACAACTGTCTAACACCAAATTCTAAAGAATTCCAATATAAATTTTTTTCTCTTGAGCCGAGCCCTTATTTCACACCCAAAGATGCAAATAGAAATTTATCAGTTGTAAACACCTTCAAATAAGTACGCTGCAAATTGAATGCTGCGAGGATCAATACATTCTAATTTAGGCTTTGGCTTTTTTTTTCTGTTATTTTCCATGAGAGTTCTTTTGTGACCGAACTTAATGACTGGCGGGTCATTCCATCATTAATCACCAAACCACAGAAGAAATGGTGGAAGACAACAACAACAACAAAAAGGAAACAATTTTGTGATTTACCATCCCGACCAGATTTCTTGACCTTCATTTCCCAAGAAGTGTTGAAGCACATAAAATATTTTCCTGTGATATATATTGCTTAAAAATAGGTATTTGCTGCAGTTGCAAAAGCTATGAAATTTTTCTTACTAAGCAATATTGTAGTAGATTTATTTCAGCAGTATATTGGTTTTTCTGTTTTTGTGTAGGAAAAGTAAAAATAAATGTCTCGATAACTTTTGTAAGAAATTTTAAGAAGAAATAGACTTTAGTTGGCGAAATTGATTATTATTATTATTTATTACTCAAACTCAGAAGTATAAAAATATAACAAAATTTCTTTGTACTTTAATTTGTTTAAATAATGTCTTTAATAAATAACCTTGTCTAATTTGTCTTTAATAAATACTTTTTTTCCAATTCGTCTTTAAAAATAATTTGTCTGTAATAAATACTTTGTATAATTTGTCTTTAATAAATATTTTGTCTGATTTGTAATTAATCAATACTTTGTCTAAATAATATTGATTGATTAATTTTTCTAACATAACTTGTCTCCATGATATCGTTTAGAGAATGGAATTAAAGCTAGTATTAGCATATATAAATACCCAGAAATCTTGCATATGTGATGTTAATATCAAAACATTTATTTAGAGTGTTAAATTACATTGTAGTTTTTTTTCGTAATTTAATATTTTTAATTAATATTTTTGAAATAAAGATTCACAGTTGTAATTTTTTATTTTCCTTAGAATTAATTTATAACATTTTTTAATAAAATGTATTAATATTTGAACTTTTCTTGCGTTAATAAGCAATTTCTTTTTATACATCCTATTATTTATGGATTAAAATTCCCTGTTTTTATGCCATATCCCAGAAAAATTTTATTAATAAACCTTTATTTACTAATATATCATCTACCTTGGTTAATTTAAAATAGATTTAAAGCAGTGCGAGACACAATTCTTTTGATAAATTTTCACATTTTTAAGCAAAAGGTATTATTTAAATACGGATTGATTCTAGTTTTCGTAATTATAAATAATTTGTTTAAACTTATTAATTTTAAATTCATTTTATTGAATATTAATGTTTTTTGTAAAGAAAAACGCTTTTCGACTGAAATATTTAATATTAATACAATTATTAATATTAATTCTTAAAAAAGCCTGTTTGGGTTATGGAAAATAGAAATAAAATGCTTATAAAAAATAATACATAAATATATAGCAAAATTATATAAAAATATTTAGCAAAATCAGAATTCAATTAACTCAAATATGTAAATCACATTAGAAATTTTTTTTTTCTTTATAATATTCTTTCAAATTTAAACTATAACAGGAATGTCTCAAATTATGAGGAAATAAAATATGCAAGCTAACCCATTTTTTTCTTTTTGGCTTATAATTATTTTCATACAAATTTCAAATTCCTATACATGTTTTGTATGAAATTCTTTATTAAATAAATACAAAAATAAAAAGAAACTGCTCTCAACACTATTGTTTATATTTATAGGAAGGCAAAAGTTTTCAAAAATAGAAATATTTCATCTCAATGCTCTTTTATTCATTGTAAAACATTTCCCCCATTTTTAAGAGAACTATTAATCATACTAAATCATTGTTTTCAGATACTCTAATAAAATACATATCTTGTGGTCAAACAGGCACACTTTTGAGGTAAATTTAGTAAAAAAAAATTGGTGCACGTTTAAGTAAGAGGATGGTAATATGACACGCATCATTAACTTTTGATCGGTAACGAAATGGGGTAATATATTTGTAGCATAGGTGATGGATTTCCAATACCTACAGTTCGACAAAATATTTTCCAATAAAAATACATAATAAATTTATTGCTTTTAGTCAGAATTATAGTTGTTCTTTTGAAAGGCAGTAATCTATTAGCTTCAATTTTCCTTTTTTTATTTTATTGCTACATTTTTTTTTTTTTTTTTTTTTTGGATTCTGCATTTGATTTGATTGAAATGTAGAATTAGCACATAGTTTGAATTACACACGGTAAAATATGCAATAAGGATTTTATGAAAATATAGGATTTATTTAAAATATTACGTTTTAAGTTACGTAAATTAAATAATTACGTTTTATTTTTATTTTATTTATTTATTTATTTATTTATTTTTTTTTTGTAAATTAATGGTTACAGTAAATTTTAAAATTATTTTTCTCCCAAAAATAATGATTTTACTCTTGTAAAGTAATAATGAAATCAAGTAATTCGTATAAAAAAATGTAAATTTGTTATTTAAATAATAAACTGTATTATAACGCTCTTTTTTAGCATTCTAATAAAATGTGTCACTAAAAATTATTTTTTTCTAGAGAAAATTAATTAAAATTTATAGTTACGTCTGTTGAGTTGTGTTTACTAATTTAGTTCAAAATAATGGATTTTTTTAAATGCTTGCTGTGCTTTTGCTTGCTTCAAATGCTTGTTTTTTTTAAAAAATAACGTTAATTTAGATACATATTATTAAAGAATTTTAATTTTAGATTAGCTGAGAATATATTATAAATCCATGGAAACTATTTTTAAATAATTCATAAGCAATTAAATCATATTTTTGCTTTAAATGAATTTTCTGCTGCTTTCAGCTATTAAATTATCATGATTCGTTCATAATTTTATATCTTAGAACTTTGATTGAATAGTTTGAAAAAACGTCGAACGTATCATTAATTTGAACCCTACATTAGACATAAATTTAAATCTTACATTTTGAAATATTTTTAAATATGGGTGGATTTTTTATGTGCCTTACAAATATATTATTCATTTTATATTTCATTTTTTTACTATTTAGTATAAATTGACTATATTGTCGTTTTTTAATATACATTCGGAAATATTTTCTTTTTGAGAAAATAGTTCTCGAAAATTTTAGATATTTGATTTTGGATTCATTAATATACAGTAGGACGTTTTTAATAGTTTCTTAATAGTTTTGTGAAGGTTTGTATTTAATTTTGCCTAATTTTCTCAGTGAAACATTTAACATAATATATATTATGAATGGCTAATATTGCATAAATTAAATAGTGAAATATATTCCCTATACTTTTAATAATATTTCGTATAACAAATTTTTAAAAATCCTTACAGCAATAATTTTACATTTATTTTAAAGCATGAATAAATTCCACACATTTCAAAACATCTACATAAAACACTGTTTTATATTACAAGAAGAAACATTGAAGAAAAGATACTTATTTCAGGTATTTGATTTCGGATTCATTAATATAAAGTACGACGTTTTTAATAATTTCTTAATAGTTTTGTGAAGGTTTGTATTTTATTTTGCCTAATTTTCACGGTGAACAATTTATGCAGTATGAATGGTTAATACTGCATAAATTAGGTAGTGAAATATATTTCCTAAACTTTTGCCCAGTAATATTTTGTAAAAATAACTAGTTTTAAATATTATTACAGCGATAATTTTACATTTTTAAAGCATGGATAAATTTCAAACATTTCAAAACATCTGCATAAATCACTGTTGTAAACAAAAAAAAAAAACTACTATTGGAAGAAAAAAATTGAAGAAAAAATTCTTAAGCGAAGAACACAAGATATAATATTTTTCAGGTTTTTCAAAATAATTTTTGACCAGATTTGAATACAATTAAATAAATTGTTCTTCATAAAATATATCTTGGATAAATATCTACGGAAAAAATTGCATGATTCAATTTTTGTAACTAAAGATTTAAATTAGAAAAAATAATTTCATGTAAATGTGATAGAACCTATTCTCATACTCACCCCATGGTTGCTCATTTGTTGCTGGAGCTGGAGCTCTGGCAACAACACCAGCCAGAGTCCATAGACTACACAACACATAACTTGAAGTTAAAAATTCCCGCCTTGCCATGACAAATATTAAAAATTTCCAAATGCTCTCCGGAGGATTTCAGTCACCAATCCTTTTAATCTGAGCTCGGCGACATAAATAATCCTGAACTGCGCTCTCTTTTTTTGAACAAATCAAAATTCATGCACAAAGAAATCCAACACCATTTATCAACAAGTCAATGATGAAAAAAAATAAAAATCCAAAAAAACTGCGAAAAATCCACTTTCAACTGCAAAATATCAGGTTAAAATCTTGGCACACAACAGTAAATTAGCATTAACACACCTTCCGATTTCCGCAATTCGTCTTAAATATACGGAAGGAAACTTTCCCACCATACACATTTCGAGTTTTGGCAGTGAAAACAACACTCCAGTCGAAGTGGTGAAAAAAAATCAATGAAAAAATCTACTTAATAATTTTTTTGAAAAAATCCAAATATTTTTTTTAAAAGGTTTGTCACATATGCCATTTAAATCAAAGAACTCACTGATATCGAAACTTCTTTGCTGAAATGCGTGCGCTCCGCTCAGCAATTCTACTGTGTTACTGACCGAAGCAAAGCTACTTGCGGCGGCCTGTATTGATTCCTTCCCTGCCTGGTTTTGCTGTTCACCACCAGATGGCCTACCAGGATGGGGCTCTTTTCAAATTAGGAAAGCTTACCTCTTTTGCTCAATATTCTACTGTGAAAAAAATATATATAAAGAAATATGCTCCCATTTAAGAACTTGATAACACTGAAGGAGAAAAAAGTGTGGACTATAAGTGCTGACGCATATTTTTATATTTGGGTATATGATGAAATACAATATCACTTTCAATATTCAGTTTGGGGAAGAAATACGTTTAAGGCACTCGTATTTGTGAACTTCTTTGCATTTATTTTTTTATGGATATTTTTCTCTGTTATAAATGCACACTTGTTTACTTCAATGAGTTTGTTTTTTCGTACCACTTCATTATATATGCATAGTTTTATATTATTTTTACATCATTATATAAGGAAAAAGGTTCAAGGAAGTTCACAAATACTAAATTTACATTTAATTATATGCGAGTTTCTCTGCATTGATGTTTTATTCAGATATTCCTCTATTATAAATGTGCACTTGTTTATTTCGATAAGTTTGTTTTTTTCATACCAGTTCATATGTAATTCTGAAGGACAAAAAAATTATGGATTATAAAAGCTTATTTTCGTATTTTTATATATTTGGGTACATGATAAAAATACAATATCACTCAGTTTGGTAAAAAAGGCGTTTAAAGCACTAGTGTTTGTGAACTTCTTCTTTACATTTATTTTTTGTCGATATTTTCCTTTATTATAAATGTGCAATTGTTTATTTCGATGAGTTTGTTTTTTCTTATTACTTCATTATATAATTCTACAGCAGAAAAAATTATGGACTATTATGCAAATGACGATACTGAGGCATATTTTTATATTTGGGAATATGAAGAAAATACAATATCACTTTCAATGTTCAGTTTGGTAAAGAAATACATTTAAGGCACTCGTATTTGTGAACTTCTTTGCATTTATTTTTTGTTGAGATATTCCTCTATTATAAATGTAAACTTGTTCATTTCGATGAGTTTGTTTTTTCATACCACTTCATTATATAATTCTGAAGGAGAAAAAAATTGTAGACTATAAGTGTAGACGCACATTTTTATATTTTTCTATCATTATATAACACTGAAAGAGAAAAAAATTATGAACTATATATACTGACGCATATTTTTTGGGCATATGATGAAAATACAATATCACTTTCAATATTCAGTTTGGTAAAGAAATACGTTTAAGGCGTTAATAATTTTTCTCGTTTAAGGCGTTAATAAGGTATTTGTGAACTTCCTTGCATTTATTTTTTGTTCAGATATTTCTCTATTATAAATGTATACTTGTTTATATCGATGAGTGTTTTTTCGTACCACTTCATTATATAATTCTGAAGGAGAAAAAATTATGGACTATATGTACTGATGCATATTTTTTTTTATATTTGGGTATATGATGAAAATATAATATCACTTTCAATATTCAGTTTGGTGAAGAAATACATTTAAGGCCCTAGTATTTGTGAACTTCTTTGAATTTATTTTTTGTCGATATTTTCCTCTATTATTAGTTTAAATTTTCCGTACCATTTCATTATATAATACTGAAGGAGAAAAAAATTGTGAACTATTAGTACTGACGCATATTTTTTAAATTTTTTTATATCATTATATGACACTGAAGGAGAAGAAATTGTGTTGAGATTTTCCTATTTTATAAATATACACTTTTTTTTTTATTTCGATGAGTTTGTTTTTTCGTACCACTTCATTATATAGTTCTTTTATATTTGGTTCTTTATATTTTTATATTTGGGTATATGATGAAAATACAATATTAGTTTGGCAATATCAATTAAGGCACTAGTATTTGGTAACTTCTTCTTGGCACTTATTTTTTTGTTGATATTTTCCTCTATTACAAATGCATACTTTTTTATTTTGATGAGTTTGTTTTTTCATATCCCTTCATTATATAATTCATAAGAACCAAGTGAACAAAAATAATGGGAAAAATATATATGTCATTGTTTTATAGTTAATAGCACTATAATTAGCCCCTTATTCTTGTAAAAATTGCTTTGTATTCAGATTCATTGTACTGAATTCAGAAAAATTGAAAAAAAAGTACTTTGTTTATCAAATTGATATATTTTGCATTTATTTATTGAATTTTAGAAAAAAGAGTGCATTTTATAAATTTTTCTAAGAAATGGAAATGAAAATAATTCTTTTCTATCTTTTTTGTGTCTGTTTATTAAATTTTTTTTTTTTTTTTTTTTTTTTTTTTTTAATTTTTAATTTGTAAATTTCAATTATAAGTATCGCAGCACCTTATATTATAATTCTTTCAAAGAATAAATTTAATTTATTTTAAAACGTACAAAAACTAAAAGCAGATTTATTAATTTTATCCGAGGCTTTACCTCATAATAAAACAAATACTTTACATCCCACTATAAAGAATATTTTATTGCAAAATTAACAAAACGTTAAAATTATGTGAACGGAAAAAAAATAATGTAAATTTACTACATAAAAATTTATTTGTTGTAACTACTTCAAATAAATTAGGAGGAAAAATGTAACTCAATAGTATATTGGACTTTTTTTCCATGTGAAGGTTTAAGAGATGTATCAAATACTGACTTCAAAATTTAATAATATATCACATTGAAACACATATTGACATTTAACCAATATTTACAAAACTTTTACTGCTAAACAATAAAGTCGTCAATATTAACTTGCATTTTTTATCAATAATTGTCACATACGATGTAACAAAGGGCCGAATTTCGTGAAATATTAAATATCAAAAAAATATATTGGATAACCTGTACCAATAACGTTTAAATTAAACTACCAAATATTTGAATTTTAAACAGTAGTTACATATAGGATTTTAAATATTATTTTAAAAATATGTTTTATGCTAATATATTTAACCATTTATTATTTTAAACAATATTATAATTTACTTTATTTTTTTTAATTTCAATGGTTTTTGTTTTGTACATCAGTATCTCTTTCGTTCCATTTACGTGTGGCGCAAATAGTTCATTGATGGGAAATGATAAGAGGACATCTATTTCCAAAAATATTTTACGTATAACTGTCCCATAATTATTTTAACATAGTGTTTCATTTATGTATGAACTCTAATAGTCGTAATTTTATCATTCCCCGTCAGTGAACTGATAAAAGGACATCTATTTACAGGAAAATTTTAATGGTAACTGTCCCATAATTACTTAAACATGATATTTTTCATTGTAAGTCAGTCAATTGACTGACAGTGATAAAAAGTTATAGCGTTCCGAAAAAATGTCCACTAATCATTGTCTCATAGTTTTTATAACATAAATTGTAAAATAAAATCAACATTATCAATTTAAAATTAAGTTAATTGTTTATTTTAAAAATAAATAAAATAACACAAAGGTAAAACAACATAAAGGTAAAAAAATAAATAGTATAAAGGTAACATAATTGTTTATTTAAACATAAAAACATTTTTGAACATTTGTGCTGTTCCAATTCCATTTATGATCGCCATTATGATATAACTGATCGCAATAATAGGAGAACTTCTCTTTCTAAAGGTAATACGAGTAACAGTCCATAATTGTTTTATTAAAATTATTAACATTAAATATAATAAATTTTTTACATGTGTGGCACTGGTTTTTCATTTTTGCTTACTATTGAAAGGCAGTTACAGAAGAACAACTATTATCCAGTAATCTTCTAGAAATAAATATTTGAATTTTCTTTTTGGAAAGGATGTCTGACTGTAAATGCAAGACTAATACATGCTGTCACAATCGCGGGTATCTTCTAATTTTTAAAACAGTTACAGTATAGGCGTTGAACAGCAGATTCAAATTTAAACCATCATCGACACCACTAGCACATATTCTGGATTCTGGAGACATAATTGATTTACAAAAAGTTTTATTATTCCTCTCAAATGCTAAAAATTAGATAAAAAGCTATTCCGAAACAGATTTTAATAATTCCTTTTATCAATGAAAGTCTAAGGAACACAGTGCTATGAATCTTGCATGGCAATAAACAGGAACACTTCCTAAAACTACCTATCGTTGGATTTTTATTATATGACACTTTTATTCAATAACCTTCATATTTGCTTTAAAATTACTTTAATGCATGTAGGATGGAAACATCTATAACAAAAATAATGAAATGCACTTACTGTCAAACAATTTTTATCGTTACTCGTGAGAGGAAGATGAATGACCTTGCAGATTCCAATAGAAGTCTAATTTTTTTTTTAATTCAGATAATAGCATAAATTTTACGAGTGATACAGCAAAGGCAAAAGTAGGAAAAATTGCACCTTCTTGGCTTGTAGATACAACATTAGCGACTAAAGCAATCTCACTCCTGAAGGGGAATTCAGTCATCAATCAACACAGTTAGAATTCAATAGAATTTTTTTTTTTATGTTTGACCAGTAAATACATAGAATTTGTGAAAAAGAAGAAAAAATATTTCTCTTGAACTTTTTAATTGATTCTTTATATTTTGATTCCTTTTAAGTTTTCTGTATTTTCAAATTTCTGTCATAAAAATGTCTTAAAAATGAGTAATTTATCATTTCATTTAAGCAATGTAATTTTCGAATTTTCTTTATGGAAAGAATATAACCTAGAATACACAGTCTGACTGTAAATACCAAGCTTGTACATGATGTTCCAATCGCGGGTATCTTTTCATTTTTGAAACAGTTACCGCTTAGGCGTTGGACAGCAGGTTCAAATTTAAACTATCTTCGACACCAGCAGAGCATGTTCTGGAATCTGGTAACATAATTGGTTTAAAACAGTTTTATTATTCCTCTCAAATGTTTAAGAATCAGATGAAAAGCTATTCATAACATTTCATTAATTCCGCACATCAATGAAAGCCAGAGGAACACAGTGCCATGAATCTTATATGGTATTAAACAGGAATTGCCCTTCCTAAAACTACCTATCGTTGATTTTTATTATACATATTTATTTATATATTTGCTTTAAAATTACTTTAATGCAAGTAGGATGGAAACATCGATAACAAAAATAATGAAATGCACTTACTGTCAAACAATTTTTATCGTTACTCGTAAGAGGAAGATGAATGACCTTGCAGATTCCAATAGAAGTCTAATTTTTTTTTTTTTAATTCAGATAACAGCATAAATTTTACGAGTGATACAGCAAAGGCAAAAGTGGAAAAAAAATTGCACCTTCTTGGCTTGTAGATACAACATTAGCGACTAAAGCAATCTCATTCCTGAAGGGGAATTCAGTCATCAATCAACACAGTTAGAATTCAATAGAATTTTTTTTTTTTTTTGATGTTTGACCAGTAAATACACAGAATTTGCGAAAAAGAAAAAAATTTCTCTTGAACTTTTTAATTGATTCTTTATATTTTGATTCCTTTTAAGTTTTCTGTATTTTCATATTTTTGTCATAAATATGCCTTAAAAATGATTAATTCATCATTTCATTTAAGCAATGTAAACAAAAAAAAAATTTTACACCAGGACCGGTATTCAACATTCTAGCAGTATACAATGTAGATCTGTGGTAAATGTGTATCATCCATAAATCTTAAATTCTGTTAACATTTTTTGCACTTATTTTTTCACGTTTATAGGCACTTTTATAAATATTGAAATGCACAAAGATGTATGAAATCCAATTTACTAAGGTATTTCTTTTAAATATCAATCTAAATTTTTAATGTCATTTAAAAAGTATTTATTTCGAGATCAAATTTTTTAAGATTAGTTTATATTTTTCGAAGATTTTGCATTACATACTAACTTTTTTTTTAACTATTGTTTTTAAATTAGTCTGTTGTATATACTAACAAGACAGACTATTTAAACGGCATATTTTTCTTTAAATGCAGCCTACGGAAGTTAATGATTTAAACCTAAACTAATCTTGACTATTTTGATATTTTATCTATTATTTCTGATACGAATTAAAATACATATATAATTTCAGTTCATCATCATTTATTAGCATTCAAGAATAATGTGTCTAATTTAAAGAATATTTGATCCCCATTGAATCGAATACAATAATTAATAGTTTATGAATGATTTATTTGTAAAATAATATATATTTCAACTAATTAATTGCTTAGTAATCGTTTACAAAATACAATTATTTTTTTAAAAAATTGATTATTAAGTTAAATTATTCTGTTAACATGAAATTCTATTAACATAAGCATATTAACAAAAAATATCAAAAGAATCTTGTGTATGAATGCATAAAATATCTTTCTTTTAATTGCAAAAATTGAATTAATACTCATCATAATAGCATTGCATATTCAAAGAGCAATATTTCGAAAGTTTCAAAATAATAAAAATTGAAATTTTTTGGTGATGATCAATTCATATCCAAAAAGTAAATCAAAGCAATATTTTGAATAAAAAAGTTATATCTGAGATTATATTTGTTATTTTTATGTGAAAGAAGAAGTCAAAAAACACCGTATTATAATATAACTACTGAAAAATAAAACTCCAGTTTCAATGAAATTTTAGTGCAATTAATTTGATATTTAATAACGCAAAAAATATCACAAATTTAATAATATATCATATACTTTACATATACAGAAATTGTGGTCATTTCAGCAATACATATCTGTCATAAAACAAGTATTATAATGTGAAGCACACTATATGTAAAATTCCAGATATGTTTATTGATATCATATTAACCGAACTCATCTATGCCATTAGAAATAGTGCCTATTTATAATGCACCATATTGATTTCATCAAATAAACATGAATTTAAAAAAGTTTTTCTAGTTAAGTATTTATAAATTAAATAAAAATTAAAAATTTCACAATTATTTGGGGAGATTTATTTTATGAGATTTTGTTAAAACAATTTTCATTTTAAACAGAAACTCAATAAATATCCAATTCTTTTATATAACAATTTGGCAGGAATTACAGTTTAATGAAAATTCTACTTCAACTATTTTAAAAATGTTCATTTTTATCTTATCAAGAAATAGCAATATAAATGAGAATATTTTATAAAATTAAAAACCTAACTTCAAATTTTAAATTTCATGGAATTTTATTATTTTTAACATAATTATAAAAACAAATTGTGTTTACAATATTTTTTGTAGGAGAAAATAGAATATAAATATCTATTTACACAAAGAAAAATGTATTTTTCTAAATAGTACTGAAATTGTCAAACTAAAATCATAAAATTGAATGTCCACCTATTATTTCACGATTGTTGTATAAATGCGCCAAAGACCAATGTAATTTATTTTATTCAGATGCTGATGTCTTAAGTTTAAGCGTAATCTCGCAGACCCTCTGACATTCAGGGATATTATTCCCACGCGAGAATTCTTACCCTTTGTGTTCTTACCGGAAATGGCATTACTCTACGAGATGTGTGTAGTCTAGTGAGAAAAAAAATTTATTAAGCTGTTGTCGTTTTCTCTTCTGGATATTGTAGTATATAAATATCTAAGATGTTTGGTTTCTTAGTATGTAATTCCTAGTCGTACATTTTCATATATTTAATTTTTTAAAAACATTTAAGGAATGGACAACATGGTTTGTGTCAAAGGAATGAACAAAAAACTCCTCTGATAGCGGAGAAAACTTGTTGGTGAAAGAAGAATGCCGTCTGCAAAGTCTCCTTCATAGGGGTATCATTTGAGAAGCCAACTTTCTGATTGCTGAATGGATTTAGCTATGTTCTTGATGGGTTTTTAATACAATTAATTTAATGGCATTTTTATACATTAGGATATGTCTCTAATTTTGTTTTGTGAAATTTATCATTATTTTAAATCTTACTTTTTAATTGTGATTTATTATATGGCTGACAATTATTATCCCTCTATCAAGAAGAGATATGATTCGTGTTTAATAAATGAAGTTGAATAGATATTGTTCATGATTTATAATTAAAGTCCAATGATTATTATAAAACCAATTATTTTAATTTATTAATTCAATTTAATTATTAATTATTTTCAATATAAGATTTATTTTTAAAATCGATAACCACAAAAGTCACACGCAGCAGTATACGCCCGACTTCTGACGGAAAAGCTATTTTAATAGAGAACCATATTCGAGGAAAAACGAAATATATTTTCACCAATATAAAGAATTTTTGTTTTAAAAAATAACATGTAGACTCAAACATGATTATATTTTTTTATACTTGATCTTCCTGGTGAAAGTTTTCAATTTTTTTGTTGTGTGACCCAAATATTCCAGGGAATTACTTTTAAAAATTCTACAAGCACGCTTTATCCTTTTTTTTTTCTTTCAGAACTACTGTTTTGAAAAAATATTTTGAAACTCAATATTTTGATTTGGAACTAATATTTTTGTCCATTTAGTAGCTTGAAAGGCAGAATAGAAAAATATATTGTCATGAGTTGATCAATTTTCATATAATGAGACAATGATTGATTAGAAATTTATTTATTAAGTGACTCCTAAATACAAAATAAATAAAATATTTGAATATACCGGTATTTAAAAATTCAATATTATTATTATTATTATTATTATTACGAATTTGATTTTCTATGTTCTCCATAAAAAGTGCCACCTTAAAAACATGTTTTGCTAATGCAGATGGAACTCCGAAATAACAAAAAAAATGTGGAAAATTACAAAGAAACTTAATTTTCGAGTTTTCTATAGTCAATAACTACATAACAAGTCATACGCAACAATCTACGCCCGACTTTACACGGAAAAGCTATTTTAATAGAGTTCCAAACTTGAGGCAACACGAATTATATTAGCACTAATAGTAAGAATATATCACTAATATATTCTTACTACATAAAGAATTAATTGTTCATTGATTTAAAAAAATAGACTCGAACATGATTGTCTTTTTTATACTTGATCTTCCTGGTGAGAGTTTTCAATTTTTCTGCTGTGACCCAAAACTCCCAGGGAGTTGCTTTTAAAAATTGTACTACCAAACTTTATCCTTTTTTTTCTCATTTCTTAGAACGACTGTTCTGAAAAAAAACATCATCTTGCAACTCAATATTTTAATTTGAAACCAATTTGTTTGTTCATTTAATAGCTTAAAAGGCTGAATAGAAAAAAATATATTTGTGTGAATTGAACAATTTTCATATAATAAGACAATAATGACTTATAAAATGATTCCTAAATGCAAAATTAAATAAAATAATATTTGGACCTTTGAGTATTTAAAAAAAAATCAACATTTTTATTATTATTATTATTATTTGATTTTCTAAGCTCTCCATAAAAAGTCTCTGCTGAAAAGCACTTTATGCTAACGCAGTTGAAAATCCGAAATAATTGGAAACCAAAAAAAAAAAAAAAAAAATGCACAATTACAACAAAACCTATTTTTCGATTTTTGTAGAGTCGATAACCACATAACAAGTGACACGCAGCATTCTACGCCCGACTTCACACGGAAAAGCTCTTTTAATAGAGAGAACCGAATCCGAGGCACCAATACACGTCTGGAGACCTAATTGATTGTGCTTAATTTTCGGCACGAAACTTCTCCAGTCACTTTTGACTTTTAATGATGCCGTGGGGCGTGAGATATCACGTCAGTCTACTAAAAGGGAAAATTCTGCTTTAGCGGAGGTCAGCAGAACTACGGCATGGGCATAACTAGGGGGTCCACATCATTTAGCCATGCTAGGGGAAGGTGGGGGCTAGATCATTTGGCTTGCACTGGAAAGGCAAAGAGTTTCGAGAAATAATGAGGTGAAGTTTCCTGACTTGCTCTTCGCTGTGAGGAGGGATGGGGTATCAAAAGTCGTTCGGACAAGAATGCGAACAGAAGGACTTAACTGCAGGGATTGAAAG
This sequence comes from Caerostris darwini, assembly GCA_021605075.1. Classification (NCBI taxonomy): domain Eukaryota; kingdom Metazoa; phylum Arthropoda; class Arachnida; order Araneae; family Araneidae; genus Caerostris; species Caerostris darwini. The sequence goes on along the minus strand of BPLQ01013881.1, from coordinate 1,250,945 downwards.
GTTAAATACGATGGGCTATCATTTTTGTTAACCAAGCAGTAGTTGCTTAAGAAGATTTAAATGCTCCTCAGAATGTCTCATTGGTTCGTTTCTAAAAGGTCTGGATGGTGAAGAATGGTATTATGGTCATTTAAAAAGAGCCATCCATTATGGTTTTAATAGCATGTTTGTAATAAAATCTAAATAATTTTGAAGAGTGACACAGGTTATTCATGAACAGGGTTTGAAATTGTTCATAAGTATTGAAGTTTTCTTCGATCTGATAGTAGGAACTTGGATGTATTTTTCATTGGATAATTGTAACTGAGTTAGTGCATTTTCAAGAATAAAGTCTTAATATATTTCTGTTTTAATTTTTTTTTTTTTTTTTTTTTTTTTTTTGATAATGATATGGATTGAAGTATTTGAATGAAAGATATATAAATCACAATACATAATCAGAGATATAATTCTTTCATTTTCTTCTTTGGATTTATGTTTTCATTGTTTAGAAGTATACTTTTACGATCTTGTCTTTTGGTATGTCTTTTACGATCTTGTCTTTTGGTATGTTTTTATACAGTTTTTTTTTTTTTTTTTGCACACTTTTGTCTAATTTGACCCGGACGTACCGTTTAACGTGTTTCCATTCAGAAGGGAGGTGTAAAATAACCTATAACTAGGTTATATAGGTTTGTATTGCTAAAGCTATTTATTTGTATGCCTAAGACTATTGAAATAAATTATTATAATGATTGCAATATACTTCTACCAAATTGCGGATAATTTGAAGGGAAAAAGGAAATAAATTGTAAAATTTTTTATTCATGATGTTCTTAATATTCCTATATTTTATATTTCTTCATATTCTTTGAAATGTTGAAATCAATGTATTGAATAATGTTTCAATTTTTCTAAACTCTTATAATCACTTAGGGTTAAAACTGAAAGCTTTAAAAAAGAACATACCTAGACAAATGATAAAACATTTAAAAATTCAACTTTCTTTAAATATACAATGATATTCTTTACATTACTTATTAAATTTTTACCTTTTATTGATATTATTATATTTAAAATAATACATAACAAACTTGTTTTATAAGAATTTATAGATGTAATTACATTATGTATTTAAGTATATTGACACTTCTACTAAATTTTCAACTATTTTTATGTTATTTAAAAACACTATTAATTCATTTCACTTTTACGTAAATGAAAATGAACAAAACTTGATTTCAATAATAGCTTTTTTTTAAATAATGAAGTATTAAGATTAAAGTAGCTATAAATTTGATTCTTCGATTTCATGAATAATTTTTATACCAAAAACATATTGCTTTCAAATTTTATTCTAGGTTAAAAAACTATGAATTATAATAATTTTAAATTGCAGTGAGATTTTAATAATAAATGAATTATATTTTTAAAATAAATCAATTCTTCTTTTTTTATTATTAGACTTTCATTAAAATATGCATGGCATTTTATTTATATAAATTTAATATATATTAAGTAAATTCTATTTCCCATACCATTCTAAATCAAATGAGTTCCAATTTTCAAACCTGAACTATTAATTTTTCAAATTTTATTTTAAAAATTAAAAATATAATTATACTTAAACCTGTAATTTAAAACTCACTTTCTCAGCCGAATTCTTATCAAATCGCTTTTTCTTTAGGTTTAATTCAAATAGATATTGATCTACGAATAATGGCGACTTGACTGTTCGTTAGCTGGTAGATCGAGAATTTACAGGTATTTTCCTCTTCTACTAAAGCCTGTATAGTATCTTGATAAATCTATTTAGATATTGTGTTGGAGTGCTAGTTAGACAAGTGGGATACCAGCTCTGGTGTTAATTACATAACTTGGCAATAATTCAAATCTAGATGGACAATCCTCGTAAAAGGATAGAGTCGCCATTGGTTTAAGCCGTTTCGATTTTCTTTAAGAATTACTTTAAACACAAAGATGAATTATATCGAGAAATCAAGTCCAATAAAGAAAAATGGAAATCGTTAAAATTGGGCTAAGCTATTTTGATTAAATACGAATTAATCATTTGTTTGTTGTTTTATTTTAAAATAGTGAAAATCAAATGACTAAAAAAAGAGCCAAATACTGTTCAAATATTTGAATGATATGCTCAGCCAAAGAATTAATTATAACTATTATTTAACATAATAATACATATTTAATTTATTTAAGATAATGCCAACATTTAATATTTTTTCGAAAAAAGATTTTGTATTTCGATAAGTTTTGAAATAAATATTTGAACGTATTTCGATAGTTATAACATAATATATTTCGATAAGCTTTGACATTTATATTTGAAAAAACTTTTCTGCTAGTAGGTAATTAAAGTAAGTAAGGTTTTATGATTGTGTTTAAAATGAGTAATACTCTTTACAAAATGTTTAAACATTAGTTTTTCTTATTTGCAACAATACTTCATAAAATTGTTTTTAAACATTACTGAATGTAAGACATAATAAGTTTTTAAATATAAATAAATATTCATACACATATAACTTAAATATTGCAAAATTTAAGATGTTTTGATGTGTTGTAACTGTTGTTTCTTATCCCACTTGGTGAACAACATCTAGACCAAGTCCATGATCTCGTGTGTCCTCAATGAAAACACCACTCCAGGATAATCAAATTTCTTGAACCGACGACATGATAAAGGGGTAAAAATGCAACTCCTTTTTGTCCTTGACCTAGCGGCACAAAAACATGGGGCACCCTAAGGGAGAAGTCTGACTGTACCCCCCTTATGCCCCCCCGGGGACACTGTAGTAAATAAATTAGTGAAATAAAATGTAAATAAGAAAATTTAAATTTAAATAAGAAACGAAATTAAATACAGTAAGTAAGAAAATTTTTTAAATGAATGCAAATGAAATATCATTGAAGCAACTTAATTTATAAAATTTCTAATATAAATTATCTTAAAATTTTTACTGCAGTTATAATTCTGTAAGGTAAAACGCCCAAATTAAATTATCTAAAGTGACCTCAAAAGTGAAAAGAAAGAGTCGGCAAAGAATTCTCAATAATTTTTCACAAATTTTATCTACGTTTAAAATCAGTTCAAAGTTGGTTGTAATTATTTTTTTTTTATTTCATGTACTGCAAATCATTTGAAAACAGGTAATTTAATTGGACAAACTTTATAAATTCATGATATGTATTACTTTTTATTTTTTCTTATTAGAAAAATATCAAAATTATCGAACACTTTTATAACGAAAAAAACCGTTTTAAATGTTTTCCAATGATCTACAATCGATAGCGTTGTAACACGTATATCTATCTTAAGATCATGCACATACAGTTTACTCATCTTACAATGGACACACACAGCAGAAAACGCATTAAGTAGAAATTTATTTATTCTGCAAAACACAGAAAGGAAAATGTTGCTTCCATGTTTTAGTTGCGATTAAACAAGTGCAACATTGCGAATTGGAAAGTGTTCTCCCCAGTTTCTTTCATTTTGAAACGAGAGTTTTATTATCGGAAAAGGCAGCAGCGTGCGAGGCCAACGGAATATCAAGGGAGCAGAAATGCAATTCTGTTATGCAGCCGTCTATTAATCCAGCCAAGTGCTGTTCCAGTTGGAGAATGAGAGAAAAACCATTAGTAACAAATCATCACGCAAAACGCAAATTTTCATCTGCAAAGCGCGCGCCTGTAGTAAATAGCAAGTCCCTTTTCTATCCAAGAACTGCCTGGGGCTTTATTGTATAACCACAATCATTAAAAGAATTTGTTTCATTTCCGAAACTCAGTTTTCAGTTAACCTTTTATGGCTTGTTATGCAATATGGAAGTTAGTTTACATGCTATATTTGTAATCTAATTTTTTGGAGTTTTAAAGTTAATTTTCCTAGAAAATTGTTCCTTCAAAAAAATGTTTTTTAATCTAAAATACGCTTATGAGAATTGTATGTGTCCATAGAAATTTGCTAATTATAAAATATATAACAATAACAAATTTATAACATTGTAAATAGCAAAGTCCCTTCTTTCAAAGAACTGCACTTCAAAGCCTGGGGCTTTATTGTGTAACCACAATCATTAAAAGAAATTGTTTCATTTCCGAAACTCAATTTTGAGTTAACCTTGGCTGGCCTTAATCTTAACCATTTATGGCTTGTTACGTTACAAGGAAGTTAGTTTACATGCTATGCTTAATTTACCTTATTAATTAATTAATTAATTTTATTTTGGTTAAAAAATATTGGGTGATCATAAAATAGATTTCCCTATTCGGAGGCATCTGCAGTTAAAACTAATGAACTGAATGGAACCAAATTTTATCTGCATATTGTAGATTGCATGTTAAGCGTGATTCCACTAAAAGTAATTTAGTACCAATAGTCACTGAAATTGGAGTGATGTCTCCCAGAGTTTCGAGTGATGTCTCCCACATACTAGGAAATCTGCTTTAGATAGTTAAATTATGCAAATTTCCTAGTGCTTAAGTGACAACATCACCACTCAACCCTTTTAAAAAAGAGAGAACTAACGTTTAGTTAGCAATTCTTGATCGTTTATTTGTACTTGATATGCATTCTAGGTAGTTTGAGTGACATTGAGGCAGTTACCAGTCCATAATTTCTGGTGAAATGTCTGCCTCATTCCAGGGTTGTGATTTTTGATAGTCGAGAAAGTTTAAATCATTTGTGTATGTTCGGGGCTTAACAAAAATAGACTTCTTTAAAATGATCTTAAGATAGCTATGACAAACTTTTAAAATAACACTATATGAACAGCAAAGAACATCCTGCACTACACGCAATATCTCTTATATAGAAAAGGTCAGCACATTAAAAATATTGCATGGGGCCCAGGGGACCCTAATGTTGCATAGCAAAAGATTGTTTTCCTTGACACTATATGTCATTCATTTCTGCGTTTGAAATTTTTGTTATTAAAATACTGATGAAATATTGTATAAACAGGTATATTGTATTGTATTTTCCGGGAATATTTGCAATTAGTGATCTTTTTTTGATTCCAATAGCGCCAAACTTTCTTTTATCGACAATTTGTGGTACTATTTTTTTTCGAACTTCATTACCTCATGCGTTTTAGAATTTATGTATTAAATTGAGTTTATTCCTTTCATTAATTTTTGCTGGAGATGTCTTCCCACAGGGAAAGTTTTCTTATGACGCCCTGTAACATGTATATAATATACAGGGTATTAATTTATTTATATTTAGACAAAATTATGTAAAGTAATTTCGTGACAATAATTACATTATCTAGAGCAATATTTTAATTCTTATTTGAGCTGTAAATTTAACTAAAATGTCATGAAACACATTAAATAATTTAAAACATGCTATTATTGAAACAATATTTTGTATGTGTAGCTCCAGTTATTTAATATTTAATATTTTTTTTTTTGCATTTTCATTGAATGTATTGAAAAAAGTTATATACACTGGACGTACTGCAAAAGTGTAACGATATACAAGGGAAAGCTATATTTTTATTATTTGCCTGTTACTTTTAAGTGGTAATAATTTCAATTGATAAAATAAATTATAATATATAAATTTAAAATAGTGTTTTAATAAGTTTAGATTTCGCTTTATTCCCATGAGTGAAAAAATTTAAATTAAGATACTGTAAAATCATGCAGTTTTAAATTATTTTTATAGAATTTAACGTATACTAATTTTTTTTATAGCATTGAAATGTTATTACCAAGATAGCATTGCATAATTGATTTTAAAATAATTTTTATGTAAATTGTTTAACATGATTTTTGCAATTGCTACTGAGCATTTAATTATTTTTAATTTCCTGTGTTACATTGTTAATACTTTGTGTAAAATAAACTTCATTCAGAATGCCCATGTTATAAATACTTTATGATAATTGATTTTCATACATGAGGCTCATTCTTTGATATTAGTATAATTGAATGTACACAACAATAAGAGCAACGAATGCCTCGAAAACATAACTAACATCGAAAGCCACAAATCAATAAAGAGGAACTGAATTTTTGAAAATTCTAAATGCATACGATTTCCTAAAAGAAATTGTAAGGAACTTAAAACATGTTTCTTCTTTCAGTTCTCTCAATCATACTTTCTCTATAACACTAGTTTCCTTTTCTAAGAGTCTTATCAATCACATATTTTTCCGATACATCGCAGAAAAGACGCCAAAGAATTGGGCACCTGGGAGAATTCACATCAAACTTCCAAGAGGTGTTCCAGAAGCATTTGGAAGGAAGTGGAAAAGATTTATTTGTATTTTAACGTTTATTCGATTCATTAATAACATTAACCATTAATATTTCTAATCTTACGAGCACGATAACCTAGTATAGCAGAATAATTGCTTAGATTCAATTCCCTCTGTTGTTACAATAATGGTTTAATTAAATTTTGTTACTTTGTGTGGTAGTACTTCAGTAGAAAACGGTTATGCTACTGTGTCCGAAAAGTAAGATCAATTTTGATTTTTTTTTTTTTCAAAAACTCTTTATTTATTCTTCCAAATTTATTTCATCGTCTTCAAAGTAATGCCCTCCGGACGCAATGCACTCATGACAAAATTTTTTTTTCCAATCCTCAATGCATGGTAAAAACTCATCGGCATTTATGGCCTTCAAAGCGCGCGATGATTCACGTTGAATCTCTTCAATCGACTCAAAACGGTGTCCCTGGAGTCGTCTTTTGAGTTTAGGGAATAGCCAGAAGTCCTTCGCCGTCGAGAATACGGTGGTTGTGGAACAATATGGGTTTCATTTTTGGCTAAAAAGTCACGAAGAATCAATGCAGTGTGAGCTGGCGCATTCAGCGTTTTCGGTACCAATCGAGATTTGAGCGTTTGAGGCCCAAAAGGGAATTGACCGGTCTTTTTGAAATTCCAACATCATCAGCAAGGGATCTAATTATAAATCGACGGTTTGCAAACACCAAATTTTTAATTTTTTGGACGTCAGTTCGTCGGTTGAGGTTGGTCAACCAGAGGGCTCTCGTCATCAACGCGTTCTCTGCCTTCTTTGAACTGTTTATCCGACTTGTAAACATCTCTTTCCAATATAGTTTGCTCCCCGAATGCCTTCTGAAACATTCTATACGTTTCTGCAAACAAAATTTAATGCAAGTTCTTTGCTCAATTAATTCAGACATTTCAAAAATCGCCGGGAATCAGTTTTAGCGTCTCATAACTTTAGTGACGTCAACTTTAGCATCTTTCAACGTACAATTAATTTTTAACATTAATTTCGCATTTTATTTATATCGGATATTACAAACAGCCTACAGTATAAATACATACTATAAACATTGCACTACAGAAAATTCACTATAACCATTGTTTATCTGTCTATTATGCAAAAGTAAAATTCAATGAAATGTGCATAATATAATTAAATGAGTTGCATTTAATGTCCTGCCTAATCTAATAAATATTGTTTACTTAATGTAATAAATATAACTTTAATAATTAATTTAATATTTTTATGAATAAATGTTAGATTTATTTGTCTAATTCATTTAATAATTTTATGGCAAATGTATGTTATTAAATATGTATATATATATATATGCATATTTTATTTATTATTATTTTTAAGCACATATTTAACTCAATGCACGTAAGAAAAAAAACAAGGAGTTCGTAATTTCAATAACATTTCCTCCTTTGTATTTAAACAAAACAAAAAAAAACAAAAAACTTTACATGAAAAAATATTTTTCTGTGAAAAACATCCTTGTAATCTTTAAAGTACTGGCGAATTTTTTTCAGAAAAAAAAAAGAATTAAAACGCATTGTTCCTTAAAAAATTTGTGAAATAACAGGCATCCAAAAAGGACAGAATATATTTCTGCGGTGTTTTTCATTTTTAGATCCGAGAAATAACAATTGTTTACCGCTATTAGTTTCACCATTCTTATATAGCAGTTTTTTAAGCACACAATAGCGTGTTTTTTGCCATTGTTTGTCCCCACATCTAAAGAGATGATGTTTGGAGTAGAACAGATTAATTAATTAACTCTTTGCTGCCGAGAAAAAAAGAAAAACTCTTTTATATATATATCTACCCGCAGTATTTTTATGGAGATATATATAAAATTCTTCCTAAAAGAATGAGAAACATATTATTAAGCAAATTTTTGGAAAAAATATAATAATGCTTACTGTAGTAAAATTTAATTTAGGAATGCATTATTTTGCATACTATTTACTGAGTATATTTTTATTTTTTTAAATAAGAAAATACTTATTATGAGCACAGAAACAAAGCATACATATATATGTAATTAAATTTATTTCAACTCCATTGTTATAAAATCATGTTAATATTTAATTTCCTTAATTTATTAATTAATATATTTATTAAACTTCTTCTAAATTAATTTATAAACTGTACAGTTAATTTTTTTTTTTAATTGAATGAGGCAAAAAAAAAAATAACATAGTCTGTTGTAACCTTTAAAATGTTGAAAAAGACTTATTTAACTTCTATTTCGTTAAATCTTCTTTCGTTAAAATATTGTCTTTTAAATACAGTAAGGGATATTTTTAAATTAAATGTGAAATAACAGGCATCCAAAAAAGGACAAAATATATTTCTGTGGTGTTTTTCATTTTTAGATACGAGAAATAACAATTGTTTACCTCTATTAGTTTCACCATTCTTATATAGCAGTTTTTAAAGCACACAATAGCGTGTTTTTTGCCATTGTTTGTCCCCACATCTAAAGAGATGATGTTTGGAGTAGAACAGATTAATTAATTAACTCTTTGCTGCCGAGAAAAAAAGAAAAACTCTTTTATATATATATCTACCCGCAGTATTTTCATGGATATACATATAAATTTTTTTCTAAAAGAATGAGAAGCATATTATTAAATATATTTTTTGGAAAAAATATAATAATGCTTACTGTAGTAAAATTTAATTTAGGTATGCCTTTTGCAAAACAGAGATGCATGTTATTTATTAAGAATATTTTTCTTTTTTTAAGTAAGAAAATAGTTATTATGAGCACAGAAACAATGCATATATATTATATATGCATTTAAATTTATTTCAACTTTATTGTTATTTCAAGTATTTTTTTATAAAATCATGTTAGTATAATTTTATTTCTTTAATTTATCAATTAAAATATTTATTCAATTTCCTCTAAATTAATTGATAAAATAAATATTTAATTTTTCTTTTTGAAATTAAATGAGACAAAAAAAGTTAACATAGTCTGTTGTAGCTTTTAAAATGTTGAAAAAGATTTATTTAATTTCTATTTCTATTCTAAAAGATTTATTTCGTTAAAATTTAAGCAGAGTAATGGGTATTTTTTGTTGTTTGTGTCTACAAGCTAAAAACAGAAATGGTGATGTTTGGAAGTCCTTCATAGATTAGATGTTTGTCTCATGCAGATAATTAGCTAATTACACGTATCAAATTACATTGCAATTACATTAGAATTTTCAAAAACGTATATACGTTTTTAAAGTGATATAGGCACAACATAAAAGAGTTAGAAGGGTTTTGTTACTAATTACTTACTCAGAACTAATGAATAGTAAATCGTCCTATCAGAATTTCATAAGATTGTAAAAAAAGGAAAAAAAAACATTTGATTCCAATACAACCAGAACTTTAAACACTTCAATACAAAAAGATACATGCTATTTCTAAATAAAGAGTCGCATGTAATTTTTTTATTATGAACCATATATTTATAACGTGATTAATCATGCAAAACAAAAACATTCTGGCTCTGCCATCCCTCACTAACTGAAACATGCGAGATTCGAAAATCAAAAGAAACCAAGACCGGCACAGAAACGAAGTGAAACTGTCAAAGTAAGCTATTGATGTGAATTTCACTTTTGTTCTTATCAAATTTAAATAACCTTTATCAGGTTATTTACATTATTCTTGTATCTATACATTTAATCAAATGGAAAAAATTTTATTGTTTAAAAAAGGGCTGAAATCGATAAAAAAATGTTTAAATTGGTTTTAAGAAATGCTTAAATTGGTAAAAAAAAAATATTAAATTGGTTTTAAAAAATGCTTAAATTGGTACAAAAAATAATTTTTTATTATGAACCATATATTTATAATATGATTTAATCATGCGAAACAAAAACATTCTGGATCTACTATCCCTCACTTACTAAAACATGCGAGATCTGAAAATCAAAAGAAACCAAGACCAGTACAGAAACGAAGTGAAACTTTCAAAGTAAGCTATTGGTGTGCATTTCACTTTTATACTACTTCCAAATAAAGATACACATATAACTTTTTTTATTATTAACCATATATTTATAACGTGATTAATCATGCAAAACAAAAACATTCTGGCTCAACCATCCCTCACTTACTGAAACATGCGAGATCTGAAAATCAAAAGAAACCAAGACCGGCACAGAAACGAAGTGAAACTGTCAAAGTAAGCTATTGATGTGAATTTCACTTTTTGTTCTTCTCAAGGATCGTAACCTACACTTGAGTGATATGCCCTTTCCCAACGCTACCACCAAAGAAAATAATCCCTCGACCATCTTTAACGCTTGGCTGACTCCAACCCTATAACCATCAATGTGGAAGCCTTAAGAGAAAAGGTGGTAGCTCATTTTTAACCTTTTAGCTCTTGTGTCAGAAGGACAAGAGAAGGAAAACGCTGGGAGGTCTTGTTCTTGGGACAGTCAACATTTGTTACCACTGTTGTAATAGGGTTGTGGAACGCAGAAGGTGCCACAAGATATAAATGTTGATCCGGAGTTTAATAGATATGAATTCAGTCTTACACGTTATGTGAAGCTGTGAGATAAAAGACGTGTCACGTTTTGTAGTTGAATTGTTGGTTTAAGCAACAAATGTGATTTGTTTGATAGAAATATGGAATTTGATGTCTGTTGTCTAAACATCCAGTTTTGTTTCTCTTTAGTCGTTCTATTTTAGTGCCAGACAAGATTTTTTGTTTTTGTTTGAAAGAATATAAATTTATTTTACTTTTGTAATGCGTTAGTTTAATTTAAAAATAAAAATATGTTGTCATCAGGAATCTTGATTTATTGCCGAAAACAAATATATGTATTAATTTTTGTGATCTTTTTTAGTAATGAAATATTATTTTTGATGTTTTGGTTCCCAATTCTGCTTAATTTTAGTGACTCAATGAACTTCAGAAATGTTACCACATTTTGTTTCTGATAATGAAATAAATAAACAAATGTATTTATTTTGTTTTAATGAATGGTTACTTTTATTGTTTGTCCGTGTTGAATTAAAATATTTAGTTCTCTAAACAAATGATATTTCTCCAACTTTTTGAAAGCAAAATTAAAACCTTTCAGCTTTAATTTCGAAATAATAGTATATAATACTTCACCTAATTAATATATAAAACATAAATAACATTCCAATAAAATACTATACATGCATAATTCAATTTATTTTCAATAAAAGGATTTATTGGCAATATACAGTTATATAAGAAAATTATATGCAGTATAATTTAAGTAGAGATTAGTTATTGGGCATTTAAAGTTCGGGTTTAAATTAAAATCCAAACAAAGCGTTTTTACAAACTAATAAAATTATGTACTTTTTTTTTTCTGAAATAGTTCTGTGTTATTTAAAAATTCAAGTGCATTGTAGGAATCTTTTTAAACGATAAATATCATTTTTAATATATCACAGATTAAATTAAATGCATAACCAATATGATATAGGAATAATGCGTTTTTTTTTTATTAATAGAAATTTACACCCTTTCGCATTAAACGGAGAACAACAGCAGAACAATTCTTATCTTAATTTAAATAATTTGCATCAAATGTTTTTAAAAGATCTTAACCATTTCTGCAGTTATGCTCCTTCAGAAAAACCAGATTTCTGATCCGAGTTCCTCTTTCACTCATGTTTCCTTTAAAATATCAGGGGGTTTTGTGTTTGTTTTTCTGTCTCTCAACTCGTGGTCATTTTTTTAATCTCTATAGAGCTAAGTAAGGAAGTAATTGTACGGGTCGATGCAATGACTTAGGTCCAAAACACAGCGACTGTCTACATCTGATTCAGGTCGCTCAGTAGGTAAATTTACTTATATTATGGTAGATGTAATTTTTAAACCTGGTTAGAAACTAGAATCAATACAAATAAAGGAAAATATATTTTTGTTTTCTTTAAAAAAAACCCAAAGTTTTCGTGGGTATCGATTTATAAAGTAGAAAATCTTGAAATCGTTCCATCTTCAGTGCATGATACTTTTTTAAAATTATACTTTGTTGAAATTCTTGGTACAGAAGACGTGTATGTCATATTGTATTGATATATTTGGAAGACAGAAGTAGAAATTCAATAACTCCAAATATCTGAATTGATCTAAAACAAAGCATAAACTTCCGCTGCCAAGGATTTTCTTTTTATTCAGTCTCATCAAATTGAAAAAATATATCTTTCCCTTGTGAAAACTACATTTGCAAGAATTGATGAAATAACTTAGTTAGCTTTGAATAGATTTTTTATGTAAGAAATGAATTTCATATAATGCACAAATATAAAACATGCCTCTATTTAAAGGTTTACTAAATATTTTTTTTAAATATTGTCTACTTTATGCGAATATTAAATAAAATAATTCTGTTTAAAAATATACTTAAATACCAATCGTTTATGATTACTTTTTATGCATATATGTCTTATATTAATTTACGGGTGTTTTAAAGGGATACTTTAATTAATGTTAAAGATAATTGGTTTGGAAAATTATCACATTTATATTACGAAATAATTTTTCTGAAATCTGCAATAACATGCAAAGAAAGATATGCATGTTTAAAATCTTGAACATAAAAACCCTTAGCATACCCATTTATTGAAAAACTGGCGTTTATATAAATGGGTAATATTGTTAAATAGGGCCTTGATGGCCAAGAGATTAGCGCTTTGACGCTTGGTACTACAGGCTTGGGGCCCGTGTATCTGCTGTGCTATAAATGCTTGTAGAGGTTCGGAATCCATCTTAAACCTTAAATCCCGGTGTAATTAACTTTCGTTAACAACAAAGCTACAAACCAGAGGGTTAAGCGTAGGGCTGACAACCCCGCCTCGCAAAAAGGAAATTCTTCTGTTTAGAAATATTAGTGAGGAAAAAAAAACCAACATATCATCTTAGATTTTCGTGTCAGGATAAGATCTGGTTGGTGGAAGTTGGTTGAGACAGCCTTTGCCCAGATGGCTGCAATTCTTGTGAAGAAGAATATTATTAAATGCATGAAGTATTTGTCTTCTTTGCATTTTGTCGGATTCTTCATATATGTTAAGCCTTTTTTTCCATTTGGTGTGATTTCTTAAATCAGCTTTAAGATGTCTAATCTTAAGATGCATATTAATTAACTGTGAATGTATATGAACCTTAACGTTTCAAAATTTTACCGTTAAATGGTTTGCATTATAAGTAGTGTTCTATTGATGATAATCATTATTAAAAAATGCGATTTTACTCTTCAGACTACATTAAACGAGAAAATACTGGCTTAAAATACATGTTCTCCTTTATGCAGCATTCCACACAACTACTTGTTCTAAGTTTTCTCTAACACAATGAATTACCATCGGAATCGTGTAATCAAGCTATTCAACAAAACGTTAATCACATCAAGATATATTGAAGCAAGCTTAACTACGGATATTATATTTCAACTGTATGAGGGGTGATTGGTAGTCTATGTAGTGACATGGGAGTCTATGTAGTCTCTTAACCAAAACGCCACACGATATCAATTCCAGCAATCAAAAGCCAGACAGCACGGCCTGATCGAATAATCCACCACTCTGGCCAAAATGTACTCAAGACTTATAACATGCATAAATGCACTATTTTGCATAAATATTATAGTCTCAAAGATGCTGGATAATGTAATTTCAGGTTAAGCAGAGAACATATTATTTTAAAAGGTCACGTAATTTGCACATACTTTCAAAGGTAAAAGCTACCTTTCAACAAAAATTAAAGTTATTTTTTTAATTTCATGGCTAAAAAATAAATTTTGAGGCATGACATTAAAAAAATTAATACGTTATGAATTCCTTTACAAAAAAAAATATCTTGCGACTTACTCAAAAATTAATATATTCTAAAATAGATATTTGGGTATGTATTCAATTTATTAAATTATTATTTATTTAAAATAAAACATGAATAAATAATTTTAAAAACATTTGTCGCAGTTGTAAAAGTTTTATATTATCATTTTACCATCAATTTACTAAATGATATTTAAAATAAAACAGGAATAAATTTTAAAATGTATTGGCGATTGATTGCGATTGTATTAGTACTATATTTTTTCACTTTACGATTTCAAGTTATCTATTATGCTCCTGTGCTAATTCAATCCATTTCAAATTTTAAATACAGTTTTTAAAACACATTATTTTCTCATAAAAAATATGTATACTAGACCCTAAGTTTTAAAATAAAACAAAAATAAAAAAAAATAAATTGCTTTACGTCAGTCTCTTTTTTTTTTCCTCTAATGTGTTAGCAAACCGTTCCAAGTATTTTGATTTTGGTTTCTTGCGCCGTTAAATTCAAAGAAGAAAATTCTAGGGTTTTAAAAGATACCCAATGCTAAAAATCCAATGACCCATATCTTTTCCTTTGGAAAGAAACATATTATTTTCTTCAAGGTAAATCTTACAGCTGTAGGGTATTTACTTTCCAAACCGTTGACGTGATTGGACGGAGCTAACGGTCAAACATTATAGGAAAAAGCGAAGGAATGGAAGACAAATAAGAAAGAATGAACGGAATGTCGATATTAAATTTCTGGAAATGTGGTGAGGACTACCTTTATGCATTCTGGAGCTGAAACATTCTTTATATCACCGGTATAGGCACATGTTCTTCAGGATTTTTCATTTTAAAATTTTTCTTGAAAAGGGAAAAAGAATGTTGTTTTCATTTTTCATTTTCGCGTCACTTTTTTGAATGGTATTTTTTTTTTTTTTTTTTTTTTTTTTTTGAGAATATTTTTATGTTAATAAAAGGCAATAAAGTTGTGATCAAATGAATTATGTCGAAAATTTGTAATTAATTTTTTAAATTATAGAACTTTTTTATTGAAGAAATTTTTATTGATGAATTTTTATTAGTGAAATTTTATAAATTTTTTTTTATTTAATTTTAGTTTATTGATGAAGTTTTTTTTTTAATTTATAGTGAACTTTTATTTTTTTTACTGCGAAATTTTTCTAATCGATTCATAGTAAATGCACTAATGGGATTTTAATTTTCCTAATAGTAAAATGATATAAGTTTTAAAACGACACAGTAAATTTTCAGTATATTTTTTTTTAATATTTTAAGAAGAATATAAAGGAGATGTGACTGTATATCTTTTCAATATTATTTTAAAATACATTTTAAAAATAATTTTTTTAAAAAGAACAATTAAAAAAAAAAAATAGTAATAATTTAAGAATATTTAAAAATACAGCACGTTTAGTCAGTTTTTTAAAAATTAAAAAAATTAAATCCCAGAAACTTTTTAAATAATGGTATTTTAATTGTCATTTGTTTAGTTTATTTTACATTTAATTATTATATGAATTACACTGATGTATAATGCATGACTGTTCATGGATATTTAGATTCATGTAAAATTAGATTTATTATGCATTTTAATGTGATACTATAGTAAAATAGGATAACTAGTTTTCTTTATTTAATTTGATTTCTCAATAACTTAAATGCTAACTCCATACGCAGTGTTATTACATACAGAATACAGAACACATATAAAAAATTTTAAACTTTTACCTTAAATACAGAAAAAGCCTTAGCATTGTCAACAATTGAAGGAAAAATTAATACAGAGAAAGAATAATTTAAAGTTTTTATTTGTGAAAAACTCTTTGAACTGAATATATTACACATATAATATTGATAACAGTTTAAATTATATAAAAAAAATTATTAATATATAAACATTCATATATTAAACATATATAAAAAAATTAATACAAATTGTTAACTGTACTTTGTAAATCTTTATAATAGCTTTATTTTTTAATTTGATTTATAAATAAAATAATATTTTAAAATACAATTCTACTATTTGTTTTTTGAATTTTATTTATAGTTGTAATAAATATTTGTACAGTAATAGACCCAATATCTATGCATTAATCATGCCAAAAATGGAAATCTTTTAAAAATGACTGAGTATACTAATTCATAGTCATTTGGGAATGTGATGTTAAATTATATAAATATTACAAATGATAATAGATAAGGAAATGATAAATTTAGAAATATTTATCCACTTTAAATGGCATATCCGTGGTTCTAAAACAGTTAATATAATCATTTTTAACGTCTAGCTCATCTAAATTGCACTATTTGATTTTAATCATAAAACTTAGTTTCATTTTATATGCTACATGAAATTATTTTTTATTTAAATATTTAATATATTCCATAACATTCAAATTAAATTTAATGTATTAAAGTCAATATATAGTAAGGCATAAAATTGCAGAGCAAGGAAGTTAAAGACAAAGCTTTCTTTTTTTAATATGATTTTAATTAACTTTTCTTTATATATTTCAATACTTCGTTATTATCGTGTTTAGCTCTAGGCATTGCAACAAGAATGAAACTTTGTTCTAAGGAGAATGGAGTTCACAATTGAAACTAAATTACTGCCTTCGAAAAAGCCTCGTGATGTCTTAAGTATATTGAAGACTAATCTAATTTAATACTTTTATTTCTACTTCGCTTTGTTTTATTAGAAAAAAATTTTTTTCCTCGTCGTAATTAAAGTTTAACAGTGTTATTTTTTATTATGACACTATTAAATTCTAAAATACTGTTTTGAAAGTGTTCATAATATTTATGTACGTGATTAAATTAAATCAGAATGTGGATAATGTTTTTTATGAAATTGAAGAAGAATATTTTGGATCTTTTAATATCCATAAAATGTTATATAAACAATTACTGCGATAAGGTTTTAAATTGAATTCCTACATTTTAAATAAATAAAAAAAATTTTAATATATCTGATGTTAAAATCTGAATGTTTTTGGTAGGTAATTTTGAAATAAATATGCTTTCAATCAAACTTTAGGCCTAAGAAAATTGTGAGAATTTAAGTATGGCACTGTTTTCAAATGCGTAAAAACGGATAATTATCAAGTTACTAATTATCTTTCGTTTCCATTTGACTAAATTTTTAAAATCATTCAAAGAGTTTGAGAATTATAA
Organism: Caerostris darwini; assembly: GCA_021605075.1. Taxonomy (NCBI): domain Eukaryota; kingdom Metazoa; phylum Arthropoda; class Arachnida; order Araneae; family Araneidae; genus Caerostris; species Caerostris darwini. The sequence goes on along the minus strand of BPLQ01013881.1, from coordinate 1,233,679 downwards.
TTTTTGTTTTAAGCTAAATTCTTTTCGAATATTCTTTTGAAAAATGTTGAATTTCTTAAACGTAAAATGCAATTATTTATACAAATAATGGAATATTTTGAATCACATCAATTTTTGAAAAATGTAAACAAGCTTATCATTTTAATCTATTAAAAATATTTTTATATTACAAATAATAACATTACAATCGCAACATTTTATTATTAAGGAAAAAGAAAAATATATAATAGAAATCAATGTTATTGAATTTAAATAACATTCCTTTATCAAGTTATTCACATTATTCTTGTATCTATACATTTCATCAAATACAAAATTTTTTATAGATAAAAAAGCGCTTAAATTGCTAAAACAATGTTTAAATTGGTCTTAAGAAATGCTTAAATTGGTAAAAAAAACGTTTAAATTGGTCTTAAGAAATGCTTAAATTGGTAAAAAAATGTTTAAATTGGTTTTAAAAAATGCTTAAAATGGTAAAAAAAATGTTTAAATTGGTTTTAAAAAATGCTTAAAATGGTAAAAAAATGTTTAAATTGGTTTTAAAAATGCTTAAATTGGTAAAAAAAATATTTAAATTAAAAATTAATTTTAAGAAATTTTTTAATTAATGGATTAATGCCTATAGACTTAAAATAGACTAATTTCAAAGAGACAGAATGAGTATTAGTTGTACACTTTCCACACTCATTTTGTCTTTTAGAAAATGAAATTATATGCCTCTTTCAACATGAATTGCAATAATTCTTCAAGAACCTTTTCAAGAATACCCTGGTGTCCTTTTTTAGTTTAAAAGAGTTCTGGTAACTTTCTTTATTCTTTTCATGAGTAACTAACCGAAATGAGATAGAAATGCACCCTCTTATCTATTAAAACGATAGTGCAGCATGTTGCAAAGCACAAGGAAATATATCATTTTAAACATAACACATTAAGAGAAGGCTGAAACTTGTAAACTGATGTAACACTTTCATGATTTTATTTCTATCAATATTATTTGCGATTAGATTAATTTTAATTTAATATTAGTTATTACAAATCGATTTGGGAAATGGATTGTTACATCATCTCTGTACATGACGCATGTGTAGGTTGGATTTATAGATGTTTCTTAGGGCATTTTTTTACATTTGAGAAGCTTTAATTTGAACTAAGTTTTTGCATTTTGTTATCTAAGTCTTGTTGCAAGAGGCAGTTTAAATATAAAAAAAATAAACAAAAAGAATTTGTTTTGTTTTATGGTGGCTTTTTGAATAAAAATAATAGAGTAATAGTAAATATTAATTAATGTACTTTTTGTTGGGGATTTAGCAAACATAAAAATGTCTTCTGTCTAACTTACAACAGTGATATTTAAATACATTTACATAATTAATTCTAAAAAATTAATAAAAACAAAAAAAAATCTTCTACATAGCTTACATTAAAGTTTTCTTTTTAATTTGGCCTAATGTTACAAATAATTTCTATTAAAAAAGTTATCTTCTTTGCAGTAAGGTTTTTCTGAAAATGGCTAAATATTTTAATTAAATCACTATATTTTGGCATTCAACTTATATTTAGCATATCTAATGCATTATATGGTAGAAAGGGTAAATGTGCTCCAGTTTAGTTTGTACCGTTTCTATCGGTTGACCCTTCTATTTAACACATTTTATGTTAAAAATAATATGTAGAACCTGCAATTAATAGCATAAACTGAATTATTTGAATTTCACAATGAACAAATTTATCAACTCATTACATTTCATTATTCATAAAATGTAAAACAGAATTTGATTATTAATATTGAATACATTTATTAAGAAACCATTAAGAATACCTCCTGAGGATGCATAGTAACCAAAAAATAGAAGACAAGTCTGCTGCAATAGACTCTCTTGTGAATGAATTATATTTAGCTGAATAATATTTTTATTTGTATATGAATTATAAATATAGTTCATTCATTCAACTAAATATATGTCACACGTTAATAATAAACAGTTACTTATAATAATAAAACACTAACCTTCAAAAACTGAATATGAAATGTACTAAATTATATTAATATTTATTTATATTTAATACAGAAAATAAGATTGTTGTTTTGAGATCAATAATCTTTATCAAAATGGAAAATAACATATATGTATACGGAATCGTTAAGAGTATCTTACCTCCTGAAGGACAAATATTATCAAAAAGAAATGAATTAAATAATTTTTTAATCTCCACAAAGCTTCACAAATTTGTGAACGAATGAACCGCCATCGAATCGTGAATGTAAATGAATTTCTAAATGTTTATTTGCATGGAATATATAAAGTATTGATATTTATATTCTTAACCGTCAACCAACATTAAACTACAACTTAACAGTATATTAAATGAAATCCTTAATAACTAACTTAACATTACCATAATCGGAAATCCAGACAAATTTTGCAGTTATTTTGTAGCTCCAATTGATATTCGACTAATGTCTAATGGACAACTGAAAAATTTGTTAAACTTTTTTCTAAAATTAAAAATCTTATATGTTAAGGAATCCAATATATTTGAATGCTGTATGGCAAAGATAGTCAAGTTTCAATTTCAAATCAAAGGGTAACTCACAGATCAATAGTAATTCATAAAAATTGGATTTTAAATCTGTCATTCTACTATCTCTTCAGGGACCAATATTTTAAAGTAAAATCATTTAAAGCTTCATTCACATGAAACTAGTCTCCTTATCCAACTTAAACAATTTTGGAATTATATCTCATCTTCCCAAATAACCTGAAAACAATTATTTGAAAAAAACCCAGTTTTTTTCACTTAGAATAATTTTAATTTAAACAAAATTAAATGCATATAGGTCTCAATGTCCTTGAAGATATTAATAATTTAATTTAAAATGAATATTTTGATCTTAATTTATGATCTTAATATGTATTTTCTGATCTGAATATGTGGCTTATAGATTCCCTTTATTTCCATTTTCATAAAATGGAAAACAACCTTTTGGTATGCGCCAGAAACGCTAAGCACACCTTCAATCCATAAGGTATCATACCAATCAATTGGAGGAATTGAATATCTCCTCTTCCCAAACAATAGAATTCATTTGAAACAATTAATATACAAAAAAATTTTTGAAGTCAATTCCTACTTTTTTTCACTATTTGCAGAAAGTCCTTTATAAATAATATTCATTCATTTTTTTAAGTTTATATCTGGCGCCCTCTATTGGTAGATATATGCAACTTAAATCGAAAAAAATTTAAAATTAATTAATTAAATTTAATTACTGAATTAATATTTGAAAAAATTGTATTAACATCAAGTGTCATCCACTAAAAGTTTTAAAAATTTATTTGAACTTGAGTGGATGAATAAAAAGTATTTTATGAACAATTGAAAATTTGAACAATATGTATATAGGGAGAGTGTGAGCTAATAGAAGGAATTGAAAAAAAATAAATGTATATATGTCTTAATGTCCTTGAAGATATTAATAATAAATTGAATTAAAAAATGAATATTAGGTTAGTAATTTATGAGCCCATCAATGTGTGGCTCATATATTCCATTTTATGAACATGGAAATAAGGAAAGTAACTTTTTGGTATGTACCAAAAACGCTAAGCACACCTTCATTCCATAAGGTCTCATACCAATCAGAAGCAAGAGAACAAAAGTACTTTTTCAGCTTGCTCTACGACTTTCTTTTCCCCTCAGAGGCAATGAGCTTGACAGTAATTTGCAGTTTGAGTGCCGTTTCATGATCGCTATTCCTCCTTTTCTTGACGTTTAATCTTCTAAGATGCGTTTTCTGGATTAAATTAATGGAAAAATAGCGTGATTCACTCGGAAATGCATTTACATAATTGCCGTTAAAGTAATCGTAACTCTTTAATATTACACACTACACCTGTATATTTTAAAAGCATGGGCCCCCGGTGTGCATACTTGTGATGATTTAAATACCGTAATCTCCGAGCAAACCTTTTTGAGGGATGGTATCGATTATGACATCTTAAAAGCTTTATTTTCATTAGAATATTTTCGAAAATTTGCCACTTTAAAATCGCTTTTAAAAAGTGGGAATGCGAAACGTTTTTGCTTTTTGATATTGCTCGACGAGAATTTTCAATTAATTTTCCTTCAGAGAACACTTATAAACTAGTTAGTTAAAGGAGAAAATTTTAACTAGTATTATAATGTGCCATCATAACAAAAATATTAAAGTATGATGTAAATAGATTATTTTATTTTTACTACAGTTATTTTTAAACATTTCTACGGTGTGTTCTTATTAAAATTTTCTCTAGAAACTCCATTTATGTAAATATTTTATAATTAATTACGTTTCCTAAATTTTAGCCATCTATATATTTTTACATAGGGCTTTTAAAAATATTTATTTTGTATAAAATTTTAATTTATTATTGCAGGTAATTTAAGAATATGCTTACGTTTATTTTGTGTGATTATATTAACGTAAATGAAAATAGGGTTTTATGTTTCCTAATTTTATACATAAGGCAATTACTTATATGCAAATAAAATAAAATTAATTCAAAAAGCCTCATAGGGATAATATATTCTTTAAAAATACATATATGAATATTATTAAAAGATAATTTCCTGCAATTTTTATTTAGTGTAGATTTAATTTTTGCCAGTTTTAGACATTTAAGTTAACAATTAATTTTTCAATTCCTACTATTAGTTCACATTCTGCCTATATATATTTATATATATTGTTCAAATTTTCAATTGTTAATAAAATAATTTGTATTCCACTAATTTCAAATTTTTGTTTTAGAATAAAAATAAAATTTTAAAGTTTTAAAGTTTTTTTTTTTTTTTTTTTTAAGTTTTAAAGTAATTAATTTTATTTTATTTCTAATAAAATTTTTGTTTTACATTTTTGTATTCCACTCAAATTCAAATGCATTTTTTTAAACTTGTAGTGGATGACACTTTGTGTAAATACAGTTTTTTCAAATATTTTCTCAAATATTAATTCATTAATTAAATTTATTTATTTAATTTTAGTTTTATATGGGAGAAAAAAAAAGTTCTCTTATATAAGATATTTAGCAAGATATAAATTTAGAAATAAATACCGTCAGTGGCATATCGTGTAGATCACTGTAAAAGAAATTTCTTTTTTCATTCTGGGTTCTAGTCTGAGTCAAGGAGGGAACAAAATGGAAAATGAAACGTGGGAATATATCAGTGAGAGAGATGGAAGAAAGTGTGTGTGAGAGAGATTCCAATTTTAAAAAAAATGAAAAATTATTTATAAAGGGCTTTATGCAATATAGTGGGAAAAAAGTAGGAATTGACTTAATTTTTTTTATATTACTTGTCAATAATGTAATATACATAATTTCCTACAGCACATACGTAAGAATTATTAAATATATATTTAAATATGCATGAAATAGACTGCTTTTGAACTTGTTACGTGGGAGAATATATTTGTGAATATGTGGTTTCGTATTTTGAAATCATATTATATATCCATTCACGAAAAGTATTCATATTTCCTTTTTCTCTATTCATTTCTATTCCCAAACCTCAGTGCTTATTTGAATATCATTTTTACAGCCCATGAAAGGTTATTTTTCTTTACTGTAGTTATACAAAAAAGGCCCGTATTTTATAATCCTCTATTCTATTAATATAAAAAAAATATGGAAAATGCTAAAAAAATTAAAGTATTTGTCTGTAAATTAATTTACGTACTTAGTAAAATAAATTATAATTATTTGCTGAGACATTTTAATGTTCATAATTAATATTTAACATTCAGTAAATTAATTTTGAATAAATAATATGTACTGGTAAATTATCTAAAAGTGTTTTTGTTATTTTATTGTAGTTAATAGCCTTTGAATTAGAAAACTTTAACGTTTAGTAATTTAGTAATAAATTAACAATTAGTGTCTGGGGTATACAAAAAGTTCGAGGAAATTAAGCGATTAATTCGCACGTAACATTACGTATCTGATATAAAAAAATTTATTTTTGTGCTAGTAATAAAATTTAAAATTTAAGACTCTATTCAGTATCAATTCACTTTAGCTGAAATAAAATGATAAACCTTTTTTTTAAATATTAAAAACTTATAAATAAAAATAATTGTAAATTTTTAACTAAACTAAAAGTATCCTGTTATGTGATGAAGTATATATAAAAAGCGTTTATAATAATAATTAATGAACAGCATTTTACTATTTTATTTTTTTAGACACCTGTGAAAATATAATGTGTTTTTTAGACTATTCTTCTTTTGTTCTGAAAATACTTACGTAAAATTAATACTTTAATATTTTAATTTAATATTTTCAAATTAATTTTTATTAATAATTATTAATTTATTTATTTTAATTTTTCGATTTGAAATTGGAAAAAAAAGTTTCATTTTATACTAATCCAATAAGCATTTTTCAATATTTTAACACTTATTATACTTCTTACTATTTTCATTAAATAATTAATATTTTCCTTAATTTATATGTACACATACTTTCTAAACTTTATAACATTTTTTTCGAAAAGAATAAATTTAATGATTTTGGTGGATTTCAGTTTATTTAAACAATTTCAGTCGTGAAATGACAGAATTTAATTTATTTTGATTATTTTTTATTATAATTTCAGCATAATAAAAATTAAAATTAAAAAATATATATATTTAAAATTCACTACTATAATTTCTTCAATAAATGTAGTAACACCATTTACAAATATCTAAATATATTTATGAATAATAAGCTCATTGCATTTGTTCCTATAATATTTGTTGCCAATTACAGGGTACTATTTCTATTAAATTTATTTATCCATGTGTATTAAAGTTTGAACCATATTAATTTTATCACTGCACATATTGCATAATATGTTTGGTATTTTATTTTTATTTATTTATTATTTTTTGCGATTTTTACTTTATATCATAAAAATATGTATAAGAATTACTAAGTTATAATAAATATTGTAGCATAAAATATAAATTTGTTTTATTTTGAAAATATAAAAAGCTGTATTTAAAAATGATATTCTTTATTGTTTGGCTATTATTGGAATGGACAGCATTAATTTATTAAGCAATATTACTAATTCTTTTCTATTTTCAATATATCGAACTAATTATTTTTCTTCATATAAAAAAAATTATGTTATTATTTTCCTCAAACATCTTGTTCCTTTCGCAAAATAATTTTAATGAAAATTAAAAAATGCAACAATGTAAAAGTGTTTACTTTACAAATATAACAAAATCTTATCTTAATGTTTGCTTACCTTTTTATCTTGATACTTTGAAAATGAAGTTTTCTTCTGTATAATGTTTTATTATGTGCATCATATGGAGTGAGCATTTCAATTTAAATGTATTTGATCAGAATTTTAATTTTGATGGTTATTAGATTGAATATTTAATTCCCCTTAAAATTTTGTGTCATATATCATTGTTAAAATTGAGTTGTAAATTTAATTAATTTAATTTCTATTTTGCAAGTTTTTATTTTTTATTTGTATGTGTTATGCTTGCGATTTTCTTCATTTTTTTTACTGTGGTGTAATTTGGAAATTGTCTATAGCATTATATGCTTTTATTCCAATATTTTTAAACGAAAATGTATTACTTTTTCTTAATATTGCTTGTGTTTTCAAACAAAATTGCTGGAACATATTTGACCTTTTATATTTTTAATGTATTTAAATAAATAAGAAAAGTATTAAATTACACGGTGCATTTAAAATATTATGTTAATGAAAACATAAAATGTTCCAAATTTTGTTACGTTTACATCCTAATAGTCTAAATGAGAAAATTGTATGCAATTTTTTTGGAAAAGAATTGTAATATTTTTGTAAAACAGGGATTATATTTTAAGTTAGCATTTCCTCTGTGTAATAGTTTCTTCATAAAGATAAATTGTGTTGTGTTAACTGAAAAGAATTTGTTAAAAAATTTTCTGTTTTCCAAAAAAGTTTTAAGAATTTATTTAATGTATAATTTCAAACATAATCCTTAGATTAATATACCTTCATCAAACCATAACTAATTTGTATGCACATATACTTAAATAATTACAATAATTTTTAAGGTTTTTAAATGTAACTATTTTATTTTGGTATACATATTAAATATCACTAAAGAGAGCTAATAGCATTTTTTTCAAATTAAATTCTGTATTTTAAATAATTTTAAATAATTAATGTTGTATTTTAAATAATTAATATTCATGAGTACAAATATTTCAAATATTGTCATTTCGATACAGTTAAGCTAAATTATTAAGTTAAGATCATTATTCTTCAATTTTTTTAATTCCTATTTATTTCAGATCGTCATAATTTTAATTCCTTTCTAGTAAATTTTTACTTTCATTTGCTTCTTTAAAAATAAATATTTTACCAAAAAAGATTTTTTTTAAAATTTTCCTTATAAAATTAAATGAGTTATTTGTATTTAATTTCTAATGGAATATGTATTTTTTCAATTATAAAATTATTTTACAGGTTAGAAAACAGTGTTTTAATACTTATAATTTATATTTAATTTTAATAATTTTTATTTCTTTAAGAAAAAAAGTTTTTCTTTCTGCAATACCTGAAATTTACTATTAACACAACAAATTAATTAAAAATTATTATTTTTATAGTGTAATTATTTTATACATAACATTTGTGTATAATAAACAATTATTATAAATTCTTCATGTAAATTATTTATTTAAAAGATTTTCTAGATTTGCCGGAATTGCTATGTATAAATATGCTCGTAAATTATGTGTTGCTGACAATAGTAGTAAATATAATTTATTTAAAAATGCATGCACAAAGAAAATATAAATATTCATGCAAAAATTGAAAACTTTTTATCTATTACTAAAGAAAAAAATATTATAACTAACTAACTCAAAAAAACAAAACAAAACACAAAATCATACCAAAAAAAAGTATTTTTATTTCAAAATTTACATAAACATGCGATTAAGTTTAATAGCACTTACGTAATCCTAAGCCAACAAGATCAATGCCTGAAAGAGAAAAAAGAGTTTAAAATCAAAGAATAATACAACTACATTAGACATTGATGTATAAAAAACACATAATATAATATAAAAAAAATCAAACAAATAATTGACATATTTTGACAAGCGACTTATTTTGTTTTATTCATAAAATTTGTAATCTTCAATTCATTACAAAATACATAAATATACCCAAATATTCAATTTCAAATAATACAATTTCCTTTAAGTGATAATAAATTACTTATACTTAGTATTTTTCTGAAGCTTCTATTACATTCCTAAAATTATATTAATGAAAAACTGTTTGAGTTAAACATAATACTGTATTGATAAGAAATTATTTAAAAATGGTATTGAACATTTTAATACAATACTTTCTTATTATTTAATATTTGAAAAAGTAAATGCTACAATAATTTCAGTTATATGAATTTGTTGAAATAGATGAAGTATAGTTTTACAATAGAAATTGTAATGCACACATATATTTGATAAGTTATGTTGATAATAATTAAAATTTTATGTCAACATTTGATGCATTTAAAATAGCTCGCATAATATAACTATCCCATCTTTACAACATCCTATATTACAACAACCATCATTTCAAAATGTCATATTATAAGTAACATAGATATAATTTGGATGAGAAAATGATTAAGAATATTTTGAAATTTTATGCATTTTGAAATTAACATTATCCACAAAAACCTTGAAATAATGCTTTCTCAAAATGTTTTATTTGCATGAGGTGTATTTATTCGCAGAATTTAATTTTTAAAACTGATTTCAATTTCATGATTTGTTTGCTTGGAAGAATTCTCAGCATTGCTACAAAATTTTAGCCATAAATAGTTAGAGACAAATTCTTACACCAAACACTCACAATTCTGTGTTCTTAAATAAAGGGCCAGTGCCCATTTTCCTGCTTACAAACCATCAAAAAAGTTCGATATCCCAAATCCGAAACAAAATTATTCTTTTCCCCCAAAAGATTTTGCATAAAATATGCACAAAAACTAAAGGGATGTCAAATCACTTCTTTTGAAAGTTGCATCCTAAAAATTGCTTTATGTATCCATGCATTCAGAACATCTGTTTCAGCTGGTTGTCTGAAAATGGATGAAAACGTATAAAACTAAAAGATACTTTATGCATCGCCAATCGAGCGTCTCTATAATAAATCACAAGCCTCTTATCCGATTTGCGAGTCCGTCTCGGAAACAACCAAACCTCGAATGATCCTCGAATGAGTAGAAACTAGAGGCCGATAGATAGCAGAAGCAACTGGATTAAAGCATATGAGGAACAATAAAATAATGCATGAGAGGTATACGTATGTATGCAACCAGTTCCAACCCGATCGAAACTAAAGCCTGGAAATAGAAATAAAAATAAGAAAAGTTACCGCTCAATGTGGTCTTGAAACGTTTCATGAAAATACAACAAGGGCCATCGTAAAATTTCCACTTGCCTATCAAAAACAAATGGCTTACTGTACGCAGAAGATCATGAAAATAAGACGGTGAATAAAAAAAAATTCGTCTGTGTCACAAATGAAAAACGATAAAACAGATGCCTCAGAAGTGGTCTTTAATTAACGTTGCGGAATTTGCTTTTAAAAGTTTATTGGTGATTACGCCAAGTAAGTCATCTGTGAGCATTGTATTTGACAGGAAAATTATACCCCATTTCAAAGTTTTAATTTACTAAATAAATAAAGCTCGCTCGCTTTTCTGAAGCTTATCATTATTTGTTTTCTTTTTCGGCGAGAGCCTCGGTTGCATTAGAGGCGAAAGGTGCTGAGGATATTCTTAAATAATAAACAAGCAATAAAGTAAGGCGAAGAGATTAAATTTTATGGTTTCTTAGTCCTGATAATTTCAATAATTTAGTTTCTTATGTATTTAAAAACAGAAAGTAAGATTTGTTATGCCATTTGAGAAAAATATTTAATGTTTTCTAATTGAATAGATGATCTTAATTAAAATTATATAATAAATATTTTTACTTGTTTAAACATCAAAAATATTAATTAATTTAATTCAAATTGTTTTTATTTTTTACTTATTGTTCAACTTAATTTATTAAATTATCAATAAGTAATAAGTATTAATTTGTCATCAATTAATTATTATAAATGAAGTTGTATAAATAAATAAAAAGTATCCAATCCATGTTTAAAAATAATTGTTTTAATTATACATTATTTAAAACAAATTTTATGTTAAATATTTAAAATAAGCAATAATTTGTTGTTAAAGAGAAGATAAATCACACTTGATTTAATTAAATTTATAATTCCATTCAATACAATATTAGCAATTAATTTATGTATGTTACTTTTTAAATGCATTTTACTGAAAAAAATATAATTGATCAAAAACTGTTTTCAAACAGACTGTTAAATTTTATTGAAATATTAATGTGCAGAAATGTTTTAATATTTTTTAATGAATAGAAAAAAAACAATAAATTTTTGCATCAGATACTACCAATATTATCATTTGCTTTTTTAAAATTGCTTTTATCAAATACATACTCATAATTAAGTAAATTAATTAATATAAGCAAACTTAACTACAGCAAGGTAATATTACTTATGTGTATACATCCCGTTCTACAATTTGAAATTAACATAAAATCAGAATGTTAATTCATTTTTTTATTAATAAGCAATAATTGCATTGTGAATAACTTTTCCAATTTGAAATCATTACTTTTACAATTAGAAAACAACTTATTACATTTAGCTTTTCGAAGAAACAATCAATCATTCGAAATGACTGTGAAAAAAAGATGTCTTACCACCCTTAATCTAAGACATCTGTTTCGTATTGCCTCTTAAACAATAAATATTGACAAAACACGAGTAGCCTTCGTTTTAATCGTCTTTATTTGTTTATTGCCCCCTTCCACCGAAGCATATCTACCTTTAACAAATGAAACAACAACAAAGACATCCCACTGCAAACGCTGCAGGAAATATAGATCTACTGAAAGGATAACAGCACTTTTTTTCCCCCTTTTGGCGACGCATGTCCTTTCCTTAAGCATCCTTTGCAAGCACCACTCCCAAAAATAAGAAGAACAAGGTTTACCCATTACGTACGCAAGCGAATCTAACATCATCCTAGGCGAACTGCGAGCTTAGATGCGCAATGGGACATGCACAAGGTAACAATGACTTCTACCTCACCCAGTGCTGTGCATGTGACCCACACACCTTAATGAGGAAGACAATTTCTTCCTTTTTTTTTTCTTCCTTTCTTCCTGCCCCCCTCCACCTTTCTTTTTTTTCTTTCTTCTTGTCCTCTGTATGTTCCTTCCTTCCTTTCTTTTTTCCTCCACTCTGTTTAGTGTTAAGATTCCCCAGCGGTGGTACACAATGTATCAGTGTCTGCTTTGCAGGTGGATCACGTTTTTATTGTATTCTGTTAGGGTTAAGGATATTGTCCTTCCTGATGTGGGGAAAGAGTTTGCCGGAGAAGAATTTTCTTTCGGTCTCGCGAATCTTTTCACTTTGCTCAGTAGTGTTTATCTCGTTTGTCACTTTGCAGAATTTGTTTAAAGAAATCACGTAACTTTTGCCATGTCGCCAATAAAAGACCCGTTTTATGCATAAACGTAGTTGTTTTATTGTTTATGGTATTGCTCTTGGGCTATTCATCAACAAAATAGTTGATATTTTAAACATGTGTATATTCCAGTTTTAAAATCTATTTTGATTCTCCATTAAAGATCTTCTCTTAAATTGCTTTTTATGTAAATTCTGATAGGAAAAGATTAATTTTAATAATTTTGAGTATTTCTGAACTAGCAATTATTGAAAAAATAATTTTTAATAAATTTTCAATTTAACATCTGATGATCATCACGAAATCATAATGCATTATTTCTAATTTTCTTAGCATGTAAAATAGATATAAAAGTTTTTTAGAAAAAAAAATTAATATTTAAGGTATGAATAATAATATTATATGAATTAACTACTACATTATATTCCTTAACCAATTTTATATTAATATTTAGTAGTCTCAAAGTTTTTAATTTTTACGAGAATAAAATGAATGATTTAAAATTAATTTTGAATGCAGGAATATTGATTAAAATTTCTATTATCTTGTAAATAACAAAACTGTTGTTTCATCGTTCTTAAAATCTTAAATATGGTAAGTATACTTAATGCCTAAGAAGAAAAACTAAGGAGGTACTTGCAAAAATATACATTCACAGCAAAATGCAAAAAATTAATAGAAGAAAACATTGTTTTTAACAACTAGTTATTCAAATATAATATAAATTTTAAAGTCCAGATTTATATAACATTAATATTTTTATTTTATTATATTTATTGATATATTATTTATAAGAATCTCAATATCGGCCTTCAAAAGTTAAAAGGATTTTACAAATTGTCCCTGTTTGAATACAATTATTCTATGTCAGTAGTCTTTAAGTAGTCTAAAAGTTTTTATTTTATTTTTATTGAAAATTGACATTCTTTTTCATTTGAAGCATAAAAAGTAGGAAACATGAGTTTTTCAAATGTATAGATTTACTGCTGCTTATACGGAATTTTTAAAAAAATAAATTATAAAAGGGAATATAAAATATAAGTAATGCAAGAATGGAGATAATGTTTTGACTATTTAAGCTTTTGGAAGCACTTTGCTATGCAAAACTTAAATTCCATTAGTATATTTCTTTTTAAGTATCAATAATATTGATATGTTCCATCTTTGAGGGTTTCATGTTTCAGTGAATGTCATGACATATAAAACTTTTTGATGAACAAAACTTATTTATATTTTCATAAAATATTCATTGTATTTTATTTGGTTTTCTAATGGCTTGGATGTAAAAACATTGTAATGAAGCAAAATACTACATATTAACAACATATTTAATACATTAAATACATCATTCATAATTTTTGAAGAATTATGTTGTAATATTTTTTCTTGAAAATATTATAAAAATAAATTATGATTATATATTTTTAAAAATATAGCATTTACTTTTACTTCAATAGTCAAAATTTAAAATGTCAACTAAGATATATTTGTAATTCAAAAATTTTAAACCATTTCACCAATTTGACTAAAAATTAGGGAACTTGATGATAAATTTTATTATGATAAAGAGGTTTGTCAAATGAATTCAGTAATAGCATCATTATATTTTTTTTCATTTAAAAGTTGTAAATAAATTTATTTAGTAAGAAATTATTTTAATTCTTATATATAATCAGCTTTAATGATAGAAGTATAAATTTGATGACTATCTTCATTGCCTTTTTGCTAGTAAATTTAAGGTATGTTTGTGACGACTTTTCTATTCTTCTATTACTTTTATGAATTATAAGATAAAAATACTTTAAGGAAAAGTTATCTTTAATCAAACCACATACAAAATATTAAAAATTATATTTTGAATAATTAGGCGGTGTTAATATATTTATAAGGTCAGTAAAGAATTTTCACTTATTGATTTTTTTAGTGACAACAAAACTAAAACAAGTCTGTAAGAAAAGTATTTTGGTTGAGATCTTTTCATCAAAACACCTAGAAGTAAAATAATTTTAGTATTCTTTCTATTAATGTGCATTTCTTCATTTTTATAGATTTATTAAATATTTTTTTAAATTGCACATAATTTCTGATTAAAAGAAAAAGTAAGAAAAATTTCCAAAACAAATAAAATAGTGTGATTTATTACAATTCCAGCCACTTCAAAACCTTTAAAAATTTTCCCTGCATTTGAGAACTTCCATTCGAAATATTAGGGAATATTCCTCCATTGAGATAATAAATTGTCCTGTCACATTTATTCAGGCCTATGCAGAAGGTTTAGTACTAATTCCAAATTCGTCCAAATGGACGCTGTCAACACGCCATGAATATCTCGAACAAATCGAATGAGATGTTGGAAGGGCAGGTAAGGGCATATGCAAGGAGATCTTCCCTCTCAATCCCTCTAGCATTTCCAGTCTCTCAGCTTTCTCAAAAGTATTCTGGAGACTGGTGTCAGATATCTTACTATTCTTGACAGATATGGATGGCAGTCATCTTTATTCAAAGACACATACACCGTGGATGATAATGAATAAATAAGGTGGATTCTTTCTTTAATGGATGAGATATAAATGATACTTTAAAAGATTCCTATAGTCTGGATTTATTTGTTATGTATAGTATATTTATTTGTTATAATATAGGGTTAGTATTATATTTCTCGCCATGTGAATTTCTTCATTTTTTCTCATATTCGCTCTTTTAAAAATATTTTTTTTTCTTTTTCTTTTTCTGAGTTCTTTAAAAACATTTCTTTTAATTTTTTTAAAAAACTTAAGTAGTCAACGAGTGATAAAAAATTTTAAGTGTATTGATATGTATACATATATCGCTTTTCGTATCGTTTTATTTGACTTAAATGCGATGAAATTTAGTATGTAATCAGAAGGAATTTACTCTACAAAGTTTCTCACTACAATTTTTACTTATTTGCTTCCATTTTTAACTTAAATCATTTGGTAAAGGTTTAATCATTTTTGAAAGTGTTTTAATGTTTAGAAGTACTTTGTTCATTTTAAACCACAAATTAATGCTCATTTTCTTAAAAGAAAACACATCTAAAAGTAAAATTGTTTTGTTATTATTTCTATTAATGCAAATTTTTCATGTATCTGTGAAATAATTTTTTAAAAATTGCACATAATTTCTGTTTAAAAGAAAAGGCAAGAAACAATTCATAAAACAAATAAAATAGTGTGATTTATTACAATACCAGCCACTTCAAAACCTTTAAAAATTTTCCCTGGATTTGATAACTTTCCATTCGAAATATTAGGAAATATTCCTGCATGTGATAATAAATTGTCCTGTCACATTTATTCAAGCCTATGCAGAAGGTTTAGTACTAATTTCAAATTCGTCCAAATGGACGCTGTCAACACGCCATGAATATCTCGAACAAATCGAGTCAGATATGGGAAGGGCAGGTAAGGGCATATGCAAAGAGATCTTCCCTCTCAATCCCTCTAGCATTTCCAGTCTCTCAGCTTTCTCAAAAGTATTCCGGAGACTGGTGTCAGATATCTTACTATTCCTGACAGATATGGATGGCAGTCATCTTTATTCAAGGGCACATACTCCATGGATGATAATGGATAAATAAGGTGGATTCCTTCTTTAATGGATGAGATATAAATGATACTTTAAAAGATTCATATACTAGTCTGTGTTTATTTGTTATATAAAATATATATATATATATGGTTAGCCTCATATATCATGCTATGTGAATTTCTTCACTTTTTTTCTCTTATTCAGTCGTTTGAAATTTTTTTTAATTTGTATTTGTATTTATTTTTTTAATTATAAGTTATCAATGTGTGATAGAAAATGTTAAGTGCATTGAATATCATTTCTTTTCATATTCTTCGATTAATAAATATAAAAATATTTCTTTATATACATAAAATATTTCTTTATAATATATAAAATATTTCTTTTCCTATACTTTGATACTAAATTTCATTACATTTAATACATGTAATGAAATTTAGTATGCAATCATAAGGAATTTAGTCAGAAGAGCTACATACTACGACTTTAACTTATAGTACTTGCTACTATTTGCGACTTAAATAATTTTAAAGGGTTTATTTTTAGTTATTTTATAATAATTTTTAGTAGATTATTAATTGTTTAGATTTATTTGTTATATAAAATAAAAAAATAGGGTTAGCATTATTTTTCTTGCTATGTGAATTTCTTCATTTTTTTCCTCCTATTCACTATTCAGTCGTTTGAAGATTTTTTTTTTTTTTTTTTTTTTTTTTTTTATCTTATTTTGATTTTGATTTATTTTTTTAATTATAAGATATCAATGAGTTATAGAAAATTTTATGTGCATTGATATTCATAAAATATTTCTTTTCTTATTGTTCGATTTCTATTAAATGTAATAAAATTTAGTATGTAATCATAAGGAATTTAGTCAGAAGATCATCACACTACGACTTCTACTTATTTGCTACTATTAACTTAAATCATTTTGTAAAAGGTTTTAACATTTCTGAAAGTATTTTAATGTTTAGAAGTACTTAGTTTATTTTAAACCACAAATTAGTGACAGTTTTCTCAAAACTATTCTGAAGATTGATGTCAGATATTCCTGTTCTATTCCCGTCAGATATCTTACTATTCATTTATTCAATGACACGCACTGCGTGTATGATGATTAATAATTAGGGTTAATGCCTACTTTAATGAATGAGAGATGATACGTTAGATTCATTTGTTATTTAAATATGAAATACATGGTTAACATTTTATTTCTTGCTATCTGTATTTTTTTATTCTTTACCTTCATTTTTTTGAAAATTGTTTTCATTATTTAGATTTAATGAGCTTAAAAAATAATTCGAATAAGCAATGTGTTATTTGAAAATTTTAAATTTGTTGTCATAAAATATTTATTTTAAATATTTTTAAAAATTTATATTAAATGTAAATAAATTCTGTAATAAAAAGGTGATTCTTACTATATCTACTAATTATTTGATGCAAATTATAATTACATTTAAATCAACATTTTAAATCCTCATATTTGTTTTTAAAATGTTTAAATGAATATAGTTTATCTTAATATACAAATCAATTTATTTTAAAACAAAAAAGAAATTACGAAACACTAGGAAAAAATTGTTTCGAAAAATGTTCATTTTTTTTAAATGAATAAATAGTTGATTAAACTGTAAATTGTCACTAAAAATTTTGACATAATTTATTAAATGCCACAGTTAATAATAATACTTTGCTTGCAAACTAAATATATATTTTTTTACTTATTTTGACAAATGCACTTGAAATAAAACTATAGATAAACATATAAGAATTCTAAAAATAAACATATGTATGTCTCAAAAGAAGGCAATTGTTTTTTAATTTTTAATATGAATCCATGGATACTTCAGATTATTTCAAAACTGAAATTAAAAAATTATAATTTTTTAGTGTAATACTCTTACAGTTTATAAACAATTGTAAAAATAAACTGATGAAAATATATATATAAAAATGATGCAACGTATAAAGCATTTTTATGATCAATGTTGAAATAAAAAAAAAATTATTTGCAACCGAGCATAGAATCTCTATAAAACTTCTAGAAATACAAATGAGTATAATTACTTTTAAAATGTATGTGCACTGTAATGTTCCAAAAACGCGAATACAATGCTTCTATTTTAAGAAAACCCATTTTTCTTCACAATCGAAATGTAACTTCTTTTGTACAAAACTTCTTTAGAATAAAACCTTTGTGCAGATTAGAAATGGTAATAAATTTCTTTTCACGTCCATTACCTTTTTTTCTAAAATCCAAACCTGTGAATACGTGATGCATTTTAATATTTTATATGGGTAAACCTCCAAGAAACTTCAATTTCCTTTATTGTTTTTGAAGTACCGAAGGCGATTTTGGAATATATTTATTCTTTCTTTCTAGTTACAGTAATTATATTCAGGATTACTACCATTACATAAGTTAATTTATTGATTTCACGAAAGACAGGTCGATTGTTTGTGAAAATACTCGTATATGCATGCTAAGAGTTATTTTCATGTTGAACATATTTATATATATATATTACTCATAATGTGTACTATTATCGTCTTAGCTGTGCTCCTGCATGAATATTTATTATATTGTCGTGAATTTTATGGTATATTCACGACAATAATGATAAAAATTAAAAAATAAATTAAATTAAATAATTACGAATAATAATTATATTAAATAAAATAATTCACGACAATTTATATATATATATATATATTATTAATTATTTTATTTAATTTATTTTTTATTATTGTATTGTTAAAGCATTGTATAGAAAATAAAATGAACAGACTACTAAGTGTGTTTTAGACTAAGTATGAAATATCGGTATTATGTTATGGGTTTACTCTGAGCATTGTATAAAATGTCAAATGATATTGTAATATTTTTTACGTGTTGCAACAAGTACTTTAATATTTTATTATCATGAAGGAAAATGATGTATTGGTTAGAGGTCTCCGACGTTATTAAAAAGGAGTAGGATAAAATAAAACATTATGAGAGGAAAAATATGGGGGAGAAGATAAAATTCCATGTAGTACATCAGCAAAAAATTGTCGAATAGTAACAGTATATAGCAATCATGCATAGCCATATTGTAATGGTATAACACTATATAATACACAAAATATAGCAGTATAGAAACAGTTTAACAACAACAACAGCAGCAGCAGTAGCATAATAGCAACAGTATAAACTAATAACAATATATATATATATATATATATATATATATAATCACACAGCAATATAACTTTGGTATATTCGCGTGACAGTTGAATTTGTGAATGTTTCTTGTAGTATTTCAAACAAATGCTCTTTTATGTTAATTTCTTTTTTTTAATATTCAAAATTTTTATACCTAAGGTTATAAAAATTTTGTTATATTCCCGTGGCTATTTAATTTGGTTGTGTTTATTTCGAACAATTTGTTCATAAATTTCTTGGGTTATAAAACATTGATATATCCTCATATGTATTAGCCCAGTATCGTATATTTATACAAGAAAAATTGAAATTCGAGAGAGATTTTAGTTGAAATAGTTTTGTTTAATAATCGGAATTGTATCTCTTTAGTTGTACTAAAAAGAAACATATTGTAATATATCTTGTTTGTTAATTTTTTTTTCCTTAACAAGAAAAACTTTCTATTTCATGTGCATTTTTTTTGTTAAAAATTTTCAATGATTCTCTTTTTAATGCTTTACTTTAAATATCATTTGTCATTCTATATAATTCCTAAGGAAAATATATAAAATAATTACGGTATTTCATACTTTGCCCAAAACCTTAAAGCATCATGAATGCTTTCTAGACAATCTATACAATGTGTCGAATTTAATGTTAATGTTTATACATTGTTGAAAATATTTCCAGGGTGTTTTTAAAAAAAAATTTCTTAGGAGAGAAATTTCTTTCTTATATGAATCGCTATGAACGCTATGAATGGTATCTGTGAATGGTAATTCACAGAAACTTCATGAAACTGAATGAAATTTTGATTTAAGGGTATTTTGAGGTATTGTCTCGAGAATCATGAAAAACATTAGTTAAACACTAACAGTTAGTAACACGAAAATTTAAAATAGCAACATTTACTTTTTTATATTAGAATACGATCCCTGTAAAGATAAACTACAGCTAAATGTCTCAAGAATGAAGATCACTGGCACTAGACAGAGTAAGAAGAAAAGTGAAAAAAAAAACAATAACTACACAGAATTAACAGAAAGCAGAACATTTTAAAGTGTTTCACAAATTTTCCACGTGATCCACGTGATCCTTTGTATGTGGCAGATGGTGGATAGTACTGAAGCAGGCACCATCGTAAGAGGAGTCTGTTGAACCTGACGGCTGATAGCAGCTTTCAAATCAGATTTCTGTTGTTTTTTAATTCAATGCATACACTTTGTATTTAAAGTAGGGTGCCCAAAGTCAGAAATCTATTGAATGAGATCTCGGTGGCCATTGAAACATGAAACAGCTGGTGACAATTTAGTCAGCAAATTGTTGTGTTAAGAAATGTTTGACAGAAAACCTCACATGTTGGGAAGCGCCATCCTGCATTCACTTGACATCAGATAGAACATTTCTCTGCAAGGATACCATAATTCTAAAATATTTACATTTAATCTGAAAACTGCAACTAATTTGAAAGATTCCCCCAGAAGTCAGGTTAGTGGATTCATCTTGCATTGGTATGTTTTTCGGTGCTGTACACCATGTATCGCATGCAAAGTGCCATCATGTGTGAAATAAGTCACTTAGAAAATTTGTGAACCACATTAAAATGTTTTGTTTTCTGTTGCTTTTCTGTAATTATTGGTTGTTTTCTTCTTAGTTTGAATATCGTTGGCGAGTTTCCTGCTACAGGCCACGTTCCAACGCAATTTATGATTTCTCCATGTGGAGACCACATTTCAATTTTTAAAAAAAAGTAGGTGTTATCGGTAGAAATTTTCAAAATCGTGTCACTGTAACCATAACTATTAGAATTTAACGGTTGTTTTTTACATGATTCTTGAGCGCATACCTCAAAATACCTTAAATAAAAACTTCATTCAGTTTCTGTGAATGATATAATAGCTAGATACTCTTATCTAGAAAAATTGCTTATAATCACCTTGCGTAAGCTTTAAATAACAATCACTTTTCCAGCAATGATTTTGGTTTAAACTATATCAAATACGTAGTAGTAAGTTTTGTATGGATTCCTAGAAAATCAAACTCGTTAAGTTTACATTAAGATATAATACTAATCAGCTGTATTTTGAAATATACATTGGATTGAATTCGGGTATTCATTTTGTTTCATTCCGATTGTATTAATAATTTTCTAATAGCAATGTCATTGTCCTTCATTTTCCTGCCATTGTAATCGAAAATTGTATTTACTAATTGAAATAAAGTTTGGCAACTATGAATGAAAATATTATGTTAATAATTGAGGCATGTAAATTTTAAAACCAGCGCCTCTTATAAAAGACCCGAGTTTTTAATATAATTTCTGTAATTCCATAATTAACTTTATATAACAGGAAAACTGCACTATCTTTAAAAGTCACATTTCAAGAACGACTATTTGAAAGGGATATATATTTTTCTTTGATTAAAAAAAATGATTAACCGAAAAAAAATCAAATCAATTCAATATATTTATCCACAAATCCTCCCTTCTCTGGGCAACTTGATTCAGCCTTTCACAGATTTCTCAATAAACGTGATTCACCATAACATTTCGTGGCTAAGAGTAAATATACTATAATGGTGAAAGTTAACAGTAAATTAGTGTCTTGGGTAAAGTCGACAGTAAATTAGTGCCTAAATTATTATACTCAGGGATTAACGAAAGCTAAATATGTTATTTTTATGATAATAACGTTACTTCCGTAGAAACATTTACAACGTAGGCTTATGACAAAAAAAAATATTAGTTTTGAATAATGCGTGATCTTGTTATTTGTAATACACGTTTCTACTGCATACTAATAGCCGGTTCTCCCTTTTATAGTGGGCGCTGCTTTCTTAAAATTTCTCCTTAAATAATTATATTTGCATTAAATTAACTTCTTGAAAAGTTTTAAGTAATTACTATCAAAAGATGCAATCCTTATGGATCTTTTAGTATTTTTTTTAGGTGTCATCTGTGTACGCAGCGTATGAATTCATTATCGGTGATTATGTGTACCATGTGTTCAAGCCCCAAATCTCGATATGCGGTAATTAGAAAATAATGAACTTTAATTTAGAATTCCTTAATCATTTAGAACTTAATATTTTATTAATATTTTTATAAATACATCCAACTAATTATCGAAATATTAGCTATCTCGTCTGCAGTGTATTATAAATTATGAATGATTAACATGGGGCTTTTGTTTCGTTTATTTCCCTTGCTGGATTACAAGAAAGGGCTTGATCTCAAAGATTTTTTCAGATAATATCGCTTTGTTTCGCTATATGGACAGCAGACAACACTAAACCCAAGAACTTTTTTGTCTAATACGTCATCTCGAAAACAAGTGTGTGAAATAATAACAGCTTGCCCCCATGCAACAACAACAGCAACAAAAAAAAATACATAAAAGTTCAACGAAAAGGAATCGGGTATTAAGATGGTGAACAAAAACATAAGCTGTCTTCCATGGAAAAGATATTGTCACGGCGTAATCTCACCATAATGGATGAAAAGAGTTTCTTGGACAAGTAAGAAGAGCAAGTGGATGACATCACCAACCCCTCATTTACAGCAAAGAAACTACCTCACAAAACAATGGAGATAATCAATAATGATGTGTCGTCAGTATCTAGTGTGTAATGTATAGTGATTATGATAAATCATTGTCAATATAGGTGTCTCGTAATATGATTTCTTTCACTTAACCAAGTAGAACTACTTTGAAAAGTTCTACTGGGGATGTACGTTTTTTTTTTTTTTTTTTTTTCATTATTTATTTTAGTATATGAAGAGATTAAACATTTTAACAATAACGAGTGATTACTGAAACCAGTATCGGAATTTTTATGTTTTGCTATAAGTAAACAAAGTTGCTTCATGCTGATAGACCACTATAATCCAACTTCCAGACTATAATACTAATTATATAAAAATTGTTATGCATGCTATACAAGATTATACTTAGCAAAATGAATAATGGAAAATAATATGAATATTTATAATCGAACTTTGATCTTTTCTAGTATGTAGTGCATTCTTTTATCATTTTATCAGCATTAAGTAGTCATCTAAAGGGAATTAAAATAGAATTTCAACTCATTCGTTGAAAATATGTTTTTGTGGTAAACAGATAAATAATATGCTTTTCATGTCATAAATGGATTTGTAGGCAATACAGATTTAATTTTAAATATCATATTAAGTACGGTTTTTTCAGCATACTTTACTAAACATAAAATTGACAGAAATTAGTTTGCGCATTGAAAATTGAAATTAATTTGTCGTTTTTCTTACCAATAAATTTCTATTTTCACATTAATTGTATCCCCTTTTAATAGTTTTATAAGAATAATATTTATTATTAATGTAATTTCAAACAATGAAATTAATCTTAAAATGTATCAAACTATTGTATCAATGTTTATATGTTACTTATTTCATTTTAATTTTCGAATGTAAACTATATTTAAATTTAATATTCTTCAAAATACATTTAAAAAAAAGATAAACTATTCACGAATTCCTATAATTTATTTTTCCTTCGCTTTTACGAAAAATGATACATTTAATTTAATTGAAAAGCAACTACATTTAAGAATGTTTCAAATCTCCAGAAAAAGTAACTCTTTTAAGGAAATAAATATCCAGTGAAATTAGCGCTAATTACAACAGATGAATTACTCGATCCAACTTCAACCTGAATTGCAGATGAATTCTTTCAAAGATACTTGAGTATTCATTCCAGTAACCGTGGTAACCTTGATAGCAGTGTGAAAAAAATTCGCCCTTCTTTCACCACAATAATGCTATGTGATTTGCATCTAGTGTCATAATCGATTTGACATTACTCCATCACTTAGAGATTTTTTTTTTACCACTTACTTTCATACTTCAAAAAAAGGGGCAAGAGCACGAATAAAAAAATCTCTAAAGAAAGTGATGTATATGCTAGTTCCCTCTCATTTTTAATGCCTCTTTTTTTAATTTTTTTTTTAAGTCCGCTGGAGCAAAGAGGGGTAGAGGACGAGATATATGTCGACCTTTTGATCGAGGGGGAGACATTTATGATATAATATCACTTGTACTCTTTTGTTCTTATTCATTAATATCGATGATGGAATGAGAACCATCGAACTTGAAAATCGGATGCAACCAACCTTTTTTTTTTATCTTCTGGCCCATGAAATGCAACTTTTTTTTTCCAGATTTACTAAGGATTTTTTTTATTAATTTTTAGCTCATTTTTTTCCATTCATCTGACTTTGTGCTAGAGAAACCAACCAAGAACAAAGTTCAGAAGTGAAGATAGTACAGTGTTACCTAATTACTGTTATTCAGATGGGATTTTTTTTTTTTTCTTGCTCGCCTTAGAACTGATTTTAGGAATGAGGTTTTGATTTAATTTCCTTCAAAAACTTTCCTCGAAACCCGAAAAATTATTTTTGAAGAGCTTTTACTTTTTGAAACTATTCAAGTTGGATTTTTTTTCTTCAGATATCTAAATTGATGACTTTAAAATAAAGCTATGCTGAAAAGTTTCATTAAATAAGTATATGGATAAATCAAATCTCTTCTGCTAATTGTACTTTACAACAAAAATATTTTATATTTTAATTACTTTTAATGAATACTTGTTTTATGTTATTATTTTTTGTATAAAGTTACTATCAGATTTTTCTTAAATGCTTTTATAGGTCCTTATAATACTCTAGACATTATATAAAATGTTATATCCAATTCAAATAAAATAAATTGAAAATGCTTACAAAGCTACAGAGCAAAGCTAAAGAACATCTACAGAAATGACCCTATAAACTAATTTAATAAAATAAATTAATTTGTTTCATTTTGCTGTTCTGTGATTAATTGATTATTGATTGAAAGAAAATATTAACTATTACTTTTTGTTGTGCTCTTCATAAATTTGATTTCTTATTTTTTATTTAAGCAGAATAAATTAAAATTCAAGAATATGAATTCATGAGGGCTTTTTTTTCCTGATGTACCACCCATTGTTATAAGTAAACCGATATAATAATAAAAATAGATATGGTTTTAATAGTTAATAATTTTTTAATTAAATTTAATACCATTTTTCAATAATTCATAGCACTGGGGTTTTTTTGCAGCATTTTTGCAATGTTTCCTAACTTTATGAAAAAATTTAATTTAAATTACTATCTACTCGTGATATTGTTGTGTTACTTTAACTTCATAAAGTATTTCCTAGATTTTTATAATTGAAGGAAAAATAAATTGTGTATTTTTATTTATTATAATTGATACATAAAATAAATGTTCATATAGAGATTTTTTTTTATAGTTTGCAATGTCGCATTTGCTTAAATTTAATTTAGCAGTTTGAAATCAGAAATATACAATAATAGGAACCATGACCAATCCAAATTAGGAAATTTAGTAATTCCAAATTAGGAAATTAGTTATAATTAAATTAATTAAAAAGGTGTACCCTCAGGATATTATGAATAATAGCATTATGTATATATTATCCATGATGATTACCCATGATGTTATAGATAATATAACATCATGGATAATATAATCCTTCATAATACCCCTGAAAATATATTATATTCAGTTATACACACTATTATATATATTTATATACAATTATATTTACTATATTATATAGACTAATATATGTATAATAAGTGTATTAAAATGATTATAATATAATTATATATGCGTTTGCAATACAAATTTTGCAAAAAAAAAAATTCCCTTCTGTTATCTTTTTTTTTAAAAAAACCGTAATATTTTTCTTCGTGTTTAAATCCTAAGAAATCTAAATTAATGACCAAATTAGAAAAACGCTTGGTATATATACTTCATCAGAAAAACCGTGATTGATTTTCATATTTTTTTCATCCGATATTGATCAGTTTTTTTAATCTTTTGTTCCCTTGCTTTTTCTGCCCAGTTTAAAGAGCACATAATACATCACACTATCTTAAAGCTTATCGCGTCAAAGATCTATTTTCATTTCCGAGATCAGTGAAAACCTGTCGGAAACAGCTCTTTTGAAGAGAAAATATCTTTATATATAACATAAAAGCAAGGAAGAAAAAGCTTAGGTGAGAAAGAAAAGCCACAACGTACTCAAAAGGGCGTTCCACTCTTTGCCCGCGTAAAATTGATAGCGGGGTTCCAACCCCCTTTCTTTTTTCTTTTTTTTTTTTTCACCCTTTGGAGTGCATGAAAGGAATTTTAATAAAGAAGAATCTAAGTTTAGTGCGGAAAATAATGCGTCAACAGGGGTTGCGAAATCCAGTGTATATGAATGGCAGTTCCTGAAAGTTTGGGTACCTTTTTTTTATTATGTAGTTTTTCCATGAAGAAATTACTTTCTAATACTTTTAAGCATAGACGTTTGTATAGGTAGGATTATATACAGGGTTTTGTTATAGCGGGCGGATATAGCAATATGCATGTGATTATTAGTGGATAAAAAAAACTAAGTAAAAAGAGTACAGACTGTCTTTGTATTGTGAAGCGCTGGAAATATTTAATAAATTAAAAATAAGAAAATTAAATTTTTACAGAATTAAAAAATTAATTTATTTTCTATAATTTTTTTAATTAATTTGTTTATCGTTCATTGTGTGTGTGTGTTTTTTTTTTATATATTTTATTAAATTTATATATTTTGTCTAGTGAGCTAACAATTATATATAACATGGATAAACAGTTACAACTAAAAAAAAATTTTTTTTTCATATAGTCTTTTGTGAATAAATTACTTTCTAATATAGACGTTTGCATAAGTAGGATTATATAGAGGGTTTTGTTAAAGCTGACGGTTATAGTAATATACATGTGATTATTAGTGGATATAAAAAAAACAACATAAAAAGAGTACAGACTGTCTTTGAATTATACAGCTGGAAATATTTAATAAATTACAATTGAAAAAATTAAATTTTTAGAGAACAAAAAAAAAATGCTCCAATTAATTAATTTGTTTTCTGGAAATTTATTAATTACGTTATTTATCGTTCATTGTGTTTTTGTAATATTTTATTAAATTTATATATTTTATGTATTCAACTAACAATTATATGTAACACGGATGCACTGTTACAATTGAAGATAATGAACTGCAGGAAAGAACATTAACAGTAATATACATGTGATTATTAGTGGATATAAAAAATCAACATAAAAAGAGTACAGATTGTCTTTGCATCATACAGCTGGAAATATTTAATAAATTAAAATTAAGAAAATTAAACTTTCACAGAATAAAAAAATTGTTCCAATTAATTAATTTTTTTCTGTAAATTTATTAAGTTATTTGTCGCCCATTATTAAAATGAAAAAATTAAATTTGTAAAGAATAAAAAAATATGCTCTAATTAATTCGCTTACAGTAAATTTTTTTAATTAATTTGTTTGTTGCTCTATGCTTTAAAAAAAAATATTTTATTAAATTAATATATTTACTTGTCTATTCATCAAACTTATGTATAATATGGATGAATAGTTACAATTGAAGATCATGAATTTCAGGGGGAAAAGAAAGAAAAAGCCTCTATGCTTTCAAGCTATAATAATATTGTAGATCTAAACAATTTGAATTAAAACAAATTATACATTACAAGTAAATAAAGAAGTTTGATTAGCAATGTTATAAATTATTTAATATATAAAGCTGGATAGCATTAATAGTTTTGATAGATTTTGTGTATTTTTTTTTTTAGAATTTATGATATATTTAATATTTATAGTATTATTATGGTTTGTATTTATTGATTTTTTTTAATATTCTTCAAAGTTTATTAATAAATTTATATTTTTTCTAATAGTTTAAGTGTTTAATTGCATTATCTAGCAATAAGAATATCTACAATGTTGAATTCATTTTTAAAGGGAAACATATTTTAAGCAATATCAAAAAGTGCATAAATATACATAAGGCCTTTGTTAATAGCTAATGTGTTGATAGACAATACAGCTGTAAATTTTATAATTTGAGAAAATAAAAAAAAAAACAATTTAATCTGTTTTTTCTATTAGTTTGTAAAAATTAGAAAATTTCTGGAATGCAATATTTTCTAATACATGTTTTGTTTGCTTATTTATTCATTAATCATATTATCTATCATTTTTAATTTAAATCAATGTTAAAAATATCTGGTAATTTTTTATTTCAATTTGATTAATCACTATTTTTTAAGTAAAATTGAATTATAAGAACTATATGAAAAGCAACGGCAAAAAGCAATAATTTATTTTGGGATTACTTTATCTTTTCATATACATTTTCTTGTTAAATAAATTTTTGATTTATATTCAAATCATCAAAAAATATATAACTTATTATATTTATCGGATTTTAAAAAATAATTATGATGGATTATTTTTTTAGTATTTTAATTGAAATTTATTTTTATTAAATTTAATTTTTTAATTTTTATTAAAAGTAAAGTACCTCTTTATGAAAATATTTGCATCTCTTCCAGTATTGAATTAATAAATTAAAATATAATACCTTTTCAACATTTTTTTTATTTTTAGAATAAAGATAAAAATTATGTTCTTATATATTTTTAAAAAAATACGTTTTGAGAAAAATATATATTAAACTGCACATTTAATTGTATTTTTCAAAAATTAAGAATTTTGAAAGTTTTTAAATCTCTAAGACTTTTTTAAATATTAACAACTTGCTTGATTTTTTTATTATTATTACTATATCAAACAATTCGGTTAATAGATATTTGATACATCTAAAATTAGTTTTCTTATAATTTTTTTTTAGTTTTGTAATATCTTTTTATATATAGTGGAAAATAAGGAAAATTAGCGCTTCATATAATTTTATGTATATTTTTTCATAGTAAATTTTAAAAACTTGTATTGAAGCTTTTATTAAATTTTACTTTCTTATTAAACGATTTTAATAAAAAAAATACTAATTTATCGATTTTAGAATAATAAACGCTTCTACTAAGTTTATTAAAGAAAGGAATTCTATTTTAAAGCCTTTAACCCAAAATATATTATTCAACTAATTGCAAATGAAAAAGGAGGTTCATATCGTTACCTTTATTTTTCCTTTATTCAAACACCTCAACTCTCCCCAACTACCATTCACTTGAAATGTGGATTATTTTCTAATTGCCAGATACCAAAACCTCTCCACTTGGAAAAGGAAAAGAAAAGGAAAAAAAAGAATAGTTAGGAAACAATTCCCCCACTAAAAATTCTTCAACAACAGCTGCCTTTAAATTATGCATGCTTAACACAAGGAAAACAGTTAAATGTTCCAGTCGGCACATCACACGTTAATTCTAGTTTTGTTTATTCCGTAACTGGTGGTAATTTGGAAGAAAAAACTCTCAGCAGAATCCCTGTGTGCTGGTACATTTCGACGGTCTATTTCAATGAACAAGGACTGAAATACGTGCTTTGAATTTCTTTGAATAAATTAGACATTTGCGTGTGAAAGAAAAGAAGCATTTTCTCAGGAAAACTAATTCATTAAGCTGTTGGCAAACGATAATTTTTCCGGTCCCGCCATTTTTCTTTTCGAATTCTTCATTTATTTTTTTTCTAGAATTTCTGTTGACATATAGGCGTTGACTGCTTTATATTAAATTAAATTAACTCAGGTTTTGTTTTGTTTTTGATTGTAGAGTTCATGTGCAGTGATGTGCTCTAGAAGAATTGTTGTTTCTTGCTAAATCTCCAACTTAATGAAGAAAAACACACCATGATTTTTATTTCTTTTATTTCCTATATTATGTTAGTCAGATTTCTAGATGCAAACCTTAAAATAAATAATCAAAAGAAGACAATGATTACCATTAAATTCGCAGATTAAAGAATTCCATTCGGAATTCATGATGAGAATAAAGTTTTTTGGCATTATTGTGATTGCGAAATAAAAAAAAGAATTAAATGACCAAACAAGTTTAAAGCATAATCTATTTTTATTTCACGTTTCTGAAAACTCGATTTATCAATATTTAAATAGTTAAGAAGCCTTTTAGGAAAACCTATTGGAAACTGAATCGATATTTTTAACAATTACAATAACTTAAAATACTTGATGAAATAATCTCTTTGAAGTTTTATTTTCTAAAGCAATTCAAAATATAATACAATATTCTTAATTCAGTATAAACTCACCGTAAAAATCATTTAACCCATCTACAAGAAGCAAGGATGTGACATAAACTTATTTTAATCAATATCACATATTTAAAACAGTGCATATAATGGCAATATAATTCGGACATATTATCTTATGATAGGTAATAATGAACCATATTAGGTAATATATTAGAAAAAGAGATTTATATAAAAAAAAATCACCATTTCTGTATTGTATTTATTATTTAAATTTAAACGTTTTAATGTTTAAAATATTTATATATTCACTCATAAAAATCATTAAACCCATCTACAAGAATCAAGGACTTGACATAAACTTATTTTAATCAATGTCACAATATATAATAGTGACAGTATAATTCAGATATATTTTTATACGATAAATAAACAGTAATGAGACCTATTAGACAATTTATTAGCATGCATGCACTCTAAAAAACAGAAGATTCATAAGAATAAATCACCAGTTTCGTATCGTATTTATTACTTAAATTTAGATCTTCTAATGTTCAAAATATTTCAGTATTTACTCATAAAAATTATTTAAAACATTTACAAGAGTCTAGGACATGATATAAACTTATTTTAATCAACACCATACATATAAAACGGTAAATATAATGACAGTAAAATTCAGACATATTTTCGTATGATAGTTAAATAGTAATGAGCCAAATTAGGCAATTTATTAGCATGCGCTCTAAAAAGAGAAGATTCATAGAGAAAAATCACCAAACTCATAATGTATTTATTATATAAATTTAGATGCTTAAAATATTTTAGTTCTTTCCGGCATTCAAAATTTTAAAAAAATGATAATTTCAACAGAGATGCTACTTTTAAAAATATAATCCACTATGGAATTATATATTTACTTACCATGATTTGATAATCTGAATTGCGGATTAATTAAAATTTCCTTTTCCCCATCTTTAACGATTTTAAAAATTCATTTTTTTAATAGTAATAAATTTTTTCTGTAAATTAAAGTCGAATTTAAGTTCATTTTACAGAAAACTTCTAACAAGATATTCAATAAAAAAATCGTTAAATTTTAACAAATAAAATATTTAATGATAGTACCCTGTATTTCTAAATACATTTTATTAGATCAAAAAATAATTTTATTTACAACAACAAGTCCAACTAATTAAAAGATCCGTAAAGAATAAAACTTCGAATAAGTATATTCTCCCCATTCTTCAAAACTTGATTTAATAATTCTCCCCCTAAAAGAGAATCCTCGCACACCCAAACAGAAAAATAAATTATTTATTTCGGAAAACTCCTCTGAAATATTCGTACAAGGAACCATTAATCCTTTTACTACATTCCTTTAAACGAAGTTAAGGTTTAAAAGAATTTTGTCATCTTTCCCAACTGAGATCCAACGTCACACATGAAAAGGGTAGGAAGAGCTCCTTGATAAAACTTAAAGCTTATTCTGCTGCCTTCTCAATTAAACATCCGGGATCTATCCGAATGGTGATTCTGCTCGGCGTACATAGTACACCCACACAATGAGAATTTCCTCTCCCAGCCCGTCTTATGAATAACACTGAAAATTTTATGCCAGAGCGGCCTTCTATACCATGTGTCGACTAGAATGGATAAAAGGTATGGCACGAGTGATATTCAGAAAGGTTTCTGGTAGTCTTGTTGAGAGGATTTGGTAGAGGATTTTGAAGTAAATGGGTTTTGAAATTCGGTTTTCCTTAGAAGATCGATAAAAAAAGTGTGTTCTATAAATAGACTGTTCAAAATTTTAATTTATTTGTGTTATGTTAAGTTTAGTGAATGCTAACTAAGCTTAAATATTCAGATTTGTTAGATTTGGTCATTAAAAAAAATGACAGTACCCAGTATTTCTAAATATATTTTATTAGATCAACAATGATTTTAGATCAACAATGATTTAGATCAAGATTTAAACAATTTTAGAATGATTTAGACGATGACTGATTTCGATTTGATGATGATTTAGACGATGACTGATTTCGATTTGATGATGATTTAGACAATGATTGATTTCGATTTGATGATGATTTAGACAATGATTGATTTCGATTTGATGATGATTTAGACAATGATTGGTTGACAATGATTTAGACAATTTTTGATCAACAATTTCAACTTTTTCTGTAAATTAGAGTCACATTTTCAGTACTTTCTACAGCAAACTTCTAAGAAGATAATTAATATAAAAAACCGTTTGTTAAATTTTACTAATAAAAAATTTAATGATTATATGCAGTATTACTAAATATATTTTATTAGATCAACAATGATTTTTACAATAACTAACCCAAACTAATTAAAAGATCCGTAAAGAACAAAACTTCGAATAAGTATATTCTCCCCATTCTTCAAAACTTGATTTAATAATTCTCCCCCTAAAAGAAACACACACCCAAACAGAAAAATAAATTATTTATTTCGGAAAACTCCTCTGAAATATTCGTACGAGGAACCATTAATCCTTTTACTACATTCCTTTAAAGCGAAGTTAAGGTAGCGAAACAGAATTTTGTCATCTTTCCCCAACTGAGATCCAACGTCACACATGAAAAGGGTAGGAAGAACTCCTTGATAAAACTTAAAGCTTATTCTGCTGCCTTCTCAATTAAACATCCGGGATCTATCCGAATGGTG
Organism: Caerostris darwini; assembly: GCA_021605075.1. Taxonomy (NCBI): domain Eukaryota; kingdom Metazoa; phylum Arthropoda; class Arachnida; order Araneae; family Araneidae; genus Caerostris; species Caerostris darwini. Next base: position 1,200,556 of record BPLQ01013881.1, on the reverse strand, counting down.
ATTCTGCCCGGCGTACATGGTACACCCACACAATGAGAATTTCCTCTCCTAGCCCGTCTTATGAATAACACTGAAAATTTTATGCCAGAGCGGCCTTCTATACCATGTGTCGACTAGAATGGATAAAAGGTATGGAACGAGTGATATTCAGAAAGGTTTCTGGTAGTCTTGTTGGGAGGATTTGGTAGAGGAGTTTGGAGTAAATGGGTTTTGAAATTCGGTTTTCCTTCGAAAATCCGCAAAAAAATTGCGTTCTATAAATATATTGTTTAAAAATGTAATTTATTTTAGTTATATTAAGTATACTGAATGTTAAGTAAGCCTAAATATTTGTTAAAGTTGGTTTGTTAGTTTGAGATCAGTTTTGTTAGAGTTGGTCATTCACTAAAGTTTTTGATAGATGATTTGAAGTAAATGGGTTTTGAAATTCGGTTTCTTTCGAAAATTGTGTTGCAGAAGATGTTCGAACAAAAAAATTGTGCTCTACAAATAGATTATTCCAAATTTTAATTTATTTCAGTTATATTAAGTTCAACGAATGCTGACTAAGCCTAAATATTCAATTTTGTTGAACATAATCATAAAGATGTAAGCTAAAGATTTTGGTAGATTTGAATTAAATAGGTTTTGAAATTAGGTTTTCCTTCTAAAATCCCCAAAAAATGGTGCTTTATAAATATAATTAAAATAAATTAAATTTGTGAGTAATCTATTAAATTTAATGAATGTTAAAAGCCTAAATATTCAGTTCGGTTAGGCATGGTTATAAAGAGGTTAACTAAAGATTTTGGTAGAGAATTTGTGATAAATAGGCTTTGAAATTCTGTTTTCCTTCGAAGATCGACAAAAAACATGTGTTCTATAAATAGATTATTCAAAAATGTAATTTATTTTAGTTATATTCAATTTAATGAATCCTAAATATTCAGTTTTGTTAGATTTGGTCATAAAGAAGAAAATTAAAGTTTTTGGTAGGGATTTGTAGTAAATGGATTTTGGTTTTCATTCAAAGATCGATTTAAAAATTGTGTTCTATAAACAGATTATTCAAAAATGTAATCAATTTTAGTTTAATTATGTTTAATGAATGTTAACTAAGCCTAAACATACAGTTTTGTTAGATTTGGTCATAAGCGGTAGGCTAATGTTTTTGGTGGAGGATTTAAAGTAAGCGGATTTTGCTTTTCATTCGAAGATCGATATAAAAATTCCGTTATATAAATATATTATTCAAAAATTTAATTTATTTCTGTTATATTAAGTTTAATGAATGTTAATGAAGCCTAAATATTCGAGTTTTGTTAGATTTTTTTCTTAAAGAGGCCAGTTAAAATTTTTACAATTTCGATAATGGTTTCTTCACATACGTTTTACTATTTGATTGCTACATTTTACATAATAAAGATGCATTAATAATTGCAACACATTCCTTAGATTTTTTAGTTAACTTCAAAAGTTTACCTTTCTATTTCTTAACATTGTTTCAGCGAAATACATATAGGAAATAATGTCATTTAGAAGAGTTCATTATACAATTACAAAAACATATTTATAACACTGAAATCTCTCAAAACGACTAATAAACCTATACTACTTTTTTGAGGGCTAGACATATAAAAAGATGTTGAACTGCATACAAATGTTTTATTAAAAAGACTGCAGACACTGCTATAAGTTTTTGATCGGAAATGTGATAGCTAACATTTTCGTAAGACTATAATTCAAATGAAATTATACAAAGTTCTCAGAATATTCTTTAAATAAGAATTTTCATCTAAATTTGTATTAATCGCATAAATTTAAAAAAAAAAATTTCGTGAAAAATTTTTTTGCATGTTTCAATTTGCGTAACTCCAAATCTGTGTAAAGAAATAAGTTTAGATGTATACTAAACAAGAAATGATTATTCTGAATATATTGATATGTATACTTATAAAGAAATTGTGCTTTCTATAACCGATTCCATAGTAAAAAGGTTATAAATCGGTAAGATCATTTGATATGAATACATGAATTATCCACTCAGATTTAAAAAAATAATAATAGCTAACTACATGTTAGAATAAATTATTAATTATTATTAATAATTTATAAATAATTGCTTATTATAATTACATTTTTAAAAAATCTAAGTATATACAAATTATTAAAAAATATCTGACCTTTCACATATATTTTAACAAGAGGAGTTTTTTATTTTATTATTTCTGCCAAAAGTGGTAAGCGAGAAAAAATGGTTAAACATAAATTTTTTAAGTAATTAGAGTAATTCGAATATTGAATTTCGAATTGCAAAAAAATTTGCTTTTTGTGTGGATAGTTAAACCTTGATAATTTTACAGGAATAATGAGAATATTTTTTATTTTATTACTAAATATTTAATAAATGAATATTTTTATTTTAGTATTCGGTCTATAATAAAAAAAAATTATATAAAAATTGTAACACATATAGCTGATTTAACTAAAAAAAATAACTTTCCTATATTAAAAAAAAAAAAAAAAAAAAAAAAAAAAAAAAAAATTTAAAAATAACTTTCTTATACTTCTACTAGGAAAAAATAATTAAATTTGTAAATTTGATTTTCCACCTAACGGCACTAACAAAGAATAAATACAATTTGTTTTAATTGATCCTTTGGAACTTTTTTTATATGTTGCGAAAATTAAGAAGTTATGTTACTAAATGTTGAATATATTCAGAAATTCACATTATGTAATGTGCCATTTCCAATGCAATTGTCATATATATATGTGTTTTATATTTATGCTCTCTAGGTTACCGAAACTATGTCAAAAATTCATCTACCGATGTATTCCGATCAGATGGAGTAGAAAAAATAATCTTTCCTTTTGAGCCGGCTAGATATAGGATTGAAGAACAAGGTCAGTGCAAACCTTTTTTTGTAACGTAAAAAACTAGTTACGGTAAAGGGCTTCATGACTGTTAGTAATAATATGGCTATTAAACGAAGGGTATTATAAAATATATATATGAATATATATTCTTAAATTCTTTCAATGATTTTCTTTATGCATTTGAATTTTATTTTTATTATAAACATGTTCTTTAAAGCAAAAATAAATGAATAAATAAAAATTCAGAAGAAAAAAATTGTAATGCCTAACTCCATTACGAAGAAAAAAATATCATAGATACTCCATTTCATAGATAGTAAATGACAATTACAAGTGTAAAATGTGACGGAAAATCATAATTTCACTTTAAAATTTAAAAAATGAATATTTCTTATGTAAAATATTCTAATAGAATTGTTTTCTACATATTTTTATAATCTTAAATTCTTTTTTTCTAAATTTAAATTTTTAAATCATATAATAATGGTGGAATGATATTGCAACAGACCAAATTCATTTATTCAAAAATGAAATATTCTTTTAATTTATTCTACAAAAACAAATTTATATACACAAATATTGAAAGTATGATAAGTTTGAAGATAGAAGGATAAATTTAAGGATGAAAGCATGAATATATGTGCAGAAATTGTTTGTTCAATTTTATAAAAATGTATATGAATATTCTTCTATTTTATCACTAAAATGCGCTACATGTCTTTTTATATTTGTTTTATACATAAAATATAAAGTAAACCTTTTTATTAAACCTGGATTTATGTATACTCTTGGAAAAATATACATTCTAATGCATTTTATATAATTTATTATATATATATATATAATAATTTCAAAGATTTTGTTTTATTTGTTATATTTACTTTGATGCACTTTTTAACGTTTCGTCTTCGTTTAACGTAACGTTATACATATTTAATATTTTCTAATATTATAGCGGGTTTATGTGAATTAATATAGAGTAGTATTTTATTCTCTTTATATTCTAGTTAATTCTCTAATTTTCTCTTTTTTGCTTTTTGATATTTTATTTATCTAATAACAAGTTATAGGCAGTAGAAAATATAATTTATAGTATTTTTGTGGTATCACTTTCACATATCACTTTCACATTTCACGTATCACTTTGGATATATGACAAACAGGATTAATATTGCAATAAAACTGGTATTAAACTACTCATAATTTTAAAATTTCTGTTTGTCGGAGATCAATATTATGTTTCAGCAATCGGGTAGAATGCACCCAAATATATTTTCATTAATTACAACTCAGTTTCAGCTTCAGAATGTTTTAGCTAGGTTTTTTTTTATCCAATAATTTATGCAGTTGATATTTTTTTTTATTAAATACTCTACGGAATTATTTGATGCATTGGAATACATTTAGTTCCTGCAACATCTTTAAGATATTTTCTGGTTACCTCGATTTTTTTTTTGTACAAAACAAACACTAATGAAATAAATTATGCTTAAATAATCAGTACGCATTATTATTAAAATGATCCTTTAATCTTAGTTGATAAATATTATTGCTTAATATTTTGCTCATTAAAGTAAAAATTTCAGAAATTTATATACATGATGCGAGTGTCTGTGGGTGGGGTAAATATCTTCTTTTCTTTTTTATATCAGCAAATGAAAAAACATTATAAAAAAGTTTGTTTTATACGATATTGATACAGAATATATTAAAAGTCTAAATATTAGTTTAATATGTTCATTTCATTATAAATTTCAGATCATACAAATACAACCACTTTTTTAAAAGAAGCTTTTATATTCCTGGATTAATTTTATCACATTTTACTTGAATTTTTTCCATGTTATTGTTAAACTCAATTTTAAGCTTTCTGATATTTGTCTTCCAGTATGAAAAATAAGGGTAACTTACTATAATTTTTTATTACAATAATTTTGTAGATTTTACTTTGCTTTTTGAATATATCTAGTTTATTAATAAATTTATACAGATACAAATAATACATAATTGAATAGATTTTGCTTTGCTTTTTGGATATATCTATCTTATTAGTAAATTGATACAGATACGAATAATACATAATTTGTAAATTTTGCTTTAGCTTGCTTTGTTGGATATATCTATTTTATTAATGAATTGATATAGATACGAACAATATGTAATTTTATAGATTTTTGCTTCGCTTTGTTGGATATATTTATTTTATTAGTAAACAGATACAGATACGAATAATACATAGTTTTATAGATTTTGATTTGCTTTGTTGGATATATCTATTTTATTAGTGAATTGATACAAATAAGAATAATAATACATAATTTTATAGATTTTGCTTTGCTTTGTTGAAAATCTCTAATTTATTAGTGAATTGATACAGATACGAATAATACATAATTTTATAGATTTTTGCTTTGTTGGATATATTTATTTTATTAGTGAATTGATATAGATACAAATAATACATACTCTTTTAGATTTTTCTTTAGTTAGTTGAATATATCTATTTTATTAGTGAACTGATACGAATAATGCATAATTGTATAGATTTTCCTTTACTTTATTTTGTTGGATATATCTATTTTATTAGTGAATTGATACAGATACGAATAATACATAATTTTATAGATTTTGCTTTGCTTTGTTAGATATGTCTATTTTATTAGGGAATTGATACATATACGAATATTACATAATTTTATAGATTTTTCTTTGCTGGATATATATATTTTATTAGTGAATTTATACAGATACGAAATTCATAAATTTTCATTCCTTAAAATGTTAAGTATCTGTAGCATGTGGTATTTATAAACCTGCTCCATAAATATATACAATAAAATTACATCGAAAATGCAGTCACTTACAACCCAATCAAAGTAAATATATCTTACACGGTATCCATTTTGGAAATGCAGTTGGTACTCTTTTGAATGTCCTCGCGACAATTGAACCCATGAAAAGGTTCAGTGATGCGAGAAAGGCGAAGGAAAATTACATAATACAAATTGTTGCAAATCATTCAGGGCCATCTTTTCGGGATTTTAATCTTCAACAATGGAACAGTAGACAATTTCGCCGTGAATAAACGCTGGAATTCATGTTTAACACATATTACTCAAATGAAATGAAACTTTCAAGTGATCATGCTTAGATGAATTTCGCATTAATAATACGAATTCGATCTAAATGAAATGTGTTACCCCTTTGCAGTGCATGTAGTAATAATCTTGTAGTTTGCATATTTTATATGAAGCGGCCAACTCTGTTTAACTATTTAAATAAAATGTGTAGTTTATGGAAATTATGAAGTCTAATAATAATATATAAAATGCCCTTCTCTCTAAAGTAATAGTTTTAGATTAGTATGCGTCATGTCAACTTGAGTTAACATAGTAAGTAGTTTCAAACCTTTTCGACCTCTTATAACAATTTTCTATGCCATTACATATTAAGCAATATTCAAGGTTTAACATATTTCCATACATAAATTTAGCCTAATCCTTTATATTATAATATTACTAGTTAAGTTTAGAGTGAAATAAATTTTAAGATGTAACATGGAAAACCACAGTAAAATCAGTAACGAACTTTTATAACTCATATTTTCTAATGGATGCTTTTTTTTTATGATAGAGTAGAAATTAAACAGCTTAGATTGAAAACTTTCTGTTAATTTGTACAAAGCGTTTCATCATCGCAAAAAGGAGAGTTTCGGTCTCCTATAAATTTGTTCAATCTTCTAAGCAAACAAGTAATATAAAAAAAAAAAAAAAATTCTAAGTCAATTCCTACTTTTTTTCAATATATTGCAGAAAGTCCTTTACAAATAAAGTTGAAATTTTCCTCTTACATCTGTCGCCATCTATTATTAGATACATGAATCTTAATTCTAAAAAAAACTAAAATTAATTAATTAAATTTAATTAATGAATTAATATTTGAAAAAACTGTATTAACATCAAGTGCCATCCACTACAAGTTCAAATACATTTTTTTAAACTTGAGTGGATGAATAAAAAGTATTTTATTAGCGATTGAAAATTTGAACAAGATATATATAGGGAGGGAGAGTGTAAACTAATAGTAGGAATTGAAAAAAAAAATAAAAAAATAGAAAGAAAGAAACGAAAAAATGCCAAAAGACTAGATCGTCAGTGATGATACACAATATCAAGAAAAAAAAGACATATTTGTATTATAATATCCAGTCGTGAAGTTGTCTGAAGTTTGTCCCGATTCCCGACATTCGCTTAATGATTTAGTTACTATTTATATCGGTATAAAAGCATAAAAGAAGCAGTTACAAATCATTTCACGTCCTATTGAAAATATTCCACGTGATATATTCCAATATTTTGCTCTACTGTCATGATTATTCAGAGAGCCTTTTTCATAATTTTTGCAACCTGCATCCACTGTAATTTTATAGTTTTTAAAATAAAAATAAAAATCGCCTCAATTTATAAAAAGACTAAATAAATTAAACAGCTTATAGTGAATATGAGCGAAAAAAGCCTTTATGATCCATCATATTAAAATTTTAATATACAAAACAAATTACTTCATACGGAGAAAATTATTTTTAAGAAATCTAGCAGTAATATAAAATAAAAATCTTAATAATTCAAACTAAACTCGAGTTGTCTGCAAGCGAGTCTCCGCTATCTGTATATATTCAAAATGCCAAAATATAAATAAATGTCATTTTTTAAAAAAAATTTTAATTTCTTTTCTCATATAATAAATTCAGTTAAATAGTGGCACAATATAATACTGGCACATTGACATGAAAGGCAGTATTCGGTTATTAACTGTTTTATTAGCTGACTATACGAAAATGAATTATTCTATATTAAAAATTATTCATCGTTTCCTTTTTTCAGTTCTGAATTATTGAATTCTTCCAACTACTATGTTAAATATTTTCCTTTTTAGATTGATACAGTGAATTTCTCGTTACACATGAAAAACTTAATATATTTTACTGAATAATAAATCATACTTTTTCTAGATTAATTTTGAAAAGAAGAATTTGATAGGATGATGGTCATTAATCATGAAACTTTTGTCATTCTTCCATAGTATAAAAGCCAGTAAAAACTGAAATATGCCTAGAAAAGAATATTATAACTTCTGGCTATTTTTAACAGAATTCCGATTTTAAAAATACTGAAATTTCATAGCATAATTAATGAGTCACAGTAATTAAAACATCAAAGATAAATGTAACAAACACTAATTTTGAATACATTAATTGTAATATCCCATTTTTAAAAAAAAGTAAAGTCAATATTTTTTGTCAACTTTAGGTTTTTATTTCTTATTTAATTGAAATTCATCGTTTGAGCCCAAAGTAAAATATTAAAATCTTGTAGTTTAACTAAAGATTACGCTTGAAATATCTTTTTGTTTTTTGCATAAATTATAAAATTAAAAAATATATATATTTATTAGACTATGACATTGTTGTTGAATATTATTGTATTTAAATTGTTAGATTATTACTATGTTTTTGCATTACACATTTTATTTCATATTTGATTCAAATTATTTTGTTTCGATTGAATTTTAAAACACTTAATCTTATTTTTAAAAGCAATAAAATATGGCGATATCGATTGTAGCAGTTTGCATTTGCATCGAATTGTTCTTGGATTTTTTTTCTTATCAAATAAAATTATGTCTTCTTAACTTCCATAGTATATTTATAATGTAAACTAATTTCAATTAATCTTAATATTAATTTTCAATTAAGATGATTCGAATTTTTAATCGTATCAGTACAAGGGTTTTACATAACAATTAACACAAAAATGTCATGAGTATTAGAAAGACGTGATGACATATTTCTCTTGGTCTCTTAGAATGAAATACATAAAATGCACAAATGATTCTTTCGATCTATACACAAAATTATGTAAAGAAAAAGATGATTCAAAAGTATTATTGATGAAATTTATTTTTGTTTGATTTTTTTTTATCAAATTTCTCGTAACAATTAACAATTCCTTCAATTTTTTTAATCGTATCAGTCCAAAGCTTTTTCATAACAATTAACACAAAAACGTCATAAGTAACAGAAAAATCATATGATATAATCATTTTGGTTCCTTAGAACGAAATACATAATACGCACAAATTATTCTTTAGATCTAAACATAAAGTTATGTAAAGGAAACGATGATTAAAAAAATATTAAAGTTAAATTTCAATGAATCTCTGTAGTTTGTTTCATGACTCATGTTGCTGAAATTTAGCCATTTTGCATATTCCAAAACATTATCGTGTGTTAATTTTTGCCTTTCATAACATTGAGTAACTAGATACATATAATTTTATCTTTCAACGCTAAAATAATCTGCTTTTGATGATGCTGGCAAATTGGAATAAATGAAATACAAGATTGAATAAAAATGCTTCCATTAATTGCTTGCTGAACTAAATCAGCTGTAAAAAATTTTAAAGATATGACACAAAATCTGTATAACTTTATGTTGTTTTATCTAATCCTTTCCAGAAAATATTCGATAAACGATGTGCAAAATTAACTAAGATTTTATTAGCCCTACTTAATTTTCGATATAAGCATAATCAGTGGAATATTTCTAGGGGTCAAATGAAGGAGACTTATTGTTGCACATCAAAATCGAATCGATATGACAATTAAGTGGTATTCAAAGGAAGGGATTGGAAGTGGCCAATTCCTGGAGTAATTAGGAAGTGGACGGCTTAAGGAGACAAAGAGTAATTCTATGAACATCAAAGGTCTCATTAACAACCATCTCTCGAATAACCGGTAATAAAGCGGTTATTCAGACTGTTGCTTAACTACTATAGTACAGGGAAGTATACTGGTTAAGCTATTAAACCGACTACTAATAATCGATATCCAGCAAAGTTAGTACTGATATTCAAATGTATTGAATTGCTTTGGATAAAGAAATACGTCTTATCCTAAGCTCAGACTCTCAGTCTACGTGTCTAGACATATTTTTCCTCAAATATAGTTACATATTGTCTATCTCCTCCAAAATGACTAATTATGGTGGAATGCTATGCCATAGAATCTGTATCTGTCATTTAAGTGTTGCATGTGTATTATAAAAGTGTATTACATGAAAGTTAAACAAAAATTGATTTCAGAAAGTTCTATATAAATTGATATTTTACTCAGGTATATTTAACAAATAATAATGTTTAATTAATAAAGTTAATTTTAAATAGAACAACTGTGATCGAATTGAATTTATTTATTTAATAAAGGATTCAAAATTTTTATATATTGGAAAATATACACAAGAAAATTTACACATGAAAATTTACAATACCCAAATTAATAATGTTGACAAAATTAAAAATGATTTAAACATTCAATAGTTCATAATTAGAATTTTCAAGGCAATAACCTCTTCAGTTACATATCTAAATACCACATTTTCTACTCAGTTATTTTACATTAAGGTTGGTTTATATATTCATGTGAAGGCAAAATCATTAAACAGCACAAAATATAATTTTAAAAATTATTTTATTTTTTATCTGCGTATATTTACTAAGAACAGCAAGTTTCACGGAAATCCATCTAGAAGATTCAGCTACTCTGCAAGAATTTGGCCCACAAAATTTAATACCTCTATCAATTTTAACTCCTTCGACTTCATTATATATTGTGTGCTTAGGGTTAGTCTCAGTTTACACGTTTATTGAAGCATCTATTAAATAATTGATAATGCTATTTACTCCATATATTATGCTTTTTTTTAATCTTTGGCTTGGTTAGTACCTCTACGGTCACTTTTTGCACACTTTAGGCCTATTGGACCGGGACCTACAGTTTAATTGTGGATTCCTAGTCACTAACAAACATCCATGTCACCGCCAGAATTCGAACCTGAAGCCTATGTTACCAAAGGCCATCAGGGCACTATTTATCTTTGTAAGTATCATGTTTCAGTTTTGTGAAATATGACAAAATTGATTGATACTTAACACAACCGTATTAAAACATCAATCATTAATTAAATCATTCATCAATCATTAATTAATTAATCGTAAAATAAAAAATATTTAATACTAAGAGTTATTTTCATTCCCTCACACATTTTTCTCTATTTGATTTGATTTAGCATACTAATTATTTTTTCGGAATTCCTGTTTTCGTATTTTGTAATTAACTCCTGCATTTGTTACAGTTCCTTTAGCAACCAATTATTTAGCTAAAATAGAATGTTACAATTTATGTCAAGCACTTACATTTAAAGCTTATATACATAGTCACGCCTCTCCTTACACATTTGGATGACAAAATCACATTCTTGTCAAACATATTTAATATTTGATTGATGGTCGTAAACGCCCGTCTCAAAACGTAAATGACTGGCTTAGATATGGTTTGACAAGAAATTCTCCAGGGAAACATCTGTCATGTTATAGCAACAGTGCCATATATAATACAATGGTTTGGAACAACTATGTAATGACACTTTTAGATATTCATTTGCTGCTTTTGTTTACGTTTTTACTTCGAATTATTTACATTAATTGTTTAAAATCAATTAATATAATTATTGTAAACGTTTATTTACTATCATTAGCATGATGTAACTTTTATATAATGTTTTTACTCATATGCATTGTAAGTTTATCATTTATCTTTGGCAAAAAATTTTTTTATCAAACAATATAATTGAACATAACACATTTTATTAAATTATAATGTGGCTATATTTTTTGTTTAATTAATTCTTTAATAAACGATCAAACCTTGATAAACTATCATCCTCATAATTGCCATGGACATATTTCCTCAAATAAATGTAGTTAGAGTTCATTTTTGTACAAAAATTACATTAAACCACCTTTTTCTATGTTTAGTTTTATCAAATATCAATTGTAAAAGTATACAATTGTACATAAATTAAAAAGTTAAAAGCCTATATTTAAATTTTCTCTTAACAACTTACTAGTTTGAATTTTGAATTGTGTGGTATGTAGCAGCCTGTAATTTTTTTTTTTTTTTTTTCATTATATCACTATACATATTGTTTCAAATGAGAGAAAGAAAGTTACAGATATTATTTTAGTACTTTCACCATATATATTCATTGAATGATTTTCTTTAAAACCATTTCTTTATTAAAAATCTAAATATTTATTTTTATAAATCAATTTTTTTAGTACAGGTATATATTATCTTGTCGGACAATTATTTTCAATTGATCGCATTTTTTGGTTGGACAGCGAAACTACATGCGTTTCCTTATCGAACATAATACCTTTTTTTTTATTAACAAACAAAAATTTGAATGAAACATTAAAATTTATAAATTATTATTATAATTATTAATTTATTATTATATAATATAATAAATTAATATAACTCGATTTATATTTCTTCATAAAGTTAAATCAGTTGATTCAGTAAATAACTGATTTAAAAACTTTATCAAAAAATATAAATTCTGTCTTTTAAGTTTGATATATGACTATAATTTACACTCATGTCCATAAATTAAGGATAATGAAGTTCAGGCAAAGAAAGAGACAGAAGAAAAACAAATTTGACTTATTTGTAAAGTCTATTTATTAAACAAAAGGTAAAGAGCAAAAAAGATGCTATATGTTTGACATAATTAATAAAAATTGCGATTTTTACTCCCTGGAGGAAATTTCAAAAAAGAACCTATTTACAAAAAACAGTATAACATGGTTAGTATGATGGTTAATATGGAGTATGTCTCCCGGACGATGCAATACAGGCCTGACAACGCCTAGGCATGCTGAGTATCAAATTATCAATATGATCTTGGGGAATATTACACCACTCATCAAGCAATGCCCTCCGAAGTTCCGGTTGAAAGGTGGGAGGGGGTTGACGGGCTGCAATTCGTCGGCCAAGTATATCCCACACATGCTCTATTGGATTCAAGTCCGGTGAGTACGCTGGCCAATCCATACGGGTGACATCCTTCAATTGAAGGCATTCGTCTACAATGTTTGCACGGTGAGGACGGGCTTTGTCATCCATAAACAGAAATTTAGCACCCATGGCGCCCCGAAACAAACGTACATGTTGTTCCAGAATGACATCCCGATAGATGTGGCCTGTCATCGTTACACTCTGAACATGCAGGTCAGTTCTGGAACCAAGAATAATTCCTCCCGAAACGAGACATCCTGCACCACCGTAACGGTGTCGTTCAATGGTGTTCTCTTGGTGATAACGGGTACCTTGCGCTCTCCATATGAAAGTCCGGCGAGAATCAGACTGCAAACTAAACCTGGACTGGTCGGAAAACATCACACCAGACCACTGTTGCGGTATCCACAATGCATGCTCTCTACTCCAGGCTAATCGCAGACGACAGTGAGTTGCGGTAAGTGGAACACATCTGACAGGCCTACGAGCATATAGACCAATGTGCCCTAAGCGTCTGTACACGGTCTGCCTTGAAACTGCCGTACCGGTAGCTGAAGAGAGCTGACGAGACAGGTCTGATGCTGTGCTCCGTCTGTTTCTTTTGGCAGTAACTGCTAAATACCGGTCCTCATTCGGCGTTGTAACTCGGGGCGACCTGTGCTGTAACATCTACTCGCATTACCATCATCTTGGAATCGTTGCCAAGGCCTGGAGATGACACTCTGGGCGATTCCAAGTTCCTCGGATACTTCCAGCTGGGTACGTCCACATTCCAGTCGTCCGATAATTTTACCACGTAAAAAATCATCCAAATGCTTCCTTTGTGCCATAACTATGCTGTTATTGCATTGAAAGGCTTTTAAAGCGCTTGTGAACAATTTTACTTCTTTGCCACCATTTCTTATATACCCCTCTCTTACCTCTCGTCATTGTGACGTACTATCCGCGCCATCTGGTGGTTTCCTGTAATTTGCATATTCTTCTTCAAGATGTGTGTGATAATTCTGCAGGTGAAATTTTTATTTTAGAGTTCAATTTCTGTGTGGTTCTGAATTATCCTTAATTTATGGACATGAGTGTATTAAGAATATTACTTATTGATTTGGTAAGAAAAATCAATGCTATATTTCGCTATAGATAATAAAATGCCTATGAATAAAATATGATGGAAAATATAACTAATTAGGGTACCTTAATCTCTTGTACCACTTAAAATTATTCATCGTATATAACACTGAGTTAAAAAACTTGTGCTATCAGTATTCTTGTCCACGTTCAACAAATTTCAATTATTAAAGAGTGCTTCATACCTGTATAAGTGGAAAAAATTAGTAAAACTTAAATTTTATTTTTCTATAGTAGCCCCAATTAGAATTTCAAATTCATTTTTAAAAGTTCTTAAAGCATTTTTTGAGCGAAGTTTTAAAGTTTTTAAGAGAAATATTTTTGCTCATTTTCTCTGGATCATATTTTTAAAATTTTAATAAATAGGGGAGTAACTTAGAGGAGGGGAAAAGTCATAAAAAAATTCCATTAAAAATAACTTTATTCTTCGCCATTATCTCTTTTTTTATTCAAGTACAAAAACTGAATATACTTAAATATATCTGAGGGGGAAGGGGTAAATAAAATTGGAACATGTTATGAACATTTAATGCAGTATATCGATATTAAATCAACTATATTAAGCTTTTTAATTAATTTAATTCACAAAAATGGATATACTTTAAAATTATTTTAGAAAGCAACGTTCTTTTATATTGATGAGATCTGAAAGAAATTTAACTATTTAGCCAAAAAAATAACTCATCGAATAAAAACGTGGAAAATGTTAAAAAAATATTTGTATTTTTTTATAATTCATAAACTTAGTGGAGGATGCCCTTCAAGTAAAGCAACAATATTAAAAAAAAACTCTACATAAGGAAATGATTGTATGATAAAATTTTTACTTTATCGATGGTGAGTAAAAGAAATAATCGTTGTAATTTGTAACCATTGTAAGATGTCTATGAAGATACATGTCTAAAGGATTTATATATTCTATAAAAAACATTATACATAAGGACAGAGGGAACAATCTTGTACAATACTTAGTACAATACAAGATACCATCCATTTGGGAAATCCAACAAATCAGCAATTCAATTTGTATGTTTTAATTATTTTAGATAGATTAGGTATAATGATAGATAGATAGGTATTATTCTTAAGACACACATTAGGGAAGTGTTTTACCCCAAAATAATCTACTAATCTGCAGTTTTTGAAAAAAAAAAAAAAGAAAAGAAAAGAAAAACGTTTTAATTTATACAAATGCAGCTTTTTACATGATATTTAAAACGACAAATTTAAAAGTACATATTTTATAATAGCAGAAATTTTTCAGATTAAAAATATTATGTATAAAAAAACATTAATTAAGCATTATTTAATCAAAGAACAGAGATCTGGGAATTTTAGTGAATTCTCAGATTTTCCACAAATACCATACACAAATAAGTTGCAATTACAGGGCAAAAGCATTACCAATCCCTCTTGAGATTGTCATGTATCTCTCATGTAATGTCACAATTTCTTCCACCCTATTAGTGTAGGCAAATAGCGTATGGCAAAATATCCAATGAAGGCATTAAAAATATCATATTTCAAATAATTTTTATTGTTGTTTCTTATTCCACTAAGTCAACAGCAACATCTAGACCAAGTCCATGAACCCGTCTTAACCGACGAGTCATGATAAAGTGTAAAAAATATTTTTTTTTTTTGTCCTTGACCTTGCACCACAAAGACATGGGACACCCAAAGGGAAAAGTCTGATTTACCCCAGCCGGTTATACCCCCGGGCACTGCGTCCCATTTTAGTCACCTTTTACGACATGCAGGGACTACAGTGGGGCTATTCTAATCTGGACCCACAAGGGCATTTGTAAAACCTGAAATGTATGTTATAAAACAAAACTGAAATTTTTATACTTTCATAAACATATATACATTCTAACGGTTTAACGCAGTTAAAAAATATTTTTATGAATGATTTTCCTTCAATAGTAATTTTTATTTTTTCGCCAAATGTACATTTAATCATAATTTGAATATGTGAAATTTAAGCATTTAACAATTGTTAAATAATAACAATGTTCTTCATTCAACAACTCTTGTAAAAACTAATTCAGTTGAATATCTAAATTATGGTTTTCAAAAATATTGAATTGATGCTTGACTTAACACGCCAAAGAGCGTGATGGAGGGGAAAAAAGACTTAAGCTGATTTTTTTATTTCTTTAACTTGTAACAAATCACGCAATTATCGGCAACTGAAATTGTATTAATAAACTTAACCTTTCACGTACATGGTGCAGCTAATAAGATTAGCGAAACCTCATTTCTTTGCTGCACTCTTTCTTTATGCATAAATGGAACTTAAATAACGTTATATCAAAAATGTTTCATATGCAACTGTTAAAATGTTACCGAAATACATTTTAACGTTATATCATTCTTTCAGAAAATTATTTTTATAATTAAAATTTTTATTATAAATAGTAAAAAGGATATATCGAATATTATTTATTAAATGTTTTAATTCACTGTTATATGCTTAATCTACTATAAATATTTATAAAAATTTGAAATAAGAAAAAAGTTTTACATTTCGTTCTTTAAATATATAACTTCCATAATAAAACAGCGTACAGAAGAAAGTGAAAAAAAAAAAAAATGGGTAATGCTTCAATTAGACACTCATAATTTTTTCGAAAAAAAATCTGAAATAAATTTCAAAATATAATTTATTGTAAAATATTTTTGTGTTTTAAAAACAATTAAAAGTTTGCAATTATTTTCGTGAATAAATAAAAATTTTACTGATAATTGCAACACTTTAAAAAAAATAGTTCCTTTATAAGGTTACAAGAAAAATAATTAGTTATCTTATAAAAATTTAATTCAGTTTATATGCTGATGGATCATGGGAATTTGAACTTTTTCCAATTAACTAATGATAAATGGGCGTGTTTTTTTTTTTTTTTTTTTTCAATAATTTATACAATAATTGATAAGATATACTAATAATTATGCTATCTTAAAATTAATATGATATTTATTATTTAAGAATAATGAATGTGATTATATTTATAATTTGAGACATTGGTCTGTGTTCTTTGTTACGAAAAATTGGCTTATTTTAATTATGAGTTCGCTTTATCGTTTAGTGTAAATAATATTTGCGCTATAAGTGTTTATTTTAAGCTTGCATATCTGGGCAGGATGTTTGGTCTAGCAGGATGTTTGGTCTAGCAGGATGTTTGAACCTTATTAATTGAATTATGATGCATAACATTTTCGCTATATAAACTCATTTGCATCATGTAGGGGGAAAAAATCTTAGTTTATTTATATTTTTTACGTTACCATGGATTGTCTAATTGTATGGAATACATTACAAAATTTAATAACAATAAGCCAATTACGTTTTGATGTATCACAGTTTTGTATCTGTAACTTTATTTTTAAATGACATTATAATAACACGATGCTACTTTTATTTAGATCAAAACATGAAATTAAAGCGATGAAAAGATACAAATTTGTCAGATTAAAAAATATATATGTAAGCAAATTTTGTTTTGTTTTGAAATAAGCTTTTATAAATTTTATGCCTGATTTCACGAGTAATTTTACTAAAATACTGGATGACGGGACATTATATATTAGCATTATATTCTTCTAAAATATTAATTCTGTTTTCATTAAATTTCTCAATAAAAATAATGTCTGGAAAAATATTTAAAAGAAATACACATCAAAAATGTAAGTAGCAACATAAAATCATCTAAATATCAGAAATGAATTGATTAAATAAATAATTTCAAATTAATACCCTTTTGATAATATAACTTGCGGATCAATAAAATAATGGATCTCTGTTACATCAAGATTGAGGACAAACTTCTCATCAATAATTCAGTAGCTCTTTCATAGAAGTCTTTATTAGAGTACTGAAAGTTTGGCTTGGTTTCAAGTTACTTTGAATATTTAGCCCTTCTATCTGACACAAGCATTACTTTGTCGTGACAAATATATACATTGTTATCTAGCTATCCGCTGTAACTGCTACAAGGTGAAATAATTGTAGTAATACGGAAACATATTTAAAACTATACTCGAGAAAACAGCAATTTCCTTTTTTTTTAAAGTGATTCACCCACAAATTTTTGATCAATTCAAAGCTAATATACATTTTTTATTGATTGAAAAATCTTCTATTCTTGTTAGATATTTGGTGTAGAAAAATAAATTAAGCATTGAAAGCATTGAGAAGGCGTGCAGCAGATAAATAGGCATCCAATTGGCTGGCAATCCAATTCTACTTTTTAAAATATTAGTATCCTGTGCGATACTAATATCTACTAATATCTTCAGACGTATATATAACACAGAGTTGTAAAAAAAAAAAAAAAAAATACAGAGAGCATTTCTATTAGGAAGGAACGGAATGTTGAGACATTATATCCCATTTTAGTACAGTGGCTTGATAGCCAATTGGTCAGCTCTCTGGCCTTTGATACCACAGGCTTCAAAGTTCTTCGAATCATGGAGGATGGATGTTTGTTAGTGGTTCAGAATCCATATTAAATTATAGGTCCAGGGCTAATTAGCCTAAAGAGTGCACAAAATGACCGTAGACCAACTCATTATGACCGTAGACCAATCCAACCCAACCAAACCAAACCCATTTTCGTACAAGAATTGACGTTGCATTTCTGCTTGGCTCATTTTCCCAATGATTTCCTCATAAAGATAGTTATATAATTTTTGTATTCATAAAGATACATTCATAATCTTTAATATGAAACTATGCTTAGATAAATATTATCGCACAAAAATTAAGAAACAATAAAAAACACTGAATGAGTTACAAATTTTAATGCGTCATAATAAATAGCATGGAATAAACTCCCTTAAAACATGTAATAGTCAGAAGTAATTTTATTTATTAAAAGTACAAAAATTAAAAATATCTAGAAACATTAAATTTATATTTATTTAGAATTTAAAAAAAAAAGAAAACGTATCATTTTTTTTTTTTAATTAATGAATGATATACATTTTTTATCTTCTTTCTCGCCTCTATTTCATTATTTCGGAGTACATAAACAATCTAATACAACTAAATAGATAGTTCAGTGTCTTATACTGATTTTGTATAGCAAGTGCAAAGTGATAAGCACCCCAATTTGATGATATGTTTAAAACTTCGTTTTAAATTACTGATCCAGCTATTCCGTAAGCCAAATAATTTATATAATGTTTACATGGCATTATACAATACTTATATTACACTATACACATATTTTATATAATGCCATGTAATTAATTACTCGATGGACAAAAGTAAAAGAGGGCAGAATAAAAAAAAAAATTCCTATCAATCAAATTTATCAATAGGTGGTCTCGTTTTGCACTATACATTTCCCCGTTACAAAACAGATGAAATTTATATCTATGTTCTTTAATGTATAAGTTATTTAAATAAAAGCAATACAAATAATAATCCATTTCATTCAACTCTGACAATCGTAAAATAAATAGTAGTTTATATATATGCATCATCAAACATACTTTTTTCCAAACTAAATTTTTCTACATATTATAGGCGAGTCAGCAATGAAGAAGGTTAAATTTCATACATACAGACTCGTAATCTTTACAATAATCAGTTACATGCAGGAGTATTGAACTAAAGATAATCCGAAAATTCAACAAAACTTCGTTCCTACAAATCATCCCCCTACATGATAGTTATTATTTCCACTAAAATAACCATAAATCACCCGGGTCTCATGAGTCCAATTCTAAATTTGTTACTAAGTTTTGTTAGCCAGAAATTTATGCGCCTTTGCAGAAGAGAGTACAAGCAGTATTCCAGCGAATTATTGCTCAAGCCTTTCAACTAATGATATCAAGTTTTACAAGAGATTAACTGAAGGATCTATTTCGTAAATGAACAGCGGAAACTGGAATCATTTTCTTGGGGAGAGACAGAATAAGAAGGAAAAGACCTTCTTTCTTTAGAGCCAAGCTACTCAGATTATACGTCCCGAATGTGTTTCTTCTAAGGAGAATGAATGTCCTGTTTTCACGCCAAGACGCGTGTGAGGCTCTAAATTCTAATTAAGCTTTCAGACTACTAAAAGGAGAACTTCTGTGTAATCTGTTTCGTTTCAGTTTCCTGCATTTAGACCTAATTTAAAGGAGTTGAAAATTAAGAAGCATTATTTTCGCCAAAGCTGTTGCTTATTACGGCACTTCATAGAACTGTTTGGTGTAAATTAATCTTTCTTACTCTCCCCAAAGAGTTATCAGTATATAATGGATATCAGATAAAATAAATACACTTTTATTACTATAATCATTAGTTCAGCGTTTGATCCACAAAATGTTATAAATATTTATTTAGTTCATTTAAAAATAATTTTAATTTTAATATAAAGTCCGGAGTCTATTATTCTAAATCAAATATATTTAGTTATTTAATTAGTTTAATTTCCAAAAATTATTATATTTTAATTTAGTTAGAAATTAAAAATTTTTATACTGATGAAATTTCGTTCAAGTACAAATTAATCCAGCAGTCAGTCCGTGTCCTCTTCGAATAAAGGCTGCTTGCCTAGGCTGCTGTGACTGCTCTCTGGTCTTTGGTACCACAACCTTCAAGTTTGAATCCTGGCGGCGGTATAAAAGTTTGTTAGAGATTCGGAATTCACGTTAAACTGTAGATCCCCGTCTATTTAGCCTAAAATATGCACAAAATGACCGTAGAGCGACAAACCAAATACATTAAATTATGTAATATTTACATGGCATTATACAAATATTTTATATAACACTATGTAATTATTCGATGAAAATAAATAAAAGAGGAAAAAATAATTAAAAAATGTCCTATCAATCAAAATTATCAATAAGCGGTCTCTTTTTACACTATAAATTTCCCCGTTACAAAACACATGAAATTTATTCCTATGATATATATAACTTATTTAAATAAAAGCAATAAAAATAATAATAATCCATTTCACTCATCTCTTATCTCTGACAATCCTAAAATAAATTGTTGTTTATAGTGTCATCAATTACATGTTTTTTCTCAAACTAAATTTTTCTTTGCATTATATGGGAAGCCAGCAATAAAAAAGTTAAATTTCATGCAAAAGGACTCATAATCTTTACAAAAATCAGTTACATAATAAAAATTCAGAATACAATCAATTATTTCCCCCTTTCTTACTTATTGCTGGAGTATTGAAACTAAGATAATCCCAAAATTCAACAAAACTTTGTTCCACCTTCCCTACAAATCATCCCCTACATGATAGTTATTACTTCCACTAAAATGACCATAAATCACTCGGGTCTCATGGGTCCAATTCTAAATTTGTTACTAAGTTTTGTTCGCCAGAAATTTATGCGCCTTTGCAGAAGAGAGTACAAGCAGTGTTGCAGCGAATTATTGCTCAAGCCTTTCAACTAATGATATCAAGTTTTTTAAGAGATTAACTGAAGGATATATTTCAAAAATGAACAGCGGAAACTGGAATCATTTTCTACTGAGAGACAGAAAAAGAAGGAAAAATTCCTTCTTTCTTTAGAGCCAAGCTACTCAGATCATACTCCTGGAATGTGTTTCTTCTAAGGAGAATGAATGTCCTGTTTTACGCCAAGACGCGTGTGAGGCCCTAAATTCTAATTAAGCTTTCAGACTACTAAAAGGAGGACTTCCAGTAATCAGTTTCGTTTCGGTTTCCTACATTTAGACCTAATTTAAAAGAGTTGAAAATTAAGAAGTATTATTTCGCCAAAGCTGTTGCTTATTACGGCGCTTCATAGAAACTGTTTGGTATAAATTAATCTTTCTTACTCTCCCCAAAGAGTTATCATGTATGTAATTAATATCAGATAACGCAAATACTCTTAATTCTATAACCAGTAGTATTGCGTTTTATTCACAAAATGATATTATTATTTATTTATGCAATTAAAAATAATTATATTTTTTATAAAGTCTGGATTCTATCATTGTTAAATATATTTAGTTATTTAGATAATTTAATTTAGTAATAATAATTCAATTTTTTATATAGTTATTTTATAATCATTTGTAAATATATTTAGTTATTTAGATAATTTAATTTCCAAAATTTGTTACATTTTAATTTAATTAGAAATCAAAATTATTTTAGACTGATGAAATTTGTTCTGAATGATACTGTTCTGATGAATACTGTTCAAGTGAAAATTAATCCAGCAGTCAGTCAAAAATTAACTCATAGAATAAAGCCAGCCTGATTGCTAATTGGCTAACGCTCCGGTCTTTGGTAAAACATGCTTCTAGTTCGAATCCTGGCGGTGGAATTAATGTTTGTTAATGATTTGGAATTCACGTTAAAGTGTAGGTCCCCGTTTAATTATTCTAAATTGCGTACAAAATGGCCGTAGAGTGACAAACCAAATGCATCGAATTATATAATATTTACATTGTATTATACAAATATTTTATATAATGCATGCAATTATTCGATGGAAATAAATAAACAAGGACAGAATAAAAAAAATTCTTATCAATCAAAATTATCAATAGGCTGTATTGTTTTGCACTATAAATTACATACTTACAAAACACATGAAATTTATTCCTATGATCTTTAATCTATAAATTATTTAAATAAAAGCAATAAAAATAATAATAATCCATTTATTCATCTCTTATCACTGACAATCGTAAAATAAACTATATTTTATATGTGCATCATCAATTATACGTTTTACCCAAACTAAATTTTTCTTTATACTATAGGGAAGGCAGTAATAAAGAAAGTTAAATTTCATACAAAAGGACTCATAATCTTTACAATAATCAGTTACAAATAAAAATTCAGAATACAATCAATTATTTCCACTTTCTTACTTTATTGCTGGAGTATTGAACTAAAGAAAATCCGAAAATTCAACAAAACTTTGTTCCTACAAATCGTCCCCCTACATGATAGTTATTACTTCCACTAAAATGACCATAAATCACTCGGGTCTCATGAGTCCAATTCTAAATTTGTTACTAAGTTTTGTTCGCCTGAAATTTATGTGCTTTTGCAGAAAAGAGTAGAAGCAGTATTCCAGCGAATTATTGCCCAAGCCTTTCAGCTAATGATATCAAGTTTTACAAGAGATAAACTGAAGGATCTATTTCGTAAATGAACAGCGGAAACTGGAATAATTTTCTTGGGGAGAGACAGAATAAGAAGGAAAATACCTTCTTTCTTTAGAGCCAAGCTACTCAGATTATACTTCTCGAATGTGTTTCTTCTAAGGAGAATGAATGTCCTGTTTTCACGCCAAGACGCGTGTGAGGCTCTAAATTCTAATTAAGCTTTCAGACTACTAAAAGGAGGACTTCCAGTAATCTGTTTCGTTTCGGTTTCCTACATTTAGACCTAATTTAAAGGAGTTGAAAATTAAGAAGTATTATTTCGCCAAAGCTGTTGCTTATTACGGCGCTTCATAGAACTGTTTGGTGTAAATTAATCTTTCTTACTCTCCCCAAAGAGTTATCAAGTATGTAATCAATATCAGATAAAACAAATATTTTAATTCTATAATCATTAGTACAGCGTTTGATCCACAAAATGTTATAAATATTTATTTAATTAAAAATAATTATAATTTTTATAAAGTCTGGAGTCTATCATTGTTAAATCAAATATATTTAGTTATTTAATTAATTTAATTTCCAAAAATTGTTATATTTAATTTAGTTAGAAATCAGAATTATTTTAGATTGATGAAATTTCATTCAAGTACAAATTAATCCAGAAGTTAGTCAAAAATTAACTCCTCGAATAAAGATGCTGCTTGATGGTCAATTGACTAGCGCTCTGGTCGTTTGGTACCACAGGCTTCAAGTTCGAATCCTGGCGGTGGAATGAATGTTTGTTAGTGATTCGGAATTCACGTTAAACTGTAGGTCCCCGTCTAATTAGCCTAAAATGTGCACAAAATGACCGTAGAGGGACAAACCAAATACATGGAAATTATATAATATTTACATGGCATTATACAAATATTTTATATAATACCATGTAATTATTCGATGAAATAAATAAAAGAGGACAGAATAATAAAAAAATTCATATCAATCAAAATTATCAATACGCGATCACGTTTTGCACTATAAATTTCCTTTTACAAAACACATGTAATTTATTTCTATGATTTTAATCTATAAATTATTTAAATAAAAGCAATAAAAATAATAATCCATTTCATTCATCTCTTATCTCTGACAATCGTAAAATAAACTGTATTTTATATGTGCATCATCAATTATACGTTTTTCTCAAACTAAATTTTTCTAGGCAGCAATAAAGAAAGTTAAATTTCATACAAAAGGACTTATAATCTTTACAATAATCAGTTACATAATAAAAATTCAGAATACAATCAATTATTTTCCACTTTCTTTGTTATTGCTGGAGTATTGAACTAAAGATAATCCGAAAATTCAACAAAACTTTGTTCCCGCTTCCCTACAAATCATCCCCCTACATGATAGTTATTACTTCCACTAAAATGACCATAAATCGCTCGGGTCTCATGAGTCCAATTCTAAATTTGTTGCTAAGTTTTGTTCGCCAGAAATTTATGTGCCATTTGCAGAAGAGAGTACAAGCAGTATTCCAGCGAATTATTGCTCAAGCCTTTCAACTAATGATATCAAGTTTTACAAGAGATTAACTGAAGGATCTATTTCGAAAATGAACAGCGGAAACTGGAATCATTTTCTTGGGAGGGACAGAACAAGAAGGAAAAAGACCTTCTTTCTTTAGAGCCAAGCTACTCAGATTATACTTCTCGAATGTGTTTCTTCTAAGGAGAATGAATGTCCTGTTTTCACGCCAAGACGCGTGTGAGGCTCTAAATTCTAATTAAGCTTTCAGACTACTAAAAGGAGGACTTCCAGTAATCTGTTTCGTTTCGGTTTCCTACATTTAGACCTAATTTAAAGGAGTTGAAAATTAAGAAGTATTATTTCGCCAAAGCTGTTGCTTATTACGACGCTTCACAGAACTGTTTGGTGTAAATTAATCTTTCTTACTCTCCCCAAAGAGTTATCAGGTATGTAATCAATATCAGATAGAACAAATACTTTTAATTCTATAATCATTAATTCAGCGTTTGGCCCACAAAATGTAATAAGTATTTCTTTGCGTCAATTAAAAGTAAGTTATTAAAAAAAGAAAATTTTAATTTTAATAAAGATTCTGGTAGCTCGGTGCCACAGGTTTCGAGTCCCGGCAGTGCCATGGATGTTTGTAGTGTTTTATAATCCACTTCAAACCGTAGTTCTCGTTCTAATATTACTGTAGGGCGTTGGGGTATTTCTGACAACCTAAACCGTAAAAAGAAAACATCTCCTTTTTCGGCATCGAACAATAGGCAAATGGTCATGGTCCGACATGGACTAGTGCCAGCGAGTTAATTAGTTTAATTTTAATGAAGAACTATAAATCTGGAGTCTATCGTTGTTAAACCAAATATATTTAGTTATTTAATTAATTTAATTTTCAAAAATTGTTATATTTTAATTAATTTAGAAACGAAAATTATTTTAGATTGATCAAATTTTGTTCAAACACAAATTAATCCAGAAGTTTTTTTTTTCTTTGTCTAACTCCTCGAATTAAAACATTCAAACTATTTGGAAGTATCTAATTTATTTTTTTCTTCTCTTATTTCACAAGGTTAGGGAAAATATAGTAAACAAACTTAAAAAGAAAATACACGCTCAAGGAAAGTAACAGCATTCAATATCTAATTACTAATCAATATATATATATATATATATAAAGCCCCTTAGGATTTTTATTGGGAATAGTATTATGGTTTTGTTATATGGTTTGTTTGTTATATAGTTTGTATTTGTTTTGCTAAATGGTCATGTTTCTATTTCACTTTTTTGGCAATTATCCTTTGATGTTTGTGTCGATGAGTTATGTTCGATATGTGTATATATATATATATATATATATTACTTTCATTATAAAAATAGATATTAGAAAAGAAAAAATAACAATAAAATATTTAATAATTTTAATAAAATGCTGGATTTTTTTTTTTTTTTTTTTTGAGATGGGGGGATTTATTTAATTTATTTATTTGATTAATTTATTGGATACAATAAAAGTTGTCCATTTTATAATGCAGTTTTTCTTGTTTCAATTCGATAAGTAAGTGTCAATTCAAAAATTCAATTCAATAAATAAGAAATAAATGTCTTACAATACATTTTTGCAATTTAATTTCATGTAATTTAAAATTATTTTTTTTAAACTACTTTTATTTTTTCTATTAATAAAATAATTTCAATTTAATATTAATTAATTATTTTATTAATATGATTAAAATAATTAAAACTTTTGGTTAAATAATAAACTTTTTTTTTCTAATAAAATAAAGGACACAATAAATTAATGTCTTTATTAATTAATGTCTTTATACATAATATTCAAAGGCTTTTTTAGATGAGTTTCATAATTCGATAATCCATAAATGAACAACTTAAATTATTCCTGATATCTCTCTAAACATTCCATTTATATTATTTTATATGTATCGCATTATATATTTGCACTGATGAGTACATGGAAAAAACTTTTCTTATGATAGTAAAGTACCAAGTGAACTGCTTCAGAATTAATTTTTTTTAAAGTAAAGATAATTACATAATTGATAATTTATTTGCGTTATTTTACATTTATTTTATTTTACATAACGTTTAATAACTTTTATTTTTCTTGCATAACATTTAATTCGTAAATGGCTGATACGTTTTGTTTATTTTACGTAACGTTTTTAATACTTTAATGGTTGATAAGCTTTATTTACTTTATATCAACTGTAATCAACAGGATAGGGTTTTTTTAAATAATTACAAAAAATAATGTTTTAATGCCATGCCATCGATTGTTAATAAATTACGATTGGAGAGTTCATAGCATATCGATTCATCATGTTTATAAATGTAGCAAATCTGTTTCAAACAGTTTTTACCATTAATCTTGTATGATTGGGGACTTCTTAGATTATTATAACAATATTTATAAACCAACAATGTTATTTAATTACTTTTTATTATTTTTTTGCTTTCAGTGCTGGATAGATTCTATTTATTATTGAATTATATAGTAATATGAAGCCAAATGTTTCAGATAACAATTAAATGCCTTCATTTGTGATATTGCCAATGTCCCAGAAAAAGTTGACATAAGAACACCAATTGATCTTCCATGAACAACTTATGTTTTTTTCAAACTTCTCGAGAGTGTAGAGACAGTCCCTGGGGACTCAAACAAAGAGATCTAAGCACCAACACACCCACGAATTAATTAGATCCGCCCTTCAATCTCTCTGTGGTTTGTCTCCAGAAAACTGATCAGCCTTCCCAGGGATGGAAAAATTCCATACCACAGGACAACGGACCCTAAACTCTAGGGTTTTCCCGTCCCATTTTATCGGATATCCGCATTGTGGAGGTGGCCTATTGCAGCAACCAAGTCCAGAAGATTACGGAACCACAGAGGTCTTTTCGCTGAAAGCATGCTCCCAACCCTCCCTGGAAATTGATCCCCTCTCACCAACAGCACGTGGGGGTGGAATGGGGGAGGACCACGACAGGTGGTCATTGTGAGATAACCAGGGGAACTGTTGAGGCCACGCAGGGATCAAGACACGGGAAGAAGGGTCGTGCACCTATTGCGATAATATATTTGCAGATAAGGTTTCAGAGTGGATATTATATTCATAGGATCATAAATGGTGTCTCGTGGATATGCATGGATTCATGTGATTTGAATTTAAGTTAGACCTAATTAGCACAGAAGTTAACTAGTTAAATATAGTTTAAGTAGTTATAACAGTTACATGTTATTTTAAGTTTTTGATATTCTGGTTTATAATTTCAAAATATTTTTGTATTATAATTTTTAAAACGACGCAATAATTAGATAATAAAATTTCACCTAAAAAGAACTGAAAAAGCTACAACTAATTTAAAAAAAATTAAATAAATAATAGTAATTATTATAATAATAATTAATATAATAATTAAATAAAATATTAAATAATAAATAATAATAAAATTTCACATAAAAAAGAACTGAAAAAGCTACAACTAATTAAAAAAAATATTTTAGTTCGTTCGGCCCATGCTATCAAGGTCTCAAAGAGGATATTATACTCATAGGAAATATGAATGGTGCCACGTGGATATGCATAGATGCATGAGATTTGAATTTAAATTTGATTTAATTAGCACAGAAGTTAATAGTTAAATAGTAAGTTTAAGTTTTTAATATTCTGGTTTATAATTTCAGAATATTTTTGTATTATAATTGTTTAAACCGAAGCATTAGTTAGATAATAATATTTCACCTAAAAAAGAATTGAAAATGCTACAACCAAATTTAGAAAATCTTTTAGTTCCTTCCGCCCATGCTATCAAAAGCTGTTACAGTAAAGAATAATAATAATAATAGTTAAAAAATGAAAAAAAAAAGGGTCGCAATAAATGTCGTGCACCTATTTAGGAAATATTAATGATGTCTCGTGGATATGCATGGATGTATGAGATTTGAATTTAAGTTAGACCTAATTAGCACAAAAGTTAATAGTAAAATTAATTAAATAGAGTTTAAGTAGTTATATAATTGAAACAGTTAAATATTAAGTTTAACTTTTTAATGTTCTGGTTTTCAATTTCAGAATATTTTTGTATTATAATTTTTTACAACGGCGTTATAATTAGATAATAAAATTTCACCTAAAAAGAACTGAAAAAGCTGCAACTAATTTTAAAAAATGTTTTAGTTCGTTCCGCCCATACTATCAAAAGCTGTTACAGTAAATAATATTAATAATAATAACACCGCGTGCATTATTGCGATAATATATTTGTAGTTCCTGGGCTATAAGGTTTCAACGGGGATATTATATTCATATGAAATATTAATGATGTCTCGTGGATATGCATGGATGTATGAGATTTGAATTTAAGTTAGACCTAATTAGCACAGAAGTTAATAGTAAAATTAATTAAATAGAGTTGAAGTAGTTATATAATTGAAACAGTTAAATATTAAGTTTAACTTTTTAATGTTCTGGTTTACAATTTCAGAATATTTTTGTATTATAATTTTTAAAACAAGTCAATAATTAGATAATAAAATTTCACCTAAAAAGAACTGAAAAAGCTACAACTAATTTTAAAAAATGTTTTAGTTCGTTCCGCCCATACTATCAAAAGCTGTTACAGTAAATAATATTAATAATAATAATAATTAAAAAATTTAAAAAAAGGGTCGTGCACCTATTGCGATAATATATTTGTAGTTCCTGGGCGATAAGGTTTCAACGGGGATATTATATTCATAGGAAATATTAATGATGTCTCGTGGATATGCATGGATGTATGAGATTTGGATTTAAGTTAGACCTAATTAGCACAAAAGTTAATAGTAAAATTAATTAAATAGAGTTTAAGTAGTAATGTAATTGAAACAGTTAAATATTAAGTTTAAGTTTTTAATATTCTGGTTTATAATTTCAGAATATTTTTGTATTATAGTTTTTAAAACGACGCAATAATTAGATAATAAAATTTTGCCTAAAAAAGAACTCAAAACGCCCCAATCAATTTTAGAAAATCCTTTAGTTCGTTCCAACCATGCTTTCGAAGTTGTTTAAATGAAATAATAATAATGAAAAAATATAAAAAATTTGCAAAATTGATAAAATATTTTGAGGAATATATAATATTTCATGATGTGGGAAGAGAAAAAATATTTTAGAACGAATAGGAAAAAATTTCAGTGGTAAATATATATATAAATTTTTATTGATGTGAAATTGAAACCAGCAAGTTTAAAAAGGGGTTTTTTAAACATTACAACTTTTTTTTTTTTTACACTACAAATAAATGTCGATTTAATTAATTTTAAAGCCCTGAATTGTTTTTTTGATTAAGTCATCAACATAAAAATGTGAAGGATGTATAATTTTTTTTTTTTTTTTTTTTTCCAGACAAAAATATAATTTGCATTGAATAGGGTAAATTTCATTTAAAAACAAAAAGATTAAAAAATGTATTTTTATTTTGATAGTTTTAAATAATTTTATGATTAGATTTAACATGATATATATGAAAAAAAAAATCCTATATATATGCTTTTTTAATTTAAAATCCGGGTTCTTACGTTAGAAGTTTTTAAAATTCATATATATACAAAAGTGCTTCTCAACTGTAAAAGTTTTATTTATATAATTTTTTTTTATTTTTAGTACATTGAAAAAAAGCGGAACAAAAAGAAAATCGTCATAATATCAGTATCATATTTATCAAAAACATGTTGTTGTTATTGATTGTGATTAAAAACATGTAATTGCATATAAAAACATGCTACTATTCATATACAGGTCTTTTTTTATATTAAGTAATGCTGATTTTAACATCTGACATATTAAGTATATTTGTAATGAAAAAATAAAATTTTTAATTAAATTTCAGAAAATTTAAAATTAAATTTTAACTGGGATGAATACGACAATTTATTTTACATCACTTTCGTCTTAAAGTATGTTTTCATATTAAACAGAAATATTTTTATTTAGAAATAATTTAATAATTTAAATTATTTAATTATTTCTATTTAATAATAATTTGTAATTATTTAATTGGAGATATGTGGGGTTTTTTCATTCATCAAGTACATATAAATCTATATTCATAATAAAATTTGTTTTTGATACATAATTAAATTATATTGTTTTTATTAAATTAGAATTGTATTGTATGTAATCAAATTGTATAAAATAAAATATTAGTTTTCCAAACATTCCAATTATTTCAATTCCGTTTTCTCGAAGTGATCAAATGAAATTTATCAGAACTGAATAAAGGCATTGATTTTTAACTTTTCTTATGATCCTTATTCATATTTATACGTAATCAAGTTTGTCTAGACAAATTTTGTATTTCAGAAACATAATTTTTATATCCTTTGAAGAATTTATATTGAAATCAACTCTTATGATTCATGTTTTGTCTAATCTCCTGTCTTTTAGCTTCATCATATATATAAAGTTTTGAAAAAATAACTACATATATATTTAACAAGCGTATGAATTTTGGATATAGTTTTAATTGATTTTAATTCTTTAATGACTAAATTTTTAATTTATCTCTAGAATTATGTTCATGAAAAAAATGGAAAAGACAACTTGTATTATATTAAATGTAAATTAAATATATTTAAATATTGCAATAGTAACTCAACATCAAAAATTTATTAAATAAATATTGTTCACTGAATTGATATTGATGTTGAAATATATATGTATATATAGAGAGAGATTGATTTAATATCAATTAAAAATATCGTGAATGTATTTTCTGAAAAGCCAATATTTTCAGTACTTCTTTAAAAAAAATATTATGAACAGATTTTGCTGCTAAAACTTAAATGTTTGACTTAAGTTTCTTTATAAATTCTTCAATAATTTTAAGATTGATTGATTTTTTGATGATTTTGATATAAATGCACATAGTTCCCCATCCAATCAGCCAAAATTTTAAGATATGCCATTAAATAATTTTAATGAAATTTAGAGCGTTTTAAAATTTTTGATAGTGTTTTCTA
Source organism: Caerostris darwini (assembly GCA_021605075.1). Classification (NCBI taxonomy): domain Eukaryota; kingdom Metazoa; phylum Arthropoda; class Arachnida; order Araneae; family Araneidae; genus Caerostris; species Caerostris darwini. Next base: position 1,169,026 of record BPLQ01013881.1, on the reverse strand, counting down.
AGATATGAATTGTTTTAAAACTCTTTAAATGATTAAAAAATTGCAAACATTTAAAAAATTGTTTAGATATTCGTTTTCGACCTTTGTATAGAATGATATTTGCAGGAATTATTTAAAAAAAATTATGTTAATGACCAATCGAAATTTTTAATAAGCATTAGAAAATACTAGTAATCTGTAAATTTTTAAGAAAATTTAAAATGCTTTTAAGTTGGTGAAATCAGTTATTAATGCTGGTGGCCTTTTTGAAAACAACAATTTGAGGATTTCAAAAATAATTGAAATAAAACTATATCTATAAAACTAGATTTAAATGAAATGCCATTTTATACTAAATAAAGAAACATTTATTCAATCATAATCTCAAACGAAATTAAAATTATTTATATTCTCAAGATTGTCATTGAAAATAGAATGGGAACAAAACAGATGAATATTTAAATCCTGGTTAACCTGGTTAAATCAATTTGAACCCCTGAATCAGTATATTTTTTAAGTTAGAATCAAAAGTTCTATAATTTTAAAATAATATAACTTTTTGTTGCTAAAATTTAAAACCTATTTTTTTTAATATTTTTATTAATTGGCAATTTTTTTTTATTAAAACTTGTTAGTTTTTGTAAAGACAGTTTAGTTTGTATCTAATAACCTTTTTAATTGGATAATTAAAATAGCTAAGAGATAAAAAGTTTAATTTGAATTTTAAAACTTTCTGTAGTTTATTGAATTTATGAAACATGTGATATTGTGCCACTAATTTTGAGTAGTGTGATATTGTGTCACTAATCTATTGTGTGTGTCTCCCCGATTCATCTTCTCAATTCCTTGCATAGACAAAAGCTTCCTTTTGACATTGCTTACCGTGTTTAGAAATATACAACCTTGGCCTAAAAACAATGTATAAGCTGTACGGCGGACATACTGTGCCCAAAAAGTAAGACCGATTTTTATTCTTTTACAAAAACCCTTTATTTATTCTCCCAAATTTATTTCGTCGCCTTCAAAGTAATCCCCTCCGGACACAATGCACTTATGCCAACGTTTTTCCAATCCTCAACCTCATGCTAAACAGTCATTGGCCGGGATGGCCTTCAAAGCGCAAGCCGATTCACACTGAATCTCTTCAATCGACTCAAAACGGTGTCCCCGGAATGGTCTTTTCAGTTTAGGGAATAGCCAGAAGTCGCACGGTGTGAATACGATGGTTGTGGAACGATATGGGTTTTATTTTTGGCGAAAAAATCACGAAGAATCAATGCAGTGTGAGCTGGCGCTTTAGCGTGATGTAAAAACCAAGAATTGTCTTTCCATATAAGTGGCCTCTTTTAACAAATAGCTTCACGCAAACGACGCATAACACTCGAATAATATTACTTGTTGAGAATTTAGCCCGGCGGAAGGAATTCATAAGGCACTACACCACGGTAATCGAAGAAAACAGTCAACATGACCTTGATTTTTTAGCGACTTTGGCGTGCCCTTTTCGGTTTTGTTTCACTTTTGTCACAATATTCGCTCGATTGTTTCCAGGTCGTAAGCATCAATCCAAGTTTCATCTCGAGTTATGATTCATTTCAACTTGTCCTATATGAGTTCATTTCAACTTGTCCTAATAGTCAGAAAGTATTGCTTCCCACACATCAACGCGACGATGTTTTTCCAAAGAATTCAGTGTTTTCAGTACCAAAGTAATCCCCTCCGGACACAATGCGCTCATGCCAACTTTTTCCCAATCATCAATGCATTTTAAAAAGCTATCGGCAGAGATGACCTTCAAAGCGCGTGGCGATTCACGTTGAATCTCTTCAGTCGACACAAAGCGGTGTCCCCGGAGAGGTCTTTTGAGTTTAGGGAACATCCAGAAGTCGAACGGTATGAATACGGTGGTTGTGAAACGATATGGGTTTAATTTTTGGCGAAAAAATCACGAAGAATCAATGCAGTGTGAGCTGGCACATTCAGTGTTTCGATACCAATCGAGATTTGACGCTTTCGAGGTCCAAAATTGACCGATTCTTTTGAAATTCCAACATCATAAGCAAGGTCTCTAATTGTAAATCGACGGTTTGCAAGCACCAAATCTTTAATTTTTGGACGTGAGCTTCGTCGGTTGAGGCTGATTGTCGACCAGAGGGCTCTTTGTCTTCAACGCATTATCTGCCTTCTTTGAACTGTTTATACCACTTCTAAACATTTCTTTCCGATATAGGAATATTCACCGAATGCCTTCTACAACATTCTATATGTTTCCGCAAACAAAATTTAATGCAAGTTCTTTGCTCAATTAATTCTGACATTTCAAAAATCGTCGGAATTATTTTTAGCGTCTCACAAAGCCAAGCGTAACTCAAACCCTAATGAATATATTAATGTGAAATTTTTCACAGATGTCAAGGACAGTACCAACAACCTATAAAAAGAAAAAAAAATTAAATTCTATATACCCGGGAAATTTAAATGGAAAATTTGTGTTACTTTTGGGGCACAATAGTATGAATTGAGAGAGCTTGATCTGTAATGAAAGTCATGAGTACTATAGATCTGTAAGCCGAAAAGCCCTTCTACTATACCCGAAAATGTGAGTAGAAGTGCGTAAACCCTTAATTTTCCCACCTTTGAGTGTATTAGCTTCAAATTATACAGTATAACACCCCTCTCCCCAGTGACAAATGACCTGAGTTGAAGTGGTCTGAAAAATGGAAAAACTTTTGAATGTATTTATTAAATTATCATTGTATTGATTGAATTAATAACATCGATAATTTAATTGGATTGAATTATAGTGATTGTTACTGATACTAACTCTTAATTCGATATGAGTTCCTCACTACCTAATAATAAAACAAAATAAATATAGAAAAACAAAATATGCAAAGAAATATTTATTTTAAAACCATGCATAAGAGATGAAAGGAATTGAATGAAGAAAGAAAAAATATATATAAAAAGAAAAAAAGATATGAGAAGAAAATGAAGGAAAACAGGACAGCAAAAATTCTGTGCTATAAATGAAAGAAAAATAGAAAAAACAAGTGTGAGAGAGGAGTGAAAAATTGGAAGAGGAAGGAAAAGAAAAAAAAAAAAAAAAGAATTTAATAGAACCCACGTCTTACCTGACAGTGCCGATTTGATATCGAACTCTGAAGGCTCACCTAAAATGTGAGAAAGTATTTCGTGAAAATTTGGGAATTGTTTAGAAAAAAAAAATAAGAACACATTTTTATATATTTTCTTAACTCTGAAATATTTTCTTGATTTTAGTGGTAAAAAGTGGGGATGTTTGAAATTTGCATCAAAATTTACAAAGTCTATCTTATGCGTGTAACAGAAAATTTTATTGTATACATTTTTCAAACAGCTAGTATAAGTTTTATATTATAGTAAATTTTATATGAAATTAAATAAAATAAAATAAAAGCAAAATAATAATTAATAAAAAATAATATTAATAAAATTAAATATAATATGAAATTAATATTGTCTTCATAGAATTAAATAATTTATAAAAATAAAATAATGATAAAATTATTTAATAATTAAAAAAGAATTAAATTAATAAAAATATTTAATAAACTTATAAAAAAATATATTAAATATTATATTAATTTTATATGAAATTAATAAAATAAATTCGTTGGTAGAGTAATTTAATAATTAAATAAAATTTTTAATATATAAAATAAATAATTTATATAATAATCATAAGATTTCATAGGAAATAAGTAATTCAAAAATTAATCTTTGTTATTGATTCAATTAACACTTATGATTACAAATTATTATTTACAATTTATTAGTATTTTAATTATTTTATTTACTATTTATTATTTTTATTTTAAACAATTGAAGTAATTATATGTAATAAGTAAATAATAAGTAATTAAAATTAGTAAGTAATTACAATTAATTAAAAAAATAGTAGAAATCATTGTTTTATTTTTCGAAGGCACACAATTTGTAATGTATCGAACATTGTACGTTATGAAATAAAATTAAATTGACAATGACTTGAAAATGTATTTTTTACCACTTTACTATGCGCCGTAAACTTTTGAACAATATTGTTATTGTTATACTATTTAAAATAAAAACGAATATAAAGGCGGAAATTGAAAAAACCTGGCCGTGAAGTTATTGCTGTTTCTTCTGCGCAAAATATCTGAAGAAACTGCAGGTAGAAAATAGTCAGATGAAGGATATATTGTAATATAAGGTGAAGAAAACCTCAAAAACGACACCCCATCTGAGTTCTTCCGTTATTTCTTAGCTGTTGGAAAAAAAATGAAAAAAAAAAAGGTTACATTACATCTGTGCTCGTTTTCAATCTAATACGGTATTTTTCGAGACATTTTCCTGTTTATACTTTTGGAGATGGAGCGAGAAAAATTTCATTTCTAGAACAGATTTTCATTCGAGGGGGAGATATTAAAAATAGAGATCTTCTTTGGTATGCTAAAGTAGAGAAAATACCTGCAAAAGAATAGCCCCCTTCAACACTTGATTCCAAGAAGTGACAACTCCCATAAATAAAACATATTGCTGTTGAACAGTTTTGCTAGTGATGTATTTTCCACTCTTTTGAAACGAATTTATTTTATTTCATTTGGGTTTGAAATAAGGTAAGAGAATATTGAATTTCCGCCTTAGTATTTGCGTGTTTTGTTTAGGGGTAAGCAATACAATGTATGTTCTTTATTCATACAAAATAACTGCTTGCGCAATAACATTTCAATGTAATATTATAATAATCTTTTTTACAAGATTCACTGCGTTAGAGCAAATCAGAAACAAATTTATGTATAAAATGCATCGAAAGAAAGGCGATTGAAGATGCTAAAGAATGATAGTTGAATATATTTTTGCTTATATTTCCATCCAATTGATTTTATATTTTTCAGAGATTTAATATTGCTTGTAAAAATCTTTTTAGTATTAACCATTTTTATCTTACTCATTACAGCCCCAGTTTTATACCAGGGGTGGCCAACCGTCGGCCACCCTTGAATATGTTTTCTGGACCGTTAGATTTATCACACTTTTACAAAATATATTTATTTCATAATGGGCAAAAAAATGAAAACCACTGTATTAAAAAATACATTATGTCAGCATCAATATATTCAAAGATTAGCTTTTGAAATGATGAGAAAAAATTAACTTCGATTTTTAAATAATATTTTTGCGAAAATATTACAGATATTTCCTGCTTTATTTATGAATTTACAGAATAAGTAAATTATATTCTGCAAACTCATGATGCGCGCGCATGTTGGAACATCTAATATAACAGGTTGTAATATGAATATAAAATGTCTATAGTAAGTGTAAATCTAATATGAGGATGTATAACTTTATATGCGGCCCGCGGAGTTAGGATGCATTTCAAAAGTGGCCCGCAAGATCATTTGGGTTTGTCATCCCATATTTATAATTTACAATTTAAATTTATTATTGATATTTTAATTATTATTATATTTAATTATTTTATTATTATATTTCAATTTACTGTTCATTATTTACTGTCAAATTTATTATTGATATTTTAATTGTTTTATTTTTATATTTCAATTTACTGTTCATTTCTAATATAAACGAGGTATTTTAATCAATTCAAGTAATTACAAATTAATTATAATTAATTAGAAAAAACATTTTAGTAAATTCATTCTGTTTTATTTTTCTAAGGCACATAATTTTTAAAATATCGTACATTACATGTTTTTAAATAAAAAAATAAATTGAAGATGTGTTGCAAATTTATTCTTTACCACTTAAAACTATTATTATTGTCACAATTTAAAATAAAATCTAATATAAACGAGGAAATTGAAAAGCATGAAGTTATTACTGTTTCTTCTGCGAAAAATATCCTAAGAAACTAAAGACAGAAAATATTCAGATGAAGGAGATATTGTAATATGAGGTGAAGAAAACCTCAAAAACGACACCCCATCTGAGTTCTTCCGTTATTTCTTAGCTGTTGGAAGTAAAATAAAAGAAAAAAAAAGGTTACATTTTACGGTGTCTGTGCTCGTTTCAATCTAATACCGTATTTTTCGAAATATTTTCCTGCTTATACTTTTGGAGATGGAGCGAGAAAAATTTCATTTCTAGAACAGATTTCATTCGAGGGGGAGATATTAAAAATAGAGATCTTCTTTGGTATGCTAAAGTCGTGAAAATACCAGCAAAAGAATAGCCTCCTTTAACACTTGATTCTAAAGAGTGACAACTCCCGTAAATAAAACATATTGCTGTTGAACAATTTTGCTAGTGATGTATTTTATTTCATTTGGGTTTAAAATAAGGTAAGAGAATATTGAATTTCCACCTTAGTATTTGCGTGTTTTGTTTAAGGGTAAACAATACGATACATGTTCTTTATTCATACAAAATAACTGCTTCCGCAATAACATTTTCAGTGCAATATTATAATAATCTTTTTCTATCATTTACTGCGTTAGAGCAAACCACAAACAAATCATTTATGCATATAGCGTATCTAAAAAAGACTATATTCATAAAACAATGAATTCGTTGCTGTTAGAGAATTTTAATAGTTAAATAAAATTTTTAATCTTTAAAAGGAAACAATTTATATAATAATTATTTAATATTTCTTAAAAAATAAGTAATTTAATAATTAATTTTTGTTATTGATTTAAATAACATATGATTAAAATTTATATTTATTATTATAATTTTATTTTTATTAATTTATTTACTAGACATTATTTTTCTTTTAAATAATTCAAGTAATTACAAAAGTAATACAATTAATTTAAAAAAAACCTTTTAGTAAAATGCATTCTGTTTTATTTAGAAACAAATTGATAATGTCTTGGAAAATTTATTCTTTACCACTTTATTACACGCCGTAAGCATTTGAACAATATTGTTATTGTTATAAATTTAAAATAAAAACTAGTATAAACGCGGAAATTGAAAACCTGACTATGACGTTATTGCTGTTTCTTCTGCGCAAAATATCTGAAGAAACTGCAGGTAGAAAATAGTCAGATGAAGGAGATATTGTAATATAAGGGTGAAGAAAACCTCAAAACCGACACCCCATCTGAGTTCTTTCGTTATTTCTTCGCTGTTGGAAGAAAAATAAAAAGAAAAAAAGGTTACATTTCACGGTGTCTGTGCTCGTTTTCAATCTAATACCGTATTTTTCAAAACATTTTCCTGTTTATACTTTTGGAGATGGAGCGAGAAAAATTTCATTTCGCAACAGATTTCATTCGAAGGGGGAGATATTAAAAATAGAGATCTTCTTTGGTGTGCTAAAGTAGAGAAAATACCTGCAAAAGAATAGCCTCCTTTAACTCTTGATTCCAAGAAGTGACAACTCCCATAAATAAAACATATTGCTGTTGAACAATTTTGCTAGTGATGTATTTTCCCACTCCATTGAAACGAATTTATTTTATTTCATTTGCGTTTAAAATAAGGTGAGAGAATATTGAATTTCCGCCTTAGTATTTGCGTGTTTTGTTTAGGGGTAAGCAATACAATGTATGTTCTTTATTCATACAAAATAACTGCTTGCGCAATAAGATTTCAGTGTAATATTATAATAATCTTTTTTCAAACATTCATCATTTTTGTTCAAAATGCATCGACGGAAAGACGATTGAAGATGAAAGAACGATATTTGAATATATTTTTGACTATATTTATATTCAATTGATTTTATACTGTTTTACAGATGATATTGCTTATGGAAAATCCTTTTACTATTAGCCCTTTTTAGCTTTCTCATTACGCCCTGTGTTTAGTATACATTTAGATGCGCATATATAGGGTGGTTGGAGAGGCTAAACCTATAAAGGGAAATGTGTTCATGGTCACTTAGGTCCACTTATTTTTGTTTGCTAAATATTTAGTCTTTCAATAAATATATTTTTCTTGTCATTGTCAATTTTATTATCTCGTCTGAATTTGTTGATTGAACCGGCATTTTTTTCTGGTATAGTTTTTACTAAATATCTGTCGAAGTCTTAAAGTTGACTTAATCGATGAGCTGGATAGCTAGTGACAGAAAAAATAATATTGAATTTTAATTTATAATTTGATGGGATATGATATTTGGTGAATCTCTTGTTCCCAATATGTTCCAAAACCACATCTCAAAATCTCTTACACAATAACGTCTCACAAGTCAATATAAATTTCCAGTCTTTTCTTGTGTGGATGTCTCCCAACAGGAGTAGAAATGCATCATCCCGGAAACAAAATCGTCCTCATAACCATACAAATATGAACGCCACTGCGAAATGTTTGATATACAATTTTCTATATATATCAAACATTTCGGAACGTTAAGAACTACTATATTCAATTTCCTGCTTGTTAAAGACATGATTAAGACATTAAAGCATCATTATAAAATAATTAGGTAAAACTCCTGAGATGGGTATGATGTTTGGTGAATCTCTTGTTCCCAATATGTTCCAAAACCACAACACAAAATCTCTTGTTCCCAATATGTTCCACAAAACCACATCTCAAAATCTCTTACGCACTATAATTTCTCACAAGTCAATCTTTAAAGACCTCCAAGAAAGATGGTAAAATCTCTCTTGCGAGGAATATAAATTTCCGGTCTTTTCTTGTGTGGATGTCTCCCAACAGGAGAGTAGAAATGCAACATCCCGGAAACAAAATCGTCCTCATAACCATACAAATATGAACGCCACTGCGAAATGTTTGGTAGCATTCCGTGGAAAAGGTATTATCTTCCGGGCACACAAGGTATCTTAAGAGGTATTTCCGTAATTCGGGAGGATCTCTAATCTTAACTAATGGCTCCCCTGTGTTCTATTATTCATTTCGACCTTGAGGCGTTTACGAACTGAACTCAACACTTTAAAAGAGTTCAGCGTGTTCAAGTTTTAGCCATGCACGGTTTATTATGTACGGAGCGGAGAGTTTTCATGTAACATATGCACTTCGGGAATGTAGAGAGATACGTTTTTGATTAAGGATTAAAATGTAATCTCGTATAGTACGGATGCAAGGGTTACGCCGTTTGTTGTAAAATTTATTAACCAAATGCTGCTCTTGAATCTGATTTGGAAAAGGATGATAAATAGCAGGTTGTTTTAATAAAATAGATCAAGTAGTATTGCAATCATTTTAGTAGTTTGCGTTAACTGAAATTTGTGTGCAAGGATTGCGTCGACTGTTATAAAATTTACTAAACAAATGTTGTTAAAATAGATGTAAATAATAGTTTAAATAAGTGTCTGGCGGTTAACTAAAATTTGTGTGCAAGAATTGAGTCGATTATCGTAAAATTTGCTTACCAAATGCTGATAAAATAGATGTAAATAATCATTTTAGTACGTGTTTACCGGTTAACTAAAATTTTTTTTTAAATTAAAATATTTATATCAGAACTTCTTTATTCAGTACGCATTTTTTATACCTTTTTCTAGCATTGCCGATTGCATTGGAATTCAAAATTTTTGTCGAAATGTAGATTTTTAAAAAATACCTTTATCGTGAAGCTACTATTCGTAGAAATTAATTTCCAATCATTTTAATAGTTGCTTAATGCTAACCAAGTAGCTATTGCTAAAATAAATTTCTAAGAAACTATATTCTTGCAAAAATTTTAATCCTTGAAATATGATAAGTATTTAGTGAATTCAATTTCAAATAGCATCACTAGATGGCGCTCTTACACCGTTAGAGTGGTAGACCTTTTAACTCTTAAGAGCTTCGAGTGCAGGACTTTCATCTGTATGCAGCAATGTTTTTAATACATGTTTGGAAGAAGGAATATAAAGTTCTTTCTTACAGCTGTGATTAACTTTATAAATAATTAGTTTAAATCAATAAAGATCTTTTAAAATCCCTGGAACACATTTTTCTTTGCTTCACCCTGTTGAGATGCAGCAGTGAGATTAAGGCCTTAGGAAAGTAAAAATACACCTAACATAAAATCGAGACATAGTATTGCACATGATATTTTGTCAACATTTACCCAATAATTTTGAATAATTTTATAATTTTCCTCCTGCATAGAAAAATTATTGTTTCAAAATCTTTATTTTTAATAATTTTTCAACATTTTTATTTAAAAAAATGACTTTTCATTTTTGTTCTTTTAGTTTTGCCTTCTTTTTTCTTCAAAACTAAAAAAAAAAAAAAAAAAAATTAATCATTATGCATTTTAAGACATGGCTTTGGCCACAATCAGGAAACTTGGTAGTAAGATTATTGAAGAATACAATACAATAACTGCATAGCAAGATGTGCATAACGCTTCATTAATTATCATAAAAATCAAGTTAAATTCAGTAAATGCAACAAAAAGATTGTTCTATTGATTATGAAGCTATCCTGACATATGTAATTTCCATTTTAAGATATTAAAGCTTTACAATTTCTACAGCTTCGTAAAAATAATTTAGCTGTAAAAAAAATGTAATATGAGAAAAAAAAAGAATATTATTAATACATAATATTGCCACTTTTAACTTACGTGTAAATTAAGAAATAATCTAAAATTTAAAAGAATGAAACTGTTAAAATATGACCTTTAATTTTGCCATAGATCTCAGCATCAATAGGAAAAAGATTAATTTTCTGATACATATAATGGCATAACCAATCGAGATTCACTTAAATAAACAACTCAAAAAGATCTATGTAGGCTACAAAACAGGAAAAAACATATATCATATCATTACATTTTCGAATACTAGTTTCTAGTTTTTGTATACTAGCCACTAATAATTGTCTTAATTTTTTGAAGACTGTAAATCTCATACATTTTGTTTCGATTTATGAAATTTGTAATAAAAAATACGAAGCTATGTAATTATAAGTAGGCCAACGAAGCGGAAAATAAAATAACCAGTTATTTTAAGAGTACACATAAATACTAATATTTCTAGTAATGCTGGGTGTTCTTAGAAAATAATCATTGTTATTTTTACAATATATATAAATTCTTGAAGCTGTATTTATTGTTATATAAAAAGAATGCAACTAATATTTCAAAAGTTTCACATTGAACATTTTTGTTAAGATTAATAAAATGTAGCAGGTCTTTTTTCAATTATTTTTCGTAGTACTTTTACTTTTAGTAATTAAAGTAAGTAAGTCATTAATTAAGAGTAAGTTAATTACACTTTTGTACAATCAATACATTTTTTGGTATTGTAATTTTTAGAGTATACTAATGTAATTGAAAATATACATATTTAAATTTTATAATAACCCCTAAAACTCGCTTATATTCCTAGTACGTAATGCTGAGCTATCTCAGAAAATATTATATATCAAATCTTGAAGCTGTATTTATTATTATATAAAATGAATCATCATCATTGGGGCAACAGCCCAATGTGGGCCAAGGCCGTCTACCTATTGGTAGATTTCGAGACGAGAGATGTTTTTCTTTTTTTACGGGGTAGGGTTGTTAAAAGAATACTGCTAAAATTTCAACAAAAGTTTCACATTGAACATTTTTGTTAAAATTACTAAAATGTAAAGATTTTTTCAATTATTTTTCGTAATACTTTTACTAATTAAAGTAAGTTAAGTCACTAATTAAGTCAGTAAGTTAATCACACTTTCGTACAATAATTACGTTTTTTTGTATTGTAATTTGTAGAGTATACTATTGTAATTGAAAATATACATAATTTTTAATTTATGATTCTACACATTTCAATTTTATAATAACCCCTAAAACTCACTTGTAATCCTAATAATGCTGAGAGTTCTCATAAAATAATCATTGTTTTGTATTTATTGTTATAAAAAAATACTGTTCAACAAAAGTTTCACATTGAACTTTTTTGTTTAAACTACAAAAATGTAGCATCTTTTTTTCAATTATTTTTCTTTGTACTTTTACTTTTAGTAAATAAAGTAAGTTCAGTTACTAATTAAGTCAGTAAGTTAATCGTACTTTCCTACAATAATTAAATGTTGTTTCTGTATTGTAATTTTTAGAGTATACTAATATAATTGAAAATATAGATATTTTTAATTTATGATTCTACATATTTAAATTGGATAATAACCCCTAAAACTCACTTATCTAAATGAAAATGAGCTAGGAAAAATCTTACTTAATTATTATTATATCACAAGGAAAAAAAAAAGCATAGAAATTATGTTTTGTGATAATTTTGATTTAATGTTAACATAATTATTTAAATGGATCATTAGCATTTTGATTACTTTTGCATTTGCATTACGTATTTCAAGATTCCAAAGAGTTTTTTTTTTTTTTTTCTTTATTACTTTTATTTATTCAATTCTCTTTTAAATTAATTTCGAACAAAATAAAACTGATTTGAATTAACTAATTCCCTCGTGAAAAAAACGTAATAAGCAATTAAAAGAGGAAACCTATCTTAATTCAATAAAAATGTTCATTAAATAATTATAAAATGCCTCTAAAACAACATTTTTTATAATTCAGTTCTGTAGATATCGATAATGAAATGGTAATTAGTTTTTAATTAAAAAATTTATTCCACGGCTGTTCATTTAAATTAATTTTTTAATGAATTATAAAAAGCCATGGTATTTATTTGTAGTAGAACGTCGAATTTAAATATTTTAATTTAATTAAATATATGCCATATGTTATTGATAAAAATGTTTAAAATATATAATAATGACGTAGTGTATTTAATTATGATTTTTGCTCTATTTTCGAATTTGCAAATACTTGTATAAAACAAGTTTTACTATTACAATATTTCTTAAATGTGATTTTTTAAATAAAATAAAATTGATGCAATTCGGAGAATACATTGATATACATTGTGAGTATGTAATTTGGAAAAATATGTAAGAAATATTATCAACAAATCAAATGAAGCACAAATAATTTTTTGTAATATATATTTTTTGATTTTAACTAGTTATTTGATCGCAGAAATTAAGAAAAAGCAATTTGGATCTAATATTAATCTTACATTAAAAATTATGTCATAATATCTCTTAATCCATTTTTAAAACATCTTATTGAATAATACTCTTCTTTACATATCAATTGATTACGCATAGATAAAAATGAAGCAACAGTTTGTGCTGCCATCTACAAAGTGTTACCTGAGTTAGTCTATTCTAGACGAGAAATGTGATTCTCTTAAAATGTCACCATTTTTAAAGAAACATTTTAAAATTAAATAAAAAAAATTAAAATGTGTTTTATTTTTAAATGAATTAAAATGTTTATATTATTATTCTTTTTATATATTCTCTTATTTAAGAATAAATTCAAATTCATTAATCGCAATTTTTTATTGTTCGTAATATATTTGAAATGTATTTTGAATAAATTATTTTAGGAATTTTTATTTCAACAAAATTTAAATGATCAAGTAATTCCATTAAATAACCTTAGTTAGAAAAACTTGAATAATTTATAATTGTGTCGAAAGGAATGATAAATATTCAAATTATTATTGTAATGAAAAACATAATACTAAATTAGCATAAAAATATATTAGTTTTAAATACTGCTGATGTTTTTCGTAAAATATAGAGTGTACATAATAAATTCATGAATTAGTACTAATTAACATTGAATGTATTGTGATTTATCTGAATACATTCTCAATTTAAAAAAAATATATATATTTTTGCTATTTGATGAAATTTTCATTTACATAAAAAATTTATATGATATATATTTATATATTTATTTATTTTATATAATCTTTTACTTTAAATATATTTGATAAATGTCAAAACTGTTTACTAATAAATAAAATAATAATTTAATTAACTATTGTCATCATTAATAATTAATTATTGGTGTTGAAAGATAAAAACTCAAACATAAAAAATACCAACACAAATTAAAAAACATATTTTTGCTACTTAACTAGCATATGATAAAGAAATACAAAAATTAAATCAAATTAAATGCAACAAAGGCACAGCAGAAAAACGAAACAAGAAAATGAAAAATCTCATAAAACCATGCACTCATATTTGCTTTGATCATTTATTCAAAACCACAATGCTGGCTTAAAATTTCATCAAAAGAAGCTTCCGCATTTAATATTCCCTTAGTCTTCCTAATGATAAAATGCTGCAGTGAACAACTGCATTTACATTTAGAATTCATTCACATTGATAACAACTCGGCATTATTTATATTGTTTTTCCTTCTCATCTTCATTGTTTGTTTGCTTTGTTTTCGTTTTGGAGCATTGGTGGGGGGGAAAACAATAGCCTTCTGTAAAGCACACCGGGAAAACTCATTGTTTGGATTTGTTCGCTTTGTTTTTTGTTTATTTTTTTCCCCATCTGCCTAACTCACTCGCTATTCTAAACCAGATAATTATCTGCAAAAATAAATATCTTGTTTGGAGTTATTTCATTACGGCTTATTTTTCACTTTTAAAAAGGTAAAATTAAAACACGTTTTTTCTTTCTTTCATGATTTTGAATAATATGAGAGTTAAAAAATAGAAAAGGTATGACATCCTTTTTTAATTATCAAACCGGTTTTATAGTTATTTGATTCTATATTATATAATTTTATGTTGTTGTTGTTTCTAATGCAGCTGGCAATACAGAAGTTAATCTTATGCCGGTTATTCTTAACTGCACCACTGTTACTCAATTAGCAATACCCAGGGGGCATGTGTAACTATATAATTTTATAATAAACCCTAAAACTCACTTATATTCCTACTAATGCTGAGCCTTCTCAGAAAATGATTATTGTTATTTATATTGTTTTTCCTTCTCATTTTCATTATTGTTTGCTTTGTTTTCGTTTTGGAGCATGGTGGGGGGGAAAACAATAGTCTTCTTTTGTAAAGCATACCGGGAAAACTCATTGTTTGGTTTTGTTCGGTTTTTTATTTATTTATTTTTTTATTTTTTATTTTATTTCTCTGCCTAACTCGCTCGCTATTCTAAAGCGGATAATTATTTAGAAAAATAAAAATCTTGCTTGGAGTTATTTCATTACTGCTTATTTTTCACTCACTTTTAAAAAAGATAAAATTAAAACACTTTTTTTTCACGATTTTGCATAATATCAGAGTTAAAAAAATAGAAAAGGTATGATATTCTTTAATTATCAAACTGGTTTTGCAATTATTTAATTCTATATTATATCATGAACTTTAAAATGTTAATTTATGAAAAATTATAGCCATTAATGAATTAATTAAGTAGTTAATTAGTTAAAACCAAAATGAATTATTTAAAACAACAGAGAATATCCCCAAGAATGACATATAACCCCAAGTAATAAAAAATAAATTTGATAAAATAAAAATAATTAATAATAATCAAACAGTTGATATTCGTATGATTTTGAATTAATCATTAATATTATTTTACTAAAATTATTGTAGTGTGTAATGCTCAAAAAGGCGTATCATATTTATTTATTTTTATTATTTATTTATTATTTTTATTATTTATTATTATTTTTATTTTTATTTTGGTTTACGATTTGTTAATTTTGTTAAATTTGTTTGTTTGTTAATTTTATTACTGTACTTGGATGCTGCATATTTTAAATTTAAATAATCATTCATATGAATGAATTTTACGAGTTAACTTATGTAAGAAATTGAAAATGTTTTTAAATTATACTGAAATTATTCTGTATTGAATTTAGTTCAGGAAAAATTGAATCAACTGAAATTTATTTTATTTCAAATCCTCATTCTTATAATATAAACTTATTAAATAAATCATAAAAATTAGAATTAATAAAAAGGAAATAAATTTTAGAATAAAAAATTAGTAATTATACTCAGATGTGGGCTCCCAATTTATGTAAATCCAACATATGTATAAGTAATATTTAGTTCAAGGATATTTACATGTATTATTATCATTAGAATATTGTGTAAAGTATTGAATTAATAATTAATTTCCTTTAGTTATTTTGGATAAATCATAAAATTAAATTTATATTAAGTTAGAACTAATAATTATTTTTCTATGATTACGAAATAATATTTTTTACATATATTTCCTAGTTAAGAATAAGCTAGTTATTCTCTCTCTCAATTATGCGTTCCTATTAATTTTTAATCCTGTTCAATAAACCCATGAAGTACACGGTTCAAGATTTAAATAATTATCTTTAATTCGTGGCGCCATCTATTGCGTTGATATAAATCGAAATGTATCTAAAGGTGTTTTTCGAAATGGTGATAAATATTTTCGGTGTAGAACAGAAGATTTTCTATCAATACGAAAGGGTTCTTTTATCTAACAATATGATGGTTTAGAAACATGAATATAAAATTTTTTTTAAAATTTAATTAGTAAATAATTGTAACAATTTTATAACATTTGAATGAATTAAGCATTTTCTATATTTTATTTGTCTTTTAATTAAGTTGTATCAATTGAATTGGGAATTGACAGAAGAAAAATAGTAAATGAATTTATGTATATTTAAGTATCTAATTCTTGATATGCACATAAAAAGAAGGTTATTTCGTTTGACAAAAAATAATATAATTTATTCATTTTATCTAAATTCAGAGAAAGGAAAACTAGATAATAGGAAATTCGTTAAATAAGATAGATTGATATTTTAAGAGAGAAAGATATTTATATAGAGTGAATAAAATATGTAAATATAGTTATCTTTCTATCCTAAATATATATATAATATATATATATATATATATATACATCCTGAAATTTCAAAAAAGAAAAAGTTCAGATTAAAGAAATTAATAATTTAATGCAATTTTGGTATTAACCAAAATGAACATATGCTTATAAATTATAACCGCAATGAGGTTTAATTATAATTGTTTCTTTTTATATTCTGCCGAATCTTTTAGTAACTATTTTATTTGCAGATTTATGAAATAGAGATTTTCTTTTTTAATAATTCAGTGATATTTTTAATTATACATATTTTCTAATTAAATTCTTTTAAAACTTTCTACTTCGAAAATATTTCACATATTTTTCTTATAAAGCTCAATGGCATCGTGTATTCCTCATATTAAAATACATACAATTGTAAAAAATTCGACACGAATTAAATTCTCTTTAAATCAAATAGATAGTAGTTGTTTTAGTAACATATGTTTCTCATTATCTATTCTATTTTAATAATTGTAGAACCAATTAACTCATCAATAACACTGCCATAGTTTTTATTATAATCACATATGTTTTGAAATACATAATTAATTTGCATTCAAAATCTACAATAGCCATGTTATTCATGCATTTAGGAATGTTTTTTTTTTAAATAAAAAATGTTTTAGCAGTGAATCATTTGAAAATCAAATATTATTTTATATTTTAATTTCATTTCGTTTTTAACGTAAACATAACATTTTTATATTTCGAATATCAACCATCAGCAGTAAACAAAATATATCTTCCAATATTTACTTTTAAATATAGTTAAATAAATAAGCCTGAATCAATTATTAGCACAAGAAATGAATGTCACATTTATATGTGTAAATATTTTTGTTGCATTTTATTATAATGAAATCCTTTATATTCTGTAAAAAGTTTGAAAACAAATTGCCTAGCTAAATACTTCATTATTTAGTGTCATTTTCTTATACTGAAAAGAACCGTGGTTATTTTAATAAGTAAACCAAATAAATAACAAATCCGTGGTATTCCTTATATGTAAATAATTATAAAATATAATTCCAGATGTATATGACCCTTCAACATAGCTTCTTTATCAAGACTACAAACATATTTAAATTATTGTTTGTTTACTCTCCTCCTATTGTATTAAATACAAATATATTTATATACACAACTACATTTACAATACATACACTGCTACTGCACAATAAATACACAACATTTATTGTCTTTTATACTGCTTTGTGATATATGGTGCAGTTTATTATGTTTCTTTATGATATTCGAGTTTCGGGCTTTCGCAAAAAAAGGAATCAGTTCTATACCAAGTACTACTGCTGGAAATAAAACTCTTTATTTAACTATATAAATAAATGGTTGCTGCCTGTTATTGATTATAAAAACTAAATTCAATTTATTTTTGCAATCTTTAAACTTGAGCGTAGGTATTTCCTGTAGGTTATCTTACTACTGTGTCCAAAAGTAAGACCAATTTTTAATTTAAAATTCCCGAGGCTTATGGAATTTCAATTTTTTTCTTTTTTAGGTTGCTGACACTGTCCTGGACATATGTGTGAAATTTGACGTCAAGATATTCATTAGTGTTTGAGTTACGCTTGGCTTTGTGAGACGCTTGAGCAAGGAAACTTGCATTCAATTTTGTTTGCAGAAACATATAAAATGTTGCAGAAGGCATTCGGTGAGCATTCCTTGATCGGAAAGAAATATTTACAAGTGGTATAAACAGTTCGAAGAAGGCAGAGAACGCGTTGAAGATGAATAGCTCTCTTGTCGAACATCAACCTCAACCGACGAACCTCACATCCAAAAAATTAAAGATTTGGGGATTGCAAACCGTCGGTTTACTATTAGAAACATTTCTCAATTCGGTCCATTTCGGTCCATCGACCCATTACATTTTGGGCCTCAAACACGCAAATCTCGATTAGGACCAAAAACACTGAATGCGCCAGCTCACGCTGCATTGATTCGTGACTTTTTCGCCAAAAATGAAACCCATATCGTTCCACAACCACCGTACTCATACTATGCGACTTCTGGCTATTCCCTAAACTCAAAAGACCACTCCGGGAACACCGTTTTGAGTCGATTTAAGAGATTCAACATGAATCGCTGCGAGCTTTGTAGGCCTTCCCACCCGATGACGTTTTAGCATGCATTGAGGGTTGGAAAAATAGTTGACATAAGTGCATTGTGTCCTGAAGGGATTCCTTTGAATGCGGAATAAATTTGGAAGAATAAATAAAGAATTAAAAATAAATAAATAATTGGTCTGACATTTTGGGCACAGTAGTATTGTGCAGTTTATTATGTTTTTTTATTATATTTGAGGTTGGGCTTTCTCAAAGAAAACGAATCAGTTTTATATCAAGTACTTCTGCTGGAAATAAAATTTTTTTTGGTTTTATAAATAAATGATACTGGCATGTTGTAAAAACTAAATCAATTTATTTTTGAAATCTTTAAGATTGAACTTAGGCGTTTCTACTGGGTTATCTTAAGGCATAAGAAATCAAAGCACTACAATGGACTGCAAATCTTTTATACTCCAACGGTCCCTTTTCTCCCGTCCACCTGAACCTTAATAAAACGCTTAATCCTATAGCATCTGGTAAGTTTTTCGCATCGCGCCCCCCAAATCCCAGATGCACCCTCACCCCTTACCAAAAGGAACCCGGTACATTGTATACCATGACAAGCTTAACTTCTCAAAATGAAGATAAATTCTTTTCCACAATGGAGTCGGGTGAGCGAAGTATCTGGGATACTTAACGCGTCTCTCATCAATTT
The DNA here is from genome assembly GCA_021605075.1 of Caerostris darwini. NCBI lineage: Eukaryota > Metazoa > Arthropoda > Arachnida > Araneae > Araneidae > Caerostris > Caerostris darwini. Next base: position 1,149,616 of record BPLQ01013881.1, on the reverse strand, counting down.
TAATACACGAAATTTGATAATCGATTACTCTTTCAGGAAGACACCAAAGCACCGCTGGTTCACCGTGAAATTCATTAACAATCAATATCAAACACAAAGACACCAGAGAACCTTTGGCCATTAATTATGCTACCCTTTGTCGAAGTGAAAAATTTCTTCTTTGGAGGGAAGGGGGGTAACCCGGGGTGCGTCGTAAAGTCCGCAGCCGAGATTTTTAAATTACCATTAATTTGAGTGGCAACAGTTCGGTGAAATATCATCAGGCTATCAATGGTGCTAAGGAAGGTGAGCCAAAGTTTCAGTGAATTTCGAATGCCTCCAAGATTCGGAGTTAATTGAAAAGCAATAATTAACAGCATGCCAATGGAAAGTGATTTGTATAAGGCTATTTTAAAGGGGAAAGTTAGGAATAAACTAGTTTAAGACAATATTTGTCTAGCTAAATTAAAAATATTTAAAATTATATTGTACAAAATAATCATAAATATGGGCATGATTATATAATAGTTATTCTGTATAGTAATAAATACACACACATATACACACATATTGTAAGAAAATTAATAATAGAATATAGTTAAATCTGAATAATAAAAATATGTGATTGTGTAAATCTGCAATTGAAATTACTTATTATGTTTAAATTTTTGTTACAAAATGTATTTGAATTAATAAATATACACAATGCTCTAAGCATACTAAAGATTTGGTAATTTTGTAAATTACTTTGACATATTCTTCCATCTTTCAGAAATTAAAAAATTATAAATGTTTAGACTTCACGTAACACCATAGCATTTGTATGGATAACATCTTGTTTACTCTCCTCTTATTTTATTAAATACAAATACATTTAAAATACACAACTACATTTACAATAGTACGCAATAAATATACTGCATTTATTATATTTTGCACTGCTTTGTGATATATGGTGCAGCTTATTGTGTGTCTTTTTGATATTTGAGTTTCGGGCTTTCGCATCGAATCAGAATTTTCGAAAACGAGTCAGTTCTATATTAAGTACTCTGCTGGAAATAAAACTCCTTTTTCAGCTATACAAATAAATGCTTCCTGCATGTAATTAATTATAAAAACTAAATCCACTTTATTTTTGAAATCTTTAAGATTGAACGTAGGCGTTTTTACTAGGTTATCTTAAGGCATAAGAAATCAAAGCAATACAATGGAGTGCAAATCTTTTATACTCCACCGACTTCTTTTCCCCGTCTACCTGAACCTTAATAAAACGCTTAATCCTATAGCATCTGGTAAGTTTTTCGCATCACGCCCCCCTCCCAAATCCCCGATGCACCCCTCGCCCCTTACCAAAAGGAACCCGGTACATTGTACACCATGACAAGCTTAACTTCTCAAAATGAAGATAAATTCTTTTCCACAATGGAGTCGGGTGAGCGAAGTATCTGGGATACTTAACGCGTCTCTCATCAATTTTAATACACGAAATTTGATAATCGATTACTCTTTCAGGAAGACACCAAAGCACCGCTGGTTCACCGTGAAATTCATTAACAATCAATATCAAACACAAAGACACCAGAGAACCTTTGGCCATTAATTATGCTACCCTTTGTCGAAGTGAAAAATTTCTTCTTGGGGGAGGGGGGAACCGGGGTGCGTCGCAAAGTCCGCAGCCGAGATTTTTAAATTACCATTAATTTGAGTGGCAACAGTTCGGTGAAATATCATCAGGCTATCAATGGTGCTAAGGAAGGTGAGCCAAAGTTTCGGTGAATTTCGAATGCCCCCAAGTTTCAAAGTTAATTGAAAAGTAATAATTAACAGTATGCCAATGGAAAGTGATTTGTAATTGACTATTTTAAAGGGGAAAGTTAGGAATAAACTAATTTAAGACTGTTTTACTAGCTAAATTAAAAATAATTAAAATTATATTTTACGAAATAATCATAAAAGTGTGTATGATTATATAGTAGTTATTCTGCATAGTAATACACACATATATACATTGTAAGAAAATTAATAATAGAACATAGTTAAAATCTGAATAAGGGAAATATGTGATTATGTATATCTGCAATTGAAATTACTTATTATATTTAAATTTTTGTTACAAAATATTTTTGAATTAATAAATATGCACAATGCTCTATGCATACAAATGATTGGGTGATTTTGGAAATTACTTTGACATATTCTTCCATCTTCCAGAAATTAAAAATTATAAATGTTTAGGCTTCATGTATTACTAAAATTCAAAATTACCAAAATTACCTTCAAAATTACCTATTGGCAAATATCACAGCATTTGTGAGGATAACAACTTTATTACGAACTCTTATTCATAAAAGCACCTTTACCACATGCTCTTATACTGCCATTGCCCAAATTATTAAATTCACCCTCCTGCTGCTGGTACACCATTAATTAAAAGTAATTTTTATCATATAAAACATATCTTTTTTAATCAGATTGATCTATTTTTGTTGAAATTCCAGTACTTTGGGATCTGGAAACAACATTAAAAATATTTTGGCAAATTTCACTTGTTACATGACCTCCTATATGTAATAGGAACGCTTTAGAATATAGTTATTTTTCTGATTGTTTAGGAATAGTTTGTGTAGTGTTAAATAAGTGCTCTCTTCTATAAATAATTAAATTTATTTAGTTTAATATAGTCATGATTTAATCCACCGAAAGATCACAGAAGTGAAAGCTCTGTTCAATAGGAAAATTTGAATGAAATTGCTAGAAGATTACTCGTCTCAGAATGATCCGTGAAGCATATTAAGAAAAACAAATTGAATTAGGTTACCTATTGGAAGACACAATACATTGCAGAAGCAAATGGAATAAAGACCATCAGGATAATGATCTGTAATTCTGTAAATGTTAATTACAATTCATGCTCCTTTTAGTGCTGTTTGTTTGTTCTTGTAATTATGTTAGACAACTTTTTCAATTTTTATCTTTTTATTTCTCGTCTGCTTCAGCGACGAAAGCACATTTGAAATTATAAGCAACAAGTCCCAGTTTGTCAGAAGGCTCCCTGACTTAAAAGATTGACTCCCTGACTTGAAGGCTTAAAAATACTCTCCAAACTGTATTACTCCGACTCAGTCATTAATAGCAAGGGTACTGGGAGCATTTAACTAGCTGATGTATTATGTGACAGAATCAGTACAAGCAAGTGTTATAAAGCAGGCTATTACCTCAGTTAAAAAATGGGTTCTCACTTAGAGAACCTCGTGTTTTTATTCAGGATGATTCCTCATCCCACACAGCTGTTACTACAAATGCTTTTTTACAACAACAAGCAGCTCTAATATATATGACCAGTGCACCGACCTTCTATATAGGTCGGAAGGATTCCATCTAACGGAAGGATTTTACAGCTTACGAATTTATTATATTGCTCATTGGCATTAGGCACTGAACCTTTCTGTTTATCATTGGTTATCGAATAAAATAATATTAAAATAATATCCCTAAGCACATATAGCGATTGTGTCATGAACCATTCCAAATCAATATCCATTAAATTTTACATAAATTAAATTAAAATACAGTTTTTATTTAATGTATTTTTTTCCTGAAATGTGAATTTCTGTATTGATGTACACTAGTGGAAAAGTAAATCTCAACACCAAGAAGAAATTAGTTTAGAGAAAAAAATTTAATCAAAGCATTTGTTTAAGTAACATATGTATTTGATTAAAGTTTCAAGGTCAAACGTTGAAATATCCCCGAGAAGAGCTATGGTACATTAATAGTCGCGTGCATTAATATCTGTCCCAGTGGTACATTAATAACTGATCTAGTCTCCCTGATAAAGGCATGCATGCAAATACACATTAATTGCGTCGTATATAAATTTGTGGGACAGAGTTCTCCACCTGTTTCACTTTGTCAATCATATCAGCAACGGTCCGTGCTGCTTGTGAATGATGTTGAATTCATTGTCTAATAATTTCCCAAACGTCCTACATCTCGTGATCTCGCATGCCAAAGTATCATGCGAACAATTTGTAGAGCGCGCTGGGTGGCAGTTGCGATGTGAAGATTAGCGTTAACTTGTTGGAAAACATTCCCAGAAATTGTGATCAAAATTGCCACCACAACTCGCTGAATTAGCTGTTAGAGGTACAAATATGCTACCCAGGTTCGCGTGGTAACAACAGTGCACCTGCTGTCATAGGAAATTGCTCTCCATGTTATAACTTCTGGTATAGACCTAGTGTGTCTAGAAAGCAAGGATTAGCTCCCAGCGTTCACCTAATCTGTTTCTAATCAATATACTGTCATTACCAACACTAACAGAGCAGCTGCTCTCTCATCTGAGAACACAACATATCTTCATTCCGCCTTCCAATGAGCTAGATTGGGACCACTAAGTTCAAAAATTGCAGTGATTTGGAATTAGTATTATGAGCGCTACAGAGTGTCTGTTTCGTAACTGTTTCTCAAGAAATTGTTTTGTTATCGTTCACTGTGTCCTTTTGGTACCAACAGAAACTCGAATTTCTGCTGCAGCTGTAGTACGATGTGGAACAGTCATTCGGCGAATATGGCAATTGTCCCTACTCTAGTCTTCTTGTGACAACATCTTCTCGTGACACACACGAAAAGAAAATTCCACCTTATAGTTCTCTTATTAAAGTCCTCGTTCAAACTTAGTAAGTTGCTGACAATGTCTTCTTCGTTTTGTTAAAGAAATTCTACCTCATAACACCCTATCTGGAAGAATAACGCTAACGAAGTTTAAATGCCTATTTAAAGCGACCGAGTTTTTTACGTTGATAGTGGTCTAGCAGCGATCTCTCATTCATCCAGATCAGGGGTCTCCAAACTTTCCAGCCTTAGGGCCATACTGTTTACTCCAGTAAGTACCAAGGGCCAAAACCGTTTTAATTTTTCTGCCATTATCTATAATTTCTAGTGTTTTAATGTGTTTTCTTATGCAACTTATTACAGCAACAATAAGCTGTCGCGGGCCGGATTGATTACACTGGCGGCCGAATTTGGCCCGCGGGCCGTAGTTTGGAGACCCCTGGTCCAGAGCGAAATTTGAATAAGCATCTTCTTTCAGATGTGCAAACGTGCCTCCCAGATTTCATTTTAGCACAATTTATCATCCTGTCTACTCCATTTATCTAGCAAAACTGGAAGACTCTTCTATTGGAATTTTATTTACCGCCAGTGAACACGAGGAAAGTCCTTATGTATTGAAAAAGCATAATATTAATGTATGTTCACTGATAAAATAATTGCTTTCCTTAGAGAAATCTTGACTTGCAAATATTCATTGAACCTTTACGGAATTATTAGGTATTTTAAATTGGAATAGACGTAGGAAATAATAAAAAATATTTGTTTACATCTAGAAATAATAATCCTTACAAAAAGAGTCGGCTAAAACTATTTCTTATCTTCTGAAGAACGTATTTTCTTCAAATATTATTTTGCTTTTATTATTATTAATATTTGCTTATAGCTTTTTTTATTATTTTGATATTTATCCGTATAAAAATAAACTCTCGGATGTATTCACGCTTTAAAATATTATAAATTATTCGATAAAATGAAAAAAAAATGATATAATAGCAAAGACGTAAAAAAACTAAGATATTTATTTCTATTTTTTGAAAAAAAAAATGGAATAAAAGACGTGTAAATGATTCATCTAAAAAGAAAAACTTATTTTAGTTAAAACTATTTCAATCATTTTTTTTTATTTTAAGTCAGGAATAATCATAGGAAATTTATTAGTTAATTCATATTTTATTATAGTGGTAATGACATGACAAATTATTATTTATAGTAAATATGATTGTAAAGAAAACGATGGAAGAGTTTTGAAAACTAAAATTCGATAACATGCTATTTATGTTTTTGAAGTCAAGAATAGTAAGAATTATATTTTAGATCAATGACTAAAAATAAGTAAATATAATTCATAGTCTGGAGGAATAAAGAAAATGAGATATTTCTGATATTTTTGAGGAGTTTAAAATTCTCAAAGAATATTTAAAAAGAACATTTTAAAATTGTTATATAATTATAAACTCTTATATTAACGTTTTTATTTTTATTTTGGTCTTCGCAATGAATGAATTAAATAAAAAAATCATATAAATTTTTTATTTTATTTATCAATATGTTTTTAAACAAAAATCCTTTCTTGCATGTTTTTATGTATTGAAAATATTGATTTGTTTCCTCCAAAATGTATTGGATTTAATTAGAAATCTATAAATCCAGAATTTATTTTTCTTAGAAAAATTAAAAAGTTGTGTAAAATTGATTTTTATAAAGTCCATTCGTTAAAGTTTCCATTTTGGAACGTATTTTTTTTATTATTTAATTCTATAACTTCATTTTCCTCTAATATATTATTGTGACAAAACAACAAATGATTATCGTTGTTATAATTTAAACTAGAATGATTCAATTAAATTTTTAATTTAATTATATGAGATTTAATACAATTTTTTAAAGAATATTATAATTTTTTTTATTAATTTTGTAATGTTTTTTTTATTATTATTATTAAAAAGATTTAAGTAATTTTAATTAATTGAATACTCTCTAAAAATAATACTTGCACTAATTAAAAAAATAATTCTTATAAAATAAACTTGCACGCATGTAAATATTTAATGTTATCAATTTTAAATTTCACATATTATAATCTGATTACTTTGCGCTTGCTGGAAATAACTTGTGTAAGATCAGTCATTTCCAGAAGACATATACCACTTTTGGTAGGAATTTTCTGCATTACAACAGCGAAACCATTAACTATTAATGTGTAGTTTAAAGAATATTAAGAATAATTTAATCTCTCTTCTTATGCGATGTAGGTCATTAACTAACAGTTACATCACTGAATATCGATGTGGAAAAGTCCTGTATTCTGGAGACAGAGCTGTGTCTAATGAGTGTGATAAATGTAGCCCGAATTTAATTTTTTTTCCGTCCTTCTGGTTTAATGGCCCTGGAAGATTATTGCCGTCGTATTAAATTCAGCCTGACACGTAAGTCTGTAAACTAAGTTAAACAACGGTTCGTTCATTCCTTAATAACCTGAACAAAATTTTCTAACTGCCATCATTAAGGTTTTCTGAATGATAGAGATGGGAATTCTCTCCCTTTTTTTTTCATAAACTCGGATTCTAACGAGTTCGGAAATGACATTTTTAAAACAATTAGGTGACAATAAAATGATGAAGCATTTTTGTTTTTAAAATTTCTTGATGAATGTCGTTTTCTGCTTTTTTATCGAAAGAAGATATTTTTCTTAAAAATTGAATTTATAATTTGATTGCTGTAATAGATATTATAATTTATAGTAATAATGAATTATGCGTTACAATATCATTAAATATTATACTGGAGATCTCAGAGTCAGGTCTAAAAACTCCTATGGGGATAGCATACAATTTGACTACTCGGAATCGCATAGTAATTCTGGGTTTGAAATGCTTTACAGTAGATGGTAGATGGCGTTGCATGGGCCACTGAGTTCCAAAAGTTTCCCATAATGATGCTGTGGTAGTAATTATACGAATAACCTAATTATACGAATGCTGAACTAGCCAATATGCATTTAGATTACGAAGTTGCTTAGTGTAATGGGCGAACCGCATATTGCTTTTCGCTTGATATTTGATGAAGCATACTCCCAACCTCTTTGGTCACATAAACTTGAGGTTTTCTGATATAGTTATTCGCACATGGCCATATGATTCAGAACGATCGGTACAATTTTCGAATCTTGAACGAAACTGTACTAACTTCGAGTTAAGTGCAGGTACGCGAGCTATAGTGTATTATGCTGGCATGTCCAGTTGTGGTAAGTGAAGGATTCTGCGTAAGAAAGGCATGCATACGTAGTTCATTTTATTATTGTTAAAAATATTACCTTTTATATTGGTTAATAAATTCCATTTTCACATATATTCTTGTTTTCACATCTTGTTACTTGTTTCACAATTTCGTTTCTTGTTTTTATCTTGTCCTTCACATCTTGTTTCTTGTTTTCACTTATTCTTTGGATAAGAATGCTTTAAAAATTTCCTGTTATTTGTTATTAATTATAGTTGTTATTCAGGAGAATTAAATAATATGTGTTAATTGTAGTGCATTTAAATTTCTTCAATATTTGGATTGACAAAATTGCTTATAAATGTAAGTACACTCTTGTCATTTAGTACTAGACTTTAATATATGTATATATAGCAAATGCAACGTTACCTAATGTCACCTAGTTACCTAATGTACCTAGTGTGCTTCACAGCTTCTGACTCAATATTGAACAATCAATTCTAGAGATGTCTTATGGAGGTTCAAACACTCATTCGCAAGCCTAAGAAAGCCTGCTACCCAAAGACAGCCTAACGGTCAATCGGCTAGCGCTCTGGCCTTTGGTATCACAGGCTTCAGGTCGAATCCTGGCGGTGGCATAGATGTTTGTGAGTGGTTTGGAATCACAATATGATCGTAGAACGACAAACTAAACTAAACTAAGCTATCCATAGAGCAAATATATTCCCTAGGATTTCGATTCACTTTGCTTACCAAATTTCAAAACCTAGCTCTCTTAGCTTAGAAACCCAAAGCTCTACTTACCAAGCCACTTTACGCCAGTATATTTCAGAAAACTAAATTAAATTTGCGATGTTTTTAAATTCATAAATAATGAATGACATTACGTGTTATGCTTGCTTCGTTAAAAAAAAATTAATAATTAAGCCATAAAAAATGCCAAATTGTTAAAACAACAATTTTTTTTTTTTTTTTTTTCTTTAAATTTCATTTGCACAGAGTAAAAAATATATTTTTCTCAAAACTGTTAAAAATATGTATATATACCTTTTATTGTGCCATAATTTAATGCTATACAAATATACAATTATTTTTTTAAAAAAATGAGCGAAATTATTTTTTTATAATAAGTTTGAAAAAGTTCTTCAACAGTACTGTTTTGAACTATTTTATGGATACGGGGAAAAAGTAACAAGGAAAAGAAAAAAAAAATTCACGGCCGAATTCCTTTTTTAGTTTTATTTTTAGAACATAAACTGTTACCTGTTTTTTCCATTAAAAAAAAAAAAGTTGAACAAGGAGAAAAACATTTGATATATTTTCACGTGTATTTTTCTATTTCAACGCCTTTTTTCACGGATGGTTATGCTCCTTTATTATTTTTTTCATGGAAAATTTTATCAAGGTGTGAAAGTTGTATTTTTTAATAAAATATCTACATTACTAAAACGCATTCTTCAATTATTATAATGAAATTAAATGGTTAAACATTCAATCTGCCCTACATAAAAACGAAAATATTAAATTATTTCTTGCGTGATGTATCATCTAACAAAATCATAAAAAAAAAAAAATGTAAAATATGATTATGGTAGACCATATATTGGTGCATATATATAGTATAGAAACACATTTTTTTAAAAAAAGATTAAAGTACAATCCGTTACTTCAAAATATGATAAAAGAGTTTACATTTAAAAAAAGCGAGGTTATTTATTTATTGATGTATGTACATTTTAATTTTTGATTAATGTTTTAAAAAATTTTTAATGCGTTTTCTTAAAATTAGATTAAGCTTTCAAGTAAAATGTAGCGAATTCAAAAAATATTTTTTTTTCTTTAAATTAAAGAGTTAATTAAGGATAAAAATTAAAAGTAATTAAATTCTAGCTACGTAATTAAAAATGAATAAAAATCTTGCTGTTAATTTATTTACCACAAAATATTTTTATTTTTCAGTCATTAGTTCTTGAATGTTCATTAACTTATAAGTCCTTTATATGAAAACTAGCCTTCTTTAAAATAGAAAGTTTATTTATGCAAGGTTTGTTGCTTAATTATTTCATCGAAATAAACTACAGGAATTTTAAAAAAATTAAGATTCATTATTTTTAATATTTATTAAGAATTAATATTGTATAAAATTAAAAAATTTTCATAGAAATAATATTAAAAGCTTTTAGCTACGTTATTTCATATAAATCATTGGTTGTATTATATAATATAAATTAACGAGTTTTTATATTAAAAAAATAATATCAAAATTTAAAAGAAATCTATTATTCTATTAACATTTTGTGACATTTAAAATAATAATAAAGTGAATTTAGTGAATGTTTCATGCTTGATTATTTCGTATAAGTCATTGGTTAGATTACATATATAAATTAACGAATTTTCATAGTAAAAAATTAATATCAAAAAATTTAATTATTATGGTTTCTGACTGAACTACTTTAGAAAATGTACTGCATAATTAATTGCATTGAAGCAATTTTCTGCTTTTTTAAATATTTAAAAATGTTAAATTTAAAAATGGTGATTTTTAAGAAATGTATTAACATTTTGTTTTAGTTTTCTTAATAGCATTTATTAAACTTGTATCAAGCAAGCAACATGAAAAATTATAAAAAACTAATACATAATAGTTCCATTTTAAAATATGACTTGGTCTGTTTAGCACTTGTGTACCCTTGTTATATATTCATCAAAATATGAGTCAAAACATAATAATGAAAACAATTTATTTACTTTTTAGATGACATTTCTATACATAAAATATCAACTGCAAGCAAAGTTCATTTATACAACATGCATAGTTAAAAATAAAATAACATCATTGTTTTCATTTAATATTCATAAAAATAAATGACAAAATTAATAAACATGTGTAGAAAGACTTTAATATAAGTTTTCACGTGGATAAAAAAACTATGTAAATATTTTATTTACTTTGGCATATAATAAATACATCACCATCAAGCAAACTTAGTTATAATAATATAAATCTCTGCAATAATGTAAAGTATATTGTAATGCAATAAATAATTATATTTATTTTCAAAAAAATATCCATTATATATAAAATAAATCAGTTTTTTAGAGTTCTGTCAATTTAGAAATTTCATAAAGTCTAGTTGGAAAATATTTTGGAAATAATCTTCATAATAATAAGCAAAATCACTCACAAAATCAGACAGCGGAGAATACTCAAAACATATCAGGTCCAGGAAAGTCATGGTAAATAGTACGCTGAAGAATTTAGTCAAAGATACCATGATGAAGATGAGGCAGTTTTCAAGAATAAAGGTAGATAAAACTAGAATAGGACAATTAATCTAACACTAAGTGATGGCTTAGTTTCGGCACAAAGCTCTCGAATACTTCAGGAAGTTTCACAGATGTGGAGAACAAAGCAGTAATGAATGGAACGTTTAACTTGATAAATGTTCTTGTCTTGCAGACCTTGCAGCCAATGAGAACATGCATACATTTCCTGTTGGGCATTCCATCCTTCCTTCCGCGTGAAGCATGTGTCGACGGCTTAACCAATCCATAATTGCAAAATAACAGCTCTTAGAATCGCCAACTCAATTTGCGCCAGTGACTTCTAAATGCGTCGAGATTTATTGGTACCAGTTGTAATTAAAAACGGTTAAAACAGTGCAGTAAATGGTAATTTGAACAATAATAAATTTCAACTATAATATTATTTTGTAATTGTCATTTCATGTTGATCTTTGAAAAAATTGCTTTAAATAGAAATTTTAAGTTTTTGAAATTTACTACTTTTCGATTTAATCTAAGTAGTATCTATATGTAATAAATAGAATAACATATTAAAAATGAGAAAGTTTAATACAGAGGTAGCTACCTCAAATTACCAACAAATAAATAATATTTAGTTTAAGAAGCATACAAGTAGATGTAAGACTAGTAAAAGTATACTATTCGATCTGTATTATTAACGTGTATCGTTTAATATTTGGCAAAATCAGTTCTAGTTAAACATATTCTTGAAGTAATTTAACAATTAAACCAGCTGCTAAAAGTTCACCTATACCACCTCCACCGCCTTGGTTGCCGTGAAGATGGAATGCTGCCGTTTCTTGTAGAAGGCTCAAACCAAAGATTACCACCAAGCAAACAGCTAAGACAGCTTTCAATTGCAGAGGAAACATGTTTGGAATTGGTAAAAAGTACTGAAATGGAGATCTTTTTCTGAATTAAAAATCGCCGAAGCTTTCCTTTTATACGAATGCCAATAAATTTGAATGTGAACGGTGCAAAGTAACCATACCTCTTTTTATGCCCCAGTCGCAGAATTTACATAAACTTCCGGAAATTCTTCCGGTTTCCTGTACTTCCCACAATCTTCTTCGGAAGTGGGCGGTAAGTAATGACCCGAAATGCCTCGGGCAGGAAAAGAAATGAGCTGTGAAAGTTTTAAAAGGTGTGTAGAAAAGAGTAGCAAAGCAAAAGGAGGAAGAAATATTCTTTCTTTGCTTACTTTAAATCTTTTTGAGTTACGTTGTTTATAATCAGATTTCGTCCGCAGAACAGCATTAATTTGTCATGCGTGACGCTAGTTGTCACAGTGTTTACTCTGTAACCTCTTTGCTCACTTCCTATTGTAAGATTTTTTTTGTTAAATTTTGTTTCCGTTGATCAATAGTTCATCTTTGTTTCCGCTACTTAAATGATAAATAATAAATAAATGCTGTTTATCTCCTTAGATGTTTATTGACATGGATTTCCTAGCAGTTAGTGAAATTTGATACGAAGATTGCTTATAGAATTTTTCTAATTACCATTTTAAAACATTAGATTTATATATATTATTACCGTCTTTTAAGAGTAAAATTTTATCATTAGCTTATTTGCTTTAAAAAGTGTTTACTTGATTAATATCTTTAATTTTATTGTTACATTCATCATTAATTAAAACATTTCGGCGAAATTTGTTGTGATTAAATTCATTAAATCAAATATGTCCATTTTTTTAAAAGTAAGAATCAAATACAAATTCGGCAGTTTGAAAATTAAAGATAAACACATCATCATAATTATGTTTTGATTAAATTTCATTGAAAACATATCCATGAATTTAAATTTACAAGGGATTGATTTAACTTGAGTGTTTATGCTTTAAATTAAATTGAAATAATTTAATTTTGTTTGATTATATTTAATTTAAGAGTTAGTTGAGTACATTTAGACTTGATTTTAATTAAAAAGACAAACGAAAACAATTATTGATATTTTCTAAGATATATTCATGCTTTAAATTAAATTGAAACAATTTAATTCTGTATGATTATATTTCATTTAAGAGTTAGTTGAGTAAATAACTTGATTTTAATTTAAATTACAAATGAAAACAATTACTGATTTTTTTTTCTAAGCTATATTTAGCATTTTAATTTAGATTTTTCAATATGTTTTGATTTAAAAGGCCTAATGGCGGAATGACTAGCGTTCTAGTGCTTGGTTTCACAGGCTTCGAGTACCGTATGTGCCATGGATGTTGGTGAGGGTTTCGGATCCACTTAACACCGTAAGTCCAGTTCTATATGACTGTTAGCCGTAGGGCTGAAACCCTACTCCGTAAAAAGTGAACATTTGACCGTGACAATGACTAGTTCGTTTTTTCCAAAAAAAAAAAAAAAAAAAAAGCTTCTATTTTATAAAATAGAATTCCTTACATTTTATATTCTTCTTCTTTTTAAATGCGTAACAACCCCATGGTGTGCCAAAGCCATCTACCTACTGCTAGTTTTTGAAGCATGAGGTGTTTTCTTTTACGGGGTAGAATTGTCAGCACTACGCCTAATAGTCATATTGAACGGGACATATGATTTAAAGTGTATTCCAAACCTCTACAAACATCCATGACGTCACAGGGAATCGAAACTTGTGGCACCAAGAGCCAGAGAGCCCGTCAATCGCCGATCAGCCCCCTTTATGCTATCATTAACAAATATATATTACGAACTTCGATAATAAACACACATAAAAATTTGAATTTAAAGCGATAATAAGCAATTTTTAATATCTAAAAAAAAGCTTTAAATAAATTTCATTAAAATATTTTTTTCAAGTTTAAACAGAAAATCCATCACTGGAACTTGAATATAAATTTAAATATCATTTACAGCTTTTAAAACTTTCAAAAAAGTTATGCAAAACCTTGACAATCTATATAATCTGAGATATATCATACAAGGCTAACCCATAATAGATTTGTTACTATAGCATTCGAGCAGAGAATGGAGCATGGATATAGATCAGTTATGGTTTGAGGAACAACCGATTACGGTACTATTATCTATATGTTCTTGAGGATCATATGATATCTAAGGGCTACCAAACGATTACAGTGGAAACAGATGTATTTAATGGCCCTCATATCGAACTCGAATTCAGTGCCCTGTATCAAGATGATAATGTAACAATGCATATGAGTGACTGCATGGTTTGGTTAACAGGAAATTGAGGTTGCCTATCTGTTATAATTGGAACACTCATCTTACTTCACTAATATTAAATTATTTTCAGAGCTTTTCAAGGATTTTAAACAACAGTGATTATACAAGTTATTGAATATAGTAAAAAATACAGATTAATTTACGTTATATGAATCCCTATATTATTTTTTATGATGTTTTGGCGGCTTGAATGTCATTGAAAAGTAACAGTTAGCAATATTTTTTATATACATAATAGACAGCTCAAATAACTTTGTGGAAAAATTTTGTCACTTTCTAATGATGTTGGATATGTTATTAGAAATCGATTTTATTGTGCAGGTTACTTTTTTAAGGAAATTAATTTAAAGCAATTCAATCCTTTGCTTTGCATACTACTACTGTGTCTAAAAAGGAAGACCAATTTTCAATTTAAAATCCCCGGGGCTTATGGAATTTCAAGTTTTTCTTTTTCAGGTTGCTGGCACTGTCTTTGACATCTGTGTGAAATTTGACGATAAAATATTCATTAGTGTTTGAGTTACTCTTGACTTTGTGAGACGCTAAAACAGATTCCGGCGAGTTTTGAGATGTCTGAATTAATTGAGCAAATAATTTGCATTAAATGTTGTTTGCAGAAACGTATAGAATGTTGCAGAAGGCATTCGGTGGACATTCCTATATAGGAAAGAAATGTTTAGAAGCAAACCGTCGATTTACAATTATAGACCTTGATGATGATCTTGGAATTTCAAAACGATGACTTTTTAGCATGCATTGAAGACTGGAAAAAAAGTTGGCATAAGTGCATTGTGTCCGGCGGGGATTACTATGAAGGCGATGAAATAAATTTGGAAGAATAAATAAAAAGATTTTGAAAAAACATAATTGGTCTTATTTTTCGGGCACAGTAGTATAAAATATTAGGTTCACCAAAACCAAAATACACTAAAAGCCCAGTGGACTGAAAAAATACAACTCTTTATTTGAAAAGCAAAAACACACCCGATTCTTTTTGCATTTCTTATTGAAACAAACTCATGCCCACGCATACGAGGAAGTCATGATTCCTCTGGCGCCAGCTACATTTCCATCTTTTTTGTTAATCACCATTTATATTCATGCGGAAACGCATACCATTCTCATTATCCTGAAAATTCATGTAAAATATAAAGGACTTAACCATTTGTGGTTTTATATTTCACATTCAATCTATTTTCAATATAGATACTTTATACTTCATGAATAATAAAAATATATTCGCTATTTTAGTAATGGAATGCATCACTAGGACCATGGCACAATAAAAGGAAGGATAAGGGTGGATTACATAAAAAAAAAAATACGTTTATGTGACGTTGATACAATTTCGAACATTGATAAATAAAAAAAGGATTCAATCATCAATAAACTTTGTTCGTTTAATGATTTCATCATTAAAATAATAGTCATTTCTGGCCTATAAACCACAGTGCCACTAATGCATAGGCATAATTTTCCGCCTAAAAAATTGGCATGTTCTTTAACATATATGTATATATATATATATATATATACACCAATCAAGTTCTATTGTTATATCCATGGTATAAAATAAGTAAAACCTTTTTTAAGTTTCAAAGAGCATTGTTGTGAACACAACTATATAAAAAATAATATTGAGATTTGAAAATGAAAACTGGAAATATAATGAAAATTGGAAAGAAGATATGCATTTAAGAGTTATGATTAAAATGCAAAGGACAACGATATTATTCTGACGATATTTAATCTTCATATAAGATAGAAAAATGGAAGTCTTTGTAAAACATTTTTTATATGATGCGTATTGCATTTCGTTTACTTTAGTAAAAATCGAGCTATTATCAGTCGACCACAGACTTTTATATTTCTTTGTTAATGTTTAAAAGATTATTTATTTTTAACAAAATCTGTCGATATTTTGATTTCAGAAAGTATTTAAGGTAGTAGTATTGTAGAATTGATTTATGTGAAACTTATAAAAAATATACCATAATTTTTATGTAATGGCCTAAAATTTGTACAACAAAATTTTAACGAATAATCCGTTTATAATACGTAATAAATTACGGTAATGTACGTGTCTTTTAAAAATAGGTATATGCCAAAATGTTGTTAAACTGAAGAAATAAACAAATTCAATTCTTTTATTTAGATCCATTTAAAATTTAATAATGTATATCTTCCCTTGTGTTCTTCAATGCAAGGAAATAATTCTATATGTTATAATAACATTAATAATTATTCTTAAAAATGATTCAGATACATGAAAGTTCATATTCTCATTAAAAATATAATATTTGTTAAAAAATATAAATGGAGCTATTTTTTATTTAATTTGCTTTAATTTATTTGTTCTTTAAAAATTAATAATTAGGAACATTAATTATTTTTTTTACATGAAGATTTAGGAAATTATTAAAAATTTGGTTATATTTTTATTGATGAAAGGGATTTAAACCAATAATAAAAAAAAAAATCAGAAATATTCCATATTTTTAGTCTATAATGCTCCATACTACTTACAATACTCCCAAAATTCCCAAATACTCCATTAATGATTCATTTTAGCATCCAGATTCACAGTAAAATTTGATCGGATTTTGAAAATCGAAACAAGTATCGCAGTATTTATCTTGCAGATTATGTAAACATGATTTCAGCAAAAACAGGGAAAAAAATTTCAACTCTATTCCAGTTTGGAAAGGATTACACGTAGTTCTCAAATAAATATTATGAATCTGAAATCCCATACAAACAAATAAGGAAAAAAAAAACAATTTCTTTTATTTTTCGCCTAAAATAAAAATTGAAAAATTCGTACTCAGGGAATCAGTTCAACAAAAGAAAGGTTGATGTCGTGTCAGATATAGTTTGGTTTCTTCATTGTACTACATCGAGTAAAATAGATCAGTAAGAGCGAAAGCATAGAATGAAGAAAATAAGCTCGAAAAGGAAACACAAAATAAAAATAAAAAATCTTCCAATGTTAAAAAATAGAATTCAAAGAACATCCGAAATAGCATAAGGACAACTATAAAATATTTTCTAAATTTCCAAAAATATTACTTGTTTAGCTTGCTGGCAGGGACATCTGTGTGAAATTTGACGTCAAAATATTCATTAGTGTTTGAGATACGCTTGGCTTTGTGAGACGCTAAAACTATTTTCGGTGATTTTTGAAATGTCGAATTAATTCAGTAATGAACTTGCATTAAATTTTGTTTGCGGAAACGTATAGAATGTTCCAGAAGCCATTCGGTGAGCATTCCTATATCGAAAAGAAATATTTAGAAGTGGCATAAACAGTCCAAAGAAGGCAGAGAACGCGTTGAAGAACGAAGAGCCCTCTGGTCGACCATCAACCGCAACCGATGAAGCTCACGTCCAAAAAATTAAAGATTTGGTGCTTACAAACCGGCGATTTACAATTAGAAACCTTGCTGATGATGTTGGAATTTCAAGAGGACCGGTCAATTCCATTTTGGGCCTCAAACGCTCAAATCTCGAATGGTATCGAACACACTGAATGCGCCTGCTCACACTGCATTGATTCTTCGTGACTTTTTCGCCAAAAATGAAACCTATATCGTTCCACAACCATCGTATTCACACCGTGCGACTTCTGGCTATTCCTTAAATTCAAAAGACCACACCGGGGTCACTATTTTGAGTCGATTGAAGAGATTCAACGTGAATAGCCGCGCGCTTTGAAGGCCATCCCTGCCAATTTCTTTTTAGCATGCATTGAGGATTTAAAAAAAGTTGGCATAAGTGCATTGTGTTCGGAGGGGATTACTTTGAAGGCGTTGAAATAATTTTGGAAGAATAAATAAAGAGTTTTTGAAAAAAGAAATTAGTCTTACATTTTGGACCCAGTAGTATAAAATATTTTCTAAAATTCCAAATATATCAGAGAATGTTAGCTCAGCATAGTTTATCCTGCTATTATGTACAAAAGTATTACATGAAATATGTACGTATATAAAATACTCCAAAAGATTTTCTTTATTGTTTTTAAAAAGAGAAATAAATTGAGTAAATTTGAACTAAAATGAAATCCAAACAACTTCAATAGCACCAATCATGGACTTGGTTTTTTAAATTATAAAGAATGTTTACTTTACATCACATCTATTATTTGAAATATTTATTTCAACAAATATTTTAGATTTTTTTATTTAGTGAATAGTAATATTTTTTTACCATACCTACTAAAAATAGCTTTTTTTCATAAGCACTCAAACTGTGTTTGATTTTAATACCTATGTAAAAAATTATATATTTATTTTTATATGTTTTTTAAATGTTTTTTGGTTTTCATTGAAGAGTTTCTAATGGAAATTTTTATTTGAAAATAATTTTAATATAAGTGAGATATAGTAGGTAAAGACATTCATTTAATGGCAATATAAGCTATGTATTCTGCAGGTAATTTTTGAAAAACCGCACATGCATTAGCAAATATAAATGAATTAAAAAAAGACAAAAATATTATATATGAATCAATGCATGTTTTAGTAAACATATTTTCATTTTTTGTAAGATTTTAACATACCAACAATTAAAGACTTCTTTGCAACCATTCATATAAAAATTCTGTATATTTTAATTTTCGATAAACGACATATTTCTACTTTTTTGCATAAATAATTTAATGATACATAAGTACCTCCGGATTACGTTTGAAAATAATTATTTCGAGACAGCGATAATAAGAAAACGCTTAGGCCCAATATAGAATAAGGTTAAAAATTGTGTTTGCTCAATTTATAACTGTTCTATGGATTTCCCTTTGTCACATAGACTACATCAAATTGATAGTCCATATGAAGCTAAACATTGTTAAACATAATTGGGGTCATAGATGATATTTATATACTTTAGCAGTGGTTGCTTTTCATTATCATAATCATTTTATAATTACTGTAGATCATTTTCATCTACAGTAATTCCTAAATAATAATTGCGTGTCACGAGTCGGGCTCATTGGAGGCTGATTTGTTATATATACTGGATTATAACATCAGTAAATTAAGTGTCATTTTACGCGTTGAGGCTGAGCCACGAGTCAGGCTCATTGGAAACTAAACATAATTAACCATACAGAGATTAGTAATTAAATGTAAATCCGAATTACTTCTAAGCAAGAAACTTAAAATTAATTAGTGATTTCATACGTTATAAAAACGAAAGACATTTATAAAAGGGAGAAAAAGTTATTTATTTTGTAAAATCTTTTATTATTAAGAATTTTTTTTTTATCTATTCTAATATTTCAGTACTCTAAAGAAATTTGTTCTTTCAAGCGAGAGAAAAAAAAACTGCAATCAAACACATCTCAGTTTTTACCCACCTAATCATTAAAGATATTATTTTAGCCAGTTAATTTCCATCTGCAGCTTTATTTTCAGTGGCAACCTACGTTACGAGCAAAAATGCAAATAACGAGTTGGAGGAAAACAACTCTGCTATGACCTAAAATATTTTAATCTTTTAATGCCTATGCCTACTTGTCCTCATACAGATATTACTAATTAAATTATTGTTACTTCTAAGCAAGAAATTTAAAACTAATAAGTGCTTTCACATGTTATAAAAATGAAAGACATTTATAATTTTAATCTTTTCATGTCTTTGCCGACTTGCCTTCATACAGAGATTACTAATTAAATTATTGTTACTTCTAAGCAAGACATTTAAAACTAATAAGGGCTTTCATATGTTATAAAAATGAAAGACGTTTATATTTTAATCTTTTAATGCCTTTGTCTTCATACAGAGATTACTAATTAAATTATTGTTACTTCTAAGTAAGAAATTTAAAAGTAATAAATGCTTTCATATGTTATAAAAATGAAAGACATTTATATTTTAATCTTTTAATGCTTTGCCGGCTTATTTTCAAAAATCTTTTATTATTAAGAATTTGCTTAGTACGCTGAAGAAATTTGTCCTTTCAAGCATAAAAAACTGCAATCAAACACTGCTCAGTTTTTACCCCCCAAATCATTACAGATATTATTTTAATATCTTAATGCCTTTGCTGAATTGCCTTCATACAGAGATTACTAATTAAATTATTGTTACTTCTAAGCAAGAAATTTAAAACTAACAAATGCTTTCATATGTTATAAAAATTAAAGCCATTTTTATAAAAGGAAGAAAAAGTGATTTATTTTATAAAATCTTTTATAATTAAGATTTTTTTTTCTATTGTAATATTGCAGTACTATGAAGAAATTTGTCTTTTCAACCCCCCGAAAAAAAACCTCTGCAATCAAACACAGCTCAGTTTTCACCCACCTGACCATTACATATATTATTTTAGCTGGTTAATTTCCATCTGCAGCTTTACTTTCACTGATATGCTACGTTACGAGCAAGAATGCAAATAACAACGCTACTATGACCTAATTAAATTATTGTTACTTCTAAGCAAGAAATTCAAAACTAATAAGTGCTTTCATATGTTATAAAAACGAAAGACATTTATAATTTTAATCTGTTAATGCCTTTGCCGATTTGCCTTCATACAGAGATTACTAATTAAATTATTGTTACTTCTAAGCACTTACTTTAAGCTTCTTGTTACTTACTATAAAAATGAAAGACCTTTATTTATAAAAGAAAGAAAAAGTGATATATTTTATAAAATCTTTTATTATTAAGAATTTTTTTAGTAAGCTGAAGAAATTTGTTCTTCAAGCATAAAAAAAACTGCAATCAAACACAGCTCAGTTTTTATCTACCTAATCATTACAGACATTATTTTAGCTAGTTAATTTCCATCTGCGGCATTACTTTCACTGGCAAGAATACAAATAACAACGCAACTGTGATCTAATGAAATTATTGTTACTTCTAAGCAAGAAATTTAAACTTAATAGTGCTTCCATATGCAATAAAAATGAAAGACATTTTAATTTTAATCTTTTAATGCCTTTGCCGACTTGCCTTCATACAGAGATTACCAATTAAATTTTTGTTACTTCTAAGCAAGAAATTTAAAATTAATAAGTGCTTTCATATGTTATAAAATTGAAAGACATTTATATTTTAATCTTTTAGTGCCTTTGCCTTCATACAGATATTACTAATTAAATTTTTGTTACTTCTAAGCAAGAAATTAGAACTAATAAATGCTTTTATACGTTATAAAAATGAAAGACATTTATAAAAGGAAGAAAAAGTGATATATTTTATAAAATATTTTATTATTAAGAATTTTTTTAATGCGCTGAAGAAATTTGTCCTTTCAAGCATAAAAAAACTGCAATCAAACACAGCTCAGTTTTTATCCACCTAATCATTACAGATATTATTTTAGCTAGTTAATTTCCATCTGCGGCATTACTTTCACTGGCAACCTACGTTACGAGCAAGAATGCAAATAACGAGCTAGAGGAAAACAACGCTACTATGACCTAAAATATTTTAATCTTTTAATGCCTTTGCCTACTTGCCTGCCACGTCGTTTAATGATGCAAAAGAAAATGTTTAATGCAGTTCTGCATACCTCGGGCCCATTTTAGTTCAAGTTAATTAATTCTGTTTACTACACAATTCTGCCTTTCCTTTTTTTTAGACTACTATCTGCTCTTTTGTTTTTGGAATGATTTTTTTTCCTCTTTATGTTGTACGCATATGTTTTTGACGCTAAAAGTAACAGAGCATTGTTTTGAAAGGTTTAGTATGTAAAAATATGTCTAAAGGCTCATTTTTTTTTAAAGCAGAGTATAACATGATATTTTTTCAAAAGCTTAATTTAACGTGCTGTATTTAATTGAAGATTAAACGAGCCCTTTGCTCTTGGAATGAAAGGATCACAGAGAAAAACTTAAGCATTAAAAAAGGAAAAAAAAAAAGACTTAATTTCATCAAACCCACACGAATGTTAATGTTAAATAAAAAGGAACACGTGCATCTTTATAAAAAAATCTAGGTATTAAAAAAATGAACTGAATAATTCTGTTAGTAAATTAAATACCTTACGTTTTATGCAAAATTATATTTATAAAATTTCATAATATAAACAGTAAAACTTCCCTTTATTAAATCACATAAAATTAAAAACAAAGTTACAAAGTAAAAAAAGGAGCAAGCAATAATTTTAAATCTTGATTGTTATAACAATAAGTAAATGTCGCAATAATATGAATTCCCAATTTTTTTTAGGTTTTTTTAAAAGTTATTACTAATAATTACAGAACTATATTTACAATATAGTATCAGTTTAATTATCTCTGAATATCGTAATAAATCGACAACGAAGACAATATTTCTATCATATTTGTTGATTTCGTTTATTTGCCTTTTATTAAACTAAAACCTGAAATTATGTGCTTGATTAAATTTAGTAAAAACTTTGTATTTTGCAAATTTAATATTTTCATATCATTGTAGGATTTACATCATTGCAAGTTCCTGCATATCATCCGTTTATTCATTAAGGTTCATTCACATCATTACAGTTTACGTAACCTTTACTTTATAACTTACTACAATAATATACACTGAAGTGACAAAAGTCATGGGATACCTCTTAATATCGTGTCGGCCCTCCTTTCGCCCGGCGAAGTGCAGCAACTCGACGTGGCATGGACTCAACAAGTCGTTGGAAGTCTTCTGCAGGAATATTGAGCCATGCTGTCTCGATAGACGTCCATAATTGTGAAAGCGTTGATGGTGCAGGATTTTGGGCACGAGCAGACCTCTCGATGATGTCCCATAAATGCTCGATGGGATTCATGTCGGGCGATCTAGGTGGCCAGATCATTCGTTGGAATTATCCAGAATGTTCTTCAAACCAATCGCGAACAGTTGTGGCCTGGTGACATGGCGTATTGTCATCCATAAAAATCCCATCGTTGTTTGGGTACATGAAGTCCATGAATGGCTGCAAGTGATCTCCAAGTAGCTGAACATAAGCATTTCCAGTCAATGTTCGGTCCAGTCGCACCAGAGGACCAAGTCCATGCCATGAAAAAACAGCTCACACCATTACGGAGCCACCACCAGCTTGAACAGTGCCTTGCTGACAGTTTGGGTCCATGGCTTCGTGGGGTCTGCGCCACACTCGAACCCTACCATCAGCTCTTACCAACTGAAATCGTGACTCATCGGACCAGGCCACGGTTTTCCATTCATCTAGGGACCAACCGATATGCTCACGTGCCCACGAGAGTCGCTGCAAGCGATGTCGCTCTGTCAGTAAACGTACTCGAGTCGGTCTTCTGCTGGAATATCCCAAGAAAGCCAAATTTCTCCGCACAGTTCTAACAGACAAGCCCCTTGTACGTCCCACATTGATTTCTGCGGTTATTTGACGCAGTGTTGCTTGTGTGTTAGAATTTACGACTCTTTGCAGACGTCGCCGGTCTCGGTCGTTAAGTGGAGGCGGTCGACCACTGCGCTGTCCATGGTGGGATGTTATGCCTGAAATTTCATTCTCTCGGCACACTCTTGACACAGTGGATCTGGGAATGTTGAATTCCCTAACGATTTCCGAGATGGCATGACCCATGCGTCTAGTTCCAACTAACATTCCGCGTTCAAAGTCTGTTAATTCCCGTCGTGCGGTCATCATCACGTCAAAACCTCTTCACATGAATAACTTGAACAGAAATGAAAGCTCTGCGAAAGCACTGCGCATTTATACCTGTTCTACGCGATGCTACTGCCATCTGAAAATTTGCATATTGCTATCCCATGACTTTTGTCACTTCAGTGTATTATTCTAAATGAAAGAATTTATATTTGTAATATGAATTTAAAAATAAAAAAATTTACTTGAGAAAAAATGAACAAATAACTAAATGCTGTATTTTGGTTTGTGCTTTATAACGTTTTTGATTCTTTTGTGGCTATTATTAGCTTTGAATATTTTAAATGTGACTGTCATAATGAATGACTCTGTATGAAAAATCTATGTCATAAACATGTTTAAAAAAAATCTTAAAAACGTTTGAAAGATTAAATTTATAATTATTTTTTAATATTTTTTTTAAATTATAGAAACGAAATAATTTAAGTCAATATTATTTTTCATTTTTTCCATATTATAAATGTATATGGAACATATATTTTGCTAATATTTTAAATTATTGATATGCATTTTGTAACTTAATTTGAACGAATTATGTTTTAAATACCAAGTTAACCAAGTGTAAGTAAAAATAAACTGCCAGTTCTGATCTGATCTGGTTTTGAAAGCTGTTAAAATGTAAAAAGTTTATACTTCTATCTGTAAATATGCAACATGAATTAGATGATACTTAATTTTTTTAATTTGTTTTTGTGTTCTATGGTATGTGCGACCTGATGGCCAATTAATTGGCTAGCGCTCTGGCCTGTGGTATCACAGGCTGTAGGTCCAAATCCTGGCACGTGGCATGGATGTTTGTTAGTGGTTGAAAATCCACGTTAAACTGTAGGTCCCGATCTAATTAGTCCAACGTGTGCATAAAATGGTCATATAGCGACAAACTAAATCAAATCTGTGCTATAGATGGTCATAAAATCTGAATGTTGCTTAAGAAGATAATAATAAGAAAACCCAATGTTTAAATTCTAAAATGGAATGTTGTTTTCAAGTTTTACTATTAATAAAAGTAGATCCCATTTATTTGCATTTAATGCCGGATAATTTCAAAAAAAATTCTAGCTTTTTATGAAAATGCATTAATTATAAAAATACAACCACAAAAAGACCAACACAATGAATTAATACGGTGAATTCTAAAATAATTACAGTAAAAGAATTCATTGAAGACAAAAATCATTAAAACATGACTTTCACTCCCATTTAAAAAAACACCATTTAAAGTTAAGTCACCATTTCAAGCCACAGTCATTAACAAAATGAATTAGTACAGTACCAAACCGAAAAACACTTTTTAAAACATATTTCGAATTCCGGGCGTCATCAATCACTCTTTATTAGGGGGCAATAAATAATATTTCATAAGAAGACTTCCCGCCCAAATAATACCGCTGCAGTCCCAGCAAAGCTACTAACAAGGGAAATGTTTTAAAACTACCTTTTCCCTCTTTTCTATTGCTTTTCCAGCTAATTAACAGACAGTTGTTATCGAGCTAAATTTCCCAGTGCCCATCTTCGTATTCAAATTACTCTAGTACAGCTTCCTGTCCACTCTAGCTATATGGAATATTAAAAATATTTTGCTAATATTTTAAATTACTGATATACATTTTGTAACGTAATTTGAACGTATTACTTTTTCAATATCAAGTTAATGTTATGTTTTCAATATCAAGCTGATCTGATCTAATTTTGAAAGCTGTTAAAATGTAAACAGTTTATACTTCTATCTGTAAATATGCAACATGAATTAGACAAAGACAACAATTTAATAATTTAATTTTTTATTAGTTTTTGTGCTCTATGGTATATGCGACCTGATGGCTAATTGGCTAGAACTCTGGCCTTCGGTACCGCAGGCTTCAGGTCCAAATCATGGCAGGTGGATGTTTGTTAGTGGTTGGAAATCCACATTAAACTGTAGGTCCCGGTAAATTGACATAAAATGTATATAAAATGACATAAAATGACAGAGCGACAAAACAAACTAAATCTATGGTTAAAATGGTCATAAACTCTGTATATTGCTTAATTGACAATAAAAGAAAAACCCAGTATTAAAATTCTAAAATTGAATATTATCATCACTTCTATTAGTAAAAGTAGGATTTGTTTATTTCCAATTAACACAGGATATTTTCAAAAACAATTCCTTTTTTATGAAAATGCATTAATTATTAGCATTTAAATAAAAAAATATAAACACAAAAAGACTAATAACAATGAATTAATCCTTGTGAACTCTAAAATAATTACACTAAAAGAATTCATTGAAGACAAAAATCATTAGAACATGACTTTCACTCCCTTTTAAAAAAACCAATTAAAGTTAAGTCAGCATTTTAAGCCACAGTCATTAACAAAATGAATTAGTACAGTACTAGACCGAAAAACAGTTTTTAAAAGATATTTCGAATTCCGGGTGTCATCAATCACTCTTTATTAGGGGGCAATAAATAATATTTCATAAGAAGACTTCCCGCCCAAATAATACCGCTGCAGTCCCAGCGGAGTTACTAACAAGGGAAATGTTTTAAAACTACCTTTTCCCTCTTTTCTATTGCTTTTCCAGCTAATTAACAGACAGTTGTTATCGAGCTAAATTTCCCAGTGCCCATCCTTCGTATTCAAATTACTCTAGTGCAGCTTCCTTTCCACTCTAGTTTATCGAAAAAGAACAGTTCCAATAATAAAAGCAAAAATATCTGGGAAATCTCTCCTCTTTTAAGTAAAGATAATCAATAAAACAGCTGCAGCAAAGTTAACAGAACTACAATCGGTATGTCAGAAAAAATTAGAGAAAGTAACGTCCTTTTACTGTTTTTAATCCAAATGATGGCTTTACAAGCCACGCTGATTAACCTGATTCACTAAGGAAGGAGCTTTCAATCAATAATCGGGCTTACATTTTTTTTATTGGAATTTTTACGACGCTTTAAACATAGTCATTTAGTTTTAGAGTGAAAAATATTACTCTTCTGGTAAATCCGGGATTATTTTTCGTGCCTGTAGCGAAATTCGCTGGCTAATTTGCATTTGTATAATTACACATCTGGATGATAACGATGTAAAATGTTTGCATTTGGGTTAGGATGGGAATTTTAATTTAATTTTGAAGTTATTGCATTTGACGAGGTTTCCGAGTTAAAATTTTGTAGCGTTATTTTGTGGTTTTTAAAAGAAATATGCATTAGTTAGATAATTACTAAATTTATTAGAGGAATAAAAATTTCAACAATAATGGTTTTAAGAAATAAACAGAATGTTGCATTTCATTTAATAATGAATGATTTATTGTTGTATTTTGTTAAATCTTTCTCTGAATAAATAAAAAAAATTTTCGGGGATTTAAATATGTTTTTAAAATGTTTAATGTTAATTTAAATATGTTTTTTCGGTAATTACTAAACAGGATGGACTACTGTAACGTATTAAAAACATATGAAGCACTAGAAGGTTACTGTTGCCTATATTAAAATTTAATGCATTGCTCGTATAGCTCAATAATGGTTTTAGGAAATAAACAGAATGTTGCATTTAATTTCATAACGAATGATTTATTGCTATATTTTGTTAAGTCTTTCTCTGAATAAATAAAAAATGATTTTCGGTGAATTAAATATGTTTTTTCGATAATTGCTAAGTAGGATACGCTACTGATGACAGTATTTTAATCAAATGAAGTACTAGAAAGATACTGTTTACCTATATTAATATTAAATCATTGCTGGTATAGGTCAATAATGGTTTTATTAAATAAATATAATGTTACATTTAATTTCATAAGGAATGATTTACTATATTGTTATATTTTTTAAATCTTTATCTGCATAAAAAATAATTTTCGGTGATTTAAATAAGCTTTTTCGATAATTTCTAACTAGGATTGGCTACTGCTGTCCGTATTATAAATACATAGATTACTAGAAAGTTACTGTACATATATTGAAAATTAATGCAATTCTGGTATAGATTAATAAGGGTTTACAGAATGCTGAAATGTTTAATTTCATAAGGAATGATTTATTGTTATATTTTATTAAATCTTTCTCTGTATAAATAAAAAAAATTTGTGATTTAAATACGTTTTTTCGATAATTGCTAAGTAGGATGGGTTACTGCTATCCGTATTATAAATATATGAAGCACTAGAATGTTACTGTTGCGTATATTAAAAATTAATGTATTGCTGGTATAGATAAATAAGTTTACAAAATGTTGCATTTAATTTCACAAGGTATGATTTATTATTATATTTTGTTAAATCTTTCTCTGCATCAATAAAAAATAATTTTCGAGAATTAAATATGTTTTTTCAATAATTACTAAACAGCATGGGCTATTGCTGCCCGTAATATAAAAATATGAGGTACTAGAAAGATACTGTTGTCCAGATTAAAAATTAATGCATTGCTGGTATAGGTAAATAATGCTTTTAGGAAATAAACAGAATGTTGCATTTAATTTCATAAGGAATGATTTAGTGTTATATTTTGTTAAATCTTCCTTTTTCATAAATAAAAATAATTTTCGGTGTTTTAAATACGTTTTTTCGATAAATGCTAAGTAGCATGTACTACTGCTGTTCGCGTTTTAAACATATGAATTACTAGACGGTTACTTTGGTCTATATGAAAAATTAAGGCAATGGTAGTAAATGTAAATTTATTTTAAGTTTTCTTAAAATTTTATGTATTAGGTTTATTTTAATTATATGGAATATACTTCGGAAATTTTACATATATTATTTATTAGAATTTATACAATTTGATTAATAAGGACTGTGCAAAGTAAAATGTAAGAGAAACAAAAAGTTTATTATTTAACATTTCAAAAAATATTTATAAAAATCGTGAAGATTCTCATTTAAGCAAGTTAATTAATATCGTACTTCCTGTTATTAGAGAAAAAAATGTTATATTCTTTCATAATACATTTACAGTAGCAGGCCAACAAGGTTTTTTTTATTAATATGATAAAGACAATTTATAAAAGTCATAGTGCCAAGGATCATTTTTCACTTGGAATGGAATATAGTTACAAAAATGTCATTTTTTGGCCATTAAGGGAAGACGTATTATTCTTTGGATCGAAATAGGCATGGAGCTTATGAAGATAATAAAGAAAATAATTGCTTATTTTTTTCCCTTCAATTACTTGGATCGGATAATATGTTTGATATTGATGATAACCATTTTGTGCTCTAATTTATTTATTTTTGTTTTAATGATTAATGTTTATATAAAGTAAAGCGTTACATTAATGGATAAAATATTTAGAAATGTTGTTTACTGTGATTTATTTCTAATTATGATGAAATAATAATAAGATTTTAATAATATTATGTTAGGAAATTTGAATGGAATATTTTTTTTCTCGTTATGCTTCAAAACATAAGGAATAATAAAAGTATTGTGTATTTTGAGAACTTTTATACTTTCTGAAACGTTAAGATAGCGATGTTTTATCATTTTAGATGTAAAAAATCATGTCATTTCTACTAAAAAAACTCCAAAAATAATACAATTTTAGAATTTATTATTTTTTGGAATTAAAATAATTCTTAACTATTTACGAATATTTAAAATAAAAACAAAAACAAAAATTTAAAAATATTCGATACAAAAAATTAGTAGATCATAAGTGAAATAATGAATTATTTATAACATTAGTATTTAAAGAATATACATAGGTATATCACAATTTTAAATATTCTTAAAAATCCGTTATCCATAGAACTAATACATATTGAAACTTTTGTATTGTTTAAAAAAATCCATTTGCTCCCATATGTTTGCATGCACTAATCTCTTAATCTCAAAGCCTATATATATAAAGCCATAAAGATATTTCAATTTATAGAACCAATTTCTGGAAGAACTTTGACATAATCGATTCTATTCGACAATTATAAAAAAGGGATTTTACAAAATTCATTTAATTCCATATGTTTGCATGCGCTAATCTCTCTCTCACAATCTCACTATATATATATACCATAACATATAATACCATAACTTTTTTTTATTCTTAGCATACATATAAATATATAATTTAAGAGATTAGTAAATGCTAACATGATCGCTAATATATGATAAGACCTCAATTATTGGCTTAATCCATAGAGATTATTTCAGAAATAACTTTGAGATAATTGATTCTATTCTATAAATTTAAAATAATGGAGTTGTTGTTTTGATTGTCGTAAGAAGATATCTTCTAACGAGGCCATAACAATAACGTTTTCTTTTATTTTCATCATATAATAACGATTATGTTTGTATGCGCTTAATCTCTTATATATACGTTAGATTATAAAGCCTTAATGACTGATTTAATTCATAGAGCTTATTTCAGAAATAAGATTGAAATAATTGATTGTATATTACAGAAATCGTGTCAACTCTATAAATTAATAGAGTTTCTGTTTCAAATGTCTTAAGAATACATCTTCTATCAATGCCATAATATTTTTTTTCTCATCATTTTAAAAACATCATGTTTGTATGCGCAAATCTCTTAAATTATATGTATGCTAAGTTCTTTAATGATGGGTTTAATCCATAGAGCTTATTTCAGAAAGAACTTTGAGACAATTGATTCTATTTTACAAATTTAAAATAAAGGAGTTATTGTTTCAAATTCTGTAAGAATTTATTTTCTAACAATGCCAAAATGATAATTTTTTTTTATTCTCTTCATATAGTAACGATCATATCCATATGAGCGAATCTCTTAAATTTTATATAAGCTAGACTATAAGGTATTAATGATTGATTTAATCCTTAGAGTTTATTTCAGAAATGGCAATGGGATAATTTATTCAATAATACAGAAATCTAGTCAATTCTATAAATTAATATTGGTGTTTCAAATGTTGTAAGAATAGATCTACTAGTAATACTATAACTTTTTTTATTTATATCATATAACAACGATCATGTTTGCATGCACGAATCACTTTAATTATATGTAAGTTGGACTATAAGGCCTTAATAATTGATTTAATAAAGAAGGAATTTTGAGATAATTGATTATAATCTACAAATTTAAAATAATGCAGTTGTTACATATTCCGTAAGAATTATCTACCAATAATAACATAACATTTTCTTTATTCTCATCATGTAATAAAGATCATGTTGTATACAAAAATCTCTTTAATTATATATACGTTAGACTGTAAGACCTTAAAGATTAATTTAATCCATAAAGCGTATTTCAGAAATAGCTTAGAGATAATTGATTGTATATTACAGAAATCGAGTTAACTCTATAAATTAATACAGTTGTTACTTCAAATGTCGTAAAAATACATCTGCTAATAATACTATAACTTTTTTATTCTAATAGCAATCATGTGCGCATTTACAAATTACCTAAGTTTTATGCATGCTGGTCTATAAGGCTTTAATGATTGATTTAATTCAGAGCGAACTTTGCGATAATTGATTACAGATATAAAATCATGGAGCTGGTATTTAAAAAAACATTAAAGGTAGATCTTCCAATAACACCATAATTATTTTTGGCTTTTAACTTGGAATAACGATCGATACTAAATTACATCAAAAGATGGCACTACCATCTCCTACAAAAATATAATTTTAATTGCTGTTCACAAGAATCGTGCACCGGGTTTGAAAGTTAAGCAAAGAAAACTATCTTTCTGAAACCTATTAAAAACCTTCTGAAGTTATTAAAACCGATATAACTGCAGCGACGTACATATCTTCCCCACCACTACCACCTACCACACTCGCTGTTATCTACGTGCTCACGGCATGGATTCGCTACGTTATCGGATATCCTAAGGCGCCAGCCTTTTCCCGATTATCGTATCCCGAAGAAAAAAACGGGAAAAAATGAAACAGGAAACGAAATCGGATCTTCCTTATCATCAGCCTACTGAAGCCTTCAAGAATCAGACTTGCTATTTCCAGTGTTCCCTCTTTTCGTATTTTCAGCTGCGAGAATCGTCGGATGTGTTGGATTCTAGCTGTCTTTTTTTTCTTTTTTATATATTTTTGTTTATCATCACTGACGATCTAGTTTTTTGGCAATTTTTTTCTTTCTTTTTTTTTCTAATTCTCTTGTGTGGAAAAGCACCGACGCTTCTGAATTCTGTTGCAGTTCTCTCTTTTTCCGAATCCTCTTGAATGGAGACGATAGTTACGGTCGCAGAAAAATTGGTTTCCAGTCATATAAGAAGGAGCCGATTCATGGCGCCAGGAAAGTGGTTTTTGTTGACTAGAGTGTGCTCCAGTTAACGCGTCAGAAGAGGGCTTTTTATCCTTCTCTTTTGTGACACGTCCATTACATGAGTCGGCTCATTTATTACTTTGTAAGGGTCATAATAGAGGATGGCATAATCACGCTTGTACTTTCATTAACTATTATGAATGTATAGCATAAATAGTTGTCTTATATAAAATAAACTAATATAATACATTAATAGTAAAGTTTTATAAATTATATTTATATGAATGTATTGCAAATGACAAGAGGCTCAATGACCGTGTGAGCGCTATGGCTGTCGGTGCCACATGTTTTTGGTTCGAGTCCCGGCGTTGCCATGGATGCTTGTAGTGAATCGGAATTCACTTTAAACCGTTGGTCCCTGTCTAATATGACTGTAGAGTGTTGGACTGACAAACCTATCCCGTAAAAAGAAAAACATCTCCTGTCTCGAAATCTGTCAGTAGGCAGACGGCATTTGCCCACCATGGGGCTGTTGTGCCACTGATGAAGATGATATGAAATAATGACAACGAAGAGAAAAACGGTTTCACACTTTTTTTCCCCCATGGATCTGTTTTGGCAGTTAAATGAATTTTAACTGCGGACCCTGTTTTCAGTACAATATTTTAAATCAGCAAGAGCTCGAGTGGTTACCTAGTGTTTATGTGCTCAGCTAGCGTATAGAAGGACCAGGTTCGAATCTGGATGCCATTGTAGTCATAACTTTCATGAACAAGTAAGCTCGTGACAATGTGTATAAAGAATCTTGCATCTACAGTCAGACCGCTTCGTAGGAGTTTCTGGGTTTTCTAAAGAGGTTTTGCATACAAATACTGGAGTTACCCCTAAAACAATATACTCACCTCATCAACTATTGGCCATCACTTAGTAGCATACATAAGTGGAACACAAAGTTCAGAGATGTTAAAACAATCGCAATATAAACTAAAGACCATTTAACTATCATAATAAAATTAAAAATATGTTGCAGTGACGTACTTTATCTTAAATACAAGATGATTCAAATGCAAATACCAATGTTAGTTATATTGAATAAAACTGTCATGTATTTTCAGCTGCTGGAATCTTCGGATGTGTTGGATTCTAGCTGTCTTTTTTTTTTATATATATATTTTTGTTTATCATCACTGACGATCTAGTTTTTGGCATTTTTTTTTTCTTTTTTCATTAATTCTCTTGTATGGAAAAGCACCGAAGCTTCTTGATTCTATTGCAGTTCTCTCTTTTTCCGAATCCTCTTGAATGGAGACGATAGTTACGGTCGCAGAAAAATTGGTTTTCAGTCATATAAGAGGGAGCCGATTCATGGCGCCAGGAAAGAGGTTTTTGTTGACTCGAGTGTGCTGCAGTTAACGCGTCAGAGAGATGGCTTTTTATCTTTCTCTTTTGTGACACGTCCATTACATGAGTCAGCTCATTTATTACTTTGTAAGGGTCATAATAGACGATGGTATAATCCTGCTTGTACTTTCATTAAACAATATAAATAAATATTGTAAGCATAAAATAACCTAATAGAATACATTAATAGTAATTTTTATAAATTATATTTATATGAATGTATTGCAACTAATGACAAGGGGCCCGATGACCATGTGAAATAGCGATGTGGCGCTCGGTGCCACAGGTTTCGGATTCGAGTCCCGATAGGAAGAGCGTTAGGTGTAGGGTTGACAACCCGACCTCGTAAAAAGAAAAACATCTCCGGTCTCGAAATCTGCCAGTAGGCAGACGGTCTTTGCCTACCATGGAGCTGTTGTGCCACTGATGATGATGATAATGACGACGATGATGAATTAATGAGAAGGAAGAGAAAGAAGGTTTCATTTTTTTGTTCCATTTTGGCGGTTAAATGAGTTATAATTGAGGACCCTCTTTTCAGAGATTCCCCAAATTCGCAAGAGCCCGAGTGGTTAAGTCATTACTTTCATGAAAAAGTAAGCTCATGACAACGTATATAAAGAGTCTAGTACCTGTAGTCAGGCTGGTTGGTAGGAATTTTCCGGGTTTTCTTAAACGCAGTGTACAAATGCGGGACAGTTAACCCTAAGACAATATCTTCTCCTCATCAACTATTGGCGAACTGTTCATAGTATATAAAAGTGAAACATGAAGTTCGACGGTGTTAAAAAAAATTGCTACTTAAGTTATAATAATAAAATTTAAAAATATGCTACAGTGATGTGCTTTATCTTAAATACATTAAATTACAAAATGATTCAAATGCTAATATCAATGTTTTTTATATTGAATGAAACTATCATGTGACAAAAAAAAAAAATACATTCATTTTATTGGTATTTACATATACAGATCATGATACAAACTATAATTTATTGCATTTATTTATATACATTTGATAATATCAGACTTAGTTAGAAGTCAAAGGAAATTTTTGGATTTTATTTTCATTGGCTTCTATTGTCCAAGAAATCCGATGACCACTAGTTAAAATCTGAAGGTATACAGAACCATAAATAGCAGACAAACCAATAGTCAATATACGTGATTTTTAATAGATAACACTAGTTTGTTATTAATTACACTAGTTATTAATTAACTAGTTATAATTAACACTAGTTTTAATAGATAACACTAGTATGTTGATTCTTTATTAATTACCTTATAATTAACTTTACATTATTAAAAAGCTTTAACTTTATTAATTAAAAATATAAAGTTAATAAAGTAATAAAGTAAAAGTTAATAATAAAGTAAAGTAATAAAAAGCAACAAAATTTTTCCTTTTTTGATAATTTATTTGACAATATGGATAAAAAGTCTGTAGCTATTGAATCTACTACTTTTGGAAATCAAAATATTTATCTATAGTAGTATACAATTCATCGTATTAAGAAAAATATTTTGTTGGCTACATTATGTTAATATTAACTTAACAGGTAAGTTTTAATTGCTGTTTCTTTGAGACGTCTATTATAGCGAGTCAATACAGTGGGTAGTATGACCACATTTGAAAATCTTAAACTATATAATTCTAGATGGCTATTTATAAAATTATTTTGTTAAGAATTAAATTTTTATGCATTGCATTAACAATAAAATTATTGTTAAAAATCGTAAATCAATTTAAATTCACAGAAATTAACATTTATTTTAAAGTAGTCAAAAATATTATTAATTTATACTAAATCATATTTGCTGAATATTTTTATAAATGTTACTTTAGCAAAGTTTCTTGATTATTTAAAATATTTTAGATTAATTACTGCATTGTTATTTTTAATGATAATAAATATTTGGTTGATTAATCGATAAAAGACGTATTTTTAATCGTATGCATTCATTACAGATACAGACAATATGTATTTATTTATTTTATTAATATTTGATATTCATTATTATCTAAGATGTTGATGATTTTTTTTGAAGGTAATCCTTGTATCAAAATACAATTAAGTGGTTTAATTGAGTTAGATAGAAAAATATTAGTTTAGGTTAAGATATTTAATTTCCACCTGAAGTTAATTGAATTACGTCTTTGAAAAGATGTAATTTAATACATATTGTTTCTTTTGAAAGATCTATTCTTGAGAATAGGTAATTCATTAGAATGCGCTACATTAAATGCATCAGAGAAGTTTTTTCTTATTACAAATGAGCATAACTCGTAATAGAGGATGGTATACTCAGAACCTTGATTAAACAGGGTAATTTCATGAAACCCATAAAATATTTCTTTTTAAATATCATGTTTATCAGGGAATAATCCGTAGTGGTGGATAACTCGCATCCATAATTTCCGGCGATTAACATAAAAAAGATCTTGTGCAACACCCAATATTATTGAACTACAATTAGAATATGTTCATTTTATTTTCCATAATTGTTACCAAATAATTCTCTTTTTATATTCTGGATTGTGATAAAGTATAATAACGGTTTATTAAGATTATTACGATTACAAAATAAAATATAACACATTATTAATGAAAATTGTGTACAAGAATTACGTCAGAGAGTATAAATAGACAAGCTATAATAGAAAAGCTATGATAAAATCTATTTACTGATCAATTACTTCTTTCTCACATTTAACTTTCGTCTATTATCTTTCGAAAAATGTACATTCAGTAGGAATTTTATCAATCTGTAATTTTATGGAAAATTTTGGGGAAAATAAAATACTAGAAATTACACACAGCAGCTTATAATACAAACCGAAAAGTTCTACAGACGATAGACTTTTTTGGAACGTTTTAGTTAAAACATTTCGGTGCTAATAATAAACAGAAAATAAAAATTTTATTGAAATAAAGCAAAATGTTGAAAGATAAGCCATATCTTCAAGTGAAAGAACATCAGAAAGTTAGTAACTGTTGGTGTTGTTAAGAGGATGTGGTCAAATAATTTTGATCGGAAATTTTAAATCATTTAGACGGAAAGATGTGCTGCATCACTGCCGTATTTTATTATCATTCAACACTACATGTTGGCAAATTTCCACAATTATTTAAAAAATACTGTATGAGTTACTGTATTGTTCATTTTATGCACAGATAAAGCGAATCATTTAACATTTGGTTGGACTTTGTCTTATGGCAACCATTGCTATGCCACACATATTTTACTGATGTTGTAATCCAGTATATATTCAGACCGGTACCAGATGGCGTTTATGATGTTCAGCATATTGCCCTTTAGTCGGACTGCCTGGTGGTGTTTTCCAAGTTTTCTCCCATAGGATACATAGATGCGGGCTAGTTTCCTTAAAGTCCTTCCTCCTTCTTCAACAACTCGGAACCAAGTTAGACTTCTACCTATGAGTGCTCCATCACAACAGAAGCTGCTCCCTCCCCCTTTCCCTCCTTCCGCGGGACCACACGGGTTCTTGGACTTAAGGCTCGTGCTCACCAAGGCGACAAGATGCAAGCGAAAAAATTTGACCAATCACTAGCCTCACCGCAGTCGCCTGAAACCGGTTTGCAGTCCACCGCTTGGAGTTGCCCAACTTTCAACTCGAAGCGGTTTTTCACTAGGCGTAATGCTATTTCTGACGTTTCGCTGTGAAGGGGTCGAAAAAATTTTGTCGCTTGCCTCTTGAATCTTCACGTCTCTCGCCTTGGTGGGAACGAGCCTTTAATCTAGATATTGTTGTCTGCCAAGTTGGAAAAAAAAGCACCAAAAAAATACGAATTATCAATCGATGATTCATGTTTTTTTACATTTACATTTCTAAACCCCAAAAGTCAAACTAAAGTTGTGAAGTAAATCTTTCAGACTGGTGAATCATAATAAAAAATAAAATTAAAATTAAACAATGTATTCAAAATATTTTAAATTAATTAAATAGTAATGAAATGCAACTCCGTTAGATACATAACTTCTTTAATTAAATCAGTTAAAAATAATTTCTAATATAAATAACATTAAACTAGCAAAAAAGGATTATTTGATAAAATCAGTGCTGAACATGAATCCCACGTAGTTAATCATAATGAGGATTATTACTTTAATCATATTTTTAATCTGCATTGCACTGCACGTTTTTTTAAACAAGAATGAAGAATATAGTAAGTAAATCATTTACATAGAAAAAAAACAATAAATATTTCATTAATTGCTAAATATGAAACCTTTTTAATTTGCATATTATGTATATAAATGAAACATATTTTAATGAAGTAATAGATATTTATATTTGCAAGTTACGCTAGTTTAGACAATGCATGAAGTTCAATTAATAGATATTAAAGAATAGAACTCTCACAGCAAGTAATAAGTAGCTATACTTATATCGATAATTTAAAACTGATTAAGGTGGCTAAAAGCTCGGTAAATATCTCATAAATGTCTAGTGCGGAAATGCAACATATGTTCAAGTCTGCTAAATTAATTATTATAGTATACAGTTTTTTTTTCACTTTGCTATTAAATAACATACAAACATCTTACTATTAAATATTATATATATTTTTACAATATCGAATAATTTCTTAATTATAGCATAAAATATTTACATAAAATATTCAAAGCAAGAACAATTTAAAAATATTATCATAATATTTTTTTAGGAATCTTACAAAATTATGCAATAAAACTAAGTTGAAAATAAACATTTATTTTAAATGATGTTAATATAACTTATGGAAAAACTATGTATTTTTTAATTACTCGAGTATACATAAAAATGAGCAACACATAAAAATATGAAGAATTAATTTGTATAAAAATGCAATCATTGATCTAATTTGTTTTAAAGAAATTTAAAATTCTTTTTTTAAAGAAATAACAAACTCATGAAAGTAATTCAGATAATAGACAACCATTGCTACTCTGCAATGAATAGCTTCCCAATTAAGCATAAAAATACATTTTCTTGTTCATAATGAAAATTAAATCGTTCTAAAAATATTAAATGCTTTCATTAACTTAATGAGAATGGTTTGTTGAATCTCTTGTCATTTTAATTAAGCGTAATCACTTCGTAATTATTCAGCCATTTCATTTTGAAAATGAAATTTATATTAATAATCAAGCAACTTTCTCAATAGCATTTAAATAATGTCAGAAAAAAAAGCTTTTAAATGGGACCTAAGCGAAAAAAAATGGTCTTAAATGCGTATTATGAAAAAAAAAAAATTTTTTTTTTCTAAGAAAATCCAGAGTGTTGTTAATTTTTTTTTTTATTTCAGATGAACAAAACATCATGAATTAAGAAAATATAATTCTGTCATATTTAATGTAATGCATGAATATTATTCAAATCTCTGTATAGCTTTACTTCAAATATCAATATAAGAATTGAGTTATTTTTAAAAGTACAAAATAACATAATAATAAAGATAAATATTAAATTATTTATTTGTGTCCTTAACTGTTTGTATTTCTTAGAATTTAAAATATCAACACTAAGAAGAATTCGAATTTCCAATATATTTTTTTAATATTTACCCAGAAACTTGTTAAATTCTAATGAGTTACATTTCAATGAAATACAGACTATATAATCATGCTTCCTCCTACACACTGCCAAGATCATCCCCCTGTGGCTTTCAGGAGAAATGCTTAGTAGGCCTCCAGACTCTCACCCGAGAGAAAGTACAAGTCACCCTGTATACAACCCCCAACGCACCCTATACGAAACGATACGTATACGTATTGTTTCGTACGTAATTTCCGAATTTTGTTAAATTCTAATCAGCGATATTAGTGAAATACAAATTATATTTTTCATAAGAAAATTAGGATAAAATGGTTAGATGAACTAGTATTTCATACGATTACGAATTCATACTCGATATTTATTGTTTTCGTACATTTTTTACATTATATAAATAAAGTTTTTAAATTTTATTTATATTATTTGTGCAAGTAAAATTTAAATTTTTTATAATAATTTTCATAAATAAAAATTACATACTTGTAAATAAAATAAAATAAATTCTAAATATAATTTATTATAATATAAATACAAAAAAAAAATTACACTGAAAAATAATACAAATTGTATTATTTATTATCTATTTTTATTCACATAGTAATTTAATAATATGCTGTATATTTTTTAAACACTTTCATGAAGTTTAAAAATTCGCTCAATTCTATGCCATGAAGTGTTATAAAAGTTTATTATATAAATACTAGTACGATGTTATTAAAATAAAAAAAATATTTCATATTATTTATTGACAGTAAAATAAAAAGAAATCCAAAGAATAGATGATAAATTTACGGATTTAATGAAAGACTTGATTTATTAAAAAAAACTATATCGCGTAAAAGGAACCATTCTAAGAAATATACTAGAATTGATATTTAATATTTTTGAAATATTATTTTCTACGGGATCCTGATTTATTTCTACGATATATTTCTTATGATATGGAATACAAGCATATCAAGCAAAAGAAACACAGAATATATCGATAAATCTCGTATATTGCAACAACAACAGAATACTAAAACAAGTTTAATATAAATCTACTGTTATTTAAGTTTATGTAACTCCAGATAACTGAAAAATTTTAATTTACTTTAATTATAATTGGGATTAGTAATAAACATCAGTTTATTCAAATTTATCAGGAAATATTGAACAACATTGCCTTTTGTGTAATGAATAAAAATGTGAAAAATATGTCACTAACTGAGGTCAAATATATATTTGTATGAATCAATTTAAATATTTCTGATATCTATTTTGTATTACGTATTTCAATGATATTATTATTAATTTAAAGGATATGTGAAGGTATACATATTTATTCTCAAGTTTGTTTTATTTTTTATGTATGTGGTATAAATTAATGAGCCTGAATGGCCGAATGGCTAGCGCTCTGGTACCACAGCTTTCGGGTTCGAGTCCTGGCGATGCCATGGATGTTTGTGGTGGTTCGGAATTCACTTTAAACTGTAGGTCCCAGTCTAACATGACTGTAGAGTGTTGGGTGTAGGGCTGACAACCCTACCCCGTATAGTGGGTAGATGGCCGTGGCCCACAAAGGGGCTGTTGCGCCAATCATGATGATGAATATAAATTAATATTCGCATGCGTTAAGTTAAACTTTTTTGTCATCATTATTTTTTGTAAAGCTTTTGATTTGCGAAAAGTTGAATTTTTCTGCGTCAATTATTTCTTTTTACATAGTTTTTAACTAAAAAAACAACTTTATTATTCCTATTTTAGTATCATTAGTTATTTATTTAAAATAGTAAATTTATAAAAGATCTTCTTTTTTTTTCTTTTTTTTTGGAGATAATAATTTTATTTAAGACTGTTAAATCGTATTTTTAATGATGAATCAATATTCATAATTATCTGAAATAAAAATGTTTTCTTTTTTTTTTTTTTTTCAGATTTTATAAGTAACATTGATATTTTTTAATCCCTTATGGAGCAATCAAAATAAATTGAATTACTGCAGTTATGTTTTGCTTAATACAGTTCATTTTTTAAATATTTTAACGAGCTGCTGAATAATAATGATGTGAATTACATCATTAACTCAAAATACAGATTCAGTCTAGAAATATTGCCGTATGTTATATTTTGCTTGCATTAAATGAACATCCTCATTATTCACGTATTGGCTGTGTTATTATTATTACACTTCATTATATTATTATTTTTATTATTATTATATTATTGTACTTCAGTAGATAGCTTATTCTAAGAATAATCCACTAGTCCAATGATAAGAGAACATTACTTCCTGGGTATGCTGACAGGGATAACTTCTCACACTTGCGAGCTGTATGGAAACTTCCATCATTCAATCTGTCAGTAAATTGTTGACGATTATACATGCGTCTATATTTAAAACTCGCCATCAAGTCTTATCGTTTCTGAGAGCAGTGACGGCAATAAAAACTATCCAGTACCAAAGGAAAAGTATTAGCCGAAATCATAATTTGTTCCGATATTAACATTTGCGTAT
The DNA here is from genome assembly GCA_021605075.1 of Caerostris darwini. Lineage (NCBI taxonomy): Eukaryota > Metazoa > Arthropoda > Arachnida > Araneae > Araneidae > Caerostris > Caerostris darwini. The sequence goes on along the minus strand of BPLQ01013881.1, from coordinate 1,108,055 downwards.
GCTCAAATTATATATGTAGGATTTATTTGTGTGGTGATCAGCAGACGGCGACACCGTACGGTCGCTTGTCTTTGACAGAGCCTGTTTACGATGTGGGGGAGTATTCAACTTTGAACTTTGACCCCTGGAGAAGGGGCAAGATCCCCGTAGAAAAAAGAAGGAAGAGACGGTTGGCAGGAACGCTGGCGGGAGGCTGCGTCAAGCAGCGAGAGATGTTTAACCCCTTTTTTAATTTAAATATCATTGTAAAATAGAATATTAAATGGCTTTATTTAAAGTAACGTCCCGTTACTGCGTTTTGTCTGTCAAATACCCTAGACACCCACTTCAAAATTCCAGGTATTGTTAGACTGGTAGAGAAGTTTAACAAAACTATAGGTTCGACCGGGATGAATCTGTTGGAATCGGTGTAACCCTACAGAAATTGGGGTTTCGGCCGGGATGCATGTTTTGCAAGCGGCTTAAATCTACAAAAAATTGGGGATTCGGCCGGGAAGAATCCGCTTGACTGTTGGAAGCGTGTAAACCTACAAAAATCGGGGGCTCGGCCGGGGTGCATCTTTTGCAAGCGGCTTAAATCTACATATATTCTTATTTGCTAGATGAATTGCTACAGTTACTCAAATTAGAGTTCATAATTTAACTTGTCATAAAGTTTTTACTTTCGAAATCAGTGGAAAAAAAATAAATCAACCATAAAATTAATATTTGCACATTTTTTTTTCTTCATGCACATAATACGAAAGAAAACAATAAGCTGTGCCGTTAATATTTTTAAACTGTATCATTCATTTTCTGATTAATTTCTAACTATTCTTCCATCAAGATATTGGCAAGGCTGAATTTGTCATGAACTGAATTTGTTGTCCAGAATTAGTAGAGAGTACATAAAACAGCTAAGCCTATCAGGGTTTGATTCCCTTTTATCAGCGCGAATTATAGTCATTTCTATCAGAAAATTATGGATTTCTGATTATTATGAATGGGTCTTTCTGGACATACTTCCTAGGTATCAATTTGAAGATGAAACGCAGTTACCTAAATTCCCCCTGAAGGACTGTTTAATAAAATAACTTTTCTGTGGTATTCTATACAAAACATTAAGTCTTCAATATTATTAATAATTTGTTAAATTATTGTAAATGTGTTCATATTTTCTTTAAGAGAATAAATATAATGTCTTTGAGTAAAAATAATTTCCTTTTCGTAACGATTCTTATGAATAGACCCTGATAATTTTTATAATGCCATTATTTAAAAATTTAAAAAATTATAGATATGATAGATATTTTACTAATTCCAATATTTAAAGAAATACAGGAAATTTAGTTTATTTTCGGAACTTGCGATTTGTAAGAAACGCTTGATCATTGCCATCAAAATTAAAAATAAAATAATATTCAACTTTTGAGACAAAGTGATAATTAACTGATTATTTATTCAGCAAACCTTTTTTATGTTCTATTGCACAGTCTTTTATTTATTTTTTATTTATTATTAATTTTTTTTATGTTAACAATGCACCTCAATAAAAAAAATGTACACTACATCGAAACAGCTTCATGTCAAATGTTCCTTGTACTTAACAAAAACAAACAAGGAAAAAAAGGGAAAAAAATATTAGGGCTTTTTTCATAGAAAGTGATTCACAAATTGTAAGCTTCAACTCTTAACATCAATCAAGACCACCCAGAGAAGTCGTGAAGTCAACCACAGGGGCTTGAAAAAAAAAGCATAAAAAACACCAAACTTCACAGTAGAAGAATGAAACAAAATATAAAACAAATCAGTAAAAAACGATGAAAAAACTGAAAACTGAAACAAGAAACGCTTTTTTTTTTTTGCATTCTCTTCCCGAGAGTTTTTTCCCCCTTCTCTTTTTTTTTTATCATTGCCACTCAAAAATTGTTGGGCAGGGAATAGGGAGAAGAATGTAGGAATCATTGTCCCTAAACGTAGGGACTTTGAAGGGAAAAGCAGTCTCAGGGTAGGGAATCAATAACCCCCAAAAAAGACCTTATACTAAATGCTTAAAATGTGGGGGCTAAAGAATGTATATAGATCCTGCTGCAAGTCAAGTATTGTGGCATTGATTTTCGAAGAATTGTAGATTTCTTTTTTTTTTTTTAAATGCAGTAATTTATTTTTATTTATATTAGTTTTTGCGTCGCACACTTTCTCTGCTTCTTTTTTCTTTGAAATGTTCCCTGTTGTATTTTTATGTTAAAGAGTGAATAAAAAATGGCTTTAGCCAGGGCGGAAGTGAGATGTCTCAAGGCGGAAATAAAAAATAAGAAAGAGAGGGGAAAAAAAATTGGGAAAGCACCGAAGTGGATTGGGAAATAAAAAAAAGGCAGAGAATTTTAAATTGCTTGTAAAGCAAATTTAGGAATTTTTTTTTTAAATTTTAAGAAGTAAATCGTATATGTTTATCACTTAAAAATCAAGCTTAATGGCACTTAGAGGCGACTCCTTTTTTTTGTTGATGTTTCGATTGAAAAAAATCCTGTTTGTTTCCATTACTCTCTATAGAATGGTAAATTTATTTTTGTTCGTTAAATAATCAGAGTAAATAAACTGGAAGGAAGTATTTATCTAAATTAAGATTTAAAAAAAAAAAGATTGATTTAAGAGCTATGAAACCAGACAAATTTTTTAATTTCAGTATCTCAGTCAGATAACCGCCTACGTTCAGATAGAAGATTTGTAATGGAAATTGTTGTTAATGCTGTAGTATAATTAGATTAAAAAACATAGAAAAATTCTAAAATTGAAATGTATATATGCATACTTTTTGCTAAAATTTCAGAAATATTTTTCTCTTAAAGAAAATATGATGTCTATTAATAAAAAAAAATATATTTTAGTAACAATCATTAAGGAAAGATCATGATAATTTCTGCAATGGAATTATTTAAAAAAGTTTAAAAATTATAGTTAGAATGTATATTTGACTAATTCAAATATTTAAGAAAATTTAGTTTATTTATCAAATTTAGGAAATAAATCGAGCGTTTTCAAGCAATTTGTTTGTAATAGCCTACCAATTATTGTTCAATTACATTTACATTAAAATATATTTTAAAAAATCGCAGAATATTTGACGCATATAAATAACATTATCCAATAGGGTGTTTATGATTTAATTAAATAAAAAAAATGTTAAAGTAATACTTTGTTTTAGTTGATGCATGCATTCATACTTGAATTATATATATACATTTACATTTGTAAGAAACGCTTTATCATTGCCATCAAAAATATAAAAAAATAAAAATATTATTCAACTTTTGAGACAAAGTGATAATTAACTGACTATTAATTCAGTACACCATTTTTTAGGATCTATTGCACCGTTTTTTATTTCTTCTTATTTTTTTATATTAGGAGTGCACTTCAATAAAAAAAATGTACAGAGCACCAAAACAGCCTCATGTAAAATGTTCTCTGTACTTAACAAAAACAAACAAGGAAAAAAGAGAGAAAAAAGGAAAACAAAATATTAGGATTTTTTTTTTATAGAAAGTGATTCACAAATTGAAAGCGTCAACTCTTAACATCAATCAATAACCACCCAGAGAAGTCGTGAAGTCAACCACAGGGGCTTGAAAAAACAAGCATAAAAAACACCAAACTTCACAGCAAAAGCATGAAACAAAATATAAAACAAATCAGTAAAAAACAAAGAAAAAGCTGAAAACAGAAACAAGAAACGCTTTTTTTTCATCCTCTGCTTTTTTTTTCCCCTCCCTTTTTTTGTCATTTCCACACAAAAATTGTTGGGCAGGGAATAGGGAGAGGAATGTAGGAATCATTGTCCCCAAACGTAGGGACTTTAAAGGGAAAAGCAGTCTCAGGGTAGGGAATCAATATCCCCAGCAAAAAAGTCCTTATACTAAATGCTTAAAATGTGGGGGCTAAAGAATGTATATAGATCCTACAAATCCAGCATTGTGGCCATTGATTTTCGAAGAATTGTAGATTTCTTTTTTTTAAAAATACAGGAATTTTATTTTTATTTATATTAGCTTTTGCGTCGCACACTTTCTCCGCTTCTTTTTTTCTTTGAAATTTTCCCTGTTGTATTTTTATATTAAAGAGTGAATAAAAAATGGATTTTTAGCCAGGGCGGAAGTGAGATGTCTCAAGGCGGAAATAAAAAATAAGAATGAGAGGGGAAAAAAATTGGGAAAGTATCGATGTGGATTGGGAAATAAAAAAAAAGGCAGAGAATTTTAAATTATTTCTAAAACAAATTTAGGGAACTTTTTTTTTTTAAATTTTAAAAAGTAAATCGAATATGTTTTTCACTTAAAGATCAATCTTAATGGCACTTATGGATGACTCTTTTTTTTTTTTTTTTTTTTTTTTTTTTGCTTCGATTAGAAAAATCCTGTTTGTTTCCATTACTCTCTATACAATGGCGAATTTATTTTTGTTAGTTAAATAATCAGAGTAAATAAAGTGGAAGAAAGTATTTATCTAAAATAAAATTTAAAAAAAGATTGATTTAAAAGCTATGATACCAGACAATTTTTATATTTAATTATATTTTTAAAATATTCGATTACATTCAATTTCAAAACTTTTATGGAATTTTTTTTTAATGTTGTAGTTTAATTAGATTATAAAACATAGAAAAATACTAAAATTGAAATGTATATATGCATACTTTTTGCTAAAATTTGGGAAATTTTTTCTCTTAAAGAAAATATTTCAATGAATAAAAAAAAACATTTTTTTGTAACAATCATTAAGGAAAGATTATGATAATTTCTGAAATGGAATTATTTAAAAAGTTTAAAAATTATAGATAGGATGTATATTTTACTAATTCAAATATTTAAAGAAATTTCGTTTATTTATTAAATTTACGAAATAAATCGACGATTTAAAGCAATTTTTTTTGTAATAGTCTACCAATTACACCTACCAATTAGTCTACCAATGCAATTACATTTGCATTAAAATATAAAAAAATGTAGAATATTTGCCACACATAAATAACGTTATCCAATAAGATGTTTTTTATGATTTAATTCAATAAAAAAATGTCAAAGTAATTTTTTATATTTTCTTTAGTTGATGCATGCGTTCATACATGAATTATATACATTGTAAGAAGCACTTGATCATTGCCATCATTGCCGATAAATTACTGATTATTTATTCAGCAAACCTTCTTAAGGATCTATTGCACTATTATTTATTTGTTTTTTTATTTGTTATTATTTTTTTTATTTAAACAGGGCACTTCAATAAAAAAAAAATGTACAGAACATCGAAACAGCCTGATGTCAAATGTTCCCTGTACTTAACAAAAAGCAAACGAGAAAAAAAAGGGAAAAATATCAGGACTTTTTTTCATAGAAAGTGATTCACAAATTGTAAGCTTCAACTCTTAACATCAATCAATAACCACCCAGAGAAGTTGTGAAGTCAACCACAGGGGCTGGAAAAAACAAGCATAAAAAACGCCAAACTTCACAGTAGAAGCATGAAACAAAATATAAAACAAATGAATAAAAAACGAGGGAAAAGCTGAAAACAGAAACAAGAAACGCTTTTTTTGTCATCCTCTTCCCAAGCATTTTTTTTTTTCCCCCACCTTTTTTTTTTTGTCATTTCCACACAAAAACTTTTGGGCAGGGAATAGGCAGAGGAACGTAGGAATCATTGTCCCCAAACGTAGGGACTTCTGCAGGGAAAAGCAGTCTCAAGGCAGGGAATCAATATCCGACCAAAAAAGTCCTTATACTAAATGCTTAAAATGTGGGGCTAAAGAATGTATATAGATCCTGCTGCAAGTCAAGCATTGTGGCATTGATTTTCGAAGAATTGCAGATTTCTTTTTTTTTTTTTTTTTTTAAATACAGGAATTTATTTTTATTTATATTAGTTTTTGCGTCGCACACTTTCTCTGCTTCTTTTTTCTTTGAAATTTTTCCCTGTTGTATATTTATATTAAAGAGTGAATAAAAAATGGATTTTTAGCCAGGGCGGAAGTGAGATGTCTCAAGGGGGAAATAAAAAATAAAAATGAGAGGAAAAACAAAAATTGGGAACCTACCGAACTGGATTAGAAAATAAAAAAAAAGGCAGATAATTTTAAATTGTTTCTAAAGCAAATTTAGGCACTTTTTTTTTTAAATTTTAAAAAGTAAATTGTATAAGGTATTGCCAAGGCTAAATTTTTCATGTGTTGAATTTGCTGGCCTGGAATTGGCAAAGAGCAAATAAAACAGCTGAGAGCCTATCAGCGTTCGATTCCCTTTTATCAGCGTGCATTATAGTAATTGCTATTAGAAACTTAAAGATTTTCTGATTATTATGACTGAGTGTTTATGGACATATTTTCCAGGTATCGACTCGAAGATGAAACTCAGTTACCTAAAAGGCTTCTCTAGGAAATTTATGACCAACTGTTTTATAAAAGTTCTTCTTCCCGGTATTCTGTACGACACATTAAATCTCCAAAGTTCTTAATAGTTTGCTAAATTATTGTTATTTTGTTTATATTTTCTTTAAGAGAAAAAATATGTCTTTGAGTAAAAAAAATTTTATTTTCGTAACCATCATTATGAATAGAGCCTATTAATTGTGATAATACAATTATTTAAAAAGTTTAAGAATTATAGAGAGCATAGATATTTCACTAATACTAATATTTAAAGGAGGACAGAAAATTTTGTTTATTTATTCAATTTACGAAATAAATCGAGCGGTTTAAAGTAATTTTTTTGTAATATTTTACTAATTATTGTTCAATTACATTTACATTAAAATATATTTTAAAAAATTGCAGAATTTTTGACACATATAAATAACGTTATCCAATAAGATGTTTTTTATGATTTAATTAAATAAAAAAGGTTAAAGTAATTTTTATATTTCCTTTAGTTGATGCATGCATTTATACATGAATTATATACATACATTTACATTTTTAAGAAACACTTTATCATTCTCATCAAAGATAAAAAAATAAAAATATTATTAAACATTTGTGACAAAGCGATAATTAACTGACTACTTATTCAGCAAACCTTTTTTTTTTTTGGATCTATTGCACCATTTTTTTTATTTATTAATTTATTAGTATTTTTTTTTATGTTAACAGTGGACTTCAATAAAAAAAATTTACACAACACCCAAACAGCCTCATGTCAAATGTCCCCTGTACTTAACAAAAACAAACAAGAAAAAAGAGGGAAAAAAGGGAAAAAAAATATTAGGACTTTTTTTCATATAAAGTGATTCACAAATTGTAAGCTTCAACTCTTAACATCAATCAATAACCATCCAGAGAAGTCGTGAAGTCAACCACAGGGGCTTGAAAAAACAAGCATAAAAAACACCAAACTTCACAGCAGAAGGATGAAACAAAATATAAAACAAATCAGTTAAAAAACGAAGGAAAAACTGAAAACAGAAACAAGAAACACTTTTTTTTCATCCTCTTCCCGAGTGTTCCATTTCCACACAAAATTTGTTGAGCAGGGAATAGGGAGAGGAATGTAGGAATCATTGTCCCCAAACGTAGGGACTTAGTAGGGAAAAGCAGTCTCAGGGTAGGGAATCAATATCCCTAAAAAGAAAGTCCTTATACTAAATGCTTAAAATGTGGGGCTAAAGAATGTATATAGATCCTGCTGCAAGTCAAGCATTGTGGCATTGATTTTCGAAGAATTGCAGATTTCTTTTTTTTAAAAATACAGGAATTTTATTTTTATTTATATTAGTTTTTGCGTCGCACACTTTCTCCGCTTCTTTTTTTCTCTGAAATTTTCCCTGTTGTATTTTTAAAGAGTGAATAAAAAATGGATTTTTAGCCAGGGCGGAAGTGAGATGTCTCAAGGCAGAAATAAAAAATAAGAATGAGAGGGGAAAAAAAATTGGGAAAGTAGCGATGTGGATTGGGAAATAAAAAAAAAGGCAAAGTATTTTAAATTGTTTCTTAAAGCAAATTTAGACACTTCTTTTTTTGAAATTTTAAAAAGTAAATCGTATATGCTTTTCACTTAAAGATCAAGCTTAATGGCACTTAGAGGTGACTCATTTTTTTTTTTTTGTTTCGATTAGAAAAATTCTGTTTGTTTCCATTACTCTCTATACAATGTTGAACTTATTTTTGTTAGTTAAATAATCAGAGTAAATATGCTGGAAGGAAGTATTTAACTAAAATAAAATTTAAAAAAAAGATTGATTTAAAAGCTATGAAACCAGAAATTTTTTTTAATTTAACTATCTCATTAAGATAACCGGTACGTTCAGATCGAAAATTGGTAATGGAAATTGTTTTTAATATTGTAGTTCAATTATATTAAAAAACGTAGAAAAATACTAAATTTGAAATGTATATATGCATACTTTTTGCTAAAATTTGGGAAATTTTTTCTCTTAAAGAAAATATGATGTCTATGTATAAAAAAAATATTTTAGTAACAATCATTAAGAAAAGATCATGATAATTTCTGTAATGGAATTATTTAAAAAATTTAAGATTGATAGATAGAATGTATATTTTACTAATTAAAAATTTAAGGAAATTTAGTTTATTTAATAAATTTACGAAATAAATCTAGCAATTTAAAGCAATTTTTTTGTAACATTTTACCAATTATTGTTCAATTACATTTGCATTAAAATATATAAAAAAAAAAATGTAGAATATTTGGCGCATATAAATAACGTTATCCAATAAGAATGTTTTTTATCACTTAATTAAATAAAGAAAAAATGTTAAAGTATTTTTTTATATTTTCTTGAGTTGCATTCATGCATGAATTATATACATATATTTACATTTGTAAGAAAAGCTAGATCGTTGCTATCAAAAATAAAAAATAAAAATATTATTCAACTTTTGAGACATAGCGATAATTAACTGACTATTTATTCAACAGACCTTTTCTAGGATATATTGCACCATTTTTTAAATTTATTTTTTATTTATTATTAATTTTTTTGTTAACAGTGCACTTCAATAAAAAAAAAGATGTACAGAGCACCGAAACAGCCTCATGTAAAATGTTCCCTGTACTTAACAAAAACAAACAAGAAAAAAGAGGGAAAAAAGGGAAAATAATATTAGGACTTTTTTTCATAGAAACTGATTCACAAATTGTAAGCTTCAACTCTTAACATCAATCACTAACCACCCAGAGAAGTCATGAAGTCAACCACAGGGGCTTGAAAAAACAAGCATAAAAAACACGAAACTTCACAGCAGAAGCATGAAACAAAATATAAAACAAATGAATAAAAAACGAAGGAAAAGCTGAAAACAGAAACAAGAAACGCTTTTTTTTTCATCCTCTTCCCGAGCGTTTTTTTTTTTTTTTTCCCCTCCCTTTCTTTGTCATTTTCACACAAAAATTGTTGGGCAGGGAATAGGGAGAGGAATGTAGGAATCATTGTCCCCAAACGTAGGGACTTTGAAGGGAAAAGCAGTCTCAGGGTAGGGAATCAATATCACCCCAAAAAAGACCTTATACTAAATGCTTAAAATGTGGGGGCTAAAGAATGTATATAGATCCTGCTGCAAGTCAAGCATTGTGGCATTGATTTTCGAAGAATTGCAGATTTCTTTTTTTTTTTTAAAATACAGGAATTTATTTTTATTTATATTAGTTTTTGCGTCGCACACTTTCTCCGCATCTTATTTCTTTGAAATTTTCCCTGCTGTATTTTTATATTAAAGAGTGAATAAAAAATGGCTTCAGCCAGGGCGGAAGTGAGATGTCTCAAGGCGGAAATAAAAAAAAAAATAAGAATGAGCGGGAAAAAAATTGAGAAAGTACCGAAGTGGATTGGGAAATAAATAAAAAAAGGCAGAGAATTTTAAATTGTTTCTTAAAGCAAATTTAGACACTTTTTTTTTTGAAATTTTAAAAAGTAAATCATATAAGTTTTTCACTTAAAGTTCAAGCCTAATGGCACTTAGAGGTGACTCTTTTTTTTTTGTTTCGATTAGAAAAATCCTGTTTGTTTTCATTACTCTCTATACAATGGTGAATTTATTTTTGTTCTTTAAATAATCAGAGTAAATAAGCTGGAAGGAAGTATTTATCTGAAATAAAATTTAGAAAAGATTCTAAAAAGTTTGAGTTAAAAGCTATGAAACCAGACAGGTTTTTATATTTAAATATCTCTTTAAGATAACCGACCACGTTCAAATCCAAAATTGTTATGAAATTTTTTTTTGATACCATCAATAAATTAGGTTATAAAACATTAAAAAACACTGAAATCGAAATATGTAAATGTATATTTTTTGGCTACAATTTGGGAAAATAAATAACTTTAATTTTTGTTAAAATCCTCCTGAATAAAACAATATATAAAATATTGGTATAAATATAGAAATATATTCATTGTATATGCATTGAATTAAAAGAATGATAATATTATAAAAGTACAGCAGTGTTACAGCCAATTGAAAAGTTTAAATCGAAAATAAAAAAAAAAAAATGTTTTTAACCAAAGTACCCTGATTGATAGCGATTAAACAATTGTATCTCTAATTCTTTAAAAGCAAACTGAACATATTTATTATTTAAATTCTTATGGTTTAATACTTAACCTTTGAATCTGATGTTATATAAATCTGTACAATTTCCTTGGTTTTAAATTTTAAATTATTCATTAATTCAAATTCCTCATTTATTTAATATTCATTAATTTAAATTATATTATAATAGTTTTCTCTTAAAATATTTTTTAAAGCAACTTGTTGATGTTTTATGACTTATGTGAGAATATATAATATAGAATATAGAATATATGGCATATCTTTGACTTTTTATGACAGTTAAAAATTTTTTGAAAAATTGGAAGCATTATTCCATTTTATTATAAAAGAATTATTTCAAAATACGAGACCAAACATTCTGAAAGGATTAACGATTATTGAAAAATGAAAATGGACAAAAACTGGAAACGAAAAATTAACTTAACGTTGCTAAAACTGTCGACAATAATGTACACATATATTTTGATGTAGGAATTAAATATTAGTCCTTTGGATATTTTCAGTATTTCTTCCTTTCTAAAATATTTAAATAATTCATTTTATGCAAATTCAAGTTAAATATACACAAACTGGTTTCAAATAATGATATATAAATTATTAAACAAAGCAATTAGCTATAGGTAAATACAATAAAAATTAGCATAAAGCGTGTGTAATTAAAAATACATATTGGTTACAAATGTAAAATAGCATTAATTACTACCTTCCTTAATATTTTTTTATAATATAGAGATAATATATTTATGTAAAATAAAACATTTTTTATATCAATCAAATATTACTGCATTAAAAAATATAAAATTTAACAGTATAAAAACCAGTGAGAATCAACTTTTTGTTAGTTCAGTACTTATCTGTTACTCGTTCAGAAGAGTCTTCTACTACAGGGAAAAAACTTGAATTTTTTGCAAATTGTTGTTAAAGTCTTTTAGACAACTTACCTACAAAAGAAAAAAATAAACATTTCAATAAATTGTAGTAATTAATTACTAATATGCAATTTGTAAATAAAGTACAATATAATATCAATAATTTATAAAGAAAATTTTGTATAATAGTTGCCCTTAATTGTTTTTATCATTCGTTAAAAAACTAAAACAATAAATAGATAAATAAATAAATAAAATGAGCAAATTTTACAATTTATTTTTCGAAATTGTATTTTTAATATAAAATTGCTTTCGAAGAATAATCTGCATAAGGTTGCTTTTTGATATCAGCGATTTGAAAATTTCCAAGATATAATTACCCACCAATCGTTTGAATGTATAATGAAAAACAATGGTTCAAAAAGAACAATAATAAGAAAATGAATAATCTTTACAGTACAATGTTAGTCATAGGTTTCCTTTTTTTAAAATCCACTTGCTTATGATATATTTTTACAAACAGATTTATGCATATTTTGAGCTTGATCAATTTCTTAGTAAAGAAAAAAATGAAGATAAACTGAAAAGCAATCGCCAATAAGCAACGAATTTTAAAAAAGTAAAGCACAGTTTGTGAGAAAAATAATTTTATTACCAAATGATTAAAATTCAAAACATTTTTTGGTAATAATAATAAATTTTTCAATTATAATATAGTACATAATGTTTTTTTTTTTTAATTATCAATATCAAAAGTTACTGTTTTGTAATTTTTACTATTGCATTATAAAACAAATCGAAAGGAAATGAGTTTTATTTTGTATTTCTTTCCTAAAGGTTAGTGTGGAAGTATCGATAAAATAATTTTTTTCTCGGAAATATAACTCAAATACTCTGCATGTTTTTTTTAAGTTTCTCTTACAGCTATAAAATCTCCAGAAACACCAAGCACATATAAAAATATTTTAAATTAAACATTATAAATAAAGAATTCTTACATCTTCAGCAGTTTATAATCTATAAAACACAACAATAAATCTTTTTAATTTATCACAAATCAAAAAATAATAATAATAACTTGAATAAAGTATAAGATATTTATATATACTGAATTTCTTATCACTATGTTAATGCTTATCTATTACAACAGCTATAGTCAACAGCTTATCTGTACAACAATTATCTAGACAACAGCTCCATTCTTTCAGCAACTGACCATTGATCAAGTCCATATGATTTTCAAACTAACTACTCCTAAATTAAAGGGCGTTAAAAATCTTTAAAACTAATGAGCCACTAGCATTTGTCAACAACTTAATGCCATTTTTCAGTCTTTTTTCCGTAGTACCATCAACATTGGGCATGACATAAATGGAGGAAGCAATTCTTACAGAGACAAAAATTAGCGGTTTAAAAATGAAACGAAAGAAAACAGGCCAAACGAAGTATACTTTTACTTACAGTTATATTTTCAAAATTATATCTTAAAAAGCATCTTTAGAAAAATTCATAGCATAGAATTAATCAAGAAAATTTATTTGAAAGGTAAAAATTGTATAAACTTTATCTCAACGGAATAATGCCTTTTCTTATCTAGGGAAATATGCATTTAACCTGAATTACTAAGCATTTTCACTGATAACGTGAGAAGTTAGATCAGAAATAAAATTTATGGAATTATTATATATTAATAATTTAAATTACATTTATTATCTAGGATTAATTATATCTCATTGTAAAGAAATATTCTGATTTATTTTTAATATTTAAGGGAAAATTACACACTGAATTTGAACATTGAATACCTAAATGAAAAAAATATATACAAAAATTGTGTTTTTTTATGATATTAATTAAATAATAAAGCTTAACAGCCATTCCATATCATTCAATAATAAAATAAATTTTAAAAATTGCATTTATTTTTAATAAAGGACTGCCATCCTATAACATTCATTAACAAATAATTACAAAAAAATTATTTTGTTTATATATAACGTCTTACAAAATACAACAACGTCTGACGTCTATTGCTACAATATACGAGTAAAAAGAGATTCTGTAATTTATGAGTAATCTTTGTACTGTATATGACTTAGCAACTGAATTAATTATTATCGGCATTAAGAGTTTTTTAAATATTCCCAGGTACAAAAAAAATTTTTTAATATATCAAGAATGTTGCATAAAGTTTTCAGCAATATTTATTTATTATAATCCCAAAAATTGAAAGAAGACGTATAAAATTGATTAAAAAAATTGCTGTGATAAAAGAAATATCAGTGTAATAAATAAATAATGTTTTTAAGAAATTTGTCTCCTTTTTTTCTATTTTTTTGAAAAAAAAGGGTGTTAAAAAATAAAAAACAAAGTCCTACAAAATTTAAATAGTGATACCATAAAATATTTCTAAATGTTTTCCTCACTTTAAAATTTAAATATTTTCCTCACTGCCATCATTTCAAAAAAAATTTTTTTTTGAAATAATTAGTTTTATGTATCAAAGAGAGAAATTTTGCATTTTATTCTACACTGCTGCAAGTGTTACAAAAATTATTTCTGAAACTCTTTTGCAGATATGTATTTATCTTGAAGATTAATTTATTTTCAGTCTCATCAGTTGCGAATAACTTATTCCGATCTATTAAAACGAAACAGTATACTACTACACACGCCGAGTTCATATTCATTAGAATATTCCAATTTATTTAGGTAACAGCATTTCTCATCAGCATTTTCTTCCCTCCTATAAATTCTTATGTTGTCAGGGCAAAGAATGAAAAAAAAAAATGATTAATTATTCAAACAGCGAAATTAATAACTTGAAGCAGAATTACAAACACGAGATGATCCGTAAGTGAGAATTGGTTATAATTGCAATGCTGGGGATTTTCTGAATAAATTCAAGAAGGAGGAACGAAGTTTATAAAAGAAGAAACAGTTCTGTATTAATTATGAAAGTCGTCGCCTTTCCCCCACACTTTGCTCCCTGTTGACCGGGTTTTATTTTAAATTACTGATGCAATACACTCCTAGGCAGAAGCGTTATAACAAGTGATCTCGTTACAGTTGTGAGGAAGACAACATGGATTTACTAATGATATAGCAATGAAAATAAAAGCAACATAGATTCAGTCATCGCATTTTTTCCCTCTTTGTGAGTAATAAAAACATCAAAAGAATTCGATAAAAGGATTGTTTTTATTGCATATTTATTCATGATTTTTTTTTTTTTACATTTTGCTACCCTTTAAAACAAAATGGTGATTTTCTGCAAAATTTAATGAACAGAATTTGCACAACACAAAGATTTTCGAGTTTGTTTCATTAATAACATATGAAATTAAAATATATAGGGATTGAATGTTTTAATAATACTGTTTTTTTAAGATGTCTTAGCACATATTTTTATACCTATTTTGTTGATATTTTGCAATCATATTTTTTATGTATTGATTAAATTTTAACAAAATGAGCATATACTAGGTAAAAATATGCACTATATATATAAATATATTTATACTGACTCTATTTATAAATAAAGTATATATATATACACTATTTATAAATAAACACTACGAAATAACATTTCATATTTTTTTTTATTTTCTTACTAGGTAGCATAATCGATCGTGTAATAAGTAATCTGAAAAAAATATTGGAATGACGTTAGAGTAATTAATAAATAAATATTATTTTTAAGAAATTCATCTAACTTAAAAATATAATAAAAAAAAAATTAAAAAATAAAAGCCAAAATTCTACAAAATTTAAAAAGTGATACCATAAAATATTTACACTCTCTTCTTCACTGCTATCATTTCAAAAAAATATTTTTTTTTAAAAAATAATTAGTTTTATGTATCAAACAGTCATTTTGTATTTATTCTAAACTGTTGCCACTGCTGTTACAAAAATTATTGCTGAAAATCTTTTGCAGATATGCAGTTATCTTGCAGATTAATTTATTTTCAGTCTCATCTGTTACGAATAACTTATTGCGGTCTATTAAAACAAAACAGTATACAGTACACACGCCGAGTTCATATTCATTAGAATATTCCAATTTATTTAGGTAACAGCATTTCATAAATTCTTATGATGTCAAGGAAAAGAACGAAAAAAAAAAAAATGATTAATTATTCAAACAGCGAAATTAATAACTTGAAGCAGAATTACAAACACAAGATGATCCGTAAGTGAGAATTGGTTATAATCGCAATGCCGGGGATTTTCTGAATAAATTCAAGAAATGGAAGGAACGAAGTTTATAAAAGAAGAAACAGTTCTGTATTAATTATGAAAGTCGTCGCCTTTCCGCCACACTTTGCTCCTTGTTGACCGGGTTTTATTTTCAATTACTGATGCAATACATTCCCAGGCAGAAGCGTTATAACAAGTGATCTCGTTACAGTTGTGAGGGAACACAACACGGATTTACTAATGATATAGCAATGAAAAATAAAGGTATCATGGATTCAGTCATCTCATTTTTTCCCCTACTTTACGATTGAGAAAAACATAAAAATAATTCGATAAAAGGATTGTTTTTTATTGCATATTTATTCGAAATTTTTATTATGTTTTATGCTTTTACTTTTTAGCTACACTTTAAAGCTACACTTTAAAACACTTCTGAGAAAATTATTGAACAGAATTTGCACAAAAGAAATGCTTTTGAGTTTGTTTTTGTAATAACACATGAAATGAAAATATAAAGGCATTGAAAGTTTTAATAATACTGTTTTTTAACATGTCTTAGCACTTAACATATTTTTAATACGCTTTTACTAGTTTCACCTCTATGTTTGTTTTTAACTGACTCGTTGGGCTCGATTTTGCCCTACTTTAAGAGATCAGATTTAATTTAAACGGTGTAGACTTATTAGAATTTTTCATTGTCGTCGGTCGTTGATAAGTTTATTATTTCATTATGCTTTACTCACAATTAAATTATTGTAAGAACTATAGTTCCAGTCCTCTGTACCCGGGACCTCATTTAAATATTATATTTTCAAAACACTAAAAAACACGCTTTTAGAGTTAATCAAACTAAAAAGTAAAAAATAATTGTTAACATAAGAATAAAATTACTGACGAGAAAATGAATGTCACTGTTCTAAAAGCGTGGTGTGCTTTGTATGACATTTTTAAACTAAACTCACATTTTTCTAACTAACATTTTTCTGCATTTCGGAATGAAACTAGTGAAAAATTATTACTATTGATATCGAGCACCTCACGCTTTTAGAACAGTGACATTAATTTTCTCGTCAGTAATTTTATTCTTATGTTAACAATTATTTTTTACTTTTTAGTTTGATTAACTCTAAAAGCATGTATTTTAGTTTTTTTTAAATATAATTTATTATACCTATTTGCTAATATTTTGTAACCATATTTTTTATGTACTTAGCATATTATTTTTCTAGGTAAAAATTTGCACAATATATATATATACTTATATATTTACTATTTATAAGCAGAGTATGTATATATACACTATTTATAAATAAATACTATGCAATAACATTTACATTATTATGTAATTAAAATTAATTTTGTTTACAAGGTCGTGTAATAAGTAATTGGAAAAATTATTGGAATAACTTTAGAGTAATTAATAAATAAATATTATTTTTAAGAAATTCGTTTCCTTTAAAAAAAATATTAAAAATAAAAACCAAATTCCTTCAAAGTTTAAACAGTGATACAATAAAATATTTACTTTTTCCTCACTGCCTTCATTTCAAAAAAAAAAAAATTTTTTTTGAGATAATTAGTTTTATGTATCATTAATTTTCATTATGATAAATTCTTTTATCATAAATTTTATCATATTTCTAATAATATAAAATTCTTTTATCATATTTCATTATCATAAATTTCTTTTTGATAAATTTTATATTTTATTCTACTGGTACACTGTTGCAATGTTATAAAAATTATTGCTGGAACTCTTTTGCAGATATATATTTATCTTGCAGATTAATTTATTTTCAGTCTCATCTGTTGTGAATAACTTATTCCGGTCTATTAAAACGAAACAGTATACTACTACACACGCCGAGTTCATATTCATTAGAAGATTCCAATTTATTTAGGTAACAGCATTTCTCATCAGTTCGAATTTTCTTCCCTCTCATAAATTATTATGATGTCAGGGAAAAGAATGAAAAAAAAATGATTAATTATTGAAACAGCGAAATTAATAACTTGAAGCAGAATTACAAACAGTGGATGATCCGTAAGTGAGAATTGGTTATAATTGCAATGCCGAGGATTTTCTGAATAAATTCAAGAAGGAGGAGGAACGAAGTTTATAAAAGAAGAAACAGTTCTGTATTAATTATGAAAGCCGTCGCCTTTCCCCTACACGTTGCTCCCTGTTGACCGGATTTTATTTTCAATTACTGATGCAATACATTCCTAGGCAGAAGCGTTATGACAAGTGATCTCGTTACAGTTGTGAGGAAGACAACACGGATTTACTAATGGTACAGTAATGAAAAAAAAAATCAACATGGATTCAGTCATCGCATTTTTTCCCGCTTTACGAGTGAGAAAAACATCAAAAGAATTCGATAAAAGGATTGTTTTTATTGCATATTTATTCGCGAATTTATTTTATTTATTTATTTATTTATTTTTTTTTTGCTACCTTTTAAAACAAAATGGTGATTTTCTGAGAAAATTAATGAATAGAATTTGAACAAAAGAAATGATTTCGAGTTTGTTTTTGTAATAACACATGAAATGAAGATATAAAGGGATTGAATATTTTAATAATCCTGTTTTTTAAGGTGTCTTAGAACATATTTCTATACCTATTTGCTATAAACAATATATAAATAAATTTATACATACTCTATTTATAAATAATGTATGCATATATACACTATTTAATAAATAAGCACTATGAAATAACATCTATATTATTGTGTAATTAAAATTCATTTTGCTTACAAGGTAGCATAATCGATCGTGTAATAAGTAATTGAAAAAAAATAGTGGAATGGCGTTAGAGTAATTAATAAATAAATATTATTGTTAAGAAATTCATCTCCTTTAAAAAAATATTTAAGAATAAAAGCCAAATTTCTACAAAATTTAAACAGTGATACTATAAAATATTTAGTTTTTTCTCACTGCTATCATATCACAATGTGTTTTTCCAAATAATTAATTTTATGTATCAAAAGAGATAAAATTTGCAATTTATTCTACAGTGTTGCCAGTGTTACAAAAATTATTGCCGAAACTCTTCTGCAGATATGTATTTATCTTGCAGCTTAATTTATTTTAGGTCTCATCTGTTGCGAATAACTTGTTCCGGTCTATTAAAACGAAACGGTATACTACTACACACGCCGAGTTCATATTCATTAGAATATTCCAATTTATTTAGGTAACAGCATCTCTCATCAGCATTTTCTTCCCTCTCATAAATTCTTATGATGTCAAGGAAAATAATGAAAAAAAAATGATTAATTATTCAAACAGCGAAATTAATAACTTGAAGCAGAATTACAAACAGTGGATGATCCGTAAGTGAGAATTGGTTATAATTGCAATGGCGAGGATTTTCTGAATAAATTAAACAAGGAGGAGAAACGGAGTTTATAAAAGAAGAAACAGTTCCGTATTAATTATGAAAGTCGTCGCCTTTCCCTACACGTTGCTCCCTGTTGACCGGGTTTTATTTTCAATTACTGATGCAATACATTCCCTGGCAGAAGCGTTATAACAAGTGATCTCGTTACAGTTGTGAGGAAGACAACACGGATTTACTAATGATATAGTATTGAAAAAAAAAGCAACATGGACTCAGTCATCGCATTTTTTCACTCTTTACGAGTGAGAAAAGCATCAAAAGAATTCTATAAAAGGATTGTTTTATTGCATATTTATTCGCGATTTTTATTTTTATTTTTATATTTTGTTACCCTCTAAAACAAAAAGAACAGAATTCGCACAAAAGAAATGCTTTCGAGTTTATTTTTGTAATAACACAGGAAATGAAAATATAAAGGGATTAAATGTTTTAATAATACTGTTTCTTAAGAAGTCTTAGCACATATTTTTATACCTATTTGCTAATATTTTGCAATCATATTTCTTAAGTATTGATTAAATGCAACAAAATAAACATACACTATGTGAAATTATACAATATACACTGAAGTGACAAAAGTCAGGGGATAGCAATATGCAAATTTTCAGATGGCAGTAGCATCGCGTAGAACAGGTATAAATGAGCAGTGCTTTCGCAGAGCTTTCATTTCTGTTCAAATTATTCATGTGAAGAGGTTTTGACGTGATGATGACCGCACGACGGGAATTAACAGACTTTGAACGCGGAATGTTAGTTGGAGCTAGACGCATGGGTCCTGCCATCTCGGAAATCGTTAGGGAATTCAACATTCCCAGATCCACTGTGTCAAGAGTGTGCCGAGAGTATGAAATTTCAGGCATAACATCCCACCATGGACAGCGCAGTGGTCGACCGTCTTCACTTAACGACCGAGACCGGCGACGTCTGCAAAGAGTCGTAAATTCTAACAGACAAGCAACACTGCGTCAAATAACTGCAGAAATCAATATGGGACGTACAAGGGACTTGTCTGTTAGAACTGTGCGGAGAAATTTGGCTTTCTTGGGCTATTCCAGCAGAAGACCGACTCGAATGCCTTTACTGACAGAACGACATCGCTTGCAGCGACTCTCGTGGGCACGTGAGCATATCGGTTGGTCCCTAGATGAATGGAAAACCGTGGCCTGGTCCGATGAATCACGATTTCAGTTGGTTAGAGCTGATGGTAGGGTTCGAGTGTGGCGCAGACCCCACGAAGCCATGGACCCAAACTGTCAGCAAGGCACTGTTCAAGCTGGTGGTGGCTCCGTAATGGTGTGGGCTGTTTTTTCATGGCATGGACTTGGTCCTCTGGCGCGACTGGACTGAACATTGACTGGAAATGCTTATGTTCAGCTACTTGGAGATCACTTGCAGCCATTCATGGACTTCATGTACCCAAACAACGATGGGATTTTTATGGATGACAATGCGCCATGTCACCGGGCCACAACTGTTCGCGATTGGTTTGAAGAACATTCTGGACGATTCTAACGAATGATCTGGCCACCTAGATCGCCCGACATGAATCCCATCGAGCATTTATGGGACATCATCGAGAGGTCTGTTCGTGCCCAAAATCCTGCACCATCAAAATTTCACAATTATGGACGTCTATCGAGACAGTATGGCTCAATATTCCTGCAGAAGACTTCCAACGACTTGTTGAGTCCATGCCACGTCGAGTTGCTGCACTTCGCCGGGCGAAAGGAGGGCCGACACGATATTAAGAGGTATCCCATGACTTTTGTAACTTCAGTGTATATAAATATATTTATAAACACTCTAGTTATAAATAGAGTATGTATATATACACTATTTATAAATAAATACTATGAAAAAATATTAATATTACTGAGTAATTAAAATTAATTTTATCTACTAGGAAGCATAATCTTGCAATAACTCGTTGGAGAAATTCTCAAAATGACAATTTGCATTAGAATAATTATTTATTTTAAGTTGAAAAATGGATTAAATTAATTAAATATTCCCTTTAAAAATATTTTTCCATTTTTTTCCAAAAAATTTAAAAAAAAGCGTTAAAAAGTAAAAGCCAATTTCTACAAAATTTAAACAGCGATACTATAAAATATTTACTTTTTCCTCACTGCCGTCATATCAAAAAAAACACATTTTTTAAAAATAATTAATTATATGTATCAAAGGAAGCCATTTTGAATTTTATTTTACACTGTTGCCAGCGTTTCAAAAATTACAGCTGAAACTATATTGCAGATATGTATTAATCTTGCAGAATAATTTATTTTCAGTCTCATCTGTTGCGAATAACTCTTCCCGGTCTATTAAAACGAAACAGTACGCAGTACACACGCCGAGTTCATATTCATTAGAATATTCCAATTTATTTAGGTAACAGCGTGTCGTATTTTCTTCCTCTCATAAATTCTTATGATGTCAAGGAAAAGAATGAAAAAAAAATGATTAATTATTCAAACAGCGAAATTAATAACTTGAAGCAGAATTACAAACAGAGGATGGTCCGTTAGTGAGAATTGGTTATAATTGCAGTGCTGGGGATTTTCTGAATAAATTCAAGGAATGGAAGGAACGAAGTTTTTAAAAGAAGAAACAGTTCTGTATTAATTATGAAAGTCGTCGCCTTTCCCCCACTTTGCTCCCTGTTGACCGGGTTTTATTTTCAATTACTGATGCAATACATTCCTAGGCAGAAGCGTTATAACAAGTGATCTCGTTACAGTTGTGAGGAAGACACAACAAGAATTTACTAATGATATAGCAATGAAAAAAATAAAGCAACATGGATTCAGTCATCGCATTTTTCAACGCTTTACGAGTGAGAAAAACATCAAATGAATTCGATAAAAGGATTGTCTTTATTGCATATTTATTCGAGATTTTTATTTTTTTATTATTAATTTTTTTACATTTCGGTACCCTTTAAAAGAAAATGGTGATTTTGTGAGAAAATTAATGAACAGAATTCGCTCAAAGGAAAGTTTTTCGAGTTTGTTTTTGGAAATTATAAAGGGAGTGAATGTTTTAATGATACTGTCTTAGCATATAATTTTACACCTATTTGATGATATTTTGAATGAGGAATGTTTTTTCATGTATTAATTAAATGTTGCAAAATATTTTTTTTATTTATAAGCATACACTATATATTTATACATACATTATTTATAACTATATAATACATATTACTTATAAATAAACAGTATGAAAAAAATATTAATATTATAGTGTAATTAAAATAATTTTTACTTACAAGGAAGCATAAACCTGTAAAATCTTTGAAATGATTATTCACCTTAGAATAATTAATTATTTTAAGGTCCAAAACGAATTAAATTAATTAAATATAAATGTGGAGAAATAAATATTAAAATATATATTTTTAAGTTTCGTTTATTGAATAAAAACAATTTGTGATTCAGCAGGTTTGGAGTTGTAGATATCAATCACTTAAAATAACCAAATAGGTCTTAAGTAGTATTTATAGATACATATATGATCTGTACAGTTTTAGGGCATAGCGCTATATTAGTTCCCTATTGCATACACTTTAAGAACGATATATACATTCTAGCAGAACCCTGCATACGTTGTCCTGCCCCAAAAAATGCATTATATAAAATTACATATCTCGAATATATTATCCATGTTTCAATATATGCTCGTTATATATGTGACATATATGTCAATTTTCATGGATATCGTTTGAATGACGTATAAGATGAAATGCTGAAGCACCATCTGGTGGCAAGTAGCAATAAAGTGGATAGCGCGAACATATTTTCCATACTGGAATACATATTATTACCAATTTTTAAAGCGGTATAGAAGTAGATATACAGCAGCACCATTTGATGGTGACTTACAACAAAGGGGATAGCATAAAAACATTCTCAAAGTTTGCAAACACACACACAAAATTCCATCAAAATCGGTCAAGCCGTTTAGGAGGAATTCAGTGTCAGACACTCGAACAGAAGAACCTGATTATAGCGCCTCCTACAGGGTCCAAATGTGAATCTAAACCATTCAAAAACCCATTCTAACACAAACGAAAAATTTTAGTAAAATCGGTCCAGCTGTTTAGGAGGAGTTCAGTGACAAATAGACGCACAGAAAAATTATATATATATAAAGAGACACACATACACAAGAATATTACACATACATATTATCTATTACACATATACATCTATATTACACAAGAATATCTTCTTGATTTCTATCTTCTTAAAATTAATTTTCTAAAACTTTTTTATTGCAGTAGCATAGCTTTTTAAATAAATAAATATGTATATTTAACAAGTTTTTATTTTAGCAAATGGGTTGAATACTTTATTTATAAAATTCCAAAGAAAAAAAACTGTGTCTTAAAAATGCTTCTCCTATTCCATTAAGATATGTATCATTCATAAAATAGCTAAAATATAGATTATAAGATGACATGAATTTATTTTTGCCAAATGATTGTTCATTTATTTTTCATGTCTTCCATAACACCATTAGTTTCTTGACAGCAGCAGTTAATAATCTGAAATTTTGCTGGCAGCTTTTATTGCAAAATAATTCTGAGTAACTACGACAGTGTTTGAATAATTCAAAATAATAATAACTAAAACTCCAGAATGGGGAAAGAATTTATTTTGGAAAGTCAAAAAATGTACACATAACAATTATATTTATAGTCATCGTTAATGTTATTGTTTAAGATTTACAAAATTCTTCTAACTGTAATCATGCTTATAATATACTTCTCTGCCCAAAAAGTAAGACCAATAATTTTTTTCCCAAAACCTCTTTATTTATTCTTTCAAATTTATTTCATCGCCTTCAAAGTAATCCCCTCCGGACACAATTCACTTATGCCAACTTTTTTCCCAATCATCAATGTATGTTAAAAAGCTATCGGCAGAGATGACCTTCAAAGCTCGTGGCGATTCACTTTGAATCTCTTCAGTCGACTCAAAACGGTGTCCCCGGAGAGGCCTTTTGAGTTTAGGGAACAGCCAGAAGTCGAACGGTATGAATACGGTGGTTGTGGAACGATATGGGTTTAATTTTTGGCGAAAAAATCAAGAAGAACCAATGCAGTGTGAGCTGGCGCATTCAGTGTTTTCGATACCAATAGAGATTTGACGCTTTCGAGGTCCAAAATTGACAGATTCTTTTGAAATTCCAATATCATAAGCAAGGTCTCTAATTGTAAATCGACGGTTTACAAGCACCAAATCTTTAATTTTTTGAACGTGATCTTCGTCGGTTGAGGCTGATTGTCGACCAGAGGGCTCTTTATTTTAAACGCATTATCTGCCTTCTTTGAACTGTTTATACCACTTCTAAACATTTCTGTCCGATATAGGAATGCTCACCGAATGCCTTCTGCAATATTCTATACGTTTCCGCAAACAAAATTTAATGCAAATTCTTTGCTCAATTAATTCAGACATTTCAAAAATCGCCGGAATCTGTTTTAGCGTCTCACAAAGCCAAGCGTAACTCAGACATTAATGAATATTTTCACGTCAAATTTCACACAGATGTCAAGGACAGTGCCAACAACCTATAAAGAAAAAAAATTTAAATTCTATAATCCCCGGGAATTTTAAATTGAAAATTGGTCTTACTTTTTGGAGACAATAGTATGTTACTTAATGTAATTCTGAAATAAAACGTCTTACAATAACGCAAGTCACATACTGAACAAAACTATTTTTAAATCATAAAATTGTACCTATGCCAATTATCCAGCTCTATATCTAATTGTAAAAAAATATTCTTTACTCTTAATCATCTGGGACAATATTAATGATTTTTTCTACACATAGCAAGACAAAAAAGAAATTCTAATGAAGAAACACCGCAACGCAGTAAAGTCGGGCAGTAACGGGTTGTCACCATCGTTGTCAAATTTCTTGTTTCGCTTCACCAAACATAACCTTCAACTAGGCTAGTTTTTAGGATTTTTTTTCCTATTGTAATTAGAGTTACTATTTTTTATCACGATATTTTTGTTAGAAAAAAGACCAAGTTTGCAGAGAAAATCACATTATCGGAAAAGTTTTTCACGACAGATGTTATCCGTGTGCAGCTTCGCTTTGTTTTACCATTTTTCTTTTCTTTCTTTTTTTTTTTTTTTTTCGTACTACTGCTTCAATTTTTCTGATTCCTTTTCGTTTTCGTTTTTATCCATTAGTACGAATGTTTACTTTCTTATTATAGAATGCACCTTTTCTCCTATAATGTCCAAACTAATCAACTGATTACAATCCACTGTTAAGTTTAGTGACAAGAGAAATATCTCTATGCCATTAATCGTGGTGTTTAAAGAAAAAAAAATGCTCTCCTTTAATTGTCATCCGATTCAAATTTTTAAAATTTATTTTACTATTTTTTGGTTGTTATTTTTTATTTTGCTACTAATAACAAAACAGGATATAATATAAAATAACAAGAAAGAAATATAACATAAAATAACAAGAACGAAATATAACGTAGGAATGCTTTTTGTATCTCAAGCATTTTTAATTTTTTTAAATATATTAATAATTTTATTAAAAACATTTGTTCTGCAATAAAATAATATAAAAACATAGAACACGATATTTTTGTTAGAAAAAAAGAATATGTAGAAGGTACCTTTTCTATTATGATGTCCAAACTAATCAACTGATTACAATCTACTGTAAGTTTCGTGACAAGCGAAATATTCCTATGCCATGAATCGCGGTGTTTAATGGAAAAATTGTTCTGATTTAAATGTAATTCTATTCGAATTTTTTAAATTTATTTTACAGTTTTATAATTGCTATTATTTTTTACTATTAACAACAAAGCATAATATAATATAAAATAATAAGAAAAAAATATAACCTAGAAATGTTTTTTGAATATCAAAAATTTTTTAGATTTCAAAATATATTAATAATGTTATTAAAAACATTTTTTCTGGAGTAAAATAACATAAAAACAAAAATTTAAAAAAGTTTTTTTGGTTCAAGGTCATTTTATTACTGGTTATTTGATATGACCATTTGTATTACTACAAATATATACTGATTATTAATTTCCTATACTAAATTACGTAGTATTATTCGTATGTTAACTTATTTGTCCTCTTTTTATGCGACCAAGTGTCTGAATAACATCATATTTTTCAAATATTTTACTGAACTTGGAAAAGATCAAACGTTGATCATTACCTCAGGTTCTTTATTCTAAGAAAAACAATTGAATAAATCGAGATAAAACAGCCTTTGGTGAGCATAATTCTCAAACTTTAATCAAAACAAGTTCTGAACTTCTCTTTTTCTAAACTAAGTTGCTTTTATTTACACCTTGCAAGTATATTTCATTTTTCTTAATTTTGACTTAAGATTTACAGTATTGCAAAGAATAAGAGTTTTTATAAGAAAGCATAAGAGATTTTCAAAAAAACAATCTTTTTATAAAACTTTTAGTTTATAGCGGTGATGAAATTGTTACTGCTAGTCCACCTAAACTAGAACATGTTTCTTCATTAGTTAAGGGTGAAGCAATATCAATTTCGGGTAACACAATTTTCGATAAAAAAATTATTTCAATGGTTATTGCGAAAACCCATGCCCAAATTGTTTAGCTGACAAAATTTGTTTATATGATGACTCAAGATATGAATTATGTTCTCATTCATTAAAGTATCAAAACTGTGACTATTACAAGATTCTTTTTCTTCTATAAAAGTTGGTAGTTCTTATGAATTAAATTCTAGTTTGATGTATGGATAATATATATTGGTGCATGGTAATATTGTCCTGTTGTAGGGAATAGTTGTCACTACATTCAAACATCTGTAGCTTGTAGGCCAACAAAGGAAAAGAAATATGGCAGTTTATTTTTTGTTATTGTTATTAAATAATCTTCCTGAATAAGAAAAAAAAAGCATTTTGAGAACCAATCTGATTGTGTAATAGGAAAAAAAAAAAAATTGAAATAGACTTAATCTTGAATTTTGATGTATTCTATAATGGAAATGGGTTTTTTTGCAAAAAGAAAAATAGGATTTACACATTGTCTCTGCGAAAAGGGGGAGATAAAGATGACTCTATTTAACAATATTTGATTTAAAGAAATCAATAAATGGATTTGAATATTAAGATGAAAATTTTTTTTAAAAATCAATTAGATGGCTTATGGAAAGATGAACACAAAATGAAAAAGATGAAGAAAGAAAATCAAAAATGGAATTTGAAGGCAGAAAACCCAAGAAGAAAGAGATGGAATCCGAAGAAAGGGAAAACACGATGGATTTTGAATTTTTAAAAAATGCTTTTAGAATACGAAAATGCCAAGCAAAATCAACCAAATCACTGAAATCCCATTAATGTCGAAACTAGAATTACAAGGTATTTTACATATTGGTTTGGATTTCACTCTATGGTCACTTGGGCTAAAAATATGAAATAAATGATAACTGCTGATTTCATTGGACTTTTGCCGTATGATGTTGTACAAATAATCACTTGTGAAAAGAATATATAACAGGAAACTACGCACAAGTGAAAGAAATACTGCTAAAGTGATAGAAATTAATTCCCGAGAAGTTCCATCAACAAAGAAGGGGAAGTTTTCCCAGGCATCACAAAAGAAGTGAATATATATATATATATATATATATATATATATATATATACTGTATTTAATAGATCCATGTTCGTAAAAAGTCAGAAACTATCACTTTAAAAAATTTAACAATTAAATCAAAATGTGGTCAAAAGTCTGGAAAAATAACTTCAATATGAATTTAATAAAGCAATATTTGATAAACATATCGATCAAAAGCTGCAATAGCAAAAAAAGCTGCAATAAAAAAAATATGAAGTTTGAGATTTGACCTTTGCCAACAGTGTTGTATATTACTTAAAGCATTGTTGCATATTACTTAAAGGATAGCACAAAAAGTTTTGTTGTCATTCACAAGCAAAATCAAGAACATTAGGAACACTACCTATTTAAAAATATGTGAAAATTCATTAAAGTCGACACCATTTATTTTGTATCTAAATATGTTTATCTATTAATACATTAAGTATTCATAAGAAAATTTTAATTACGTTTATATAAAAGTTTAATTTTTCAAGTTGTATCAGTATTGCAGTTCGTGATGATGATGATGGGCTACAGAAATTCTTGACAGTTGGACAACATTCTTGTCAGCTAACCTAAAACATTTCGTACTATATTGAGCGTAAAACAATAAAGTATACTATATAGAGAAAGAAAATGGCGTGTCGATACTAAATCGAACGCGTATATTTTTTTGAGTTGAAAAAAAAAAAGCAGTTACAATTGAATTGTATCAACTCTCATATTCCAGACATTTCACTTCCATTTTGAAGTTAACATAGGATCATTAGTCATCGTATTGACTCAGCGATCAGTAGAAGTTTTTAATGCAATCAAACAGGATAACTGATAAGTATATCTATAAAATGCGGAGTTGAAAGTCCACAGAAAGCGAAATGAAAGTCTGGGGCCCTAATTTCACGCGTTATCAACTCTCTCAGCTCGAAGCGTAATTCAATTCCATTTTGAAATTGACGCACCAATGCACTCCTCATTGTTCCGCAGTGCTGGACTTGATTCACTCCAAGAGTCAAAACTCTTGATGATATTTTTTTTTCTTCCCTTCATTGTTTCCTGTTTCATTAAATTTGAATTTTTTTTCCCTAGAGTTGTAATAAAAAAGGGAAAATTAAAATGTTCTTCTCGCAGACGCAAATAGCGCTTCTGTGAAAGTTCGAATGCAATCAGCCGTGTGCAAAATTCAGTGCGATAGAAGTAGGAAAAAAAAGTATCATAATTTATTTGCTTTTAATTACTTTAATGTGCTTCATGAGTAAGAGATGATAACTTTACTAGGTTAAATGTTTAATTCCAGTTGGAGAAAAAAGTGAAAGAAATATTCACGTGTGAATTAAAGTGGCTGAATTTGAGAAAGAAAGAAAAAATAATAATTAGAATTGAGATGAAAATTTAATCTAATGAGATGCTGAATGATTAAATGGTGTATTTGTAAAACTTTTTTTTAAAGTTAACAATATTTTATTTTAGTATTAAAAAAAGTAAATCGAGTAACTTCTAGTTCATTTATATATTATTTATTGATTAGAAAATTAGAAAGAAATTTAAATGAAAAAAAAAAAAGTTTTTTTTTTATTCTGTTATAAAAAAATACCTAACATAATTGGCCTTGGAAAAAAGACACGAAAATAGGAATAGATAGTTTATTTTTCATGTTTTGTAGTAGTACTTTGTTTTATTTTCCACATTAATACATGTAAATAATAAATCAATCCGCAAGATTGAATTTTTTTTGCAATTTACGTATGTACAAATATATATATACGTATTTATCTATATAAAAAATACAAAATACACGATTACTACAAAATGATTATTTTGTAACATTATAACATGTATGTTATAATTAAATGCAAACTAAATTTGTAACTATATTTAGCTACTTTGTAAATCCCTTTTTTTTCTCTCTAGTATTTTTCTAAATAGTTATATCTTTTTAACCGTTCGCTCTTAAAAACAATTATAATATCTGCTAATTACATTTGTAAATTTATACGAAAGAATTTTTTTGAGAGAATTGCTTGTAGCAAAAAAAAAAAAAAAAATAATTTATAATTTTTTTTTTCTTTTAGAATTTTTTTTATATCATCAGATTTGGAAAAAAAAAGTAATTCTTTACAATTAAATTAACCTACGACAGCCGTACATTTGTGTACTCTGCTTTAAGTGGTTTAAATTGTATTGTTGAAAAATACTGGAGAGCTCGTGTACTGAGGCCATAAGTGCTAATCTGCATGTGGCATTTGCCAAATAAATAAAAAAAAAAAATTAACTAGTTTTTTCGATATTTTGTATGCATTTATTAAAATGCTTGAAATGTCTGGATGTATTGCATCTTCAATGAAAACAAATAGAATATTTATATCAAGAACTACCATAAATGATATAATGCAAATTCACTAATTACATCTACTGAATTGACTAAATACCTAGGCAATGCCTTTTTAATAATCACAACCAAAAATAATATTCTTTAGTACGTATTTGTTTTTGTATGTATTTATTAAAATGCTTAAAATGTCTGGACGTATTGCACCTTCAATGAAAACAAGTTGAATATTTATATCAATAACTGCCTGACTAATAATTGACTAATTGTATTTATAAAACTAACCAATTACCCAGTTAATGCCTTATTTACGAATAATCATAACAAAAATAATATTCTTCCGTATGTATTTATCAAAAGGTTTGAACTGTCTGTACATATTGCATCTAAACAAATAGAACATTTATATAAAGAGCCACCATAAATGATGTAATGTAAATTGACTAATTACATTTACTAAATTGATTAATTACAGATGCAATGTTTTATTTTCTAATAATAATAAATACATGCTAAAAGATATTTTCTAATAATCATAGCAAAAAATAATAAGACTTTGCCTCTGTAATTAGACAATTTCGTAAATGCAATTAGTTAATTTACATTACATCATTTATGGCAGTTCTTGATATAAATATTCTTGTTTTCTCTGAAGCAATACGTCAAGATATTTCAAACATTTTAATAAATATACACAAAAGACAACAAAAATAATATTCTTTAGTATGTATTTATCTTTTATATGTATTCTTTTGTATGTATTTATTAAAATGTTTGAAACGTCTACAAGAAAAATGGAAACAAGAATATTTGTATCAAGAATTAACATCAATGATGTAATATAAGTAATTACCGAGGCAATGTCTTATTTTCTGAAAACCATAAGAAAAATAATATTCTTTATTAAAAACCAGCCTCATTTATTTTAAATAAATAATCATTATGTTTATTCATTTTCGTAAATTTCATTTTATATGAATGAATCATTTATAACAAATAAAATCCATCATCGTTAACTTCAAAAAAATAAAATATTAATCTTTCTATGCCTTCCTTCCTGTACTTCAATTCTCTGTAGCATATCATACTCAGCAGGCTCCGGGGGATATGATATATAGCTGACTCATTGCTGTAAGTCTGGTTTTCTTTTCATATGACATCAATTAGATAGCCTTCCAGTAGTGATCAGCACATCTTTTTTTTCCCCTACTTTTTTTCCCTACCACCAGCACTCGTCATACCGCCTGGCTCGTTGATAGAGAGCTGATATGCGAATGCTCTTATCTCAACAAAAAGATTCACTTTTTCCCTCCTGTTTTCCCCCCTCTCTATCAAATCTACGTAACGGTTTCGTCTCCATACCGTACTATTAATGAGCTCATGACGTTTGTACAAGGGAAAGATCTTTAGGTATGAATCAGAATCAGAAATATGTTCCGGTTTGGGGTTGGATAATGCAATTTCTCTTTTCCTTTTTCGTTGTTTCAGTTATTTGTTACTTTGCATTTATTAATATTCATTTCCGGGTTTTAGGGTATACGAGTCCCCCCCTTTTACTGAAATTAAAGAGGATAAATTTTCCGCGGATGCAGTTAAAGTAATTATTCAAATGTTTATGGATATGCGAAGTTTTTCTAGGTCAGGAAGAAAGCGAATCATCCATTATATTTAATGATGGTTATATGTTCCAATGGAAATAATGGAATGTTATTGTTAATCAATTTATTACCAAATTTGTTTTAATGAGAGCTTGTTTATGGTAAACTTTAAAGGGCTTTTTGGAAAATTGGAAAATGCTTTTAAAATCTTTGAATTACAATGGCACTAATTTTCAAGTTTTGTAGATTATTTATTTTTCCATTAATTATTTTAGTTTGTAGAAACGTAAAATTATCATTAAATTACAAATTTTTCATAAAAGCGGAACAAATGAAATACACTATTATTCATTTCAATTAGTATTTGTAAGCAAGTAGCATAATTTGTTTCATTTTATGAATTCCATAAATCCAATGTCTTTGAAATGTACACACTCTTTAAATTAAATATATGAGAAATTATATATCATATTCAATTACTTCGAAAAATGTATCAACATTTTGAAAGCAGAAATTTTTTTACTTACGTTGAAATCAATGAATAATAGAAAAGTGGAAATGAAAATTAGGAAGTTTGAAAAGAATAGTCTGCTATGAAACAGAAAACCTTAATTAAAACACATAATTTTCATTAAATATTGGACTAAATATTTGATCTTAACACTAATAATTTGATTAATTAAACGTATTTTTATTTCTGGAATCATTTTAAGATTAATTAATTTAATTAATATTAATTTATTGTAAGTTTTAATGCTCCATTTGATTATATGGGTCATACAATAAATCTTTAAGTAATTAATTTATATTAATGAGCAAATTCATTACTAAGACATAAATTAAAGTAATTGTACTTTATTATCTAAAAAGTGATCTTGTTCTGACGAATAATTGACGAATATTTCTAATATACATATTTTTAATTTCATTCATAAATTATAATGAATCAGAAATTAATGAAAACATTTTAATTATTTTTCAAAAATTTCTGAAGTTTTCAAGCAATAGATTTCAAAATGCTATTCAAGACAGATAATTTTAATGAACTTTCATAAAATGTATAGATTTTGATGAAATTTTACAATTTATGGAGGAAAGTCAATTGTTTTATGGATTTTCAATAATATTGGATATTTAAAATTACAGATTTATCAATAGCGAAATATTAATTTTTTTTCATTATTGATTTTTTTTAAATTATTGCATTTCATATTCTGCAATTTTTAAGGTTATTACATTTAATTTTTGAAAATTCAGATTTATTTCTGTGAAAGTTAATTTTTGGCAAAATACAATAACAAAATGTAAAACTGAAATTCGATCTATATAAAACAAACCGGTATTTGATTGTTGAAATGACATTTCCAGATGCAAAATAAAAGAAACACCATAAAAGATTCTGTGTAAATTCTTGAAAATTTTTTTGATGTGTGCTGTAATATACATGGTGATTATAATTAAAGTCCCATTTTCAAAATGCTGTAAAAAAGAAGCACTCGTCACAATGAGTTCAAATTTGAACTGAAGATACTTGAAGAAGGGGGACACGGTATGACATCAAAAAAAAAGTCCCGCCGATTTTTCCCATCCAATTTGGTATGACCTTGCCTTGGTGGATGGGCTTTCCACTAAGAGTGTCAAAACTGTTGAATGACTCCTTTTTTTCCATGAAAAAAACCGAAAAATCAAGCACATTGAACACTACAGTTGGTTTAATGTGCAACTCATGCTAAATACATCGCAATTTCAATTCAAAATATCACCGGCCGCTGAATTTACTTTCTTTATATCGGTTACAGTGCCATTTATTAATACACTTCGGAACTTTTTTTGACTCTGTACCATTTCCCCCTTATTTAAGTATCTTCAGTTCAAAGTTGAACTCATTGCAACGGGTGGTTCTTTTCTTACAACCTTTTGAAAATTAGACTTTTAATTATAATCACCCTGTATATGTATATATATATATATATATATATACAGAGTGATTATAATTAATATATCGAGACAGGTGTGCTATCATGCATAATACAAAAGTATATTGTAACTAAAGTATACAAATATGTTAAAATCAATACACACACGCAAATTATATGTATATATATATATATATGTGTGTGTGTGTTTGTGTATTGAATTTAACATACTTTAAGCAGATACAATATACTTTTATGTTATGCCTGGTAGCACACCTGTCTCGATATATTAATTTTAATTCAAAAAGGTAAAGAAATATGTAAAATAAATAGAAGTATATAATACGAATAAATAAATAGTACGTATAGTTACTCATCACATGATGACTTTCATGTGATGAATAACTATACTGGAGCAATGAAAAGAAATGATTTCGTGTATAAAATAGTTAAATGAACCAAGTTTCGCTTTATGCGATACATTTATACCTTTTTTCTCGTTTATGATTTGAAATAACGATAAAACACCATATATTCGTGCAAGAAAGATATTTCTGAATGGATAGAATGCGTAGAAATTGGTTTGAATCTTTGCCAGGAGACGTTAGACACCTTTATATGAGCTTGGAAGATCTATCGCATGGAAGTAACAAATACAGTTAATGTTACTGGACACACAGGACTTCCATGGACATAATTTCCTTTGCATTAAATTAGGCGAGGTCTAACCGTGTTGGCAATCTTTCAACATCTGATACATACATTTTTCAAATCAAGACTCAAATAATTTCTTGTGCCTCCCATTTACCACGAAGTTTCGAATAGTTTAAAATAAAAACTGTAATAATGGTTTAAATTTGCCTGATTTTCAGTATTTTTTATTAAAAATCATTATTAAATTTCCAAGATAATTCTTTATTTATTTTTATATGGTGGCTTGGAGGCACCAAGCGCTTATCGTCCAAATTAAAAGAATCCAGTTCGAAATCTAACACCAAAGCTAAATCAATATTTCGTACATCTGCGCTACGAGTGAATATGATATAACTGTACGTTGTAAGAACACTCTATTGTTTGAAATAGAGAGTGAATAATGCAACTTCCTCAGATATTGTCTCTAAGGATGTTGATTCTAAATAACCACGGAACCAATATTGCCGTATCATAGCAGATCCGGTTGGATAAACAAAGGGAAATGATTTATCGTTATAACGGAAGTGATGAAAATCTCTGTATTAAACAAGTCTATCTAAATTAAATAATCGACTTATTTTAAATCATCTACGAACATGAATTAGATTAATAGACAAAATTAAATTATTCCTTAAGATGAAATAGTGATATAAACTCTTAGTTGTAACTTTTCTGCCTGCTGTATCTGCTTTTCAGTATTTTCTTAAAAATCATTATTAAATTTCCAAGATTTTATTTTTTTATATGGTGGCTTAAAATTGTCAAGCGTTTCTCTTCCAAATTAAAGGAATCCAGTTCGAAATTTAACATCCAAGCCAAATCAAGATTTCGTATGTCTCAGCGAGGAGTGAATATGATATATCAGTAGGTTGTAAG
Source organism: Caerostris darwini (assembly GCA_021605075.1). Taxonomy (NCBI): domain Eukaryota; kingdom Metazoa; phylum Arthropoda; class Arachnida; order Araneae; family Araneidae; genus Caerostris; species Caerostris darwini. The sequence goes on along the minus strand of BPLQ01013881.1, from coordinate 1,072,988 downwards.
ACTTTCTATTGTTTGAGATAGAAAGTGGATAATGCAACTTCCTCAGATATTGCCTTTAAGGATGTTGATTCTAAATAACTAAGGAATCAACATTGTTGTAGCATATCAGACCCGGATGGAAACGAAAAACAAGTAAATCTGAATCTAAGCTTTATAAAGGAAGTGATTTCTCTTTATAACGGTAGAGATGAAAATCTAAGTATTAAACAAGTCTATCCAAATTAAATAATCAACTTATTTTAAATCATCTGTAAACATGAAAGAGATTAATAAACAAAATTAAAGTATTCTTTAAGATGAAATAGTGATGCAAACTCTCAGCCGTAGTTTTTCTGCATGCTGTACTTGCTTTTAAATATTTTTCTTAAAAATGTTTATTGAATTTCCAAGCGCTTATTTATAATTTTATATTGTTGTTTGAAGGCATCAAGCGCTTATCTTCCAAACTAAAGTAATCCAGTTCGAAATCTAAAACCCAAGCCAAATCAAGATTTCATATATCTGCGCTAGGAGTGAATACCATATATCTATAAGTTGTAAGACTCTCTACTGTTTTAGATAGAGATTGGATAATACAACTTCCTCAGATATTGCCTCTTCGGATGTTGATTTCAAATAACTAGTAATAATAACCCAAATAACTAGCATTGTTGTAGCATAGCAGACCCGGAGGGATAAACAAGTAAATCTGAATCTAAGAGTTATAACGGAAGTGATCAAAATCTCGGTATTAAACAAGATATATTATATATTAAACTATCTAAATTAAATAATCGACTTATTTTAAATCATCGTCGAACATGAATTAGGTTAATAAACAAAATTAAAGTATTCCTTAAGATGGAAAAGTGATTTAAACTCTCAATTGTAGTTTTAAAATTAGAGAAAAAGTATCTATTAATTCAAACACGATTAAATATTAAAAAGCAATATAAAAAAAAATTAAGTCAATTCTTACTTAGGTCAACAAAGAAATATTTTATTTAAAAAACAACATTGATACAAATTTAAAACACACAAGATACAAATTTATGCAATTTGTAAGATATTGGTTTGTTTGGTGCCGCCAGTCTGCATAATGTTATGTTGTTTTTATATTGTGATTGTCCAATGCAAATGATATGATGATTAAACTGTTTTCTTGGCAAAAAACATTTTTCTTTGTTGGTCGTTTTTTTTTTTTTTGTAATTCGAGAAATATTTCAATTTTGGATATTAAAGTTTCTAACAATTATTCAACGAATAAAAATAATTATTAATAGGAAAAAAATTAGTTTTATTTATTTTGCAAAATATATTTTAGCAGAATTTTTTTATTAAAAACGCGTCTTAATCGAAAAAAAAAAATCCGATATTTTAACTTTTTTTTTACATTTTTTTTCAAATTTAAATGAATGTGTTTGCAGAATGTATGGTTAAAAAAATAAGACAATATTCTAATTAGAAGATTTTTTTAGTTATAAAATAATGCCGTGTCTAAAACTATACGTTTCCTTTTAAATTCTACAATTACACAATACAATTATTGAACTCATACAGAATATAATCTAAAATTATAGGATGTTCCACTAACACGTGTATAAAAATTATGTATTTTACAAATTAGTGACAAGATTCAAAATTTATTGCTCAGTAATATGAAAATTTTTCAGAAACATTTTATTAAAGATAAATTAATTTTTGATAATCAGGAATTCTTATTCTATTACTTACATAATTATATTTAAAAATTCCATAAAATACAACATAATGCATTAAATATATAAAAATACCTAATACATCAAACAGTATTTTGTTTCATTGAAATAACATTATTTTCTTCTAGATATTGGAATTCTAGTCACGTATTTTTTAAAGTTTCAACTATAAATTCTCCTTTATCTAGTAAATGTAATTTTACTATACATCACTTTTCGTTTTTGTCGTAAAGGATTATTTTACAGTTTCTTTTCTTACTGTTATAGCATTTTTTTCAGATGAAATGCCGCAAATATGTATATAAATTTTATATTAATTATATATATATAAATAAATATTATTAATAATAATGCATATAAATAAATATTATTATTAATAATATACATAAGACAATATAATATTTTTATAATTAGTAAAATATAAAGTTGGCGTTTTCTAATGTTTTTTGTTAGTTAAATTTCGTTTGTTTTTTCAACTCATCTTTGAAACAAAATTTTTTTATTGTGTTTCGAAAACAAGCTATTGAACTAATGATAAATATTTATGTTTTATGTTATGATATTGTAACCATGCTTTCTTCGACACGAGCAAGAGCGCCCTCTGTGACGTTCAGGAGAAATGGTCAGTTGGCCTAAAGTCTATCACCACCGAGAGAAAAAATATTTTGAGCACCCTGCGTTTAGCCGAGAGTTCGGGCTCAAAGTGTAGTTCTTCCATGAAGCTATAATTATCCGTCTTTTACTTTAATTGTTTTAAATATTATTTTTGTCTAATTGTATGTAATGGGGTTTGTGCGTGTGTAAATAAAACTGATTATAACTCAAGTATCTTAACTCAACCAACCCATTTTCAATCAGACTGCCCAACGTGGGGTCTCCCATACCTGCACACTACAATATAGTTTTATATTTTAATTATTAAACATTTTCTACAGAATTATTACAAAGTAGTCAAATCGGTTCTCTTAATTGAGGCTCCTCGAACATTTTAAATAAATAAATATATATATATATATATACACTGATCATGTAATATTTTAACTGTTTTTAGTGTTCTTTTTCTGATAAGGACTTCAAGTAAATAGGGATGTAATTAACGCTGTTGGTTCGAGCTGCAGTTAATATTTTGAAATATCATTAGACTCTATGAAATTGTGAAACAATAACAAGACAATATTTGTAATAAGATAATAACTCTTTGATATTCACAGTTTCATATTGAAATTGTTGAAATTTGTTTGGTAGATTTTTTTCACCACAATATGCAAAAGTGAGACAGTTACTTCTGAAATTCTGACTTCTGAAAGTCTGACAGTTACTACCGAAAATTTCTGTAAATACTTTAACCTTTTTCTATTCAATTGAAAAATAATACTTCAAAATCGTATTTTTGAATTCAAATTCCTATTAGAAAGATATCAATAAAATATAATTATCATAACTTTTCTATACTAAGTTTTTGTAGCTAATTCGTAATTACTTGAATTGGGATGTAAAATAATTTTGTAAAAATTTTATATGGATTTTTACGTGGTCTACCTTAAATCTTAGTTAGAAAAATATTCACAATCCAAAAAAATTCTGTGAATTGTATAGAAATTATAAATAATTTTGCCATGAACTATTAAATAAAAATTTTCCAGACTTTCATTCATTAACTAAAGATAGTCTTATAATGTGTAAGTTTTACGCGTAAAAAGAGGCATAAAACAGCATAAAAAAGATGTTTAGAAGTATTGACAATTCAGATATAAGTAGAGCAATAACAGCAGGGAACTAATTTTAACATAATTAGTATGCACACTATAAACTGTAAATGTTATTAAATAACTTTTGTACATAAATTAATAACTTATTTCTATATAATTAATTCATTATGGTAATAATTTTATTTTTTGCCACGTTAGTTTTACTTTTATTTAACCTAAAACATTTAAATAATGGTATGCTTAAATAATACTTGGTGACACCTAAAGGGAAAAATTCAAAAATGAAAGGAAAAAAAGGGTATTTTAACCGGAAACTTCCAGTCTTCATTCTAGTCACGCAGAATGTACTTCCTCTTCGATCCCAGTGCACTTCCGACCGGAAGTATGTTTTGATCATTTCTCCTTTAATCCACATGTTTTAAATCACCACTTACTATAATCCAATATATTCCCTCTCCTTAATCCTAAAAACATGCTATGGATTAACTGAAATGTATCACTTATTCCCATTTCCGCTTTTTCATAAGACATACAAAGTATAAAAAGGCTGGTTATATTGCTACTCTATCACATCTATTTTGTTTTTGGTGTTCTTGCTTCAAGAGCTCTTTTTCAAGCTGTACAAAATGTTCTCCTACGCGAAAATTATCGCCATTGCAGTTCTTTGCTTTGCCTTTTTATTTTTCGTGGTTGATTTAACTTCTGCCATGCCACATCATCACAATCAAGGAGGTTATGGAGGTTTGGCAGAACTTTTGGCTGCTGGACTAATCGCCAAGCTGTTCCAGCATCATCATGGATAAACGACTGTATCGCGGATTGTTTATTGAGTTTGATTCATAACATCAATTTGCAAAATCTTAAAAAATGAGCAATTATTATAATAATTCTGAATTTTATCTAATTATACCATGTGATTTGCAATTCTTTTCAGATATTATTCAGTGTAATCGATTCATAACATCAATTTTCAAAATCTTTAAAAAAAAGAGCAATTATCATATTCATTCTGAATTTCTAACTAGATTGCAATTCTTTTCAGATATTATTCAGTGTATTTGATTCATAACATCAATTTGCAAAATCTTAAAAAATGAGCAATTATTATATTCCTTCTGAATTTTTCTAATTATACCATGTGATTGCAATTCTTTTCAGGTATTATTCTGTGTATTTGAAATTTTTAAAGAAAGCCTTTCAAATTTTAAATTATGCTATACAAATATTGCTTTTGCATAAAGAAATTGAATGATGCTGTATAATGCTGCCTCAAATATAAATTACAGTATAATTAGAGATTATTTTATGTATACAGTTTATCAATTTTTCTTTTAACTTGCAAAAAACTGAATAATTATTTTTTTTCTTCACAAATTTTAGATGATGGATTATTTTGTTCTTATATGAGTTATAAAATTTTAAATTCTTGAAAGATATTTACAATCTTTGATTAAAAAATTCAATTATTGTTTATAAATATAATAGATACATTGTATATTTGCTAATAATATTATTTCAATATTGTGTTCTTGATTATTTTAAACATAAAAAAAAAATATATAATGAATATACTTAATTTTTTTTCCATTTGATTGTATTATTTTTTCCACTATGCAATAACATTGTAATTCTTTTCAGATATTTTGCAGCATATCTGAATTTTTTAAGAAAACCTATCAAATTTTGAAATATATTATATAAGTATTGCTTTTGTATAAAGAAATTGAATGATGGCGTATAATTCCAGATCAAGTATAAATTATAGAATAATAAGAGATTATTTTATAAATATAATTCCTCAATTTTTCGTTTAACATGTAAATAACTGACTAATTATTATTTATATCTTCACAAATGTTAATTGAAGGGTGATTTTGTTTTTATACGTCTCAAAAAATTTAAATTCTTTAAAGAGTATTACAAACTTTGATTCATAAAATTCAATTAGTGTTTATAAATATAATACGTACAATATATATTTGCTAATAATATCATTTCAATATTGTGTTATTCATTATTTTAAATATAAAAAAAAATGAAATATAATGAAATTTCTGTAAAAGTTTTCTTCTATTTGATTGTCTGAAAAAAAATCACTTCTAAACTTTGATCAATGTCCTGCAACCACTTTAATTAACTAGAATGTAATAAGTAATTTTTTTATAATCATACAGTAAAATGTTTATCTAATATTATTTTTGCTAAAGTATTACAATATGCAAATGTATTTTGATGAAAGAATTTCGAAAATCGAAATGTTTTATTTCTTCATACTTTCAAAATTGAATTCGTGATTAAATTTTTAACGAGTTTCGAAGTTACATGATTATAATCATTACTTCACTGTGTATATGCCAAATGTAAAAAAAAAAAAAATGTGTGTATAAATGTATGATATGTACAATGAATTTGCATAGTCATATTTTTTTGTTTTCTTCATATACATATTACGATTGTAAATGATTAATTCAATATATGCGCTAAAATAAAAATAACATTTGAAAATAGTATCTTTTATTTCTTGTTGATTAAAATTAACTTCACTTCAATGTATGTTAATAATTTCCTTTAAATGTACATACTCTTTATTTTTATCTTTTAGATATTTTGATTATGAATTTTTTTTAAATAAAATATTCATAACAGAAAATTTAATTTTCTATATTTGAATACATTTTGAAGCATAACATGAAGTTTCGAACATTAATTACTGCAGACTGTATATTAAAATAATAATTTTGACAATGACTTATAAATTTTTCTACATAGAACAAATTAAAATTTAATATAATTACATAATTAGAAAATGGTTTTTGCCAAATAACATAGCTTTCAGATATAATTTAATAATACGTAAAATATTAGAATTATATTACTTCCCTAGACTTATCTAAAAAGAAAAAAAATATATTCTACTATATTTTAATTAGAAGTAATAACACCAAGATCTTTCAAAAATATATTAAAAAAAAAACACCACAGTGTAATGTCTTAATTAAAAAACTGAAATGAATTATAATTTAAAATATGCATATTCTTTTCTGAATAATATAAATGTAATTAACATAACATTATTCAGATATATGCGTGCATTAAGATTTTATTCCTACAGAATTTTTTTGGTGTACTAGTATAGACATCATAATTAGATAATTAAAGTTTGCATTACCTACCTACTCTCTTTTATGTTTTTGATGGAGTGTAATTTACTCTGCTTTAAAATTAACTAACTATATCATAATTTTAATGAGATAACCAGAAATTAATCATAGTTACATTTTGATAAATGCAGCAGCAGTAGCTAGAAGAGAAACATTTCTGGAACGAAGTTTCAAATTTTAGAAAATTACATCTCCGCGTTGGGATGGGTAGGTAGAAAAGCATAATATTCACCCAAGAACAAAGTTTCTAATCTGAGCTGATCAAAGTGCTTTGCTCGCTTGTTTCCGGCAGTAATTCTGAGAGAAAATTGCACTCCTGGATTACGTTGAGATTAAAAGAGCTCTTTGAAGAATCTTGGGATGAAGGGATGAGGGATAATTGTTCTAGAATTTCCAAATTAATCTGTGCGAAAGTTATAAGGAGCTGGTGGTTACTGGTAGAACAACACTGCTGTTATTTTATCGAATGGTTGAGTCTTTTTTTCGTTTGTTAAGTAAATGCATGCGGTAAATGTTTATAAAAATATTCTATCTGTATGGAATTGAAATAATTTAATTAAATATTTTTTTTCATATAATAATAATAAATTTGACATTAATAAAAATAGGTTACGTGGTACTACAATATTTTTATTCATAATTTCATTGAATATAGTTTTACAAATACAAATGTATATATTTATTTATATTAATATACATACATTTAATTATAAAAAGGTTGTTCTATAATTAAAAAGAATTTTTATGCATACACATACAGAAGGCTGTTTTATTAATAAAAAACTATCGGTATTCATTCTTATACAGAAGTTAATTTTATAAATAAAAATGTTTTTTCATTCATTACTTTATATATATATATATATATATATATGGAAGATTATTTTATTAATAAACTAGTATTTCTCTTTATATAAAAAACGTTTTTTTATTAATAAAAAAGTATTTTTATTCATACTCAAACAGAAGAGTAATTCTGAGAGAAAATTGCTCTTCTGGATTACGCTGAGATTAAAAGAGCTCTTTGAAGAATCTTGGGACTAAAGGGATGAGGGATAATTGTTCTAGAATTTCCAAATTAATCTGTGCAAAAGTTGCAGGGAGCTGGTGGTTACTGGTAGAACAACTCTGTTGTTATTTTATTGAGTTTTTTTTATTTAGTAAATTTATGCGGTAAATGCTTATAAAAATATTCTATCTAAAGGAAATTTCTAACTAATAAAAAAATATTCTATTTAAATGAAATTTCTAACTAAATAAAAAAAATATATATATTCTGTCTAAATGAAAATTCTATCAAAATGAAAAAATATTCTATTTAAATGAAATTTCTAACTAAATGAAAAAATATTTTATTTAAATGAATAATTCTATCTAAATTGAAAAAATGTAGTTAAAAATTATTATTTTTTTACATGTAATAAAATAAATTTGATATTAATAGAAATAGTTTACTTAGTACTACAATATTTGTATTCATACCTAAATAGAATGTTATTTTATTAATTAAAGATTATTTTTATCCATAATTTAGCAGAAAGTAGTTTTACAAATACAAATGTTTTACTATTCATAAGATGTATATATATGTATAAATTATTAAATATATGAATAGACTCACAATTTACTAGTAAAATAATCGTGCATATACTATAAATAAAAACATTTGTATTTATAAAATAACCTTCTGTAAAAATATCAATAAAAATACGTTTTTATTAATAAATCTTTTCTGTAGGTGTAAATACCAATCGTCTTTTATTAATTAAACATTATAGATATAGAGAGATAAATATGTATGGAAGTTTATTTTACTGGAATATATGTGTTTCTATTCGTATATAAAAGGGTGTTTTTTATATAAGTAAAAATCATTTTTATTCATACACAAGACTGTTTTATTAATAAAAAACACTTTCGATATTCATACCTATACAAAAGATGACTTTATTAATAAAAGCGTATTTTTAGTCATATCTTTACATAAGGTAGTTTTATAGATACAAATGATTTTTATTAAGTAAATTATATATATATGAAATATTATTTTTCTAGTAAAATTGTATTTTTACTCATATAAAAAGATTTTTTTTCTTAGTAAAACAGTATTTTTATATCTGTATAGAAGAATGATTTATTAATAACAAAATAAAAAGGTATTGGCATTCATACTTGTAAAGGAGATTGCTTTATTATTAAAATTTATTTCCATTCATATTTATACAGAAATTTGTTTTATTATTTCTAACCATACCTTTAAAGATAATTGTTGTATTAGTAAAAAAGTGTTTTTAGTATACCTATAAAGAAAATTGTTTTATTAGTGCAAAAATATCTACATTCATACCTATACCGAAGCGGCGTCCATTTCTTTAAGAATGAAAAGAAATATAATTTGTAAAAAATGTATATTTAAATTATTAATACGAAGTAAATATTTAATATATAATTATATATTTAATAGTAAATATATATTTAATATTAAATATATAATTTTATATTAAATTATTAATACGATATTTAAATTATTAATGTTCCCTTAAAAAATATTCAATTTTTCGAATATTTAATTAGTAATTTTAAATGACAAAATATAATTAAATTATATTAATGACCGATAAACATGTTTTTTTTTTCCAATTCTGTTTTCTCTAGATACAACAATGTTTTGCGAAGTATGATATAAAAATGAAATTAGGTAATCAAATTTTATAAAACAATTACATTTCTCCCGATGTATTAAGTTTTTATTTCGTTTTTCTTTTCGTTTTCGTTTTTCTTTCCGAAATTCGTTTTTTTTCCTATACATAAAAACAATTTCTTAATAATGGTTACTGAAGTTTTCTTCATAATTTTTTTTTTTTGTAAAATTTTTTCTAGTTACTATTTTTTACGTTTCTTTTTATCATTTCTCAATTATTTTTAAAAATAAGTTTTATACAAGACGATTCAAATTTTTTACAAAATATATTAAATTAATACAAGACTTATTAAAAATTTAGGAAAACTGGCGTAAACAAAATTGTCAAAATTTTTCACTACGCATCATTTTTATTTATTAAAATTTGTGTATGTTTTTAAAAATTATCTACGATAGATTTTTTTTTCATATAATGTATCATTCATTCTATAAATCAGACATTTAGTACCAATGCAACTTAATTCTATATTTTTGACAAGTTAATAGGATAATGATTAGGATCTATTTAAGTAAAATTAATTTAATTTTTATGGATTACATGTTTAGAAATATATCGGTGATTTCATCAAATTTCTAAATATCTAAAAAAATACACGAAAATAAGTTTTATACAAAACTATTCACCATTGAATACTTTAATTTGAAATATGTAATTCTAAGAATTTTTTTGCCTTAGATAATACAACATTCTAATATCGAACATACTCGTTTTTAAATTTGATTACGAAAGTCTAGAGTATTTTAAATAAAATGAAAATTTTTTAAAATGTATACCTATTCACTCTGAACAAATAAATAAACTTTTTAAACTATGTGAAATTAATTAATTAATTAATTAAATTGAGGTTGCATGTATAATTCGCTTTGCCAAATCAATGCATCTGACTTTTAATAAGTGGGAAGATGATATTTTTAAATGAATATATTTTATTAAAAGGTGATTTCATTTAAAAGAATATCTTTTATTTTTCAATCTAAACTTTTAAATAGAGTTTCCGAAACTCTTGATTAAATTCCAATACTTTTATCAATTATAATAAAGTTGTCTTCAAAATATCAGATTGATAATGCATAAACTAATTAGTATAGCATGCATGAGGAATCAGTAGTTTGAGAATATATTATACGTACTAAAAAATAGGCATTTGAGATATAATTTTAATTAGATTTTATAAGATATCAAAGCAAATTATTATTTATAAAGCATTGCTTTATATAAATATTTCAATTATTTTTAAATTCATTTTTAATGCAAAATATCTAATAATATCTCGCAATATGTAGATCGTAATATCTCGTCATATGTAGGTCACATATTTATTTCTAAATTATGATGCGAATAATTTGCGATATTGTCATCGCAAATTATTATTTCTAAATAATGCTTATAAAAATTAACCTTAGAATTAATTGAATTTTACTTTTAGAATTTATAATTTATACAGAAAAGTAAATTTAAAATTATTAAATACGCTATGATCATCTTTCTTTAATATCTTGTATAAGAATTGTTGTGCATTATAAAACAAATATTATGTTACTAAATTAAGGTAATTTTTTAAAATTATTTATTATTAAAATTAACTTTAAAATTAATTGATTTTACTTTTAGAATTTATAATTTTTCCAAAAATTAAATTTAAAATCATTAAATACACTCTGATCACATTGGTGTATCATATATATCATGCAGATAATATTGCTGTATATTATGAAGCAAATCTCATGTTAGTAAATTAAGGTAATTTTAAAAAATATTAAATGTTATTTTAAGATTTCCTTCAAAGTGTTGTTGTTAGTTGTTGTTTCAGTTTTTTTTTATATACGTTGTTCACCATTATAACTATTGATCTGTATTAGATTCAGAATTACTTTAGCTACACCAAGGAGTTTTGTTCTATTGCGCCCACATTCTGCCGTTGCATTATGCGAAAATCCCTCCTAAGCTATTCCTTGTGGTGGTGCTATAAAATTGAGCTGCCCTTGATCTCAAAGAAAATTCTATTTGTCGTAGTGTTTTCTAGCACCCATAGCCAGCATAAATGGGGTAGATTTCGGTTCTGTCATTTCTATCAGATATCCAGGATTTTTTTCAAGCATAAAATAAAATATAATATTATATTGTTAATTGCATTTTTAGTATATTTAATAAAAACTTTATTTACCATATTTTTTTTATTTTTTATCCTTTTAAAAATTTTTTTACAGAAGTCAAAGCAGATAAATATTTAATGCATTTATTTATTTATATTTTTTCCTACTATTAGTTCACACTCTCCCTATATATTTATATATCTTGTTAAATTTTTCAATCGTTAATAAAATACTTTTTATTCATCCACTCAAGTTAAAATACATTTTTTTGAATTTGTAGTGGATGACACTTGATGTTAATACAGTTTTTTTTTTTTTTTTTCAAATATTAATTAATTCATTAAATTTAATAAATTAATTTTAGTTTTATATCGGAGAAAAAAAATTCTCTCATATAAGATATTTAACAGGATATAAAGTTTGGAATAAATATCGTCAGTGACGAAGCGTGTAGGTGGCTGGAAAAAAAAATCTTTTTCAGATCCTTTTTTCATTCTGGGTTCTAGTCTGAGTCAAAGAGGGAACAAAATGGAAAATGAAACATGTGAATAAATTAGTGAGAGAGATGGAAAGTGTGTGAGAGAGACAAAAATGTGTGAGAGAGAGAGAAAGTGTGTGTGAGAGATAAATAATTATTTCTAACTTAAAAAAATGAATGAAAATTATTTATAAAGGACTTTCTGTAATATAGTAAAAAAAAAGTAGGAATTTTTTTTTTTATATTACTTGTTACAATCTACATTATTTAAAGGAAAAAGGGGTTAAAAAATAATCAATATAACTGACTGGATATAAAAAATATTAATATAATAATAAACAAATAATAAATATACTAATAAATACATAATAAATATAAAAATAAATAAATAATAAATATAATAATAAATATAATAATAAATAATTCCTATTATAAGTCATACAAATTAAAATACGAAAAACATGTTTACTTACACTGCCAAGATAACATAACGCATATGCATGTATTAGACAATCAAATAATTTTTTATGTAACAAAATGCACTAATTCATAAGTAAAATTTGATGCTTTCATTAGTGAAAATATCTGTATGTCATAAAAATGTGTTCTTCAAATCTGAGAAATATAACATCAATATTTTAAAAACTGACATAAAACACACTTTTGATGCCATGCTTTTAACAATTTTTGAAAATATTTATTAATATGAAATTTAAAAAAAAAATATACTTGGTTACCAATAAATTTATTAAGACTTTCTGATGAAATTCAAGTCATGGTGTCTGAAAGGCGTTTTTTAAAATACTTACAAATATTTTATGGTCATTCTGTACCTAGGCTGATTGTTGTTTAAATTTATCGTTAAGAATATTCTTTTAAGGGCTAATGCACTTTTCGAATTATAAATTATAGGATCTCCATGATCGACAAAATTAATAAGTGTAGTTGTAAATTTTCTGGATCTCTAAATCGTCCAAACTTAAAATTTTTAAGTCATATGTTCTTTGCAGATATTTGAAAAACCATTAATTTCCGTTAAAGTTGTAAATTGTTTATACTAATGTAAACTAATGGGTAATTTTAACCGTTAAGTGTAACACTTTCGTCCATGTCTAGTTAAGTTATAAACATGAATAATAGTCAAAGAACAGCATTAGTCTGATTTGTAATACAGAATATATTTTTCAAGAGACTTACCAAGATAAATGTTTTATTTTTGTGTATTTTACTAATTTTGGTTTTCATCTGCAGAAAATTAAATTTTCTAATTCAATATACTGGATTAAAATAATTAAATAAGAGCCTGTTGATTTCTTATATTAAAATTTTATTTTAAACAATTATAATTTAAAAAAAAAATTTTTTTTTAAACTTTTTTTTTATTTTTTGTTAGAAATGTATTTTTATTTAGAATGAATAAATTTATTAATTAAAAAAATATAAGATTTATTTAAATTTATAAGAAGATTATAGAAATTATTTAAAAAAATTGATAAAACAAACATTGTTTTGAATATTTTTCATACTTTTCTTTAAATGTTTTACTAAATATGTGGCAATTATAAATCTGGGCTTAAAAAATTAATCTATGAATTTGTTAATCCATCTTTAAAATATATTTTCGGTTAAACATAACACTGTTTTCAAAGGAAAATTGCAGTATCATATTCCTCCAATGAAAATTCATTATTTTTCATATTAAAATTCATTCATATTTCATTCAGTTTTGTTGATAAAAAAATTTCAATAACAACTCAAATAACAATTTAACAAGTTAAAACAATTTTTTGAAAAATAGTTTTAACAATAACAATTATTCAAATAACAAGTTAACAAGTGTTGAAATCAACTGCTACCATCAAATCATAGCTATCCGGAGATTTGAATCGACTGAATTAAAATTCACCTGGCGCCGAGACTGTGAACTAGTGCCAAAGTATTGCTGAAATCAACAGCTAAAAATCCTTTTCTTTCCCAAGAGTTGAATTCAAATACGTTTCTGCATGCACGTACATATATATTTTCTAAATTTCAAGTGCTTTTACATCTTTCTTTGCAATTTCAGTACTTTCACATGTTTTTTTGCTCTAAAAAAAGTTAATTGTTAGTAAATATATATGTATAATTTTAATTTTTAATGAATTCTTAATGAAATATTAAAACTACAAGTTTTATAAATAAATTCTATAGACACAGAAGAAAGTCAAAACGGAGAGGGGGGGGATCACACTATGAAAAAGGCGAGCAATATTTCCTATCATCAAGGAAATGTTCAGAGGATAAAAGTTCACATTTTTTTTTGTCATAACTGTTTACCCCTATCTTAAAAAGTTTTTTAAATTCATTTTCGAAACATTAATTGTTAACTGAGTTAAGGCATTCCAATACCTGTTTGATTCCCATTTTCATGAAATCGATATTTGTTGCTGATTGTATTTTTAAAAAAAATAAATATCCATCTATTTCACTATTTCCCAGAAAACTGCATTTTGAATTATTTATTTACACTTTTTATTACTGCAATAAACGCTAACTGTTCAAACATATCATCCATAAAAACATTTATTGATTTACTTAAATCACGCAAAAGCTATAAACATGAATGATGCTTGTTTTACCTTTCCATCTGTTTAATAATTTTACGAGTTTCACATATATTCGAAATTTTACTTTTACGTTTATTTTAATCTCTTTATCGACACGTTCCACGTACTTGATCATAGTAAACAAATAACAGGAAACAAGCGTTAGAATTAAGGCCAAGCGATGACTTCATCCAATACAAGTTCGTCATTTAATGACAAAACGTGAAACTATAAACAATTATCTCACGGAAGTTATGAAGAATTTCACATCCGATCGGAAGTGGTATTTAATCTCTTAAAACAATCTTCATAAAAATTGAAATATGTGGTTTTTTCTCAATGAAATATGTGGTTTTTTCGTTTTAATATATAAACTGGTAAGAATTGCAATGAGTTATCAGAATCCATTTGTCTCATTTGCAGCTCCATTCTCCAGGTTAAACAACCGTTGCAATTATGATTTCCACCAAGGCAACCGCTGTAATTGTGTGTGTATGCGTGATGATAATAATGGCTATCAGCATAGAGTCAACAACAGCAGCACCCCATATGGGTATGATGGGAATGGGCGGCCATCATGGTGGAGGTGGTGATGGAGGTATTTTAAATATTCTTGCAGCTGGAGCTGTTGTTAAGTTGTTGATGGAAAACTTCAATTAAAGTGTCAGAACTTTTATGTGTGATCGTAATCATGTGTCTACTTTTCATTCATTTTAATGAATCTACAATTATACTCTGCAATTCGAATCAAGATTCCTGCAATATTCTTGAACTAAAATAAATAATATTTCCAATTTCAAAAAAATATTGTCAGCAGCAACGTATATATTAAATAATAATAATCCAAAAATATGCATCTGAATGTCCATAATTACGAATGGAAAGTAAAGGATATTCTTTGTCTGTGATTGTTTAGAATTACTTGTTATGCATTTAATTATTATATATTTAATATGTATTTATAACCAAAGCACTTGCATGACTTCATTTGTAACTACAGTTGAAATATCAAAATTAATGTATTTTCTTAAATTATATGACTGAAAATATTTTGTTATTATTTGCAAATTGTTTATTTATCTGTAAATTTAATTCATTTTTTTTTTTTTACAAATTTTCAATTCACTTAATTAGAATTTTGTTCTTATCTACTTTAAATAATATATATATTATATTTAAAATTTTGTATTTAAAAAAAGTCTTGAAGTGAATGATGTAAATATTGCATTGTGTAAATATGTTTCTAAGTCATAAAATTTCATTGAATAAATGCAATAAATACTTTGTACAAATACAGTGAGTACTTATTCTTTGATTTATAAGAGACAATTTAATTAAGAAAAATTATCTATTTTATTATACGCTGTATTATGAATATTTCATTTAATTTTCTTTTCAAAATCAAAACGTATCAATCATTTAATATGAAAGTTAACAGAATATTTGTAATAAACAATAAACAATAGTAAAAGGTAATTACCGATCATTTTTAATATTATTAGCATTTGTAATACATGTATTTTAAGGCTAATCTAACGTAAGAAAATTAACTCAATTAGCCAGGCAAAAAGTAATTGGAAACAATTAAAGTAAAATTCAAAACATTTTATTAAAATTAGAAATAACTCATTTTGCACAAAAAAATGATGATGAATTACTAATCAGTTAATGCTATATAAATAATATTATTAAAATTAAATATCAGTTGGTTGTAATAGTTTCAAAATAATATGCTATTTTTTTAATTTAACCAAAAACTTATTATATAATTTAACGTAAAATAATCATAACTATGGTAAAGAAAGCAAGCTAAATATTTAAGTTTTGCGATAAATAATTTTCTATGTAGATAAATAATTTATTTCAGAACATAATTCCTTTTTGTTCCTCATAATATATACTAGATGAATCCAATCTTTATTAAATACTATATTAAGTTACGGTTGACTTCTCATGCGATATACGAATTCGATTTCAAACCCACTTCATCAAGGCTTTGATGCACATCGCTTGAAGATTTTCTTTTTAATGAATCTTGTTTTATTTTTTATCGCACTTCGTACATTTTCGGTAAAAATTTCCCTAATTAGCATGTAAAAGTTGTTTCTGAATAGGCATCATTTAATGATAGAAACGAAAGTCTTTGAAATCAGAATTTTGAACTTCATTAAAAAAAAAGCTTTTAATATATATATATTAATTTATCAGGGTTGCATTGAATTCATGGAAATATTAATTATTTTAATTTAAAACATTTGCAGATTTTTATTAGCATCATAAGTTTCAAATTATTAATATAGTTATTAGAAAAAGTAATTTCTCCATAAATGATTCAAATTGATGTTCAAATGAATTTCAATATAAATATTCTTTTTATTTATCATAAATATTTCACTTTTGAAAAACGCTACATGAGATATTTGCTAGTGAATACATTTAATTTAACTAAATTCATTGCTTATGATCGTTAGATGCTGATATGATTAGATGATATGATTTAAAAATGCTTTAGAAGAAATCAGTAATAATTTTTATAAAGGAATTAAATATAAAACTAAACTATAAAATACACTCAAGAGCCAAAACATTATGACCACCCCTACATTTTGCAATGAACTCGCCTGGATGACGTGGAAGGCACGTGATCAGGTGGAAGTGGTATTTAACTGGTATTAAGTGGTGGTATTAATCCATGCCAATGCGGGTTGAAGCTGTGTGGCGCGCCAAAGTTAGGCCAACTCGTTATTGACAGGTGGTCATAATGTTTTGGCTCTTGAGTGTATATCATGCAAATTAATTTCATTTGGTGCATACACAGAAAAATAATGTAAAACTTTTTCAAATATTTAACAAGGAGAATTGTAAAGGACAGTATTAAAATTATTTATATTTTAAATATTACACGCATATTCTAGTAAAGGAAAACATATACCAGGATATGAGATAAAAGAAAATAATACTCAAGGCCTATTTAAAAAAAAATATATTCACAAATGCCTAAATAAGGTAATAGAAACACTATCTAATAGAATAACGAATTGTCTGAAATTCACTAATTCTTCATTTTTCGTGCATATTAGTAGACAAAGAATAATAGTTCATTCAATTCACGAAATTATTAATCATTTTAATTTAAAATATTTGCAGATTTTTATTAGTATCATATGTTTAAAATTATTAATATAGTTATTAGAAAAAGTAATTTCTCCATAAATGATTCAAACTGATGTTCAAATGAATTTCACTATAAATATACTTTTTATTTCTCATAAATATTTCATTTTGAAAAATGCTACATGAGATATTTGTTATTAAATGCATTTAATTTAACTAAATTCATTACTTATCATCATTATATGTTAATAGAGATGAATGGCTATAATAAGAATGCTTTAGAAAAAAATCAGAAATTTTTATTAATGGATTAAATAAAAAACTAAACTATATAATATATCATTGAAAAATAATCTAAAACTTCTATATTTT
This sequence comes from Caerostris darwini, assembly GCA_021605075.1. Classification (NCBI taxonomy): domain Eukaryota; kingdom Metazoa; phylum Arthropoda; class Arachnida; order Araneae; family Araneidae; genus Caerostris; species Caerostris darwini. The sequence goes on along the minus strand of BPLQ01013881.1, from coordinate 1,055,077 downwards.
TCAAATATTTAGCAAGAAAATTTGTAATGTGTCTGCATTAAAATTATTTTTATTTTAAATATTCCCTCCATATTTTGGTAAAGGGAAACCATATACCATGATATAAAACAATACTCAAGAATTATTTAAAAAAGAATATTTACAAATGTCTAAATTAGAATTAATACGTAATATTTTTTTCAATTATATTAATAATTTTCATTCATCATATTTAATTGTTTCTCTAAAAATAGCAAAACAAAAATATTCATATTACCAAATATGATAGAGAAAATATACTTTATTTTTCTCTGTGATACACTTATATATATTACAAATATTTACAACACATATATTTACAAATACGTAAATACACTGAAGTGACAAAAGTCATGGGATACCTCCTAATATCGTGTCGGCCCTCCTTTCGCCCGGCGAAGTGCAGCAACTCGACGTGGCATGGACTCAACAAGTCGTTGGAAGTCTTCTTCAGGAATATTGAGCCATGCTGTCTCGATAGACGTCCATAATTGTGAAAGCGTTGATGGTGCAGGATTTTGGGCACGAACAGACCTCTCGATGATGTCCCATAAATGCTTGATGGGATTCATGTCGGGCGATCTAGGTGGCCAGATCATTCGTTGGAATTTTCCAGAATGTTCTTCAAACCAATCGCGAACAGTTGTGGCCCGGTGACATGGCGCATTGTCATCCATAAAAATCCCATCGTTATTTGGGTACATGAAGTCCATGAATGGCTGCAAGTGATCTCCAAGTAGCTGAACATAAGCATTTCCAGTCAATGTTCGGTCCAGTCGCACCAGAGGACCAAGTCCATGCCATGAAAAAACAGCCCACATCATTACGGAGCCACCACCAGCTTGAACAGTGCCTTGCTGACAGTTTGGTTCCATGGCTTCGTGGGGTCTGCGCCACACACGAACCCTACCGTCATCTCTTACCAACTGAAATCGTGACTCATCGGACCAGGCCACGGTTTTCCATTCATCTAGGGACCAACCGATATGCTCACGTGCCCACGAGAGTCGCTGCAAGCGATGTCGTTCTGTCAGTAAAGGCACTCGAGTCGGTCTTCTGCTGGAATAGCCCAAAAAAGCCAAATTTCTCCGCACAGTTCTAACAGACAAGTCCCTTGTACGTCCCACATTGATTTCTGCGGTTATTTGAAGCAGTGTTGCTTGTCTGTTAGAATTTACGACTCTTTGCAGACGTCGCCGGTCTCGGTCGTTAAGTGCAGGCGGTCGACCACTGCGCTGTCCATGGTGGGATGTTATGCCTGAAATTTCATACTCTCGGCACACTCTTGACACAGTGGATCTGGGAATGTTGAATTCCCTAACGATTTCCGAAATGGCATGACCCATGCGTCTAGCTCCAACTAACATTCCGCGTTCAAAGTCTGTTAATTCCCGTCGTGTGGTCATCATCACGTCAAAACCTCTTCACATGAATAACTTGAACAGAAATGAAAGCTCTGCGAAAGCACTGCGCATTTATACCTGTTCTACGCGATGCTACTGCCATCTGAAAATTTGCATATTGCTATCCCATGACTTTTGTCACTTAAGTGTATTTTGTATTTACGTATTAGTATGTGAGTGATTAAATTATTAATTTTTGAATTACTTTGTATAAATTTAATATATTTAATTCATCAGGCTTTATCGAGGTTAAATGTTTTTCTTATCAATTATAGCACACAATGTGATACTGTGAGACATGATTTAAAAGTTATATTTTATTCTTTATTGAGGTGCACTTTATATATGTAAACATGCTTTTCATATGGAATTAAAATAAAACATATTAAATTTAATGACACACTTTATGTTTACTATACAGATGGAAAATCTATAGTTAAAAATAAACTTTAACATATACATAATTTGTGAAACAATAATAGAATTTGCTTGTGCAGTGCTACTTAAGAAAGTGCTAAATTTAATATCTTTCAAATTATATTATTTGCTCATTGGTGCACGCCAAACTATAAAATTTTGCAAAAGAGAATAGTCATTCTGTAAGGGCAATATAAACACTATCAAATAGAATGTTAAATTGTATGAAATACACTGTTTTCTCATTTTTTCGTGGATGTTAGAATAGAAGACAAAGAATAAGCACAATATAACCACAATTTCATAAACACCAGCAATTTTTTTATAATTATTTAAATTTAAAAAAATTGCAGATGAAATATCTAAAAGTTATTTTAATTTATTTTATTTCTTTTTAATATATAACATAAAAGATTCATGCAATATATGGAATACAATCATATATATGTGCGTGCATGTGTGCATGTGTGTGTGTGTGTGTGTGTGTGTGTGTGTGTGTAGTATAACCTGTGGAAAACATTCATATTCTTATTGGGTTTTTTTTTTATATTATCTTATAACCTTTTTGTGTTTACTACATGTTTAGTGAGTCAACTTTTATCATGTTATTGAAATGATTATACGGAGTAGCGCTGCAAGATTGCAAAATTCAAGGAATATAAATTTAAACCATTATAAATATCTATATTTCTATGCACGTAAAGCATTTTGATAAAATAGGCAAGACTTACTGAGTTAATGAATGTTCAATGAAGATGCTTGATTGTTACAATTAAAAATGATAAAATAAAGAATAATATAAAATGCTGATTGGTTTTATATATTGACATAAGAATCAATTTCGGACAATCTGCGCCAACGAATTTGATTGTCATTAAGAAAGGTTTACTTGAATAGGTGTCAATCCTTAAAAGTAAAGAAACACCAAATTTAAAACACCATCATAAGTTTAAAATACATGCAAAATACATTATAAATACATTACAAGACTTTTCGAATACACTTTTATGCTTAAAACATCCCAGCAGTGAAAATCAAATCAATTCTATTTAAGACAAAAAATTTTTTATGTCTTTCTGAATCTTCCTACATACATCTCTTCCCTACTAGAAGCAGGATATATTTTTCTTATTTCTTTCCCTTATCTGAATTGGAGTTCTGTTTATTGTAAGTATAAGGATATAGGCGTCTGTATAAGGGCTTTCTCATGCCAATTACAGTTGGATTTGTTTTCATTTTACTGCGAATAATAAATTTAATGATTTGGGTTTGCCAATTGGAGATACAACAGTAGTGACTATAGATGGTCTAGATGCGGAAATTAGTTATTTTGCTTATATAGATTTAGAAATAACTTATAGTTCAATTTTGGGAAGTGACAGAAAATCCAGTGATACCTAGGTATGTAATCACAACATATGTAAATATACAACAAAAGTAACATATGCAGCTGTCGATCATAGTATATCAATGTTGGATAATGCGATTTTGTTTTGTTATATCTAGTTATGAAAATGAAGACTGCGGAGTAATAAGTTCACTTTTAAATTTTTAAATATTTTTAATATTTCTATTTTTTCTTGGGTTTTTTTTTTAAGATTTCATTTCGGACAAGACTTTAAACTGGATCTAACTATTGACAAATAGCTCATTTTGAATCGGTTGACGAATAATTAGAAAAAGTATTTTCCGCACGACAAGAATGTTAAAATTGTCCATACACAAAATGTAAAAAAATAAAGAAATTTGTAGTGAGTCTATATAACATAAATAACATAAAGCAAATAGTCTAAATAACGTAAAGCAATATATAGTTTTAATTTATTAGAGCGCATTACTATATTAACATAGAGCTTAATATATATAATTTAACATTCAGATGCATGATATTTGAAAGAATAAAGAAGTTATTTTTGTTTGCTTGGGGTTCATTTTATTATTTATGTACGATTAAATACGCTGCTAGGGTAACAAACATGTGCATTATTATTCATTGTTATGCTGCTACATAATTTAACATTGCAGTATTAAGGAAAAATTTGAAATCAACATAAATTCTTGATAATATTATTTTATGTGTTTTTTTTACAAAAGAGATATGTGTAATTTCACAAAACTAAATATACTAGTGTATTTATTTATTTTGTTCAACCTATTAATAAATAAATGCTATTACGTACACTATTATCTCACACGCAGTTAAGGTGTATTTTCTGTATTGTTACTAAATTGTAGAAAAAAATTTACATTTAAAGACATAGTATTTTCAGAAAGAACATATCTTTGCTAGTGTTAGAACCATATCCGTGTTATTTATAACTGTGTTATAATATAATCACATCAGTATTTGAAAAGAACAGAGGAAAACGATGCTTAACTATTTAGATATTTCACAAAGTTGATATTATTTCACAAAGGTAAAAATGATGTTTCAGATCAATCAATAACGAGGAGCAAATTATTATGACTTAGAAAATTCAATATTGAGAGCAAAAATGAATTTTAATATTTTAAATTCCACTATCTAATTATTTATTCCTATAAATTTATATATATATATATATATAATATAGTATAATTCTCTTCCTTGGATTCTAAAATAGTAATTAAAAAATAAATGGAAATAGTTTAAATTGCATAAAGTTCAAAGGGTTTCAACTCCTTAATATTTGAAAAAATATTTCTCAGAATAGTAGTTAATCACATTATATTGAAAAGGAAATTTGTGAAGCAAAGATAATTAAATAAAAATTAATCTGTTATTTTATGGAAATTTTCATTTAAGTTCAATTAACATTTTTATATTAAGTAATTAAATTTTAATTTCCTTTTACATTTTTCCAAATTTTGAAGTATAATGAATTTTTTATGAATTAAACATTATATAATTACACTTCCATAAGTAATGAATAAGTTACGCTTCTGTAGAATTTATCAGAATGATGAAATTAATATTTATTTTAAAATTTATCAATTTTAATACAGCCACCAATTACTTTAAAATTATAATAATTAAGAAATGAAAATGATTTTTTAATTAAAGTATGCGATTTGTCCAATGAATATGATTAGGATATTTAAAATTTTAGTTTTAGTTTTAAAATATAAATTATAAACAAATTTGGTTCTTAAAAAAAAAATTATTTAGTCCTTAAGTATAAATTTTTCTGTAAAATTTTATCCTGTTGTAATTAAAACAAGAAAAAAAAAACGGATTTAAGCATAATTAAAATAACATCTGAAATTATTTCTCTGAATTCTCTCTATTAAGTTAATTCTCTAAATATAGGAGAAAATACTGAATTTTAAAAATTTATTTCTGTATTGGTAGATAATATTAGTTAAATTTATATAAAATATCAACATTTTAATCATCAGAAAAGTTAACAAAAAGTTGCGATTTTTACCGAATTCATTCGTTATTAGAAAGGAAGATATGTATCAAATTGGGCGTTAATCAATGTGCACTACACAACTCTGCTACACTACACCTATATTTTCCCACCACAATTTGCACCCTCCTACACCTAAATTTTTCCACCACAATTCACATCCCCCTACACCCATATTTTTCACCAGAATTTACATCCCCCTACACCTATATTTTTCCACCACAATTAAATCTCTCCTACACCTATATTTTTTCCACCCCAATTTACATCCCCTACACCCATATTTTTCCACAACAATTCACATCCCCCTACACCCATATTTTTTCACCAGAATTTACATCCCCCTACACCTATATTTTTCCCCACAATTAAATCTCTCCTACACCTATATTTTTTCACCCCAATTTACATCCCCCTACACCCATATTTTCCACAACAATTCACATCCCCCTACACCCATATTTTTTCACCAGAATTTACATCCCCCTACACCTATATTTTCCCCACAATTAAATCTCTCCTACACCTACACCAATTTACATCCCCCCTACACCCATTTTTTCCACAACAGAATCCCCCTACACCCATATTTTTTTCACCAGAATTTACATCCCCCTACACCTATATTTTTCCACCACAATTAAATCTCTCCTACACCTATATTTTCCCATCACAATTTGCACCCCCTGCACCCAAATTTTTCCATCACAATTCACATCCCCCCTACACCCATATTTTTACCAGAATTTACATCCCCCTACATCCATATTTTTCCACCATAATTTACATCCCTCTACACCCATATTTTTCATCACAATTTACATCCTCCCTACACCCATATTTTTGCAGCACAATTTACATCCCCCTTACACTCCCGTTTTTCTACCACAATTTACATCCCCCTATGCCTATATTTTTTCAAGAAGAGAGGTTTCAAACACCCTCTTCCTTGAGCCTATGGGAAGATTTCTCGGATTTCATATATATCGTGCTTAAAATCTTCTGGTAAGGGATTGAACGTAGAGCTTGAATTCTAAGCCCAATGTCCTATCCACAAGTATACAGCTGCCTAACACACACATATATATATACGTTCGGCCATATGCTATATATATACATATAAGCAAATTACTGTGTTCAATTATTATGCATGTAAACATTGTATAAGTGGTATAGTTAAATAAACAGTATATACAAGCTATTGTGTAGATAATCAATATATAAGAGCTATAGTAAATAAACAATATATACAAGATATTATATAGATAAACAATTTTCTTCAATGCTTTTTTAATCAAATAAGATATTTAAAATTTGTAAATGATCTAAAATATAGTAAAAAAAAACAATTTTACAATTTTTAAAAAAATTGTTTATTTTAATTTAGTTTTTGTAAAGCAGATTATATTTAATCTTCAAGGAAATACTCCTGTTTTAATGAATTTTAAAGATAAATGTGCACATTACATAACAAATATTGCAAAATTAATCTTCAAAAAAATATAGTCGCCTTAGTTAATTGCTACAAATTTTGAGTAATAATTTGCTATACCTTATTTTCAATAATTAAAATGATGTATTTAATTGTATTCTTTAAAGATAAGGCTACAGTTTACAATCATTCCAAAGCATTTTATTTTATACCAGCATTTAAAAAATATTTAAATTGTTCTATATCATTAAAGAATATGTAATTCGATCATTTAAATATCCCATTTTATTCGTGAATATTTAAGTCATGATTTGTAGGGCGTATTAGCATATTAATCAAAGCATATAAAAGATTAGTATTGCTAATGATTTCATTGTTTTTTTTCATTCAAAATTTGTAGAAACATTAGTTATTTAACGAAACAGTTAAAAATAGATTGATTAATCTTAATACTACAAGCAATTTTATTTTATTTTTACTTTAATTCTTCTTTAATACTCATTTTTATTTCCTTCTAAATTTAATATGCAGTAATTTTGTCCAGAAAATTACATACTAATATGCCTTTCTAAAACTTGAGGCAAAATAAAAATAAAATTAAATTGAGGCAATTTAATCTATACGGGTTAGTATTTATATCAAGGGACAATTGTATTATTTCTTATTTCAGTCAGTTGCTTTCAATTTTTCCCCATAACATTTTACAATTAATTTTCAAAATGTACAATAATTCTATGTCATACTAAAAATTTTACTTTAAAATGTTTGTTTATTACGCTGAAAACAAGGCAATTTTCAGATATAGCTTCTATATGATATCTTAAGTACTTCTATAACAAATCTGAAAGATTATTTTACCAAACTATTGTATCAATTTTCTCAGCAATTACGCCAATCCATGCGTAGCGAATCTAGCAGTAAATGCCTTCTGAGACAAGAAAAAAATACATTTTACTTTCCTCTATTTTTTTCAATTTGAAGGTCTAAAGACTGAGGAAATGCATCTCAAGCGTGACATCTAAAAGACTAAAATGCAGCCCACAAGCATCATTTGACCCACTTTATAGTCTTATTATCACACTCTATGCATCTCTTTAGGAATTTTCCCTAATACATTGATATGAAACAGCAGTGAGAGTACTTATAAAAATTAAAGTGCCTGGAGGATTTAATTGATCTTTTACGAATTGATTAATCTGCAAGTAATTCGAAATTCATGTTGACCGGATAATATTGACAAGGAAATCCGTATTGTTTGTCCAGTCAACAATTGATCTTCAAATCAACTTCCTTTAAGCAACCTTAGTTATAAAAGACATTCCCTAACTTCCGTTCTCATATTTGCTGATGTTATTAGATCATAACAAAGCAACATCATGTTCAGTAAAAATGTTATGTGGGTTTTGATGTGTGCTGTTATTTTCATCATAATGTTTGTACTTGATGAAACCGATGCATCGACATTGCAGCGTCGTAAAGCGATGAAGAAGTTTGAAGAAATGATACCAGTTATTGTAGAAAGACTTCTTATGAGACTTATTTTGTCTTAAATTGTGGTTTCCGTGTGAGCAGTATCATAACACAACAACTGCAAACAACAACTGCAAACAACAACGTCACTACATCAACAACTACAAATAGCGCTGGACGTTTATTTTGTGAAGTACAGCAGATGTAAAGTGCAGCAATACGCGTTCCATTTTATGGTCCGCATGTAACATAGTGAAATTGGTGTGCTATCATAGCAGCACTGGATGCCCATTTGCAAAGAAATTCCATGTTTACAGCAATATTGGACGATTATGATCGAGATAATGTATAACGTTTATTTACTTACTTCGTTTGATATTAGTGTTAAAATTGGTATCCTTAAGTATGTAACTTTTCCTAACTTGTCATCTAATAAATCGTTTCAATATATTTATAAAAACCTAATGAATGTATATTTCTCATAATAACAAAATGTTATTTTTTTAAGAAAAAAACTATGTATTATAAATATAAATTAAATAAGAATCTAAAAAAGTCATTTTTTAGTTTGTTTATGATTGTTATGTAAATAAAATATTAAAAAAATATGTAAATAAAATAAAATTGAAGATGTTCGTAATTTTTTTATTATTATTTATAACTATATATTTATTATATGATTAAACAGTTTTAAACCTGAATGTGCTTAAAAATGGTTTTTATTCAATTATTTGAATATCGAAAGCTATTTCAAATATATTTATTAAGTAAATTCCATTCAAAATTCATCTAATTGCAATACAATTGAAAAAATAAATTGCATAAATGCTTTTAAATTTTAAATTCACATTGTATAATTTAAATATATTGTAGAAAAATAACCTTTAATAGTGCTATAATATTAAAATGTAATCTTATTTTGAATAGAATTACACATAGAATAATAAATATTCTATGTGTAACTACAAATATTTATTATATGTCAAAATGATAAATGTTAAAAAAAACAAATAATAAATTTTATATAGAAAATATTTTAACATTTTACTTATATAACATTTTTAAAGAATTTCTTTATGTATACATAGAGTGTACATTATTTAAGTGTAAACAAACTTATAGAATATAAACTTCGAATTTTATAAAATAAATTTTTTTTTGTTGGAATTTTTATATGAATGTTTTTGACATTATTAAATAAAATCTAGTTTTATTTTTAACCAGTTATGAAAGTTTTTCTTAATAACGCCACAAAAAATTTGCATTTACATTAAATTATAACAACATAATTATGTATGTCATTAAATTGAATATAACATTAAATTTTTTATATGTTTGGGATTTTTAGATACCTATGTAGAAATGTTTTCCAAAAATTGAAAGTTTTAAGTCATTGTACTTTTAATGTAGCCAGAAGAAAAGCATATGAATTCACAAAATGTTTTCCACGATATTTATGAATTTACAGAGTATTTTTTTTTTTTTTAAATTAAAGTTTTATTATTTCTTTTAATCATAAAGTAATAAATTATTTTAATGTATAGTTTAAAATTAATAAAAATTTATAAAGTTTTATAAAAATAAGTGTCATAAAAATAAAATAAAGTTTGATAAAAAAAAACGAAAAAAATTCTGAAAAAAAATCTGTTATTTATGTTCTTCCCCTCAATTGTCCTCAATTGTCGCACATAAAGCTTTGCTTCAGCTCCAATATTATTTATTCTTAAAATTTTTGTTATTATAGTTCATTACAAATTAACTTATATATACAAATATTATAAACGATTAAGCATTGTAAAGTTGTCAACAAGTTATTTTTTTAAAAAATGAGTTTTTGGTAATAAAATAACACATATTTGTGATAAAATAATGCAAACATTTTATGATTACATCGTCATTGAATTTTTTTTATTTGTATTATGTTGCATCGCTTTATATTAAATTAAGCAAAGTAAAAAAAAAAAAATAAATAATGTGAAATATATTAAATATTTCAAACCACACTTTCACAAGAGTTTCATATATTTGACATGAGTTCAGTCAAATAAATATTTTCACAGGTATTTTTTTTTTAGATTTAAATAAATAAATTGAAAATTACTTATAAATTATCAATCAAATTTTCACACAAAATTAATAATATACTATGTTCAAAATTAGAAAAAAAAAAGATTTATATTGCAATTGTAATACAATAAAATTTATGGCATTAGCTTTTTAATGCTTTGAAAATAAAATTTTCCATTATAAAGAAAAATAGTTAAATAAATCGTGAAAATTAGGAAAATATTAGATAAACTGTTCAAAAAAAAAAAAACAATCCGTTTTATCAATAATCATAAGAAAGTGTGTAATAATTAATTAATAAAAAATTATGTAATTATGTAATAATAATTAATTATTGTTGAAACAATAAGCACCTTTGCTTCTTTTATCTAATAATAAATATCTAATATTCTAATAATAAAAAGAACTTGATAGTTTTTGCAACATATGATAGTTTTTTACAGCAATTAATTAATTATTAAGAACGATATTGTAACATTTTATCACACTAAGTTATTATGATTAACCTCTTACTGTATAATTATCCATAAGATAAAAGTATAAATACAAAACACTATGATAGGGTTTTTTTTAATGTAAATTTTATCTGAATTGTTATAATATATTTTGTACAAAGGAAAAATCATTTAACAAACTTTTCTTAACATAAAACATATACTAATGTGTATCATAATTAAATATCGTAATTATGGTAATATAAATCGTCTGTTAATGACATTTTATACACATTGTTTTAATTTGAAGAAAATGCTGCTTTATTTCATATTTCTACATCATTAAATTACTGCTGATTTGACTACTACTAATGACATGAGCTATTTTAAATTGGCGTAAATTTAATTCCCTTAATCTTGAGTCTTATATTCATGAATCATGAATATTATTCACACCATAATAATCTTCCATCTTCAACATAATGATAATTACATATAAGTAAATGTGTCTGTATATAATGAATTCAATTTTAATCTAACATATGTAAAATACATTTATTAACAAAAATATATTTTAAATATATTTATAACAACATTAGATGCATGTAGAATAGAAAATTTTTCACATGAATTAATTTGCTCTGTAAATGTTTCCATGAAATATTAATATTATATATAATACATCTGAAATATTTATAAGATATCCTACGCTTTAATCAACTGATTATATTGTTTCCAACATAAAGTATAAGTATATAAATAAAATTATAATAAAGTTAAGTACAATAAAGTTTTCATATATAAATCTCATTTATATTGTGAGGAAATAATAAATAATGAGGAATATTATATGCCATCAAAGTATAAATCTAAAAATATATAATAAATAGACTTCATTATAATAATCAATCATGCATAAATATGAATTTTCACCTTTATTCTTAACGTTAAGTATTCTGCATGTATAAAATATCCACCGTAATGCACCTGAATATAAAAGTGAATAAAACCCTTATAAGCCATTTTGATGCCTTTGTAGCCATGAATGCGATTCCCGCAAAGTTATTCAGAGTTTTAATTTAAAGAAGCTGACATATTGAATAAATTCATGAAGCATGAAATATCCGTGAAAGGGAAAATCGGAGAATAAACTTGAAAATAATGAATTCACTTATTTATTTTTAAATGCTTTTATCTCAAAATGTCATGATCGCGAAGGAGCTAGTTATTGTTACTTTCAAAGTTAGAAATCCAGAAATGCTATTAAATGGGATTTTTCTCTCAAAACAAAAATTGAATGATATTCACTGAACAAACAATGAGGGAATTCCTTCGGAGCATGAAAACAAATAAACCTTAACTAATAGCTGTTCATAATTCACTGGAGCGAACATGCTGCTATCTGTAATCCTGTAAGCTCATTTCATCCATACCGAAGCATAAGCAGGCATTCGGATATATTTTAACTGTTAACGAATGTTAACAATAGAGCAAGTCAAGGAGATATCCTATTTTAGGAGCAATGCAGCAGCAATCTAAAAGCATAAAAGTCTCGACTCAACTTATAAGTCCCCGAAAAGGAAAACTGCTGCATAAGTTTTACTTAGAAATTCAAATTAAAAAAAGCGCATAAGCTCTGGAGAAAACGAAGTTATTTATTTTTGTTAATCCGGAATGTCGTATCTATTTATTGTTACTGTATCCGTTTCTTACTTTTTTCCCGGAATGTTTTAACTTATTCATATGTATATAAGGGATTCACCTAGTTTTATTCAAACATGCAGATTTCTTCGATGCTGTTGTAGAGATGGCGAGATTCGAGAAGATCATCGGTGTATCGTTGTTGTGCTTCTTCGTGATAGTATCCTGCATGCTTGCTACAACAACTGCCAATAAACTTCATAAATTCTTTCACAGAGAAGAAGATTCTACTGAAGAACTTCGAGAAGGTGTCCGTCGTGTTGCAACGCCCTTAATGGCACTTGCTGTTGTCCTTAAATTAGTTTTTGAAAAGTAATCATTTTGTTTCAATACTATTGGTTATATCCCTTCCATCATTTTGTCATTGCATAATGATAATCATATTTCATTAAGTGAATGTGTATAGACTTCCATCTTAAAATTGCAAAAGTTCAGTTGTAATCAAGCAATTTTAAAGAATATCAAGAATAATCAAATATATCTGCCATTTTCAATAATATATCCTTGTATTTCTTGACAACATTCAAATAAGCTGGAAATCATTCCTTACAAATGTAGTCATAGTGCAATCTTTAATGCATTCCAAGTTGTAATGTCATTATTTTGTGATCAGTTGAAATGTGATTCTCATAAGTATTTCATTATGACTATGGTAAAAATTTTAAATCGTGATTCTGTCTGTTTTGTATTCAAACTGTAATGTATTTCGAATTTCGTGAATCATTTGTTTTTCATTTTTTAATGTTTCATTGTCTTCTCATAAAAGTAATGTTTGCTTGCGAATAAAATCTTATGTATTTGTAAATAATGTAAATAAATAATATTATTAATATGAATTTTATCTTAATTTTATAAAAATTTGATTCTTGGAGTTTAGAACAATAGTTAAGCATATACTTACGTATTTTTATATTTAGAGGAAATAATACAATGTATTTAATATGAAAAATATTTAAATATTAATTTAAATATAAAAAAACACTAATAAAAATGAAAATAATATTAATAAAAACTAATAATAATATCATCTTTAAAATAGCTTTTCAATTTTACTCAATTTATTATATATTTTTTTGAATTGACGGGAATTTACTATCTAAAAATTCTAGCTTAATTATATTTGAAACACAGAAAAATAATAAATAAATAAATAAATGAAAACTATTAAATTATATTTAAGAACAAAAAATAATAAAATAATAATGTCTGGGTACATGCAAGTCACATTAGAAAGTCGATTATATATACTTTTAAATTAAAATTTTACTATACATATAAAACAAGTTTAAAAGTTAATGCATAATGATACAAACATGTAAAATATTTGAAATTAAAAAAGAATATTTATGATTGGAATCTAAGTAATTAATAAAAGTTTTTTTACTTTAAAATTTTATCTTTAAAAAAAACTTGATTATAAATTAAACACAAATAATCTTATTAAAATACATACATATAACAAATACATTCTTATTATTAAATACATAGCAATAATAAAATTATTATAAGGAAACTAGATTATTGTTTTCTTTTTCACTATGAACAACTAACAAATTTAAATAATTATTAAAAATAATTAGTAAAAAATAAATACTATTTAAGAAATTAATGATTTTTATTATATTTTCTTTTTCCAAAAACCGTTTGGGAAATTATTATTTTGCAGTTAACTAAACAAGTTTTGTTTTGTAAACTAAGTTATTTGACAATTTTACACCAAAAAAATTTCGTATTTTAAACATTTTTTAATCTATAAAATTATTTAGATCAAATATATCTCTATTCATTGAACTAGCACAATGCTTCAGATATTAAAAAAAAAAAAAAAAAAACCCTTTCAACAAATGCATACTGTATTTGAACATTTTTTTAACTTTGTATCGTATACTAAATAAAAAAAAAATAGTTACTTTAAAAGAGATTCATGTCATTTGCAAACTTTCTAATTATGCTTTTCATCCTTTGTTTTCTTAGTATAATAGTTATAAAATGAGTGAACAATTACTTTCAAACTTCTGAAGTAATTAAAAGTATTTTGTCTTCCTAATGAAGAAAAAGTAACGCATCAATGCTCATTAGTCTAGAAGAACAGATTTTAATGAGCACAAAGGCGAAACATTTTAAAAGAAGATAATAAGCTTGTCTAACACATAAGAAACTAAACAAAAGTATGAGATAACTATCTAAAACAGTATTTTATATGAAATCGAAATACCTCTTAGATCTAAAGTTGGAAATATTTCTTAAATTTTTACCTAAACAAGCCATAATAGCTAACTATATTGATTGCTTTTTATTTTAGATAATATTTTTGTGTTCATATCTATAACACAAACTTGTAGTTTAGAGCCCGCGTTGCTTGCCTACAAAAACTAAAACTTTATTTTTTGCAAATTTTATTAAAAAATATCTGTGTTGAAATAAGCATCTGAGATTTCAAATACTGCTGTGTCCAAAAAGTAAGACCGATTTTCAATTTAAAATTCCCGGGGCTTATGGAATTTCAATTTTGTTATCTTTTCTAGGATGTTGACACTGTCCTTGACATATGTGTGAAATTTCACGTCAAAATATTCATTAGTGTTTGAATAACGCATTGACCTTGTGAGACGCTAAAACTAATTCCGGAGATTTTTGAAATGTCGGAATTAATTGAGCAAAGAAATTACATTGAATTTTGTTTGCGGAAACGTATAGAATGTTGCAGAAGGCATTCAGTGAGCATTCCTATATCGGAAAGAAATGTTTAGAAGTGGTATAAACAGTTCAAAGAAGGCAGAGAACGCATTGAAGACGAAGAGCCCTCTGGTCGACTATCCACCTCAACCGACGAAGCTCACGACCAAAAAATTAAATATTTCCGTCGATTAACAATTAGAGACCTTGCTGCTGATGTTGGAGTTTCAAAATTCCATTTTAAAATATGTTTGCGCCACAAACGTTGATACCAAAAACAATGAATGCTCCAGCTCACACTGTATTGACTCTTCGTGACTTTTTCGACAAAAATGAAGCCCATATCGTTCCACAACAACCGTATTCACACCGTGCGACTTCTGGCTATTCCCTGAACTCGAAAGACCACTATGGGCACTCTGTTTTTGAGTCGATTGAAGAGATTCAACGTGTTTTGAAGGCCATCCCTGCCGATGACTTTTCAGCATGCATTGAGGATTGAAAAAAAAGTTGACATAAGTGCATTGTGTCCGGAGGGGATTACTTTGAAGGCGATGAAATAAATTTGGAAGAATAAATAAAGAGTTATTGAAAAAAAAAATAATTGGTCTTACTTTTTGGACACGGTAGTATAACTTATAATGGTAATTAAGAGTCGACGTTGCTTGGTTACAAAAGCTAAAAAGTTTAGTTGCTAAAAAGTTTTTTTTTTTTGTAAAGTTTATTAAGAAAAAATATCTGTGCTGCAATAAACATCTGAGATTTCAAATATCTTGTAAATTGGCTAAAAAAAGAAACTATTAGTATCCAAGAATTACAAATAATTTGTTTACTTCTTTAAACTATATGTGTTTATGTTTTGACAATATAATAGTGTTAGGTAGAAAAATTAGTTAAAAACTTATACCGTAAACTTTCTTTATTCTTATTTGTTTTTACAATAATTTACTAAAGGCGCCAGTCAGATTATAATGTCTGCCCATCTTGCTGCAATAAACAATAAGGTTATTATTTAATTAAAAATAGTTGATAAAATCTTTTTTCATATATTTTGTCTGGACGAAATAATAAACTTAGCGATAAATCTTGAACTTCTAAGAGTAATAATTTGTGAATAACGCTAAAACATGCACGTGTATTCCATTTTAATGTATACATTGGAGGTTGAAAGTAGACAGTATGAAAAAGAAAACAATAGCTTTGGAAGAATAGTATATAGAAGAATAGTATAGCTTTCAAAATAGAAAAAAAATATTATACAGGATGGAATATAAAATCCTGATGGAATTTAAAAGGAAATATGGTAGTATTTACAAATAACTATATTAACATTAAACAGTAATAAAGCCCAATGTATATCTTTAATGAAAAAATAATTAGCCAATATTGCATTCCAAAAATATTATTCTTTTATATTCCGTTGCACTTCCATAAAAACACTCACTGTATACCATAAATGAAAAAATTTAGCCAGTATTACAACCTGAAAATTACATATTGTAAATTCCATCCATTTAGATACAAACACGGCGCGCTTCAACACTTCACCTAACGAATCGAAGCATGTTTCTTTCTATAACTCACACTGAATATCAATCAGTTATTAGTGTAATAAGTCTCAATCTTAAATAATCTTCAATTTTAAATAACGTCATAGGAAAATTATACGCTAAAAATATCGAACCAGGATGGCAACATGATGTCCCAATGCAGGGAAATTAAACGTTCCGGATAGATTCTCCTCAACATTCCATTGAAACTCTTCAACATTCCATCGAAACTACTCAACATTTCTATCACGCATTGTTACTGTCTGTTTATTGTTACTGTCTATCATATTATTACTGTTACTGATTATCTGTTAACGAACATTGTTACTATCTACTATTAATCATCTAAAAAAAATCTCTTAATAATCTAAAAAAAGGTGCTAATTATCCCACAGTTCAATAATTCACATTACATTATAATATATTACCAACACTAAACTTAAATAGCCACCTCTCTCCCCTGCCAAAACTATTGCACACGACGCCACAACTGAATAAAAATAGTTAATTGGGTGTAACTTATTTATTATTAGTATAAATATTATTCCACATTCGCATAATTAATAACTTCTCTACACTTATTTAAAGATATTCATATAATATTTATAATTAATACAAATTTAATTTTGTATATAGCCGGAATAAGTCCTGGAAAGCCCCCAAAAGTTAATCCAGTTGTTGAAGCGAGACTCTCTATATAAATTTCTATAGTATATGTATATTCTGTATAAATTTCCATTTCTATACTATTGCTGTATTATGAATTATTTTAGCGTTTATAACAATAACACATAAGTAATCTCTCTTAATCATATCATTAAATGTGTGGTTTATGATACGTGCAATATTATTCAAAAATAAGTCATTTATTATGAATATAATAATTTCTATCCACTATACCATATTAAAATCTGGAATTTCATGAATCTTTACATGATTCAATTCACTTGTGTTTTGATTGCATTGCACGTTAACAATGGAAATAGAAATCATTAATATTCACATACTAAATTACGCATTCTATTACTAAGTTATTAATTATTTTAGCGTTTATAACATTAACACGTAATTAATCTCTTTCTCTTAATCATATCATTAAATGTGTGGTACATGATATGTACAATAATAACATTTGAAAAATAAGTCATTTATTATGAATCACCACATCTCCTGGATTATCATGATATACATTCAATTAAGTATCTTACATTAAAGAATAATTTGTTTCTATAATATAATAATTTCTACTCACGTTACCATATTAAAATCTTTAATTCACATTCTATAATAAATTACGCATACTATTACTAAGTTACGAATTATTTTAGCGTCTATAACATTAACATATAAGTAATCACTTTTTCTGAATTATATCATTAAATGTGTGGTACATGATACGTGCAATAATATTATTTGAAAAATAAGTCATTTATTATGAATCACCACATCTCCTTTCGAATTTAGACTCACTATACCATATTAAAATCTTGAATCTGTTAATGAATCTTTATATGATTCATTATTGCTTTTAAGGAATTAAACGAAGTAGCTCTATATGCAAAATCCCTAAATTTAAAATTTAAATGCATACATATGAATAAAATAGTTAGAAAAGTGTTAAACATGTTTTAAAATTAATATCATATTATTAAAATAGACTATTTCTAAATTTGCTTATGCGAAAGGGTGAAGCAACCTTAAATATTAATGAATCATGCATATTATAATTTTTTAACATTTTACACATATTGAATTTAATGGCAGTTTAATGACCGCGAAGTTTGCATCACTATGAAAAGTATTAATGTTAAATATAAATTCAATATACAGAAATAATCCGAATGTTAAATATACAGAATGTATATTTTCCAAATTATAAATATGCATATAACATTATATAATATTTGCAATTGAAACTTATTATAATATTGAACTTATAATTTAAAGTAATAAAAATAGTTTAAATATTTAATATTATATTTACATTGTTGTAATTAACTCATGAATAAAGATTAAAAAGTAGCAAAATGTATCCAATGTACACATCCATATGTTTTTTAATTGCTTTGTATAACTGTCGAAGAATAATGTGGATGCAAACATCTAAACAATGATGAGAAAAAAATTATAATTTACTTATAAGCAATAATTATTTAGAATAATATTTCAATTATTTTTGACATGCCTCTTAAAATGAGTTTTTTTTATAGTATGTTATTCAAAAAAAGATTTTGATTATTTTTAAAGACAAAGTAAAAAGATGATATAAATAAATCCTATAGAAGCTGTATACATGAACAACAACGTGCTATAGCTGCATGAAAAATGTAATTATTAAAATTGGTTTTATAAAAACCAATAATTTCTTTCTGAGAAGTATAGAAAATCAATACCTTGTACTTTAATTTACTAATAAGTAATAAAACAAACGTAATACTTATATAGAAATGTCAATAAATATAATTAGTGAAGTAACAAAATTCTACAAATTAAATTCATTAAAAAGTTTGTTTAGTTTCCTTAAACATGTGTATAATGCTTACGTATATTTGTTGTTTGTAATTTATATACGCATATACTCTTCAGAAAATATTTTTTTAGATTATTGCTTGACAGATGTTATATTATTTTTTCAACAGCTATTTATCTACATTTACATTATTCAAATTTTTTGACACTTGTATAAGAAAAAAAATTCACCTTTTATTAAAAATTTATACCATTAAAACCCACATACAACATTCTATCAGTAGTTTTAGAATATAAATAGCGTAATAAGCAGCAATCAGTTAATTAATAACACAAATCAAATAAAGTCGTATAAATGTAATGTTTTAAATAATTTGTTTGGGCTATTTTTGCAACGTAAAATGCTTATACTTTAAACAAAGAAATTATAAAAGCAAGAAAATTAAAATAATGATAAAACTATGATTTTTACAAATATTTATGGAGAAAACAAAATTTAAAAAGCAAAGTGTTTTAAGATAAAACAAATTAAACATATGATAGCATTTGATAATACTACCACTGTTATCATTTTAATAATTTATTTTTAAAATATTTCTAAGCCTTGGCTTACAAACGCATAATTTACAAAACATTTTTCATAATTCAATACACAACACGTACATTAAAATGAAATAGGCTAACCTCGATATCAATAACTTTTATCTTATAATAAGCAATATACAATAATACAAAGCTTTAACAAAATTGAAACTCAATTGTTTACTTAGTTATAATAGTTTGATCCATTTTTCTTAACGTTTGTTTCCTTAAAACAACTTTTCCATTCATAAGTGGATTCCTTTACTGGTATTGATTTAAAAGGAAAGCATTTCGAGATAAGGAAATACAGTCTAATCTACTTTAAATACTCCTTAATCTATGGAAATATTGAAAAATCCCACTATAAAAAAACTTTACTATCCTATCAGCTATAAATGGAAATGAACTCAACGAACTAAAGTAGCCTCCGTAAATGAGGTTCTCACTTTTATTTTTTCCTCTGTTCCATAAACCCTGAGAAAAACGAGATTTATTACACCTAAAACAACGCTACTTAAGTGATTAGGATAAGCCATAATTTGCATGGGTATCGGGAGCATTTCAATTTGTCATCATCCTACTGTATGCATTACTTCTCATGATCTGATATATAAGCAAGACTCCGAAATCAGACTGCTATCTTTGAATAACAAACTCTGCAGTTAACTTGAGCCATTTTATTTCACAGAAATATTCTCTCTCTCTCTAACGTATAAAATGGTGTCGACTAAGTACTTATTTGTTCTGGTAGCCGCATTTCTTTTCGCTGTCACAACCATGGTGGAAGAATCTACAGCAATGCCAATGCCCCACCATCATCAAAATAATCATCACGGTGTTGCAGCTCTATTGGTAGCTGGAGCACTCGCTTCGCTGCTTCAACATCACCACCACTAGCTACTTTCGATAAGCGTTGAGAAGAGATAATCATCTTTGTTCATCGCATTGTGATTCGCTTTCATAATGCTTGGATGATTATGGTGAAAGTTAATCTTTCACGTATCGTCAGTTTCACCTCATGCTCACAACACGGGTAAATATGCATCCATTTCACATGTAATATTGCTTACCAATTCAGAAGATTTTATTTCAATATATCCTCCCCAAAAGGACTGTTTTCATCGTGTAAACTCAAACTATTGTATTATAAATTTTACTTCATTTATTGCACCGTTTGTTCATAATAATACTGATACTAAGAACAGTTATTTCAAGTTAACGTCCAAAGACTTAATAGCTGTACTTCAAGAAAGTAGAAGTATTTTTGTTTTCAGAACTTTAAAGCATTGTGTACAACATTTTAATTGAATTTATATTTGTTTATTCATAAATATTTTTTAATAAGTTAGTGACCATGATTTCATTTCTGGTACCAATGTTACATATTCTTGGCTGTTTGGTGTACAATATTATAACAATGTTCTTCAAAAATGTTATGTGCCTTGATGTAATTTTGTTGTTTGTTCTACAAATCCAACTTTTTACTGAAATTCTAAAATATGCCGGGAAGAATATTTTATGTAAAATACATGCAATTTTCATATCCAATTTTCTGAAGTAACGAATTACAAAATGTACAAATATCTATCGAAACAATGTATATGTGTATTATAATGTATAATAAAACTTAATATTCTATTTTATGTTCTTGTATTTTCTATTAACACAAATTGGACAAACTTTAAAAAGAAATTAAATCTTAATTCTGTTTCTTTATGTTAATATTATGGGCATTATTTAATATTGTGGATGATTTAAAATTTCAGTAAAGTACAGAGCAAAAATAAATAAATTAATTAAATTAAATTAAAAATCTCGTTTAATGATAATATGTATTGAAAATATGTTGATTATTTTTGTTTTTGTTTATCAGATATATATTTTTTCTACATAGAAATGATAGAAAATACTTGAAAAATATTTGTACTAATATTTTTCATCTCACTAGTATATGTTTATGTTTATTTTAAACGTGCTCGCAACTAATAATCTTATTCATAGTTATTGCAAATTAAAAACAACAAAAATTTTTTAAAAATGAATAGAAGTTATAAATTTTTAAAATGAATGTTTTTAGAAATATATTTTAAATAACATTTCTAAGCATCTTTTAAGTCATGCCAAATTAATTTTTTTACATTTTATGTTATAATTTGAATTAATTATGAATTTCAGTAGCACCGACAAAAAAATGATTCATATGCAGTAAGTAATTTTAACAGTAAACATTTTTGGCTAACGTACTTTGAATAAAGTTGAGTGATAAATGTTTTTTACATTGAAAAATAAAATGTTTTGAAAAACTAAAATTTTCATCTAGAAGATGAATGGTGAGAATTTTTATCTCAAAATGAAAAGTCTAGTTTATGGGAGATATGTACTCGTAATATTTCAGGGTAAATTTTAATTTCAATTTCAGCAAAGATTTTCGTTTAATGAGAAACTTGAATTAAATCTTCTAAATATTATTACAGAAATTTATTGAATTGTATTAATTACAAACTAAATGATAATGCTTTAAAAAAAATATATATTTTTCATGCAATTTTTACACTAGTAAGTTAAATTTTAAAATTTTTATAAAATATGTCGTAAAATTACAATTAACTATCAAATGCTTAAATAATACTTTCAAAATATTACTAAAATTTGTAATTTTTTAAAATTATTTTTCAGAAAAAGTTTAGGATTTAATTAAACATTTAAAAATGCTTCTTTAAAGAAAGAAGTTTGAATTCCTTTTTTTGCATTCTATCTATAATTTTATTTGTACTTCCTGAAAATATAAAACATACGCTTGCATTTGTTCTATAGGTAACGAAAATTTTCTAATGTTATCTAATTAACTAATTGTATAATTATCAATCAATAAATTACTTAAAATAAAACCCACCCACCCTTTTTTATCAATTATATGGGAATATTGGAGTATTGATAAACAAATGTGTTTCTATGTATCATGAAACATGAAAAAATATTTTTAATTATATTAATAAAAATAAATAAATAAATAAGGATTGTAGGAGATGAAAAGAATATACATTTCGTCAAAAAGAAATGCAGCGTAATGTAAGGAATTTGGTACTGAAAAAAAGCAAATGTCAAAATTAGAGTTTATAAATTATTATTTACAAATATTTAGCATTTTTGTTTCAAATTTTATACTTACCATAAGCATAAAAATTTTATTTTTTATATCATGGTTTATATTTTAATTAGGTTGTACTACATTTATAGAACTTCTCAATTTTTTAATCACATTGCTTTAATTTGAATAGCCAATTACTTAATAAGAATATTACAAATAAAAAAATAATTACATTCAATATATATTTAAAATTTTAATTAATTTGTTTATAACTTTAAAACGACTTTAGTTCTATTAAATTGCATAGAAAAAAAAAAAGAAACCTAGAATAATAAACTTGTTTTATTTAATCAAATCTTATTATTTTAGGGATTTTATTTTTAAATTAAAAACTTAAAGTATGTTATTTTTTGAATATATATAAATAAAAAATCCAAATACATTATTTAAATCAAATAAATATGCATTCAAAATATATTATTTAAATCAATAAATATGCAATCAAAATATATTGTTTAATTGTTACCACTTATTATTACTGGGTATTTAATTATTATTCATTATTGTGCAAAAATTATAAGACAAAAATATAAAATAATTTGATACCATGACATATAATTTTCGAAAATTGCTGGCGTGTTTAATATTCATTTCATTCAAAAGGATATAATTATTCCAAAATATAATTCATGCATAAGACAATATCTCAAACGCTGCTTACAATTTAAGATAGTTCAATGACTTCCAACTTCCTCAAAATCTTCTAAGAGTATTTAACTTTAATACTTTTTCACAAAAAATGTCTAACTTCTTAAACGTATCCATTGAAGCAAAACGGACAATTAAATCAACGTTCCCAATCGTCACACTGATCTAGATATATTTAAAGGAAAACTTGTAAGGAACTACCTTCAACGTTTAGATAATGTTTGATTGTACCACGCTTCAAATAATGGACTTTTTTTTATGAGCATCCTGATCTGTGCATAGGCATTCTTCCACCATCTTAAGTTTAGATTTTTTATTGATAATTTTTATGTTAATCGCTTTATGAAAAGTCGTTTATTAAAAAAGGAAATCATTACTATGAATATATATATATAAATATAGCATTCCTCATCAATGACAAAAACTGGATAGAATTTTCTTTAAAACATCATATGATAGAAATTGATACAAATACATTCCATTATTATTATTATTATTATTATTTTATTCCATTATTACATTTAGAAGAGATATCTAACATAATTTACGTCTCAGACGTTAAATGATAATGGTTCATCTTTATTTGCAAAATATTTCAAAGTTGCTATTACTTTCCTATTTGTCTAATAAAACA
This sequence comes from Caerostris darwini, assembly GCA_021605075.1. NCBI lineage: Eukaryota > Metazoa > Arthropoda > Arachnida > Araneae > Araneidae > Caerostris > Caerostris darwini. The sequence continues at coordinate 1,031,036 of BPLQ01013881.1, read as the reverse complement.
CTCACCATCATCATCATCATTGCCGCAACATCTCATGGTGACCAAGGCCGACAGCCTACTGGCAGATTTCGGGAGAGGATGTATTTTATTTTTAAAGAGTAGGTTGTCAACCGTACTCTCTAATCTCTTACAGTCATAGTAGAAAGACAGTCTGATGGACAAGTGGCTAGCGCTCTGACGCTCGGTACCACAAGTTTCGGGTTCGAATTTCGGCGGTGCCATGGATGTTTGTAATGGTTTGAAATTCACTTTAAGCCGTAGGTCCTGGTCTCATATGACTGTAGAGCATCACAGAAACCAATCAGACTCCTTCTCACCCACTTAATTCCCAAATTGTAATGGAGCAACTCAGCTCTAGGTACAGTGAAGTGGTGTGGTGTAGTGTAGTAGTAGTTAATCATAGTAGACCTAAGGTAGATTCCGAATCACTACAAATACCTATGTCACCTTCAGGACTCGAAACCGAAATCTGTTGTATCGAGCGCCAGAGCGTTAGTCACTCGGCCCTAATGAAACATTCATAGACCACACATTTAAAACTCGTATTATATTCATGCAGAAATATATAATTAATTGTTTGATATTACTTAGTTAAAATACATAATTCTAATAATTTTTAAAACATTTCCAGCTCGTTTAAACAAGGTCACGCTGTCCAGCATACGCGTAAGCCTCAGCTTTTTAAGGACATATTTTGTACATTTGTTATTTTAAATAGCTTATATAAATCAATCCATGAAACAATCGCTATTTTGATTTCCAGTGTTACAAATATTTAGAGAAATTTGGCGCCTGCTTACTTTTCGCTGCTGCGTGAGAAACATCTTCTCAGGCGAAGGTCAACAATCCTATTGACCTTTTTGTCTGGAGCAGAGAGCGCCAAACCCATCATGACGTCAGAACATGTAGTACACGGTAAGTGTTTGGATTTTATGTAATTAATTAGCATATTTTGTATGAAATGGCTTCTTATCTGTGTGTATTGCTTAAATTAATTTTGTGGACAATATATGATGTTGTTAATTAATCCAACATGAATTCATGCATTATGTTGCTTAATATGTATTTTTGAAGAAATTATCAATGATCACATATCAAAGTAAGTGAATGTATTTGTATATCATAAATTTTATTTTATATTTTAAAAATTATTTTCTGTCACAAAAATTAAGTTGAGCATTGTTGAAAAAAAAACAATTTTGCCAAAATTAGAAGTATTGCTCTTATTTCATCACTCTGTTCCTAAATCGCAAGTTGAATTCACTTTAACATTAAAATATAAATTTATATCAGCAGTACTAATATTAATTGATAATTATTTTAACTTAAAATAATTAAATTTAATTACTTTAAATTAGTAATTATTTTAAATAATTTATTTAATAGTTAAGTGCTACTGAATAAACAGAAAGACGAAAATAATATGTATTAGTTTTCATTTAGATTAATATCACAGAGTTGATATTGTCTAGTTGAATTTAAATTTAACATTAAAAACACCTAGATAAATGCATATATAAGTATTATATTCATTAAACTTTTCTTAATTTGTAGTACGTCTGAAATGTATATTATTAAATTTTTCTATATTAATTAGCCGAGAAATTATGCAAATATTTTTAAAAAGTTATTTTCTATATTAATTAGTCAAAATTTACCTTTTAAAAATATTTTTTTATTTTATTTTTGTAACTTTTTTTATTCATAGAAATTATCTTAATTATTTTCTCTATAATTAATATTGTAGTTTAAACGTTTAGAACAAAAACAAAATTTGCTGTAATAACCTTAAAAATATAGAATAATTTTCCTACATTTTGTTTATTTAAAATATATGCTTAAACTTAATAATTCAATACATTTACACAATAAAGAAATTTAAACCAATTTCACTTCTTGACAAATACTTTTTCCTTTCTATATTTACTAAAAAGTTTGGTTAAAATTTCATTTCAAATATATTGTGTGAAAAAATTATAAATTTTTTATAAAAAAGAATTATATTTTTGGTTAATTAATGAATTTTATTATTAATACTAAAAATTATTATTTATACTTAAAATTTATTATTAATACTTAAAATTTATTATAAATACTTTTATTATTAATACTTAAAATTCTGAAGAAAAATTCTCATTTATACTTCTTTAATTTAATTTTGATGAAATTTCATGGATCAACATTAAAGAAAGTTTGATGAAATATGTTTTTTTTTTACATAAGCGAAAGAAAATTAAAATATAATTTAATAATGAATAAGCATTACAAATTTATGATTAATAAAACTCTTTCATATAGATTCTGAAATATTAAACACACTTTTAATAGGTGAAAGTAAACGAATTTTTTGAAATTGTATGCAACTCATTAATACTTACTTAAAAGAATAAATATTTCTTAGAAACTGCTATAGAATTACTTTAATTAAACAGTTAATGATTTTGTTTAATCTGCCTCTATAATGTGTTTCAGACATTAATCATAATAATAAAAAATTCAAAATACTTTATGTATATTTTCTAATTATAGTCATAATTAGAAAATATGCATAAAGGTTATGTTATAATTAGGTTCTGTTATGTCTCATAGATTACGTTAATAATTTCAAAATGTACAATTCTTCAAAAAGAGATTCCTAATTTTATTCAAACGGAATACGAAATATAATTCTTTTACTAAAACTAATTAAATTTTCTGATTTTTTTACCTATAGTTTGATTCATCAATTAATTAATTTCTGATTCCATCCATATTTTAATAATGTACTATTAATGCAAACTAATAATGATATCGTGTGCATTTGAATGAAATGGAAACTTAACATGCATTAAATGTTGCTAGTATCTAACTAAAGAAGTTCTTTTTATAGTAATTTTGAACTAAAACTAAAAAAAGTAGGATTTTGGGCGTTTGTATTCTTCTTCCACCTCATTGAGTTAAATGAAAGGACTTTCTTACAAATTTATTATGTTGATATTCTGAATAAGAACTAAATGTAACATTATAGTGTGTAATAATTGGATTACTTGTATAATAAGTTAGGATTATGACTCAAAATTTAGTATCACTTATTGATATATTATGCACAAGATAATTATGATAATTGTACAATAAATAAATATAATATTTTTAATAATACATAATTTATAATATTTTTAATTAATATGAAAATATAATACATATTTCAGAAATAATAAGAAATTAATTTATTGATAAATTAATCTATACGCAAAAAAAAAAATCAGAAAAATGTAGTTAGTTTTAATAAAATAATTATATGTATATTGAATAAATATCATATTTAATATAATTATATCACATTTAAATTGAATAAAATTAAGAATTTCTTTTTGAATAAATATATATTTTAAAATTATTAACATAAGCTAAAATGGTATATATTTTTAAATGGCTATAATTATAAAATATACATAAAATATTTTAAATATTGTTTTTAAATATTTGGTTTTTTTATCTGGAACATATTATAGAGGCAGATTAGGCCTAGTAGGCTGAGAGGGCCTAATCTTACCTAATAGAGGCAGATTAGCCTCTCTCAGTATGCTTTTTATTATTATATTAATTAAAAAAAATAAATATGAAAATGCAATGGTAATACATTTTTTAATCAATTCTGCATGAATTGGTTACGAATCTACGAATTGTTACAAATTGATTAGGGCAGTAAATTGCTGAAAGTCTTCATTCGTTTAATACAAATTATATATTGCTTTTGTATGTCATTCCAATCTCAAATCGCTAAGCATACGACATCTCTACCCAGTCACTTGGATTGAAATTTCAGATACGAATTGAAACACACAGTCAACATAAACACTTAACGCCACCTCTACGTATCCAACCGTTAAAACGAGTAGATTTCAGTAGAGTAGCAGAACGAATGGCACGTGTGTGCAGCATGCTAAATGCGAAGTGTATGGAAATGCCCAGGGATTTTCTCCATCTAGTACCAATGGAGGGATTGGATGGTGGATTGCCATACGTATGGACTGATTTGGGGATTCAGGCAGCGCTGGGGATTGCAACTTAATGGGGTAGAAGTGCTTCAGTCCTAAGGAAGATACATCTGCTACAGTCGTAAAAAGGGTAAGGGTAAATGTTATTTTCCCTTAGCTTTTGTCTCTAGATGGGGAAGAAATGTTTGGATACTCCCACTTGGGAAGTATAGCAATGGAACGAAAAATACTTTTTCCCCCCATTCTTCCCTGTTTTTTATTGTTTTTTAGTTCGTTTTCGATCTCATCACAGCTTTCGATCTCACTTTGGAAGATTAAAGTTACCACCGAAGTGTGACAGCTATGTTTTTTTGTCCTGTTTGGTTTTTCAACTAGTTCCAGACAGCAAGACGGAAATTAAAGTATACTGCAAGACCTGATCAGTGTAAGAGTAATAGAAATTTAAAAAAAGGATATCGTTTTTAAATTTATTATATATATTATATCCACTTTTTTAAAAATTATTTTATTATTAAAAATCAAATGAAATATTAAGAAAATTAAGATTTTTAAAATATATATACTGAAATTAATTTAGGTTGGATACAAATATTGAATAAGCAAAATAAATACAAAACTATCACTCTATAGTTTTTCTCTTAGATTCTATAGGATTATTACAATATTAGGTTTCCATTAAACATATTTATAAAAATCCGAATTACTATAAGTATTGTATTAATAGATAAAATAATTTTGATAATAATTTCAACTCTCATTTTCAAAAAAATACATACATAATATAAAATATATAAAAAATAAATAATCTATAATAATAATTAAATATATAATAAATATTTAAATATTTTTATGTTTAATATATTTAAGTATTTATAACAATAAATATTTTATTTAAAATAGTGTTATTAAAACGTTACCTTCTTCGATCCACAGAACCAAAAATTTAGTTATAAAGAAAATAACTCAACTATAATATTTTCTGAACTTCAAGCAAATTTACTAAGTTTTTTGCAAATAAAGTATATAAATATTTTTTAAAAGCGGAAACATCACTAATTTATATACATTTAGTTAGTCATAACATACATTATATGTTTATAAGCATTTGGTAAGTTATAATAGTATGCAACCTATGTTTATAAGCATTTAATAAGCTGTAATAGTATACATTCTGTGTAAAATTCTTAAGTACTCACTAATAGCTAAATTAATTTTGATGATAATTTTAATCGTAATTTTCAAAAAATAAAACTCAAAAATACTTTAATTAAAGTAGTGTAATTAATAATCTAACCTAATTCGGTAAACTAGAACCAGAAGATTTAGTTATGAATATGTATGCAATAATATACATTCTGTGTTTATAAGCATTTAGTATAAGATAGTATATATACATGTGTTTATAAGCATTTAGTATACAATATTATACATGTGTTTATAAGCATTTAGTATAGAATAGCATACATTCTGTGTTTATAAACATTTAGTAAGTTACAATAGTTTACATTCTGGGTAAAAATTTAAAGCCCTCACAGTGTATTATTACAAAACAGCTGCTATTATCATATTGAATGACAGACCGAACTCAAATTTCATGAGGTAACTCAGTGTAATGCTACTAACTTACAAAAATGTAGCTATATCTATTACAAAAGTGTTTTAAATTACTAATTCTGAATAATTATTTCATTTTTTTCTACATTATCTTACATTTAATGTCTGATAAGCAATTTGTCTTTATTAATCTTATTTTTATAAAGTTTGCTGAAAACAAAATTTGATGTTAAACAAAATGATGTAATTTTCCAGTATCATGTTAAATTTCTGATTATAGAACGCAAATTAAAAATTTATACTTTTACAAATCAGTACAAGTGCATTAAACGCGCATAAAACCCGGAAATAACAAATATTTCAATGAAAAGAATAAGTTGAAATTTTTAAGGCAAACATGCTCGCAGAAAAATTCTATTATACGTTGATATTACTAAACACAGAAATACGAAACATCTAAATTTAATCATAGTAATATTAAAATCTTTAATAATAAGAATTTAGAAATGATGAATTCATTTACATAAATGTAGCATGTTTTGAAATCAATTTTATGGAATGGTACGAGATTAAAAGTTGTATGTAAAAAGAAAAAAGTAAAACCTTTTGCAATCTAAACTTTTCCCCTCAAATTGTGTATAACGACAAAGGAATAACCAATGAAAAGAAGAAAATGAATGTTTTGTACGTAGTACACATTATCTACTTTCCCCCCCCTCTCAAAAAATCTTATTTCTTTTAAAATGAAAGATCTTGAAGACCCCACAATGCAAACAGACTTTAGAAATTTCGAAGAGCAAAATTTAATCACACCGGTGCTCTGCAAAAAGTACTGATTTTATTTTACGAAATAAATTTAATTGTTTTTTAATCTTCCGCTGCTCTTCGACTTGTATTCCTTCTTAAAAGATTGGGAAGGAATTTTAAGTTTGCTCAATGTGAACGTTCCTTGGTAAAAAAACTGAACATTGCTTTATTTTTATTCTGTTTATACATACAAGATTGCATTTTTATGTAACCATGTTTAATGTATGATATACTAAACATGGCGCAAATGCGTCTGCGAAATACATTATAAAAAATCGTAAAATTTATTTTTTACCATGCAATCTAAAAGTTTTTCCTTTTCGTGTTATCAGTGAAGAAAAAATAAATTATTTTAAACTAAAGAATGTGTGTATGACATAAGCAATAATTGTATTCATCGTAAAAAAAGATTATTTAGATTATTATTGGTTAGAAAATGAAACTGATTTACGATAATGCAGTTGAATGTCTCGAAGTCATTCACAATGTTTGATTACAGAAAAGGTGGCCATACTGAATGGCAGATCGTTACAAATTTTGTTTCCAATATCAGTCGAAAAATTTCATGGAGCCATGTTTTTATTTCACCACATTATAGCTATATATACAAAATGTAATGTGATTTTATATTACATAGTTTTACAGTATTGAATAATTAATCATTTGAACTGACGTTGCATTTCCAGAACATTTTCATTTTCATTATCACATTATTTCTTAATTAGATTCTTATAAAAGCAAAAATTAAGTTCTAGTCATTTCCTACAAGTGTAAAAGATTTTGGTCCTTCCATACTAAATGGAAACATAGGCTAGATGAATGATAACATGTGCTAATAAGGGTTTAACAGGAGATAGTAAGATAAGATAATAATTATTTAATAAATCTAAAGTCTAGTAAAGTCTAGTAAATCTGTCGTCTCTAAGATATTCTGATTATATCCAAGTCATACAAATTAAAAATTCAAAAGAATTATCAAAAATCAGTTTCCTTTTCCATTTAAAATAACTTAATACTCTTTTTTTCAATGGATAAAATTCTTGCTTATGTAATACACAGATTCTTTAGTTTAAAATAGTTTATTTTCTCTTTATTGATATGACGATAGGGAAGAATTTTTAGATTGCATGATAAAAAAATAAATTATTAGATTTTTTTAATGCATTTCGCAGACGCATTTGCGTTAATATATCATACATTAAACATAGTTACATAAAAATGCAATCTTGCATGCATAAACTGAATAAAAATAAAGCAAGTTCAGTTCTTCACCAACGAATGTTCGCATTGAGCAAACTTAAAATCCTTCCCCATGTTTTAGGAAGGAATACAAGTCGAAGAGCAGTGGAAGATTAAAAAACAATTAAATTTATTTCGTAAAATAAAATCAGTACTTTTTGCAGAGCACCGGTGAGATTAAATTTTGCTCTTCGAAATTTCTAAAGTCTGTTTGCATTGTGGGCTCTTCAGGATCTTTCATTTTAAAAGAAATAAGATTTTTTGAGAGGGGGAAAAGGTAGATAATGTGTACTACGTACAAAACATTCATTTTCTTCTTTCATTGGTTATTCCTTTGTCGTTATACTCAATTTGAGGAGAAAAGTTTAGATTGCAAGAGTTTTTTTTTTTTTTTTTTTTTTTTTTTTACTTTTTACATACAACTTTTAATCTCGTTCCATTCCATAAAATTGATTTCAAAACACGCTACATTTATGTAAATGAAATTCATCATTCTTAAAATCTTATTATTAAAGATTTTAATCTTACTATGATTAAATTTAGATCTTTCGTATTTCTATGTTTAGTAATATCAGCGTATAATAGGGTTTTTTTGAGAGCATATTTGCCTTAAAAATTTCAACTTATTTTTTTCATTGAAGGATATTTTATTTTCGGCTTTTATGTGCATTTTTTGCATTTGAACTGATTTATAAAAGTTGGAATTTTTAATTTGCATTCTATAATTAGAAATTTAACATAAGACGGGAAAATTACAATATTTTGTTTAACATCTAGTTTTATTTTCATCAAAATGATACAAAATAAGGCTAATGTAGACGGATTGCTTAACAAGAACGACTAATCATGATAAAAACTAACATCAAGCGAGACCAAACGTATTTATTTTTCTGGTTATAAAAGAAGCTTTCTTTTCAACGCAGAGTAGAAGAGATTTAAAAAATTTGTAGAGAAATAAAAAAAAAATAGTTTATGTAATGCTGTGTTTTAGTTACCTTATCTTAAACTGGATAATAACCATATTTTATAAGACGTTGATTAAAATGTAGATAAGATTACAAAAACATAAAGAAACTTGCAACTCTATTCCTCAAATAACTATAAAAAAAGGAAGATAGATAATTTAAAAATTGTTATTTGTTTTGGGATTTCTTACTTAGAGAAAACAATAATTAGAAATGACACTCACCTCCCAAAATGATTATCTAAAGGAATCGAAAAATTAATGTGTATAAGGAGGAAGGTTCGTGTTCAGGTCTATCTCTCAAATTTGAAAAACTATTCAGGCTCGGAGGTAACTGGTATTTTATATCCGAGAGTTTTCGTTTAAATTAGTTTTGGGACTAAGGGACATGCGTGAGGTGTGCGTTCATCTTGTGGATGAAGTTGATTGTGTTGGCCGCAAATATAATAAACGTGACAAAGTACCTTTGAAAAGTGTTGACGTTTTAAGAGCTTAGACTTAAATTATGCTTACCAAACAGAGTGCTTAGTGTCAAGATTAAAATTTTCGCTGTGACACTTTAGAACCTTTCTTTTCTGGTGGTAAATTTTTAGATCTATGCCATGACACGGCACATAAATTATAGATTCTCTTGGAAATGTCAAAAAACGAATCTGTATTATAAATAATTGTTTTTATTGCTTGTGAGATTTCAATTTATAAATTTATAATACATATTTAATGTGTTCACGTTTTCAATACTTGAGCCTTAAGTTAGGAAGATTAAGCAAAATAAATGATCTCATGAATAAATGTGTCTCAATATATAAGCTTTTCTTCATTTTAATCTAACATATATTTGGGGATACATCAGAACTCTTTAATTTATTATAATTTATAAATATTTTTCTCTCACAATATTATTTTTCTGAACTAGTTTTATTTTTTACTGCATATGCGTTTTTTTTTTTTTTTTTATCTGATTTATGTATTTCTTAAGAATACTATATGTTGACTGTTGAAACATTTTTTTTTTTTTTTTTTTTGCTTAAACTGCAATGTCTGAGAATATGAGCATATATCATTTTAAATTATTATATATGGTGTTATAAAATTAATAAATTTACACAAAAGAAAAAAAATGTATTTGCATTATTGGGTTTTAAATAAAAAAAATTTACAATGTGTGCATACATACGTGTCTTTTAATACATAAATATAAATAATAAGTAAGTATATTTTAAATCTCTATTTTCCATTCAATTCTAACTTAACCTACAATGCAATTTCGGGATAAGTATTTTACATTGTTGTTGCAATAGAAATTTATTTATAAAATAATATCTTGCCTTTAATATTGTTGACGAGAAGAAAAATTATAGATGACAATTGTAATGATTTAAAGAATTAAAACACAAAATATTTGTTTTCATAATATGCATTCTTTAATTGATAAAAAGAAAGCAAATTTAAGCATAGCGTGATTTAAATGCATTTTTCCTAAGATTTATCAATAAATGAAAATAAAAGACAAAATTATTAAAATATATATTTTATATAGTTTAATTATGGTTAACTATATAGGTTATCATATAGTTATAATTAATTAGTTGTTATAGGTTATTACATAGTTATAATTACACTTAATTAATTATAGTTTAATTATGTTTACCATAAGTTACTTTATGCTAATTAGCAACATAATTAAACTGTTATAAAATACATCAGCATGTCGAATGTGTTCCGAATCCAAATTAAAGAGAATTTCAAAAATGATGTTATGAATTAAAAGTTTAATTATACAAATGGAAGAAATCAGTTGTTACTACAAAATTAAACTAATATGTCGATATGTTATTAAAAAAAGCATTCAGAGTTTTATGTGTATCAGATAACATCAGATGTTATTTGTATTTTTATTTGTTCTATATGGTAGAAATATTATGCAAACCATATTGAAGATTTTAAACTATTTCATATAGATTCTGGGAAAAGTTTGCATGATTTTTAACTCAAATATTAGTCTTAAACACGAATCGATATTTTTTTTTAAAAAAAAGCATACCCTTTTCTTGTTGCATTAGTAAACTTTCGTTTCATTTGACTAAATTAGTGGAAAAAAAATACTTCTTCCAAATGAGCAAAGCGTATAGAACATATATTTTTTTCATCGAAGAATAAATTGCCTGAAAAACCTGGTAAGTTGTTCCATCAACTTCCTAGAAGTCGCATTTTCTTTTAGTAACAAGTAAGGAAAAAGTCAACTTCTTTTAAAATTCACGGAAGAAGAAAAAAAAAAGAGAAAAAATAGGAAAAAAAAGGGAAAAAGTTAAAAAAAAAATTCCCTTTAGCTTTTCAAACTCGGGTATATTTGGGAACCTGAGAAACCCTTAACTCTCCAAAGTCGCAACAGGGAATTGTTGACTCTTTGGCCCTCTCGAATGAATGCAGTTTTAGGAGAAGGCTTATATTTATTCAATACAGGCTGGGAAGAAAATGCACACCTTACTATTTTTTTTGCCACTTACTTTAAGGAAGCATGCGTGGAGAAAAATCTATCGAAACAAGAGATGAGGAGAACTTGGGCATTTTTTGTTGATTTTCTTCAATCGAAACATCAAAAATGCATCTTATTTTATCAGCACAGATTTCTCTCTATCTTTTTTTTTGAAGTTACATCTGCAAAACATTTTAAATAAAATATTGGGTACAGTGGTGCGATTCTCACTAAATTATGAAAGCGCTGAACATCATTTTTTGAGATTCTTAAATTTTAAAACGAGGGTAAAGCGGTTTTGAGCGAATAAATCCACTTTGCTCTCAAGACTACTATTTGAGACTTTCTTAAAATTTGTTTGCATTTAGATATGTCAAATATATACTTATTCGAACGATTACTTAAGTATATTGTAAACAGTATGTCAGAAAAGTGGGGAAAATTGTACTGATGTTGACAGTATATGAACATTTTGTATGTTATATATAATTTTTTGATGTCAACTGCTTTTTGATAGATTATTAGAAGAGTACAATACAAAAAATCGTCCTCGAGATTTTGCAGCATAATATTGCTGCAAACTGTATGTATTTATATATAAATTAACTGTACATATTTATAATTAAATTAACGACTTTTTCGATATTTAAATTAACGACTAATTTAAATAACGATTTAAATTAACGAACAATTTTCTATTGGAATGTTTGCATAATTAATATATTTTCTATTAACGAAACATTATTATTAATTATAAATCAGACGCTAATACTATTATCTATCGATAAAAATATGATATTAATTTATGTGTCTATTAAATCAATTTAATTCAAATGTATAATTACAGCTATGTAGGATAATTATTTTGAACTATTTCCAGACAGAGTAATGCAACTATGGCTGATTTAGTCTAATAATATGATTGTAAACTAGATAGAATATGATTATAGGCTAATGAAACTACAGATAATTAAGCTATATCTCTATATTACAAACTAATTATTCTAATTATTAAATTTCTGGGATGTAAAGCGGATTTTCTATGAAATTTTATGAAATATTTACGTCGAGGTTTATTAAAACTAAAGTGCAAAATGTATTTAACTTTAAAATATTAATTTGATATAAATTTTGTAATACCATTTGGATATCACTGTAATGTATTTATTATTAGTTTTCTTTTAAAAATTATAAAAATAAAAAAAAAAAAATCTAATCTCAAATCTATTCAAAGAAAAAAATAATCAATACAAAACTATTAGAAAAGCTGAAAGGTACTAAGATTCCACCATTGCAGCATTCCCACCAGGTACTAAGATTGCACCATTTCAACATTCCCACCAGGTACTAAGATTCCATAATTACAACATTCCCATCAGATACTAAGATTCCACCATTACAGCATTTCCACCAGGTACTAAGATTCCACCATTACAACATTCCCACCAGGTACTAAGATTCCAGCATCACAGCATTCCCACCAGGTACTAAGATTCCACCATTACAACATTCCCACCAGGTGCTAAGATTCCAGCATCACAGCATTCCTAACAGGTACTAAGATTGCACCCATTTCAACATTCCCCCCCAGGTACTAAGATTCCACCATTTCAACATTCCCACTAAGTACTACGATTCCACCATTACAACATTCCCACCAGGTACTAAGATTGCACCATTACATTATTCCAACCAGGTACTAAGATTCCATCATTACAGCATTCCCACCAGGTACTGAGATTCCACCATTACAGCATTCCCACTAAAATTTCTAAAATTCCCACTAGTACTAAAATTGCACTTCAAAAAACGTCAGACAATCAGAAGCCTGATTTTTACAACCATTTTTTGATTAGCTTACAACTTGAGACATGTGATCTTAGTATCTTAGGATCTCATTCTCTGGTAGGAATCCATCCTTAAAATCAGAATAGCGTTACCATCTACGTATCATTTAGACTATTCGATGGATTAAGATACGTTCTTAAAAATATCTTCTATTTTTAAATCTGTTAAAAATCTTTTTAATCTGTTAAAATTTTGATTGAAATAGATTTATACATCAAGGAAGTTAATAAGTAGTACCCAAAGCCTATTATTGGCTTGTATTATGTGTTTCGAATTCAGAACCATTTACTTTCATATCTTGTTTACTCAGTAACAAAACGATAAGACTTTAGTTAAACCTCTAATAATGCAGGCATTGATTCTACAAGTTTTTTTAATGCATAATTTATAAAATACAGTAAGCAATTGAACAAATATTAAACGTTGAATCTGTGCTATAGTGTCAGATACTGTCGAAAATTAAATGTATAACAAAAAAAAAAAAAAAAAAAAAAAAAAAAAAAAAAATTACAAATGTATAAAAAAAAAAATGCAAAATGCATGAAAATAACGAATTTAATGTAATATTAAATATATTTTAATACGATTAATTAAATATATTTTCGAAATATTGAAACTAATTTTCATAAGTGATTAAATTAGAAAAAATATATATATAATTAATGTAAAATAATTCTATAAATTTAATTTCTCTGAATTTGTTCAAATGAACTTTGCCGTAAAATTATCATTCTTTTAATTCAGTTTAATAAAATATAAAAACATGTCAAATAAAAATAAAATATCCATAATATAAATTTTCTCTATACAAAAGTTTTTTATTAATTAATAAGCCTTTTATTGTTAATGGAATACAGATATTTAATCAACTAGAATTACTAATGTAAGTATTATTAGTTATTTCGACAGTTATGTTTAAAAAAATATTGCAGTATCATTTACGTCCAATCATTTATTCACAAAATATTTAAAGTTGTAGATATTTTTTTTTCTCAAAATAACTTAAATATTTTTTTTTTCAAAATTGAATTTGATCTTAAAATCCTTAAAAAACAACTAATATTATTAGAAATAACTAAAATTGTCTAAACACATCATTTTGTCATTGAATCTATGTTTACGAAATATATGTCTCATTTTATTTCTTCTATTGTATGAAAAACATATTCTTCCGATGCTGGTGAGGACATAACAAATTATCACAATTTGATGTTCGCTTATGACTGTAATAAACCATAATAAATTTTATTTTGAGTCTAGTATTTATAAAAGAAATGAAACAGTAAGAAACAACAAGAAGATAAAACAGATTTAAAATGAGAAATGTTTCTTTTATTTTCAAACTTTCGTTTAATTTTAGGGTTTTTTTCCCTTCTTTTGAAGGTTTTTGCTCTGAGGAAAAACCATCAATATTTTTTTTTTCCGTTTTTTACATTATTAACTATTACAGTTACTTTAAATTAAAAACATATGTATTTAAAAATATTTTAATTTAAAATATTACTTGTTTTGTAGCATTTATACGGAAGATATTAATCATTTCTAGATAAATGAAATATAACTTATGTATATAAATATTAAAACATAAGCTATTAACGAATAATTCTATAACATAAGGATTTTTATTTATTTATAAAATGCATGCATTGCAATTTCAAAACAATAATAATAAAAATAAACAGAAAGTAAATATTCGTATTAATATAATTGTATTCTTTCCAATCATCTTGTTTGGAAGTGAATTTTCATTTATGGTCCACCTGAAGTTTTCTTTCATTTGAATGTATTCATATTTGATTTCTGAGTATTGAAAATAATCACGCTAAAGTTAGTATTAATTTATTTATAATAAAAATAGTAAAGGAATAAAATGCATTATGAAAAATATAATTTCAGAAATTTTTGTGTCGTCTATGAACATAATATAGCTATATATGAGGCTATACATTTATATGAGATGAATTACATTTTATGAGCTATACATTTTGGAAATGCATCGTAACTCCGCGGGCCACATATAAAATTATATATTCCCATATTAGATTTAGACCCACTATAGACATTTTTTTGGAGTGAAAAATTGAAAGATAATGAGTTATTATTATTGTGTTTCCTATTATTTTTACATGTAAACATAGATATTATAATAATAATGATGCTAAGCACACATTCTAAAGAAATATATAACACTAAAAATGAAATATAAAAAATATATAACACTAAAAATGAAATATAAAAAATATATAAATATAAACGAAATAAAAAATGAAATATAAAAAATATATAAATATAAACGAAATAAAAAAAATGAAATAAAAAAATAAATATAAACGAAATAAAAAATGAAATATAAAAAATATATAAATATAAACGAAATAAAAAATGAAATATAAAAAATATATAAATATAAACGAAATAAAAAAATGAAATCATTAAAAAATATTTATTTTACTAGTTTTTATTTGCTTCTCCACTCATCATGAGTTCGCAGAATATAATTTAATTATTCTGAGAACCCATAACTGTAAACTTATAAATACAACAGGAAAAATCTATAATATATTAGAGGGAATATTATTTTAAAATCAAAGTTAATTTTTTGTCATAATTTCGACAGTTAATTTTTTGTCATAATTTCGACAGTTAATTTTTCGTCATAATTTCGACAATTAATTTTTGAATATATGGATGCACACATAATGTATTTTTTAATACATTGATCTCCACTACTTTGGACATTATAAAATAAATATATTTTGTAAAAGTGTGATAAACCTCACGGGTCTGAAAAATGTTCAATTCAGGCCGCTAATTGGCCATCCCTGATTTAGAAGAACTATTCCATCTCAGGACAATAATTGTTCAATATTGATCAATTAAAATAATAACTTTCTTCTATAAAATCATAAATAACAGTACTAACTATTTAAAAAGTAATCTTAAATCTTTCAAACATGATATATTTAAATTTATAAGCTGACTTAAAGAGTCACTTTTTATAAACAGAAACAGAATAATCTCTGAGATAAATAACATATATATATTAATTTTATATTCAAGTTATTTAAACATAACCTCAAACTTCTTTTACTACGCTTACTTCCTTCAGATCATATAACCTAAAATGTCTCACTAGAAAAGATATGAAAAAGAATTCCGCAATTTTCCGATTACATAACTTGTTACGAGTAACTCGCCTTGCCTAAAATGAAAATGGAGCGATTTAAGAAAGAAAAAAAAAAGTTATTCATCCATATCCTACAAAATAATATCTCGAAAAGGAGGAGCGTTTGTAGGATCTACTACCATCAGACCGAAGATTTGATCCTAAATCGCCCTTTTACGTGAGACAGGAGCCATTTTCTTAAAGTAGTATGAGTATAATGGCGTTTTAGAAATGCACGTTTTTTCTTCTTTATATTTCCTGCTTCCTTAAGAGTTTGTTAAAGTGCGTTATGCAAAATGTATTAAAGGAAGAAAAGCGGGTCCCATCCATCATTTAGTTACTTGTTAGGGCCAGGTTTGAAAAGTCCGAGAATAACGCAAATAAAAGAAAAAGAGTTTTGGAAAAAATCGATATTAACTTTAAAATATTAAGTTACGAAATTGATTTTTTAAAAACTTCTATCGCCAAGTTTTTGTAGAATAACTAAGTTTCTTAAACTTTTATTATAGGTAACCTTTAATGTTTGCGTTTGTTTTTTAAATAGATTTAAAATATGGAATATGGTTAAAATTCCTAATTTAATACAAATTTTATAGTTAATATAGATTCAGAGCTGCCTGATGGGGTTAGCACATATACAGGAGTTTGAATTAGAAATCTGTAGTTAGACCTGAAGAGAAGGGTAGAAGAGTGTATACCCCCTAAATGAATAGAATGATGAAGAAGGACAGAGGAAGCATTTGTTAAGAATTCAGCTCTTCACTTTTGATAGAAGTGGAACTGTTTTATGTATGTCAATAATATCAGAGACCTAGACTGTACTTAAAAACAATATGCAATTTGATAAATTAATGTAGAAAAAGGTTAAATTATAAAGAAACAAAAAATTTTAATAAAATTTGTTTATTAAAAAAATAAAATAATATGCATTGCATAAAAAAATTAAATGGATGGACAATTGGTAGCCATTATGCTAAAATAAAGTTGTATAAAAATACTATGATTCTGGAATCGACTGTAAAAAAAACATTAAGCTTGAATGTGTGCTGATCATGTTCGATATATAAGAGAAGTAGTATTAAAGGTACGTGTATAGGTGTATAGTTATAAATATATAGGCGTATAGGATATAGGTTTAATGTATAGGATATATGTACAGTAAATACATAGATCTATCCTATTATACATAGGCGTAAAAGCCCTGTTTGTGTTCAGAAAAGGGACGAATGTGTGAACTCCTCATAAGTCCTATGAAAGTTTTTTTTTTTTTTTCAAATTGCGAGGACACTAAGATATAATGTTACCATGATGTAGCCTGGGTTATGCTGAATCTTCTATATGATTTGCGTATCTACAGCGAATAGATCAAATAAGACTCAAAGAAAATATTAAAATTTCAATTCCTTCATTGATAATTTTGTTTTGAAAGCTTTTATTGTAAAAAAACTACTTTTTAATGTTTTTAATGTAAATAATTTTTGTAATTAATAATTTTTGTAAAGGAGCGTTATAGTAAACTCAATTTTTTTTTATGTAGTAATTTTACATCAAATTTCTATCATATGTCTTTTAGCAATATTAAATTATTTATTAATTATATTTAAAATATAACATATTGATAATCTCTAAAATTTTAAATAAGTGAAGTGATCATTAAAAATTATAAACCCAACAATAACTGAGAGTATACGTCTAACAAAAAAAGCAAAACGAATATATTTCCTATCTCACTCCATGACACAATCGTATTCCGCCAGCACAGCACATTCCTCACTGCTTATCTTACAATATCAGCGAATAAACATAACCCTTTGTGAACAAAACAAAAATCGTTACTTCCGCAAGAACGGACCCACGTCCGCTATCTCCCGTGACTGACCATTTGCTACGTAACCATCATGGAAGGGACACCACTTTTGTGTTTGGTCAGCGCTGCTAAATAATTGGGAATACACCCCTGAATAGTTAGGGAAGAGGTATAGCAAAAAGGGATAAGATCCGACTTGCTGGTACCGGCCTAGAATTAGCAAAGGATCGTACTCACGCCTAGCTGCTAAAGCTGATTGAATCCCTCCAGGCTTGGAACTACTTATCAGAGTCTAGGAATGGACTTTTCCTGATTACAGAGATTCAACATTTCCTCTTCCCTACCCCTTTCCTACCACAGATACTTACTATGGGATCGAGCACTT
The DNA here is from genome assembly GCA_021605075.1 of Caerostris darwini. Lineage (NCBI taxonomy): Eukaryota > Metazoa > Arthropoda > Arachnida > Araneae > Araneidae > Caerostris > Caerostris darwini. The sequence goes on along the minus strand of BPLQ01013881.1, from coordinate 1,012,813 downwards.
TTATTATCTGCCACGGCATACTTTCACTAAGTACTTTTAATCGAATGTATCAATTTAAAGGGATATGCACAATATATACACTGAAATTCATTTGTAGAAATCAATTTAAAATTAGTATTGGGCACTAAAAACTAAAGAGATCAATAATTATTGATATGATAAATTTAATTTATAATAATTATTTCAGATCAAAAGGGTTCATAAAATTCTTAGTATCTTTTCTACACCAGATATTAACCATTATTGAGTATTGAGTACTCCCTTAGAATATTCCCATTAAAAGCTTCTAAACAAAAGTATTTATTTATATTTACATTAAAATTATACTGAAAAACTTATTTTAAAATACGAATTATTTAAAAAATTTATTTAATTAATATTTAAAACTATATAAGACAATTAATTGAGAATAACAATTCTGTATGACAGAGATTCAATATTCCACCAATACTTTTTTCTAGATGAAATTATTAAGTTGGTATTGGGTACTTCTAAAACTGATTTTTTTTTCATATGGCAATTTGATTAGTTCTAATCTCCATAATAAATCATTTCTGTAATGCTATTCAAGCTTTTGTGAAATACAAAATATAAATTTTACAATATATTGTAAAATGTCGTTATGGATTAGAAACATTTATCACCAGAAAAGAAAACCTATTGAGATTATCAATAAATTGGTTTAAAATTCACTAAATAAAAGTAAAAATGTCAAAATTACTCATAATACAACTGAATGTAATAAATATGCATAAATCAAGGTATACATTTTAAGAAATCGAAGTAGTTACAATATTGAATTGTAAAACAAGTCCATCACCATATCTGATATCCTAAATTCAGAACCAAAATAAAAACATCAATGATGTAAAATTATTTTTACAAAAGTGTCTTAAAGTGCATTGAATACAAAATGGATGGATTAAAAGGATATGGATTAAAAAGGTTTATCACCAGAAAAAATAACAATTGAGATTATCAATAAACTTGTTTAAAATTCATTTAAAAAAATTAAAAATGCCAAAATTACTTATAATATAATTGGATTTAATAAAGATGCATTAATCAGTGTTATATATTTTAAGAAATCGAAGCTGATCTGATATCCTAAAATTAGAATCATAAGAAAAACGTCAAAGAAGCAAAAGTATTCAAAAATGTCTTAAAATGAATTGAATAAAGGAAAAAAAACCGGCAAAACCCCTCATCAAAAGAGATAAGAATGGATTGTGAAAAGGCATTTCTAATATACACAGTTAATATCAATACTTGGAAAAAACCAGGAAGGCAGGATTATTTCACAGGACAAGACAATACATATTTCTATTTTTTTTTTTTTTTTTTTTTTTGCAAAGTATCTTTTTTAGATAGCTTGTAAAAATTCCATTCGTTTCTACTAAAATACTGTAACGAATCACCTAACTAGTTTAATAGACTTCCCGAGGCATTGAGCTCAAATCCCTTGGCATCCCATATAAATTCCGCCGTTCCGAGATAAAAATCTATCTGTTGAGCCAAAAAAAGTACGGCGTAGGAGTAGCAAGTCAAGTAGTGTTGGTAAAATCACCCGGCAGACTCACAATTCAACAAAGCAAACGCTTTCTGCTCAGGCTACTTTTGTGTTTTTGCTTCGTTGCTTTCAAGAGAGGAAGATTTCGAAATACCACCGATCAGCAGTTTTTCGAACCGAAAGTGCAAGCCTTTATATTCCTTTTCGGTGCCCTTTTGTTAGAGAATTGTAATTCTACGAGCGAGACGCGCGTGATTCTTTACAATGCCGAAGGGTTCTTTGGGTTATGAAACCATTCATTGGTTTTATATTTAGAAACGCTGTTTCTTTAAATCGAGAGAGTATATATAGTAAAAAAGAATGGCATTTAAGAAATGCTTACACACTTTTAAACAGCAAATAGTAACTTATGTAGAAGTATAATTATTTTCATGCATTATTAAAAGTACTACTATTTTTTTATCTAATGTCTTCTGTCAACTTTTTGTTTGCAGATTTATTTGCAGTAGGTACAACTTTTGCACAACGGTACAATATATCTTTGGTACGAAGGGCACAACGGTACAATAGGTATCACTTTGGTATGACGGGCGCAACTTTGTTATAGCAATACAATAGGTATAACTTTGGTACGAAGGATACAAAATTTGTACAATATAAATCTCCAAACTTGTACAAAGAAATACAACTTTGGAGACTTATTTTTGTCACCGCAATTTAAAATAGATACCCATAAGGTATGAATTATTGAGAGTTTTCACTCTATAAACATCTAAATAAAGGGATTTTATATTCAATAAGGGGTTACACTCCCTATTCAATGAAGGGATTATCTAAGCTACAGATTTAGTGTGCCTATACCAAATCAAGATGCAAATCATTCAGTTCCGTTTATCTGTTAAATTTTGAAATGAACTCAATTCATTTCAGAAGCCTATAATAATAGGATGTCAACCTAATTTTTTTAAATTTGTTTATCGGTAGTCTTGTGTTCTTCTGAAGTTTGCCGCAAACAATCCTACCACAGGCAATGGAGAAAATTAATGTCATTCTAGAGAACTTGAGGAAAGACTGCGGCCTGATGGCCAATTGACTAACGCTCTAGCTTTTGGTACCACAGGCTTCAGGTGGATATTTGGTAGTGCTTCGGAATCCGCGTTAAACTGTAGGTTCTGGTCTAACTAGTCTAAAGTGTGCACAAAATGACAGTAAATCGAACCAAATCTAGAATATCCAGAGTAAATGTTAAATCTACCAGGTAACCTATTTGTGAATATGAATAACTTACACACTTGCTAAGATCCCAACTGAGTCTCACTATTTCTAAAAGTAGCGGTATTCTTGATTTGAAATGCTGATATTAACGCTGGGAAACAGCTTCAAAACAGCCCAACAGCGCAGTGCGCACATTATCATTTGGCATAATTAAGGCTAGCTTATATTACTGATGTAAATAGAAAAATTAAGGATATGATGCAAATAGGCATTGATAAACTTTGTGTGAAAAGGTGGGTTAAAAAAATAATAAATAAATTAGTAGTTGCAATTATAAAAGATACGCATAGGTATCTTATTTGGAAATGATAAAATTAAAATATGTTTAAAGCATGCATGAAAAACATAACATCTTATTTTTATATTTTCAATTTGTTTTAACAATAGATAAATGTTAACAATAACAATAGATTTTAACAATAGATTTAAAAACAATTAAGATTCCTCAATAATACACATTTATATTTTAATTTTTAATTAAATAAATTTTTAATAATTTTAAACTATAAAGCAATACATACTTTTAAGTTATTTCTTGATTGAGAATTATGCTGTTAGAGTGAGCTATATTTTCTTAGCTGAAGAATGTTTTGTTTACGTGAAAAAAAGAGTTTTTGAAAAAATGGTTTAATGAAGTATATTTAACAGAAATAAAAATTAAAAACTCATTTTTAGAATTTTGCAAATTTAAAAAATAATTTTTAGTTCAAACTTAATTTGGAAAACAATTACCCTCAAACACAAATATTTACCGTGTCATTTTAGAACTATCTTGTAAAAAATTAATCAACAATATAAGAATTTATAATAAAAGGTCAATGAAGAGTAATGCAGTTTTTAATCAATTAAGGTAACGTTGTAAATTTAACGCAAAATATTATTCTTTATATATTTTTTAGAAAAAGATTTTTTTATTTTTATAATTATATTACAGTAAACATTTTTTTTTTTAATAATTTTCGAAAGTCTATATTTTATACAAACACTAGCAGCTATAACATCTCTTGACAGGTTAGAGAAAATAAAACATTTTTAGTTTCGGTAAATTTTATTAAGAAAACTCATCAAAAAAATTAAAGGGGTGGATTAAAGTTTGGGATTTATTTGACTCTCCTTAAAAAATATAAATTTGATAAATAACGCAATCATATTTATTTAAGAATTCCTTTTTTTACATTTAATCGAATAGCATATCTTTTTCAAAATATAGTACCGTCTAGAAAGTAAACTAAAGTATGCTACAAATTATCTATCATTTTTAACGAGAATTAGTAGTTCAGGTCTGTTTTTTAAGGCTGGATTTGACATAAACACAACATAGGTGCAAGAAATTCAGTTGGGAATAAAAAATAAAGTTTTTATTTAATTAAAATAATTAATAATTACTGCTATGAAACTTTGGTAATGAGAGGTGGTTTGAGAAATAATACATTCAGGAAAAAACAGCAACTTCTAAACGTTATAGCTATTAAGACAGTAAGTATAGAATTGTACTGTATGATGAAACATATACTTCTACATACATACTTCTACAAACATACTTCTAATACATACATTCGTATATATACATATATATATTTATATTTATGTATAACATAATATATCAACAAAAAAATAATGAGAATTGACAAGGAATGAACTGGAAAAACGACAAATTTGCAGATCAACATGCATAATGTTATTCGTTACATGCAAATTCATAATAAAACCTTTTTAACAATCGCAGTATAAAAATTATGAGGTGCATCATATTCAGATCTCCCTCTCTTTCTACCAAAAAAATTGCCCAATATGTCGAAGTTTGCTTAATCTGCAGCAATGTAACTAATAGTTATGAGATTGATACAAATAAAAAATGTTGAAATGCTAGAATTGACTGGCAACACAAGATGGACACAGAAATGTATACGAAATATACAATATATGTATTTCTTTAGGTGATTTTTTTGTGATCTTCAAGGGTTACTTTTAATTAGCAGCATGTAAAAGTGGAATGATGGTTTAGAAATTGATGTAGTGATTTACTATCTCTTGTAAGAAATGTAATAGCGAAGACAGTTAATTAATGATGATATTGCGGTATTTTATGTAATTTGCTGGTTTGGAGATATTGGAGTTTTAGGATGTCTATTATTAGTGAAGTGGAATTTTTTTTGATAAGTACTTTTAGAAAGTTGTGAATGTTAATATTGATATCAAGAAAATAATCTCGAAGATTAAAATAAGACCAATTAGATAAATGTCATGACATATTTCTTTTGCGAATTTCGATGGTTGAATATAATAGGTCATCCACAAACTTAAATGCATATTTCTGAATAAGACATTTTTTTTAAAGTAATTTAGGTAAAGATTATCTAGTATTGATGTCTCTTTAGTTCCCTGCGAAATACTTTGAGTATGGATCTAAAGATTCTTATTATTGTAGATATAATTATTGAAACTCTTGAGTTTATAGAATTTCATCGAGTGGTCGATATTTATTTTTAGAGTATTTTGACAGCTGTGGTAAAAGGAAGTTAAGGTATTTTGGATATTTTATGAGGAATATTGGTAAAGACGTCTTTAAAATAAAAAATATATATTTATAGAAGATATATTATTCAAAGGGTCATTTAAAAATTTTAAAACAGGGTTACTGTTTTAATAATACCCGTGGATGAATCTGTCATGATGATGTTAAAATATATTAAAAATAATAAAAATTACATCTCCTGGTTTATCCATTTATGTAGTGGTACCACAGAAGATAAAGTTATAACCTATTGGAGAATTGTGAAATTTAGGATATATTATTGAGTAAGGAAATTTGATTTAGCATTTACAAATTTTAAAGAATATGTTAAAGGCAACATTTCTTTTTACTGATCACATGAATAATTGTTTTTATAGATTTGCATTTTGATGAATTATCTACAAGAGAGATATTATTATTAAGAGTTCTTTGTCTAGCAAATTCTAGTATACAAGTGGACACATAGTTACTGTCGGTTTATCAATTTTTCTAGGAGATTTTCATTTGCTTTATTGATGAAGTGGAAGAACTGAAAGTGGTGGACGAGGAAGAGGGGAAGTGTTTAAGATTATAAATTTTTATTTGTTTAAAAATGCTCCACGTCCACTCGATAAAAAAATCAATGAAAATGGAAAAGGGAGCTGATGTTTTGAGGCAGAATGTGCATATCCTGCGTAGTCCTTTTTGTAAAATAGTTTTAATACTTAGTTTAAGATGAATTTGCATTTTATCCTTTTAACAAGAATGCCTTTAAGATTCAAGTCATCAATAATTCTAATGCCGCAGTAGAAAATTTGGCCAGAGACTTTGTCAAGGAAGGAAGAAAACTTTTCATATAAGTTAGTTAGATAAGTAATTTTATTTCAAATAAACGGTCTTATAATGCTAATTTTGAAGTTGAAGAAATCGTTAGTAGTCTCATTTGAAAAATGTTCGTTAATGATGCATTCAAATTTATAATGATTTATCATTTTATACCAGCATCCTTTCATAAGAATATAGTTGTCTCAAAGAACAAAGAATAATAATAAAATGTTTATTTTCCGTTATATATAACTATATGTGGCAACGATATTATTGATGTTTACAAATTGTACAAATTGTATATTTTTGTGTTTCTATATCAGAAAATAAAATAATCAGTACAATTTAGAATTTTATTTTCTATTAAGATATGTACTCGTTCTAAAACACGTGCTTAACTAAGTGTTTTTTAAATAAGTAAAAATTGAAACTGGGAAAAATTTCTTTTTATTCACAAGTACTTCATTAAATTATGCACTGCTAATTAGAAATTATATTGTTGATTTTCTAATATACTACAATTCCTGAGAAAACTGATATATTTTGTAATACTGATGTTTATGTTATTTTCATATCAATATTACTTTCTAGGATGTAATATAGAAAGAAATTTGAATATTCCCCGATATTACACTTTTAAAATTTATATTTTCAGGGATTAATTATAATTTCTATATGGATGCTTATTTCTATTACTATGATAGCATGAAAAGCATTTGTATTTCCTATTTTATGATTATAATAAAAATCTATCAATTATAAAAAAATAACTTCTTTATTTAAGAGGCGTTTTAAATATATATATTATTATTAATATTTCAACATAATATACGTTTGTTTAAAATTTCACGCTCTAATTTAAAAATAAATATCTGTAATAAAATTTTATGCATATATTTTGTTTTTAAATTGGACAGCAATAATTGAAAAATTATTAGTACTTTTTAAATATTTTCATTGTTATATCAAAAACAAATTATGATAAATATATATTCTGTTTCATTAATAATCATTTTAAAAAATAAATTATTAGTTTAAATGAAATTGAAAGTAAAAGACAAGAATTCTAGGCATGTAGAGCACGTAATTAAATGTGAGGTTAATACTGTAAAAAAAACAAAATTTATTTATTAAATTTGAGATGGAAACCTTAATAATTTATAATTTATTTATGCCATCATATCAGTTAGAAAAAACAATGCATCAAAACAAATCATAATGAAAGCGTCTAGAAAGCGAGTTCACTGCCCGCAGAAACAAACAGTACGAGTTTCTTCGTGAAAGCAATTATTCCAAACAGTTTGACAGAATGGTGATCTGAAACATACCGAACACACAAGAAGAAAAAAAACCACAATAAGCTTTCGGGTTTATGCACCATTAACCCAAAAACCGCCAGAAGATGAATTTCTGCAAAACTGATCTGATTTGAACTTCTGATTTGAATTCGATTAGTTGTCCTTAAAGTTCATTAATTTAAGGGAAAAAAGCTATGTTTCGTTAAAAATTTCTGGTTATAAAAATTACGTTAAAATATTATCATTTAACAGAATTGTATTTAATAACATAATATTTGTATATAAAATCTTTTAATAATATAAAAACATTTCGTTTCAGATGTTAGTAAGAAACTTCACCTCATATCATGGGAAATAAATTTCTAAATTGAATAAAACCAGAAGTTTAAAGACATAACCAGTAGTTTAACCAGAACCAGATGCTAATGAGACATGATATTTATGTTTCAAATTTTTCAAATATAAAGTTATTTAATTCGAGAATTAAGTAAGAAACTATCGCTTCCTAACTTCCACCTATCGCACCTTCCACCCATCGCTTCCACCTAACTTTTTATTATTATAAGAAGTAAGGTGTGTTATTGCTTTCTAATAAGAATGATAATTTCCATGCATTGTGACTATTGTATAGTTTTTGAAAAATTTTAATTAGAAGTTTTAGCCTATTTTTGTTAGAAAATTGAGAAAAAAAATTATATATTTGCTCACCGTAAACATTACAATTGCTGCCTCTTTAGAAAGGAAAATTCTGTTGTGTATTGTTTGAGTAATATTTTGAAAGAGAAAACGGATAGATAATGTAAAGTAGTAGTTTAAAATATACATTTAATTGGCATAAAGTGTTGCAGATACTTTACTAAATGTATTTGAATTCGATTAGTTGTTCTTAAAGGTCATTAATCTAAGAAAAAAATTATATATCATTATATATTATTCACAAAATAGTTCTGGTTAACTTTAAAATTTTAGCATTTAACAGAACTGTTTTTAATAGCATAATATTTGTATACAAAATCTTCTATTAATATAAACATTTATATTTCTTATTTTATGATTACAACAAAATCTATCACTGGTAAAAATATAACTTTTTTATTTACGAGGCTATTTTTAAAATAGATCAAGGAGTTTAAAGGATATAATGGCATTTATTTAAGAGGTGTTTTAAATATATATATTATATCTAATATTTCACCATAATATATGTTTGTATAAAAATGCATGATCGAATTTAAAAAAATCTGTAATATGTTTGTATATATATTTATTTAAGTTGGAGCGCTACAGTTAAAAAAATCATTATTTATTAAATATTTTCGTTGCTACATTAACAAAAAAATACTTCTTAATTATGCTAAACAGATGTTCTATGTCATTTATAAACATTTAAAAAAATAGAATTATAAGCAAGCAGCACACGTAATTAAATGCGAGGTTAACACTGTAAACAAAACAAAATTCATTTATTAAATTTGAGATGGAAGCCTTAATAATTTTTAATTTATTTATGCCATCATATCAGTTAGAAAAAACAATGCATCAAAACAAATCATAACGAAAGCGCCTAGAAAGCGAGTTCACTGCCCAGCAGAAACAACAGTAAGGGTTTCTTCGTGAAAGCAATTATTCCAAACAATTTGACAGAATGGTGATCTGAAACATACCGAACACACAAGAAAAAAAAAGCACAATAAACTTTCGGTTTATGCACCATTAACCCAAAAACCGCCAGAGGATGAATTTCTGCAAAACTAAGGTGGCCCATTATTTCTATCGCGTTTAAAATGCATATCATAAACAGAGAGAAAGCGGGTGCATTAGATTAAATTGATGGATGGCAGGATTCAGAAAGGTGGGGAAGGCAGATTGTATGCACATATGTATGTTGAAGGTGGGGGGTGGGGCAGAGAAATTGTATGTGGTATGCGCATATATTTATCCTAGAAGGGGATCGCCTGGAGAGGAAGTGAATGGTATCCTGACTTCAATCTGCAATAGGTAGTTCATCAAGGAAAATTCTGTTTGGTCTTGTTTGAGTGATGTTTTGAAAGGAAAAATGATGGATAATGTATATTAGTTTAAAATATACATTTAATTGGCATAAAGTGTTGCAGATACTTTACAAAATGTGTTTGAATTCGATTAGTTCTTCTTAAAGTTTATTAATCTAAAAGAAAAAAAAAAGGTATATGTAGTCAGAAAATATTTTTGGTTACCGTTCAAATGCTATCATTTAACATAATTGTATTTAATAGCATAATATATGTATATGGAATCTTCTAATAATATAAAAGTATTTTGCTTCAGATGTTAATAAAAAAATTCACCACATATCATGGAAAATCAATTTCTAAAGTGAAAGAATCAGGAATTTAATGGAATTACCAGAATTTCAGTTGACAAAAAGAGAAGTTATTTGTTATTAATATATTATTTATGTTTCAAAATTTTCAAATATTATATTTTTCTATTTAATTTGAGAATTAAATAAGACCTTCCTCTAGTATGTCATAAAAATAGGGTTTGTTATTACTTTCTAATGAGAATTGCAATTTCCTTGTATTGTGATTATTGTATGGTGTTTGAAAATAACTATAAGTTTTAGCCGATTTTTGTTAAAAAATTGCATAAAGTAAATGTGATATGTTTTTGGTATTTGTGATACGTAGCTTTTTAGAAATCTTACATTTTCTAAGACTAAATGTACATAAAAATAATATTTTTCTTACAAGGATACTTTTGTAAGAAAAATATAAATATAACATTTCGAGAAATACATATAACATTTTGAATGAATGAGAAATATATAACAACATATATATAACAAACTTTATATATAACATTTTGACAAGTGACTGCTCTACTTTAAATAAGCGTAATCTAATTCATAACATCATATAAAATCAAAATTTTAATAAAATGCAATTTTTAAGGATTAATTTATTAATTTGAATCGACTAAAAAAAAATAAATTAAAAAATTAACAAAACTATTACTTGAAATACTAAATGTTAAAGTATACTTTTAATAATTTTCCCAAATTATAGTAAAATATTAATGAAAATAGGGGTGATCAGTAAATCATTAAATTTATTTTAAGAATATGAATATTTTAAGGGTTGAATAAAATTATTGGGTAAAAATGATTTACTAAATATTATATTTCCTCAAGACATTTTAAGATTTATTTTCTAATTGATTCCTTAAAAAGATGATTGCACTGATTTATAATGATTAAAATTTTACTTTACGAAATAATTTTAATTAATACCATAAATTTTGATACATTTAAACACATGTCTTATAATTCATTTTTGGATTATTCAATAAATTCAAAACTTCTTCATTTTTATGAGAATTAATTAATAGCATAAATTTCAACACAACATTTTAGCATACAGCTACAATTTCACCATAAAATAAATTATTTTTAAACGTTAATCTTACAAACAAGGGTAGTGACCTGGAAAAATTCTTACATGCGTTAATATTTCTAAGTTCAACGTTTATTGATAAATAATGCTGTACATTAACATTAAAAATTATCTTTTCAGTTACTTATTTAGGTAAATATAACAATAAAATATTTATCTTAATTTAATGCTTCTATAAAATATTATTCTTATCTGATGTCTACAGATTATCAAATTATTTTCTTTTTAGATTTAGTCTTATTAATTTTTTTTGACAACAGTTATTTAAAGCAGATACATAAATTTAAAAAAAAAATTATTATTCGTTATATCTTATAATTAGCAAAAATTTTACTGTTGATCGCTCATAACACATAAGCTTCTTACGAACCATTTATTAATGTATAACCCACGCATAACTCCATTATATTAAATTTTACGTGCGGGCAAGATTTAATTTGTCTTTTAAGAGAGAATCCCATCCGTCTCAAAATTTATTACATCCCGGATAATTGAAAAAATATCACAGTGATTTGGAACAAAATATAGCTGCAGTGGAAAACCAAAACAAAATGAAAAAAAAAGAAGAAAAAAAAAAAGAGGAAGAAGAAAGAAAAACTTAATTTCTGTGCCAACGAAGTTTACGTTGCAATTAACCACTCTCCATAAAAAATGTCTGGGAGGAAAATAAAAGGGTAAAAAAAAAAAAAATACATAAAAGAAACATAATAAAGAATAAACTGTGTTTGAAAGCACGAAAGGATGCAGTACTTCGTGGGTATGTGGCGTATAAATCTCACAGAAATTAATTTTCTGCACACACACACAAAAGTGTACTTTACTGACGCCACTGGGTTTCATTAAAAATAAAATTAACAGGTTATGTATGCTGCGTTGGGTATAATATATTGCTAGATTTTTTTTCCGGGGTAGAAAGTATTTTTCTCCTCGTATTAAAATTACGAGTGAAATAATGTTTTTTCATCAATAAATAAACAAATAAACATTTAAACATTAGAAAGAAATTCTTAAATGGAAAAATTAATTTCTACTATTTTAATGTAATTTTCATTCAGAAATGCAATCATCTTGTGCATATAAGAAGAAACATATAAATGGCCTTTTAAATTGTAGAAATTATATATTATAAACAGAAGTATATTGATAAAACGTAAACCAACAAAAAGAATTATAAAACAATTGCATTTATTTATAAATAATTTTATTTATATATACTCCAAATAAAAACGGATTAAATTTCGATATGAGGCGAAACGTTCTTAAATTTTGTTAGGTATTTAAAATCAGAGCAAAATAATTTAAAAACTAAGTTGGATAAGAGCATGAAGTATCATTTAACCATGTAAAAGTAGATTCAGGCTTTAACTTTTAGCAAAAAAATATATATATTCCAAAAATTTAAGTATATTTTGAATTGTTTTATGCAAACAATACACAGATCAAATTTTCAGATGTTAAATTATGAATAAATATTATTTTTCAATTTTACTCAATTTTCTGTAATGTCATGCATTCTAAGAGATTAAGACTTTTAATTTGGCATTGGATTTAGACTTGACGTTTTAACTTGGATGTCAATTTCCAATCTAGTCTCATATGTGAGATGCACGAAGCTAGGTTGTTATGCCGAGACCTTGTAGTCAATGCTGTTCAAAGATGCTAGTAATAACGGCTGCTACAAGAAACTTATCACCTGAATAAAATCTCTACACGAATATGATTCATGAGTGCGAAGTAAGATCGGATGATGGTGCAACAAACCGGAATTTCCCAACTGTGCTATTGCCCATCTCCTATACTTCCATACAAGTGGTGCAAGGCACCATTTCAGAGTGCTTGGCTAATGCAGTTTTACGATGAGATGACTTTAATATTTCGTCTTTAATCCTATACCATTATTACGTTCTTTTGACATGCATATCTAGTAGTGAGTGTGAATATTTAATGTTAGGATAACAGGAATTTATTTCTGATTTGTTCAATGGACACTTATATTTCGCTGCTTCAATAAGCATATTTAAGATTACAACTCGATTCCAGTAATTTTTTAACTTAAATTTTATTCAAATTAATATTTCTGTTTATAAAATTAAAACATTTTGTAAAGTTATAATTATTAAAACAATAAACAGCATCAGTAAATATTTTGAAAAAAATATATAGTGTATTCAGAATAGAAAAGCCCCAGATTAACTAAAATTATTAATACAGAAATTATATCTACTGATAATTATTTTTCAAGTAAAAACTGTATTTTAATAATTAATAATTTTGAAAATAAATCTATATATAATGAAGGGTTTATAGAAAATTTACTCAGTGAAAGAAAAAGAAATATGTCAGAAAGTTGTTTATAAGGTTGTAAGTCTAAAATTATTTAGGGAATAAAGTTTAATAACAAAGTAATCGCATCAGTAAATGAATAATAATTAAATTCAGACACAGAGTTCATGAATAAAGAGATATATCGACGATATAAAATATATTATTCTAAATATATCATGGTAAAATAATAAAAATACACAATTGTACTGAATATAATTTCAAAATAAAAATATTTTTGAAAACTCCATATAGGTTTGACAGTAAATAATATATTGCAGAAAAACAAATTTCAAGGTATTAAATTAAAAGGGTGATTCCATTTACAAAATTGTTTTCAATTCCTTGAAATCCTATAAACAACAAAGTCACTTTACAATGAAGAATAGCAAAATATTTTCAGGAAATGGTGATTGGGTGTATTCCAATATATTTATCATTTTATTCTGGGATTAGAAATACATAAAAATATTATCGTGAAATCAAGTTAAAGTTAAAAAAGGTTTAGAATAATAAGCAGTTATTATCAAAACACTACAAATTCCTCTTAATAAATCTGCGTAATCTCTTTATATAGAAATCTATGAAAATATTTATGCGAATTCTAAATAGTACATTTTGCATTTACATACAATTTATTCTTTGATTCTTTCGAAGTTTTCAAGAGATCTTTACTTAAAGATAGTAGAAAAAAGATTTCGTGCCAAAAATTATTTGCTAATTTGAATGATGCATAGCATTTATATTAAAATGTATAGTTTAAAAGTTGCTTATCACCATATTTTTTTTTACTTTGCTGACAGACATTCGTAAAGAAATACAGTCAGTTCGTATAATTTTTTTGTAAATTACAGACTTACTAGATAATTTCACTTATATGTCACCCACTTTTTACCAAAACATTTATTTTTTAAAATATGTAATTTATTTTTTGCTGTTTAATTTTTGTAATTGATATAAATATACCACTTCAATTATATTTAATTACTTAATTATTCAATATATATCATTCAATGTATATTATTATTCAATTAAATATTATTATAGCTTATATTGAAAAGAAATATTAAATAAATTACAAATTTAATTTCTATGCAATTAAGATAATAGTAAGATAAAAAAATATTGGAAGGTGTTATTATTTTATTTGAAATTTAAATCTGAGAGTTCAAAGTAAAATTTCAATTTTAACATGATGCTATATAATTTCAGACGGGTGCAATTTTTAAATTAGAAATTTCTGTTTAAATGAAGTAAGAAATCCGTTTTCATGTGAACTACTGTAAAAGAGAATAAAATGCATCATAGCTTTTATTGTAGATAGTTGTTAATCTTATTATACTTTTTGTTTAAATATATTTATGTCTTGTCATTTTGAATAAGTTCTCTAGAGAAGTTTACATACTTATATATTCGTAAAAAATGCTTAAACTTGTTTACATGTTCTTTCAAATTAATAAGTTGACATATTATATTATTGTAATATTTTAGTATGTTTATCGCCAGAATAAACTTAGCAAACATCCAGAAATAAATAAAAAAACAAGCCGCCAGACTAAAATATTTTTATGACTCCTGCTTACTTAAATGGTTTCAATCTCTTAGAAAGTGTAAGTATTAGCTGGGAATACAGCGTTTGAACAATTTGCTTGAATGGCGTTTTATTTCAATGATATATAAAAGGTTTATTTTGGAAAAGGATAAATTACATGGATTTTTAAAGTAATTTCCCTCTTAAGTATTCATTGGTTTTTCTCATAAATGTATTGGTATATTATTTAGCTTCCTTTCATTTCTTTCTATCATTTTCCTTTAAGTTATCTTCTGGTCTTTAAATCTTTGAAAGGGATAATTTTTTAAGCATAATGTTTTTAATAAAAGAAAATCGTTTCCTGGTTTTATAAGTAACTTAAAAAACCCTTTTGTTGTTGCTTTCATAACATGGTTTTTGTGTCCATTAATCTCAATATACAAATGCAAATTTTCAGAAATTAAATTTGTTGATATAACTTAAAGACATTTAAATTAATTTATTGAATCTACACCAATTGGATTTTATGTAAATTTTGCTGATTTATTATTTTTGTTAAAGTTAATATTAAATTAACATACGAAGTAGCATAGCCAGGAAAACAAAATTAATTATAAATTTTGCATTAACTATTACAGATTCATGGTGCATCCATGCAAACAGAACAAATAGCAATAAAACCTAATTTTTATTTTTAGAATTCTACGATAATATAATTATCAGAAAACTCCTAAGTAAATTGAAAATTTAAACAATGTGGGAATAGTTTTTCAAGTTTCCGTTGCTAAGAAAAATAAAGAGATATTTCAAGCATGTTAATTTATAGTAAGTCTTTATAATTTGGCAAGATCTAAAATTGTATGTGTAAAGGAAACAGGCTTGATTTAAAGACTAGAGAACATATTAAAATAGAGAATTAGTATTAGAACAGAATTAGAAGATACTTAAAAAAAAGATATAGAAAATTAATTTCGAAAACTTGATTGAAAAAGAATCTATTTTAATAAGTTTTTATTTTTTCTTTATAAATTAAATTAATTTATGTCTGGGTGTGTGATCCATATGGCCAGTAATACTCTTATTTGGTTCATTAATTGTCATCGTTATTTGAGTAACATAATAAAATTAGTCTGAAGAAAACGTTGTAAAATTCAAAATATTTGGCAAGCTTTCAATCACAAAACTAAGTAATTCCAACTTCATAACCGTGTTTCGTATTATGTATTAATTAAAACGACGAGAAAATATTGTGAAAATAAATGCAGAAAGAATATTTTTTAATACGAGTAAGTTTTCTTTAATCTGATACATTTATCAAATATAATACAGTTGACAATAGTTTGTTTCTCTATCTATTATATACAAAACAGTTTGGTGAGATCCGAACTGAGACATGAAATTCAAAAATAATTCTATCATTTAAATAAATTTGCCCAAATAAAAATTTCAATTTTTTTTAACATTCACTAAATGATTATACGAATAAAAGATCTAAATAGTTATTTTTTTAAAATAAAGTAACTTTATAAAACAACTTTCATTTTGCTAAGTGCATTTCCATATAAAAATAACATATGCATAAAAGAAATATTATTTAAATAGAACAATTAAATATCCTACTTAAACCACTGTGTAGAAACGAAAATGAATTAAAATATAAATTCTCATCATCAAATTCGAATAATCAAATCAAATTTTACTTCATGTTATAAGATAAATCATCGCATGCAAAAATAAGCAAACAAATGCAACGAAAATAGGCATTTTATAGATTTTTTGCTGTTATGAAAAATTTCCAGACTCATTTTTTCATCGTTATAATTTTGAAAATTAATTTTGTCATCTCCGTTTTAATTAAAACCTGAAAATTACTCTCGTTTGATGCGAATTTTTTTCGCGAAATCAAAATTTCATTTACTCTTAAAGGGTTTCTCTCCGTCAAGCAGTTCATTAAGTAAAATGTTACGGATGGTATTAGATTTAATTAAATATCATAACACAAACTTCTCAAGGACCATGACATTTAAAAAAGTATTGGATATTAATAATGATTCATCAGGTTGCGGTACATTCTAATTGATTTTACGATCCACTCTTTTTCATATATTCAGTTAATTTTTATTAAAAAGAATGCACAGATTTGAGCACGATGCAAGTGACAAAAGTAATCTTCAGAATTACTTAAATTATACTTGCATTTCTAAAGTTCATTTAGAATTATTTTAATTAGAAGTAAGGAATTAATTTTTGAACATTTTTGAAGGGGAATTTGAATTATATTTATTCAATTCCTTCCATTAGCTCACACACACTCCCTATATATATCTTGTTCAAGTTTTCAATCGTTAATAAAATACTTTTTATTCATCCACGCAAGTTCAAATAAATTTTTTTTTGATGTTGTAGTGGATGACAGTGTTTTCAAATATTAATTTATTAATTAAATAGTTTTTTTTATTTAAGTTTCATGTATCTAATAATAGATGGCGCCAGATGTCAGAGAAAAATTTCAACTTCATTTGTTAGGACTTAAAAAAAAAAAAAAAAAAAAAAAAAGAGGAATTGACTTATTTTTTTTCTTTTATATTACTTCTTATATTATGACATTTAAAATAAGTATTGGATATTAATATTGATTCACCACTTTGCGGTACCTTCTAATTGATTTTAGGATCCACTTTTTCATATATTCAGTTAATTTTTATTAAAAATAAACCGCAGATTTGAGTGCGATGCAAGTGACAAAAGTAATCTTCAGAATTGCTTAAATTATACTTGCATTTCTAAAGTTCCTTTAGAATTATTTAATTAGAAGTAAGGAATTAATATTTGAGAATTTCGAATTGTGTTTATATTATGACATTTAAAAAAGTATTGGATATTAATAATGATTCATCAGGTTACGGTACCTT
The DNA here is from genome assembly GCA_021605075.1 of Caerostris darwini. NCBI lineage: Eukaryota > Metazoa > Arthropoda > Arachnida > Araneae > Araneidae > Caerostris > Caerostris darwini. The sequence continues at coordinate 995,212 of BPLQ01013881.1, read as the reverse complement.
CTAATTGATTTGATGATCCACTTTTTCATATATTCAGTTAATTTTTATTAAAAAGAAAGCACAGATTTGAGTACGATGCAAGTGACAAAAGTATTCTTCAGTATTACTTAAATTATGCTTGCATTTCCAAAATGAATTTGGAATTATTTTAATTAGAAATAAAGAATTAATTTTCGAATATTTTTCAAGAGGATTTTGAATTGTATTTATATTATGACATTTAAAAAATATTGTATATCAATAATGATTCATCAGGTTGTGGTACTTTCTAATTGATTTTACGATCCACGATTCCATATATTTATTAAAAAGAAATTTTGTATACCAATTTTATTTATTAAAAAGAAAGCACAGATTCGACACAATGTAAGTGACAAAAGTAATCGTCAGAATTACTTAAATTTTACTTGCATTTCTAAAGTTCATTTATAATTTTTTTCATTAGAAGTAAAGAATTAATTTGTGAACATTTTTCAAGAGGATTTTGAATTGTATTTGTATTATGACATTTAAAAAAGTATTCGATATTAGAGTTATTTTAATTTTGAAGTAAGGAATTAATTTCCGAACATTTTCAATTTAATTTTGAATTGTATTTATATTATGACATTTAAAAGGTGGGACATTAATAATGATTCATCAGGTTGCGGTACCTTCTAATGATCCACTCTTTTTCATATATTCAGTTAATTTTTATTAAAAAAGAAGGCACAGATTTGACTGCGATGCAAGGGACAAAAGTAATCTTCAGAACTACTTAAATTATACTTACATTTCTAAAGTTAATTTAGAATTATTTTAATTAGAAGTAAGGAATTGATTTTTGTCAAATTTTCCAAGATGATTTTGAATTGTATTTATTATGACATTTAAAAGGTATTGGATATTAATAATGATTCATCAGGTTGCGGTACATTCTAATTGATTTTAGGATCCACTCTTTTTCATATATTCAGTTAATTTTTATTAAAAAGAAAGCACAGATTTGAGCACGAAGAAAGTGATGAAAGTAATCTTCCGAATTACTTAAGTTATACTTGCATTCCTAAAGTTCATTTAGAATTATTTTAATTACAAGTAAGGAATTAATTTTCGAACATTTTTCAAGGGGATCTTGAATTGTATATATATACATTTTTCATAATAAACAGAAATACAACAAAAATATTTATTTAAATTATGTAATATCCTTAACGTTATATAATTGTTTTCAGTTAAAGTGGAAATATAACTTACTTTTATTGAAAAAAATAGTGCTATTTCAAGAGGAAAAAATTATTATTGAAGTAACATTTCATATCCAATAGATTTTTGTCATACACATGCTTTGATAAACTTTATGCTTATAGAATAAAAATAAATATTAATTAAAGTTATGCATACATGTATGATTATGTATATAACATATGTAGGATTTGTTTATCCGCAGACCCAATTAGCAGACGGTGTCTCTGAATTGCATGTGTCGACGCAGAACTTTCCCCATGTGTGGGAGTAATGACCTCTGAACTTTGACCCTAGGACAGGGGATAGGAGCTCAATGAGCAAAGTTGGTGGTCCAACAGTTGAACAGCTGCAGAATGGAAATGACAACAACCAAGATTTATTAATTATTGTAAATATAGCGGTAAATAATAATATGTAATTAAGAATAGTTATATATATGTAAACCACTTTTCTTTAATAATGCATGGCCTAAATAATTTGAAATGATGCGTGTCTCCGTAAGCAGATTTTTTTTTAAATAAAATATTCTACTTCCAAAACAACTGCTGTCAACTTTCTAATTTTACATTTTATTACAACAGGCATATCTAAATAATATTTACGAAATGTACATTAATTTGCTACGTAAGCTAAGTTTATCAATTACAAGTAAAAATTACTAATTCCTCACTCCGTCTATCAGACTTTTAATGTCAAATTTTAGGATCCTATCTATAGCTCTGCACCTCCAGTTCACTTGTTTATTCATCCTTTAGAACCATATTCGAATTCCTGTTAAAAAAGTCGCGATCATTCTCAATGACCTGGAAGACTATTGTTGAGCGCTATACTCGAACCCAATCCTGAATCACATTGATGGTATTTTTATTAGGTGAAAAATGAAAATCTTAAAACACATAATTATTCTCCTAAATTAATATAATATCAAAATGGAATTATTGTTACATTAAAAGTAAATCACATGAGATAAAAAAAAAAAAAAAATTCTTTGATTTAGAATACATTTATGAATATTTAAAATTGATATTGACATTTATTGATTTGTAATAAACTTTTTTTAGTACTAAATTCCAAATATTTCTATAATTTTCAAGATCATAGTCTGGTCGGTTACAATGTCAACAAAATTTTACTGGTAGCTGCTTTAAATAATATTATTATACTTTTGATTTATATCTTTGTGTTATTATTCATTAAAGGATATTGATTTATTATTTATTGACCAAATAACAATTTATTTATAGATGTGTATTTAGTAAAATTTATCACTGTATTATAGGACTAACATTTATGACTGTATTACTGTTATTAAATTTTTGACTGTATTTAGTTGGGAGACGGTGTTTAGCAATTACCCTGCTTTTTCACTTATATAACAATGTTGACCAGTTACTCTTAAAATATTATAAAGTCTTATAAATATTATAATAATATAAAGATAAAATGCTTATTGAAAAATCGCACCTTTAAATTAAATAGTTATTGTATTTCATGTTCTGCTTCATACAACCATATTGAAATAAAAATAAATTTCTAATTTATTAAAAAAAAATTTCAAGTGTAGTTTATTTTTTAAATAAATTTATTTATAAATTAGATTTTATGTATAGCTTATACGTTAACATGATGTATAACATACGTTAACATGATCTATAGCATACGTTAACATGATGTATAACATACTTTAACATGATGTATAGCATACGTTATGTATGTTATACATCAGGGTTGTACATCGGTGATGCAGCGTATGTCATACATCATAAGTGAACATTTAAATTTATTTATAAAATGTATAATAAAACCTAAACATGTATTTTACTTCCATAGAAATCATTAGCGGAATATTTCTTCCTTTTGGAAGAATTTGAACTGCAAATTTTATCCATTAATTTCTAGATTTATATAATAAAAGTCACTCGGAAAGAAATTACAAGTGATACCATGCGTTGCAAATCTTCCAAGCCTTAAGAGTACCGAGAACAAATAACTTCCATTAGTCTCTGCTTGCAACGCACAAAACCAAAGGAATGTAATGTAAAACTCAAACTCATAATTTTACATCCCCGTATTTCACACACGTTTCACATTTTACGCCTAACATAGTACTTCTGAGGCCATTTTACTGAAATGTAAGCAGAAAAAAGCAACACAACAAAAAATAAAATGTGGGAAAGGCTAAGTAAAATAGAAAAAAAAGGTAGAGCAGAACATACTGAATACAGCTCCCTTTCTTGTATACGTGAATGTGATACTTATTATTCATTCTGAAAAGTTGGGAATGGAAGAAGAGAAAGAAAAAGGTAAAAAAAAAATTATATATATTTTTTTCTGCTCTTTTACTTTTGGTACTTTTTTATTTTGAAAACTTTTTTTTATATGAAAATGGCAAGCTGGAAATACGGACTATGCATCCAATTTATCAATGCTAAAATGCCTGAATGCGTGATATACGTGTAGCAGGAGGCAAAAGGAGGGAAATTTATGCAAAAAAGGAAAACTACTAGATAAAATGTAATTTAAAGTAAGAATTCATGAATACCATGGAAGTTTCATGGGCACAATGGAAGAATATTCCATTCATCGAAAATATGTTTTTGCCAAATATGTTTTCGATAGTGAAGAAAAGTTATTTCTTTTATTAAATGAATATATAGGTGTATAAACCTAATTCTCAAAACTAATATTCGAAACTCGTGGTTATGCATCATTTTTTTTTGTTTACTGTACTGTACTGAAAGCTTGTTTTTACACAGAGTTAGTTTATCGTTTCCAAGAAATAGCTAAAACAATGTGCTCAAAATTGATTGGAAATACATAGGAAATTTGAATAGTATATGGTCTGCAAATTTGTATTTATATAGAAAATTTTAGATATCTGATGGAAAAATAACTTTTTGACATTTTTTTTAACTATCAACATATTAACACTAACTTATTAACAGAAAAAGTATTTAAAATTTTTAACTATTAACTTTAACTTATTAACACAATAACTATTTAACATATTAACATTTCGTTTGTTTGTTTTGTTTACTGTAGTACTGAAAGCTTGTTACTTAGAGTTAGTTAATCGTTTCCAAGATATAGCCAAAACAATGTGCTCAAAATTGATTGGAAATGCATAGACAATTTGAATAGTGTATGGTCTGCAAATTTATATTCGTAAAGACATTTTTCAGTTATCTCATACAAAAATAACCGTGAAACTATATTATATTATATTATTATTTTATTAAATGAGTATATAGGTGTAGAAACCTAATTATTAAAACTAATATTGGTAACTCGTGGTTGTGCATCATTTTTTTTTTTTGTTTACTGTAGTATTGAATGCTTGTTTACTCGGAGTTAGTTTATCGTTTACAAGAAATAGGCAAAACAATGTATTCAAAATTGATTGGAAATACATACAAAATGTGAGTAGTATTTGGTGTGCAAATTTGTATTCGTAAAGAAAACTTTTAGTTATCTGATGCAAAAGTAACTACTTAACATTTTTTTAACTATTAACACAATAATTATTTAATCTATTAATATTTTGTTTGTTTGTTTGTTTGTTTACTATAGTACTGAAAACATGTTACTTAGAGTTAGTTTATCGTTTAAAAGAAATAGTCAAAATAATATGCTCAAAATTGATTGGGAATACATAGAAAATTGGGATTGTATATAATCTGCAAATTTTTATTTATCAAGAAAATCTTTAGACGTCTGATGCAAAAATAACTATCAAAGTATATTACTTCAAAAAAGTGAAGTAAACAAAATAATAAAATTTATAACATAATCTCTAGATTATATTTTTCTATATTAATAAATAAAATTGATAAAAAAAGAAATTTTCTAATCTACGGAAAATTCGAGAAAATAAATAAATTGAAGATTTTACGCAGAGAAAATTTAATTAACAGTGATGTATCGTTATTATCATAATAGTTATATATTATAGTTAGTATATTATTTATAATCTCTTGAATATTTTATAAAATTTAGATGAAAAAAAATGTAAGAAAAATTCAAACAGAATATTATTAGATATAAATATTCATGAAAGAAGATAGTGAATTAAAAAAGTGTTCAATATTAAAATATACCAAGAAGAAAATTACTGTTTTATCAATTTAAAATAAGGTAAAAATAATACATTGATTTTCATTAGAATTACTTAACCGAATTTATAAATAATCTTTTCTGTATAAAGTTGTAATAAAATATTATGCTATAATTTTGTACATTACAATTTTGTTCAAAAAGTTAACTTATTCATAAGAAAGAATGCTTTCTAATCTGCCGAATTTGTCTAGCTCTGAAAATTTTGCATATAAGTATTATTATTATTTTTTCATTTTGAATTATTTTTTCTGTAAATATCTTTATGCAATACTTCTGAGTGGCTGAAACCATGAATATCTGGACTTTTTAATGTATTTATTTCATAATGTACCCTTAAACTTATATTGTTGCTGCAAATCAATTGAGACAAGTCAATATTTCTAAATCTGTGTTTCTCAAAATTTAAAAAAAAAGTAATAATTGTAAAATTTTTCATTGTATTTATTAAACTTAATCATTGAGTTTCTTCTTTATCTTCATTAGCAGAACAACCTCATAGTGGCCAAGGCCGTCTGTCTACTGGTAGATAAATATTGTGTTTATTAAAGATTATTATTTGTGAAAAAAAATTTTATTATTAAGAAAAACTAATTATTGAATTTATTTATTAAAACTATACGTATTTATTATTTATTGTTAATACTAATTTTCTCAATAATTAATTTTCCTAATTAATTTTGAATTTCTTAATATTCAGAAATAGTTAATAGATATTGAATTAATTAATTTTCGGTTTATTCTCAATTTTCTTAATTATTCTCTTAATAATTAATTTTAATTAGTTTTCTTTTTACATAAAATATTTATAAATGGTTTTAACTCCGGTATATGAATTTGACTTGATACCAACAAAAATGTAAATAATATATAAATAATAATAAAACATGAAAACAATTAATAATAATTATTTTAACTAAAAATTTTTTTTTATTTAACAGAAATAAGGAATATTTACTTGTCAATGCTTAAACGTAAATAATATATTGTTATTATCAAAATCTAACTGGAATTTTCGAATATATTTGAATACAATTTCTTATATATTCGTATATATTTTCGAATATTTTGAATTTTCTAAAATATTTCGAAAATATTCAGTTCATTACAACTTATCACATAATAATGAACATATTTTAATACGGTTTTAAACTCTTATTTATTTAAAACTTCCAGAAGAGTGTATTAATTAACGTTATTAGCATTATTTACTATAGGCTCCAATTCAATATAAATCATATAAAATAGTCAGTCCTCTTCAGTCATCAAAATCTCTTTAACGAAAGCTTACCCCCTGGCGATCAAATCAATACTATCTAATTACACTCTGACCTGTGTGATACCAATGTGATTCTTTGACACTTCTACTCACGTGAAAGTAAAAAAAAACAAGCATGGTGTATATATATGCACCAGCTTATTCAATATAACTCACATGAAGTAGACGTTAAAAGCATAGAGAAAGCAGAACATACCAATCTTATAAATTATCAAAAACCTCTTCAGTCATCAAAATCTCTTTAACGAAAGCTTACCCATTGGAGATAAAACCAATACTATCTAATTAATTTATTTGATTTGACCTGTGTGATACCAGTATGATTCTCTAACACTTCTACCCACTTGAAGGAAGACAGAAAAAAACAAGCATGGTGTTTATATGCACCATCTTATTCAATATAACTCACATAAAGTAGACATCAAAATCCCAGCAGAACAAACCAAACCAATACCAATGTGATTCTTTGACACTTCTGCACATTTGGAGGGGAAGCAGGAATGGTGTATATACGCACAAGCTTATTCAATAAAACTCAATGAAATAGCCGTTAAAAGCATAGAGAAAGCAGAACATACCAATCTTAAAAATGATCAAAAACCTCTTAGTCATCAAAATCTCTTTAACGAAGGCTTACCCCCTGGCGACAAAACCAATACTATCTAATTACACTCTGACCTGTGTGATACAAATGCGATTCTTTGACACTTCTAACCACGTGAAGGAAGAAAGAAAAAAACAAGCATGGTGTATATATGCACCGGCGTTTGTTCTCCAATTTATTTGCTTTTAGTTGTCACGTGACTTTCATTACGATTGTATCAGAGCTTGATCATCAATGAAGGATATCACGTTTCACCTCTATTCCTGGAATAGAGTTGAGGTTGTGACGTATACTGAATCCATTTACTCCATTGGAACCGACGATTACACTTCATATATTTTTTTTTTCTTCTTCTCCTTCATGGTATCTATCCTTGGATTTCTTTTTACGTGAGAACATTGGAGCGTTTCCTTCTCTGCAGTTAATCGAGCAGACGTGAGAGAATAAAAGTTTTTTTATTATTATTATTTTGTTTCATTCAATTATTGTGCGAAACACAACTGGAATTCAGGTTAGAGAAGATTGCTGGTCTTGAGTGAAAGTCACTTAGCAAATGTAGTTTTCACATGCCAAAGTATATCCACTAGTTACTTTTATTATTTAAGTATGATTAAATTATATTAATAATTATTGGAAAGTAATATAATTGAATACACAATTTAAAATTGCACCTATATTTCCTGTATATATTTTAACCATAAAAAATTTAAAACATTTCAAGTTTCAGATCACATTAAAAAAATGTCAGATGCATGTCACGTAAAATCTACAAAATATTGATGGTATGTGAGTTTTGGGGTGATAATTATATTTTATGATAATGATTTATGATAATTTTTAAATAATTTATATTTTTATAATATAATTTATAATTTAAAAAAAAATTTAATTTTATAAATTCAAATAATTCATATTTTTTATTAAATTTAAGATATTTTCATGATAATAATTTATGATATTAGTATGATAATAATTTTTGATAATAAATGATAATAATTTATGATATTTTCATGATAATAATTTATGAAATTTTTATGAAAACAATTTATGATAATAAATGATAAAAATGTATTTTATATACTATTTTAAATTTTATTAAATTTAAAAAAGAAATTTTAACTAATAAAGTAAATTTATTATTTTATTGAATTTATTACTAAAATTTAAATGAAAAGAAATTGTAACTAACGAACCAAATGTATTAATAAATTTATTACATTATTAAATTTATTATATAACTAAATTTATTCCTAAATAATAAAATTCAATTTTTATGTGATAATTTCTGGAAAAATTATTAGCAAAAAAATTAATGATTTTTTTAATGTATTTTAGTTAACTGATAGCAAAATTGCTTAAGAAATATTTGAAATTCATTACGTCAACTATTTCCTTTTTAAATTTCTCATATTTAGATTTTCAAGAATTATATATTCAAGCCACCATTCTTAAATCGTTATAAAATCATGGTATCTTGATTAAATCATTAAAAATCTCTTAACTATACATATAAGTGATAAAAAAACTGAATGTATTAAATAATGTAGTTTTTAACACATTTTATCACCACTTATTAAGAAAGAGATTAAGAAAAATATAAATTTTAATGATGTAACATTTACATTTAAACTAAAATTTTTAGATTATAGATGAGTTTATAATATTATTAGTGGATGTTTTAAAATCAATTAATGCATATTAAAATTTACTTTGAATCTTCATACACTATGATGAACAACACTTTAATTTGTCTATCGCATGTTCTTTTATTTTTTTACCATCACGGTTGCAATCAAACAGTCATTAAGAACCTCATTTCGCCAAGAAAAAAAAATCCAGCTACCAGGATTAAAACTTGCGCTGTAAATAAGAAACCGTGATTGATGCAGCATATTTCGCTGTACGCTGGGAGCCCATTAGTTCCGTAACTGTAACTCCAAATGAATGGGATCTGACTGTCACTAAGGAATGATATATATATAACAGCATAGCAGTTAGCCAGTCTTCTGGGACCAACATGGTCCATCTCGGCCCCAGAATACAAGAATGAGAAAAGAATCAAAGTGACAACAAAATAAATAAAATGGCGGTGGAAAGAAAAGGTATAAAATTGATTGTTTTTAATTCTCAGTGTTTTCTAGAAACCCTGAAGAAAGCAGGATTCCTCCAAAAGAGATACTTCTTACTTCGCTCATTTAGACATTTTATTTTTATTATTTCCTTTCGCAGTTCTTGGATTTTTATTTATTTATTTATTATTATTATTATTATTTTTTTTTTTTGGTTTTATAATTTTTGTTTTTGGGGCTATACCTGACTTTCGATTTGGGATGCTTCATAAATAAAGAAAGATGAAGTGAAAGAATTGTTTTTGGAAGGGGGAATGATGTGATGTAGCGAAATAAAATTTAATTTCTTTACTTGATTGAAACGTGACCACAAAGAGAATTGGGGAGAATAATTTTTTTTTTTTTTTTTTTTTTTTTTGAAAACAATACTTTCAAAGTTTATTTCTTCTTGTTATTTTCTTGAAGAATAGAAAAAAAGTATAGTATTTTTTAACTAGTTTATAAAATCTTTTAAATCAAAAATCAAAATATAAATATAATTTAACTTTAAAAATTTTGTTATGACATTTTTTTAAAAAAAATTGTAATTTTTTTTTTCCAAAAGAATTGTATTTTTCGAACTAATATCTGAATTATTGATTGTTTTAAGCTTTGTCAATTTATTCAATGATTAATTAGTAAATTTTTTTTAATTGAATCCATTGAAATCTTTAAAATTACTGTTCTAGATAACATTCAGTAAAATAAATTCGCTCATTTTGCTTATTTCTAAAAACAAAAAATAATTAATCATTTCAAAAAATATTCAGTTCTTATTGAGAACCAAATTGAGAAAATTATAAATTTTAATAGTGTAATATTTATATTTAAACTAAAATTTCTTGATTATATATGAGGTTATAATATTTTTAGCGCATGTTTTAAAATCAATTAATGCATGTTAAAATTTACTTTGAATCTTCATACACCATGATGAACAACACTTCAATTAGTCTATCGCATGTTCTTTTAAATTTTTTAATGTCACGCTTGCAATCAAACAGTCATTAAGAACCTCATTTCGCCAAGAAAAAAAAAACCAGCTACCAGGATTAAAACTTGCGCTGTAAATAAGAAACCGTGATTGATGCAGCATATTTCGCTGTACGCTGGGAGCCCATTAGTTCCGTAACTGTAACTCCAAATGAATGGGATCTGACTGTCACTAAGGAATGATATATATATATAACAGCCTAGCAGTTAGCCAGTCTTCTGGGACCAACATGGTCCATCTCGGCTCCAGAATACAAGAATGAGAACAGAATCAAAGTGACAACAAAATAAATAAAATGGCGGTGGAAAGAAAAGGTATAAAATTGATTGTTTTTAATTCTCAGTGTTTTCTAGAAACCCTGAAGAAAGCAGGATTCCTCCAAAAAAGATACTTCTTACTTCGCTCATTTAGACATTTTTATTTTTATTTTTATTTCGCAGTTCTTGGATTTTTATTTATTTATTTATTTTATTATTATTTTTTTTGGTTTTTATAATTTTTGTTTTCGGTGCTATGCCTGACTTTCGATTTGGGATGCTTCATAAATAAAGAAAGATGAAGTGAAAGAATTGTTTTTGGAGGGGGGAATGATGTGATGTAGCGAAATAAAATTTAATTTCTTTACTTGATTGAAACGTGACCACAAAGAGAATTGGGGAGAATAATTTTTTTTTTAAAACAATACTTTCAAAGTTTCTTTCTTCTTGTTATTTTCTTGAAGAATAGATAAAAGTATAGTATTATTTTTTAGCTACATAAAATTTTTAATAAAAATCAAAATATAAATATAATTTAACTTAAAAAAATTTGCTATGACATTTTTTTCATCAATTTTGCAAAATTTCTTTCTAAAAGATTTTAATTTTCGTATTCATTTCAGATTTATTAATAGTTTTAAATTTTGTAAATTTAGTCAATGATTAATTAGTAAAAACATTTTTAATTGACTTAAAAGTTTCTAGATAGTATTGAGAAGTTTTTAGATAGCTTACTTATTTCTAAAGATATAGTTAATCATTTCAAAGAAAAACTAAAACTAAACTAAACTTTTTAAAAACTATTTTCAATTAAGATTTCCTTTATAATATTTAAATTAACAACCAATTTCCTTTAAAACTATTTTAAAAAATATAAATTTAGGTCTTATATTTCAGGAACATACATCTTTTTTTTTTCTAAAACACTTATTTAGTGTGCTAAAAATACACAATATTTAACTAATTAATATTTTATATTTTCTAAAATTACATTAATGATTTCAATATTTTGTACTTATTCAAATATTTTCAAACACAATATTTTTTTGTATAACAACGGTATTACAATGCATTATCTATTCGTCAATTAATAAGATTTCCTTAAGTGATAGCCATCCGGCAATGGAAATTATAAGTTTAAAAATAAATGAATAAGATGAATCGTTGAAATTTAATAGGAAATCCCTTTTTTACATATTCTATTTTTCCTCCCTCTCTCTCTGTATATATATATATATATTATGCATTTTTTCTATCTCCATCTCTATATATATTATTTATTGTAAGGTAAATGAGAAATTACGATACATTTTAACTTAAATTATATTGCATCTTGAAAAAAAAAATTATTTAAATATAATGTTTCTTAAAAGCTTTATATTTTAATTAGAAATTATTAAATCATTTGATATTTATAAACAGATATAGGACTTTAAAATATTTATATAATATCATCGAACATTATAATCAACTGAATCGAATACATAATGTAACTCTATATTGCTTCCTATTGACCTATTCATGAATTTATTTATTTCGTGGTTTTTAATTTTGTCGCTTTATAAAATGCTCTCTTTCTTCTGATCTTCAATAATTTTTTACAACTCTATTTTATTTTTTTTTCTATTTTTAGTATAGATTTGTCTAAAAGGGAAAATTTATTTTTCACTATATTTGACTTGGAAACATATTATATGAAGAATTATTGTATAGCGTATTTTGTTTTTCCTATGTTATACATACTTATAATGCAGTGGATTCTTTAATTTATGTGTGCCACATACGTTTTATTTTATTTTCTTCCTCTTCACTGTATCAGATAAAATTATTAACGGAATTTGCTTTCGAGATAATCTATTTGTTATAATTAAGGGATTGATCCGTTATGCTTAGTTATTTCTAATCCTTTTTTTGAAAAAGAAATATACTATCTTTCAATCATCCAGGCAGAAGTTATTCATCTCTATTTATATTCTTCTTTTGCTATCTAAACACAAAAAGTAAATAAACCTTTCAGTTACTGCAGTCTTTCACACACATTACAAAAGAAGAGCAGAACTGCTTTAGTTCATGATCTCATAAGCAGCTGTATCGGAAACAGGATCCACCCATATTATGTTTTTGATTAGAAGCAGATGTTTCCTTTTGGTGCAAACAATTTATGATGAACGTCATAACAAAATCATTCAACGTGATGTTTCTGCAGGCAACATAAAATACAGGTGGTTTCGTAAAAATACTTGAATTTTTTAAACTAGTTGCACGAATAATAGTTTTGCATTTTTTGATAACCTATAGTAAAGTATCTAGAACATAACGCAGAGTAGGAATTAATAAAGAATATAAATTGTTCCTTGTTGTTTATTTAATCGAAGGATGAAATTTTATGGAGAAAAAAAATTGAAATTTCAAAAGCTTCACTTGTTTTAATATTATTTTCATATTTTCTTAACATAAACCCGCGTTGTTTAAGTTGTAGTAAACTGATGGTATGTAGCAAAATATTTGATTTAAAAAGTTGTTGTTGGTAAATGAGACAAAATATCAAGGATACTTTTGCTTATTATTTGCAAATTTAATTTTAAATTTATTGGGGCTTTTATTTAAACCGTAATTGCACGCATAGGTTATTTACACATTAAATTGTTCTTGTATTAAACGATTTTGGAAACTACACACTATATATGTATTTTTTGATAAATTTTTGTCTTTTAATAATGGGATGTAAAATTAGAATTTTAAATAATTTTTAATTATTATTCATTTCAGGGGGTATTGTGGTTAACATATTCTTGACATGCATAGAGGTTTTACATTTATTTAGTATATATACTATTTCGAAAATCATTCACAAATTAAATTTGTATTTAACAAATATCTACTATAATTGCTTTTAAAATAACAAAATAACTGTGAAAATAATTCATTCAGATATAAGTCATTATATTTTGTGAATTTTTTTCAAGTATTTAGTACGAAGTTTAGTCAGGATATCACGACGTTTGTGTTGCATTTGATAAAATTAATCATATACTGAAAAATTAAAACAGGATTTAAGATTTATTTTATTAACTATTTAATTCTGATTAATATTAAGGTAAAAATCTGCTTCTCAACTTTTTCAAACAATATTTCCGTAATATTATGCGCTACTATAAAATATCCAAATACAAATTTCATATTTTAATTAGCAGAAAAGATTTCTAAGAAACTGCTAAAAACCAGTTGAAACACATAAAGAATAACAGGAAATTTACAATATAATGATTTTATAAGCAATTGTTATTTAATTATTAAAAAACATTTTAAAGTTTTCAACTTTTTGACTCCGAAGTAAAGAAAATTAAAGCGTTCTTAGATCTATAAATAAGTACGTAAAAATATTTTAATTACTAAAATTTCACTCACTGCCTTGGGCTTAATGAAATGCATGTGGTTTATTTGAAATTGTATTTGTTGAAGAGAAAGCAATATCTAATGTAAGTTCGAATCATATTCTTAATTACAAAGAGATGCACTCATAAAATTCAAAGACTGAACCATCTTGATCATAACATGTTACAAGTAATATACCTTTCCTAAATTAAAGTCTTTGCATGATTATTAAAGATATCCTTCATTCTAATAAAATCAATAATGACAAAATGAATATTAAGAATAGACTTTATTAAGAGATTTATGAATTTTCTAATAATGTTTGAATGGCGATCGGAAATTGTTATCTAAATATAAATTGTTAGGCTATTGTTATGTATTATGTTTTGTGTATATGCATAGTTTTAATATATTTTAAAAATAGTACTTTTAACTGCAATAAAAAATTGTCAAGATCATTTGCTAAATTTTCAGCAGCAAATAAGGATTAAAACGCATGCTTGTTGATTCTAAATCATTTCAATTAATTGTTTCTAACTTTTGTTTACAATTAATTGATATCATTTAAATAATTAATTAAATATCTAGTTCAAAATTGAGGTAAGCGATGTTTTCAAAACTCCCCACATTGAAAATTAAATAAAATAAAAAATTGAGCAACCTGATTTTAAACCTTAATATTTAAGTAAATTTAACAATTACTAAACAGATTATTTCAACTGTTTACAAACAACTTGATACTTAATAATTTAAAGATTATTTTTGTTAAGTATTTCCATTTTAAATGCTTCATTTTAATTACTTTGTAGAAATTAAAACATAAGATTTTCAAAATTTTAAAAGGATGAATATTAATTTACATGACGTTGTTTATGTTTTTTTGAAACATTTCTAGCAATTAACGAACAGCCTTATCCCAGTTCTTACTCAGCCATCATCTTAAATGTTATAAGCATATTAGTAACGAAAAATCTAATAAAATTAAATGGACCTTCTTCAGATGAGAATTCCCAGATGTAAAGGAATACTTATTTATAGAACCCTGAATAATTACGAAATCTTTCTAATGTCAAAAATCGAAATTTCTGAGAGCAATAATAGGTGGACTGTCTCACGGGACCAGAAGAAAATACTATCCTGTGACGGCACCAGAAAATCCCTTATCCCCGAATAAGCGAAGGCATCAGAGTAAACTCTAAATTGTCCTCTTTCCTTGGATTAGAGTCATTAAGGATTAATCCTAGTTCCTCTACTCATAAGTCGGCGGGAATGGGAATAAATCATCCTTAAAAGTGCCACTTTGATTATCTGCGTGCATGGTGCCCAATGGAATCAGAAGATCAGGACTCATTAGTGCTGTTTGCCAGTGTTGGTTTGACTGGAATGCCATAAAGCGTGAATTTTTAATTAAAGATTAAAACGTATTTCGCCAAATTGGCTCATAAAAGATCCCGAAGTAAAATTAGCTCGCTTTAAATGCTGGTTCCATTATATGGTTTCTCTTCTTTTTCTCAGTAACCTTCTGTCCTAAGACCCCATCAAGATGTTTGTCGATGTGATTTAAGAAATGGGAAATGAATTGGATTGAGCTAATAAGGCTCCATCTATTTAAGGATTGGAAGAGTTATGAGTTGTAATGGAGGTGCATTTTGGTAATTTTTAAAAATAAGTATTTGGCAAATGGCGTAATATTTATAATTATGGAAGGCTTATTCATTACTGTGTATGGCTCTTGTTACAAAAAAATTCTTTATCTATAATTTAGGTAACTTTACCTAAACCATATCTCGCTAAAACTATTTTATTTAACGGCATATCTGGTTCGAAAATTTTACAGTTTCATAAAATTAGTACTTATAACAATTACAGAATTTAAGCTTATATAAAGATTATATTGTCTCTGTATGAGGTCTTTTGTGTTACTAACATATGTTTCTAAACATAAAAGATTCTTATCATACATTTTTATAATAGTTTAAATAATATTATCACACAAAAATATTATAAATTTAATAAACATGATAAAAAATATTTTTGACTAAACATCAGCTAATCGTATGATATATACACAACAATCACTGCAATATAAAAGCTGGGTTGAACCAGATATTGCTATATATCGTTGCACAACAGTGATCCACATGCTTTGAAATCATGTTTTCTTGAATATGAATATATGAAAATATTGTACAACATTGATATTATTGGAACTCTGATAAAGAGATTGAAGGTTTATTAAAAATACTGGTAAATTCAAAATTGGGGACATAAAAAAAACCACTTTGGATAAAGGGAAACAGATGAATCATTATGGGATAGTATAATGTCAGATTCTTCGTAGTATAATAATCAGATTCTTATTCTGTACAAGATATTGTCTATAAGTTCTTGGGGACATCTTCATTTATTTATCAATCATGGGTTTTTTTAACTGTTAAATTTCTAAGTTTCTAAATTTTTAATTTAAAATGAGGATGAATAGAAAGGGATACTCGGATAACGTACCACATATGTTCTAACATATCTAAAACAGGTCAAGCTTCATTCTCCGAATATTTTCACTTTCTAACAATCCTATCATATGACCTGACGTTATCAATTAGGAAAATAAAGATGAATCAATTGTCCCTCTTCAAAAGATTTTCTTTTATTTCCCTTTTTAACTTTTTAGTTACGTAGTACAATAGTACTAAGAACAATAGAACTATCAAGAACTAAGAACAAAAAAAAAAAGAAAACCAGAGTTATTGCCTAATGAGCGATCTTGCTTCTCAATATCTCTACTCCTCTGTAGAGAAAAGAAGCACACTGAAAAGAATAAATGCAATTTATGGTTATAACAATCTGTAATAGCAATTATAACTTATTCCACTGCTCTTCAAAATCTAAAGTTTCTCTGATAATGATACTTCCAGACGAGAATTTCCTCATAGACATATCAATATACTTTAATCTACCTTTATTTTCCAGGAATCACATTCTTGGATACTTAAAAAGTTCTAAAGTTTTTTTTTTCCCCTAATGAATAACTATCAACGGATGCATTGTGTAAATTTCTGGGAGAAAAACATTCTTTTATTATGTATTATGTACGCAAATGCAATAGTATTCGTCTAGTGATCGTCTGTAGATTTTTAAATTGACTAGTTTGTTTTTTCTTTTAATCTTTACTATGATGCCTAACAGCTGTTTTGAACATTCGAAAAACTTTATATGATTTTATGTTTTTTTAGTTGTTTACAATTAGACTTGCTCATGGCTTTCTTTTGATGCAGTCTAAGGTAAAACCGTCCTACTTGATGCACAACTGACAATGGTTATTTCTTTCATCATTTTCTTCTATTAAAATTCTATTTTTCAATATTTTATGTTTTAAACTCTTCCAACATGTACATCCATGCAGACAAATTTCACGTATTTATAAATTTTTACATATTCGTGTCAGTTTCTTTTACTAATGTTTTGATTAGAAATGGCTGTTGATATTTTCGATTGCATGTAATTTATTTTATTTTGTAAAGTTCTAACTTTTTTTTATTATTATGCTTTAATTTTTTGCCACCAGAGAAAGTTATAAATTTGACAAAAAAAAAAAAAACTTTTGGTTTGCTGCTAGACATAGTTTTAAAATATTAAAAAAATATTTTTAATTGAAATAAAACTATTAAACAATTTGTATTTTATTTTCATTATTATTTTATGAAAATATATAAATATATATTTAAAAAGAAATATACATATATAGATTTATTTATATTTTTTTAAATATAAATATATATTTAAAAAGAGTATAAATATATACGAAAATAATAAAATAAATAATATATTTATTAACGTCATAATTAAAAACAAAATTTTAATCCATAAAAATAAGTAATCAATAATCTAGAGGGGAAATGTTAACTTGCAGAATTAATTATTTGGAATATTAAAGTGATTTTACTTTAAATTAATTAATATTTTAATTAAACTAGACTTCTTTATGATAAAATTTCTTTCCTAAAAACTTATCTGCTACTTATTGAACTATTTTCCACCCACTCATCCCCCTATTGCATTTATTGCCATGATTTTATCCTTCTTACTGTTTTCAAGTGGAGCAGTAATGAAAGTTCCCGGAGTTATGCGCTACATCTTTTACTGCTGGGAAATATCCAGTGTGGCGCATTAGGCAGCAAAATGGTGGCTATTTTATTTATGGAAGTAATAAAAAGGGCCGGAATGATCTTTGCTTTGGGGTCTCATGCTTTTACCCTTTACTTCACACCAAGTTTTGTTCGACATAGATTCAGATCTAAGGCGACAGCGAGAAGTACGATCAATAAATGGACGCTTGCAAGGATTCAATAAATATCTATACGAATTTAAAGAAAAATACTTTTTTAGAGGTTTAAGTATTTGAAGAATTTAGTAATATTGAAAGTACTTGATAATAAAATAAAAGATCATTATTTCAAGTAGCAATCCAGTGTAAGAAGTATGATCCAGAAATAAGATCAATAAATGGTCGTTTGCAATTAATACAAGATTCAACAAATATCTATAGGAATCTAGAGAAAAATACTTTTTAGAATTATTAGTATTTGAATAATTTAATAATTTAAATGTACTTGTTAATAAAATTAAAAGATCATTATTTCCAAAAGTAATCCAGTATAAGAAGTATGATCGATAATTAAGATCAATAAATGGTCGCTTGCAAGATACCATATTCAATAAATATCTATAAGAATGTAGAGAAAAACACTCATTAAAGGTATTTGAAGATTTTAATAATTTAAAAGATCATTATTTGCAGAAGTAATTCAGTGTAAGAAACATTATCCAGAATTCAGATCAATAAATAGTCGTTTGCAAGTTATCAGATTCAATAGATATCTATTCGAATTTAAAAAAAAATGCTTTTTAGAGATATAAGTATTTGAAGTGTTCACTAATTTAAAAGTACTTGTTAATAAAATTAAAAGGTCATTATTTTCAGGCGTAATCCAGTGTAAAAAGTATGATCCAGAAGTAAGATCAATAAATGGTCTCTTGAAAGAGACCAAATTCAATAAATATCTATAGGAATCTAGAGAAAAATACTTTCTAGTGATATTTAAAGATTTTTGTAATTTAAAAATATTTGTTAATAAAATTAATAGACCATTATTTATTTTAATTTTATTAATTAATTTGAATTTTAATCTTATGAAGTTATTCTTTTCAAAAGTAGAGCATATTAAAATAAATAAAAACATTTCATCTTAGCTATATAGTCATCCAACTCTTAATTCGTATTATGTGTAATACTATCCTATTTTTATTATCATATCCTACTTTATTAAAATATTGATTAATTTATTAAAATAATTAAAATTCATTATTTTAAATTAATTAAATTCTTTTAGATTAATTAAAATTCTTTCTTTTATTCAAACATTCATTTTAATTGTTAATTGGCTGCTATATTAGATGATCCTCTTGCATTTTTCGTCAAATTAAATTTTATTGTGATTACTATAATTAATGTTTTAAGAAAACAAAGAAAATATACTTTTAACAATGAAAACAGACAATTTAATTTTTAAAACTATACTTTTTTTTATTCCGTCACTAAATATATTTACTGAGTATCTAAAACCAGAAGAAGAAGAGAGTTAGAATATTCATATTAAAACGATGCATTGCAAGATACACATAACAATGCACTCACTGCAAGTTGGTATTTTACAATAATTTCTAAGGAAATATCGCAAAATCTTCAATAGATTCAAGTATTCTGTAGAATATTAATTTCTATTTCTATAATACATTGCATAAAAAAATCGGGTAAATCGATTAATTATTAGATTTGTGTAATAAATTTGGTAAATGTTGTCTACTTTGGAACCAAATTCTTGCTCAGTACTACATAAAGAGTTATTTGATGTTGATTGTTTAAATAACAAATTTTATCCCATTAAATTTATATTCACGAATATTGTGATCTCTTCAAAGGCTATTAAATTAAATCATAAATAACATATTAAATCATAAGACTATAACATGCAATTTAATAGTCTTAGTCTAACTTTATAATAATCTTATTAAACAATTCAGCTTAGTCTATCTTTATAATATTTTTTTCTTTTTTAATAATATTATATTTAATGATCTAGCTTCATAATGAAATAAAAAATGGGTAGTACAAGTTATAAAAAAAATTTAAGAAAGTTAGAAAAACATTTAAATATATTTATTAAAGTAATTTAAAATTCCTAATCATGTCTGGGTTTAGTTTTGATAAATTTAATTACACAACAATTATAACACTTTCTATCGGAACAGATAAAAATGCGTACAGAAGTTTAAGATGATTATGAAATTCATTATCATCTTATGTGTAATTAAAATTTTCGCTTAATATCTAGTTTTACACGCGTTTGAAAAATATTAATTACCATATCCATTGATTTTGAAGTGCATTCAATTAACATTGCGGTTTCGGTACTACATTTGCAATTATAACTACATATATCTCAGTCCCAAAGTGGAGTTCTAATTGATACGAGACATACATTAAAATGTATGTTTCTCGCTAAGTGAAAATGCTTTTTTTAGAAACTCTAAATTATTTTATTCGGTACGATATTCTATCAACATCCTTTAAATTCATCACTTAATCCCACAAGAACTCGATGCAGCATGAATTTATTCGATAAATAAAAATGTAGATACCATTGTTGAATCCTTAAAACTATTTAAGACATTAGCAATTTAGAATAAGAATTTAAATTTCTGATTAAAAAAGGGAGCATTAACAAACATTGAAATATTAATGTTGTTCCACTAAATGATGTTTTATTAATTATCGTCGATTTTTTTTTTTTTTTTTGATTTTTTTATTTTCAATTTATTTATTGTGTTCGAATCAGAAAATTATATTCAAATTTTGTTGTGAGATTTATTAGTAAAATACATAAATTTATTTTAGAAATATATTAATTCCAGTTAAATTGGATGCATGAATTATTGAGATAAAGAAAAACAGAATTTATTCATTATTTATTGATTTATTTATTATTATTATTTTTTAGTTTTATAACAATTTCCTATGAAGTCTTGCACAAGAAGGTTATTCCATAAACCATCTTCTTAATTTATGCTATTTTTTAATACCAAAAAAAATAGATAAAAATAAAATTAAAACTTGTAAACAGTGCATCATTAAATTAATGATGAGTTTTCTGCATTTATGCTAAAAAAAGTTTAGTCGACTTGTTTGAATTAAAATAAAATATATATTAAATACATCACAATGTTCTGCATATATTTAAATGTGGTATATCACAATTAATGGACAAAAAATATATTTATGTAAAATATATGTTATAATATAATATAATATAAATATAAAATATATATTTATATAAATAATATAAAAATAATTTCAATATATTTATCAATATTTTAATAAATGTATCATATTACATATCTCAATTTATAGACAAATAATTTGTTCTATGATTGTAATCATGTAATACAACACAGATAAATAAAATTAAAAAGTTTTATAAAAAAAAAAGATAAATTACGAAGCGATCTATTATAATCAAAATATTAAAAACATATTAATAATGATTAATTCAATTTAATTACAACATTATATGTTTAACGTAAATGATGATAATATAGCTTACAAAAATAATACATTGAAAAAGTAAAAACTGAAATAGAGAGCTGTATTTTTAAAAGTAGAAGGAAATTTGCTGAGAATATGCATCCTAAAATAATCAAACAAAATCTGAACTTTAAACATCAACTTCAATATTCACTTTCAACTTTAAATCTTCCATAACAATATTACTGATTTTCAGTAAAGTTCTTTTATTTTATTGACTAGATCGTACGACTTAAGAAAAAAATTAATACTTCAATAAAGAACTGTATAACTATACTATGTATAGTACCATTCGTGAATAAGTAGTAATATAAAGAAGAAAAGGTTTTGAATCTCATAAGTGGCGTGTATTACATTACATGCTTCGAAAATTGAATAGACTATAAATAGAATAGAATGCCTCATATTGACAGCAAGTCTGGTTGATTAAAGGGTTTTGGCTTTTCCCCAATATAAATTGAATTTAAAGAGATATTTTAACTGAACATAAAACTATATACTTTCAAACAAATAAAAAATTACATACAAGCATGCCATCAAAGAAAAGGCATTCCCTCTTTTCTTTCTGATAAGAGGTAAGGCAGGAAGCTATACGCTCCCTTTCATATCCCTTTTGGTTAGAAGTAGCTCCTCCTTTGCTTCTCACATATAGCAGAATGCTATATACAGCTGCATGCTTTAGCTTATATTCAACGTATTGCTTCTGGTATATAGCAGTAACTATATAGCAACCCTTCTTCCTACATGGCGTATATGAGTAACATCAATTCTGCTATAATTCTGTACTTCATAATTTATGATTTGATTGTAAGATTTCTACAATTTGAAAAAAGAAATCATAAAAGATTAATTTAATAATTTAACAAAATTCCGAAAGATGCATTACGATGAAAAAACTTTAGTCATCTGAATAGCCTTAACCCCTTCTTACATGGCGTTTTATAAATAACACCAATTTTGTTATGATTATGTAGTTCATAATTTATGACTTGGTAATAAGATTTTCAGAATTTGAAAAATAAAATTATAAAATATTAATTACATAAACTAACAAAATTCCGATTAATGCACTATGAGTGAAAGAAAATGTGTCGCCATCCGTGTAGTCTCAAACCCGTAGGTCCCGGTCTTATATGATTGTAAGAGCATCACGGAGTCCAGTCAGACTTCTCACCCACATCAATCCCAAACTGTATAGGGGAACCTCAGCTCTGGGCACATTTATGCGGTTGATGTAGTAGTAGTAATTGTATAATTTTGTAGTTCATAATTTATGACTTGATAATATCATTTCCAGAATTTGAAAAATAAAATTATTGAAGACTAATTATATAATTTAGCAAAATTCCGAAAGTAATGATGGAAAGAATTTCCGATGATGAAAAGAAAATCCCTCGTCATCTAAATAGCCTCAATTTTACATGGCGCGTGAGTAACACCAATTCTGTTATAATTCCATGCTTCTTAATCTATGGCATGCTAGTAAGATATTCAGAAAATGAAAATTATAAAGCATTAATTACATAATTTAACAAAATTCCATACCGAGGCCATTCAATGATGCATTATGATGAAAAGAAAAACTTTAGCCATTCCAATCTTGACAATTATTTAAAATGAATACATAAGTAAATAAAATTTTCAATTCCACTACTAGTAAAAATTTCCAAATAAAGTATTATGCGTAGATAAAAACTATCACTGAAAATTGATAACAAATACATTCAATTCAACACTTTTCGTCAAAAATCCGGAGTAGAATTTTGGACTGAAAAAAAACCACACTTCCTTTTCAATCAAACTCCACCAGCCAGCTTTAATCAAAGCCAGCTCCAATTGAATA
The DNA here is from genome assembly GCA_021605075.1 of Caerostris darwini. Lineage (NCBI taxonomy): Eukaryota > Metazoa > Arthropoda > Arachnida > Araneae > Araneidae > Caerostris > Caerostris darwini. The sequence goes on along the minus strand of BPLQ01013881.1, from coordinate 971,770 downwards.
AAACATTCATCCTATCCAGACTTCCTGCAGACTTAATCTGCACATATGTTTAAATACAAGTTGTAAAAACTGAACGACTGTCGCTGGCAATAAATGTATCATTCGCCTCACTCGCCGAGGTGGAACGAAGCAAATGGCTCAAATGCTCCTGCGATGAAGTGTCATTATCCGAGATTTAGACGTCCAACGATTATTTTTATGATGCGATATAAAATATTTACGACCCTTTTATTGAATAGGTATCGTCACGGATCAAATAAAAGGGTTTTCAGTTTCATAGCGATCTGATGAAAGCGAGAAAAAGAAACATATACCTCAGGATTTTCTCAAATTTTTCTGGATGGTGCGTATGATTTATTGGATGGTAAGATTGTTTCATACTTTTCTATGAAACAGATTTTGAGATATATATTTTGCGTTATTTCTAAACGCCGGTATTAAATCTTTGGTGTTGAAGAAATGACAAACGTTTATGATCATTGATGTTTGGAAAATTATTATTAATAATTATGATATTGTTGTTTTTAATTTATATCAATATTGTGAAGATGGAACTTATATAGATAAAGACGGAAAAAAACACAAAAACTGTATGCTTCTCTATAAAACTTCACTCAATATTAGGTAAGGTAGCCTACGAACTGAATTTAAAATGACTTATTTTATAACTATCTGGTGCAGAACTTAATGAAAAAACTTTTAGAATACATTCTCTTAAACTTATAGGAAATTGCCACAATGTAAATAATTATAAAGACTTTATATTATATTAATTTGATATATACTATTATAAAATTTACAAGATTTCTATATTCTGTAATATATATTGCGTAATTATAATAAAATTACAATTTGCAGGAAAAATAATTTTTTGTATATTACCTTACACAAAAAAGGGCATGAATGGCAAAGTGGCTGGCGCTCCGTACCACAGGTTTCGGGTTCGAGTCCCGTCGGTGCCATGGATGATTTTAGTGGTTCGGAATCCATTTTAAACCGTAGGTCCCGATCTTACACGATCGTAAAGCGTTGCGGGGATATTGTTACTGCGCGTCCGTAGTTTATTTTCAAGCTACACGCACCTAATGGGTAGTGCTAAGTGAATAACGTCGGTGCAGCGCTTGCCTTAAGGCATCTAAGACAACTGTCTAAGTGTTTGCCAGCTGCATTAGAGAAAAAAATTACGCAACAAAAGATTGCTTCCATAAAGTTATCCTTGTATTTTAAATCATCCTGGTACATAAAATATCCTTTGTTTAAAATGTAGTTAAATTGACTTTTGTTTACCATTTAGAAATTGATTTAAATTAAGTCTCATCTTTCAATAAAAATAGATAAATACCTCATTATATAAAGAAAGTAAATATTTTCTAAAAATGCAATTTTTTTTTTAATTTATAGCCATTAAAAAGTTTTCAATTTTTTTCTTTAGTAATTTTTATTCATTACCATTCGTCTGGCATTAAAAATTTAAAGAAATCACGTTATAAAAATTTCAAAAAATATGTTGCTTTCTTTTAAAGCTTTTGCTTTAATTCACAAAGAGATATCAATCTTAAATTTCAATTTTTTGGGTAGCATAACAATATTATCTTTCAAAAAGACGTCTAGACTTTATATGCCCTTATATATAACTATAGATTTATAATATTTATGTATATTTTTTTTCCAAAAATGATTCATAATTCAAAATTTGATGAAAACAGACTATGTGTTTTGAAATACATATTCTTGATTTTGAATATTTTACTAATTTATAATTTTAATATAAAATAATGACCAGATTTTGAAACTTTTTTTATGAAATGGCTTTAAGCTTCACATAAAGTTTGGGTTTTGTAAAAATGGTTTTAAACTTCACTCAGTTTAAAAGAATAATAATATATTATATTATTTATATAACTTTTGAAAGGAAATTTGAATTAAATTTAAAAAGAAACTTAAATACTAAGTCTACATTGTGAAAAGTTGTCTTTAAATTAATATCAAAAATCAAGACAAAACTTACAAAGCTCAAAAGTTTTGCTAAAAAAAAAAAAGGTTTGATAGCAAATCATAGACCTTATATTGAAAATCAATGAAATATAATTTATTCATTTTATTATATATCGCCCTTTAATTCATGTATAGACATATTCAGTGAACATTAAGCTTTTGTTTCTTCTTAATCAAGTTGTTCTGTGAGTAGTAAGAAATTAAATCGATGATTTTGCAAATGTTTGATATTTACTTTAATTTAAATTATGCTTCATAAGTGAATAAAAAAAAAGAAAAGGCTGCACAGAAAAATTATTATAATTGCTTTATTATGTGAATTTTTAAATTCTGTTCTGATTCAGAATAAATATCCATTAAGTATTTGACAAAAATATACATAACAGAAATATATCCTATTAGAGTTTCATAATTGAGTAAAATTTCAATATTGCTAGCGAATATTTCACATTCCACATTTAAGGGAAAAATGCAATGAACTTCATATTGAACTTATAATTATTTCTGTTCATTTCTTAATTGTTAGAAATTTATTACAGCAACATAAAAAATGTTTCAGTTTTGTGATAAGAATGTTGAATGTCCAGTTACTTATCGATTTGAGTTTGATTATTGCGACTGTTTTGATGTATTCTTGTTGCTTTGCGTGTTGCTCAATTGTAATTGCGATTAATTGTCTCGTTGGAAAGGGATTTTCGAATTGTTTCCATGCAACAAAAACAATACAAAATGCGAGAGTTTCTTGTGAAAGTCTTTTTGAAACGAAGGAGAAGAAGATAGATGATCTTTTTGATGGAAACCATTGGCACACTGTGGGATGTTTTTTTCAATTTAGTTGTGAACATTTATTTAGTGGGAAATTGTAACACTCACATTTTATTCTTATGAAAAAGGACACAAATTCTCTTATACATTGTATAAGACAAGTGTATTTAAAACTGTCGCATAATATCAACGATAAATTTCAATTTCTGTAAATGTGGGAGCTATTATGACATTTTTTTCTAGATAAATAATAATATTAAATTAATTTAGAATTTTAGTGATTATATTAAAAAAGCATGTGTAAATTTTTGTCAAAAGTCCTTTTTGTGCAAGAAGTTTTTCATTCTCTGAAATGCTTTAATCAAACTCAAAACTTACATTTTCTCCCCAGAAAATCGATTTGAAGAAAAGTAGCAAAGCTTTGATTTTCAGCTGAACATTAAGTATTAACTTCAAATTATTAAGCATCCTTAATTCAAATCATTCACATCATTAAGTATTTTTTTTCAAACTTCGCTCATTTTTCGACAATGAAGAAAGGATAATTTGTAATTTAATACCCAAATCACTTAATAAAATACAGGGGAAGTAATTACAATGTTTCCATAGAAATAACATGCAAGCGTATCCAATAATTTAAGCATTTAGAGTATTACATTACAAATGAGTTTCAATATTTTAATTGTTAAACCAAGTCAATTCTTTTGAAAAAAAACCATTAAGTTATTTTTTAAGAGCTTTAATAGAATAAGTGAATAATTATTGAAATTAATTCGTAACTTGTGAATTAATTGTGGAAATAAATTTGTATTAATATTGAAATTAATAAGCAAAAAATTATCTATCTAATAAAACTTTACTATGTTTATAAAAACTAGGTAGATAAATACTATACTTAAAATTAGAATTTAATGACCTAATAATTATGTTAATTAAACATAGAAAACAAAAACAGTTTTGATATAATTGGCATAAAAAGGCAATTTATTTTTCTTTCAATCATCTTCTTATATTTACATGCTTTTATTTCTTTCAAAGGGAAAATGACAATGAAATAAACACGATATAATGAGATTTCTTGGATACATCAAAGAATAAGCGTCTAGGGAATTTTTCACCTTATTTTTGCAGCGTTTCAAAAAGATAAATACTCACAGGTAATTATCTATTTTTCGAAACAACACAAATATTTCTGTTACATTTAATAAATATCTGTTCACGACGAAAAAGAATGAACGCTGATTGAGCATCTATTTCTACGTTATCCCTTGAAGGAAGACTGTTATTTTTTCTTTTGTCTTTTTTGGGTTTTTTTTTTTTATTTCAGATTCATGGCAGGTTAGATAGGCCAGGAATCTTCAGGCAAGATTTGACATGTAAGCCAATTATTGGCTGTCGTCTCGCCAGAGACTTTTATCTTTTGGATTAGTTGTGGTTCGGATAGCTGTTCTTCTGTGCAACAATATAAAAGGTCACTGGCAAGTCCGAATTTTGCTGCTCTGGTCTTTTATGTCTTTATATTTCTGTCTTTTTTAGCAACCTTTTGATACCTTTGAGGATGAGGTTATTGCTTTAGTGTTTTTTTGCAAGGTGTCTTATGGTGTTTATATATAATAGATGTACTTGACGTAAATAGACGTAGGAAAATAAAAACTTCTATGTTATCATAAACAATAAAACGACATCAATTAATCAAAATATATTATTTTCGTTTTGTGACATACTTATATAAAGCTTCTACATATTGTATATATTTTTTACTTATATATGTATATGTAAGTATGCACAATATTAGATTGTTGGTATGTGGTAATAATGTAGTGTGTATGTAGTAAGAATATAGTATACTAGTTTATATAGGTAAATACATGATTAGATGGGATATATATTTTTGAGGTAAATACATGATTAGATAAGAAGTTAATTTATGCATATGTAAGCAAAGTTATCAATTTATTAAAAATGACTGGCAAATAAATAAATGGCTATGGAAAATAAATAGGAAATAATAGGCTATAGGAAAATAAATCCTGTTATTATAAATAGCAAAACGACAGTGATTAAAAAAAATAAAGGATTTTCGTTTTATGACATACTTATATAAAACTTCTACATATTGTATATATTTTCAAGTTTTTCCAACTACACTGAGATGTTATGAATCCTTAAATAATTGAATTTTTAGTATGGACTTGGTATGTAGAAGGTATTAATATTTGTATGTAATTGCACAGAATATTAAATTGCAGGCATGTGGTAATAATGTAGTATGCTAGTTAATATGAATGTAGTAAGAATGCAGTATATTAGTTTATATGTATGTGACAAATATAACTTTCGCTGATATATATGTAAAGCAAAGTTATCAATTTATGAAAATCACTGGCAAACAAATAATTAGCTATACACAACTGGTTGCTAGTATCAGCAAAATGTATCTGAATTTTCAAGAATATGAATTTTATTTTATTATGTTTCTTCATGTAAAATATTTCAATTAAAATTTATTTTTCCATAAACACAAATATAATTAGAGTAATGAAGTTTGCTATGTTATTCATTTAAAATGGATTTAACTTAAAATATATAATCCCGCTTTTTTATTTACACTGTTTTAAGAATGTTTATTAGATTCAAACCAAGAAAAGGAAACAATTATTATTAATAAATTTTTATATAAACGAATACGTGAATAAATTATAATTAATCGAATTATAAAGTAATTAATTGAGGAGATATAATATAAAGTAATACTTAATGAGATGAACAAAACACAATGCAACAGGAAGTATTTCATTAAGTGAATTTTACCCTAACATAAATTGAAAGCAGACTTTAATTAATGCATTTCAATTTAATTTAAGGGATTCTTAATTGGGCCTAACCAATACCATTTTTCATTGATCTAACTACTTTTGACAATTGCGGATGCATTCATTTGACACAAATGAATCGATGCGTGATTAATGTTATTGGGAAACAGGCAATCCCAACACCAGCAGGAAATGTCTCGAGAATACAAGGCATTTTCCTTATCAATGCATGACATTAAATATGTGGTATGATTCAAAGTCTACATTTCTCGCGTAGCCAGCCACGCATTATTATGTAATGCATCCTAGCAGTTAATGGCTTGTCGTAAACAGATAACTAGCTGCGCATACCTACTTGCCGGAATGCTCTGCTACTCTCTGCGTAGTTCACGTCTTATTGCTTTCTATTTATTCATGGCAATAAAACATGCTGTTAGGCTGGAAGCCTCAGTACACAATCGTCAGTGCAAGATTTCAGTTTGTGCATTGATGCATTAGGACCTGTTCAATGTTTGTAAATGTCAATAAAAATAATTTTATGCGGTATTCATTTTACAAATTGAATTTTTTATTAGTTATAGACTCGATACATCTACTAATAAATAAGAATTTATGTTACTTAGCAATAGTAAAAAGGAATCTGTAAACAATTTTTGAACCTAAAGCATTAATGTCGACATATTACTGTGCCCAAAAAGTTGGACCAATTTTTTTTTTTCAAAAACTCTTTATTTATTCTTCCAAATTTATTTCATCGCCTGCAAAATAATCCCCTCCGGACACAACGCAGTTATGCCAATTTTGTTTTCACTGAGACGGTTTTACACTTTTTTTTTAACACTGAGACATAATGAATCTGTAAATAATAGAATTTATAAAACATTTAAGTTAAAATGTATTGTCCATAACACCAAACATAATTTGAGTAATAGTTATTTAATTCATTTAAAATAGATTTAACTTTAAATATATAATCATGCCTTTTATTAATTTTATTTTAAGAATGTTTATAAGATTCAAACAAAGAAAAGGAAATAATTTTTATTAATAAATCTTTATATAAATGAATACGTCAATGAATTATAATTTAACGAATTATAAATAGTAATTAATTAATGATATGAACAAAACACAATACAACAGGAAGTATTTCATTAAGTGAATTTTACCCTAACATAAATTGAAAGCAGACTTTAATTAATGCATTTCAATTTAATTTAAGGGATTCTTAATTGGGCCTAACCAATACCATTTTTCATTGATCTAACTACTTTTGACAATTGCGGATTCATTCATCTGACTCAAATGAATCGATGCGTGATTAATGCTATTGGGAAACAGGCAATCCCAACACCAGCAGGAAATGTCTCGAGAATAGAAGGCATTTTCCTTATCAATGCATGACATTAAATATGTGGTATGATTCAAAGTCAGCATTTCTCGCGTAGCCAGCCACGCATTATTATGTAATGCATCCTAGCAGTTAATGGCTTGTCGTAAACAGATAACTAGCTGCGCATACCTACTTGCTGGAATGCTCTGCTACCCTCTGCGAAATTCACGTCTTACTGCTTTCTATTTATTCATGGCAATAAAACATGCTGTTAGGTTGGAAGCCTCAGTACACAATCGTCAGTGCAAGATTTCAGTTTGTGCATTGATGCATTAGGACCTGTTCAATGTTTGTAAATGTCAATAAAAATAATTTTATGCGGTATTCATTTTACAAATTGAATTTTTTTATTAGTTATAGACTCGATACATCTACTAATAAATAAGAATTTATGTTACTTAGCAATAGTAAAAAGGAATCTGTAAACAATTTTTGAACCTAAACCATTAATGTCGACATATTACTGTGCCCAAAAAGTTGGACCAATTTTTTTTTTTCAAAAACTCTTTATTTATTCTTCCAAATTTATTTCATCGCCTTCAAAATAATCCCCTCCGGACACAATGCACTTATGTCAACTTTTTTTTCACTGACACGGTTTGGCACTTTTTTTTTAACACTGAGACATTATGAATCTGTAAATAATAGAATTTATAAAACATTTAAATTAACATTTTTTTTCCATAACACGAAGCATAATTTGAGTAATAATTATTTTATTCATTTAAAATGGATTTAACTTTAAATACATAATTAGGCTTTTTATTTACTCCATTTTAAGACTGTTTATTAAATTTAAACCAAGAAAAAACAATTAGTATTAATAAATCCTTATATAAATGAATACGTGAATAAATTATAATTAATCGCATTATAAATAGTAATTAATTAATGATATGAACAAAGCACAATACAACAGGAAGTATTTCATTAAGTAAATTTTACTCAAACATAAATTGAAAGCAAACTTTAATTAATGCGTTTCAATTTAATTTAAGAGATTCTTAATTGGGCCTAACCAATACCATTTTTCATTGATCTAACTACTTTTGACAATTGCGGATGCATTCATCTGACTCAAATGAATCGATGCGTGATTAATGTTATTGGGAAACAGGCAATCCCAACACCAGCAGGAAATGACTCGAGAATACAAGGCATTTTCCTTATCAATGCATGACATTAAATATGTGGTATGATTCAAAGTCAGCATTTCTCGCGTAGCCAGCCACGCATTATTATGTAATGCATCCTAGCAGTTAATGGCTTGTCGTAAACAGATAACTAGCTGCGCATACCTACTTGCTGGAATGCTCTGCTACCCTCTGCGAAATTCACGTCTTACTGCTTTCTATTTATTCATGGCAATAAAACATGCTGTTAGGCTGGAAACCTCAGTACAAGGAATCGTCAGTGCAAGATTTCAATTTGTACACTGATGCATTAGGACTTGTTCAATGTTTGTAAATGTAAATAAAAATAATTTTGTGTGTTATTCATTTTACAAATTGAATTTTTTATTAGTTATAGACTCGATACATCTACTAATAAATAAGAATTTATGTTACTTAGCAATAGTAAAAAGGAATCTGTAAACAATTTTTGAACCTAAACTATTAATGTCGACATATTACTGTGCCCAAAAAGTTGGACCAATTTTTTTTTTTTCAAAAACTCTTTATTTATTCTTCCAAATTTATTTCATCGCCTGCAAAATAATCCCCTCCGGACACAACACACTTATGCCAATTTTGTTTTCACTGAGACGGTTTTCCACTTTTTTTTAACACTGAGACATAATGAATCTGTCAATAATAGAATTTATAAAACATTTAAATTAAAATTTATTTTCCATAACACGAAACATAATTTGAGTAATAGTTATTTTATTCATTTAAAAGGGATTTAACTTTAAATATATAATCATGCTTTTTATTAATTTTATTTGAAGAATGTTTATAAGATTCAAACCAAGAAAAGGGAACAATTATTATTAATAAATCTTTATATAAATGAATACGTGAATAAATTATAATTAATCGAATTATAAGTAGTAATTAATTAATGATATGATCAAAACACAATACAACAGGAAGTATTTCATTAAGTGAATTTTACCCTAACATAAATTGAAAGCAGACTTTAATTAATGCATTTCAATTTAATTTAAGGGATTCTTAATTGGACCTAATCAATACCATTTTTCATTGATCTAACTACTTTTGACAATTGCGGATGCATTCATCTGACTCAAATGAATCGATGCGTGATTAATGTTATTGGGAAACAGGCAATCCCAACACCAGCAGAAAATGTCTCGAGAATACAAGGCATTTTCCTTATCAATGCATGACATTAAATATGCGGTATGATTCAAAGTCAGCATTTCTCGCGTAGCCAGCCACGCATTATTATGTAATGCATCCTAGCAGTTAATGGCTTGTCGTAAACAGATAACTAGCTGCGCATACCTACTTGCCGGAATGCTCTGCTACTCTCTGCGTAGTTCACGTCTTATTGCTTTCTATTTATTCATGGCAATAAAACATGCTGTTAGGCTGGAAGCCTCAGTACAACAATCGTCAGTGCAAGATTTCAGTTTGTGCATTGATGCATTAGGACCTGTTCAATGTTTGTAAATATAAATAAAAATGATTTTTTGATTAATTGTTTTACAAATTGAGTTTTTATTAGTTACAGACTTGAAACATCTACTAATAAATATGAATTTATGTTACTTAGCAATAGTAAAAAGGAATCTGTAAACAATTTTTGAACCTAAACCATTAATGTCGACATATTACTGTGCCCAAAATGCTGGACCAATTTTTTTTTTTTTTTCAAAAACTCTTTATTTATTCTTCCAAATTTATTTCATCGCCTTCAAAATAATCCCCTCCGGACACAACACACTTATACCAATTTTGTTTTCACTGAGACGGTTTTCCACTTTTTTTTAACACTGAGACATAATGAATCTGTAAATAATAGAATTTATAAAACATTTAAATTAAAATGTATTGTCCATAACACCAAACATAATTTGAGTAATAGTTATTTAATTCATTTAAAATAGATTTAACTTTAAATATATAATCATGCTTTTTATTAATTTTATTTTAAGAATGTTTATAAGATTCAAACAAAGAAAAGGAAATAATTTTTATTAATAAATCTTTATATAAATGAATACGTGAATGAATTATAATTTAACGAATTATAAATAGTAATTAATTAATGATATGAACAAAACACAATACAACAGGAAGTATTTCATTCAGTAAATTTTACTCTAACATAAATTGAAAGCAGACTTTAATTAATGTATTTCAATTTAATTTAAGGGATTCTTAATTGGACCTAACCAATACCATTTTCATTGATCTAACTACTTTTGATAATTACGGATGCATTCATCTGACTCAAATGAATCGATGCGTGATTAATGTTATTGGGAAACAGTCAATCCCAACACCAGCAGGAAATGTCTCGAGAATACAAGGCATTTTCCTTATCAATGCATGACATTAAATATGTGGTATGATTCAAAGTCTGCATTTCTCGCGTAGCCAGCCACGCATTATTATGTAATGCATCCTAGCAGTTAATGGCTTGTCGTAAACAGATAACTAGCTGCGCATACCTACTTGCTGGAATGCTCTGCTACCCTCTGCGAAATTCACGTCTTACTGCTTTCTATTTATTCATGGCAATAAAACATGCTGTTAGGTTGGAAGCCTCAGTACACAATCGTCAGTGCAAGATTTCAGTTCGTGCATTGACGCATTAGGACCAGTTCAATGTTTAACAATATATACATATACAAATATAAATAAAAATAATTTTCTTGATTATTTGTTTTTCAAATAGAATTTTTTTATTATTTTCCTACTCGAGATATTTACTACTGTGCCCAAAAAGTAAGACCAATTTTTTTATTTTTTTTTTTAAGCACTCTTTATTTATTCTTTAAAATTTATTTCATCGCCTTCAAAGTAATACCCTCCGGACACAATGCATTTATGCAAACTTATTTGAGTATTCAATTGTTTTTGAGGACATATAAGTGAAAAATAAATATTTAATTGAATCAACAAGGGGTCAAACAAGTCAAACAAATGTGGTCAAGAAGTCAAACAAAAATGCATTCGCTTTGAAAAGGAAGTAAAATTAAAAATAATGTAGCTTTAATATAATGATTTATTTTAGCATAATGCTTTTGAAATGAATATTCATTTTTCCTATTAAATGTGGCTGTTAAAAAGTATGTTTGACTATAATGAGAGTTTTCCTTTTTTTATGGGATTAGATTTTATAAAATAAAATAATTTCAAATTTAACAACTTTTTTATACTACTGTGCCAAAAAAGTAAGACAAATTATTTTTTTTCAAAAACTCTTTATTTATTCTTAAAAATTTATTTCATCGCGTTCAAAGTAATCCCTCGGGACACAATGCACTTATGCCAAAAATTTTTCCAATCCTCAATGCATGCTAAAAAATCCTTCAAAGTGCGCGGCGATTCACATTGAATCTCTTCAATCTTCTCAAAACGGTGTCCCCGGAGTGATCTTTTGAGTTTAAGGAATATCAAAAAGTTGCACGGTGGGAATACGGGGTTGTGGAATGATATGGGTTTCATTTTTGGCGAAAAAGTTCACGAAGAATAATTGCAGTGTGAGCTGGCACATTCAGTGTTTTCGGTACCAATCGAGATTTGACTCGTTTGAGGCCCAAAATGGAATTGACCGCTACTTTTGAAATTCCGACCATCATCAGTAAAGGTCTCTAATTATATATCGATGGTTTGCAAGCACCAAATCTCTAATTTTTGGACGTGAGCTTCGTCGGTTGAGGTTGATGGTCGATCAAGAACTCTTCGTCTTCAACGCGTTCTCTGCCTTCTTTGAACTGTTTATATCACTTGTAAACATTTCTTTCCGATAAAGAAATGCTCACTGAACGCCTTCTGTAACATTTTATACGTTTCCGCAAAACAAAACTTAATGCAAGTTCTTTGCTCAATTAATTCAGACATTTCAAAAATCGCCGGAATCAGTTTTAGTGTCTCACAAAGCCAAGCGTAACTTAAATACTAATGAATACTTTGAAGTGAAATTTCACACAGCTGTCAAGGACAGTGCCAGAAACTTAAAAAAGAAAACAAATTGAAATTCCATAAGTCCCCGGGAATTTTAAATTGAAAATTGGTCCTACCTTTTGGACACAGTAGTATATAAAAATAATTTTGTTGATTACTTGTTTTGCAAATTGATTCTTTTTTATTAATTACAAACTCGACACATCTACTAATAAATATGAATTTCTGTAACTTAACAATACTGAAAAGGAATCTGTAAACAATTTTTTAACCAAAATCATTAATTTCAAGGTATTTTAAAGAAAGAAAACATTTATTTTTTCACTTATTTTTTATAACCATTTGAGGAATTTCTGTTTATAAAGGTGTTTAGGTAAACAGATTTAATTTCCTTTCACTGATTTATTTTGAATTTCAAGAAGGTAGCAAAAGGTTTTCCAGGAATTGTATTTGAGAACATATGAATGATAAATAAATTTTTCATTGAACTCAAACAAAAATGTATTCGCTTTGAAAAGGAAGTGAAGTTAAAAATAATGTAGCTTTCATATAATCATTTATTTTAGAATGCTGTTTTTAAAATGAATATAGATTTTTCTTATTAAATGTGGCTACAAAAAAGTACGTTTGACTGCAAGATAGTTTTCCTTTTTTTATGGGATTATATTTTAAGAAGTAAAATAATTCAAATTTAATATTTTTTTAATATTTTATAACATTAAGAATAGCTTAAAAATTATTTTATTTGTATTATTATCTTTATATATATAATACTTCATGTGTTTGTCACTAAAGTCCTCCTAAATAGCTTGATTTTGATGAGAATTTTGCGTGTATTTGAGTGGGTCCCTGGATGGTTTAGATTCACAATTTTACCCTGTATGTGGCGCTGTAATCGATATAATTGTCGTGTCTTAGTCCCTTAATTGCAAATTGTATTTGCCCTTAACCAAATGGCTTGACCGATTTTGATGAAATTTTCTGTGTGTGTTTAAGTAGGTCCCTGGAAGGTTTAGATTTACAACTGGACCTTGTAGGTGGCGCTAAAATCGGGTTCTTCTGTGCGTGTGTTTGTCATTGAACTGTTCCTAAACGGCTTGGTCGATTTTGATGAATTTTTTTGTGTATGTTTAACAAGCCATGGATAATATTTTTATGCTATCGCATTTGTTGTAATTTACCACCAGATGGTGCTGCAGTATATCAACTTCTATACCGTTCAAACAAATCTCTATGAAAATTGGTAATAATATGTATTCGAGTATGGAAAATACGCTATCCGCTTTATTCTTACTTGCCAGCAGAAGGTGCTGGCATTTCATCTTATATACCTTTCAAACGATATCCATGAAAATTAGTATGCATATAAATTGGAACACGTAGAATTATATTATTTAAAAAGTGAATATTTCTGTAACTTTTACACTATTGCAGGTATATATATTTTTTTAATAATTTGGAAAAATTTAGTTTTATAAGTACTTGACAATAGTTGATAATATTGAAAATAGTTGAGACTACATCAAGTTTATAAGTCCTATTTTTAAAAAAATAAGATTTACATGAATATCTCAAATCCTGTATCTTAATTTAAGATTCAAAATATCGAAATTTATTTAAAGTAAATAAGAAGGAAGTAACCTTATATATACAAGGTAATTTAATGTTTATATGCAAATTGTTCTTAAATCTATTTTTATCTAGTTAAATTAAGCTAAATCTTGTTTTAAAGATTCTTCGATTATTCTCAACTTCTTTGAAACAGTTTTTATTAAGGTTAAAGAAGAAAAATTATTGGAAAAAAAATATGATAAGTTTAAATAAGCTTACAATAATTTTAAATTAGAAATATTTGTATTGAAACATCTTTCCTTTAATTTGAAATTTGTGATTAGTTTAATATATTATATTTATAAGAAAATATTATGTTCGCAGAAAGTTTGAAAATTGGTTAATTCAAGATTAATTAAACAATATTTTAATAAGTTGTAAGAATTTTAAAATGACTTTTTGAAATTTGGAAGAAATCACGTACACATAAATTTTAAAAAAATAATCTGATTAGATCTGAATGAATTTAGATTATTTTAGAAGCATAATTTATAATAAATATTTTGTTTATTTAACAAAATCATTATTTTTATCAACAGATTTTATTATTACTTGAAGTCAACATTAAATCTGTCTACATGGTATAATTTCTTATAGTATAACTTTTTTTAATATAGTATAACTATTTTTTGGGATAATTGATTCAATTAAATGATTATTTCATTGTTAGTCCAGCATTAAATATATTACTGAATAGTCCTTGAAATCAAATTAAATCTGTCTACATGACATAAGTATAACTATTTTTTGGGGACAATATGAAAATAGTCCATAACAGGTACATTTAAGTAGGCCTAATATTTCAATTAAATTCTTTAACTTCAAATGGGGAATTAATGGAAACTTCTTAAAGTAACCAATATACAAAAAATAAGAACTCTCTCATTATATTTAAAGAAACTTTATTTATACCAGATGTTGCACCAAGAGAATGAATAAGTTTTGTAATTTGTAGGAAATCACGTACATATAAATTTAAGAAATAATCTGATAAAATCTGAACTAATTTAGGTTATTTTAGAAGCATATTTTATAATAAATATTTTGTATATTTAACAAAATCAATATTTTCATCAACAGATTTTATTATTACTTGAAATCAACATTAAATCTGTCTACATGACATAATTTTTTTATAGTATAACTATTTTTGGGGACAATATGAATAATTATGAATTTCTAAAATTTTTATTGTTAGTTTAATATTCTATATTAATAGTCCAAAACATGTACATATAAGTAGGCTTAATACTTCAATTAAATATTTTAACTCCAAATGGGGAACTAATGGAAACTTTTTAAAGTAACCTATAGACCAAAAAATAAGAGCTATCTCATTATATTTAAAGGAACTTTATTTTTACCAGATGTTGCACCAAGAGAATAAATAAGTTAAATGGTACTCTAACGCTTCAAAAACCAAAAGCGTCGTTCGTTCTTTTGAATTCATTTCTTCGATGGAAAGTCTTTCTACCCTTCTTTCCAACAGCCATTGACCGAATGGGAAAGTTAATTCCATCAAAAATGTTAAAAGTGTTTCTTGCTAAATTTAATTTCTTTGCCCTCGGTTATTTCGATTGCCTTTTGGGCTTCCTAGAAAATATTAATGGTGGAGGTACCTCGGTCGTCAAAATTTAATTATAGCTTAGAAGAGAAGGGTTTTCAAACCCAGTGGTAAAATAGGGGAGCCACAACTGTTTTATTTCACAGGGATAAAACGTGATCTCAAAAGGGCCTTAGTTTGAATTTCAGATTTCTACAGAAAATTATTTATGTTAGGTATAGAGTTCTTTTTTTTTTTCTTCTAAAGAAAACCCGCTCTAGCCATCTTTCTTTTGATCAGAAGCAATTTTCTCAGACATTTATCAGTTCTAGACTTTTTACTTCTATTAAAGAAATCTATTGCATACAAAATTCATTTTACACTAAATTACTATGTATGTTTTAGGTTAAAATATTTTGCGTAATAAATCTTTCATTATATTCATTTATTATGTATTTATAAGCATTTTAATGGCTTCTAAAAATTATGAAAAATTTACTCAATAGTTTTGAGACTTTATGTTTAACATTAATAATCCACTAATAATTCCACCTATAATAAACTAATGTTGAATTTCCCGGTTCATTAAACATATTTCCCTTTCGTTAAACTAATGTTGAACGAAACATTTACTCAATAGTTAGACTTTATGTTTAACATTAATAATCCACCAATAATTCCACCATATAATATACAAATGTTGAACTTAATGTTAACTTTAATGTACAGTTGGCAATGAAGGAAGAAAATTTCAGGAAATTAATTTTACACTAGATGGATTTATATATATTTTAGTTTAAAATATTTTGCGTAATAAATCTTTAGTCTACTCATTCTATTAATTTATTATTTATCTAAAGCATTTAAATAGCTTCTAATAATAATGAAACATTTACTCAATAGTTAGACTTTATGTTTAATATTAATAATCACCAATAATTCCACCATATATTAAACTAATGATGAACTTAATGTCAATTTTAATGTTCAGTTGGATAAGAAGGACATGCAAGGAACATTGCAAAATATATATTTCGCATATTTTTTTTCTTAAAAATTAGTCTTCCAAATAAATATATAGTTGTTAAAAATAATTTCAGGTATGGGAATTCTATTTTTTTTTATATTCTCATTATATTAATTAAATAATTCTATTCAACTTGCTTATGTTATGTAATTTTTATTTATTGATAATGCAATTGATATCTTATAAAAAATAAGGGATATAAAATTATGTTAAAGTGAATATTAATAGATTTGATCAATATTAACATACTCTAAATATTTGAACGGTTTAAATAAAGTTCGTAATTTGCAGTATTTAAAAACGAAAACTACGAAATATATATATATATATATATATATATATATATATATATATATATATATAATAGCTGCATCCATGTGTGCACGTGTCTAGCAATGTCTGGTTACTTAGTGATTATACAAGTAACCAGACATTACTTAATATAAAAAGGGTTCATATGGCATGAAATGTCTCAGTGTATAAAATTTTAATTATTTTCTAAAAAGTCAACTTTTTTGTAGTTTTTTTATGCGTATTAAACAAATATTTTAATTATTAATATAAATGATTTCAAAATAAAAAAAATTAAATATAAAAATTTTAAATAAGTTTTTGAGTTTTTGTAAACTGTTAAATCTAGTTATCATAAAATGATATATTTTTGTTAAAACATTTTCTTTCATTAAATCTTTGCATAATAAAAAGTAACAAAAATAGGTATAAGTATTTTATTAAATACACATATAATTTTTAGGCAAATGTTATATAATTGTAATATAATTTTAGTTTAAATATAACTTAATTTAATTTTTTTTTTCGTGTTTTTTTCGGGCAGAATATCAAAACAGTTTCAAAATATTTCTTGCTTTACATTTCAAGATTTGATGGTTTAAAATGAAATATAATTTTTGAATATATAGATAGTAAAACATAATCCACATTATAGAAAATAAAAATGTATGATTTCAGAAGCAATTTAAGAAGAGTTAAAATCAATTTGCAAACTCAAAAATAAAAATACGCAAAGATAAGGATGTTTATTTGATAGATAAAAGAAATAGGAGAATAATAAAATCATAATAATCTTTCGGAGAATCATAATCACCTTTTGAACAAATATTTTCTTTCATTAAATTTTTGCATAGTAAAAAATTACAAAATTAAGTATCAATATTTTATTAAATGCACATATATTTTTTAAGAAAATATTATATAATTGTGATATAGTTTTAATTTAATTTAAATAGGGCTTTTAAATAAATTTTGAGGCAATTCATAATTCTTACATTTAAAGTGTATGAAGTGAAACTTAAATGCTAACTTCATAATCCGTATAAATTTGAATTTAATATGAAAATAAAAAATATACTATCTCAAATTGCTTATACGGCGAAAAAAATTATCAAATAATTATTTCCTACCTTGAAATAAATGTATATTAGCCTTTGTAGAAATAAATTTGATTTAAAACCAGGATTGCATGTAAAATGTTTCTTTTCATATTATTAAGTCCTTCTTATTTAAAATGTATGTGATAAAACTTATTAATAACACTATTTTTTTTTCAAAAATCTGGCTTTGTAATGTGTGGAAAATACTCTTTTGTCTTAAAAGATTAATAACTTCGTAAGAAAGTAATCCTTATTAAGAATTCAGTTAAAACAAAAGATTATTTAACTCTGTGTTTCTCTTTTATTTTAATAATATCATGCAATTAACTTACAATGATGTTTATAAAGAAAAATTCTTTATATATTAACAACTTTCAATAATTTACGAGGAACATATCCTAACTGTCAACTAAGCTTTTAAATTTTAATTTAAAAATTTATCATTTAGTGCGCTTATGAGAAAAGATTGAGAGAAAAACTTGAAAATCGTTCATGTTACATAAGCTTTATTAGTTCTTTTTAAAAAAAAAATTAAAGTGTAAATGAATATTTCAAATCCTGTATATTAATTGACGGTTGAAAGACATCAAAATTTATTTAAACTAAATATGAAAGAAGTAACCTTATATATTCTCGTAATTTGCCGTTTATATGCAAATTGTTCTTAAATCTATTTTTATGTAGTTAAATAAAATAAATCTTGTTTTAAAGCTTCTTCAATTATTCTCAACTTCTTTGAAATTGTTTTTTATTGTGGTTAAGGAAGAAAAAATATTGGACAAAAAATTAATTGGTTTAAATAAGCTTAGAATAAATTTAAATTAGAAATATTTGTATCGAAATATTTTTCTGTAAATTGTAATTTGCGATTAGTTTAATTATAAGGAAATATTATGCACATAGAAAGATTGAAAATTGGTTAATTCAAGTTTAATTAAATAATATTTTTTAAGTTATAAGAATTTTAAAATTACTTTTTGAAATTGCAAGAAATCACATGCATATAAATTTAAGAAATAATCTAATTAAATCTGAACTAATTTAAATTACTTTAGAAGAATATTTATAATAATTATTTTGTTTATTTATCAAAAATCTTTATTTTTATCTACAGATTTTATTATCTCTTGAAGTCTATTTAAAACTGTCTTCTGTCTTTTAATTTCATTTAAAAATATCATATTAATGTATTTTGTCATTTAAATTAATATTACTTCAAATTACCTCTTAAATTACTAGACATAAATAAGACTTAAAAAATATTTTTATGCAAAATCGATTTATATTTATTTTAATGGGGTTTCTTTTAAAAACATTGGAATTGTAATGATAAAAACATTTCAGAAATAAATGCAAAAGAATAAACAATGCTGAAAATTTAATATAAAATATAAGTGTTTCATAATAAGCTTAAATTTATTTTAACATAAATTTATAATTATTAATTTACATTAATATGTGCCATACAAGTACATTTAACATTTTTTATATAATATACATACACATAATTAAATTGTGAATTTATATGTATGGCAGTTAACTATCACCATTATTGCAATTTGAACTACACTGGTTTTGAAAGTTAAGTAACAAATTGAAAACTGATGATAAAGCAGGTAAAAGTAGCTCGAAATTCTTGGAAAGTGGATATATTTTGGGGTGCTACAATCTTTTTAGGTAAATTCAATACAGCTTGACGCCAGCTGCTTAGGATGGGATCGTTTTTCAATGAATTGTGGTATATTAAATAATTTCCAAGGTATCCAAAGTGGAAAAATGAGTTTGCGACGACATTTGCCTACATAATTGCGTAATAGAGCAGTAAAACGACTAAAAACAAATCAAAGTTAGTCTGATGTTGTAAGATGGCTAAATGTCAACCGTTTCATGGTGAACCAGATGTGGAACCAGTTTGTAGCTACATATTCAACTTCTCGAAGACCTATAGAAGAGAAGCCAAGACTTACCATTTCTTTAGATGACCAATATTTAGCAGATGCTGCAGTAGGACTTCTACTGGATCTCACCTTATATCAGCACTTATTTCTATTGCAGGAAGGACTGCATCAATCGCAACAGAACGCAGAAGGTTGCATAAAGGACTAAACTAGACGACCCATATTGTACGTCCCGCCTAACCCTACGTCTCGCCTACGTCACAGAAAAGAACTTGTGCATTGGTCAGATGCCATCTAAACTGGACTAAGGTTGACAGAGATATAAACGTTTCACTGATGGCACCGGTTTGCTTAACAAAGTGATTCTCGACGTGTTTACATATGGAGAAAAACAAACATCATTTTCAGTCCTCATATGAAAAAGAAACTTTATGGAGTATATAGTGTTACTGCATGGGGATGGATGTTTTTAGGTGGCCACACAGACCTATACGTGTCGTCACATGGAACTCTCAGTGGACATATTTGCATCGCAATTTTCGTCCATATGCTGTCGCAATTGGCGATGGCTTTTTTTCCAAATAGAAAATGTCCGCCTTTATAATCCTACTGCTCGGCTCGTGCACCAATATCCGACATAAGAAACTGTAGTCTAAATGAAATTGCCAGCGGGCTTTCTCGACTTTAATTTCATTGTTGGGGCACTCTTGGAAGTCATGTAGCTAACCTCTAATCCTCTACCCAAACCATACATAGGCTTAGAACTACTTTACGTGATCAACAAGTACTGATACATATGCCGCTCATTGACAACATCATAAACAACATGAGATATTAGGGTTCATTACTGTTTGCAGTGATCATTATTGATAAAACCTTTTGTATTTAATTAGTGCATCAATTTAGAATGCTTAATGTTTCTGTTGATATCACATAATGTAAAAGTTATATATAGTATACAATATACAATATAATACATATATCATGAATTTTTTCGAATTTGCTTGAATACATTTCGAGTTAGAATAAAACATAAATTAAGCTTTTAGTTTATCATGTGAATAAACATATTTTATTTAATCATTATCTTCGAACTACATTTTTCTACAAATTGAAAATATGTTTCATATAAACATTAAAAAAAACGAACCAAAAAGGAAGATATTAATAAATTTGATAGATTGAAAAAAATACTCCAAATTAAAATTAATTTGCTTAACATTCGTTTATAGACTAGTTCCAGAAAAAAGGTTGTCGATTATCGCTTTTACTGTGTCTGGTGTCATTTCAAGTTTGATGGAATTTATAATTAATTCTCTAAAATGTGAGTTCAAACTAATCTTAGGAAGACACATATCTTGTCTCAAGAAAGTTTTCCAGATGTGAATCTATTTATTTAGAAATTTCCCTTTATTGGCACATTTTTCTTATGCCATACTTTCTCATAGGCGTACGAAAACTGGGAATCTTCCAACTCAGCAATTCAAATTTATACGATAAGCCAAAACAATGTCACAGTTTTTACTTAATCTATTTTTTTTCCTGAAATAGGTTGTTATAACGCTTCTTCCGTTTTTAATTACTTATGCAGTCACAAGATGCTACAAAGTTTACAGATCAGGCTTTATTTGGCATTAATTATTGATATCCATAGAAACTGCAAAGGCATATTGTGAACATTAGAACGCATATGATTTTCATGATATTAAGAATTAATACAAATCCATAAAAATACCTTAAATCTGTAAATCCTATCGTTACTACTGTTTATTTATTTTATCGTATAAAATGTTGCTTAGTGTCGACTTACAACCACTAAGAATATAGAGAAAGATAATACTGGAATGACTTCTACTGGAGATTGTCTTGTATGTTCGTGTTATATATGAAAAATTCTTGATTATGTAATCAAAACAATACAAATTAAAAATAAACCTGAAAAAGATAAATTTTAATTTCCTTCAAATTGATCCCATTGAAAATTAAATGCCCTACCTAAAAGCGTATGCAAGTTATGCTAAAAGTACCAATATTAAGTAGTAGTATAATACTAAAAATACTTTTCTTACAAATATTAATAG
This sequence comes from Caerostris darwini, assembly GCA_021605075.1. NCBI lineage: Eukaryota > Metazoa > Arthropoda > Arachnida > Araneae > Araneidae > Caerostris > Caerostris darwini. The sequence continues at coordinate 950,151 of BPLQ01013881.1, read as the reverse complement.
TTAAATCTTTTTTCTGGAATCCAGATACGATGAGAAATATAATCCTACTGCATGACGTAATGTATATGAATCGATGATAAGTACTGGGATTTCTATTCTAATTTTCACTTATTATGTCATTAAATAATAAATATTATTTTTTATTCATATAAAAAGAAAAAAAAATGGCTCTAAAAATCGTTCTATAAGATCAATTTGTTTAACTAAACTAAGAAACAATTTCAAATTACCATCACCATCGTTTAAAAATCAATCAAAGATTTTCATGACCCAAATTCTTTAAAATTAACATGAAAATGGATTATTTTTTCTGAAATCTCCTACTTGTTAAAAGTTTGATATTATCTTCCTTTTTCTATGACATTTTCTCAATAATATCAATTTAATTAAAATGAAATAAGGTACCGACTTTTATTGCTTTAACCTTGCTGAAAAACTTCCGAAAGGTGAATGTTTAAGAATTCCATTTTACCTCCTTTTTACATCAAGTTACCAAAGTTCAACATATTAAACCTTGCACTCATAAACCTCGTACAATATATCCCTGAGATTATTGAAATTGGCTATCATTGGGTATATTGTTATAAGATTGCAAGTCTTATGAGAAGAAACACGAAAATTCAACCAAGCAGCCCGAATTGGCATGAGAGGCTAACACATTATCACAATGACGTAATCATTTTTAAAAATTTTCACTGCAACTCACGACATCAATAAATTAAATTAGTCTTACCATTCCCTTGCCGCACTCATTTATAGGTCATTAAAAACTCTCTTATTAGTAGTAGTTTTTGAAAAACATTCCTGGCTATAGATATGTCCTCAAAACTAAATAAAAGAAATATCAATTTAATGCCCCAACACATGAATAAAATTCATGGCATGAATTGTTCTTGGATTGCTGGATAGAGCCTGTAGCCTCGAGGGTTCATATTATAATTGTGGCATTCTGAAAAATACATATTTTCCTGGATTTCTCATGGGATCATATTTAAAATGGGTATGAGTTCTTAAAACGGGCAAATTTATATCATGCAAATGGTTTGATGAATACACACAAAGTGCCATTCTTGCAAAACGATCGTTATATTTCCAATTTGGATGGATTTTGGATTCCAATTTTGGATGAAAAATCGAAAAAAGGTTTCGAATTTTCCAATAAGACCGGAAAATATAAAATCTGAAGTTACATCGTTTTATGATAATAATATTATACTCTTTTAGCATACCCATTATATGTGCTCTTCAAAACTTAGTCTATATTAAGCTTATAATATTATAATCTTTTAAATAATTGCTTGGATTCTTTAAAACAAAAAACATGTCAGCTAAAAATCCCTTGGCGATATTAATTTGCCTTTAAAAACTAAAAAACAGCACCAAAACACGACCACCTTCCTTTAAAGTTCCGAGATTTTCTTATCCGAATTGCTTTTAAATTAGCATCAGAAATAGATTCGTTTTCCAAACCTCCAACTTGTTAAAACTCGGTCTTTTCTCTAGCTATCTCCAGAATTCTCAGTCCATGATCTCAAATTCGTCACGACGAATTCTGTATTCCCTAATGCTCCAAGTTGCGAGTTCCAACGACTCTCTGCGAAAACACACTTCTGCACCACTGGAGAATTTCCGAAATGTGACCCAATCTATTTAGAAATTTCCTTTTACTGGCATTAGTGCTCGAAACCTTACTTTCGGAATCGAAATGGATAAGTAGTTTTGTGACTTAAGCGAATTAGCTCTCGGTGTGAGTTGCTTAAAAGCTTTTTATTTGTTTCTGCATTAAAGATTTAAAAAGTGTTTTAGATGGATTCCTCTGAGAGTATGTATAGAAAAAAAAATGCTTCGTACTCTGCAATTTAATTTTTCACCCCTTTTTGTTTTCCTTTTATCCGAATTATAAAACATTTTAAAGTTTTCAACGGCAATTTTATTCGTAAGGGTTTACAATAAGCATGAATCGTTTTTACTCATTTAAGCGTATATAATTTTAATCTTTATTCATCTTAAAAGCACTTACTTACAATTTATACAGTTATATTGTAAATGGAAGAAAACATGTTATTCACTTCTTTCTTGCACTTTAACTTAACTTTATTTATCAAATAAAGATTTTCGATATTGATTTTATTTAAACAATACATATTACTTTAAAAAATATAAATGCTGATAATTTTCACATTAAATGAAATATTTTATTCTAAATGCCATATTTGATTAATGTTATCGATATTGAATATAGAAATTGGAAAAATATTTTGAATTTACGAATCAGACTGGAAATATCATATATGTAAGTTACATCGTTTTATGGTACTATAATATAGCTTTTTTATATGCTCTTTACGTTCTTCATAAGTTAGTATATATTAAGATTATAATAGTATATATTTAATTAGATGTTTGAATTTTTTAAAACAAAACTTGGCTCAAAAAAAAAAAAAAAAAAAAAACTTTTGGCGATATTAATTCGCCTTTCAAGACTAAAAAACAGCTCTAAATCACCAACAATCATTGAATTTCCAATTTGGATGAATAGTCGGAAAAAAGGTTTTCAATTTTTCCGATATGACAGGAAAATATCTAATATGCAGTTACATCGTTTTATGGTACTTATAATATAATCTTTTAATATACTCTTCACATGTATTCTCCAAAATTTAGTCTACATTAAACTTATATATTATATTCTTTTGATTACATCTTTGAATTTTTTTTAAATAAAAAATGGCTGCAAAAAAACCTTTGGCGATATTAATTGGCCTTTAAAGACTAAGAACCAGCGTCCAAATCACCAACATCTTCCTTTAAAGTTCAGAGATTTTCTTGTCCGAATTGCTTTTAAATTAGCATCAGAAACAGATTCGTTTTCCAAACCTCCAACTTGTTAAATGTCGGTCTCTAGCTCCAGAACTCTCAAGTCCATGATCTCAAATTCGTCACGACGAAATCTGTATTCCCTAATGCTCCGAGTTCAAACGGCTCTCTGCGAAAACACACTTCTGCACCACTGAAGAATTTCCGAAATGTGACTCAATCTATTTAGAAATTTCCTTTTACTGGCATTAGTACTCGAAACCTTACTTTCCGAATCGCAATGGATAAGTAGTTTTGTGACTTAAGCGAATTATCTCACGGTGTGAGTTGCTTAAAAGCTTTTTATTTGTTTCTGCATTAAAGATTTAAAAAGTGTTTTAGATGAATTCCTCTGAGAGCATATAGATAAAAAAAATGCTTCGTACTCTGGAATTTAATTTTTCACCCCTTTCTTGTTTTCCTTTTTATCCGTATTATAAAACATTTTAAAGTTTTCAATAGCAATTTTATTCGCGAGGCTTTACAACAAGCATGAATCGTTTTGACTCATTTAAGCGTATATAAATTTAATCTTTATTCATCTTAAAAACATTTACTTACATTTTTACAGTTATAACGTAAATGGAATAAAACAGGTTATTCACTTCTTTCTTGAACTTTAACTTAACTTTATTTATCAAATAAAGATTTTCAGTTTTGATTGTATTTAAACAATGCATATTATTTTAAAAATATAAATGTTGATAATTTTCACGTTAAATGAAATATTTTATTATAAATGATATATTTGATTAATGTTATCGATATTGAATAAAAAACCCGGAAAAAGATTTTACATTTTCCAATAACACCAGAAATATCCTATATGTAGTTACATCATTTTATGGTATTATAATATAGCATTTTAATATATTCTTTACTTATACTCTTCATAACTTAGTCTATATTAAGATTATAATATTATATTTTTAATTAGATGTTTGAATTTTTTAAAACAAAATGTGGCTCGAAAAAAAAAAAAAAAAAGCTTTTAAAAATATTAATACGACTTTAAAGATTAAACAAGTAATATAAAAAAAAAAAGTCAATTCCTACTATTTTTTCACTATATTACAGAAGTCCTTTATAAATAATTTTCATTCATTTTTTTAATTTTATCTGCCGCCATCTATTGGTAGATATATGAAACTTAAATCTAAATAAAACTAAAATGAATTAATTAAATTTAATTACTGAATTAATATTTGAAAAAACTGTATTAACATCAAGTGTCATCCACTACAAGTTCAAAAAAAATGTATTTGAACTTGAGTGGATGAATAAAAAGTAATTTGTTAACAATTGAAAATTTGAACAAGATATATATAGGGAGAGTGTGAGCTAATAGAAGGAATTGAAAAACAACACTAAATCACCACAATCGCCGAACTTCCAATTTGGATATAAAGTCGGAAAAAGGTTTTGAATTTTCTAATATGACGCGAAAATATCCAATATGCAGTTACATCGTTTTGCTATATTTATAATATAGCCTTTTAATATACTCTTTATCTGCACTCTCCTTCACTTTTATATTAAGCTTATAATATTACACTGAAGTGACAAAAGTCATGGAATACCTCTTAATATCGTGTCTGCCCTCCTTTCGCCCGGCGAAGTGCAGCAACTCGACGTGGCATGGACTCAACAAGTCATTGGAAGTCTTCTGCAGGAATATTGAGCCATGCTGTCTCGATAGACGTCCATAATTGTGAAAGCGTTGATGGTGCAGGATTTTGGGCACGAACAGACCTCCCGATGATGTCCCATAAATGCTCGATGAGATTCATGTCGGGCTATCTAGGTGGCCACATCATTCGTTGGAATTGTCCAGAATGTTCTTCAAACCAAAAGCGAACAGTTGCGGCCCGGTGACATGGCGCATTGTCATCCATAAAAATCCCATCGTTGTTTGGGTACATGAAGTCCATGAATGGCTGCAAGTGATCTCCAAGTAGCTGAACATAAGCATTTCCAGTCAATGTTCGGTCCAGTCGCACCAGAGGACCAAGTCCATGCCATGAAAAAACAGCCCACACCATTACGGAGCCACTACCAGCTTGAACAGTGCCTTGCTGACAGTTTGGGTCCATGGCTTCGTGGGTCTGCGCCACACTCGAACCCTACCATCAGCTCTTACCAACTGAAATCGTGACTCATCGGACCAGGCCACGGTTTTCCATTCATCTAGGGACCAACCGATATGCTCACGTGCCCACGAGAGTCGCTGCAAGCGATGTCGTTCTGTCAGTAAAGGCACTCGAGTCGGTCTTCTGCTGGAATAGCCCAAGAAAGCCAAATTTCTCCGCACAGTTCTAACAGACAAGTCCCTTGTACGTCCCACATTGATTTCTGCGGTTATTTGACGCAGTGTTGCTTGTCTGTTAGAATTTACGACTCTTTGCAGACGTCGCCGGTCTCGGTCGTTAAGTGCAGGCGGTCGACCACTGCGCTGTCCATGGTGGGATGTTATGCCTGAAATTTCATACTCTCGGCACACTCTTGAAACAGTGGATCTGGGAATGTTGAATTCCCTAACGATTTCCGAAATGGCATGACCCATGCGTCTAGCTCCAACTAACATTTCGCGTTCAAAGTCTGTTAATTCCCGTCGTGCGGTCATCATTACGTCAAAACCTCTTCACATGAATAACTTGAACAGAAATGAAAGTTCTGCGAAAGCACTACGCATTTATACCTGTTCTACGCAATGCTACTGCCATCTGAAAATTTGCATATTGCTATCCCATGACTTTTGTCACTTCAGTGTATATTCTTTTAATTAAATGTTTGAATTTTGTAAGACAAAAATTGGCTCTAAAAAGAAAACACATTTGGCGATATTAATTAGCCTTTAAAGACTAAGAAACAGCACCAACACCTTCCTTTAAAGTTCGGAGATTTTCTTGTCCGAATTGCTTTTAAATTAGCATCAGAAATAGATTCGTTTTCCAAACTTCCAACTTGTTAAAAGTCGGTCTCTCTCCAGAACTCTCAGTCCATGATCTCAAATTCGCCACGACGAAATCTGTATTCCCTGATGCTCCGAGTTGGCAGTTCAAACGACTCTCTGCGAAAACACACTTCTGCACCACTGGAGAATTTCCGAAATGTGACTCAATCTATTTAGAAATTTCCTTTTACTGGCATTAGTACTTGAAACCTTACTTTCGGAATCGCTATGTATAAGTAGTTTTGTGACTTAAGCGAATTAGCTCTGGGTGTGAGTTGCTTAAAAGCTTTTTATTTGTTTCTGCATTAAAGATTTAAAAAGTGTTTTAGATGGATTCCTTTGAGAGTATATATATATAAAAAAATGCTTCGTACTCTGAAATTTAATTTTTCACCCCTTTCTTGTTTTCCCTTTATCCGAATTATAAAACATTTTAAAGTTTTCAATAGCAATTTTATTCGTAAGGGTTTACAATAAGCATGAATCATTTTGACTCATTTAAGCGTATATAAATTTAATCTTTATTCATCTAAAAGCACTTACTTTCATTTGTATAGTTATAAAGTAAATGGAAGAAAACAAGTTATTCACTACTTTTTGCACTTTAACTTAACTTTATTTATCACATAAAGATTTTCAATGTTGATTTTATTTAAATAATGCATAGTACTTTTAAAAGTATAGATGTTGACAATTTTCACATTAAGTGAAATATTTTATTTAAAATGCCATATTTGATTAATGTTATGATATTGGATATAAAAATGGGAAAAAGATTTTGAATTTTCCAATAAGACAGGAAATATCCTGTATATAGTTATATCGTTTTATAGTATTTTAATATAGCCTTTTAATATATTCTTTACGTGTACTCTTCATAACTTAGTCTATATTAAGATCATAATATTATATTTTTAATTAGATGTTTGATTTTTTTAAAACAAAACATGTCTCAAAAAAAATTTTTTTTTTTTGGCGCTACTAATTCGTCTTTAAAGATTAAAAAACAGCTCTAAATCACCAACAATTGTCGAATGTCCAATTTGGATAATAAACCGGAAAAATATTTTGAATTTTCCAATAAGACCAAAAATAACATATATATATAGTTATATCACTTTATGGTAATATAATATAGCCTTTTAATATACTCTTTACCTGTACTCTTCATAACTTAGTCTATATTAAGATCATAATATTATATATTTAATTAGATGTTTGATTTTTTTAAAAACTAAACGTATCTCAAAAAAATTTTGGCGATATTAATTCGTCATTAAAGACTAAGAAACAGTTCTAAATCACCAACAACTATAGACTATTTAATTGGGATAAAAAACAGGAAAAATATTTTGAATTTTCCATTGAGTCAAGAAATATCCAATATGTAGTTAGATCTTTTTAATGTATTTTTAATATAGCCTTTTATTATACTCTTTTACCTGTATGCTTCATAATATAGTCTATATTAAGCTAATATATAATTATATTAATTTAATTAAATGTTTAAATTTTTTTTTAAATAAAAAATTGCTAAAAAACCCTTTGTGGATATTAATTCGCTTATAATAAAACTAAAAAACAACTCTAAATTAGCAGCAATCGTCAAATGTCCAATATGGATAAAAAATTTGAAAAAGGTTTTGATTTTTCCAAGATGCAGTTACTATATTCATAATATAGTCTTTTAATATACACTTTACCAGCACACTTCGTCACTTTTATAATAAAGGTATAAAATTATATATTCTTTTAATTAAATGTTTGAATTTTGTTTAAACAAAAAATGGCTGCGAAAACCCTTTGGCTATATTAATTGGCCTTTAAAGACTAAAAAACAGCGCCAAATCACCGACACCTTCCTTTAAAGTTCAGAGATTTTCTTGTCCGAATTGCTTTTAAATTAGCATCAGAAATAGATTCGTTTTCCAAACCTCCAACTTGTTAAAAGTCGGTCTCTCTCCAGAACTCTCAGTCCATGATCTCAAATTCGTCACGACGAAATCTGTATTCCCTAATGCTCCGAGTTGCGAGTTCAAACGACTCTCTGCGAAAACACACTTCCGCACCACTGGAGAATTTCCGAAATGTGACTCAATCTATTTAGAAATTTCCTTTTACTGGCATTAGTACTTGAAACCTTACTTTCGGAATCGCAATGGATAAGTAGTTTTGTGACTTAAGCGAATTAGCTCTCGGTGTGAGTTGCTTAAAAGCTTTTTATTTGTTTCTGCATTAAAGATTTAAAAAGTGTTTTAGATGGATTCCTCAGAGAGTATATATATAAAAAAAAATGCTTCGTACTCTGGAATTTAATTTTTCACCCCTTTTTGATTTCCTTTTATCCGAATTATAAAACATTTTAAAGTTTTCAATGGCAATTTTATTCGCGAGGCTTTACAATAAGCATGAATCGTTTTGACTCATTTAAGCGTATATAAAAATTTAATCTTTATTCATCTTAAAAGCATTTACTTACATTTATACAGTTATAAACGTAAATCGAAGAAAACAGGTTATTCACTTCTGGTGCACTTTAACGTAACATTTTTATATTTCTATTTTTCTATTATGACATTAATCCCAATGATCACACATTTTATGAAACAGAAATTGGTTAAAATTGAAAAGGTAATTCATTGATATTTGACTTAAGTTCTGCTAATTTAATTAAATTTATTTGATGTGTTACATCTAGGCCTATACTAGAATATAATATAATGGCTTCAAGAAAAGGGCCACTTTCAGGTTCAAGAGAACACTATAATTTTTGTTTACATATATATATATATATATATATATATATATATATATATATATATATATATAAACAAATATAGAACTTTGGGTTGTTATATAAAGAAATGAAAATTTAAAATATAAATTTGATTATAAGTGCGCCATTAAATCAGAGGTACAGTTCACTCAATTTTCAGAGTTCTCGAGTCTATGTCAAATTTGAAAACGCGTGATGTGCGGCAGACCTTAATTATCACACGAAATCACAAGAAGTTCGCTTTGTAAAACAGGTCGAAACTCCAGAGATATTCATGTCACTTCAGAGAAAAAAAGAAAAACAACACTTAGGGTCGACTCGTAGCAGAACTCCCTCGTTTCTTCTTCAAAAACCTCCCTTTAACTCCCTCCTTAAACTTCCATTTCCGTCAAGAGGGATATCAGCTTCCCTCATTCGTTAACATTTCTCAGCTCATGGTCAATCACCAGACACGATGGCACAACTAATGGTGTAGTTCATATTGTGAAATGTTTTCTGTGGCCGGCGCAACATGTTTTCTCTGATTCTCCAGTAAAGAGTACCCAAATCATCATTCAGTTGTTAGTTAGAGCAGAGTCTCGATCAAACAAGTAGATTGACCTTAGTCATTTTCTCTTTCTTACATAAAACACATATATCAGAGTTCACAATCCCTATTTTGGCCAGTTGTTCACCCAGTCAGTCGTGTTCTGTTCCTTAATCTGAAATTGGCAACAGCTCTTTACGAGTTCTTTCAAATTTAACGCATCTTTTATCTATCTAAGTGAAGTGAGAAATGTGGTTCATGCACAATGGGGTGCTATCACATCTCCCCCGGCCCCCGACTGTGTAGTCACCAGCCACCTTCATGTAACGTATCATGCAAGATAATGGACACAGAGATGGTATTGGCTGCCTTCTATGCTCGTCATTAACTCTTTTGACTTCTTCTTTGATGGTCACCTGAAATCATTCATTCATGAGACACCTCAGGAATATCTGACAGTAAGAATTGTAATTCATGAAAATATATTATACGCATATTTTTTACAGAATAGTTTATTTAACAAGATATACAATATTTCATATCAATTATAATTATTAACTTTATAAATAACTGCTATGTTTGTTAGTTTTACTTGTTAAAAGTATTGATTTATAATTCCATGTTTTTACTTCCTCGTTATTTTCCATAATAATGTAGAAAATAAATTAAATATATCTTATTTTCGAAATGTTATACTAGTTTATTTCTTTAAAAGGACGCCTACAATCAGCAATTGCTTTAAAAAATATATTTTTTGTTTAGCTTTGATATTAATAGGAAATGGGACACAAAAATATCATGATGTGTTTGAAAGTGAGAAAGGCACATGAGAAATTGTTATTCTTCAATTATTTCCAAAATAAAATGCAAGCAAATCATTTTCAACTGCGTTACTGAAATCATCAACACCTCGATATCGTTGTATTTTTTTTCAAAATACAATAAAAGGATTACTTTAATATCATATTTTTGCTACTAATGATGGCATGAATGGAACATTGTTTATCGAATGCCGTTGAAACAATGTTTATCGAATCATTATTTCCAACGAAAATTCCAAGGATTGTTATTTTTAAAAAAAATAAGATAAAATGAGTATATATCCAGAATTTTTCTTATAATGGAAATAATTTTCCTTATATGTACTTCTTATAATGTATAATTTTTCTTTATATATTTTTCGTATAGACATATAAGTATGACTTAATTACACAACGTTATTAATATTTTATGTGTAATAACTGATAAATTAAAAGAACATAATTCAATAGAATTCGTATTTAGAAGATACGAAAAGGAATAACTGATTTCAAAATGAATATATATTGAGAATATATTTTTTATAAAAATCATGTTAGAAGTATTTCAATTATCAAGTTTTTAATTTTTTTAATTCATTAGAATATTATTATAACATATTAAAATATGATTTCAAATTAGAATTATTTCAATTAGATAAACATGATATATATTAAAAGCATACGCAGTTTTTACATATACATTAAAGAAGTTAAAAAAATTATTTTAAGTATATGAACATTTATTCTTATCACCACATTACACTAAATATTTAGTTCAAAATACTGAATATTTATTTTCATTAATATTAATATTTTTCAAATTTTTATTAATTTATCATTTAAACTTTATAATATTTATATTTGAAATTAATTTTCATGCTTCTAATACTAATTTTGAGCTTAAAACAACAATCCTAAACAAATAAAGAAAGAAAAAGTATCAAAAAAATATTCAGGAAATATCATATGTTCATTAAATGTTTTCAAGATTTAAAAAAAACAACATTAAATAGAAAATAAAATAAACTATATAATTCTAAACGATTTTATAAAAAAAAATGTATAAAAGAAAGTAATTTAAATAAATCAATAAGAATAACTTGTGAAACGAAATTTAATAAAACGGTATGTAAAACTAATTTAATAAACAAATAAGAATAGCTTGAGAAAAAAAGAAATAAAAAGAAGCATTGAAGTAATTTAAATATAATAAAAATAGCTTATGAAAGAAATATAATAAAACAATATGAAAGTAGTTTAAATAAATCAATAAGGGCAGTTTTGAAATAATTAAAAAAAAAATTAATAAGAAACGTTGAAATTGGTCCAGGACATCGCTGACCCATTTTGAACAAAACAGCACCACTATATATATTTTGGGTAAAAACCTCTATAGATGATGTAAAGTTTCAAAGGAATATAAAATTATAAGTTTCAAACCATGTCATTGTGTTAGTATATACACTCAAGAGCCAAAACATTATGACCACCCCTACATTTTGCAATGAACTCGCCTGGATGACGTTGAAGGAACGTGATCAGGTGGAAGTGGTATTTAACTGCTGCTGGAGAGTCTGAAGAATCATTCTTTCACTTACTTCTGTGTGCGATGGGAAAGGCTGCGGATAGAGGGCAGATTGTAAAAAGGTCGTCGAAAGGTCGGAGACTGTCTCGCATGGTGTAGCAAAACCGGAGCCAGACAGTGGCTCAGCTGACAGCCCAATACAATGCAGGGCCAAGTAGAATAGTATCGGGGCACACTTTTCAGCGGACACTGTTGGATATGGGGCTACGCAGCAAACGTCCCACTCGTGTGCCTTTGCTGACCAAGCGTCATCGCCAACTGCGCCTGCGCTGGGCCCAGGAACATCGTAACTGATCCATGGATCAGTAGGAAAGAGTTGCCTGGTCAGATGAATCACGGTTTGTCATTCATCACGCCTATGGCCGTGTCAGGATGTGCCGTCTCCCAGGCGAACAGTTGCTCCCTCAATCTACAGTAGGTCATACACAGGCCGGTGTTGGCGGTATTATGCTTTGGGGGGCGTTCTCTTGGGCGTCTCTGGGACCCGTGGTTGTGGTAGAGCAGACCATGAATACTACAGGGTATCTAAACATCATTGCGGACCAGTTGCACCCTTACATGTCCTCTGTTTTTCCAGCTGGAAATGGAATGTTCCAACAGGACAACGCCCCTTGTCACAAGGCTAAAATTGTGTTGGAGTGGTTCCAGGAACACGATGCTCAATTCCAGTTAATGTCCTGGCCTCCTAACTCACCGGATGTCAATCCGATAGAACACATTAGGGATGTCCTGGGACGGCAGCTCAGAGTTCAAAGACCACCAATTCGCAATATCTCGGATTTGCGTGACAGTTGCTTAAACATCTGGCACAATCTGTCTCCGGCCATCTACTAAGGACTTGTGGCATCCATGCCAAGGCGGGTTGAAGCTGTGTTGTGCGCCAAAGGTGGGCCAACTCGTTATTGACCGGTTGTCATAATGTTTTGGCTCTTGAGTGTATGTATGTATGTATATATATATAATATACTGGCGGGAAAAATTAGAGAATAACTATAAAAAACTGCTTTATGGTAATTCTATTTAGTAAAATGCATTGAAAGGTGAGTAGTTGGTGACTCAATGCCAACGTTATCATTTAGTCCAATGTAATTCACCTATTAAAAAGTTTTAACCACCTCTTTCCAACGTGCCACAACTGCCACTTGGATGATTTGAAGTAAAATTGCAATGATTGAACGTGTATTGGGATAATATTTTTGCTGGTTATAGATGGAATATGTTGTCCAGAATACATTTGATGGATTGTGAGAAGTTTCATGCAATAGGGCGAATAGATACAAGGTAGATACAACCAGGCCAAGATCGAAAATGTGCCACAACAGACATTTAGGACCTTTATTTGGCAATGATTGGTAAGAAAAAAAGCAACTGACATCAGTTCAGATTGCAAGGAAGTTATTTTGCAGATACAAGACCTCGACTATCAAGATTTATTGTGAATGATAGGCTGCATAAAAGAAGGTTGAATGCAACCCATGTTTAATCCATGAATTAACCCAAAGGACCTATAAATGCAATTAATACTAACTTCATCAGTGATATGCGTCCTATTACAACGGTGCAGATATCATCATGATTGGAGTACCACGGACTGGAGCCGAATTTCTTTTATCGATGTATCCGAATTTTTTTAAGTTATACACTGAAGTGACAAAAGTCATGGGATACCTCTTAATATCGTGTCGGTCCTCCTTTCGCCCGGCGAAGTGCAGCAACTCGACGTGGCATGGACTCAACAAGTCGTTGGAAGTCTTCTGCAGGAATATTGAGCCATGCTGTCTCGATAGACGTCCATAATTGTGAAAGCGTTGATGGTGCAGGATTTTGGGCACGAACAGACCTCTCGATGATGTCTCATAAATGCTCGATGGGATTCATGTCGGGCGATCTAGGTGGCCAGATCATTCGTTGGAATTGTCCAGAATGTTCTTCAAACCAATCGCGAACAGTTGTGGCCCAGTGACATGGCGAATTGTCATCCATAAAAATCCCATCGTTGTTTGGGTACATGAAGTCCATGAATGGCTGCAAGTGATCTCCAAGTAGCTGAACATAAGCATTTCCAGTCAATGTTCGGTCCAGTCGCACCAGAGGACCAAGTCCATGCCATGAAAAAACAGCCCACACCATTACGGAGCCACCACCAGCTTGAACAGTGCCTTGCTGACAGTTTGAGTCCATGGCTTCGTGGGGTCTGCGCCACACTCGAACCCTACCATCAGCTCTTACCAACTGAAATCGTGACTCATCGGACCAGGCCACGGCTTTCCATTCATCTAGGGACCAACCGATATGCTCACGTGCCCACGAGAGTCACTGCAAGCGATGTCGTTCTGTAAGTAAAGGCACTCGAGTCGGTCTTCTGCTGGAATAGCCCAAGAAAGCCAAATGTCTCCGCACAATTCTAACATACAAGTCCCTTGTACGTCCCACATTGATTTATGCGGTTATTTGAAGCAGTGTTGCTTGTCTGTTAGAATTTACGACTTTTTGCAGACGTCGCCGGTCTCGGTCGTTAAGTGCAGGCGGTCGACCACTGCGCTGTCCATGGTGGGATGTTATGCCTGAAATTTCATACTCATGGCACACTCTTGACACAGTGGATCTGGGAATGTTGAATTCCCTAACGATTTCCGAAATGGCATGACCCATGCGTCTAGCTCCAACTAACATTCCGCGTTCAAAGTCTGTTAATTCCCGTCGTGCGGTCATCATCACGTCAAAACCTCTTCACATGAATAACTTGAACAGAAATGAAAGCTCTGCGAAAGCACTGCGCATTTATACCTGTTCTACGCGATGCTACTCCCATCTGAAAATTTGCATATTGCTATCCCATGACTTTTGTCACTTCAGTGTAATATAGACGGAGGAGATCACACGCAATAAGCTTGCAAACATCTGTGAAAGGCATGGATAAAATGGTTATGGAATCATTGTACGGGCGTGCATCATTGCCGGGTTGATCGGCCAATTCAACTTACACATTCTTATGAGTGCGACTGTGAATTCTGAAATATACAGAGAGGAGGTTCGTGATCCTCATGTCAAGTTGTTTTGGGAAGCAATCGGTGATAACTTCATCTTAATGGATGACAAAGAGCGTCCTCATCAGGCTGCACTTGTAAATGATTATCTTGGGATGAAATCCAGAGAATAGAGTGGCATCCATATTCTCTGGATTTAAATCCGATAGAACATAAGTAGGACGCACTTGTACGTTGACTTCCATCTTGGCAAACCCCACCTAGCATTCTCCAGAAGTTTCGAAGTGCTATTCGTCTTGAATACACTTTGTACTCGTAAGCACTTCTGGAAGCAAATACTGTTCGCAAGCACTTCTGGAAGCAAATACTGTTCGGAAGCACTTCTGGATAATCTAATCCATAGTATGGAAAATAGCTGTAAAGCTTACATTTGATCAGAGGTGACCACATACCTTATTGATTTTATCTGTGTGTGTCTAAAAAGCTGTAATAGTAGCATTTCTATTTCACCCTTAAACAACCTATTCTTATCTTTTTAAAACTTATTTATTCAGTAGTTCTGCACTTTGAATATATCTGTCAGGCATGACAAAATAAATATCTTGAGCTTGTTCAATTTTCTTATCTGCTTATTTATTCAAGTTAGATTAGTTTTTTATAATTGTTTCTTCAATTCGTCTCGCCAGTCCATATATATATATATATATATATATATATAGCAATAATATAACTCAGCTTATTAAATTACGCTTAAAGCATACAACTTCATTAAAAAGGTTTTTTTTTTATTTATAAATGCAGACTTAATGTCACTTCTATCAAAAATATTCATACTTCCTGAAAGACTAATGAATCAATCTTAAAACTCAGAAAACATTAAAAAGACCTAGCAGATATATTACTAAATAAATAAGTAGAGCTGAAGTATATATTTTCTAAATCTGTTAAAAAGAAATTTGATGAAAAAGAAAGAAAGAAAAAAAAAATCAAATAGAAAATTCACCCATGGGGAAGGACGGCAGCGCGCAAATTTCAGCACGCTATGACCCAGCACGCTTTCACAGCTTTTCTGTATCTGGGGACACCTTGGAGCAAAAATTTCCACGAGAGCCAATTTTTGCAAGAGTCCGCGTGTGTTTACTTTTTTCGTCCCTTTTTTTGCTGCTCGTTCATGAATAAAGTAGGAAATTTACGTGCAGTATAAATATTGTATGCGTTTTCAGTATGTAAATGGATTCGTTGAATTTTTCGTTAGAATCGCCCGTTTCTTACTCGTACTGTATTAAAAGAGGTTAAAAAAAAATGATATAAAAAAAGGGTTAAAGTGGTAAAAGGGTGCTGATAACCTCAAGTTATGCAAGTTGCTCTTTATAAATATAAAATATCCTTTCGGTAGAGTGCAGTAGAAAATAGTGTACTTTAAGTGTGCCAGAACTTTATTATTGATTATGATAGAAAAAAAAAGGTTAATGCCTAATTTATAAATTCTTTTTTAAGCTTTTAATGGTGGGGTAATATACTTAATTCACACATAACCAATAAACAATTTTACGAAAGTACGACAAACTCAAGGAAGATAAAAAAAAAACATTCTTAGTTTAGTGTTTGAATCACATTCTTTAAAATAAAGTGCTTTAATATTTGTGTAGCGAACTATAAACATCGAACTACATTGAAAAAACAATACTATAAATCATTATATACTATAAATCATTGTATAATAATAAAAACTAAAATGATAATCCTTATGTTCAAATTTTTAGATCAAATAACACCAATGACTGTTTTTTCAATTTTGATAATTACATAACAACACAAATAATAATAATAATAAATTTTTGTTAGGCAATGCCTTAACAGTTTCGCTATTGAGTGACATAATTTTTTTTATCCTTGTTTATAAATGCAGACTTAACATTACTTCTACCATAAATGTTCATATTTCCTGAAAGACTAATTAATCAATCTTAAACCTCAGATAACATTAAAAATACCTATCAGATATATTATTAAATAAATAAGTAAAGCTGAAGTATACATGTTCTAAATCTGTTAAAACGAAATTTACTGAAAATGAAAGAAAGAAAAAAAAATCTACCAGAAAATTCACCCATGTGGAAGGAAGGAACCGCGCAAATTTCTGCACGCTATGCCCCAACGCGCGTTCACAGCTTTTCTGTATCTGGGGACACCTTGGAACAAAAATTTCCGTGAGAGCCAATTTTCGCAAGAGTCCGCGTGTGTTTACTTTTTTCGACCCTTTTTTTACTGCTCGTTCATGAATAAAGTAGGTATAAATATTGTATAAATATTGTATGCATTTTCAGTACGTAAATGGATTCGTTGAATTTTTCGTGAGAATCACCCGTGTTTTACATGTACTATATTAAAGGAGTAAAAAAAAAGAATAAAAAAAACGGGGCTGAAGTGGTAAAAGGGTGCTGATAACCTCAGGTAATTCAAGTTGCTCTTTATAAATATAAAATTTCATATCGGTAGAGTTCAGAAGAAAATATAGTGTAATTTAAGTGTTCCAGAACTTTATTATTGATTATGATAGAATGAAAGGTTAATGCCTAACTTATAAATTGTTTTTTATTATGAAAAGCTTTTAATGGGGGAATTTACTTAATTCTTACATAGCAAATAAATAATTTAACGAAAGTACGAAAGAATCAAGGGAGATAAAAAACAAATTTTGTTACTTTAGACTTTGAATGATATAGCTTAAATAAAGTGCTTTAAAATATTTGTGCAACGAACTATAAACATAGAACTACATTGAAATCAATAATACCTACAACAGATTAATTTGTAATGTTAATAACTAAAATGCTAATATTAATAGGAAAAAGGTTAATGCCTAACTTATAAACTGAATTTCATTACGAAAAGCTTTTAATGGTGGGGAAATTTACCTAATTAATACATAGCGAATATATAATTTTACGAAAGTATGAAAAACTCAAGGAACGTAAAAAACAAAATTTTGTTACTTTAGGGTTTGAATCATATAATTTAACAGAAGTTGCTTAAATATTTGTGTAACGAACAATAATTATCGAACTACCTGGAAAACAACAATGCATACTTTAAACGTGTAATATTAAAAACTAAAATGCTTATCTATTAATTTTTGGATCAAATACTTCCACTCACTGTTTCTCCAATTTTGATAAATACATAACTACATTAATGATAATTAAAAAAAAAATTTTGTTAAACAATGGCTTAACAGTTTCGTTATTGAGTGCCATGAGTTTTTATAGTTGTTTACAAATGCAGACTTAATGTCACTTCAATCATAAATTGTCAAAAATGTCCATACTTCCTGAAAGACTAATTAATCAATCTTAAAACTCAGAAACATTAAAAAAGACATAGCATATATATTATTAAATAAGTAAGTAAAGCTGAAGTATACATTTTCTAAATCTATTCAAACGAAATTTGCTGCAAAAGAAAGAAAGAAAAAAAAATCTACCAGAAAATTCACCCATGCGGAAGGAAGCGCGCAAATTTCAGCACGCTATGTCCCAACTCGCTTTCACAGATTTTCTGTATCTGGGGACACCTTGGAGCAAAATTTCCGCTAGAGCCAATTTTCGCAAGAGTCCGCGTGTGTTTACTTTTTTCGTCCCTTTTTTTACTGCTCGTTCTTGAATAAAGTAGGAAATTTATGTGTAGTATAAATATTGTATGCATTTTCAGTATGTAAATGGACTCGTTGAATTTTTCGTGAGAATTGCCCGTTTTTTTACTTGTACTATATTAAAGGAGTAAAAAAAAGAATGGAAAAAAAAACCGGATTGAAGTGGTAAAAGGGTGCTGATAACCTCAAGTTATTCAAGTTGTTCTTTATAAATATAAAAATTTCCTTTCGGTACAGTGCAGAAGAAAATGGTGTACTTTAAGTGTTCCAGAACTTTGTTATTGATTATAATAGAAAAAAAGGTTAATGCCTAACTTAGAAATTGTTTTCTTATTATGAATAGCTTTTAATGGTGGGATAATTTACTTAATTGTTACATAGGGAATAAATAATTTTAAAAAGTAGGAAGGAATCAAAGCAGGTAGAAAACAAAATTTTTGTTACTTTAGAGTTTGAATCATATGATTTAAAAAAGAGTGCTTTAATATTTCTGCAACGAACTATAAGCATCGAACTACATAGAAACCAACAATGCATATTATAAATTATTGTGTAATATTTCAAATTAAAATGCTAATCTTAATTTTTTAAATCTTGGATCAAATAATACCACTAATTGTTTCTTCAATTTTGATAATTGCATAACTACACAAATAATAATTACATTGTTTTTTGTTAAGCAATGCCTTAACAGTTTCGCTATTGAGTACCATGAGTTATTATAGTTGTTGATAAATGCAGACTTTATGATACTTCTATCATAAATTCTTTCAAAAGTAGCCATCATTCATGAAAGACTAATTAATCAATCTCAAAACTTAGAAAACTTTAAAAAGACCTAGCAGATATATTATTATATAAATAGATAAAGCTGAAGTATACATATTCTAAATCTGCTAAAACGAAATTTGCAGAAAAAAGAAAGCAAAGAAAAAAATCTACCAGAAAATTCACCCATGCGGAAGGAACCGCGCAAATGTCAGCACGCTATGCCCCAACACGCTTTCACGGCGCTTTTCTGTATCTGGGGACACATTCGAGCAAAAATTTCCGGGAGAGCCAATTTTCGCAAGAGTCCGCGTGTGTTTACTTTTTTCGTCCCCTTTTTTTACTGCTCGTTCATGAATAAAGTAGGAAGTTTACGTGTAGTATAAATATTGTATGCATTTTCAGTATGTAAATGGATTCGTTGGATTTTTCGTGAGAATCACCCGTTTTTTACTTGTAGTATATTAAAGGAGAAAAAAAAAATGAAATAAAAAATAGGGTTGAAGTGGTAAAAGGGTGCTGATAACCTCAAGTTATTCAAGTTGCTCTGTATAAATATAAAATTTCCTTTCGGTAGAGTGCAGAAGGAAATAGTGTACTTTAAGTGTTCCACAGAACGTTATTATTGATTGTGATAGAAAAAAAAAGTTAATGCCTAACTTATAAATAGTTTTTTATTATGAAAAGCTTTTAATGCTAGGATAATTTTACTTAATTCATATACAGCGAATAAATAATTTTAAGAAAGTAAGACAAAATCAAGGAAGATAAAAAATGAAATTTTGTTACTTTAGGGTTTGAATGTTATAGTTCAAAAGAAAGTAGTTTTAAAGAATATTTGTGCAAGGAACTATAAACAATGAACTGCATTGAAAACAACAATATATATAATTAATAATGGTGTAAAATTAAAAACTAAAATGCTAATCTTAATTTTTAAATCAAATAACTCCACTAATTGTTTCTTCAGTTTTGATAATTATGTAACAACACAAATAATAATTTTAAAAAATTTTTTGTTAAGAAATGCCTTAACAATTTCGCTATGGAGTGCCATGAGTTTTTATAGTTGATTATAAATGCAAACTTGATGTTACTTCGATTATAAATTCTGTCAAAAATGTCCATATTTCCTAAAAGACTAATTAATCAATCTTTAAACTCAGAAACATTAAGAAAAAAATCTACCAGATATATTATTAAATAAATAAGTAAAGCTAAAGTATACATTTTCTGAATCTGTTAATACGAAATTTGCTGAAAAAGAAAGAAAAAAAATTCACCCGAAAATTCACCCATGCGGAAGCAAATTTCAGCACGCCATGCCCTAACACGCTTTCACGGCTTTTCTGTATCTGGGGACACCTTGGAGCGAAATTTTCGCGAGAGCCAATTTTCGCAAGAGTCCGCGTGTGTTTACTTTTTTCGTCCCCTTTTTTTACTGCTCGTTCATGAATAAAGTAGGAAATTTACGTATAGTATAAATATTGTATGCATTTTCAGTATGTAAATGGATTCGTTGAGTTTTTCGTGAGAATCGTTCGTTTTTTACTTGTAGTATATTAAAGAAGTAAAAAAAAAAAAAAAACGAATGAAAAAATGGGGTTTGACGTGGTAAAAGGGTGCTGATAATCTCAAGTTATTCAAGTTGCTCTTTATAAATATAAAATTTCCTTTCGGTAGTGTCCAGAAAAAATACAGTGTACTTTAAGTGTTCCACATAACTTTATTGTTGATTATGATAGAAAAAAATGTTAATGCCTAACTTATAAATTGTTTTTATTATGAAAATCTTTTAATGGAGGGGTAATTTACTTAATTCTTATATAGCGAATAAATATTTTTTCGAAAGTACGACGAAATCAAGGAAAATAAAAAATAAAATTTTTGTTACTTAGGGTTTGAGCCATATATTTTAAAAGAAAATATTTTAATGTTTCTGCAACGAACTATAAATATCGAACTGCATGGGAAACAACGATGCATACTATAAATTATTGTGTAATATTAAAAACTAAAATGATAATCTTAATCTTAAATTTTCGGATCAAATAACTCCGTTAATTGGTTCTTCAATTTTGATAACTACATAACAACGAAAATAATAATTAAAAAATTTTTTTTGTTAAACAATGCCTTCACAGTATCACTATTGAGTGCCATGAGTTTTGATAGTTGTTTATATATGCAAACATAATGTTACTTCTATCATAAATTCATACAAAAAATTCCATATTTTCTGAAAGACTAATTAATCAATCTTAAAATTGAGAAACATTAAAAAGACCTAGCAGATATATTATTAAATAAATAAGTAATGCTGAAGTATACATTTTCTAAATCTGTTAAAAAGAAAGAAAGAAAAAAAAAATCTACCAGAAAATTCACCCATGCGATAGGAAATTTCAACACGCTATGCCCCAACACGCTTTCACAGCTTTTCTGTATCTGGGGACACCTTCGAGCAAAAATTTCCGCGAGAGCCAATTTTCGCAAGAGTCCGCGTGTGTTTACTTTTTTCGTCCCCTTTTTTTACTGCTCGTTCATGAATAAAGTAGGAAGTTTACGTGTAGTATAAATATTGTATGCATTTTCAGTATGTAAATGGATTCGTTGAATTTTTCGTGAGAATCACCCGTTTTTTACTTGTAGTATATTAAAGGAGAAAAAAAAAATGAAATAAAAAATAGGGTTGAAGTGGTAAAAGGGTGCTGATAACCTCAAGTTATTCAAGTTGCTCTGTATAAATATAAAATTTCCTTTCGGTAGAGTGCAGAAGGAAATAGTGTACTTTAAGTGTTCCACAGAACGTTATTATTGATTGTGATAGAAAAAAAAATTAATGCCTAACTTATAAATATTTTTTTATTATGAAAAGCTTTTAATGGTAGGATAATTTTACTTAATTCATATACAGCGAATAAATAATTTTAAGAAAGTAAGACAAAATCAAGGAAGATAAAAAATTAAATTTTGTTACTTTAGGGTTTGAATGTTATGGTTCAAAAGAAAGTAGTTTTAAAGAATATTTGTGCAACGAACTATAAACAATGAACTGCATTGAAAACAACAATATATATAATTAATAATGGTGTAAAATTAAAAACTAAAATGCTAATCTTAATTTTTAAATCAAATAACTCCACTAATTGTTTCTTCAGTTTTGATAATTATGTAACAACACAAATAATAATTTTAAAAAATTTTTTGTTAAGAAATGCCTTAACAATTTCGCTATGGAGTGCCATGAGTTTTTATAGTTGATTATAAATGCAAACTTGATGTTACTTCGATTATAAATTCTGTCAAAAATGTCCATATTTCCTAAAAGACTACTTAATCAATCTTTAAACTCAGAAACATTAAGAAAAAAATCTACCAGATATATTATTAAATAAATAAGTAAAGCTAAAGTATACATTTTCTGAATCTGTTAATACGAAATTTGCTGAAAAAGAAAGAAAAAAAATTCACCCGAAAATTCACCCATGCGGAAGCAAATTTCAGCACGCCATGCCCTAACACGCTTTCACGGCTTTTCTGTATCTGGGGACACCTTGGAGCGAAATTTTCGCGAGAGCCAATTTTCGCAAGAGTCCGCGTGTGTTTACTTTTTCGTCCTTCTTTTTACTGCTCGTTCATGAATAAAGTAGGAAAGTTACGTGTAGTATAAATATTGTATGCATTTTCAGTATGTAAATGGATTCGTTGAATTTTTCGTGAGAATCGGCCGTTTTTTACTTGTACTATATTAAAGGAGTAAAAAAAAAGAAAGAAAAAAAAAGGGGTTGAAGAGTTAAAAGGGTGCTGATAACCTCAAGTTATTCAAGTTGCTCTTTATAAATATAAAATTTATTTCCTTTCGGTAGAATTCAGAAGAAAATAGTGTGCTTTAAGGGTTCCAGAACTTTATTATTGATTATGATAGAGAAAAAAGGTTAATGCCTAACTTATAAATTGTTGTTTATTATAAAAAGGTTTTTATGGTGGGATAATTTACTAAATTCTTACATAGAGAATAAATAATTTTACGAAAATACGACGAAATCAAGGAAGATCATTTTTTTTTTTTTTTTGTTTCTTTAGGATATAAATCATATAGTTAAAAAAGAAAGTGCTTTCATATTTGTCAACGAACTATAAACAAGGAACTGCATTGAAAACCACAATACCTACCACACATTATTTTTTAATATTAAAAATTAAAATGCTAATCTAAATTTTTAAATTTTCTGATGAAATGATTTGGCTATTTGTTACTTCAATTTTGATAATTAGGTAACAAGACATCAATAATTTCAAAAAAAAATATTTTGTTAAGAAATGCCTTAACAGTTTCGCCATTGAGTGCCATGAGTTTTTATAGTTGTTTCTAACTGCAGACTTGATGTTACTTCTATCATAAATTCTGTCAAAAATATTCATATTTAATGAAAGACTAATTAATCAATCATAACACTCAGAAGCATTAAAAAGAGCTAGCAGATATATTATTAAAATTTATTTAATAAGTAAAGCCGAAGTATACATTTTCTAAATCTGTTAAAACGAAATTTTCTGAAAAAAGAAAGAAAAAAAAATCTACCAGAAAATTCACCCATGCGGAAGGAAGGAACCGCGCAAATTTCAGCACGCTATGCCCCAACACGCTTTCACAGCTTTTCTGTATCTGGAGGCACCTTGGAGCAAAAATTTCCGCGAGAGCCAATTTTCGCAAAAAGTTTACTTTTTTCGTCTTTTTTTTACTGCTCGTTCATGAATAAAGTAGGAAAGTTACGTGTAGTATAAATATTGTATGCATTTTCAGTATGTAAATGGATTCGTTGAATTTTTCGTGAGAATCACCCGTTTTTACATGTACTATATTAAAGGAATAAAAAAAAAAGAATGAAAAAAAATGGCTGAAGTGGTAAAAGTGTGTTGATAACCTCAAGTTATTCAAGTTGCTCTTTATAAATATAAAATTTTACTTTCGGTACAGTGCAGAAGAAAATAGCGTACTTTAAGTGTTCCAGAGAATTTTATTATTGAACTGTTTTTACTGCTCGTTCATGAATAAAGTAGGAAATTTACGTGTAGTATAAATATTTTACGTGTAGTATAAATATTTACGTGTAGTATAAAAATGGATTCGTTGAATTTTTCGTGAGAATCGCCCGTTTTTTACATGTACTATATTAAAGGAGTAAAAAAAAAGAATTGAAAAAAAATGGCTGAAGTGGTAAAAGTGTGTTGATAACCTCAAGTTATTCAAGTTGCTCTTTATAAATATAAAATTTTACTTAGCTATAAATTATGTTATTATGAAAAGTTTTTAATGGTAGGGTAATTTACCTAATTCATACACAGCGAATAAATAATATTACGAAAGTACGAAAGAGTCAAGAAAGATAAGAAACAAAATATTTATTACTTTAGGGTTTGAAACATATGCTTTAAAAGAAAGTGCTTTAATATTTGTGTAATGAACTATAAACATCGAACTACATTGAAAACAACAATACATATTATAAATCATTGTGCGATATTTAAAACTAAAAGGCTAATCTTGATTTTTAAATTTTTGGATTTAAAAATTCCACTGTATGATGATTCTTCAATTTTAATAATTTTAGAAAAACATTTTTTTTTTCAATTTGATTAAACAATGGTTCAACTGTTTTGCTATTGTATTTTTGCTTTATAATGCAAAATTTAAGTTGACACCTAGTCCAATAACACCTTGACACTTTGAAAAATATAAGCCGACTGGCGAAAGGCCAAGGTAAGTGAACCAATGTCATAATCATGAACAAAACAACCTACTGGAAATGAATTCACCCCTGGTGGTAATCTGATGTTTTATCCAAGGGTATCCAACTTGAGGGGAAGAATTCTCATGGTGACCAAAGAGTATCTGAACGCATACGTCGGTAGTGTATCATATTCTGTGCTGCTTGATTCATTGACAAGTATTTTCACACCATGTTTTGGGAAGAATTTATGATTGGTGTCCGAATTGTCCCAATTCGAATGGAAGGACATTCTGACCTACAGAATTATCATGCTATCCCTGAAATGGACAAGAAAGCTATCGGTTCAGCTTCGCCATACGCAATACGCATTCGCTTAATACGCAAACCAAAACACTCGCAACCATCTTCCTTAATCATCTGTTATATATATAAAAATAAAAGAATTTTGAATTGAATGCATCAAAATTATATTGCCAGAAATATAATTTTAATATTAAAAAAGTTATAGTAGCATTCTTAAAGCAAATTGAATCAAACATCCTATTTCAATTATAGCTTCAATAAATTTATTTAGTAATTAACGCAAATTTCAAAATACATCAGTAAATGACGTCTTAATTTTAGTTTCTTTAACTATTTGTTGCACCTTCTTAGAGTTTTAATAATTCTAATTAATATTTATTCATAATATGCATTTGATGGTATTTTTTGTAAACTTTGCAAAAACAATCGCACAAAAAAGGATCACATAAAAATATATTTAGCTGTGTATCTATAGGAAAGTCTGAAATACCTTAATGGATATATGGACTTTTTAAGTAACTTAGCTCGGTTTGATAATTCATCTATGAATCATACTGAATGTTCAGCATCAAAAAAAAAAATAAGGTTTATATATTTAAATATATATATTATTTTAAATAAATACAATATTTAATTTTATTTATTTATTATAAAATAATAAATAAATAAATAAAAAATTGAGATTTGGATGTATTAAATCTGTATTTTAGAAAGTCTATTAATTTAGTTCTAAGAGTTAATATGAGCTCCTTTTAGATGCAGGTTTTAGATATTTTGTTTTTTTATTCCAAATTGAATTTTCATTCCTCCTTCCAAATGAAATTCATAAAAATTTCCTTACACCAATTTAATTTATTAGCGAAATTGTTATTAATTATTTAACTAATAGAAACGATACTATTGTAAGAAAATACTTATGTCATGTATTTTTTGTTTTAAATTACGAATTTTGGAACTACAAACATGTTAAATCCATTTTCAATAAAATTCAATACACATACAAAGAAAGAATAAACCTTTTACTCTTTAGCAAACACATCTAGGAATTTCAGGGGCACATCATACAGAAGATGTAGCACAATATTTTCTAAGAAGTATCTTTATTGTGTGGTAATGCTATTAAAAAAAAGATGAATATCTTCGAAAGAAAAAAATATAAACATATTTTCCGATACAAACCGCCTTCATACGCATTATAGCCTTCTCCAGTACAAAGAAAGAAAACCATTTCAGAAAAACGATTTGTGATATGCATTTCCATCATTCAGTATTGATGTACAGAACCTGATAAAAGGGACTTGCAAAGCAATTCGCTGGAGAATAGCCCCCCTACACCCCCAATGCGCCTTAACCGTAACCACTTCCCACTGCGAAGAAGACTCGAAAGATTTGAAAGAGCTACCACGAATAAGATCCCAAAACGGAATAATGGAGACTGAAGTTACTTTCCCTTTACTTAATAAAACAAAGAAATAGGAATCTATCATGCAGTAAATTCATTCCCCAACGAAAGTAAAGAATGATTTCAAAGCTCCGCAGAAAAAGGAAAAAAAAAAGGAAAAAATTTTTTTTTCGTTTATACGCACGAGTGAACAGCAATGGCGAAAAAACAACTTTTCCATGTGGAAAATAGGACGGACCAACGTCAGTACTACATTATTCTAAAGAGTAAAACAAGACTTTACTGCACCGGCGATCCGAAAATTTTAAAAGTCTATCTTTTTTTCCTACGGTATTATATAAGTAAATGGACAGAGTGGATAAGAAAACCACTTTTTGTGTAATGAAGTTAGAGGTTGAATATTTAGTTTAACGGAAACTTTTTTTATATGTAAGCTTCTTTAATAAAACTGTGTTTTGTGGCCTCTTACATTAGGTTGATGCATTTGCGATGTGCCATTAAATTTCATTGTTCATACATGAGGAAGAATAGGAAAAAATAAACTATCCCATACTTGTTTTTTAATTCTAAAATGCAACTGAAAACAATTTCTCAAAACTTCATACATCCAAAAAAAACAATCCATACCACAAAGTTGTTAAAATAACAAGCTTTGCGGTATTGGTTTTCTTTTTGTGAAATTCAGAAATTAATCTTAATTAAGCTTCTCTAATAAAAGTGTGTTTTATGGCAACTTCTTAGTTTAAGTTGATACGTTAGAGATATACTATTAAATTTGCATTGTTCATACATGAGGAAAAATAAACTATCCCATGCTAGCTTCTTTTATTCTGAAATGCAACTGAAAGCCTTTTCTCAAAACTTCATACATAAAAAAAAAAAAAGGCAATCAATATCACAAAAGTTATTTAATTAAAAATTAAGCTTCTTTAATAAAAATGTGTTTATGGCCTCTTCTTACAATAAGTTGATACGCCAGCAATATGCCATTAAATTTCATTGCCCATAGATGAGGAAGAATAAAATATCCCGTGATTATTCTGAAATGCAACTAAAAACTTTTTCTCAAAATTTCAAACATCCAAAAAGGAAATCAATCACAAAGCTGTTATTTCATTGAGAATCTCAATTAAGCTCCTTCAATAAAACTGAGTTTTGTGGCCTCTTTCATTAGGTTGCTGCTTTTGCTATGTGCCATTAAATTTCATTGTTCATACATGAGGAAAAATAAACTATCCAGGGTTTATTCTGAAAAATTCATACATCTAAAAAAGCAATCAATACCACAAATTTGTTATTACATTGAGAAATCAATCTCTTCACAGTAAAAGAGAAGAAAAAATGCAATTTCTTTCTTATTATCATTTTTTCATTTAATTCGTAAAAAAAATCATACATAAAAAGCAACCAACGCTGAAAAATATTTACTTCATTCAGCAATTGGATCTCTTCACAGTAAAATTTTTCAAATTTATTTGTTTTCTTTTTAATTTTTATCATATTTTATTTATAAAAAAGATTTAAACATTTTAGAAGTAGGTTATTATAAAAATATATATTTCATTCAGGAATTAATGCTATCACAGTAAAATGTTTTTAAAAGAAGGAAAATAATAAAGTTGATTTTTTATAACGATTTAACTCTTTTTTTTAATCTATAAAGAAATTTTGCACTTTAAAAACAAATAATCAATACCTCAAAATAGGTATTTTGTCTAATAATTAACCTCTTTACAGTAAAATATTTTAACGAGAAGAAAAAAAAATTGTTTTATTACATTTTATTCCTCCTTATTCGATAACAATTCAATGAACCACAAAACATTTTTTTATAAATATTATACAAAAATAATGATTATATATTATATTTACAAATAAAATGACAGAAAACTTTCACATTATTGCAACGACATTAACTTTTAACATTAAATCTGCATTTTTGAGTGTTCATTTAAATATAATATACAAGTTATGAATGAATAATTCAAAAACATTGTTATATACTCTTTCAAAAAGTATATTTAATGTACAAACCATTATGTATATTGAATATACGTTAATGTATTATTACTTAGTTGTGTTTTGTATAATGGTGGGTGAGAAATAAAATTTAATGTTACTTTTGCTATAAGATTATGCAAAAACTTTATTTTCATTATGGATAAATGATACTTTCTTTATTTTATTGACATATTTTGCAGTAAAATATTCGCATGATTTAATTTGTCTCGGTGTTCATAATTTAAATACAAAAAATAAATTAATAAAATATTTCTTGCGAATTAAATTTGCCATACTTTCAATTTTACTCATACTTTTAATATACATTTTTACACGTATTTTTAATATACTTTTTTATTCATATTTTAATACACTTTTTTATTCATATTTTAATATACTTCTTTATTCATATTTTAATACACTTTTTTACTCATACTAGAACAAAATATTTTTGCATTAGTACAAATGCCTAAACATGCAGTGTTAACACGTATTTACTGACCTCATATCGCGATAACATCACGTTCGCTTAGTATTAAAAACAAAACTAAACATATATTATGAATAAATGTACCAGAAAAACATGAAATGTATTAAAAGAGTCGACAGTTTACAAATCAAATAAGGCGTCGTTCAAACATGTAGTAGTAAGCTTAAATATATTCTTTATACATCACTGGTTTCAAGATCTACAATATGATTTATCATATCTGGATTTTGACTATTACAGTGGTCAAATTCATAAAAGTATCTATAGCTATCTAGAGGAATTTCTAAGGTCTGTATCAGCTGATTTTCTAGCAGTTAAAGTTTTTTCCATCTATCCACTAATAATTAGTCCAAATCATTAGTATTTTTTCACTATTTAAAATAATTATTCTTAATTAAACAAAATAGAAAGAAAACTTAATAATTGCAAAACAATATTCCTCATTACATAATAACAAAGTATTGGGGTTAAAAAATATATGAAAATGTTCAACAACAACAGCAAAATAATTGTTAATGAAACTAATGAAATAAAATTTGATGATAAAAAAAGCTGTTATGATGTTAATTACATGAAAAATGTTTATGGGCATCATTCCAATGATACTCAAAGACAACTGATCGAAAGCACTGCAGGCCAAACTCTTCCTCATTTAAATGGGCGCGAAGGATATTCTGAAATAACATCAGTTTCACTGTTCCTGATTTCCCAACCACATTTACAATAGTATTTATTGCACTGAACCTTATATGCGTAGCATTTCAACATTTTCTCATAATGCTTCTTGCGTCTCTTAATTAATTTGTTCCTTGACAATTATTTATGAACTTTATCCGTCTACTACTATCTGACGCTTTGAAATAGGCAAATTAAAATATTTTATTGATTCGTTTTTAATAAATATTTGTTTTGAAGGCTAAACGCCTTACAACTTTCACAGCTCTTGGAACGTAGTTCTTTTCTCACTCAAGAATTGATCGAACTTAATGATAATAAAAGGAAATAAAAAGGATAATGAGATTTCATACATCTACTAAATCCACTTTATTTTCGAGACTACAATTTGTAGCAACTTACAGGCTTTCTATATATAGATAATGCTCCATATTTTAGTATAAACGAGTATTAATGGTAAAATGGTTATAATATATATATATGTGGTTGTAGAAGAACACATGGGTTTGAGTAGATGGTAGACTGATTCGAGTAATTATCAATGATCCAGTACTGCTGATATCCATCTCTAGGTTCCAGCGCGGCTATTCATCACCCAACCATTCATGAGTGTATTAGATGAATATAACGTTGGAATAATTGTAGCAATATTTAATAGAATCATCAGTATTTAAATGCAAATGAGAAAAAAAGAACATTTATAGAAAATTATTATTAAACTAGTAAGTTTTAAGTGTTAGTTTAATGTTTTATATTTATTTTAATGTATGTTCGCATCATATATGCTTACCTCGAACACAGTTTTAAACAAATAATAACTTAATTCAATCATGACATTGGTTAAGGCACAATTTTAACTCTGATTTAAGCAATAGTTATATTTTCCAGATTTATAAGCTACTAATAGTCAATTAGAAAGTAAATGTTTTTAATGGCTGCATTATAATAAAATTGTTAACGATAAATCAAGCAAGATGAATGTGCCATTTCTGGCAGATTCATTTTTCTTGATTTAATATGTATTAATTTAATATTTTATATTTTAATTGAATGTGTCATCATATATGCTTATGTTCATCATATACACTGAAGGGACAAAAATCATGGGATACCTCTTAACATCGTGTCGGCCCTCCTTTCGCCCGGCGAAGTGCAGCAACTCGACGTGGCATGGACTCAACAAGTCGTTGGAAGTCTTCTGCAGGAATATTGAGCCATGCTGTCTCGATAGACGTCCATAATTGTGAAAGCGTTGATGGTGCAGGATTTTGGGCACGAACAGACCTCTCGAGGATGTCCCATAAATGCTCGATGGGATTCATGTCGGGCGATCTAGGTGGCCAGATCATTCGTTGGAATTGTCCAGAATGTTCTTCAAACCAATGGCGAACAGTTGTGGCCCGGTGACATGGCGCATTGTCATCCATAAAAATCCCATCGTTGTTTGGGTACATGAAGTCCATGAATGGCTGCAAGTGATCTCCAAGTAGCTGAACATAAGCATTTCCAGTCAATGTTCGGTCCAGTCGCACCAGAGGACCAAGTCCATGCCATGAAAAACAGCCCACACCATTACGGAGCCACCACCAGCTTGAATAGTGCCTTGCTGACAGTTTGGGTCCATGGCTTCGTGGGGTCTGCGCCACATCGAACCCTACCATCAGCTCTTACCAACTGAAATCGTGACTCATCGGACCAGGCCACGGTTTTCCATTCATCTAGGGACCAACCGATATGCTCACGTGCCCACGAGAGTCGCTGTAAGCAATGTCGTTCTGTCAGTAAAGGCACTCGAGTCGGTCTTCTGCTGGAATAGCCCAAGAAAGCCAAATTTCTCCGCACAGTTCTAACTGACAAGTCCCTTGTACGTCCCACATTGATTTCTGCGGTTATTTGACGCAGTGTTGCTTGTCTGTTACAATTTACGACTCTTTGCAGACGTCGCCGGTCTCGGTCGTTAAGTGCAGGCGGTCCACCACTGCGCTGTCCGTGGTGGGATGTTATGCCTGAAATTTCATACTCTCGGCACACTCTTGACGCAGTGGATCTGGGAATGTTGAATTCCCTAACGATTTCCGAAATGGCATGACGCTTGCGTCTAGCTCCAATTAACATTCCGCGTTCAAAGTCTGTTAATTCCCGTCGTGCGGTCATCATCACGTCAAAACCTCTTCACATGAATAAGTTGAACAGAAATGAAAGCTCTGCGAAAGCACTGCGCATTTATACCTGTTCTACGCGATGCTACAGCCATCTGAAAATTTGCATATTGCTATCCCATGACTTTTGTCACTTCAGTGTATATTAAAATTATAAAAATTGTAACGATGAATTAAACAAAATGAATGTGCCATTTCTGGCAGATTCCTTTTGTTTGATTTAATATGTACTAATTTAATGTTTTATATTTTAATATAATGTTCATCATATATGCTTACTTCGAACACATTTTTAAAACAAATAATAACTTAATTCAGTCATGATTTTGGTTAAGGTACAATTTTAATTATGGCTTAAACCGTAATTCTCAGTGTTATAAAGCTATTAATAGTCAATTAAAAAAAGTAAATGCTTTTAATGCTTGTATCATCATAAAAATTTTAACGATAAATCAAGTCAAAATGAATCTGCCATTTCTAGAAGAAAAAATTAAGGCTTGAAAGAATCGAGCTATCCAATTTTATAGCAGATCGCTCGGACAAACATGAAGGGAAGAATATTGGAAAGCCTTCTTCCAAAACGATTCTTCATTCCACGTATATTGTCCTCTATCAGGAGAAGAAGGAAGAAAATAATTTCCTTCCAAAGAAAAAAAAATACACAATTTTTTTTCTGGGCGGAAAAAGAAAAGGCTATGGATAATGGGTTGGCAAGGAAGAAGAAAGATAATAGCAGGGATGAGTGGCGGTCCAAGTTGCTTTTTCCATCGACGCCAAATGCGATTCGTGTGCCCCTAGAGGGCGTTGTTATACAGAAGTTAGGACTGCAGACGAAAACCTTTATTACATGCTGAGAGCAGTTCTACATTGGCTATTCGCGTCGACGTCAGACTTATAAATGAGGAAAGAAGTCCGTAACAAGGGCAGTATTTGCTAGCTAAAAAGCTGGGATGTTTTCTCAGAGCCAACCTTGTGTATTTGCAATCAGGACGATAGAGTTATGCCGTTTAGTGTCGCAAGGAAGCCTTTGGAATAAATAAAATTGATAAGGCTTTTTAGAATAACAAATTTTATGTGTACTGCAAAAAAAAAAAATTTTTTTGAAAGAAAGTGAAAAAGTTTAATATGTTTTTTTGTTTCATCTTTTCTGTTTAAGAAACACTTTTCTTTTTTTTTAGATTTTGATAAAAAGTTTAATAATAATGGAACGTTTAAGGACTTGCGCATTAAGATGTTCTCAAATATAAAACAAATATTTAATTACATTACAAATATGCTAAAACAAATATGTTATTACATAAACAAATATGTTATTAAATTTTATAATTTGTCCCAGCCTTGCAGATTTGATACAACATCGATCAACAACGAAGATCGAAAAATTCTCTAGTGGTATTAAATTTCTTATTTTTGCGAAGAATATTAGTTCAATTTATTTTGTTACAATCCTAAGACACCAATTTTTTTAAGAATGTAATCAATATTGAGGACTACAATATCTGTAATAAATTCAATAATATCCCTCTAAAATTTCATCATTTCAAAACCAACTAAAATAAATAAAAACATAAGAAAATAAATAAATTTTTTTTTCAATTGAAAGAAGAATTATATTTCGATAAATCTTGGAATTGAATATTTTCTTATATTGAAAAATATTAAAAATTATTTTAAAATTTGCATGCCTTTCTTAATTTATATGGAAATATGTTATTATTTTACGTAGGCACACGAATTAAAATCTATATAAATATTGTTCTATTACTGTCCAAAACGTAAGAACAATTTTCAATTTAAAATTCCCGGGGCTTATAGAATTTGTTTTCTTTTTTTGGTTGCTGGCATTGTACTCGGCATCTGTGTGAAATTTGACGTCAAAATATTCATTAGTGTTTGAGTTAAACTTGACATTGTGAGACGCTAAAAGTGATTCCGGCGATTTTTGAAATGATTGGTACCGAAAACACTGAATGCGCCAGATCCCACTACATTGATTCTAAAAATGAAGCCCATATTATTCCACAACCACCGTAAGACTTCTGGCTTTTCCCTAAACTCAAAAGACCACTCCGGGGACACCAATTTGAATTGATTGAAGAGATTCAAAGTGAATCGCCGCTCGTTTTGAAGACATCCCTGACGTTGACTTTTTAGCATGCATTTAGGATTTGCAAAACAGTTGGCATAAGTGCATTGTGTCCGGAGGGGATTACTTTGAAGGCGATGAAATAAATTTGGAAGAATAAATAGTCTTTGAAAAAAAAATTGGTCTTACCTTTTGGGCACAGTAGTACTACTTAAATACTTTAAATAATATGACTTTATTTATTTAAATATTAAATACATTTTTTATCCAATTATTTAACAAAAAAAATCATATTTTTATTATGTTACAAGTTTTCAGAAATAAGGTAGTTGACATTTTTTTTTTTTTTTTTTTTTTGCAAATAAATATTCTTCACAATAAATGAACCTTCCTAACTTGCCTTTTTCATTCCTATAATGCATATGGATGATCTAATTTACAAGCCTTTGAAAGCTTTAGCTAATTTTTGACATCAGAGAAGTAAGCTACTTAAATATTCCTATTCATTAAGTAAGTGTTTCATTTATTATTCATGTGTATGTCTTTTACCTGAACTCTTAGAAAAATATAAATGAAAATTTATCCCCAAAGGAATGCTTGCAAATTAAAGTGAATGTATTAAGTAAGTTTTGCTAGTCTTTTTCAATCCCATAATGTCATTTTGATAAAAAAACAGCTATAATATCGATTTAAATCTTCAACATAAACTAGCAAGAAATATTTAATAATTGAAATAACGCTACTATGTTAAATTGAATAAAAATGCATTCACTTAATAAACAAAATAACTTTACAACAAGCAAAAAATTACAGCTAACATCTGTTTAATTCATAAAATCGTATTTTACTCAATAATATTAAAATGTCTTTACTTTTATTAATCTACTAAATTTTAATTATTTTTCATAAAATATTGTACATAAATTTGATAAATGTTAAAATTTTATTAAAGAGGAAAAAATCCCTCAGAATATATATATATATATATATATACTTTATATTTATAAAATTATATTTTTAAACAGAAAAGTGATAAATATTATTTATTTAACATTTATATGGCAAAAATGTTTCTTATTATTAACATTTTTATTTTGTAGAAATTCAATTGTACTTGTTGTTTCTATTTTTAGCATATTCAGATAGTATAAATCTTTTGCTACAATATTCACTTATCAAAAGTTTGTAGAAAGATTTTCAAAAAAATATATTTTTATATTATTCATAAACAATATATCCTAATTATTTTTATCCATTGTTCATTTTTATTTTGTAAATAATGTGAAATTCATTTCTTTAATATAATATTAAGTATTAAAATCGGTTGAACAATTAATTAAAAAGTATTCGTACATTAACAGAATACAAAGAATGAAAACTCCATATTTCAAGTGCATAAAAAAATCATCACACAATTTTTTGATCTCACACAAACTGGCATCACTCAATTTTACACAACAAAACACACAAAACTATTTTCTGAAAAGTATTATTTTAAAAAATTAGAATCACTTTTAACACGCCTTGTTAACAATCAACTTCATTTTGTCATACAAGACAAAATTAATTTCATTAATAAAAATTAAATCTTTCAAATAATTCATTAACATATGCAACATATGTTTGTTAGATACGTCAAAAGCATATTTTCCTTAACAAACTATAAGAATTAAAAATGGCATAAATACATTGTATTTTATTTTTTTCATATTTCTTTAATTAATAAACTGACAGATATTTTTCAGTTTTTTTACATGTCTGATAATTTTCAATGTGATGTTTCTGTTCGTTTTAAAGAAAATATTTAATTGTTTTAATAAACATCAGCACTAAAGAAAAAAAGAAACAACAAAAAAAGTAATTTATATTTTTCCAAATTTATTATTCTCCAAACGGGGGCCTGATGGCCGAATGGCTAGCGCTCTGGCGTTCGGTACCACAGGTATCGGGTTCAAATCCCGGCTTTGCCCATGGGTGTTTTAGTGGTTCGGAATCCACGTTAAGCCGTAGGTCCCGGTCCTAATAGGATCGTAGAGCGCTGCGGGGGCATTGTTACTCTGCGTCCGTGGCTTACCATCAAGTTACACGCGCCCCCTGGGTAATGCAAATTGAGTAACATCGGTGCAGCCCTTATGGCGAAAGATCACGGTCTATTTGCCCGCTGCATTAGAAGGAAAAAAAAATTATTCTCCAAACTATAATTAAGCATTACAATGTTTTCCATTTGTATATGTTTTGAATAATTTAAACATTAAAATTTATTTTGAACTTTTGTAATTCCCCAAATTTTGTACTACTAAATAGTTGTAAGGTATATAACGTATTCAATAGTCGGAATGTTTCGAAATATGCTACTCCATGTGAAGTATATTACCCCATCAAAGAAAACTAGTTTTCGACCGAAATTCTTCTTCGTTATCGTTACTTTCAACGTAAAGCGAACTGCAGTTGCCACTCAAAAATGAGTTTATCGCTGCGCATACATTCAACACACATTCAAGGTGCGCAGTAGATCTACCTCCCCGTGGTGCAGCTGGTAACACTTTTCAGTGGCTAAAAGATCTACAACTTGGCATTATGTCAGATTAATGAACTCTGTTTTAGCATGTTTTGTTGTATTATCTTTCTTTTTTATTTTTCGTTGTTCTTTTTTTTTTTTTTTTTTTTGCTGTAACTGTTCATAATCTAATAAAAAAACACATTCAACATTTCTCTTTCTCAGATCAGTTTTATTTTTGGCCATATTATGAAAGGGGAAATAGGGTTAATTATAATGTCCTCAAGATATATAACACACATTTGTGATTTTAGTAACATATGGGCAAACATCAAAAATTAATTAAAATAGAGGTTTGACGCACATGATAGTTCATGACTAACAGTTAGGAAGTTCTGTCAGTATTAAGAAGACACTGCTGGTATCTTGTAGTATGTATTGTCAGATATAGCGATAGTAGCGATTACAATATCTCTTTCTGGCTCCACTGGAGTCCCCACAAGAAACCAGAAATGAATGACTGTAGTAGAATCCTGTAGAAGCAGTTTTAGTTTTTGGCTTTATAAAAGTCTGAGAAGGAGGACTTCCCTTTGAAACACTTTCCAAAGCACGTTGAAATTTTTGATCAATCAGTGATCACAGAGTGATTTGGTGGACTACCCCTCTTTCTGAGAGGCAGAACTAGAGAAGTTTCGTTGTCTTTGTAGGGAGTTTAGACAAAAGTGTGGTATATCGCTATTGGGTCTGATGGTTTGCCACTGAAATGACATTGGGTGTGGGGTGCGATTTTGAATGAAGATCAAGTACAGGCCATCTGCTATGGCATAAACTTTGAACTCTTTTTAGTTTTTTGATTTATGATGGGATTTATAAAGTGACCTATATTTTGTCACCAGGTGTGTAAATACTTGTCGCCATTTCTTGTCAAACTGTTGCTTAATTTGATTTCGCTTCATTTCAAATGATTCCCTTATGTCGTTTGTGATAGTTACGAATCATTTTATGTACGAAAGGATTGCCGCTTGAAATTGTCGCTTTCCACCAAAGCTTTGAAATTTTGAACGATTTCGTCCACAGTTCGCAATTATCTTCCAAATAGTAGGAAAGTAAGTGTATGACCGGTGAATCATACTATAAATGATCGTATTCATAGCAAAACGAATACCTGGATGTTTTGAATGCCTTTTATGTTCAAAGATTGCTAAATGGGATTAGGTACCTCCATCTTTGTGTTCCACTGGATTCGCTTGGGGAAAGTAAACTTGTATTAAATTTTGCCTGATGTTGAAGGACAAAGTTAAAGAACCAGGTGCTATTGTCACTGATTATTTTTCTCAGCATATTTAATGCACGAATACTTCTACGATCAGAATTGTGGCACATTGACATGCAATTGCATGACAAAAAAAGAAATAACTCAACCCATCGCGTAGAACAATCATCTACAATGAAGATCTATTGGTTACCCGTTTCAGTTTTGGGCAATGATCCAATCAAGCCTATAGTGATGCTTTCAATTGGCTGTGAGTAGACAGGGGTTTTGAAAAAAACAGCGTTTAGGACATTTTTTTTTACATTGTCAAAGATATATTTTTTCGTGCCAGTCCAATAATAGCATCTAGCTATTATCTGATGCATGATGAATTCAAGCTCATGGGTAGGATGACTAACTGGGCTTCTTCCGAGCCAGGATCTGGAACGTAACAGTATAATAGTACTCCTTGAATCACGAAAAAACGCCGCTCTGTGCCACAAACAATGTTTTAAGGCAAACTCTTACATACCTACATTTTCAAACAACTTTTGATTGTCACTACAAATTTGTTAAACACTTTCAGAAGTTCCAGACATTCTCAAACAAATTTTACTCTGTAGCAACAAAGAAGAAATAGAACTACCAGTCGAAATTCTACAAAGGTAAATCTTTAACTTCTAACGATGATCCTAAGGCACTAAAAATACATCTGTCCCACCTGAAATGACTTGGTGAAATAATGAACTAGCAGTAAAGAAAAAAGGAATTAAAAGTTCACAGAAAATGATTACAAAAAAGTGGTGAGCACATAGCCAAGAATCGGATTATTTATTCTAAGAAAATAGCTCTTACAAGCAATTAATTCTTAAATCCAAGATAATTATATTTAAGAGAGAATTATAAATTAAAATCTAGTCCAAAGATTTATTGGAATGATAAACCAATACGAAGAAAGGAAAATCCTCCAATATTACGACGTCATATTATATGAAAAATTTAGTTGGATAGCGCGCCTTACAATCAACCCATGTATTGGAAAATCTCAAACGTCTCTATAGAATTGCAAACAACAAGTCGGGAATCATAAAAAATAAATAAATAATCAACAAAACAGTTATTGAGAGCATGCTTTTACATGGCGCAACAATATGACCAACCAATTTTACAGCCAGAAAAACAAGAATAATTACATCAATTCAAAATTCTTTTTTTAATTTTTATTACGGAAGTTATCGCTAACTACAGTCTTACAATTGATTGCAGGAATACGACTTTTATAATAGATAATTAAATATGAAGCAATTTTTATATAAATCACTCAATTTCCAAAAATGTTTACTACACGTGACACTAATTTTAATCCAATAACTATCAGGGAAAAAAGATTTCAAGAATGATGCAAATTTTGATATAGATCTTAAAATACGCGTTCATAATCACTTTAACTATAATTGCACTAGTAATATTTTCACAGATGGTTCTAAATCTGAAATCGGTACAGGCAGAATATTTTCCTGTTTCAAATATGGCAAATTACTTCACGAGCGGAAGGGAAAACTTTTCAAAAGCAAGTCTATCTTCCAACCAACAGAACGAGAGAGAATTTTAGCAATGACGTCGGCTTTATCATTTATATACTGTATTTTCAGGTTAAGAGATTGTATTTCAAGTGTCCATCTGGCAAGTCGTCTGGTCTCGAGATTGTGAAGCCATTTTGGATGTTAGTTAGTTGTTTGTTAGCCATTAACTGTGTTTGGATGCACAGTTATTCTGTTCGCTCCACATAGCCACGAAATTTATTCAGAACTCCAAAGTCTACAAAGGATCTACTCTCCGTCATAGAATAGTTGCGCTATGCTGGATTAAGAAATCACCTTACGTACCGGGTCGTTTGTTCCTCTGACCCTTCTCCTTGTAGTAAAACGTAACAGAGGGCATAATTATTTGAATCGGTTCATAGAATATATGGTTTAATTCCAACAGCGTGTTTTAAAATAGTTGTTATAGGTCAATTTTTAAAAAATTCAAATGATTTTGTTGGTCGCATTCTCCATTCCAATTGAGCCACTGGTCTCGATCGTTCTGCAAAAGTCGGTTTGAATCTGCAAAACCATGAACAGGTTTAGAGCATGGATTGTAACTCCCCAATGTTTTTTAGAGATTTTTGAATAGAAAATACCTTATCTGGTACAACTTCAATGCCTTATTGAATAATTCAGATTCTAAATACTTGATACGAATGAAATAAAGAAATAAAAGAGAAGAAACGAACGAAAATACTATTAAAAGATTTGAAAGAAACGAGGAGTTCTTCTTTGTTTCCTAGAAGAGTAATAATCTTTCGAAGACGCTTTGGAAATCTGAGAGATGTTTCTCGAATGAATCCAATAAAAATGTTGTCGAAGTAGGTTATGATTAAGATGTTGTCAAGACAATTGCGAGAATGATATATTAGTCTTTGAAATGTGACGGCTGCACTTGTCAGATCAAATGACATGCTCAAAAACTTATTGGTTTTGAATAGGTATACGAAGGCTGTTTTATCTTGATCATCACTGTGAACTCACACTTGGTGACAGCCTGCTCTGAGATCTATTTTCGATATAAAAGAAATGAGTTAAGCTTCATTTCACTAATCATCTGTTCGTGGCAGTGAATAGGAATTTTCAACAGCGATAACATTCAGATTTCTATAATCGAAACATACACGATAGTTCCTTTTGGTTTCGGTATTAGAGCCACTGAAGAGGCATAGGAAGATTCACATTCTTCAAATATTTTTTTAATTAAAAACTTATCTATTTTTGTCTTACGATTTCTTTATTTGCGGGATTCATCCTGTATGGTGGAATCATTACAGTTAAATTGGTATGAATCTTTTGTTCAATAAATTGAATAGGTTTTCTTGTTTGAAATCATTTTTCTTACTTTATTAAAAGGACATTAAGTTCATATTGTTGTTTAGTAGAGAGGAGTTCGCAGGAATGGTACTCAGATTTCAATGCCAAAAGTGCATTTACTTCGAATGATGTTTTTATGAAGTTATACTTCATTCGAAGGGATTCAGAAAACTACCGTTGTCACCTATCAAAATTTATGACCTAGTACAATATCTTTAACAGTTTTTCAGCACTATAATTTCCGTTGGAATAATCTTTTTTTGGACGCTAATGACAGCAACTATAGGGAGTATTTCAGCTCTTTGTATTCGCCCATCTACAAATAATATGACACTAGATTTTTTATCGAAAGGCAGGCCATGCTAATTTAGAAGATGATATAATTTTCCCCAGCATCCTAATATGAAGCTCCAATACAGAAGGAAATTTCGATGAAGTGGAAAAACTGACCTGACGACTTCTGTGAAAAAACTATAGAATCTTAAGTGGTTGAATTTATTTCTGATATTTTTACTGCTGGGTTGTACATCAAACTACACTGATGAGTTGTAGATTTTAGATTTTGTGACGTCTAATGCTTCAAACATAGAAAGTGATAGCAAGACGTCTCTGGCTCTTAATGCAGTTTTGTTTCTCTTCTGATGAAAATTATTTACTTGAAAAGCGGAGTCTCTGTATTTGTCTTTGTTTTGGATAACTCCACTTGGCATCTTCTTGTGGTTCTTCCTTTTGGAGATAGTCAAAACTGTGTAGATTCTGAAACATATATCCAAAAAATGGTTATTCACCTCAGGTAGGTTTTTTTTCTTTTTCAGTTGGACGACAATCATATTTTTTTTTAGTCCTTAAATTTCATAATAACCTCTAAGCATAAAATAATAATCTTTCCAAGTGTTGTCTATTGATTTTCTGTCAATGGCAAAAAAAAAAAAAAAATGACGAAATTTTTAAACAGAGATTCTATTGTTCATTTTGTGGCAACTAATAAAAAGAGCGGAATCTATGA
Organism: Caerostris darwini; assembly: GCA_021605075.1. NCBI lineage: Eukaryota > Metazoa > Arthropoda > Arachnida > Araneae > Araneidae > Caerostris > Caerostris darwini. Next base: position 908,739 of record BPLQ01013881.1, on the reverse strand, counting down.
TTACATTTTGAAAGGAGAAATAGCTTTAATTTTTATGTTCCTAATTTATATAACAAATATTTATTGAATTTTAATTTACATTCGGACAAAAAAAATATAACAAAATAAAAAGAAAGATGTGACATTCTACCCCACAGGACAGTGTTTGTCCACCACTGAGAAACTTCAGTCAGTATAAAAAGAGCGCCGCTTTTGATGGGAAGCAGTTTCCCTAAGCATCAGCATAGCGACCCAACCTCTTTAGGGGCAAAACTGCATGGCATTTTACGTGTCTGAATGAATAGATTAATTTCGATAAAAACCATTCAGACTCTTGAATTTTTCCATAGTGTCATCCTTGTGAGCTGTTTGCAACATCAAAACAGTTTCTGCAACATTTTTTACAAGCAGGAAGCAAAATTTTCCAGCCGCACGCTGTTCAATAAGTACGACATTACAAAAAATGAAACTGCTTTTACAAAATAAAGCACTGCAACAAAACACAATCTTATTCATGAAAAGTACCGAATGGACTGAATTCAGAACGAGTTGTGTCACGCTCAAATAACGGCAGGAAAGCGAACTAGGCAAGCATCACGGAGCTACTATTCCAGTTACTTTTAGGTAACTCCTCGTATTCTCATTTCTTCGAATATTTGTATCAATCAAGGACATAGAAGAATAACTTAATGACTAACCACATAATTTTACTTTATTTGTTTTTTGTAACTGTCATCTAATTTCTCGAAATCCAAAACATGAAAAATTACTATATTTATCATATTACAAATAATACAATGATACTTTGATTATCCAGCTGGGTTTCAGATAAGTTGGACCGATCTATTCTTTTAAATTTCTCTCCATCATGTTATAATAGTGTACTATAGATTTATTCTTATAATGTGCATTGTTTTAAAAAAATATTTTTAAATCTAATACATTTTTGGGGGCAATACAGTCACAAAATTTGTAAAAAAATTAAATGATCGTAATGTTTTGGAAAAGTGTATGCGTTTCACACATTTAAAAGATAACGAAGCCATTATAAAAGTTTTTGGAAGCGGCAAATAATAACCCAAGGCGTCCAATTTATTTTCTGAATATAGATGGTTTTCTTTTCTTTCCTGAATATAAATGGTATTTTAATCTTTTAAATCGGGGATGCACAGAATTGTAGAAATCAATGATTGCATATACGCACCTGTTGGTTTTGTTGCAGAATTTTTTTATAAAATATTTATTTACATTTACTTATTTTTTGTATGTTATATATGCTTGACGTCTTACTAGACAATATGATTGAAATTATATAGCCGTAATAAATTAAAAAAATAATTTAAAATTAATAAAAAACATATTCGCAATAATTTAATCATCTTTGAGTAAAACTTAACTAAACTAACCTTCTAAATGTTCTCTAATATACTATCAGTTTAAAAATGAAAAAACAAAAAATCTAATATTGAATTTTTTTATTTTTTACTAAACTAGCCAAGTTATTTCACCAGAATGAGAAAATTTTCTTTAACAGTTATATGTAGTTAAGCATTTGAAAAGATAAAATGAAATTTTGATAGTTAATATGACATTTTTTAAAATTAAAAAATCATAGATGTGACGTAGAATACTAAGAAATAATGGCTACACAACTTTGAACGACGTAATGGCAACACTTTGGCAAAACACGAAAAATGACAGCACAACTTTGAAAGACGTAAATTAAACTAACCTGAAGTGGTACAAGGTCGAGAAAACGAAGAAAATAACAATTTTATTTTCATAGTAAAAAAAGCAAAAGTTGTGACATAGTAACATTATATGCCAACACTAAAACAAATCACCACATCAACATTTTGTAAATTTAAAACTAAATTGTATACGTGGAGCTGTAGTGCAAAACATAATTAAGCCATACATCAGAAATGCACAGACCATGATCTGCCACATAATATGCTCCCACTAATTAAAAAATATCAGATGCAATTTTTTAAATTTTGATGGAAGATTAAACTAGGGAATATGATACAGATTTACTTTAATAAAATGTGTAATTTTTTTAACTTTGTATTATTTATTGGTAAAAATATTATCCATTATAAAATGGCGTTAAATAATACATTTAAATGCATACCCCTATTTGGATCAACACAAATTTGGCGAACCATGAATTTTATTTTTAGGTAGCTTATCTCATTGTCTCCAAGCTTAGCGTCGGAAAGCTAAAATATCCAAAACATTTATTGCAATGATGATAACAAAGGATATATGAAAGTTTCATCTACTGAATTATATAAATAAGCAAAGAATCAGCAGATTAGGTGGCTTTGTTCTTTCAAGAATTAAATATATTTCAATGAGCGAGTATACCACATAGTGTAGTTCACGTTCTGATTGAAAAGTGATTTTTTTAAAATTGTAACTGGAATACATAACTATATACTACGACTTAAAAATTCCAACAGTATATGACGAGACTCCAGGCATTTCTAACTATAGTATAACGCAAAATGACAGAATGGAATTCTGGAAATTGGAAATGTTTCAACCGAATGTCGTTGGGTGGAAATGTACAAATACCTTCGCACCACTAAATTGAATCACATGAACTGTCATGCATTTATTAAATATATTACCGCATATACTGGCATAGAAAAGACCATCTTTCTTACAAATGTGAAAGAGCGAAAAAAGAACTCTTGAAGATCACAGATCTTTAAACAAAGATCAAAATTTTAAGAAAATCTGTCAAGAATTCCATTCTTAATCGAAATACTTTTTCGAAATCATAAGTACTTAATCAGTACTAATTATATATGTCCCTCTGTTCATTCCAGTTTTTTTTTGCAAAATAAATAAAAAATTAGAATGTGTATATTATAAACTAAAATTAGTAAATGACCCTTTTGGAGTTAATAAATATTCGCTTTGTATATGCCTGCTCAAAACTACCAAGCATTTCTTAATTTGTTCAGAAATAAAATTGTTAAAACTGAAGAAACCACTAGGTAAGTTTTGTGTTTCATTAAGCTTCAAAATTTTATTTAGATAGCGATATTGCGAGCTAGAAGAAGTTAGCAGAATAATAAATAAAAATGACCACATATAATATTGAGCCTTTATGTAGGATAGCAAATTGCGAATGATATCCAATGGCAGATGATTGTAAATGAAAAGATTTTATTCATTCAGGCTAAATGCCTTATATAATTTTCAAAAATATAGCAAATTTTCCTTTTACAAATTCTATTCCAATATCTAGGGGAGTTTATAAGACCATGTACATCACCTTTTTATCGGTATATTTCTTATATAGTTATTTTTTTAACGTTCTTTTCATTCTTTTATAACTAAAACATTTTATGAATAGGTGAAATATAATTTTTTCTGATCATGTATAATTTCTTTATATAGTTAAAATATATTATAAAGTTGAAATATTTTCAAATTAATTATGCACTTATTAAAATTTTATCACTGATGATATAAGTCGCGTTTTGAATATGATTTGTTAGTGAATTTGTAATAAATATCAATTTGATTATTTTTCAAATATTTTTTTCAGTGCGGAAAACCTGAAGAAACCTTCAGTGTGCAAATGAAACATCAGCCAGTGTCCTGAAGATGCGGTTAACAATACTATGAAATTTATCCATTTTGCAAACACTAGTATGTGTAACATATAATATGAAATCTAATTATAAACAGTGGATCACAATGCTACAGATCCTACCTAGAAACTAATACTTCAGATTTTATCTGCATGCCTCCATTTCGAATTATCTCATCACAACATAAGACTGTATACTGCATTTAGCAACTGCAGCGTAAGGCTACAAGATTAGTATGTTTAACCTGCGCAGACTATCAACAAATTGACGGCGGGTAAATACACAGCGAAATTACTCCTTCACATTAAAGGGAGTTCAGTCAATCTTGTGACTTAACAAGAGTTATCCCAATTACCGTTGAACCTGAACATCAGTCGCACTGTTTGCGTGTCAAACTCTCTATCTACAGGCTACAGATGGGCCGTGAGGTACTTATCTGACACATCTGTGCTCTCCGTAACGGAGCAAATATTCTATTCAGCGGAATCCTCTGACTTCGCAGCAAGACGCGTTATAGCCTGAAGGCACGCACGCATGTGATTGGATAATAAGTCATAAAGGAATTATTCACTTACCCAACGGGATCTGCCGCATTGCCACTTCACTGATGGTGGACGTCACAACCACCTTGTCCCCTGAAATAGAGAGAGAATGGAAGACGTTATGTTTCTGTGTTTGATAAGACGCTTAGCACTTTGAAACAAGATAACTGATGTCACATACACTCATGAGCCAAATGAAATGAGATTGTTCAAAAGGAGTTCCTCCATTTTGACGTCTTTACCTGGACTATTGTATGCTGTTATCCGGAATACTGTAAAATGGCTTAACTAGCATCATAAAACTCTCTTGACAGATTCTGTTATCATAATTTCTAAAAGATTGACGTATCTCTGCCCTTCTGACTAATTTTGCTGAACATGTAATTATGTTCATGTCATTGTAAAATATTTAAGCATTATTATATAGTGTGGTACTCTTACAGCATTTATTAAAAAGCCCTTAGTAATATAAATTTAACTAACTTCTATTTTGTTCTAATTGCATATCCTAACAAAAAGTACCTTATTTTCTGTTGCCGACATGAACTTAATTAATTTCTATTTATAATTATAATTATACACCACAATAAATAATTATTCCAGCTATTATTATGTTTATATAAAGGAAGATTTTTTAAAAATAAATTTATTTCATTAATTTAACTTAAATAAACTATTGGAGGTTTTAACATTTAAATGGAACAAATTAAAAAATATGCTAAATTGTAAAATATACAATTTATTTATATATTGTTTATAAAAAATCTTATATTTAAAAATCTTATCTTTCTTCCTTAAAATTTTAAACATAAATAATAAATAAAATAAATACATAATGATAATAACTAAAATACATAAATAATAACAATAAATATCTTTTAAAATTATCTTTCTTCCTTAAAATATATTTTTATAAATATATCAGTAGACGAATTCAGTAACTGAGTTAATCAATTTTCAGTTAATATGTTCAGTTAAGTTAATTTTAAGTTAATGAGTTCAGTTAATAATTTTTTTCTGAATTCAGTAATATATAAAGTAAATGAAAATGATATTACGTGACATAAACCGATGCATAATTATTGATGACACTATTATAGATAGTATACTCTCCTAGATTATCAAGTTAAGTTTTACTATATTTCACTTCACTAATTAACAACAAATAATTATCATTCAGATTTTCACATTATTTTAGAATTATATTTTGTTTTCAGCTTAATTTGTGTATCCATCGGAAGAAAAAACATCAAAAGTAAATGTGTTTATACTTCTATCTTCGAAAAATAAAAATATTATTTGTTTAATTTGTGGTTAATAACGCTTAATAGATAAGACAATTTATGACTAAATAATGAAAAACTAATAATTAACGTCTTTAAACAATAAGGTGGAAAAATGAATTGCTTTAATAAAAATTTTGACAGCTAATTAACTTTACGCCACCTAAAAAGTGTTTGTTTTTGAAAGGTCCTCCGCTTATTTTTCTATTACTCTGTGCGATAATATTTTTTTTTTCTTAAATTCTAAATATTATAACTATTTTCTCATTCTAAGGATAAATTTTTTTCTTCGTTTAAATATCTTAAAAAAAGTATACATAGAATTAAAATCTTCAATAAAAAATATTTCCATTGTAAAATCTTAATATCTATAGTTCTTGTAACATAAAGAAAATCCTATATATAAGCGAAAGAATGATTAAATGAATATAGATTTTTCACTAAAGAATAAAAATTTATATACAGAATTGAACTTTTCGAATTTCATGTCTTAGAAATTTTTATTTAATAGCAATATGTTTAATGAGGAGATTTGAATTTGTTAAATTAAAATATAGGTTAAATTTATTTAATCATGCCTTTTTATACAATTACTTTTAAATGCTTATTAAAAATGAAGATTATTAAGATTTATTCCGATATTAGTTTGAATATGAATATTTTCAGAAGGCTTTTCCCTCTTTGTAAAAATAATTTTTTCAATATTAACATTATATAATAAATTTTTTTTCTGATCTCATTTTTTTAATTGTATCTGGGACGTATTGAGCGTTCCCCTGCAAGCAGCCCAATACAAACTAGCTTGAAGAAAACATGTCGTCTGAGTTGCACCGAAAGCTGTAATTCATTCAGCGCTACCAGAGATCACGTGTAGCTTGAAGATTTGCTATAGACGCGAGTAATACTACCCAACGCTCTACAATCAAACGAGACTGGGACCTACGGTTTAAAGTGGATTCCAAACCAGTAAAAACATCCTTTTAATCACCGGACTCAAACCCGAAACCTGCGGCAACGAGCGCCAAAGAGCTCGGCCATATATTCACTTGGCCATCGGGCCCCATCTTCAGATATTATGAATGAAAATATTATCTTCCATGAAGGTTTTCGAATATTTGCAAACAAAGTCATTGAATGTGATAACATTATTTAGATATATATTACCTAGATCTTCTTATATATATATATATATATATATATATATTTGAACACATATATATATAAAGAAATTCATATCTGTGTGGAACGTAGAACAGAAATCCTTTTTGTGTTATGTTATTTAATGCAGTTTGACTATTACAAGAGTTTAATTTCTATAGGTATAGTAATTATAGTAATGCGAAAAAGTTAGATATTTTAACTATTTATTTATTTTAAAAATGCAGCTTGAAGTAGACAATAATGTTTGCACGTGAAACATAACCAAACTTCGTTAAAATTTCATCTTCATATTTCGCATAAAAATGCGATTAAAACGCGACTTTCCTTTCAAAAAAACATTTAACTGCCACTTTTTATAGCGAAACATGAGAATTGCATTTTATTAACGGACTCGGATTAATAAAGAGTTGACTATAATCTACCTGAATTTTCTTTTTACTGAAAAATTAATTTCATTGGTATTCGTTTCGATTAGATTAGACTAGATTTTGGTAGATTTGAAAAAAAAAATAACTATAATTTAGCTCAATTTTCTTTTACTGAAAAATTAATTTTATTAGTAAATGATAGATAAATAAAATGAACCTTTAAAATGTCTCTTTTAGAATTTTTAAAATCCTGTGTAAATTAGCCAGAGTTTTCTGTTTATATGGCATAACATCATATATTATTGATACGAGGGAAACATTATAGATAACAGTTAGTAATGTAGTAAATCAGCTTGGTAATTCATATTCTTTGAGTAGCCTAACATTCTATAGTAATATGGTCATTGTACAGATTGCAGGTTATCAATATATATGATTTGTGGAAGCATTTGACTTTTATTCATTCAGAAATAGTTATTTTAAAAGTGGTTTTATGGTCAGAAATATATGAAACTTCTATAATTTTGCTCAATTTTCATTTTACTGAAAAATTTATTTCATTGGTAAATGATGGCTATATAAAAAGGACCAATAAAAGTTTTAAAAAACTTTTAAAATCCTGCGCATATTAGCTAGATTTTTTAGTTTATATGGCTTAACATCACATATTGTTAACACCATGGAAAATTAAGGATAACAATAATTAAAGTATTAAGTTAGCTTGGGAACCCATATCATTTGGGTAGCCTAATATTCTACAGTAACTTGATTATTGTACAGATTGCAGGTTATCAATATATCTGATTTGTGAAAGCTTAACTTCTATTCATTCAGAAATAGTTATTTTAAAAAGCTTTTCATGGTCCACAAGATAAGAAACTTTATATTATTGCCAGAAGTAAAATTTATTTCAATTCGAGTACGCCAAGTATCAGACAGAAGACAAAAGTCGAGTTTGAATAAGACAACAGGGATGGAGCAGAAATACAAGATAAATTTGTATACCAGGGATGGACAAGATAAATTTGTATACCAGGGATGAACTAGATAAATTTGTATACCAGAGGTGGACATGATAAATATGTAGTTCGGAAGAACTATCTACTGGAGGAGAAAATGATTAAGTTGCGAACAACCCACATGCTACCACGTGGGGAGTTTATTCCAAATCTTAGGAATCAGATATATATTATATCTGATTTGCTGAAGATTAACATTTATTCATTCAGAAATAATAATTTTTAAAAAAATTATGGTCAGCAAAATATGAATATCTATATTGTAGACAAAAGTAAAATTTATTTTAATTCGAATATGCCAAATATCAGGCAGAATTGAGTTCTGGGTTTGAAATAAGACAATAGAGATGAATCAGGGATGTAAAAGGGACACAAGATAAATTTGTATACCAGGGATAGGCAAAGAGAAATTTGTAGGTCAGAAGAATCATCTACTGGAGGAGATTGCAAACAACCCAGATGCTACAACGTGAGAAGTTTATGTAATCTTAGTGCCATCGTGTATATGATATTCAGTAAGTAAAATTGTATGAGTTCATGCCTGCATTCCAGTAGACAATAACTAAAGTAAAAATGTCCATAATTTAAAAACACTAACAATTACATTCATAAAAAAATATTACATTTTGAAAATAAACTATTTGCATCTAAATATTTATTGTAAAATATTATTAATGTGTATTAGTTTTTTGTTAATATTCAATGAGTAATTTTGTCGATTTTCAAAACGATATAAATTCATGTATCTTTGAGCATTAGAAAACGAATTTTCGTGTATTTTCATAGTTGCTGTAAGATAGATGGCTTGTAAGAAATTTAGAAATGACAACTATACCCAGTGGCCCGGAAATAATTTCTTCTCCTGTCATCCTCCCTGCTCTCGTGGTAAATTGTGTAAATATAACTCAGTCTTATTTTATGTTAGAAATACCTTGCTTTAGTACTCTTTGCTCGGCACCTTTTATATATATATATATATATATATATATATATTGCATTTTATGCAAGTCAAAAGAATATATATAAGGCTGGAAACGGAATGCTATGCCATAAAAGGAAGAACGAATTGATTTGTGAGGCCGTAGTTTTCAAAAATGTAGAATATGTTAAAAAGAATTTGCATTGTGAATATAAATAGAAAAGTATCCAGTTTTTGTAGAAAAGGGTGAGGTCTGTCTTCCTTTTCATAATGAATTTGTTTTTCTTAACGTAGAATAGGATTGGGTAAATACATGGATAGCGAGACCGAAATAGGCACATAATGCAGATGCAATTTCTTTATCTGAAACAATAATTTGTTCTACATGAAGAATTTTGTTTCACTTAGACAAGTATTGTCTTAGAACAAGTATAGCCTTAGAACAAGTATTATCTTAGAACTTAGAACAAGTATTTTCTTAGAACAAGTATAATCTTAGAACTTAGAACAAGTATAATCTTAGAACTTAGAACAAGTATAATCTTAGAACTTAGAACTTAGAACAAGTATAATCTTAGAACTTAGAACAAGTATTGTCTTAGACAAGTATTACCTTAGAACAAGTATTGTCTTAGACAAGTATTGCCTTAGAACAAGTACTATAGTCTTAGAACAAGTATAGCCTTAGAACTTAGAACAAGTATAGCCTTAGAACTTAGAACAAGTATAGCCTCAGAGCTTAGAACAAGTATTATCTTAAACAAGTATTGCATCCCTCTTTTTTTCCCATTGATGGAATCTTTTTACTTTTTTGAATGGAGCGTCTTGATAATCCAATTTTGGCTGAAGCAATGACACCTCATCTACTCTAATGATTAGAACATATTATCATGATAGATTTAAACCTCATATCGCATAAGTTGGTTTAGCTGTCATCGAAATTCGATAAGCAATGCCAAATCCAATTTTTTTTTTACATATCAGGGTCAAACACGGTAAATTCATAAGCCTGCATGTACATTCCATTGCGATCAAAGAAATGGTCAGTATAGGGTTAAATATTTATATATACCACTTCTGTCGGTGCTTGTCAAAATTTTCTATTTTGGTTGAGGCAGTGGAAACTCATTTTTCATAATAATTCGAGCATAACAATATCATCAATTCTTTAATTGAAACTACAAAATAAATAAGTTACTTTCATAAACATCTGCTAAAAATAACAATAATAGTAAAACAAAAAAATAACATTTTTTTTTTTTTTGATAAAATATGTAAATTTATTTTAAGCAGGTTAATATCGAGTCCTAACAAAATATGTTCCTAACATTAAATTAAATCTTACTGCTAGAGGTGATTTTTTTACATTATCATTTTGAAATTTATTTTTAAAACAGATAGTGTACATTTTCATTTTAAAACTGAAATGAAGATTAAGTTACGCAAATGATGTAAAATATTCTTAAGACGTTAAAAATTGTTTCCTAAGTACACAGAAATAACGCAATACCAATAAAAATACCGATCTAGTTGAAACTTATATCAATTTATTTTATCCGAAGCTTTTAAAGTGTTTTCGGGAGCGTTGCTTTATTTAATGAAAAACCATCATGCAGCTTAATATTCTTTGTTTGTAATAAATCGGGGCTTAACCTTATTCCGTGGGAGTAACTTTATTAAAAATCACCCTCATAAGAAATGCTTAAAGTCACAGTGGCGTAAGTAGTGTTCTTATAAATACTAACTTCATTATATGTTTTAGTCTAAGTATTAAAAAAGTACTTTGAAAGAAACAAAATCTTGCATTTTGCAAATTCTTTGGCAAGCTACCAAAAGTGGTATTAAACCCAAATTTGAGAATTTAATATCATTTTAACATATTTTCTTATTGATATTGAATTAAAATTAAAATAAATATTATCTATAGTGTCTTAATCCATGATGAGAAACAACAAAAATAAGTTTATTAAAAGTATAAGTTTTAGGTTAATTTTTTTTCATAATTATTTTAAGTTAGGTTACGTTAATTGTTATGATAATTAATTAGGTTACGTTAATTGTTATGTTAATTAATTAGATTACGTTAATTGTACACAGCTTTTTTTTACTTCTGCCGTTTTGTTAAACGGAAAGCCTTACGTTTCACTTATGTGCCTACTGACTGGCATGCCGATGGAGGAGGAAAGAGCTTCATTGCCTTTCATGTGGAATTTTAGGAATAATTTGCCATCATTTCCACGTCATATAAAAGAAAACATAGAAACCTCTCCCCTTAATATCGACGAAGCATGTTACATAAGCTGCTATAGTTACCATAGAATCTTCTTGGTTCTGAAAGCAATGACTGCAACAAATTTCCGCCATCTGATTCTCGAATGACAAAAAAACTCGAATCCTGGCTCATTAGGAGCTCTTGTACAGGAGGTCCTAGATTCTAATCCACTAACAGCGTCCGTTGTAGTCTATTCCATTAGAAACGCAAAGAACAGATGGTGATATAGACACCGTGTATGAGTAACTTGCATACTTAGTCAAGATTACTTGTGGAAGTATGACCAGAACGAAGTCTTCTCAAAAGTCCTCTCATCAAAATCCGTTGGTGTACTGTTTGCAACACACATAAGTGGGACACGATACTCTCCGCTATATGACAAATACGCAAATGTCTAAAACTCTAAAGAAGCAAATGTGAATGTGTGCTATTGTAAATATATTAAAAAAGTTAATTTCTCCAAATTATGTATGAAGTAAAAATTATTCGATAAGACTTTTTTGGTGGTGGAGGAATTTGTATTGTTTTATGTTATACAATAAGTTTGGCAATATCTTTTTTTAATAAGATAAATTGGAGTCTTAGATTAGAAGAAATTGATAGATGGCGTCACGGATTTTAGCGTTATTTAGCATAGCTAGCTTATAACAAGTTAAGTGAAAAAAGAGTTCAAATTCTGCTTATAAATGTTTAACACATTCAATCCATTGATTCCTAACAAACAATGCTTTTACCAATTATTTATTAATTTATCATTTTGCCGATAATTAATACAATAAATTCAATTTAAGTCACCACCAGCATTTATTTTACGAGACAAGATAACCAGATATTTCAACGCGTGGCATATATATATGTAGGATTTGTTTGACTGCTAAGCCCCAGATGGAAACAGCTTTTCACACCAACCTTTTGCCATGTAGGGGCAGTATTGGACCTTGAACTCTGGCCCTGGAAGAAGGGGAAAACCCCGGAGTTGGGCGAGAGAGGAGAAAGCGAACTGACATGGGGGACGCTGCGTCAAGCAGCGGTAAAAAATGGTTGTGAATGATTAATTGTTAATGTAAATATTGATGTAAATAGAATATATTTTCATTAAATATGTGTTGTTGAGAGAAAACCAACGCTTCTTTATTTCGCTTTGAAATACACCCCTAGATTGCCTCCCTCTGTCGTTAAAAATTTGCTAGACTGGTAGAGAAGTCTACATATATATATTGTTTACAAGGACTCAATGTTTTCGAATATTTGAGAATTAATTTTCAAAATAATACTCGTCTTAAAAATTCAGGATTTTAGGTAGAATTTTTAAATTGAAAATGGCTTTTTTAATATTTATGCTTTAGAAAAATACGAGTCCTTTTTAGCTTATTTATTCTAGGTCACAATGAAGTCTAATGGAAGAGGCAAGTGATTATCTATACCGTAGAAACAATTTTTTCCAGAACAAATGCATAGTTTTGAATGTACAGAAAATATTATACGAACATATAATACTCATAGCAATACGAGAAAAAAGATGAATATAGGACTGAAAAGGTTTCCAGCTATAAACTTTAATGGCCAATGGGGAATATTGTAAAAATATCAATTTGTTATTTATTTATTTTCGTAGGAATTCTCAATGAAACAAATAAACTAAAATAACCAAAATTATTTGTTGATTCTATGTAAAATTTGCCAGCAAGAAATATGAGCGTATTTAATGCTAACAGTAACAAATCCAAAGGCATTCGTCCAAAGGCAATCCAGCTATTAATTTTAACGGTCAATGGGGAATATTGCAAAAATATCAATTTTTTATTTATTTATTTTCAGAGGAATTTACCAACGAAAAAAATAAACTAAAATAACCAAGATACTTTGTTGAATCTTTATAAACTTAGTTTGCTTTAAATACAATGCTCATATTTATTCCTAACATTAACCAATGCAAAAGCACCCTTGTCATAAAAAGAAAGTGAAAATCAATACCCAAAGGTGAATCAACAACCAGTGTGCGCATCTGTCCAAGAAACCTGTCTCCACTCTTTCAAAAAATCAAAAATTCGATTTCTTCCAGAAGAATGTACAATCAGTTCCAAAAAAGGCAAGAAAAGAAACAGAATAAAAAAAGGGCAAGCAATATCCGTTTCATTGTTATCAAACAGCGAATCGGGTGACTTGATTCAAATCTGATACCTCCTATCAGAGAGCCATCGCTTCAGCAACAAAAGCAACTTCCCGTGCCAAACCCAGCACAGCGGGCGGCAAAGAAGGAATTTATGGATTTCATAAAAGGCGGTGAGTTTCGCAAGACAAATAACTCAGAAAACCCGCTGCGTTCCAAAGCTGTGTTATGAATGACATTTATGGGAACCTATTTCACACACACCCTCTGGTACCCCTTTCGTGCTGGAAAGTGGATGCATTTTCGTCGCAATTTTTTGATATTAAACCAAAGTCCCCCTGAATTTTCGGGGCAATTCTTTGCTCGCAGGCGTAAAAATTACCTAAAAGTGATAAATCCATGTAAACGGAAGGTAAGGGGCATAAATTCTCGCCTCCAATAAAGTGTAAAGGCCCGTGTACTGGAAAAAGGTGGAAAGAAAAAGTACTAAATTTCACTGATTTATGATGACATTGGTGTTTTTAAAGTATAATGCGGAGGTAAAGGTGTAAGTTAGGGGGACATTTTTTTTTTTTTGTTTCTTTTTGTTGCTCATAATGGTATAAATTTGTTTCCCAGAGCAAGGGAATAGCTTGTAAGATTTATTGACATATGGCCCGAAAAAATATATCTTTTTCAAGAGCTATTACTGTTTAAATATTTCCGAAAGTTTCAAGGCTCTTATTTCCTTCCAATTCGCTAAGGTGCCCTATGAAATAAATAAAGATTTCTGGCGTCGTATATCAATCGGAAATCAGTCCTGGTTTTAAGATTGTTGTTTATGTAGAACTCGTTGCGAATTGCTTTAAAGTAAGTCAACATGAAGATACTACTAGAATATTTACTTTTCACAGTTTAACAAAACATGTGTTACGTTTATTCTGCAAAAACAGAGATAGGTTAAAAATAAGGTTTAAATAGGTTAAATCGTACATTTGGCATTGTTATTTTATTCTTCAGAGTTTAATCTGCTTACTTTAATCTGCTACTATTATTATAATAATGAGTACCAAAACGAAAGTTTGTTTTCTAAACCAGAAATATTAAGTCAGCAACTTATTTAGAATATTTCTATCATATATGTTACTGAGTTAAAATACTTGTAACATTTTTTCTAAAGAAATGTATTTTTATTCTTGGAAAGGAATTATGAGTTTTGAACTATAAATTACTAAAGTTGCTCGTTAAAATTCGCTAGTAGTTAAAATTTTTCATTCAAATATTACAATAAGCAGTTACACGAAATGTATATATATATGGGCTGTGCTATTCCTTTGTTATATTATAATTAAATATATACAGAATTACTTTTAAACAATTGATAAAAATGCTATTTTCAAATAGATTTTGTTTCCTTTCATTTAGGATATATTTGAAAATTTTAAATATTTCTCATTAGCGCCTTATAAGAATAGCTCAGAAATAATATAATAAAAGTTAAATGCGTTTATATATATAATACAAAAATATACTCAATATTTATAGCATTTATTTCTGAAATTTTTACCCGAAAACTTTTGCATTTCATAAATAAATTTCACTTCATGAATTGTAAATCAAAAGCCCTTAAATTTATGTCAGATGCATGAAAAAATATGTCATATAAAGAGGAGTTATTTACATTGAATTTTATCAATTTTTTTCATGAGTACAACGTACATGGAAATTTTTTTTTTTCAATGTTATCAACCAATAAAATTTTACTCCGCTTTTATAAAACAAACTATGACACAATTCTAATATACATTTATTATATTTTAAAATAAAACCTGTTTCATAAACGATGTCAATTTAAAATATAAATAATTTGAATGCAAAATATATGTAAAAAAATGGAATCATTCTTTATAATGAAATCAACAAAATATTTTTGATTTTATAACATAGTTAGAGACTGTACAAAACTTATATTATCATTTGATTTTATGTGTAAAATATCAAACAGGTATTAAAAAAAAAAAATTGAAAATTAAATTTTTATTGAAATTTTGGGTAAATTAAATTTTTATTAAAATTTTAGGTAAATTAAATTTTTTATCCCCATTATTTTGTATATTCAATGCGTAAGTAAAATATATTTATAAACAACAATGTAGGTATCTCGTTTTAATTTTTCATTGAGGAATACCGCTCAATTAGTTGCCTTTAAATGTATTTAACAATCTCTGCCAGTAAATAAGTTTTAAAGTTAATAACTAAAGAAATCACTTTTTCTAAAGGTAGAAAAACATTTCCCACGTCAGCTCATAACGATGCTATCTATCCACAAAAGATAATGAATTGCAAATAACTGAGATACTTAGCCTAAATTCGCGGATTGGCCTGTCCACTCTTCTTAATGAACTGCATTCAATCGCGCAACTAATTCCGTAAGTCAACATGACGTAATTACACAGTACGCTAATTTGTTTAAGTACAGACTTTAATCTAATGGAGGCTATTCAATCATTCGCTACATACATGCGCCAACTCATTCAGAAACGGTTATTTCAAGAAGTTTGCAAATCCGGCGAAGCTTGCCTTGCAGGTGAGAATTTATTAGGCTGAATGAGTTAGGAAAATGTCATTAGGAAAAAGTGATAATTCACAGTGACTGGTTGTCACTTCTGATGTGATGTTTTTTAAGTTGGAAACAGGAAAAAATTATTGTTCACGTTCTTTGGTATGCATGGTTTATTTTAGACAATATTTTTTAATAACAAGAAGTGTGGTGTCCAATATTTTATTTACATTTTGCTATTTTTTCTGTAGAGACATTGTATTGTGTGCTGCCTTTATTGGTTAAACGAAATCAAATTTGGTTCTTAGAAATCAATTATGAATAAATATTTATAGTAAAAATATTGCGCTTGATTCCCACAAGATTCTTTCATTATCGCACATCACAGAGCGTTATACAGTCAAAAGCCTGAGTAGGAAGATTATGTTTCTAATTGGCTGACGTTCTGTGACGTCTGTTCTTAATATTTAGCGGGAATCTACTTCAAGAAGAATTATAGCTGTTTGATTTATACCTACCATAAGATCTTGCAAGTTATTAGAGTGTTTCTTGAGGGGTTTTTTTTCGTATACATGAAAAAATTACTTTGGTAAGGCCTGATGAATTTCATTTGATGATTTTCAGAAATGTCGAAATTTCCGCAAAATTTTTATCTACAATTTTATATCCTTACGATATTTATTTGTTCTCAAACGAGCAACTTTTGCCAATTATGTAATACTTTAAATCAATTATGCATAATTATTTATAGCAAAACTATTAAGTTATATTCCCACAAGATTTCTACATAATCGCACTTCTCTGAACGTCAGACAGTCAGAAGCCTGAGTAGGAAAGGAGGTAATGCTTCTAATTGGCTGACGTTTTACGACATCTGATCTTAGTATTTAATGGGAATCTATCTTTAAGAAGAAATATTGCTGTTGGATTTATACCTACCATAAGATCTTACAGGTTAGACAGTTGCTTCTTATTTTTTTCTATATATGAAAATTGTGCTTTGGTATTGCTTGAATTTTCAGAAATGTCGAAATGTTTTCAGAATTTTTATGTATGTTCTTAGGATATTTGTTTGTTTTCAAATGAGCAACTTTTGCCAGTTATGCAATCCTCTAAATTAATTATGCATAATTACTTATAGCAAAACTATTAAGCTAGATTTCAACAAGATAAACATTTAAATAAGATTTCCATAGGATAGCACATCTCCGAACATCGGATAATCAAAAGCCTGAGTAGGAAAGAAATTATGCTTCTAACTGACTGATGTTTTGTGATGTCTTACTTAGTATTTGACGAGAATTTAGCTTTAAGAAGAAATATTGCTGTTTGATTTATACCTACTGTAAGATCTTATAAGTTAGACAGTTGTTTCTTGTTTTTTCTATATATGAACATTTTGCTTTGGTTTTGCTTGGATTTTCAACAATGTTGAAATTTCCACAGAATTTTTATGTACGTTTTTATATCCTTAGGATATAAAAATGTATTGTATCGTCTATATTGTTTGTTTTTAAAACATGAAACTTTATGGCACAGAAAAAAAAGTTGTGTCTACATTATATCGACAGGAAGAGGACGTTATAATAATTGCATATACCCTTCCAATATCTTATAAGATATTTTCTAACAACAAGCATGCACAGACACCTCATGATATGTTTATTTTACTAAATAATATAATCAGTTATTTTTTAAATGATTTAAACAAGCGTATTGTCTAGCATTAGTTTAGCAGACAAGTAAACGTTTATATACGAGTAAAATATTTTATTGAGATATTTCTATTTTAATGCAGTCTAGACAATCATAATCTTTGTCAATAGATGAAGAATCCCTATATCTAAATTTTTATTTATCTCTGCAATATTTATTGTTAAAAACACATTCCATTTGAAATTCCAGAGTGCAAAGTAGATACAGCTGTTGCTAAACAGTCCAATGAAATGCATAGGCCTGTCTGGAACACTTATTTGTGCACAAATATTTTTAGACATAAATGCTAAAGCTGTTGTTAAATAACAATATGACTTAAAATTTTTGTGCTTGATTAGTACAATATATCGGACCAAATACTAAAACATTTACTAATTTAATGTAATATTACACATCTAATTCTTTATTAGAGGAGTTTATTTTTGTAAAATATATATAAAGTAGTGAAACGTATATATATATATATATATGCTAAATATTTGCCTTCAAATATCTAATCTCTGTTTTACAATATGAAAAGTTATTAATTTGAAGATATAATCAGCAACTTAAAAGGTTAAGCAGGATTTGAACTGCATTACCACTTCAATCCCTTCATTCAAATTAATGAAAAACATTAGACTGAAATATTAGAAACATTAGTTCAGTAGCATTAGCATTGAAATACTAGCTCATACTACACTTTCTCAGCATATGGGATAACATTATTTACTTCGCTTCTACTATCTGTGGCGTAATATTTTTAATAATCGCACGATTATTAGAAATTGTTATTGCTCGTAATTCCGTAAAATACTATTTATATGAATTATTTTTAAAATTGATTATAATTATTGGATTCAACAAATCTAATAATTGCAGCAATCTAACAGATATAACAGATTGCAGCAATAATAAGCATAACATTAAACGGAAAAAACCTAGTTTTTTAAAAAAAATTTTAAAAATGTAGAAAACATTATACATAAATTAATTCAATACTGATTAATAAAATAATTTAATGTGATTTATAGAGTTTCCAAATTCAATTAAGTTTCTGCTGAAATAGACTTGCAATTATTATGCATATGATAAAAATATTTTTGCGTTTTTATTTATTTTAATAGTTTGAGAAATTATTTGGCTAATTAGCAATTTACAATTTGGCAAATTAGAGTATTGTACATATATAATCAGAATATTTACTTTAGATATGAACTCCTTTAAAATTTATAAACTTTAAAAAAAACATGTCAAAATATTAAAATTTTGTAGTGTAAGATAAAATGAATCATTGCAACAAATCCCATTTTTGTTTCACTTAATTTTTCTTAAAAATTTTAACTTTTACCGTTTACAATAAATAAATATTTCATTTAATAAAGATTATAAAGACCATTTTTCTTTCCACTACATATAACATAACTACATATTACTTTCAAATTATCAAATAAAAAAAGCACATTTATAAGGGTATTTGAGGAATATAAGTACATTTATACTCAAGCTCAATACTTTTATATCTAGTTTGTACTCAATACAAAGCAGAGTATATAATAATTTTGAAATTTCTTAGAAATGTTTGAAAATTAAGTCACATGCAACAGTCTCTCTATGCACTAAAAATAAATTCACCTAAAAGGCAAAGATAGTAAAACTTCAACGAAGATTAATCCACAGAAGCGCACAAATTCTGTATCTGAAGCCGGGCCATTGCAAAATAAGTCACCGTAAAGAATATCGATACAGCTTTTTCTATAAAAAGAAGGGAATACCTTCTACGAAGTATGATAAATTCATATTTCGTCAGTCACTGGCTCCAAAAGACAGGAACGGATATATATTTTCATATTTCATTGATTATTTTCCTCACGTTTTTACCCAAGAGAGCCTCTACCTACCTCCAAAGCTCTTGGATATGTCTCGAGAAAGCCCCATCACTTCACCTGACGGTCCGAAGACGAATATTGATAGGAGGAATGGCAGATTGAAGCCGAACGTGTCCAGACGCGAAGACTAAAATAATTTCGTTATAAGTTTTGCGGATCGTAAAATGTACATCAAATGACAGAAGTATTTTATGGTTATTTTTTATATCACTAATTTAAATATATTACTGAAGGTTTAAATAATACAAGTAGATGGGTTTAACAGTAATTTACAGATAAATCATAATAAAATAATAATTATATAATTATATAATAATCATAATATAATAAAATTTAGCTATTGAAAGTTTTATTATAGGAGCACCTCATCGGTGGGTTAGTGTTGTTCCATTAGTGTTGCAAAGAGCAAAAATGTCTTTTAAGAAGACATTTTAGAGAAAATTATATTTTTATGAATTAAGAAAAAAACTTTATAAATTTTAACCATGAAGTCTAAACCGATACGAAACCTTCTTAACTTAGGTGTAGTAAGAAATCAGAAAATCTTATATAAATACTAATCAGAAAATATGTCGCTATATCAACAGGTAAAAGTATAAAAAATCATCCATAATTACAATTTTGAAATTATATTTGTATGTTAAGAAACACTGTAGTAATAAAAACTATGCCTGAAATCCGGAAAAAAATGCTAGAAAAATTCTCGATGAAAAGTCCACAGTCGATATCAAGAAATTAATATCAATATAATCAGTAATCAATATCAATAACATCAGTTGCTTTAAATATAACAACTAAATATAATTTATCATTTAAAATGGATATCTATCCTTTAAAAACTCATGTTATAAAACTTCAAGTTTAATGCTATCCTGAACTATTCAAGATTCCAACTGCGTGAGAATTAAGTATGCAATGGAAATCCTTCAGTTTCATGAGGATTAATTTCAGAAATATTTTACTGAGAATTAAAGTTATAAGATTATTAATAATAAGCAATATAATATTTGTATTTTACAGAATTTAAAGAAGATTACTTTGAAACTTCCATAATTACTCGTATGATTACTTTTCATAACTTTGAATTTATTTAAAGCTGAGTTATAAATCCCCTTAATTGATATCGTAGTAAAATCATTGAAATGGAATATTAAATATTAAATTCAGATAAATGCACATTTATCAGCTGTAAATAATTACTTGGTTGAATAATTAATAATAAATTTAAAACAAATGAAAGCTTGTGGTAAAGGAATTGCAAATATTATTTGTCAACATTAAGATTCTGCTTAGATATATATACATTATTTTGTTATACGTGTTATATTTGCTTTAACTGTCAAAGAGATTACGTAATTTTAATGTTGATCTTTATAAATGCATTAAAATACAATAAAGAATTATGTACAATAAAGTTTCTGCTTTGATATATATATATTTGCTTTAACAGTCAAAGAGGTTACGGAATTGTAATATTAATCTTTATAAATGTATTAGAAATACAATAAAAATATTTTTTTACTATTCTGAACATATTCCTGAAGAAAATGTAAATCGTCTTATGCCATAGAATCTGTTATTTTGTTTTTTTATTGTCGACATTCGAATGAAAACTAAATATAAGTTTTTTTACTTTCATATATTTAACTGTAATTGGCACATATGCAAATTTAAGTGCTAAATATAGAAATATCTAACATGTTCTGAAATATTGACATGGTTAAAGAATCTGGAAATAAGAAAAAAGTGATATTTGATTAAATTTTCTACTTTATTTTATATTTTTCTACTTTGTATTAGGTTAGTAATAATATCTGTGAATTTTTTTATTTCTCCTTTTTCAAGATTCTTAGATAAGATTCCGTAGTTAAATTATGTTACTAATGTGCTGTAAAGTTTAATTTAATTCTACATATTTTCTTCTTTTCATAACCATAGAAACTTGCTTCTATTCCAAAAGCCTTTATAACTAACTTATTTTTAGTTTGTAAAATGTAATATCAGTAATGATTATTTCTTATTTAAAGTTAAAAATAATAGTTTATTAATTTTATTATATTTTTCATGATGTTAATTTTAAGCTTAATTATTTTTTGTTTATCTTACGATTATGTATATTTAACTTATTTATGGAAAATGCCACAGTTACAGATTTTTCCATATTTCATAGGGACAAATTAGTAATTATATAAAGCTGGACATAAAATGTAGGTTTCATTTTAATAATTATTAAGAATTTAATAAACTAAAATATATATATTTATTTAAAAATAAAAAATGAACAGTTTTAATAAAATTTTATAAAATACTGCGATAAAGATTAGCTTACATTTTAAACAAATAATTGTATATTGTTTATCGAAAACGATGTCTGTCACAAATAGTTGTGAAGTATGGTGATGACTTGGAAATGGTTTTATGATTATGAATTATTACGTAATTATTTGCTCATTTTTCAGAAAAAAATGTATTGAATAAGTTCCTATATTTTTATCTTCGATATGCCGATTTTTCTAGATTATATAAGTATTTATTATCATAAACCTATTGTGAAAAACCTACCTATACTCATAAGATATCTGTGGTCTAAGATTAAAACCATATATATTTTCTATATCTGTAAAGAGTGTTATTTTAAAGTATTTAAATAATTTAATGTATTTATTATATGCATTTTATAGAAAATGTTAAAATATAATAGGTGATTTTAACCGCTTAGGTCACAAATATAGCGATGTTATGTTTCGTAAGAATTTTATAATTCATTTAGAAACAAGAAATAATTATGCCACAAGGCATCAAAGAGAATTTTCAAAGTCTCCGTTAATTCCCGTCGTGCGGTCATCATCCCGTCAAAACCTCTTCACAAAAAAAAAAAAAAAAAAGTGTCTGCTTTATAAAAGTTGTTTAATGTCAAGGGTTAAGTTGTTACAGTATATAAACAATTTGTAATATAAGTTTATAGTTTTGTCCATAAATATCACTAAATTTTAATCTTGTTCTCTTCGCTGTACAAAACTGGTGAATAATCAAGATTTTTAACAATAATTTAAAAAAAAAAACTTAAACTACGAATTTATTAAAAATAAATATCACATTTATGAGCGAAATATCGCTTCTACAGTATTTTGACAATTTATGTAACTATTTAATTTTGACAATTAAATAGTTACATATAACAATACTCAACTTATTGCCTCACATGAAATTTTTTCTTAAGAAGTAATACTGAAGTTTCCGTTATATTCAGTTGGAATCTGATTTAAGAAGTTTAAATAAATAATTTAAAAGTTCTTTTCCCTGGAAATAAATAAATGTATACAGTTCCTATAAATTTCAGGCCATAATTACTCCTCTAAATGGAATCCGTCTCAAGAAATATCACGGAAACTTACCAGGAGAAACCAAACGTCAGGGAAAGTTAATTATAAAATATTTTCCTGTCATAACTATTTTCACAGTTTAGTTATCAAATTTCTTATCAGTTTCAAACTTAGTAGCTAGAAATAAATTAATTACATTTTCTGTCAGGTGTTTTCTTCAACTTCCTTCCGGTTTACGGTATCCCCCAACATGATCCTTTTATTTAACCATAATGACAGGAAATTTTCAAAACATGAATAGAAAATTTTCATTAGCAGGGTATCTTTTCTATAAGTCTTTTGTGTTAGCTAAATATCATTGAAAAGATTCTTGATTAAGCTTGTAAAAATTGTATACAACAAAAAAGTCTTATATTCCTAATGTCATAAAAATAATTTTTTAGTGTAAGTATAGATGTTTTATCCATGTTAATAACCAGACAGAGTTTTTTTGCTGGCACATTTATCAAATATTTAAAATATAGAAATATTAATATTATTATTACATAAAAAAGCAAATCAATCTAAAATCCTCTTTAAAAAGGGTAAAAAAATACATGATCTTTATCAGTTTCTGAGTAAGATTTTTACAGTACATAAAATTACACCCATTGTAAACATTTTGTAGTTCAGTTTTCAAAAAATATGCCAAATAGAGGCCATTTTGTAGTTCAGTTTTCAAAAAAAATGCCAAATAGAGGCCATTTTAGTTCAGTTTTCAAAAATATGCCAAATATTGCCATTTTTAGTTAAATTCAAAAATATGCCATTTTTTTTAAATTTATAACATTGATTTTATAAATTAAAAAAATTGCCTATCTATATATATATAGTGAAATTAATAAACTATTTGTATATATATTACAGATAGTTTATTGATTTAGCTAACAATTATGTTAAGCATAATTTTATTAATGATCGTTATGTCTGATTATTTTATTTATAATTAAGATGAAAAGTTGTAGATTTCTCAAAAATTTTTAAATGTATAACACTTGATGTAGTACTTTAGCTTTCATTTTTAATAATTGTGAAAAACTTAATAAAATTAAATATATATTATTTAATCT
Source organism: Caerostris darwini (assembly GCA_021605075.1). NCBI lineage: Eukaryota > Metazoa > Arthropoda > Arachnida > Araneae > Araneidae > Caerostris > Caerostris darwini. Next base: position 884,920 of record BPLQ01013881.1, on the reverse strand, counting down.
AAAATAATTAAATAAATAATTAATATTTTAAATAATCTCTCTTTCTCTCTCTCTCTCTCTCTCTATATATATATATATATATATTGCACTGATAGTTTATTAATTTCCCTAACAATAATATTAAGCATAATTTTTTAATTAATGATCATTATGTATGATTATTTTATTTACGATTAAGATACAAAGTTATAGATTTTTTTAAAATGTTTGAATATATAAAATTCAATTTAAAATTTTAGTTTTATTTTTAATAATTGTTAAGAAATTAATAAAATGAAGTATATATTCTTTAATTTAAAATAAGGATTAATAAATTCCTTTTCAATGAAATTTCATAACAGTTTAAAATAAATTGTAGTCTGAGTTAAAAATTTAAAAATTAATTAATGAATTATAAATTGTTTGTCGAAAACAATGTTCATTATAAGTTATGGTGGCGACTTCGATATGGCTATTGAGGAAATAATTCAAGTAGTAGTATTTTAGTAGTACTGTAGTTGTCATTATCTAAAGAATTGCATAATTTTGTATACTTATTAATTTGTTGTTCTTTTCCTTGTAGTATGTTCTTTTCCTTGTAGTATGTCTTTTTACGTCCCTTTCCTTTTTTAAAATTTGTCATGTTCTTTGTTTAAATTTATATTCTTGTTTTGTTCAGGAAAAACAAAAAAAAAAATGCTACAACAAACAAGAAATAAAAAAAAAGAATGCTTTTGTCAAGAAATAAAATAAATAATATAATAAAAAGTCAAGTTAAGAAATAATATAAGCCAAAAAATCAAGATATTAAATAAAATTGTCTTATGAAAAATAAATGCATCAAACATTAATAATTCATAATAGTTGTATAAATAATCTAAAAACAGAAAATATGTCACAAAAACTTGCATTTAGATTTACAAGAATTGTTTCGTTTAAATCATCTAGACATATTGTTACTTTGAACTGTAAATATTGATATTTTTCTGTGTTTCTTTCACAATAATTTTTACCATAACAATATTTTATTTTGAAATGATTACCTAAGATTATTTAAAATTGTTAATCGAAACGCAAAAGTTTTGATCTTCTTCTACTGATTTTACTGGCATTTTCTCTCAGTTTTATTACAAAGATACCCCATCTACAAGAAAAATCCCAGGGAAATATCCAAGAAAACTTAATAAAAAGTTATATTATTATATTAGTATGAATCAGTGTGAAATTATCAACATGGTGACATATTTCTTGAACAAAATTCATGAATGTAATGTGGCAAGTCAATAAGTATGGAATGCAAGAAGACCCTTAAATACATTCTCAAGGGGTGGTACCAAATAAAACTTTTAGGACCTTTTAATTGAAAGTAAAGCTTTTAATTTAAAATAAAACAATAAACTTTAAATTTAAAGTCAAGCTTTAATGAACTTTTACAAAAATCCAACATGTTTAATTATATGAAATGCAATATCAGATTTACAATTTATTTAAAAAATTCTATTTTTCACATATTACTTGCATTTTCTTACTTTGGTAAAATATTTCTAAGACTGCATTTTATATCATATACTTTTAAAAAAAGAAGCACGAAATATTAATATAAAGCATTTTAAATCATTTATATTTTCTTTAAAAAAATTCTCTCAAGATATTTCTTTTAGATGTGTAGCACTTTGAGAATTTATGACTACACAAAATGTTTTTTTTAAAAACTATTTTCAAATGCTGGCTCATAAATTCACTTGCAAACTTTGTTGAATGCAGTAGGCATGAAGTAACAATTTATTGGTATGTGTTTTACATTTTGTAATTTAAAAAAAGGCCATATTTTTAGAAGTGCAGCTTAAAAGCAGAATCTGAAACTAAAATAAAAAACAGTTCTCAACTATTTTTGTCAGCATTGCTACATTTTTAGCTCAAATTGTTTAAACAATAAATTGTCACTCAACACTTTCCAATTTCATTTCGCACTCAGAAATAACATGAATATTTTCTAAAGTTAAGTTTAAATTTAAACATGGATTTTAAATATTTATACAACTTAATTTAAAAAATGACACACGATAAAATTTTATTAAATTGAATAAATTAAATGACAACATGGTTTCTTTTATATGTAAATATTTAAAAACATAAAATAATTCAGAAGAAAAATCACAATAAATGCAATTTAAAATTAGAATAAAAATATTTAAATTAAAACTTTGAAATAATACACTTTGTAATAAATATTGCTCAAATATTTTGAAATTGCTTTCCCATTTTTTTATATTTTAATTAAATTAAGAATATTATGATTTAAATTTCACAAGGCATACCCTTTTTGCAATTTAATCATTTATTTATTTCAATAAAACATTAATAAGTACTTTTTTATTATTATGGCACGTGAATAAACATCCAAGGTTTCACATTAAAATGCCAGAAGTTTTAACCACGATTTAGGTTTAGTCAGATCGTTACTATACGAGTAATTGGCGATCATCTTGGCGTCGTTTGAGTATTTAGGTACGGAATACAATTTTCTTTACATATTAAAGTAATTATTGAAAAGTGAAAATACATTTTCTGAACTAGAAATAAATTTTTAGTAACAGTGACCATTGTGTTAATGTGTCTCGTATCAACGGTTTTATTCCCTAGGGTATTACGTGTGGTTTTCAATACCATACGAACCTGCAGAGCTATTACCTTGAAAATATTTTTAGAAGCTCTGACTACCTATCCCCCATAATCTAGATCCTCTGTAAAAGTTTTATACGTTACAATGTAGCCAACAAAATGAATAAGTTAACAGACCAAGTGAAAATGTAATTGGCTTGTCAAAAAAGGATGTAGCATAATTGACTACTCCACATAAGCAACAAAATTATGTAAATAAGATTATGATATAATTATTTGTCAAAAAGCATCAAAAAGTATAAGGACTGGTATTTAGTAATTTGTAAATCATACGAATTATGTTCTAAAACTATTAAACAATACGAATAAAATCCAACGTGATAAATATCCAACGTTTCACACCAAAAACCCAGAAGTTTTAACAACTATTTGGCTTAGTTTGATCGTTACGATAATAGCAATTGGCGATTATCCTGAGCTGTGTGAGTAACGAGGAATGTAATAATAGTGAAATACAATTTTTTTATTAAAATAATTGGTGAAATGTTTAATATATTTTCTGAAATAGAAATGAATTTTTAGTAGCAGTGACTATTCTGTTAACGTGTCTCATATCAACGGTTGAATTCTCTAGAGTTTTACGTGTGGTCCTCAATACCAAACGAACATGCACAGCTATTACCATGAAAATATTTTTAGAAGTCATGACTAACTATCCCCCATAATCTAGACAATTCGTTAAAGATTTATACATTACAATGTAACCAACAAAATGAACAAGTTCACAGACCATGTGCAAATGTAATTGACTTGTCAAGAAAGAATGTAACATAATTGGCTACTCTACATAAGCAATAAAATAATGCAAATAAGATTACGATATAATTATTTGTCAAAAAATTATCAAAAATATAAGGACTGGTATTTAGTAATAGATAAATCATACGAATTATCTTATAAAACTATTACATATTACGAATTATCCTCCAAAACTATAATTTTTCAAAAAATTAATCACATAAGAAACCATTAACGAATTCACCAAACCGTAAACCAGTAATAATGGAGATTTCATTTTTCTATTCATTACATTCATGTTCACTTTATATCTTTTTTTTTTTTTACGTCCATGCTACAGATTAATTGAAGCATAATGCATAATGAGGGAAACAGAATAGGAATTCAGCAGAGAAGTTAAATCATCTCGCTTCGGATAGGTACTTGCCAGTAACTACCTTAAGTAACAAACTGATTCTATTTGGGCACGTTCATCCCAATCAGCATAATATAATTCGGCGTCGTTAATGATAGCTGACATTTCAGTCTAATGGAGTAAAGGGAATGATTTATGAGCATTGGAACCCTTACGGAGTGAAATTTAATTCGTCAATAGAGCCCTGCTTAAGCGAACAGCAGTATGTCTTCTTTCAATACTGGTACCATCCATTTTTTTCTTATGACCATCGAAATTTGTTAAAAATCTGTCAGGATCACTTGAAATAAGATTGATGGTTTCATGAGATAAACAAGATTGTGATTTATATAATATTTTTTGTTTAGGAAAAACGGAATATGTAAATTTAGCATATCTATTAAAGATCTCAGTTCTGTAGATTTATTATATATTTTATTTATGAAGTAAAAAATTGAAATATTGACATAAAATTTATAATCATTCGTATTATATTTCTTCAAGTTATATTTATTTTTTGAAATTTGCTTTTCATCTATTATATTTTTGTGAAATTAAGAATATCGAGATTTTAATTTTAATCAGCATACCATTTTGGCAATTTAATCATTTATTAATTAAAAAAAAAACGTAAACAAATTACTTCTTTATGTTACATCTTTGTTATTATGGATACGTGATAAATATCCAACGTTTCACACTAAAAGGCCAGAAGTTTTAACCCCGATTGGGTTTGTAGATTTATTTATATATGTTATTTGCAGTATTGACATAAAATCTATAACCATTCGTGTTGGATTTCTTCAAGTTATATTTATGTATTTATTTTTAAATTTATTTATGGGAATTTGATCTCGCATCGTACTTGCAGTGACAAGAATTTTATTCTCAAAAACGTTCTCTAGTGTCACCTTTGATCTTTAAAAAAATTGTGTTTCCAAATATAGAAATGTTTTTAAAGGCAGTTTAGCGGAGGAGTAGCTATTTTTTAGCAATTGCTTTTTTGGATAAACTAATGGACAACACAGTAACAGTTAGGTTACTAACTCTTACTGCGATCTTTTTTTTACAATTTTAGACCATTACCAATTAATAAATGGTCTAAACAGAAAAATAAAAAGGCCTTTAATTTTAAGTTATTATAACTTAAAATAAAAGAAAAAATATAAGATGAAAAATTAAATATTAATAACACAAAAATTTAATTACATTTTGATACAATTTTTTTTTATTTTATATTATAATTCGTCGTGTATGGAGAAGAAATATATATCATTTAAGTTAAATTAAAATTAATTGATAATGTTCATATTTCACTTTTTTGATATGAATTTTAGTTAGTATCTATTCACATAGATATCACATTTTTTTATTTGTATTTATTCACATATACATCGCATTTTTTATTTATAACTAGTCACATATACATCACATTTGTTTTATTGATATCAATTCATCATGTGAACGAGACAATAAATTTTAAAATCTGGTATTCATTTTTTCTTTTCCAGAAAAAAACATTTTATGGAATGAATGTTAAGTATGGAAATTGCTCAATATTCCAACCAACCATATGTAATCATTCACGCACGAAAAATGATGCCATCATCATTTATTAAAAATTCACCTGATGACAATAAATCATATAAACATTTCACCGACTCATCATCTTAATGATCATTTTATAGCAAGATCATCTCTTTTTTTTTAACAAATGCAATTTTTTTTGTCATTTTCGCCCCTGAAGTACCTATAAATAACCAAAAAATAATAATCAGAGCAGACTTTTTCATCATCACGCGTGGGTTATTAACCTTGACAAAACCACTCTCTGATCGCACGTACGACTTCAAGGGATTGCAAAACATGCCACCAACCCTATTGGAAAAGTAATTACTGTGAAAGCTTGTTATCATCAGAGAATTCCCATTTACGTTCAGTCAGTTTTACAAAAGAAATTAGCAGAAGTAATTCGTACCAACTCAGAAATATTGTGGCAATTTTTTTTTATGCTCTCTTTTGCATGTGAAACCATTCTCTCATTTATGGAGAAGACAGTTGGGATGTTTTGAAAACGATGTATTATTATACTACATTATGTTTTAATGTATCGCACTTCAATTGCTCTACAATTATTTTTATGGCTATCATTTAGAAAATTATACCATTTTTTTGTATTTTTTTTTCGATAAATTTGATTAAAAGGAAAAAAAATGTAGCAAATTACCTATAATGCAAAAATAAATGTCGTAACATTTTTTTTTTAATAATATCATTTTAGATGTGTATTTATGTGTATATGCGAGGTAATAATTAAATAATTACGTTTTTTTAAAATTTTTTAATTGTAGTAATAAATTTATTTATAAATCTAAAATTTTAATTTAATGAATTTCATTTTAATGAAAAATGAAAAAAAAATTATATTATAAAAAATATTAAAAAAAAAAATTAAACAAATTAGTAAATAAAAAATAATATAAAATTAATATATATGTATATATATATATATATAATAAACATTTATAAAAAAATAAAAAAATTAAACATTTTAATTTTTTGGGGCTGAAGTTGTCTGGCAAATAGTGCGTATAATTTTCTAAGTTTAAAAGCCAAAATTTATTGTGAAGCCAAACAAAAAATTCCCATATCCTAATCGATGGCACGATAAATCCATGGGAGGAAAAGTTTTTCAAATGTTCTCGAGGAAAACGATGCAAAAACTCAAGATACAATTCTCGGATGCAAAATTGCTCAAAATTGGGGATGAAAGGTTCCTTTTTGGTGCATCCTAAAAGCCTTATCAGATGGGCTGGTTTCTTAACCTTGAACGCTGCTTATGCCACTCAACGAATAAGTTTATTGCTGAGCACACGTGCAACATTTATTTTCCTGAGCTCAACTGCATGAAACAATATGTACCTCATTTCGTCAGAACCAGTGATGACAGCTTGGTTTGAGGTTACATGACTTTTCTCCCGTTCAAATAAGTTCGAAGCATGTCAAACGAAGTATGGCTTGTGTGCTTCATATTGAGAGTAACAAAATAAGACAATGTGATATGCACTTAAGTAGTATAGAATCTACTAGTTAACAGCAAATTATTTAGTTCAAATTACAAAGCATTAGAAAACAACAACAAATAAATTATTTCAAATTCAAGAATAAAATGAAAATAAATCGAAACTGAAGTCTAAGATGCGATAAACGATAGTTTCAAATTGGGGAAAAATACGGTATTTTTTTCATGAAATATTTAAAAGGTTTGTAATTTATTCTTGGTAATATTTCTTCAACATATATTACATTAAATTAAATAATTTAATTTCATCTTTTATTCTTGACAAAATTAAATTGATCTTAGATCAGGTTTTGAATTATGCCTAAAGAAAATATCAACTCAATTATTATTAAAATTTCAAAATTTTATTTAAATCCCAGAATAAACAAGAAACATTATATAAAATAAATTTTTGAATAAGGAAATTTTATAAAATAAATTCTTGTAAGTGAAATTTTATGAATGGAATATCTTCTTTAATTGGTGTTAACATAAATTGCATATAAGTCCAAAATAAATGGTAGATTAGATTAAATCATATATATATATATATGTATATTATATAAAGTATATATATATATATATATATATATACTCTCTCTCTATATATATATAAAGATATACCATTCTTAAAATGCCACTTACAAGATTTTATTTTATAAAATTTCCTTATTTACATATTTATTTTATAAAAAGGGTTCTTTTTAATTCTGTAGTTTAAATAAACCTTTGAAATTCCAATAATTTAAGTTATTTGTTTATTCTAATATATATTAGAATAAACAAGATATATAAAATTGCATATACAATTTTTATACAATATACATATACAGATATGCAACTTATATTACATAATTTAATTTAATACTGTAATTAATTAGGCAAAGGAAAAAAATGAATTCTTGAGGAAATTAAAATAAATCTTATTTAAAGGAGAATGGAATAAAGAAATCCTTATACAACACGCATTTAAAAACATTTCAGCAATTATTCATAATTTATTAAAGTATTATTAGTTACGCATATATTTTTTACTTAACTATTTCTAATTAAGAAATAATTTTACTCTAAAATAAATTTAGTTAAACAATGCTCATTTACTTTCTTGTATCCCAAGTACTATTTGTATATATAATTGTTTTTGGCGAGAGAGCGTGGATTTATTTTTAGGTTAAATAATTAACGTTTACCGTTTATTAAGAACACTAGACACGCGTGATTAAAATTGCACAGATAGCAGAAAACTTTTCTATCAGCAGAAGTGCATCTAATTAGAACAAACGCTTGCATAAATTGTGGAACAGGTATAATTACAACCAAAAACAAGAAATTCCTGGTTTATTTCAACAACTCATCTGAGTAATTATCCGCCGTTTAGCATTCACCTGCTAAGCAATTAGTTTCTCACTTCTACGTTTTAAACAAGACTAATTAACGATAGACATTAAAACAATGGGAGAAGGGGGATTCCAGCTAAAATAGCAACAAACAAACCCGTTTCGATCCAGTCTGTTTCTCTGTGTGCCATCAAGAAGTCTAAAATAAACTTGATTCTTTATACTTTTTAACGTTTCTTCAGAGGTGTTGAAATGATTTATTGCTTATTAGCTCCGAAGAGCGAGGCGGCCATTTTGTGGAAGTGAATGAATTCACTTCACTTCGAGAAGAAAGCCAAAGAAACATTTTCTTCAGACGTCGCCATCCGTCACCGTTCCGCTCTGTGGAACCGGAATCGAAATATCAGCATGCACCGCCCATGTCACAAAACTAATTTAAAACACGGCAAATCTCGCAGAGGCCGCGAATGCACGTAACTCTGTCGTCGACAATCTCCACGCCAATTAATCTTCCTGGGTAATAAAGCGAGAGCTCTGTTAATAACGTCTCATTCTATATTTAGAAAAGAATTCTACCATCACCCCTACCTCATTCGCAGAAACTCTAAAATCTTTTCTCGTTTCATCCCTCCCTCCCCCTTATTTCATTCATTCGGTTCTCTTGAAATGGTACTTGAAGATGAACTGTCTCTCTCTCTCTCTTTCCTGTACAGAGGAAAAGTTGCTTAATTTGCGAGAATTAAGCTGGCGCTTAAATCATCAGATGAATTGTCAGGAGTGATGAAGAGTTCTGGAGCTGCTGCAGTGTTTGTATAGACATCAGTAGTAGGGCTTTCGAGCTATGCCGTCCTGAGGTGTTTGACTTGCAGCAAAAGGCCTTTGTGTAGATTAAACTTGTGAAAAATTAGAGGGAAATTGAATTTCGCTTTCATTCTTCAGAAATTAAAGCAGAACTTCTAATTAAAATTATATATAAAAATTTACATTGTATAAAACGATATGCTTTGTATATATATATATATTTTAATATAAGGTAACTTGATTACGATCTTTTAATATCACCTATAGAAATAGTTATATCTAAATATAAAAATCTTACTTAAATATATAGTTTTAATTTATATAATCTTATTAAATATTGAATGACTACCTCTTCCCAGCACAGAGGAAAATTTATTTAATTTGCGAGAATTATGCAACTTTTTTAATTAAAACATCAGATGAATTGTCAGGAATAATGGAGAGTTTTGAAGTTAGTTCAGTGTTTGCGTAAACAACAGTAGTAGAATTTTCAATCAATATCGCCCTGAGATCTTTCATTTGTAGGAAATTTAATTTTGCTTCCATTCTTTATTCAAATTAAAATTCCAGCTTATAACTTCTGTTCGAATTTAATTCCATCTAATCTTTAATTTCCCTAATGTCTCTTACATGAATTTGAGCACACATAAAAAAATTTTTATCATCTGAGACAGAACTTGCAGTTGTTGGAAGTAGACAAAAGTCAAATTTCTCTACATCTGAATCTCTACATTAGTATCGATGTCATTTTTCACCGATATTAGCAGAAATAGTTTTGGTTTGGTTTGGTGCTCTGTGGTCATTTTGCGCACACTTTAGAATAATTAGACTGAGATCTACGGTTTAGCATGGATTCCGAATTACTAATAAACATCCATGAAACCGCCAGGATTCGAACCTGATGTATGTGGTACCAAAGGCCAGAGCTCTAGCTAATTGACCATCAGGCCACGGCAGAAATAAGAGAACCTAAGCACAGAAGAAAGAATGTAGCTGTCAATTAAAAAAGGTTGACCAAACAAAAAGACGATATTATAATCAAAGCAGTTTATATGGCACCTGACTGCTTATATCCAGGATCTGATGTGTTAACGGAATACCGATGATGATCGCTAATGAGTTCATAAGTATCTTTTAAAGCGCTTTTGCATTCTGGAATTTCACTTACTGGAGCGGTGTTACTTGCAGGGATGAGTTCCGATGTCAAGTGGAAATGTTCATAACAATGGTGGGCTATTGACCTCACTATCGTACATCCCAAATCTAAGAACCTTGGGTTTTGGTATTGAGTACCATTTCATTTGGAAGACGAATCATGACATGCTTACTTTTTCTTATCTTTCTAATCTTACATTTAACCAAGATAATGGCAGCTGCACAAGACACTCATTTTCTATTGATTGTCTTCAAGCTTGGAAAATCCCTCCTGTAATTTGAATCGCCAGATCCTTGCCCAATAGAGTGGGGTCAGACGAGAAAGCGTTTCCGACCGTTGCATGATCTCGCTAATCAAACACGGCAATTGGAGAGAGTCTGGCAAATAACCTGCAGTGGAACTTCGTTAATTTTAAATCAGAACCAGTCGGGACAATAGAACACAGTAGGAACAGATGAGGGTTAACGCCTTATTGATTGGTTTGATATATGTAGTTGTATTCTTTGAATAGAAATGACCAATTCCTCCGAAATTTTAATCATTTCTTTTTTCTCCATATAACAACATATCTATCGATTTGATGATATATAGAGAAAAAGAAGCGATCAAAATATCAGAAGAATTTTAATCGTTTAGTTAACTATCACTATAACATCATATCTACTACTGTGTCCAAAAAGTAAGACCAATTTTCAATTTAAAATTCCCGGGGTTTATGGAATTTCAATTTCTTCTTCTTTTTTAGGTGCTGGCACCTTTGACATGTGTATAAAATATATGATGTCAAAATATTCATTAGTGTTTGAGTTAAGCTTGGCTTTGTGAGACGCTAAAAGTGATTCCGGCGATTTTTGAAATATCTGAAATAATTGAGCAAAGAACTTGCACTAAATTTTGTTTACGGAAACGTATATAATGTTGCAAAAGGCGTTCGGTGAACATTCCTTTATCAGAAAGAAATGTTTAGAAGTGGTGTAAACAGTTCAAAGAAGGCAGAGCCCTCTGGTCGACCATCAACCTCAACTGACGAAACTCACGTTTAAAAAATTATTTGGTGCTTGCAAACCATCGATTTACAATTAGAGACCATGCTGATAATGTTGGATTTTGAGCCTCAAACGCGTCAAATTTCGCTTGCTACCGAAAACACTGAATGCGCCAGCTCCCACTGTATTGATTCTTCGTGACTTTTTCGCTAAAAATGAAACCCATATCGTTACACAACCACCGTAGTCACACCGTGCGACTTCTGGCTATTCCCTAAACACAAAAGACCATTCCGGGGACGCTGTTTTGAGTCGATTGAAGATATTCAACGTGAATCGCCGTGCGCTTTGAAGGTCATCCCTGCCGATGATTTTTTAGCATGCATTGAGGATTGGGAAAAAAGTTGGCATAAGTGCATTGTGTCCGGAGGGAATTACTTTGAAGGCGATGAAATAAATTTGGAAGAATAAATAAAGAGTTTTTGAACAATAAATAATTGGTCTTATTTTTGGGCACAGTAGTATACTCTCATGCGTAAATTCTCATGCGCGTAAATTATCGTGTCTCATGCGCGTTAGTTTAATTTATATATAATATATTCAATTAAAATCAGACCTATAAGTATCATTTTTTCTAAACATTTCTTAAACAGTTTTTTTAGAGTGCATATAATTATAAAATATCATTGGTTATATATAAGCTACTTTTTTATTGGGAAGTACGATTTAATGAGTGTCTATGCGAATTAATATTATTTCTTAGAACGTTGTTTAATTACAACAAAAATTATATCAGAATATTCATTGCAATTAATAAGATGAAAATTTATATTATATCAATAACACAAAAATTTAAATTATATCAAAACCAATTTTTCTAAATATTTCTTAAACAGTTTTTTTTAGAGTGCATAGAAGTATAAAATATCATTGGTTATACATCATTTTATGATTAAAAATTATTTTTCTAAAAGATAGAAAACATAGTAAATGTAAAAAATAATAAATCATCCCGAATCATAAAAAAAAACATAAATTGTAGTGATTGTAAAAATTAATTTTGTTAATGCTAATAATAGCAATAATTTTAATTAAATTTTAATGTTCCTTTTTTTAAGTTTAAAATGAAGTATTATTAGGCTTTAGAAAAAAAATTTCGGAAATTGATATGTAATAATATCTAAACAGATACGTCCAGATATATAAAAAAATCTTTATAAATATTTAATTCTGTGTTAAAAAAAAAATACTCTTTCTTGAATGACAAAAATACAGCCAAAAAAAAAAAAATGTTCTTTTAAATTTAAACAGTAAGAATGATCTAAGGAAAATAAAGAAGAATGGTTTCGCTAAAAGCTAATAATAGTTAATTATAAACTATGCACTTATTTTCTTTAAAGTTAAGTAGTAATCTCTTTGACATCCCACGTCCTTAATTTTTCTTTTTATCTATTTTGCATGAACTACGCCAATTTGCTTTTTCATCTTCTCTTGTTGCAGACATATTTAAACAAGAGATTCAATCTTTAAAACATCCAACCCATCTTATTTAAGTAACCTTTAAAATTACAACAATTTTAAAATTAATTTTGGAGAATTGTTTATTTCATACCTTAAGGTCGGTTTGGTTTGGTTATTATCTAAAGGTCGACAGTGTCAAGTTACATGATATACACTCAACTTATTGGAAACTATTGAATTTATTCAAAAAAAATGAAAGACAATCATTATGGAAAGGCTTAAACAAATTTTAGCTTATAATGTAAAATTATGGAGCAGATTTTTTTATGAATTTGATTAGGAATCCTAGATTTGTATAAGAGAAACAAACATTGTAAACAATGCGAAAGAAAAATTTGATTAACAATTAAAAGAGAAAATATATATATATTTTTTATTTTAAATATTTATGATAATTATATATACTTTTATAATTATATAATTTATTTTTTTATGATATTAAATATTTAATATACAAATATTTATGATATTAACTATTTTACAAGAATAAGTAGTTGATTAAATGGCTACCCTGATACCAAATCCCTAATGCTTCGATACCGACTCCCTAATACTGATGGTTATAACGAGATTCTTTTTTAATTAAAAACTCTAAATCTCTGCTTTTTATTCTGAAGTACGATTAAATGAGTGTCTATGTAAGCGTGATTAAAACGCTTTCCAGAAAATAATATTAATTTATTTCCTGGAAAGCTGTTTAATTACGCCAAAAATTATATCATAATAATAAGAAAGATGAATAATTGAATAATTAACACTGAACGAAAGATAAAAGTAATGACGAAATAAGGAAGAATATTAAAGAAATACGAATAATAATGAAAGATGAATAATTAGTAAGATGAAACTTTAAATTATATCAAAACACAAAAATTTAATTACAATTTTGCTCAATTTTTTTTTTTTTTATTTTATATTGTAATTCGCCCATTTAAAGAGAGGAAAAATATGTGATCTAAATTAAATTAAAATTAATTGATAATGTTCATATTTAATTTTTTTTTCAGTGTTACTTTTTTAAATGTTTCATTGCAATTTTTCAATTTTCTTCAAGATTCAATCAAATAAACACCTTAAAGGTTTTTGAGAATTTTGAAATTTTACACTACTTTCCTGTAGTATTGTTGATAATAATGACAAGATTGGCCATTAGGTGGTTGATTGAGACACAAAACTCTTCTTAGTAGTATACTTAACTTGCAATGCTTGATTTGGTTTATCATTCTACGGTCATTTTGTGCACACCTTAGGCTAATTCGACCTGGACTTACAACTTAACGTGGATTCCGAACCACTAACAAATATCCATACCCCGGCCAGAATTAAACCTAAAGCCAGTGGTACCAAAGACCAGGATGCTAGCCAATTAGCCACCAAAAAACGACAGCCAACGATTGTCCAAAAAACGACCGTTTTCCTTTAAAGATATTTGGCAATCGGAAGTGAAAACGACAGGTATAGTGAATAATTGGTACAATAGGTATAGTGAAAGTACAAGTACAATAGGTACAACAGGTTACAACAGCTAATGTGTGGAGCAGAGAATTCAGCAAATGTGTTATATCTGTGAAATAAACTCTTCATCCTCATCAAAAATATTTACTTGGGAGACAGGAAAGCTGATGTATTGCGCTGATGGAACGTTAAAAAAGAGGAAATGTCAAGGGAATTGTGTTTGAAATTGCAACAAATATGTGTTCGACACTGGATGAAGACATGCATAAGTGATGCTGTTTGGTTGCACAACGAATCAATAAAATCTTTTCCAGAAGTATTGAAAAAGAAGAAGAATAAATATTGAAAAAGTTACAGAATTATTTTGAGTATGAGGAAGATTATTCACAAAATAATGCATTTGAGTTTCTTATTTGCTCAACATATTATTACTAAAAACATTTTTAATATTTTCATTTGATTGCCTCCTATAATTGAATGCGATATGTCGATAAAAAGGAATTCAGATGAATGAATTAAGATGTTATAGATTTTTCATACAAATTTTGTTATTTTAATTGCTTATTAAATTAAAGCAACAGATCGAATTTCCCTGCAAGCAGTTATCGATCGACATGTTTAATCTATTGCTACTTATACTTTAAATTTTTGAAAAATAAAATGAATTTTTTTTAAATACCATCAAGGGTATATTTTCTTATCTCTAAGCACTAAATCACTTTATCTGCCAGATAATTATTCATCCAAATAAAACAAATAATCATTATTCACATAAGACCCAGGCTGAAATAAAGCTTTCAAACTTAAATACCTCATTACTTGGTAAACTTGCGGAAACACATAATTCCTTTTCTGGGGGTTCGGAAAAACATAAAACGCCATCGATCAGTTCCTTATTTAGAAAGCTATGGGGAAGGTTGAGGAAAAGATTAACGGGTCTATTTTACGATTTAAAGTAAATGGAAGCTTTTTTTTTTACCTTTACCTCCTCCCATCTTTTCCTTTAGCAACTACTTACGTTTTAATCTCGTGATTAATGGGGAATGTGGTTTACGATAAACCGCAAGTTTTTAGACTGGGTTACCGCAAGGTGTTCCGCTAAGGAAATAAGTGATGCGAGAAGCGAGGCAGGGATTTATGGCTCCTGGGTGGTGGTAAAAGCAGCCCCAGTCCAAATTTATTGGCTTCTAAAGTGTAAAGTGATCTGAAAAACTCTGGGATATTTTTAAAATTTTTTTTTTTGCTGTTTGTTGAATTTGTTTTGAGGAATTTGATTAAAGATCGAATAATTTGTTTAATATGTTTTAAAGTAATCGCATCGGTTATATAAATAAAGCTTGTTCTGAAATATTTTTAAGTCAAGTCATTTTAATTTATATAACGATGCTTTTTCCTACATCAAACTGTAGCGATATCCGCCATAAGAACTCTAGCAGCCCGTTAAAACTTAGCCTTAGCAAAGTTTTCAGAATTAAAAGTCATAAAATCAAGTGCAGTGCATGTTGTCAAATGTAAAAAGTCCATGGTTTCCCATGAAGATCACAGAGGACAGACATTATTAGTAGCTACACTAATGCGGTGCAAGTTTTTATTAAAAAAAGCATGTCCTGTCGAGAGTCGGAAATTTACAGTAAAAACTACAAGTGTCAAATTCACTGGGATGGATGATGAAACGATTATATTCCACGTTTTATCAGTTGAAAGGAGTTTGTAAGTTTGTTTTAAGAGTCTGTCTATTTTATTCTTTACCTCAGAACTAAATTGATGAAAGGATAAAGGAAATTGTGGATATGTTAACTTATAACCATAAGGATGCAACGAAAGTTCTGCCCATTTTACAACTGAAACAAAACAGTAATTATCAACTTAGCCATCATTCTTATCAATTACATCACACCATATCAGCTTTTCAATATCATTTTATAAAATTAATTTGGTTTTGTGTTGAAAAAAAGTTTAAATTTCTTTCGACCTCTCTTCTTTAGGTCAGTTTAAGTTCTGAAAAAGGATTGCGTAGGATTCAAAAAAAGATTGTTATCATTTGAAGTAAGATCGATTTAATAGTCTTGGTGAAAACTTTTCCAGCCATTTTCTTCTAGACTATTCTTAATCACTCTTACAGAAGGGATTTGAAAGTGTCATAATGCAGAATCACTCTTTTCCTGTTTATCAACGAAAACCTTTTTTCCTGTCCAAAATGTTTTCAGCACCTTTGCTGCCAACAGTAAACATCAGCGGTTATTAATTGATTGTCACCTAACAGCTCAGAATGAATAATTTCTTTTCTGTAGCAAAAGAATCTTTTTTGCTTTGTAGTGTTTGAGTGTTTCGCTGCAGCACTTTCTTCATGAAAGATGTTAAAAATTCATTGGTGCAGTTGAATTTAATCTCTATATCGGCTTATTATGGCTTTTGATCAATATTTGTAGGCAATAATTCAACTTAACAAGTACTTGCTGTTCTGACTTCTGTTCATTCTTTTTTATTTATTCGACTTCTGTTCATTCTTTTTTATTTATTCGATGCTGCATCATATTAATTCAATTATGCTTGTCAAACGATTTAAAAAAAAATTATTAAGTTAGTGGTTTGATGCCTTGCGGAGTAGACGCTATCTTAGCCATTCGAGTACAAAAAAGGACGTCTAAATCCTCACAAACTACAGATAATTTCGTGGCTGTGTTTAAGCCTTGAACTATGACTATGCCACAGTCTTTTACGATTAACATTATTTTAGAGTATGACTGATTTATCATAGATAGTTTGAAATTTAATCGGTGTTATCATTCCTTATAATTATATTTAAAAAATAGAACAAAAAAATTTGATACAATTTGATATTTCCTTATAACATCTTAACAGGGTTTTTTTTTTTAAAATATTATTTATGCATTAAGAAATATTGATTAATCAAATCAAAATTGGGAAACCTTGAAATAATAATCCAAAAATATTACTCGCACGAAAATTAGAATAAAAGCTGTGAAACTCATGAAAACATAAAATTAAATTAGCATTAAATACAACAGCTCTTTTACTGAATGACAGAATCCAACAGATATTATTTCTAACATTTGGAACAATTAGGTTTCGAAAGGGGTCGAAACCATCAAGGTGTTTATTTGATGCTGAACATAAAAATAGACATATTATAAAATGAAGTTCCAATTATAAGAATTTTGAATATGACATGAATTATGATGTTTTTCCTTCGTGGTATTTTTTAAATGATATGAATTAATTATCAATTATTTTTAATGATAACATGCAATATAGCAATTTTCTTCTTTCTTTTTTCAATGAGAACGTGCAGTGTACTATTTTTTTTCCTTTTTTAATGATAGCATGCAGTATAATTTCTTCAAATGTTGTTTGTTATATTATACACACAGTGTATCCATGCCTGGGATCCAGTTTACATGCAAAGAAATTCGTACATGTATTAATAAATATAAATAAATAAACTGCTAAAATAAATTTTAATTTTTCTTTCAGAATATTATTCGATATTGCTTTTATATTTTCAAAATGATACGAAATCATAAATTTTGGGGTACATATAGTTTAAAAAGGGTTGAAATGACATTTATTAATTCCAAATTACAGACTACGCAAGACTTATTTTATAGATAATTTATATTAAATAATTTATTTCATACTCATATAAAAAGTTTATGTCATTATGGCAATTATGTGATACATTTATATGTTACGTTTATGTGATACATTATGTCTATAGTTTTAAATTAATATACTATTCAATATTAAGAAAATAGGTTAAAGGTCTTTCTTTTAATTAATTTTTGCTATCAACCATAATTCAACGCCAACTAACTCAAAAAATTAGATCAACCTACTTCACAAACTAAATTACTACACTATCAGATATATAAATAAAAATATTTTTTAAAAAAATCCATTAATTTTTCTGGTTTTACTAAGAAATATTTTCTAATTAATCTTTATCAATAATCTTTTGAAAAAAAACATAACCAACATAATCAACCTTGAAAGGACGAATAACAAGGCATCTGCGAATATCACAATTATTATGCTTTCCATTATCTTAAAAAAAAGGGAAAGAAATTAGAAAAAAATCCCTAACAGAAACAGGGGAAAAAAAAGTCGGTATCCCAAATAAAAAATTGAATGTAACGCCATCATGTTTTTACTCAATTACAAACCGAAAAGATTCAAAAGCGATACCATCGCCCTTGGGCAGCGAAGCGTGCCTGCCATGTTTCAAAAATAGATGCTTTAGTCCCCATTTTTCCCTTTGTTGCGTTATTCAAGTGCGTCTTCTTCTATCCCGTGCAGACACTCTATCCGGTCCCTATCTTGAGCGAGGGAACAAAGATCCTGATTTAAGGGTTCTGCTCGAGTGTGTAGGCAACGCTAAAAAGTTCCCTGTCACTCTCTCTGACACAAGGATAGGGATATTTTTTTACATAAAGTGATAAATGAGACAGGGATTTGTGCTCTGAAAAAGAAAAGTTTAAAGAGTGGGGGAGACAACAAAAATAATGGTTGTTTCTTTTTGGGGACGCTAATTTGGTTGGAGAAAATGTGTCGTTTGTTATCGCTTTATCTCTTGTAGTTATGATGCGAGCAGTATTTTTTCGTTACTCATAATTAAAGTTATGAACTCAAGCGCTTACTATTGTTATAAAGCTTTTTTCTCTGTAGTTATTTTTTATTACTTTATGTTTTTTTCGTTTTATTAAGCTAATTTTCAACATTTTCAATAGTTAATTAATATTAATAGCCCATGGTTAAAAACATTTCATACGCTAATCTTATTTATTTATACATTTATGTATACAATTAAAGGCATTTTGTTATTTCAGGCAATTTTCCTTATGAATTTTAACTTACTTAAAATATTTTAACAACGAATACATGTATTATTACATGTCATAAAATATCTTAAGATTATCAAAGTTCAAAATGTAAAGGCCAATGCAAAGTTATAGTGAATCAATATACAATTTGTACGCAGTGCAGTATGAATGAATAAACAATTTGTCATAATCCATGGTTAAAAAATATTTCCTACGCTATATATCTTCTTTATATATTTTGAACAAATAATATTATTCATTAAGAAATATTTCATAATGTCTTATGCTAAGCATATTAGATAGAATATTAGATATACAATAATTATCACATCATACGAGGGTTAATTTGCAATTATTTTATCCTGATTTTGGAAAAAAATGTGTCGTTTGTTATCGCTTTACCTCTGCTAGTTATGATGCGAGCAGTATTTTTTTCGTTACTCATAATTAAAGTTATGAACTCAAGCGCTTACTATTGTTATAAAGCTTTTTTCTCTGTAGTTATTTTTATTACTTTTCTATTTATTTTAATTTTAGTTTTATTAAGCTAATATTCAACATTTTCAATAGTTAATTAATATTAATAGTCCATGGTTAAAAATATTTCCTACGCTATATATCTCTTTTATACATTTGAAACAATTAATATTATATCTTTAGAAGTATTTCACAATATCTTCTGCTAAGAAACTAGATTCAAGATTAGATATACAATAGTTATCACATCATATGGGGGCTAATTTGTAATTATTTTATCCTGATTTTCGTCTAGACATTCTGTTATTTCAGGCAATTTTTCGTATGAATTTTAACTTACTTAAAATAATTTAATAATAAATACATGCATTATTATATGTTATAAAATATGTTGAGATTATCAAACATCAAAATGTAAAGGTCAATTATAAAGTTATAGTGAATACATATACAATTTGAGTGCAGTATAGTATGAATGAATATACAATTTGTAATAATCCGTGGTTAAAAATATTTCCTACGCTATACATCTTTTTTTTATATATTTTGAACAAATAGTATTATTCTTTAAGAAATATTTCATAATGTCTTCTGCTGAGTATACTAGATTCAATATTAGATATACAATAGTTATCACATCATTGGAGGGATAGTTTGCAACTATTTTATCCTGATTTTTACTAGAAATTCTGTTATTTCATATGTTATTTGTGATTTATGTTATTATTATCATTTATATGTTAGGTTTTATCTGTTATTTCATGTGTTATATGTTTTTGTTTTCATATGTTATTTACTCTATTATTATGCCAGTATAAAGTTTGTGTACTTAATCAAGTGTTATTAATAATACGTATATGGTATTTATATATTCAACTTCTTAAGCATGCATTTCAAACAAACATATCTATATAACAACTAACATCAATCAGTTTTTGATCAATATCATCCTTATAGAGTTGATGTCTTCAATTCGCAGAACTGTATTAGAGGTCGTCCGCCATTAAAATGGAATGTATGTATATATTTAGCATTACTCAGAGTGCACGAAGGTGTACCTCTTTTTGAAACTACCTCCCTTTTATAAGGTACTTTCTGCTTTACATATTTATTATGCACATCCCTTGCAATACATGAAAAGGCTTTGGTTCTTTCGCTTATTGGGCCTTCAAAATGAGTTCTTCCTTTCTCGACTGTGAAGCCTAACAAAATTCACCATACCTTTATATAAGTGATTACAGTGATACATAAAAATACATACTTAAAAATATGCATATATGCACATACTTAAATACACATGAACATATGCATATACTTAAATACACATGAACACTTAAATACACATACAAATATGCACATACTTAAAAGTATGAAATATTTACCTTTTAATTATTTTTCCAATAAATGCTGTAATATCGCTGATAAAATTTTTACATATTAAAATAATTTTTTTTTATTTGATTCTTTAACTACACATATGTCACCATGAAAGAAAACTAGTTTAATATGACTCAAAACGCACATGTGCAGGATCTAGCAAAATTCGCAATCACCAATCACGCAAGCTCTCGTTGCACCAAACCCTCGACTGTTCCCAATCGCTGATTAAACAGGGCTTTGTTATCATCCAGTTTTCCCCCCAAGTCCACTGAATTGATAATTTCATCCGTGCCGAGTTCCGACCGCAATTAATATCCAAAAATATTAATCATAGGTAGAAATGTCTCTCATTAAAAGGGTCACTCCGCTTGGTGTAATATCTCTCTTCAAAAGAGGAATGGGTCTCGATTCATGACGCACATCTGAATTATTCAACAGCATTCTAATTGACAGGCCATATCCTCCACCATGCAGTTCCATGGACCATCCTAGTTCATCATCCCTTCTCCTCTTCCACACCACAATTCCGAATCTGCTACAGAGAACTCGGAAGGCAAATAAAATCGTCTTCAGCATTCGCCTTTCCGTATCTGCAATGCAAATCAGATGGGCTTTGCCTCAGGTTTAATCAGTGCCCAGCGTCTGTTAAGTTCCCAGAATAAAATCCCTCTCTCTCTCTCCAGTCTTGACCTCCTTTTCTTAACGGAAAACAGGGGGGAATATTATTCGGAATGGAAGGACATGGAACTTGTCCCTCAAGGGTTCTAATAAGGATGTTCGGTGGCTGTGTTTATGTCTTTTCAATTGTAGTTGGGGGATCTTTGTGTATAAAGAGATTTGTCTGCTATGGAATACGTCTTTAAAAGACAATGACGTTGGATATCTTTAAATTTGTTTGGGGATAGGGTGCACGCTTTGAAGCAAAATAATTCAAGGTTATATAGTTATTCTTGTTACCTTGATTTCAAAAAATATGATGGATGCACATGTAAGAAGAATACCCATTTTTAATTTTTATAAAAAACTGTAGTGAAGGGAAATCAATTAATATAGTGATAATATATATACGATATTTTAACTGATATAACAGCTGTTCTTCGGAACTTAAACGTATCAATCTCAAAATCACCTTATCAATATGAGTTTGTATTTCTTAGATAATAGCTTTTATGACTAAAACAAAATAGTTGCAAGATTTTTTGCTCTATACCCTAGTAGTGGTATGAATGTTTATTTCCATGTTTGGAATCTGTTAGTGGTTCGGAATCCACGTCAAACTATAGGTCTCGGTCTAATCAGCCTAAATTGTGCATAAAATGACAGTAGAGAGATAAGCTAAACCAAACCTTGTTGTACACATTATTTTATAAAATATTTTGATTCAATAAAAAATATTCGAATGTAAAGTCTTCTATAATTTACCATAACACTTTTGAGTTATTATTTCAACATTCATATGTGAAAGCAAATATATTCAATTTAAAATAAAATACTTTGCATTGTAAAACATTAACTTCTGACAAGTATGAAATTCATTATATTAGCCACTTAGGGTTCTACGTGGTACATTAAACCCACAACATTATTCTTAAAATTAAATGTGTGACACTTTAAAGTTCATGATAATATTTTTCGAATAGCAAATAAAGAAACTTGTTTCCCAGAGGTTTAAGAAATATAATTCATAGTTTAATTTTTATCTTTCGCATATGGAACTATCTGTACAAGTCACCTTGTTTTCAAACTTTGTGTCACAATAATTTTTTTAATAAGAAGAAAATTGCATAATTATAATAAAATTATGTAATAATTATAAAATTTCATTTTTCATATGAAGTTCTATTTGTATGCGAAGACATTTGTCAAAAGTTAAAAAAAAATATGAAAAGTATAATAAAAATTGTATTGTATATTGCAAAAAATATCTCCTTTACATATTTTCTATATTTATAACAAATTCGGACAACAAAATAAGTATATGTAATAATTATACTTAATAGTAAAATATTAATATATAAATAGTAATGTATATACTTATAAATATATCATAAGTATATAATTTAAAAATTCATTTATATTAATCATACAGATCTATAATTAATTTTTATTATGTTGCAATAATACATATAATTAAATATACCAATTGAAAGAAAATATTGGTTAATATATATTATTTTATATTTTTATTTATTTATATTTTATAAGAAATTAGGTTTTTTCCCCTACTAGATTAATTTGGGTGCAGTAGTATTTAAGATATTTTATGACACAACTGAACCGTCAATAATGTTGGCATGAGTACAGAAAATATTATGGATTTAATAAATTAATGTAGTAGAAATAAATCATATTGTTATTAATTTTATTTAATGAGTTTCATTGATTTGATATTTAAAAGCCGTAACCATCCGAAGATTAATGATATATAATAAATAATTATTTATGATCTAAGAATAAAAAAACTAAATTAGTAATTTAAATACAGTGGAATATAATTATTATGCCAAGTATAAGCCTAGATTCATTATATAATTGTTATATCTTCAAAAGCTTGGAAAATAAAACTACAAGCATGGCAATTAATTAGTAAAGCAGAATTTCATTGGAACTGTGCCCTTCAAACTCATTGTTAATGGTAGGTGTTATTGATCTTTTATACAGCACATTACTCATTAGATTGTTAATTTTTTTTACAAATGTGTAATAAATTACAGTGTTAAATTATTATATTTTTTCATTAATCTTGAATGCTTAAAATATGCTATAGAACTTTTAAGTGCAGCCTTTATTTTTATTGTCAAATATCATACATCCCGGAATAATTGTACATGAGAATTTGTGATAAACCCATTCATTGATACTTTGATACAAAGTTGACAAGAGTACAGAAAATATTGTACATTTAAAAAAATATGTAAAAAAAATAATAATAATAAAGCATATTGTTACGAATTGTATTTAATGATTTTCAACGATTTACTTAATATTAACTTTATGACTTAATAGACATGACTATGACAGAACCTATGACGGACGATAATCATCATCTGACAAAATAAAATTAATGTAAAACATAATTCACGCCATACAAATAATTGTAATTTCTTTCATTGCTCTAAATTACTTATACTTATATTGTGATTTCCAAATTTGTCTATTTCCAAAATTTCCGAAATTGACACTATTTTAATCCTGCAATATACTTGATGTTTACGATCAGAAAAAAAAAACACACAAACATATTTAAATAAAATATATTGCTAAAACTATTATACTTTTGTGCGATGTTACAACTGAAAACAATTTTATACGATTCCAAACATACAAATTCACTGTCTTTCCTTCACAATAATGTTACGTTAATTTTTTTTTTTTTTTAATGGACCACCTACGTATCTAGTAACTGCCACTAATAAATCCTCCAGAAATGAGAATATTTTGTTCTGTAGTGAGCACAAACAATGTGCAACAAACATATTCAAGTTGTACTTAAAGAAATAAGCACTTTTCATTTTTGTCACACATTTCCCCATTTCCCCTGAGCGTCCAATTTAACTAATGGATTTAACGGACATTACTTTTATTTTTTCCCCTTTTTCGCTTCCTGATTTTTAATGCTGACGTTATATCCGTCGTTGAAAGGAGTGCTAAAGAAAGTGGAATGGATGCAAAGATTAAAAATAAGCATTAGATTTGCTTTTTTCTAGCTTTCATTTTATTGATGCTAAGGAATCAACGAAACATGTCTTTCTTTGGATGTTTATATTTTGTTTTCCTATGATTTAAGTTATTTTCTTGATATGAAATATTTCTAGATTTTTTATTAAATTTATTTATTTATTTATTTGTAAATCAACATCCTTATATTTCATATATTTTATTACACATAAAAAATAATGAATTTAGATAATTTCATATATAAATTAGAATCACATAATATTTGCAATTGAAATATATTTAATATTTGTAATTGAAATAATTGCAAATAATGTGAAGCTATTGAGAGTATGATATCGTATTGAAAATCAGTTTGAAAGTATAAACTTTAATTTTTTTGTTAAATAATAAAATTATCAGAACTTGCAAATTTTCATTATTTCTATTGGAAATTTCAACTTAATACACAAGTATATTTCTAATGTTCTTTAATGTATTTTAAATTGTATTATTCTAAATCATTTTTTGATTGCATGATATATACTAATTAATTACTATAAGTATTGTTCACTTTATTGGAAAGTTTTAATTAATTTGGAATAAATTTTAAATATTGAATATTTTAGAATATTAAAGCGGAATTAATTGAATCATTAAAAAATAACATTATTCAATTAGAATATTTTAATAATTAAGCTACATTTTAAATTTTATTCATTTTTTTAAAAAAAATTTTACATTTTAATTAGTTACATTTTCAATATAAATTTTATCACAAAGTAAACAAGTCATAGAAAATATGAGTACTCCACTAAAAACTCAAATAAATATACTTCACTTTTCCTTTTTACTAATACTAAAAAGAATTCAGTAAAAGTGAACTAATTTTAAATCATGTATAAAAACAAATTTCAGCTTCCTTTTCTTTAGAGCTTTCTTCCAACTCACTTCCCCCTCCCTAAAAAACGAATTTTGAAATTGACTTTCAAGACAGTAATGATTGTAGTGTTTTTCTTCCTAAAATGAAACCATTACACACTTTAACAGAAAATGTAAACAGAAAATAGTTAATATTGAGATAACCTATATACAACCAAAATTCTATGGCGGTGTCAACATTAACAAATGAACTGTCTGATATAGCTTTTTACAAGTTTTCGCTTACATTTCCTGCGATTGAGAACAGTTACTTATCTGAAGACACACTAACTCACTGAATAACTGAATAACGCTAACTCGTGAATAATTGAATAAAACTAAGTCACTGAATAATTGAATAACGCTAACTCACTGAATAACAGATCACCAACTCACTGAATAACACTAACTCGTTGAATAACAGCAACTCACTGAAAAACTGACTAACACCAACTCACTGAAAAACTGACTAACACCAACTCACTGAATAACACTAACACCAACTCACTGAATAACTGACTAACACCAACTCACTGAATAACTGACAAACACCAACTCACTGAATAACTGACAAACACCAACTCACTGAATAACTGACAAACACCAACTCACTGAATAACTGACAAACACCAACTCACTGAATGACGTACTACCACCAACTCGCTGAATAATTGAAAAACACCAACTTACTGAATAACACCTACTCGCTGAATAACTGAATAACACCTACTCGCTGAATAACTGAATAACACCTACTCGCTGAATAACTGAATAACACCAACTCACTGAATAACACTAACTCGCCTATTAAGAACTGGTAATGATATACCCTAGGGAAATTGATGTAAAGAAGCAAAAGGTTCTGTTAAATTTTAATGAATCAACAAATAAGAAAGGACTGAATATTTATTAAATTGAAAAATACAATAAATTGTAATATAATTTGCATGCTAAGTAAAAAATTATATAAGGTGAAAACCACGTCTAAATGAAGTGTTAATACAATCATTTGAGTCCTTTACCTTAGATTTCCTATAAACCCAGAACAACTTAAAGTTTCCATTGAAAATTGGTTCCCGAGGTAATGATGATTGATGGTTTTCCTTTTCCGCAGCGAAACTCCTACACACTTCACTGCAACCGGTAAATTGAAGACAGTTTATATTCGAATTGATATTCAATATACGACTCGTAGCTTCCATAAAGAGACCCTTCGGAGTAAGTTCCTGTGATTGAGGTGACTCAAAACTTCGACGCTAGTTCTGTTATTGATCTACACAACACAGAACACAGCGTGGTGGCAAGAGGCAAAGTAGATTGGGAGGCGTTTGATGTCGTAATGTTTCGGTGGTTAGATATCCTTTCTGATAATTCCTCATCTACTCATATCTCATGAGCAGAATTAGTTAAGCTGATGCAGCTCAAACGAGCGGATGTGAAGCCCGACTGGGTTTTGAAATGATCGATTAGTGCTTTGGGTCTCCCCATTGTGTGGATGGAGAATATGAGAGGAGTTATGGATAGGTTGAGGGAGAATATTAATGAGTTTTATTCTAAGTTTACCGTTAAATAATTTGATGCTCTGGCTTTCAGATTATTAAGGGTTAATTTGGGGAATATTATAAACATGGATACTAAATAGCTGTTCCGTATACGTTTTATTAAATACTGCATCCTTTACTGTACTTCATTCAGAACTTATAAATATTTCTGGTTTCAAACATAAAGTATTTTATATGGGTTTATATGCAATAATTTAAAGCCTCTTGGTGTTTGAATTGGTTAATATAGAGAATAGTATGACGATTGATAGTAAATCTCTATTTTGCATCCATTTTATTAAATACCAATTTATAATTATGTAAGAAATATAGAATATTTAAGTTTTATTTCTCTGGCTTTCAGATTATTAAGGGTTAATTTAGGGAATATTATAAACACGGATACTAAATAGCTGTTCCGTATACGTTTTATTAAATAGTGCATCCTTTACTGTACTTCATTCAGAACTTATAAATGTTTCTGGTTTCAAACATAAGATATTTTATATAGTTTTATATGCAATAATTTAACGCTCTTGATGCTTGAATTGGTTAATATAGAGAATAGTATAACGATTGATAGTAAATCTCTATTTTGCATTCATTTTATTAAATACCAATTTATAATTATGTAAGAAATATAGAATATTAAAGTTTTATTAAGGTATTTTAGTTCAAATATTGAAACTTTTATATGAAATTACATGTAAAAAAATTGATTTTCTTGCAATTTGAAATTTAACAATTATTCTAAGAAATATTATAAATTTTTATTTAAAAAAATTCATTCTCACTTTGTTAAATATTGAATCATAATAATTATTTATTGTATGTTTTGAACAGCAATAAATATAGTCTATTATTCAAAACTAACTAAAATGTATGTTTTCAACATTAAAATAGCTATGTGCAATTAGTTATATATGTAGTACAGACTGACATATTTGCAGTATATATCAATATGCCAGAAGGTCAGGGTGTATCAATTTCAGATATCAATATGTACAGTAAAATTTATTTATGTATGCTTGTTATTAAAGCCATAAGCAATTTCCAACATTTAAGAAGGTTAGTAATGAATTATACGTACATAAGTTAAAATTTATTTTACTTAGAATCCTGGTAATTTAAAAATGATATAATTATGTTAAAGTGACAATACGTATTAATTAAAAATTGCATGCATTATTATTGAAATTAAAAATATTTTTTTTTTTTACAGTTTACAGTTTAAATAATAAAAAGTCACAGAGAATGTTCCAAATAATATGAATACTAAAAGTATTATATATACGTATTTATATAATAGCAATTTCTTTATGATAAATTGAAAGTGATAAGTTTAAGATTTTTTTTATGTAACCTTAAATGATTTTAAAGATAAATAAAAAAATATTAAAAACTATTAACCTTTAATAATTTTAAAATTATAAAAAAATTACATTGAAAACTTAACTGAACAGTCGAAACAAATTTGTAATTTGTCAAAATTATGTATGTAAATGAGATATGCTATATAAAAAATTGAATGTTTACTGAAAAATAAAATTACGATCTACCTTTTAAATTATGTTGTACATCGCAAAATATTTTTAAGAATAATTCTGCTTAAAATCTTTTGATAAAAAGTAAATTAAGTTACAGATATTAGCTTTTTGAAAAATAGAGAATTCCTCCGAGTGTACTATAAATATGCTTCATTTTTTTAGAAAATTCAGTGTGAAGCAATTCTGAGTAAAAATATTTAAATTTAACTTTCAACTTTTAAAAATATCTAAATTTAGAATAGATTTCATAACAATCAATAAGACAACGCTGTTTATTTGCAAAAGAGTGTACAGTGAAATCTGACATATAAAATGAAAAGATTCTATATCCCTCAGTTCATGTTCTCAAAAAGAAAAAATTAATTGTTCCATTTGTAAATTTGTTGCAAAAGAAGTTTAAATAATTTTCGAAAAGTTGTGTTGTTGTTTCTTATCCCATTTGGATGGCCAAGCCCACAAGCCCATATGGACTCATGATTGAAGGGGAAGGAAGCAGCTTCTGTTGTGATGGAGCACCCGTAGGTAGAAGCCTGACTTTTGCTCCGTGTCGCTCTTACAGTCATAGGAGACCGGGACCTGCGGCTTAAAGTGGATTCCGAACCACTACAAACATCCATGGCACCGCCGGGATTCGAACCCGAAACCTGTGGCACCGAGCGCCAGAGCGCTAGACACTCGGCCATTCAGGTCCCAAATTTGCCAACGGCACGCAGTGTTCCCAGGTGGTCACCCGGCCAAGTACTGACCGCGCCCAATGATGCTTAACTTCGGTGATCTAACGAGAACCGGTATATTCAGCATGGTACGGCCGTTGGACTCGAAAAGTTGTACATTAAAAATGGATTATGATATTTTGTTGTCTTTTAAATAAAAGTTCTAAATGTACAATTTATATGCATGTTTTGCCTTTCAAATACAAAATTATTTTCTTTAAAGTAATTATATTTATGGCAATTGTAAAACTAGATAATATAAAAGAATAAATAGTTAATTACTCATTATTTCGTCGTATTATAAATGAAAGCATTTATCCTTTACCAACAATGGAATTTTATAAATTACCAAATATATTAAATGTTAAATTATTAACAATTTACAATGTAAAAAGTTGCATTATGGATCATGTATGCAAATTATTACATTTTTATTTATGCTCTATGTAAAGAATTACATTGTTGCTAATCTACAACGTAAAATATAAAATTGTTGATAATGTGTATTGCGAAGTGTTACGTTTTTCATAATGCACATTGCAAAATTTTGCGTGAGTAGTAATGAATAAGTTCAATACCAATTATAAAATATAAAATATAAAATCTACATATAAATATATTTATCTACAATGTAAAATATAAAATTGTTGATAATGTGTATTGCGAAGTGTTACGTTTTTCATAATGCACATTGCAAAATTTTGCGTGAGTAGTAATGAATAAGTTCAATACCAATTATTTTGTAGCTGTTGAAGTTAGTTTATTTTTTAGATCCAATACATACTGTCGCAAGCCGTACTATTTTACATAATCGTGTGAATCATGTTAAGCAACTTAATTTTTTTTTCTAACAAATATTTTTCAAATTTGCTACATTATTTTAAAAAACAGTATTTGATTTTTATTCAAATTGCAAAATAGAAACTGAAATTTATATTCCTCGTGAAAAATGGAAATAGTTATATAAATCCAATGTTTCGTATTAGAAAAAATCGCTTACATTTTGTTAGATCGCTTTCAAATAGCAAGCAATAAAATCGGTAATCCATATATTCCACGTAGAAAAAAAGGTCAATGTAAAGAGTTACATCATAGATAATGTATAACGTAAAGTATTACATTTTTGTTTATGCTCTATGGAAAGGGTTACATTGTTGCTAATCTACAATGTAAAATATAATATTGTTGGTAATGTGCATTGTAAAGTGTTAGATTTTCGTAATGCATATTACAAATTGTTGGATGATAGATAATGAATATGTTCAATGCCAATTAAATAATAACAATTGAAACTACTTTATTTTTAGATCCAATACATACTGTCGCAAGCCGTACTATTTTACATAATCGTGTGAATCATGTTAAGCAACTTAATTTTTTTTTCTAACAAATATTTTTCAAATTTGCTACATTATTTTAAAAAACAGTATTTGATTTTTATTCAAATTGCAAGAATAGAAACTGAAATTTATATTCCTCGTGAAAAATGGAAATCGTTATATAAATCCAATGTTTCGTATTAGAAAAAATCGCTTACATTTTGTTAGATCGCTTTCAAATAGCAAGCAATAAAATCGGTAATCCATATATTGTAGAAAAAAGGTCAATGTAAAGAGAGTTACATCATAGATAATGTAAATAATATTTTTTGTTTACAATTGTAATCTACAATGTAAAATATAATATTGTTTGTGCATTGTAAAGTGTTAGATTTTCGTAATGCATATTACAAATTGTTGGATGATAGATAATGAATATGTTCAATGCCAATTAAATAATAACAATTGAAACTACTTTATTTTTAGATCCAATACATACTGTAGCAAGACGTACTATTTTAATGCATAAACATGTGAATTATATTAAGCAATTTTAATTTTTTTCTAACAAACGTTTTCAAAATTGGATACATTATTTTTAAAAACAGTATTTGATTTTTATTCAAAGTGCAAGAACAGAAACTGAAATTTATATTCCTCGTGAAAAATGGAAATCGTTATATAAATCCAATGCTTCGTATTAGAAAAAATTGCTTACATTTTATTAGATCGCTTTCAAACAGCAAGAAATAAAATCTGTAATCCATATATTCCAAGTAGAAAAAAAGGTCAATCAAAATCACAAAAGATCCCGAAATATTTGATATAAATATATACATCTCCTATTTTCTTCCTATTTTACAACGGAGAATCAGTCAAGTATAATATGATATTTTTTTATCTTTCCTAATGCACAATGACAAACCCAAACAACATGAGAAAAAGTAATTACATTAGCATCGACAGAAGGAAACATTTTACATCAGAAATCGGTACATAACATCTTTCATTTTTTTATTGTGCACTACTAACTTCTTTTAAAATGCTTTCTTTCTGCAAAACTTGAGTAAAAGAAGAAAAAAAAAGAAAGAAGGAAGTCAAACCGCACAATCTCTATGTCACGCAGGTTTGCACAATTCCAGTTGAAGTACGCTACACAAGAGTGAATGATACTTTGTCATCTAGAAAGAGGGATCTGTCTTTTTCGGGGATATTATTATTGATATACTGCGGTTTCTCAAATATTTTTAAACTCTTTTTATTCGTTTTATGTTTGCTCTCAGGCTCGGTATGAGATTCCTTTAGACGTGTAATTCTTCAATGGTACTGTTGCTGTGTTATATTCGTTACGATTATTCGATATCGTAAAGAAGATTGTAAATAATCTTTCACAAAATTTTCGGAAAATGAAATTGGAAACACTATTTATTCGTCTTTGTAAGAAAAGACTTTTTGTGTTTATTCTCTCTGCCAAGAATTTTTTAGAAATAAAAATGTTATCAAAATAATATATTTAGGGGTTTCTAAACAACTGTTCGTTCTTTGTCAATGAATTTAAGCAAATATGCCAATTAAGAAAATTTCATTGGAAATCTGTTTATTTTTTTATGATGTTTTGCAAAATCATATAAAGTTCACATTTAATTTTTTTTAAAAATAAATAAATGAATATATTTATATTAAATGGTACATGTCAATTTATTGAGATGTTAAAGTTTGCTTTTTAGCAAAGCTTAAGAACAACAAGAAATATTGTATAAAATGAATGTGCTATTATAGAATAAAGACAATATGTGCCTAACTAAAATTATTATTAATTCATTTTTTTTTCTAAAATTGGACTTTATTTGAAAAAAATCAATTATACTAAAAAATTTTGTGCAGGAATTCTATTTATTTTAAGGAATCTCATAATGAGGCTTATTATAATTAAAAGAATAAAAAAATTAAGAAGGATTAGTAAATTTATATAGTTATATGCTATGATAAATGGAAAAGGGATTTTATTTTTACAAAGTTTATCAAATTAAATAATGTGTAATTTATGTGTAATAATACTTCCCTTTCATTTATAAAAAATAAATATCATTAAAATTATTTAATTAATTTTACAAATAGCAGCAGTTGTTTTCAGATAGCACATAATGAGAAATATGTATAAATAAGTAATGAAATGATATGCCTACTACTAACGCCTACTACTATATGCCTACTAACACGTTTTTCTATTTAACTGGTTTAAAATACACTGACTTTGATTATTTTATATCTTTTTTATTAAATGCAGATATATTCAGACTAATTAGATGTTATTTATATAATTATAATGTATCTAAGAGACAACAATCGATTTAAGTTAAAATATCACTTGCATACTGTTTATTAATGCTGTTATTTCCTGTTTGTTAGTGAATATAATTATATATTATTTAGTTTTAATACCTCAAATCACAAAATGATAAGTAAAACTCAGATCTATTCTGCTTTTTTCATAATGGTGAGCCAATGAGTTTTGAAATTTGGATGTATTTTTCATAGCAATTTCATTGTTTTTAAATTTGATAGTTATTATGCGAAAATGTATTTCTTAAATGTAGAATTTCTTTAAAATAACAATAACATGAAGGGAGTATTACTCACAATGAAAATTAAACTAATACAAAATGAATTATTTTATAGTGCAGTCGACTTATGATACTACTTAAAATAAAATTATTACCAGTATATCACGTGAAAAATATATTGATAACATGTATCTAAACAAACCAACAATAATATATATAACAAATCAACCAACAATAATATATATGTATATCAAACTAACCAACAATAATTTGTATAACAAATCAACCAACAATAATATGTATAACAAACCAACCAACAATAATATACATATAAACCAACCAACAATAATATGTATAACAAATCAATTAACAATAATATGTATAACAAATCAACCAACAATAATATATATAACAAACCAACCAACAATAATATATATTAACAAACAATAATAATATATATAAAAAAAAACCAACAATAATGTATATAAATGTATATAAGAAACCAACTAACAATAATATATATAAGAAACCAACTAACAATAATATATATAAGAAACCAATCAACAATAATACATATAACAAACCAATCAACAATAATACATATAACAAACCAATCAACAATAATATATAAAACAAACCAACCAACAATAATATATATAACAAACAAACCAACAATAATGTATATAACAAACAAACCAACAACCAAAACTTTTATTGAATGTTCAATAAAGAATTAAGCAGGTTCACTTTAGAACTGTAATTACAAAAGACAAGAATTTGAATTTAATTTTCGGAAACTGGGCTTCGTTATACCAACACTGAATGAATCACCACTAACGAGATGCTAACGCTATGCAGATAATGGGAAGCAGCATTAAGTATTAAGTTACCTCATTGAAAAAACGGGCAAAAAAACACAAGCTGAACTTCCGTTGCAGAATTAGGGGTGTATTAAAATTGCACGAAAAATAAAATAGAAAAAAAATAGTAAAAGTTGTTGCTTGATTTAATTAAGTCAACCGGATATTCCAAAACCAAAATTCGGTTAGTACACTGCGGCTAACAAGATCAATTAAATCTGACAATAATAATTAGATAAAGCTCAGTTTCGAAAATAAGGCATTGTTCATAAAACATCCTACTCGTTTTTTATTAAATGAGTAGACATCATTTAATGAAAATAATGTAATGCATGTCTTTGATTTTTATACGGCTAAGTATTGATTAGCGTATTTGACTTTGAAAAAATAACAAAATTAAATTTTTATGAATTTATTTTTCTGATATGAGTTATAAATCTATTAACTCAAATACTCATGTTAAGTTTTCAATTTATAATTAAATATCTGCATTTAAAAACATTTTTCGTCTTAATGAAACTTTCTTTTTATTTTAATTCGTAAATTACTTCAGTGTAATTTAAATGGAACTAAAGTAATATTTTTGTAATTATTATCAATGAACAAAAAAAGTTTGACTACTTATATATGTATAATCGAATTTAATAATTTAATTCACATTATTTATATACAAATGCATATATATAAGTATTCTTCATTTGCACAGCAGCCCTATTTTGGGCCAAGGCTGTTTGCCTACTGGAGATTTGAGGTGTTTTTTTTACGGGGTGGGATTGTCAACCCTATGCACAACGCTCTACAGTCATATTAGGCCGGAACCTACGGTTTAAAGTGGATTCGAACCGCTACAAGCATCCATAGCATCACCGATTCCCGAACTCTAAACCTGTGACACTGAGCGCTGTATATATATATCCTTTAGTTATAATTCTGTTCTTTTATGTATTATTGTTTAATGATCTTCAGCTTCATCGTTGACGCTTAAGCGTATTCATTGAAGGTATCCATTATTGGAATATATAATATGCATACATATATAAATATATATATTTATATATTATACCGAGGCATACGGTTTGAAATGAATTCCAAATCACCATTTGCATCCACAGAACCACCGGGGATCAAACTCTAAACCTATCGCATCGATCGCCTGAACGCTATATTATATATATATATATATATATATATACTCTTTAGTTCTAATTTTGCTCTTTTTGGTATTATTGTTTAATGATTTTCAGCTTCATAACTGCAAATTAGCTTATTCATGCAAGATATCCATTATTGAAAATATTATTCAGGATAATTTCAATTGAATAAATACCACGCAATCCTTTCACGCAGAAAATGCAAATTTTAATAAGAATAAAAAAATATCTTTTATTAAAACAGAACGAGGAAGGCTAAAAATGCTAACTTTGAAATAAAAATACAAAACAATGTATATAGAATTATCGATTTTCACATTATATTACAAAAACTTTCGAGTTGAAAATTCCTTATCCGAAAAAAAATTTTTCTTTGAGAGGAATTTAAAATAGTTCGTATGAAAAAAAGTTACGAAGAATTTATGTATGAAATACATTTTTTTTTATATTTCTGAATTTAGTCATAAAATACACTGACCTCGTTTATATTCAGAAATAAATTTTTAAAAAAATTATATTTTGCAGTAAAAGACATGTCGAGGAATAACGTTGAAGCTTAATCGTATTAAAAATTTCATTTTGTACTTATGGACAGCTTATCTTATTAAATGATTTAAGAATATATTATTTAAAGTAAGATATTCACTGGGTGTTTCAAAAAGAACTCCCTAACTTTGAAATGAATGATACTAGGCAGAATGATGAAACAAGTAGTATGGTGGATTGACAGGTCTGCCACATTTTACTGTCTATCACTGTTTCGAAGTTATTGTCATTTCAAAGTTAGTGAGTCTAATATATACAACATTTATATTTGTTGTGTTATATATATATATATATATATATATATAATAATGAAAATATTTAATAATATTATTATTTTATATTAAAAATAAAGCTAATAAATAATAAATTTAATAAATATTTTAAATTTTAATTTTTAAATATTTAATAATATTAATATTAAATGAAATATGACGAAAATATTCTTTACTTTTAAGGCCTTTAATAATAAATAAAATTTAACTTTAAAGCAATAAGGCTGAAGCAGATTCGTTCACGCGTTGGGTTTTTCAAATTAAAAGGGCCTAGTTCGAAACCTGACCGCTAGTCTTGACCGCTAATCAATCGTTTCCATTCAGTTTATTCATTTTTTTAGGACATATATAGGCTAGAAATTTATTTCTTTGGGCTCCAGGATAATGTACCTTCCATTTCTTCCTAAACGTCATAACTAAATCTTTGTTAAAATATTGGTGCCAATATATAACGGAACGGCAAACCACAGGATTGTTAAAACTGCTTCATCCCATCCACATATTCGAAGCTAACAGAAGAACATTTTGATCTATGAGTTGATTATGTCCAATCCCTACTGAGATAGGGGAGCTCTTCATGGACTTTCCTTTCATATATACCGGACTCACTTAGTCTGGAAATTTACCGTGTTGTATTCCAAGTCACTTCATTTCATTCAATATTTATTATTAATTCTAAATTTTTCCACCATAAATAAGCAAACAAAATATAAATTTAATGAGATATATATAATTATTTAATTATCAAGTGACAATTTTTTTCATTCATCCATTCAGAGGACTGAAAGATACATAAACGTCCGTGGTGCTCTCTACCTATGATCAGGAAAATTGATTACCGGCGAGAATTTTGACGCTTTCTATTATTATTAGAAAGGATCTGACTGTAAATGGATCAACGCAATGCATGTGGTCTGCTGAGAAAAGAATTTCAAACAAAAAATTTGCTCATATTTTCATTTTCTTTTTTTCTTTCCAATTATAAATACTGGAGTAACTAGAATGTTGAGAATGCATTTTCAATGGCAATGCTACACTGAGCGTCACGCTACCTACTTGCTTTCTTTTCTTTTGTGAATGCGGAGAATCACATCTAGCGTCGCGTCAGCACTAGCATTAAAAGTGTTGTTCGATGTCGATCTCGGAACGCATTGACGTCGAGGTGGTGGGTCTAGAAGGTAAATAAACTTCTCCTATCAATCATTACAGTCAGTTATTCTCAGTTCTGATTCGTTAAAGTTGATGTAGTTTTGCGAATGAAACTGTACACTTAAAGATCTCTTTGACTTACTAAAATTAATAATAGAAAACTGCAAATTGTTATTATTTTTTTTTACATTATAGCTTTCAGAAAAATTAACCACCCAGTCTGGGACAGAAAAATAATCATATCTGAGACATTAAGACATTACATCCCAAAAGATGTCTACAGATGTATCTTACCACCAAGTTAGAAAATTTAAGAACTTAAATTTTCCCTATAGATTGATTAATTGATACATGTTAGCAACTCTTATTAGCTAATTGCACTTGTTTAAATTTAATGAGGCTCCGCCAAATACTGGCTTTCTCTTTTCTAATTGATAAGCACTAAAACATAGAAATTGCAGAAAATTAACAAATAGCACGGTAACACATTAAAAAGTAAAAAAGATCTCTAAATAATATAAAAAATCGGCAATTAAAATGACTAGCTAAAAGTAAAATTTAATCATATTTTAAATTAATTAATTAATCAAATTTAAAATTTTGATTTTTTTTCATCATTTTCCAATATGACTTCAGGATTAGAAGAGCCATTTATTTATGTGTTTAATTAAGTTTTTGTGCGAAGTTGAAGAAAAAGGCTGAAAGAACATTATTAACTCTGCAAAGAATTTCAAAAATAAACAACTTAGCAAGAAATCAATAAATACTTTGATATCAACAAATTTCATAGAAAGAATTTCTCAAACTTCAATTTGTATCTAAGAAAATTCTATAATCTTCATTCTGAGTAACTTAAAAAAAAGTTTCCATATATCAGCGTAATGTCTATAAACATTATTTTACCATTTGCGCAACATACAAGGGTACAATTTTTTTTATGTACACGATATCAACATTGAAAAGTCTTAATCATGTATAGCATTCAACTCTTTTTATCATAGACCAAATATATTGAAATAAACATTTATCTATTAAAAGTAGTAAAAAAATATTATAGATATTTTAATTAAAACGTTTATTTTATCATTAAATTTGAATGATTAGCATATTTATATAAAGTGATTATTTTTTAGTTAATTTTGTTTATTTGAATATTTGTGAAAAGTTAAGAAGTACTGTTTTAAAATATATTACACACAGTCATTTTCGAATATCTGATACTTTGAACCAAACATTTGCCGTTTGTATGGTAGATTCCATAGTATTTAAACACATATCGCACGGGCTTATTTTGTTACTTTCAACATGAGGCATGATTGCCACTTAAAGAATAAATTTACTAAGTGAATGATCATCAGAGAATTTGTTTGGGCAAAGAATAAGAGTTATAACCCCCATTGTACTTATTGGTTTTCTAAGTGAAATAATGCATCATGTAAGCGATCTATGGAGGATAAATTTGAATATAATGACAGCAATAAACTTGTTTTAAGCGGTAGCATTGGTTTGCTTTACGTTGAAGGTAACGAAACATTCCCTTATAATAAGGTCTTAAGTGACACACGAACAAAATAAATATATGAAATAATGCATCATGCAACATATATGAAATACATCATACATCATATATGAAATAATACATCATGCAAGTGATCTATGGAGGATAAAATTGGATATGCTGATAGAAATAAACTTTTTTAAGTGGTAACTTCGTTTTGCTTCACGTTGAAGGTAACGAAATATTCCCGTATAATAAGGTCTTTAGGGATACAAGAACGAAATAAAAATGTGGACAACAAACCAGATTCCACTAAAAAATGACCGCTTGAATAATGCATTTGAAAATAATAAGATAATCGCAGAGGGTAATAAGATAAATATTATTAAATCTTAATCAAATTATTTAAAATTATCCAATGCTATCATAGTTCACAACATTCAAATCAAGGTAAATTTCAAGTTCTGTAAACTTTCAGATTGGTAAAAAATTGCAAAACATATTACAAAAATATTATTCAAACTCATTTCAATTAAGTTAAATTCATCCACTCTATTTCTGATTTAATTTTGTAACAAATGGCCTTAATCCCAAACACAGCTTTTTACTGTAATTATCTTTCAGCATAGTTTCTTATATTACTTTGCAATTAATAATCGTGAAAGATTTATTATCTTCATTATTTCATCTTAATTATCCCAATATCTTTGTTAGTGTCAAAGAAATTTCCTAAATTGGCAAGATGATTCTAATTAAAATGATATTAGTTCTTACAAGACAATACTTAATTAGATACTCTTTGAATTGCTTTTGGGTAATTAATATGAGAAACTCAACAAGGAATTTTCATATAAAAAATAGAATAAATGTACTGTTAAATTTATCAAGTATTTAATTTTTTATTGTTTGGGCAATTTGAAATGATAATATTCATTGAAGTATTATGATACTCAATTTCAAACAACATAATTATACTTAATTAGGAAACATTTTAATGTCAATCTTTATTTTTTATGAAAATTAATAAACAAAACAAAACACATTGATTATAATTAATACCTAGTTACATAATAGCATCGATACTGTAGGATAATTAAATTAATGTCATATAAAACTTCAGATTCTAGTATATTAGTGAGCATAGAAAATACAACATAATGTAGATTTTGTCTCAGCATTATAGAAAATTAAAATTAAAGCTTGTCATGTGATTTCTTCATATGTTCATGATATAAAAGAGATGAAAATGTCTGATGATAATAAATTTATTTTCTACATGTGATGGAAATTTTTATTTTTAATATTGAGTAGAAAAATGTATTTAAAAATATCTTATAATATTCTTGACATTAGATATATTTACCAAACAAAAAATTTTCACAAGGTTTTGCTGGCTGGTCTAGTTTTTATCACATATAACAAATCCTCATTTTTTAATTGTATACTTAATTTAAAGAAGCTGGATTAAACAAATTATTACAAAGTTATGTTTAATACAGTTGTATGCAGAAGCACAAAATTGTGTATCCACAATGTAAATGAATATTCTGGATTTAATAGATATTAATGTTTCTGCACAAAAAAAAAATCGTTTCCCAACAGTCATAGTTCCTACAAAAAATATCTCAAAGATGCCAATACCAAGTTTCTTCTTGTTGTAAAGGATGACAAGAAAAATATTCAGTACGAAATCGCATTTCTTTTTACTTGTTGATAATCATCGAGATAGAAATTGAATGAAAGTGCAAATAGATAAAATGAGGATTCAATGTCTGCATGATAATTTCTTTGACGTTTTACAAAAGTTTGTTATACTACAAATATCAATAAATGGGTATTTCTAGTTTGCATAGAAGATAAAATGAATGCATTTTATATATATAATTTGCAAATCATCACTGCATGATTAGTTCTTACAAGATGTTTCAATTATCAGTAAGCAAGCATTTGCAAAGCTCTCAAATTTTTTCTGGACTGTGACATATTTCTGAACTCTCTCATGTTTGAACTAAAATTGGCCATTGTTTAATTATCCTTTCTCAATTTCAAATAGAGGACACTTTTTATATTATGGTAGAAACGGTGTGTTATATCATGTCTGAAATGGTGTGGCCATCAGAATATTACCCGAATGGTAGTAAAATACGCATCATAAAGATATTTTACAGAAAACACCAAAAAAGATTTCTATTTCTTGCTGATTACTTTACATATTCAATTATTGTAATGTATGAAATACTTAGAATTAAGGTGCACCTTAAAGGTTAAGCCCATTTGTGTGTTACATATCGTTAAATCCATTTCTCTCTTTTATATAAGTGTACTTTCTCTGTGAGTCAATGTATATTAAATATATCAATAGTATATCAAACTCTAACATATTTTCTTTTAAAACTTTAAATTAGTTTATTGTATATGTAGTTATATATGTATGTATGTATAAAGATCAAATATGAATAAAACAAACACGTTTGCCAAATTCTAAAACCATAAATTTCCAACTTCTAAGTAGAAACAGCAAATCCACTTAGTAAATATGTTTTAAACTGTAATTTATTCCAATATTAATATTAACTTTTACACCCTGAACCACGCATGTGAAAAGTTAATTATCATCTAAAAAGGTACGCCAAACTAATGGTAGCGAGAGTAACAATTCACTACAGTGTCTGAAGCATTCAGAAAGATTCAAACTTAAATTGTTTATTACAAATAAATATTCATTAATGCGATTCTTAGTCACGAATTTAAATAGCTTTGTGCAGAAATGACTGATATTTAATTGTTTTAAATACCAAATCTGAAAGTTAATTTCCTCACACGAAATGCTTCACACGATATCACAACTGTGACAGTGCCTTCCTTTTCAATATGCAAATGCCTCTTCTGCGTGAGCAGGAAATTGAACAATATAAGTCCGTCCGAAAAAGTTCTCCAATAAGAACTTAAAAAAAATGAAAAAATAACTAAAAAGGGGTGGTAAGAGAGAAAATATAAAAGGCCTTCCACCAAAAATCGCAGAGGAAAAAACAAAATTAAAAGCAAAATCGGCTTCACTTGCTGCCATGTTTAACATTTCATGTTCCTTTTTCCAAAACTTTTACCCCGATTTTAAATGAGTTTTATTGCTCGCTAGGCTGTGATATCACCATATGGAATGTCCCGAAAAAGTTCTTCTTTTATCGTTTGATAGGGGGGGAGGGGGAAAAAAGAACTTAAAATAGGGAAGTTGCTTTAATTATGAGTTTTTAGAGTGTGATGTTCGAAGTTAATTTCGCGGGATGGCTCAATTTATCATCAGGAAGACTACAAAAGAGTGGTGGTGTTCGCGAAAGGGAGTTTTGCAAAAATCAGCAGACCCAACTCAATGAGTTCCGGACAGGGTACAGTTAAGATTACAAAAGATTTTCGCTTAGTAGCAGGTTTCTTTTTTGTTGTCAGTTTCGGTTTTTAGATTGCTTTTATTTGGAAAAGTAGTGTTTGGGATAATTTAGGCATGGGATTGTACTTTGAATGTAATAATCTTTAAAGTTTCATAAGCTTATCTGAGTTTTCATTTGGTTGCATTTTTCGTCAGTTTCTTAACGAGGTAAGGTAGAATTGCGTAATTACCTTTAAAATATTTCATTGTTACAACTGTTTACATTGTTTTTAAAATTAGTTTATAACTAAAAAAACTGTTATAAAAAATGTAATGTTCGATGTATCACTGACAAGTTAAAAAAATATGTCTCTCTAAATAAAAAAAAATAATATTTTGAACTTCATTAATATAATATTGATATTACCATGCATACTGAAAAGGGTCTTAAAAATAATACTCATTTTTTGTCGAAAATGTAGAGTCTTTTTCAATTCCTTCTTTTATCTCCCACTCTCCCTATTAATATCTTGTTCAAATTTTCAATCGTTAATAAGATACTTTTTATTTATCCACTCAAGTTCAAATACATTTTTTTGTACTTGTAGTGGATGACACTTGACGTTAATACAGTTTTTTCAAATATTAATTCAGTAATTAAGTTTAATTAATTAATTATATATTTTTTTTAGATTTAAGTTGCATGCATATATTAATAGATGGCGCCATATAAACTTAAAAAAATTATTTATAAAGGACTTTCTGCAATATAGAGAGAACAATGTAGGAATTGACTTTAAAAAAAAACTTTTATATTACTTGTAAGAATTAAATTCATTGAAATGTTTGGAAATAAATTTTAATCGGTGAACGGTATATGCACGTTAACTTTCTTATGATAATTACTATTATATTTTAAAATTATAAGTACGTTATTAATATTTATTAACAATTATTAATCACGGACTAAATTATAACTAATATTTATTAACAATTATTAATCACGGTGTAAATTATAACTAATATTTATTAACAATTATTAATACTTTATTATTTTATAACTTTAATTTATTACGATTTTTAATACATTATTATTTTATTTCAATTAACTTATTCGTATTCATGTTGCTTATATATCTTGTGGCTCTATTTAAAATAGAAAAGACTATATTCAAAATTTTAAATTACTATATTTAATAGCAAAATACTAAAAAAAATATTCTGATAAAGTTAAATGTCAGTAATGGACTTTTTATAAATAAAACATTTACGTACCAAAACGTAATTTCTTTCATAAAAAATTTATTTTATATTTATTTTTAAGGCTTTCATTAATTAATTTTATTTTTGAAGAACAAAAAATATAGTATAAATATTATATATTATTTTATACAGTCAGTCAATTAAATAAATCATTCTTTCAAAGAAATTGTGTTTTCAAAGTAAATAACCAGTTTATTTGAAATACAATCAAACTAACTCAATAACTGATTTTAATTCATATTAAAAGTAAAATATCATTTTTAACCAAAAACTGATTATAAAAATAAATTTTATTTGAATAAATCGTTTATAGTAAAAATTAATAGATATCTTAAATAAATGGCTAGTAAAATCCATAAGGAATTTTCATATCTAATGTAGCAATCAATACATAAAAAAAAATTACCAAAAAGCAATTATTTTGAAATACTTTCACCTTCAAAAACAAAATATATTGAAAACTTGCATAATATGTGTTTAACTATTCCTTTTTTTTTCCTGTAGTAAAAACCTTCTCATTGATGAAGCTAATACCTTACTGAAGATGCATGAAGTACCTTAAAAGAGTTACTGAGGAGTATATTTTTGAAAGCTCTCGCAACTACAAACACACTTGAGCAAAGAAGAACCTGAGAAATTTAAT
Source organism: Caerostris darwini (assembly GCA_021605075.1). Taxonomy (NCBI): domain Eukaryota; kingdom Metazoa; phylum Arthropoda; class Arachnida; order Araneae; family Araneidae; genus Caerostris; species Caerostris darwini. Next base: position 841,110 of record BPLQ01013881.1, on the reverse strand, counting down.
CACCCAAGCTGAATGTAAGTAAAGGAAAGACAGTGAAACAAAGAACGGCTCAGTGTTCTTCGCGACTGAATGAGCATCGGCAATCTTGAGAGAGCAGCTAAGTTTGCTTTGTCTTAATAACAGGGAGTTCCATGCTTAGTCATGGATCTTTTCTCCGAGAAGGATCAATTTCGCTGATAATCGTTGCTGGTGGTGAAATATTTGGGAAAAAGATATTTTGGGTGGTTAAGGAAAGATCTTGTCTATGGTATGGTGCCATGTGGATTACCTACTGTAGAGCATTTTGTATTTTACTGATGTAAAACATATACTTGATATGAGCCGCTTTATTTGTAAACAGAAAAATTTCAATTTTAGAAAAACACTTTAAAAGATTTTATACATAGATATATGATTTTTGTGTTTATGATAAAAACCAACATCTTGTTTTATCATAAACACTTTAATTATTTTTTCCAAATATTTAGTTGATTTGAATTTATACGATAAACTTAAGATTTAAATACCTAAATTTATCAATAAATATTTTAATATTCACTTTTAAGTAATTATTTAATACTCTGTTCAGCTTATATCAAAATTATTGATTGAATTTTAATACTTATAATTTGAATTTTAATACTATGTAAAATACTTATCAAAATTAAAAGAAACAGCTTCAGATAAAGACTAGAATATTTTTTTACGCAAAGAAGAAATTTCTTATTCTTTATCTTGAAATTACAATTATTTCTAAAGTTCAGCAACAGATATTATGACAAAAAATAAATCTATATATTTCATTGCTTATAATCCTAAGGGAAATTCATTGTGAAATTTTAGCTTTGTATTGTTTGTTTTGTAAGATATTGAAATGATTGTCTTTAATTTTAAATCAATTTTAATAACTACCATTAATTTATTCATCATTAACATTTTAAAAAAATATTTGTGACCAAACCAAGAAATATTCTTTTATCTCTTATGTCGGCAGACAAAGAATAAGCCGGATTCATTGAAAGAGCAATGATATTTTTAAAAAAAGTTTTCGAAATATCTTAATGTCTAATCTAACATGATGTTTCTGCATAGATAAATTCATTAAATTAGAAATATTACTTATTTACTACATAGTAAAACTTACAGAAACATTTTTTACATATACTTTATTTTAAAGGTATAAGAGTTATTATGAAGGCAACATAATAATAGAAAATTATAAAAGATCTAATATCTTCAAATACTGTTCAGATAGAGGAAATTAATAAATCAATTCATTAGTTATGAATGTGAGGAAAATATATTTAATCAGAAGAGGTACAGTGTACAACAGACTTGTGGACCTTCTGAATAAATATCTGCAGCAATCTTAGAGAAGAATTAATTATGTTAGTGCAATCTAAATAGCAGTGAATTCCTTACTTAGACATTTATTTTTGCTTAAAAAATGTCAATCTTCGCTTTTAAATAATATATATTGAACAGATATTTTAATAAGGAAAATAACTGTCTTGTCTTCCACTTAAAATAACGTGCTTTTCAAATGACCACAATTAATTAATTAATCAAATGACCACAACAGTAAAATTTCTATCTATTTATCTGAAACATATTATTTGGTGTTCCTTCTGTTTTGGTTAGATTATGTATTTAATATATCGGTTCCCTTTATTGTGTTAAATACTGTCAAAGTGATTTAAGGTTTGTAAAATAAATAAAGAAAGAAAACTAATTTTGTGTCAATAAATGAATAATTCTCTCGCTTGTATAATTTGTACAATTGTTCTCTCTAGGTAACCAACTTTCCTATATTCATGATTAAATAATCTCTCATTATAAAGAAATGTTTTATTTAATGTAAATAAAGTATTTCACGTAGCATTTAAAGCATAGCAAAAGCAAACATTAGCTATTTAAAAATAGTTTTATTTTTTAATTTCTCTTTATAAATATTCTACTTTATATTATTAATTCAAAAGGCAAATATGAGCTGAAAAACATATTTTGCGGTTTTGTAATAGAAAAAATCAGTTATCAAATATCAGCTTATATCACCGTAAATATTTAAAAAATGTCAATTCTTTGCAAAAATATAACTAAACTATTAAAATTATATTAATAGAATTAAATAAGAAATATAATTGACTTCACACAAAAGAACTTCATTACATCTTCACAAGAAATGCTGATGATACAATGGTGGTAGTATATAAATCGAATAAATTTACATAATGCTAAAAAGCTAATTCACAGTAAAAAAATTCAAAGCTAATTCACAGTAAAAAAAGTTCAAAGCACTTTAAAACTTTTATTTAATTATTCAAAATTTAAAATATATGAATATAATTCATCACGTTTTGTATTTTCCAGCGATTAAATGAATGTATCGTGGAAAAAAAAACACTTTTAATATCTGATCATTCAATTCTTTTATCATTGACATTTATTTTAATAGTTTTTCTAAATTAATAAATCAGTTGCATAGTAATTAAAGTGTATAAAATAGTTTCAAGTCTTACACTAAATAATATCTTGTTTTTTTTATGAATTTTAAAAAATACTTGTTAGAAGAACATTTCACAATTTCTTAATCAATCACTGTAAAACTCTTAACTTATTCCAAAATAAAATATTATAGTTTAATATAACTATTTGAATTCCTGTATAGTAATGATTTAATGCGGTTTAATATATTAATATGATATATTATTTTTAAGATAATGTAAGTGAAAAAATTTAGGTTTATATTTATATAAGAAAAACCAACAAAATCAGTATCAAGAGGATATGGCATTTGTTAAAAAATATTGAAAACTCCAGCAGTCAACAATACAGGAATCGGAATCATCAGCAAAATCGAAATATGCATCTATGTCAGTGAATATTGAAAGCAGCAAAAATATTATGGATGACAATGCAATGATTTATGACTTTCTAGTAGTGATAAATGAGCCAGAGCAAACGCCAGGCATAACTTCGAAATTTTGATTTTAATACTTGAAGATGCATTGCATTTGCAGTCAAGGTCGTTGTCAAATCTTTTACTAATGCCGCATTGATTTTTGAATGCTTGACCCAAATAGTTTTTTGAATCACTATTCTTTAATATTTTATTGAAGCATTTGTTTAGTAGCTGATATTTTTTTTATAATACATTTCATAATTCTCTTTTTTGGTTGTTGAAGATTGGTGGATATCGTATTGCACAAGTATACCACAAAAGACTTACAACGGCAATTAGATGAAGAAATGATATCCTTTTGTTTAGAGATTTAAGAATAACTGTCTCGAAGTTGTGAGTAGAATTAGGGAAAGTTGAAAAAACTGAACATGGATGAATTTCATGTTCCACTTAAAAATAACTGACCTACTGGTATGTAAGAACACATTGCCATTGGGTGAATAGTTTAGTGGTGAATAGAAAGGTTTAGTAAAAAAAAAATCTTGAAATTTTCACCAGGCAGTCCGATAATCTAAAAGAGAAATTTTATACGCATAATCATAATTATCTTTGAGCTATAGTTTTTTAAACTGATTTACTACGTTAGCGGATTCAAATATGAACACTAACTGTGCACATAAGCACTGGTGCATAACCACTGGTGCAACTTGACCAAATCAAAGAAAATGTGTCATGTCTACCAACTTTCATAAAGTTTTATACTTCTTGTAAAAGAAGAAGTACAAAACCTTTCAAAAATCAAAGACAACCCGATCAAATGAAAGTCATCAGTTCATCAAATCAAAGACAACATTTTCTACCTTTCAAAAAATAATGTAATATGACATAAACAATTATAAAGAACTTGTATTAAAATCTTTTTTAAAAAGCGAAAATGTGTTATTTTGTGCTTTTATTTGTACATTATTTTCCCCTTATAAATAGAAAACGAGCTTCCTATGAAAACATGAAGCTTACACTGTGAAAAGAAAGGCGAAAGGATTTTAGAACGAAAGAAAGAAAAGTGTATTTCCTGCTCATAGATCAAGGAAGGAAACATTAAGACGTTAAAATAATAAGAACTGGCTTTCATCGGGAAAAAAAAATTGTGTCTTTATTTTTCCTATGCATGTGCAATGAAAGCATAGCGGAATATTTTTAATTAAATTATTTTTATACTGTGTTTGTCTTAAATTTTTAAGATGGATTTAAAAGGTACAAAAAAACTGTAAAAATGGGTTGCATTTTATGGTTTATTCATTATCAGACTTATTCATATTTAATTGTAAATGAAAACTCAGAAAATTATCATATTAAAAGATTTTAAAAAGATTTTTAAAGGCTAATCTCTAAAATAAAATTATAGAAGGAGTCTAATTATTTAAGAATTTAATACTTAAGTGATTACTCTTTTTTATGAAAGCCCAAGTTAATAAAAAAAATGTAGAATATTTATTTAGTCATTTAATTTTAGTTTTTGAATTCTTTGTATATTAATTGTTCTTATATGTTATTCAAAACATTTATTTTAACTCAATAAGATCAAAATTTATTTATTTTTTCTGTTTAAAATTATATTGAAAAAATCACATTGAGTGTAAAAATATTTTATTTTCATTAGAAATATTTTTTTTAAGAAAAAATTGTTTTTTTTTTACTATATCACTAAAAATATTTCAACTAACGATATTATGTTTAGTATTTTGTAAATATTACATAAAATTCTATATATTCTCATGAAATGCAATGATAAAATTAATTTTCTAAAGATAATGATTTGATGTAATTTTAATTAGCTTTTACTATACTAAAAAAATGCTTTTTCTTAAATTTGATTTTCAAGTATTGAAATAGGGTTTATAGATACTTTCCTCAAGAATATCATTCCGATAATTATACATTTTTTATGACTCGTTTTATAAAATTTTAATTTCTATTTGAAGAAGCAATAATAATTAAGAATGAAGAATGAACAATTAGTGAATGAATATAAGAATGAACAATTTAGTGTTCTGCTACAGGTAATAGTATAAACAAAATTTTATTATCTTACAAAATCGTGAGATGATTTTTACAGATAGTAATTATTATTTTCATTAGTATTCTAAATACAATTAAGTAATATTCAAGTATATACATAGCCGATACATTTAATGACAAATCATAAACTGTATGGTTTAAATCATGGAAAGGAGCTAAAGTAAATTAGGATACAAATTTATAGTAATCTGAAGAATATATTTTTAAGTATATTTAGATAGTAACATCCAATTATCCATTGCAGAGTATCTATATTTGGGCAATTTTATAATTTTATACTTAAAATATGCATAGAATAAAATAAATAAAACAGTTTAACAGGTAAAGAATAAGTTTTTGAATTTGAATTGTAAAAAAAAATATGGGCAAATTAACATGTACATGTCATGTCTGATAGAAATAAATGCAGTTAAATCCTTCAAGACAATCCAATTCCACTTAAATGCACTGTTGTAATGTTATCCATATGATGTAAACCTTCTAACTATGAAACTTATTAAATAAAAGTTGCATACTTAGAAGCTGTCGTTTTAAGGTGCCTCATATTAACTGCGGAAATCGAAATCATGGCAATTCGACCTTTGCCACTGGATAATAAATTTTGGCATATTTAATGGAAATCATAAAATTAAATCCTCTCTTTAGACAATGGCTACTCAATCCTTTCACGTCATTGATTTGATTGTTGTATATAATAGTAAAACTTGGCATTCACTGAAATACGAAATATTTAATTCTTCTTACAGGCATTGTCCTCTTAACATTTAAAAGTCATTGAATTATTCGTGGCATATATTAGTGGAACATGGCATCTAGCGATACAGAGGGTGTTCAGACATTTTTGCAACGATTTTAACATTCTCCATGAATTAAATTTAATTGAATAAAAAAAAACCTCAATTGCATCTATTTGGAAAAAGGTTTAATTATCTTCTGTATCATTAAAGTTATTCTTTTTTTTTTAAATGTTGATGGAAAATAAATAATTGGTTGAAGGCTATATTTTTGCCATATACGAAGAGAGAGAGATATTCTTATTTGAACATTAAAAAAGATGTGAATGGCATGGCTATTTTTTTTTATTATTAATATTTTACACAATAAGTGGGAATATTAACTAAAAAGAAAGTTTTGTAGAACTATACAATTGCCAGGGGAAAAGGTACAAATGCATACCCAACACTTTATATTTAAAGTAGCATCTCAAGTATTTAAAAAAAAATTTCAATCCGCCAAAGAAATATCACAAAACTTTTAAACATCTCTGTAAGAACTTTAAGTAAAAATATAAATGCTAATTTAAAGTTTAAAACAATACAAACTCTTAGATTATGTGCATATCGTTTTATGAAAACAATTCGGCAGGTGAAAATTGGAGACATGGGAGACATTGGCCACATTTGATAAGGCTAACATATATTTATTTAATTGCATTTATTACTAAAAAAAGAAGACCTAAAATGTTGGTTCAGAGAAAACAAGAAAAGTTTTGCTAAATATTTCGAGATTAATGTTAAATTTTCATAGCATAAACCTTAAAATAAGTCAAACAGAAATAGAAAGATCAAAATAATCTCGGATTACTACCAAAAATATGATACAACAACTTACTTTAAGAAGATATAGATATAGATGTATATAACACTTATTCAATGAAGACATCAATATATTTAAACAATCTTCACTGTATAATTCCATCAAGATAAGATTACCAGTTATGCCTCTAAATGAACTGCTATGTATTTGTGAAAAAATGAAACCAGAATTGAGGCTATTCATATTAAATGCATCCCCCACCAAGCCAATCGATAAGCCCCCTATGGATTAATGTGCATGTGGAATTTTAAAACAAGTTCGTAATAATAGGAGTCCCAAGATATTGTATGGACTGTGGAAGATCGTATTGAAAGAAAACTATTTTACCTTGGAAATCAAGGTGTAAATAATACGCCAACAAAAAGGCAAATTTTTTTTTATCTTTTTTTAAATTTAATGTATTTTTTTAAACAATATTTTTTTCAAAATCGTTATAAAAATATGTGAACATCCTCTGTATTTGAAAAAAATTAAATCCTTCTTATAGACAATGAATGCTACATCCTCTCAACTCAATGAATTTTTTATTTCATGCCAATGAACATAAATATACACCAAAGTTAGAAAAAAAAATGAGTAATTTCTGAAGACAATACCATCTCCATCATTAGAAATCGTTGGAATATGCTCGATATATATTAGTGGAAAAAGGCATCAGCGTCTGAAAAAATTAAACAATCTTTGAAGACAATCACTACACTTTTACAAGTTAGTGGATTATTGGTGGAAGGCACGAATGAAACACGAGATTAAACGACGTACAAAAATATTTTTTGAATTCTAATTAAATTTTCACAGTGATTTGTTCTTATAATTGCATACTTTCCCATAAAACTCTTCTTCCAGTTCATTGTTCAGTATAATTATGATGCTAGCCAGCGTTACACGCTAAATAAATTTGCACCAGTCTTTTTTTATGAACATCATTACGGGAAAACATGAATTATGTTTCATATTCCTCTTCCAAACGTAGACGTAGTAAAAGAATCTCTAATCGATAGATGCTGCTACGGATCATATGTCAAGTGGCCAGAAAGAATAATTGCAACCTAATAAATCATTCTCAGTGACGGGGCAATGATGACATGCAGGTAACGATGAACAATAGCTCACTCTCAATGATGTGTAATAGAATGTAATAGTTTCAATGGAACAGACTTCTTAAAGTACAGGGTGCGGTCATTGAGACACCTGAGTGCTTGTAAATTATTGATAGCATGCAGTGCATATAAGATGTATAAAATGGATTATTTTATGCTATAGTAACCCATTAAATGAATTTTTAATATTGAGTTTGAATACTGAGTTTTATCTCATAACTGTGTAAAATGTATTTTATACATTACCGTCGATTATTTTTAAGGGGGAAATGATTTACAAATTTGCATATATAATACTAACGGAATAGAAAATATTTAAATGTCAAAATGGATATTTCAACAATGCCAATGCGTTTTAGGGTTCTTATAACTCTAACTAAAGGGACCGTAACTGTTTATTAGGATCCCTTTTGATAGTAATTAAAATAACTTAAAAGAATTTAATTCAAAATAATAATTTAATATGCAATAAAAGTATGACAAACACGTTTAAAAATTTGAGAAATTAATTATATATAGGTTTTCATGTTAAATTTAAAAAAAAATTACAAATAATTTGCTGCAAGTTAAAAACTTTTATCATTTCTAACATAACATATTATTTTATATATTTATATATAGATTTACTTTAAATAAGGACATTTAGTAGAGGTGTGGTTATTAAGTGGTTGAGGCTATTAAATCATCATAATTTTGTACTGCAACTCTTTGTACATATTTTTTAAACGAATATTTGTACGTTTTAAGTATTTAGCACTATACTGAATTATTGTCACCCCTTTTCAATTAAATCAGCATATTTATAAATAGTCACATGAAATGGACATAGGGAATAATATACTAAAATTTACAAAATCACTAAGATAATTTAAGTGTGGCCTGGAACTGAAAAGAAGTTAGTGAAAAAAATTTCTATCATAATATACTGAAGAAGGGTTAATCAAATAATTGTGTGTATTTTAAAACTAAAAAGGTACCAAATAGATTTTATTCTTCAACATTCAAAATTCAGCTGTTGCACTAACAAAGTCTACATTACATTTTTCCTAAAACAAGAGCTTCTTGTCTTTTCAATAATTGCTGAGTCAACATTTCCCTTTGTGCATTCTGTCACTTTCTTCATATACAATGCTTTGCAAAGTTGTAACTAAAACATTAAGAATTGTTTGTTTGTTAATTAACACCAAAGAATTGTTTTTGACAAGCACTTGCACTTACAAGCACGCTCAACAACTTTCACGGTTTTCTGAGGCTTTGTTCAATTCTCTCGCTGCCTTCCTGATCTAGATTCCAACTTTTTAACCTCCCATTCCCTAAATTGCTTATAGAATGGTAAAAAGACGCATTGCTATTCCATATTACTTGACTTTGAATAATAACTTGACTTCAAGGTGTAGACTTTGAATAGACTCCGGTCATACTACATGTAAATTTGAATTACCAATTTAGAGTTGATGGCATGACACTGGTTAAAAAATAAATGCAATATTATGTTTCTATGTCTATTTATCCTTCAGTCTTGACAATACTAATTATATACGAAATTCAATGCAACCCATTATGATAACTGTTGGGAGGAGTTGGCTGTCACACTATAATTACAACAAGTAATATAAAAAAAAAATTTTAAGTCAATTCCTATTTTTTTTTTCACTATATTGCAGAAAAGTCCTTTATAAAAAAAGTTGAAATTTTCCTCTTACATCTGGCGCCATCTATTATTAGATACATGCAACTTAAATCTAAAAAAAAAATTTAATTAATGAATTAATATATAAAAAAAACTGTATTAGCATCAAGTGCTATCCATTAAAAGTTAAAAAAATGTATTTGAAATTGAGTGTATGAATAAAAAGTATTCTATTAACGACTGAAAATTTGAACAAGATATATATAGGGAGAGTGTGAAGTAATACTAGGAATTGAAAAAAAGAAAAGGGATGAGCATAAACTTCTGAGACAATCATTTCAGGAGTCTATAATATTTGACATATATTGAAATAACATTTAAATGTTCCAGCCAACTGCCTGATTCTTAATGGGATATGCATTTTTTCCATTTAAATGCGTTAGAAAATGGCACAAATATATTTTATTACCAAATAAAATAAGGGTTTATTAAAATTTAAGATAAATTAAAAATACAAATATTTTTATTTATTTAAACAAAACACTGACGTTCTCAGTTAGTTACTGCTCTTTAGAGTTATTCAATATAAAATTGAATAGTTTGTAAATATATTTAAAAAAAATTATAATAGATTAGGTGTATAAGATTCAATATGCTCAAATCACAAAGTTCCATTTTTGCATTGAAATACTAAATTCTAAGGAATCGCAAAATTAATGTAAACCTACCTTAAATGTTTTCAGTTTCACTTATATGCATTTTTTTTCAATTGCAAAAGACAAAAAATTGCTAATAAAATTATTGTTGACATACTTTTTCACATAGATCAATCAAGAAAATTAAGATCAACCAAGAATTAAAAGTTTTTCTATCACAGTTTTAGGGTTGAAATAAAATTACTGATACACGATACTAATATTTACTATTACTTAATTACTAATACGTATTATGACTTAATTACTAATACTATAAAATTACTGTTTCAGAGTTTTTTAACACCAGAGAATATGAAGAACAAGCATTAATAATAGAAGCTAAAGATTTCTAAGATAGCAATGCACAATATGCACCTTTCAAAAATTAAAGGAAAATCATCGTGATTTAATGAAATTTGACAAAAATATTAATCACGAAAGAAAACTTTTGAAGTATTAAAAACGAAAGAAAAACAATAGGATTATTTTTGTCTTGAAAATATTTATTATTAATTGAATCATTAAAAAAAAGGATATTTGAATTTAATGAAAGATCAGTTTCAACATGAAATTATCATTACATCAAGCAGACATAACAGTGATGTTTCATTCTCAAAATGATGGCGTTTATTAACCTTGTCGGCATTAAAGCCCAGTGCTGTCTCAAGTCGTTTCGAAGACCATGAAGTGTTTGCAAAGGGTGAGTTAAGTGCACCAATATGTCTCTCTGGAGCATTTCAAACATGCTCAATCAGTTTCAAGACTGGAGAATGTGTTGGGTCAATTCAAATCCACAATAGTCTCTCCTCTGAAAGGTAATTATCCTCCAACCCATGACTAGGCAGTAGAGCATTATTATCATGCAGAAGGACGGAATCACCAACTGCATCAACATAAGGACGAATAGTTGGATTAAAAAAAAAGGCTTCTGTATATAACTGGGCAGTAATGGACCTCTTGGGACAATAAATATACTGACGATGTGGAAATGCAAAAATATACCTACTCATCCACGTTTACTGGACTGAACAAACCTGCCTCTTTAATGTATATGAGTAGAATAAATGAGAGTTCTCGCTGCTGTCAGACCAAAAATCTTTTCGAGTCATTTTGCGAAGAAAGTCTAAACTCACCACTAAAGAATCCAATTAACAATAAATGTTCCTTTTTACGTTTTCTTTTTCTAAGAGGTTGCATCTAATGTTGTACGACTTGCATACAAGTCTTCTTTGTGAAGCTTTCTACGCATTTGCTAGCATTTGAAATTTTCTACGCATTTGGTATTTGCATTTGAAGCTTTCTGTGCATTTTCTGATTTAAATATTGGTTGCTACAAGAGAATATAAGAGCTGATATATTTGTTCTCTGCCTCCTAGAATTTAGCTGAAGATAGCGATAATTTGATAATTGTAAGTTCGCATTTAATGCACTTCCAGTAGCTGATTATGTTCCAGAAATGAATTTCACAACTTATGAATTACAGAACGGCTAACACTCAATCATCTTGATGCATAGGATTGACTCCTGCGAATACTTCGCTATCATAATTTTTCCTATAAATGATTTCGAATATTCTACCTTAAAATTTATTTACGTAGTTTATACTTTCAGAAATTATAGATAATTTTAAATTCTGCTTTTGGCAACATATTCATATTGATGAAGCTCAAACGGATATTATTTCTGTGTGATTCTACAGAGAAATTTTGTTTCTAGAATTGGATAGTTCAACTAAATTTTGCACAATTATAAGTTAGTGTTTCGACTTTATAATTAGTGAGTTGGTAGTGGGTCTATTAATAATTAATTCTTTAATGCACATCTTAATTGTGATATTGCATTCATTTATTATTAAACCCGAATTAGATTTTAATAAATCTAAAAAAAAAAAAAAGTTTGGTACATTGGTGAAGATGCATTCATTGTTGTCAGTGTAAACAAATAATTATGTGAAATGCAGATATTTCACATTTTCATATGAATTTTAAACGTATTTTAAATTTATTTGTTGTTATAAATTAGTTCATCATTCGTCATAATGTAAACTTTAAATTATTTATTATCTATTGTTTGTTATTTGAAAATACGAATACCATTCTTAAATATTTTCAACAAGTTGATGATTTCGATTTAAAACATCCAAAAAATAGATCCAGACTATACGAAAGTATAAGCTTGCATGTCACACCTTCACATCTTTTAACAAATTTAATTTGCAGTACAAATGAACCAATGTCATTTTTTCTCAATAGAAAGTATACAGGACAACATATATCAAAAAATAAATACTAAGAACAATACAGAAACAAATGACATAAGTTAATCCATCAAAGTCTGGCAATCCAATAATGCTTCCATAAAGAAACAGGCAGTGCAGAACAGGAAGCCATATCCATGTATCTGTCTCCTGTGTAATAATCAGGAAGACATCTATTTCTTCCTGATTATCACACAATAGAAGAGAGTTTAATTTTGTGAAAGTACTTGTGGTGACAATCGTTACCACAAAAAAGCCATACTAATAAAACCGATGATAATAGAACAAACCACTTGCGTTCTATTGCATAACTCTAAAAAACTCACACTGAGATCCAGACAGACCGTGTTTGTAGATCGTTTTACCGTATCAGACATTTCCCGGAGTGCACCACGAGAAGGTAGATCTATGTTACACTGGACCAAAGTCCTAAATGTAGATAAAATTAGATAGTGTGCATTAACAATTAATTTTGCAGCTATTCGGATCGCTGCGTTTCTTCATTTTCCATCCATGTAATGCAAATTAAAATAAAATAATTTCTTTTTATGTAAAAAAAAATTCTGAACAACAATAATGTCATAGTAAAAAAATGAATATCTTGATGAATACAAAATTACTGGTGAAAAATAATTTTGCTAACACTTTTATAGCATAAAAATTTTATTTTCCAATTACACAATGTAACAACTATATATATTATTTGATTTTGCTCTTTATTCATACGATAAAAACCCTACTGAATAATAATTACTTCATGAAGTGTTGCAGAAATGTGATTTTGGAAGAAGTTGCCAAGATAGGATAAGTGCCTTTTGTAGCAGATCCGAAGGACCGTAACAAAATGCCTCGCCTATAGAACTTTCGCCTTTAATACTTATGCACTTCTTATCAAAACTTTACTGCTCTGCTACTTCACGGTGACGGAAAGTTCCCATTGTGCTACAAGAGAAAAATGCCTTGCAGATATAAGGCGTTCACAGAAAGACTTTTGGAGAATGGTATATGGGGGAAAAAAGGTGAATGTCGGAAAGAGTGCCTTGGAAAATATAAGAGAGAGAAAAAAAAATATTGAACTAAATAATACAACTCTTCATAGGGAAAAAAGATGGTACATGTGAGATCGCACGTATGAAAAAGGGGAAAATAATATCAAGAAAAAATGGACGAAATCTACTTTTGCTCGACTTTTTCTCTCCGAGGACCAGATGGTGAAAAAGTCGACGTAAAAAAATGGTGAAAAAGGAGTTCCCTTTTCTTCTCCCGTTCTAGAATCCTCAGGGAATTTTGGTATAGAAAGGTAAGTCTTATTCGGTAGGGATGAAGTTAATCATCTATGAAATGAAAAGAGGTCTTATATCCTTTTTACAGGTGGACTGGACGGTTCGGGTTGGAAAATGTACCAATTTATATGCTAGATCTGCTGGGAAAATGGTATGAGGTTTATTTACTTTGACAAGTTAAATTTAAAAATGAGCTTAATGATCGATATTTAAATAATTTACTTAGTAACTGCAGAGTAAATCAAACATGAACATGATATTATACGAAATTCAAAAGGGAATATTAATAAAAGTGCTTGATTTACATTGAATAAATTAAGAATCCATTTATCCACACATTCAAGAGTTACATCCATTATGGACTGCATTGAATAAATTATGAATAGGTTTTCCTTGATTAAATTATTATACATTTTCATTATTTTTTGGTCTATTACTTCCTACCAATTATTTTTAGCCATTAAATAATTTAAGAGAATATTTCATGACGCGTATGCATATTTTTGGTAAAATAGAGATTGTTATACTGAAATTTTCAAACAAAAAAAATTATGTAAGTTTAAAAAGAAAAAGTTAAACAACTTATTGCTTTATACTTTACGAGTATAGTGACATAAAACGTTGAAACCAAAAAAGTATTCCTATTTCGATATCTGGATAATTAAGAAAATGTTGAATCTACAATTAATACTGATCAATTCGAAACTCAATCCGGAAATACTTATTTGAATCCAAAATAATTTATTCATCAATTTAAATCTTCAATATTCTAAAAACCCTCCAAACAATTACTTCACTGAGTTTTCTGGAATATGCTGCGAATTTTCAGATGACTTTCTGACAAATGCATAATTTAATTATCTTTGTTTTAACAATTACTTTAGTAAAACTTTTTAAAGGAAGTGATTTATACAAGAAGAAACTTTTACAACTACACCAAAAGTTCAATCACTCCGCCTTTAAAATAAATAGCACCAACAAATTACCTCACCTCGCGTATCGACTACATCTGCTGGTGTGGTAGCATTTCCAAAAATACCTCATCAAAAAACACTTTGGGCCGCCGCCGAGCACAAATTTCCACCAATCCGAAAACCAGAAGACACCAATGGAAAACGAGCGTGTTAAATATCGGAAAGCCATTCGCTCTTTGACATTCCAATCCGAAAACGTGGCAGTGTATTAAAGTCATCTCAAAATGCCACTTAAGACCCTGGAGCCTTGTTAACGAGGATAATTCGGTAGCTACCAGATTCTTCGAGTGCAAACATTACTTATTTGCTATTTCCAGGTTTACGACCCTTTTAAAGCGGGTTGAAAAGGGGAAATATTCCGTAATAAGCTTGTTCCTTTCTGAATGGGGGGAGTGTGTTCCGCCATCTTTTCGTTATCTTTGCTTGGGTAATGGGAGTTTCATGTAGGATCAGCCCTCGACTTAAAATAGGAAATTGAGACAAGATTTAAGTGACAGGTGGGTGAGAAGAGGGATATTTGCGAATGAAATCTAGGAGACTTAAGGAATTTAATCATTTGGTTTAATAATTAAGAGCAAAGAATATGATTTTTAAGAAAAGTAGTGTCTCAATAATATTTTTTTTCATTTTTTTATAATTAAAACCATATATTTTTATACATAGAATGAAAGATACTCTTTGCTTAAGAACAGCAAAAGTTATGGATATTTTCATAAAATGACTATTTCATGGAAAAAAAATATATTTAAGATTTTCATTATTTTATAAGTATTAACATGATATTTTATACATTAAAGTTTTAAATATGCTAAAGTTTTAAATATGCTATTTGACAGACTTATTCCTGCTAAAAAATTAGCGACAAAAACTAGCATTTTTTGAAAATCAATTTCAAATTTTATATTTTTAAAAAGTAAATTTATGTTTTTGTGTCTATGTAAACATCTAACATTCTTATGAATTAAAAAAAAAAATATATATTTTTATCATATTGAAGATTTATGTATTGAATTTGGAAATTTAACAAACCTAATAATTAAGGAATATATTAAGAATACTAAATTAAGGATTAATGTAGTATTTTATTCTTTAACCCAAGAATTAAGGAATACAATGCTACACAAAAATATTAGATTTTATTTTGTAATAATATACCGATTCATCCAAAAGTTTTGAAACTGATTTTCTAACCAAAACATTATATTACAAATTAAATATAGTATATTAAATATAAATTTTATTTAATATATAATATAAGTTTTATTTATTTTGTAATATAAATGATAAATTATATGTAAGATATGAATAAACAAAATCTGAATCTGACGTTATAATATCACTTTTCAAATCTTATATCCAGTTTATTTATGGTGTACTTCAGCGCAAAAACAAAAAAATAATATGAATACCTAGAATTCCAGTCTCACACAATTTCCTGCCGTCATACAATTTTAACCTTAACTTAGTAGAGCTTTACTTTATTCTTGATGTGTGTAATCTCTACATCTTGGAGCTTCTAACCTTTTACTGAACAAATAGGTGTGTTAACTTTATTATCTCCAGGCAGAGCAAGCTATAAAGCTACACCATTAAAGGCCCATGGAGTACGAAGCAAATTATAACTTCGTTAAGAGAAAAGAGACACAAAAAACTTTAGTTAATGATGGAGTTAAAAGATTTGATGGAAATATAGAGGCATGCATTAAGATAACTTTTAAAAACTTTTCAATTCAAAACTCAAAGTTAATATTTTAGTAATTTATTTTAAAGCTAACTATTGATTTCTTCTAATTCAGTTTATTAAAATTTATTTCAGGTATATACATAGGTACCAGATCTTCTTCAATCTTAAAAATTTAATTGGATTTAGTGCTGAAATAGGCAATCAAGTTCTGGATAAAAACCATGTTAATTTCAAAATTGTGTTTTTATCTGATTTATGAATGATAAATTGTAACATTTGTACAAATATTCTATTGCTAGTCCAAAGTATAACTCATAATTATACAAAAAATAGTCTCTCAATTTCAAAGTTAGAAATGGTTAGAAAATCAGTTTCAAAACTTTTGAATAAATCGGTACATTATTACAAAATAAAATAAAATATTTTTATGTAGTATTGTACTCATTAATACTTGTTTTTTTTTTTTTGTTTAATTTCTAAATTCAATACAAAAATGATTTAAATTGAAATGTTCAAAGTGTACGCTTTAATGAATGTATCTTTTTCCAAATTTACAAAAATAATGCTTATAAATTTAAACATCCATTTCAGATTTTCATAATAAAATAGAAAAACATTCAAATTTGATGTGAATTCAAAATTTTTTTAAATTAATATTTTATAATTTTGGTTGTTAGCTACGAATATCGATACTGACAATAAACATTAATGTTATGATATCCATCTTAACATTCTTATGCAATTTCTGTTTCTATGTATTTTTAAGCCGACATTAAAAAATATTTAATAAAAAAGAAAATAGTATAGAAGATACAGATACTTTGTTATTTAATAAAAACAGCTGCAGTAATTTGTAATTTGCTTGTAATTTTGCTACGAAGTTGATTCTGATTATCGTATAATCCTATCAAAAAATTATTTTATTTTTATGTATGAAATATATGGCTGCTTCACAAAAAAATAAGGGCGTATTATTTTCCGAATACTAAGAGTATATTATTTAGTGTACAAATAAAAAAAACGTGTCATAATGTGTTGGATTTAGTAATTCGAAGTTAAGAAAGAAGTGAAGAAACAATTCTGATTCAAGCATTTCATACAAATGGAAATTTATCATCAGAAGTGAATATATGGAACAACTTTATGATGGAAACAGATTAATTATTATGAACATAAAAAATTTCTACGAAGTAATCTGTTATTGAAAAGAAATTCCTCATTTTTAATAAAAATGATTTATTCCTTTAACAATGCCATATTTTGTAATAGTGATTTTTAGTTTCAATTGGTATTTATCATATCGCAACTGGGAAAAAAATTAAGTTATATTTTATTTTATTATCCTTCAATCCTTTGATTATACATCATATGCAGAAACGATTTTAGGAAATAGTCTATGTATTTGTTTATCGATCATTATTAATAAAATTTAATTTTAATAATAATAATAATAAAAATAATAATTTTAATAATCTATTTTAATGATTATATGAATTTCATATTTTTTTTTCAAAGTAAAAAGTATTTTTTTTCACAGTTCTTTCAAATCCAAGTTCTACAATAAAGTACATGCAGATAATTATAAAACAATGATAAAAACGTTATTATTAATTACACTAATTAATTGTGACTATCTATTTAAAACTATATAGACATTTTAATGAAGAAAATACGTTTGCCAAACTACTTGTCATACTCTATTAAATATTATTTCAAAGAATCCTACCTGCTCAATACTTTAATCATGGATTAAATCTTAAAGAAATATAAACCTCGTATATTCTCTTTACCATTAAGAACGAGGAAGAATAAAAAGTTCAAAAATAATGTAAAGTCTTTTAGTCATATTAAGTTTGAGTATGTTTAGGGTAATAAATTTCAGAAATCTTACCCTTCGGATGTCATAAACTGCTCGAAACTTTCGAAATCGCTTATTTAATGCAAAAGGAATTTTATTGGTTGGACTGTCACTTTTTTTTTACGATTATCTAATTATTGAAGAGCAAAATTTATTTATAAAAAATGAGAATTGAGCGAAGAGAATACTTTAACGGTTTTTCTACTGGCATCATTATAAAAATTTGAAGACATCCCAAAGAATACAAACGATCTTTTATGGATTTTTGTTTCTTTTTCTTGAAAAATGTTTTAAGAAAGTTACAGATTAAAAAAAAATTTAAAAATCATGAATTTATAATTTCTTTTTAAATGTAAAAAGTGTACTTTTTGTATTAAATATTAAAAAAATTACTTTTTTTATATTATCTCAAAAATATTACTTACTACATTTTGCAGATAAAAAGAAGCAGTAATAGGAGATATTAGCAGTATTTCTTATACAAAGAAATTTCCAATATGTTTCTGGCGGTTATAGATTATTACTATACAAATAATTTTATGTATTTAAGAGAATTTGAAATAAAAGGTGAATTGCTCATTAACTACATATTAACATGCAAATGACTTTCTGTTGTCACCTAGCCCAAAAAAGGAAAAAGGTGTTGAAAGTTTTATGTTCCAAGTTATCATAAAAAATTTCTACTGCAAAACGTTTATCACAACAATTTCTACCACAAACAATTTCTTGCTGTCCTAAAGGGAAAGTGGCGAGGGTATTGTTATCTTTTGTGCGTAATTGGTAAATATTGCTTAATTGGTAAAATTGGTGCATCTGTTTATTCTATAAAAAAGGCCCGAAACACTATGTTATAGGAATCTTCGTACAATGTGTCATAGTCAACCCACAGCTGTCTCTTTTATAATAACAAACAACAATGTATGCCACCAACAGAATTCGAAGCTTGCTCTGCAAGTTCGCGCAATATAGCAACAGTGTGTCAGCCATTAAATAGATTTTTTAAAGTTTGCTTCAAATAATTAATTATATTTTGTTAATTTAGAAGACTCTTTTCCTTGCGAATTTTTAATTTATGGCACTAGACTTTGTTATTCATTATTCAAGCATTGTAAGCACGTGTAAATGTTTAAATTTTGCCAAGAATATGTAAATTAAGCATAATGTATATAAAAAAAGAGGATTACATGAGATTAGATATCGTAGATTTAATATTCATTTGTTTCGAAAATAATAATAATAATGCATAGGCATTGTATAATAATTGGGGGGAATTGATTCTCAAAAATTATGTAAATCGTATCAGTATAACGTGAAGTATATAGTACTAGTGTTAATCTGTGAATTCTTTCACATTTTTCTGATCCAATGTTGATGAAATGTATTTTAAATTTTCATCAACATCATAGATTTTCATCTAAATGTAGACGTAAAAAATACTTTTCTTGATGGCTGTCTAAAATTAGACTGTCTGTCTACATAAAGAAATTTTGAAAACAAGACAAATGATAACGAATCTCTTTAACAAAACTTAAGAATTTCATCTGCTTTAAGTGTCCTTATTTAAGATTATTTGAATGAAGCTTGTGATCCAATTTTATGGCTGCATAAAATTGTACATAAAATTTATGGGAAACTCTTTTATATGGCAAGAAAATTTCATAAACTCCGGAAAAAATATATTACACGGTTATAAGAGCATATCGGAAATAAACAATTCTTGAAATCATATCAAAATAGTTGGATATATATTTAAAGATATTTGCTAGTATACTCCCGTTAATATTACCGTTATAAAGAAATCCGTTAGCATCTTCCTGTCAGGAATTTGTTAACAGAAATTTGATTTACGCCTTTTTCCTTTGTTTGGTTGCGTAGAGAGTTGGTACTTAATAAGATTTATGATTCTGTGAATAATATATATTCCAATCATGTCCAAGAAACCATTTGGCATGCCATCAATTTTCTTTTCCGTTTCAAAGGATTGAAATTCAGTTGCTAGAAATATCGATGCAAGTGCAAATATATTTACTCTTGAGAAATATTTTCCAAGAAATAATTATTTAAATTTGTTATTTTTCAGGCTTACACTGAGAATCTTTTCAATTCCCATTGAAGATATTTTTAAATATAAACCCATTTCAAATTCTAATTCATTATTTGATTTTTAAAAATTAAAAAAAAAACTTTCAGATGTTTTTTTCAACTTGTAAATATTATGGAAAATTTTTTATTTTTTATTTTTTATTTTATGTTAAATTTCCAATAGAAGACATTCTTGTGATAAGAAATACTTTATTAAATTTGAAAATACAATGTTGAAAATAATGATGTTTTTCTTGAAATGAAAAATTAATTAATTGAAAGTTAAAATGAAGGATTTATTATTTGTTTACAAGTATAATGAGAATAAAAAATCCTTTTAAAATAAACGTTTGTTTCATTTTAATAATTTTGTTTTATTCTATTTCAATATTAATCAAAAAAATTTCTTTTATTATACAAAATGTATTAATCAAATTCTAATTATGATTAAAAAATGTAAATATATTAAAATGTAAATCTTAAAAATGATTAAAAACTATTTATGTTTTATTTTTTTGAAATCCATTTGAAAAGTTTATAATTCACGACTTAATAATTATAAAAATATTTTCCGTTTTTTACCAAATATCATGAAAAGAAGAAAATACTTATCGAATTTAGACGATCATTTAATTTGATTCGAATAATTTTTTTTTTTCAAATTTAAATATATTTATAAATTTTTTACCAAAAATTTTAAATAATTTAAATCTTGAAGAAGAATATTTTCTTTTAAAAATATATTTGAACTTTTCCTTATTTTTTTTGTCTTAATAATAAGCCTTTTTGAGCAAAAGGAGCATAAAAGCTTTTATAATGTCATAAATTATATGAAGTGCATATTTTATTTTATTTAAATTTACTTTTTCAATAAAATGGTACATTTCAGAAACTCCATCTAAATAAACTATGTTTTTATTTATTTTTATACTTTTTAAGTGGGGATTTACAGTTTTAATGGCTATAGAAATTAAACTGCTTTAAAATTATTATTAAAATATGTACTATTAATCGTAAATCTAAGTTACTGTTAAATATAATATTTGTTTTATATCAAATAATTCCAGCTGTTTTACCTTTTAATTTTTATAATTAAAAAACATCCTTGATATAAATTATATTAAGGTATTTATTATTCAAATTAAATACATAAATGCAAATATTAGTATCATTATATTTTTGAAAGCAATCATGACTTAAATTACATTTATACAAAAAATAGATGATTTTTATCAGTGATACCTAAGAATGAACATTAATCTTTATAACGAATAATATTCCTAAATCATAACCCAAAAATAACCCATTCTAACACATAACTTAGATAACACAAACATAACACATAATAATACATAAAGATGATTACACAGAACGCGTGATCATCAGGTTGATATTTATTGTGGCGATACATTAATAAACAAGTGAACCAGATTAAAATTATGTCAGCATCAAGCATTGACATTCGAATTTCTGGTACGAATAAACTAGATTTTCTATTATTAGACATGCAAATGTAACTTCTGACATTTTCACACAAGATGTGCTATGCCTTCTACTAAAAAATTACAAACAACTAGGAGAAACTTTTATAATATAGAGAAAATAGTGAAATATGAAAATTAATAAATTTAAATTTTATTAAGAATTATAAGCTTAACAAATAGGCAATATATTTCCGAAACTCCATCTAAATAAACTATGTTTTTATTTATTTTTAAACTTTGAAAGTGGGGATTTACAGTTTTAATGGTTATAGAAATTAAACTACTTTAAAATTAATATTAAAATATGTACTAATAATCGTGAATTTAAGTTACTGTTAAACATAATATTTGTTTTATATCAAATAACTTCAGCTGTTTTACATTTTAATTTTTATAATTAAAAAACATCCTTGATATAAATTATATTTAGGTATTTATTATTCAAATTAAATACATAAGTGCAAATATTAGTATTATTATATTTTTGAAAGCAATCATGACTGCAAAAAAAAAGAATATAATAAAATATATATAATTGTATATGAAACTCTTACGAAAAACTTTTCTTTTTTTCAAAATCTTTTAAAACAAAAAGCTTTTCTTTTTTTTATCTTTAATAAAAAGGAAGCATCATTTTTAAAGACAATATTAAGAATCCATTCCAATCGTAAAGGAGCTTTCTTTTCAAACTATCTCCATTTTTTAAAAAA
The DNA here is from genome assembly GCA_021605075.1 of Caerostris darwini. Taxonomy (NCBI): domain Eukaryota; kingdom Metazoa; phylum Arthropoda; class Arachnida; order Araneae; family Araneidae; genus Caerostris; species Caerostris darwini. Next base: position 818,797 of record BPLQ01013881.1, on the reverse strand, counting down.
TATTTTCACAGAAATTGTTTAAAAGTAGGAAATTTCTTACGAATTCATCAACGAAAATGTGTTCCTGAAGTTTAATTTTCATGTCATTAATCACAAGCTGAATTTCCAATAAATTTAATGGGCCTCCTGCTTTAAAACTGAACAAATTTTCAGGAAATATTTTATTAAAGAATTTAATGTCATTTTGAGTTTTCGTTGTCATCAATCAACAGAAATTCCTACCATCAAGAAGTATTTCAAACATTTTAGTTCAGATGTCGAGTTTCCATCATTCACCTAAATAATCATTTGAAAGAAAGTGGGGAAAAAATCAGCTCTATAATATTCAATAAGCGGATTTAAATTTTAAAGTAATAGTTATAAAAAATAAATTTTAACCAAACATCTGTTGTTTACTTTATTTTTTTATATTAATAGATTCTGTATATTTCATTTAATATGTTCAATAATATCAATTTATTACATTTCTTTCAATAATTTCAATTTAATATATTTCTTTCAATAATTTCAATCTAATATATTTCTTTTTTCTTTTTATTTCGTAAACATAAAAATTATATCAATATATTGAATATATTTTTTCATTAATTTCAATTTCATACATTTCTTTCAATAATTTCAATCTAATATACTTCTTTCTTTTCTTTTATGTTAATATTTACTTTTTATTTTGTAAACTTAAAAATTATTTCAAATTCATTATATTTATTCGATAATTTCAATTTATTGTATTTCTTTCAATAATTTCAACCGAATATATTTCTTTAAATAATTTCAATTTAATATATTTCTTTAAATAATTTGAATCTAATATATTTCTTTCAATAATTTGAATCTAATATATTTATTTCAATAATTTTAATCAGATATTAATATAAAAGAAAATAAATAAATATACATACTTTTTATTTTATAAACTAAAAATTGTTAGTTGAATAGTTAAGTTAATAGAAAGAAATGTAAACAAGTAAATATTTATTTGCATAATTTAATTATATATGTATTTATTCATCTTTAATCTTCTTTTAAAAAGGAAACTTGTGAAATTCTGAACACCCATAATTTTGATAGTTTAGTCTTATCACGATTATGTGCCTCAGATATTATTTTACATAATTTGGACTTCATTAAACTTAAAAGCAATTTTCCATTATAAACTAGTTTTTAGGTTTTTTTTTTTTTTTTTTTATCTCAAAAATAATTTATTTTCAACAACGAAATATAAAATTAAATTTTGTTAAAAGTTTACATTTTCTTTACTTCATTAAAATTTAAGAATATTACACAATAACTAAAACTTCTGAGAAATAAAAGAACTAATTTAAGTCCATTTAAACAATATATCCGACTTCTGACACAGCGATAATATTTGCTACTAACGTGCTAAAGAGCTGAGGTTAAAATCCATTTGCGGCATATTTTGCAGTCACTATTTTAATAAATAATGACACACAGGTTAGATTGCAAAGTGTAGGTATAAACGTCTTGTTTAGACAATTAGGCTGCCTAATGGAAAGTGTACTGGTTTTGTCAGTATAAAAAATAAATATGGGTATTTGTCTTAAAAAAATTCTTAAAAAGACCAATAACCTCCTCTCATCCCTCGTCGGATAACCGTGGTATATACGAGTAGCAAAATGAGGCCCACCGATATATATATATATATATATATTTACATATACGTACATACATACCATATACGTACATACATACATGCATACGCAATACATACATACATACATACATACATAAGCATACATACATAAGCATACATACATACACATACCTACATACACCTACCTACATACATACATACACATACACATACCATACACATGCATACATACATACATATGCATACATACATACATATGCATACATACACATACATGCATACACATGCATACATACATACATATGCATACATACACATACATGCATACACATGCATACATACATACATATACATACATACACATACATGCATACACATGCATACATACATACATATACATACATACACATACATGCATACACATGCATACATACATACATATACATACATACACATACATGCATACACATGCATACATACATACATATGCATACATACACATACATGCATACACATGCATACACATACATGCATACATACATACGCATACATGCACATACATACATACACTACATACATACACATATACTTGCATACATACACACACACACTCATATATACATACATATTATATATATCTTCTAAATTTTATAAAAAAGATATATGAAATAGGCTAATAATTCCAGTCATACATTATTTCTAAATCATTTACTGTTTTGCAACTTAATTTTTTAATATCTTTTATCATTTTTTAAATATTTTTTACTATAAACCTATTTTACTTTTCTGATAAAGCTTTATCAGTGGAAAAAAAGGTAAACAATATTTATTATGTTAAAAAAATTTGAATAATCTTCTAGTTGGGATTATGCCAGACTTCGCAATATTGTTTTTTTTCCCTATATATTTTTAACAAAGTTCATTGATATATTTTTTTTTCTGCATAAGCCTTTTCCATATGAAATTAACGATAGAAAAATGATATAACTAATATCAATAAAATAATTTCTTATTCATTATAATTACTCCATTATGTGTAACTAGTTATAATTACTAAATAGTTGCGGAATAACTACTTATATAAAAAAAAGACTCATAGATAATTTTAATTACTAATATTTTTGATAACATTATTTATCCATATAATTTAATTAATTCCAGTACTATAATTTACTTTAATGATACAAGATATTTTCTTTCTATATAGAATAATTTAATATTCAAGTATGTTAATAGAAAAAGTAATACCGGAATCCTATTTGCGCTGGTTAAGAAATACCTATGCTATTAATAATAAATACTATGTAACATGAAAAGATTTATTGGATACCTAATCAAATGAAAGGAACGAAATCATCAGTAATTAATTAGCAGATTTTCTTATATGATTACATTTTATTTCAATTATTATTTTTGTAATATTAATGAAAATTTATTATCAATATTTTAACTTTAATGTATAAAAACAGAAAGCATACTATAAAACTGACATACGAGTGTGATCAAATAATAACTGTGATAATACTAATTAAATTAATTAATTGTTAATTAATTTACAGAATATTGAATCAAAGAAAAGGTAGGGGAGAGAAAAATAACTAGTTTCCATATTTGTCATATAACCAATATTAGTTTATATTATTTAAATGGAATGATAGATATATAAAAATAATATAATATAGAAGTATTACTCTTTATTTTTTTAAATATAAATTTGATGCTTTAATTAAATTTATAGAATTCGTTATTTAATTTATAATATATTTGATGTATACATATAAATTTCCATGTTTTATTTATATGATATCTAATTATAATTATAGCAAGTTAGAAATGAATTTATGAATTATCATTTTTCATTTTATATTATCTTTTAAAAACTTTTATTGCCATTATGTGAAAAGAATCACATAAAATAAATTATAGCTATTATTCTAATGTCTTTTATATTGCCCGTCTGATATTCGATTATGTAAATCTATAAATAAATTTGTCATAATTGTTTTTACCATACGCAATTTATTACATTCATTTTTTCTTCCATTTAACATCAATAGGATACATTTACATAATTTATTTATCACATTTCGTTTAAAACATTAAAAAAAGCAGATTATTGCTAGATTTTTTTTAATGAAATTGCTTGGGTACTCATAATTATTACTAAAAATTGCTGTTTAAACTTTTATTGTAATCATCTTAAAAACATTTTTGTTCGTAATATAAAGCAAGTTAATTGCATCTATCACTAATATTACCTTTTGAGAGATTTTCTTGTACATAAAAAGTTATAAAGTAGATTACAGTTATATTTTATTACCATGTGAACATTTCTACGATATGCATCTTTACCATATCATACGCAACTTTCAATTTGTATCTTATTTAACTCCATTTTATTAAAATGGAAATCATTTACTACTATAATATGAAATATTAATATTATTTTGCATAAAAATATTTCACGGTTATATCATAACTAAAAAGATCACATTTCCGATTATTAAAAAATTCTTGAATCGTATTAATATTTTAAAATTATAATTTTAAAATAATTTTAATAATAAATAGGGTTATATTAGAATTTTTTTTTCTTCTATAAGTAATATTGTTCATGGCATTATTTATGTCTTCAATGATGTTTCTTATAAAAAAAAAACCCATAAAGGAAATTTACTACCATCATATTTATATCCCACGTACTTTGGGTGCATCCTTTTTTTATTTTGAAATTTTTTCACGTCCATTTCATTTCAATGGAAATCATCTACTATTACAACGTGAAATACTAACATCATTTACATAAAGACATTTCAAGTTTATATCAGAAAGAGGCGAAGTCATCTTAAATATCACTCTGCATGTGAAGTCGGCATTTGCATCAAGCTGTTCCGTAAGTGAGGCAAGCGAAGGAAGTCAAATGCGTGTCATTTTACTGCAATGCATCTTCCTCCATTTCCTCACGAATACATATGCCTCACTCACTGACGACAACCATTCTTTGCCATCAGAAAGGTCTGGGGGAAGAACGGTTCGTTCCTCAAATAAATAAATAAAAAAAAAGAGAGAGTTTCTCACTAAAAATTTATCTCTTAAGTTTACATCGAGATGGGGAACTTTGCAAAACAAATTGGAAAACATTCGTTTTAAATATTTCCGGAAGAATCGTCGTAGTTATATTTTTAAACCACGAGAACATTTGTACCATATACCATCTTTACCATACCATATGCAACTTTCAATTTGAGTCTTATTTACACCTATTTCATTTAAATTTTAAGCAATTTACTATTGCAACAAGAAACATTAATATTATTTTACTTAGAAACATTCCATGATTGAATACAAGGAAGAAGATTAAAGATTTCCTATTATTAAAAATAATCTTGAACAGCAGTCATTATTTAAAATTATAATTTAAAATGATTTTAATATTATTTGTGGTTTTACTAAAAACTTACTTAACTTAACTTATAATAAACTTTAACTTAACTTATACTTAATCATATTTTTTCTATAAGTAATATTGTTCATGACATTATTTATGTCTTTAGTGATGTTTCGTATAACGAAAAAAACCATAAAATAAATTTACTACCATCATATTTATATCCCACGTACATTGGCGCATCCTTTTTTATTTTGAAATTTTTTCACGTCCATTTCATTTCAATGGAAATCATCTACTATTACACCGTGAAATACTAACAGCATTTACATAAAGACATTTCAAGTTTATATCAGAAAGAGGCGAAGTCATCTTAAATATCACTCTGTATGTGAAGTCGACATTTGCATCAAGCTGTTCCGTAAGTGAGGCAAAAGAAGGGAAGTCAAATGTGTGTCATTTTACTGCAATGCATCTTCTTCCATTTCCTCACGAATACATATGCCTCACTCACTGACGACAACCATTCTTTGCCATTAGAAAGGTCTGGGGGAAGAACGGTTCGTTCCTCAAATAAAAAAAAAGAGAGAGTTTCTCACTAAAAATTTATCTCTTAAGTTTACATCGAGATGGGGAACTTTGCAAAACGAATTGGAAAACATTCGTTTTAAATATTTCCGGAAGAATCGTAATGAGTATTTCCAGGAACAAAATTAGAAGAGAGGAGTTGTGTTGTATCCAGGAAGCCGGTAATGGAATGTTTATTAGAAATGCATTGGCAACCGTTTATTTCTCAAGTTTCGTAGGATGTTCGGAGATATCAAAGGTATAAAGTTTTCCAGATAAGTAAATACATTGTTTTCATCAACATGAAACTTTCAAATACGATAAGAGTATATAAAACTGTGTTCTGAATTAAGAAAGTTTTATAATGTGTGGAGTAAGTAACAACACCTAGATTAAATTTCAGTATTTCATATTGAAATTTGTGATAAACTTTGAGGTAATTAAATCTTGTGATTATTTAAACATTAATTTATTGGGAATATGTTTTCAATGAAAAAAAAAGTTTCATGTTTTATTTATTTAAAGAATTCAAATTAATGTTCTACATAAATCATCAAACCATGGAAAATACCTTGCACACCAAGAACTGAAGTAGACAATTTTCTAGTTTGTCAAATACAATAAAAGTATATCTTTTGTTATTAAAAAATATTCTTGCTCCCTTTATAGAAAATTTTAATTTGAAATAAAATCAAAATCCAGAATATAAAGCAAAATGACGAAAATGAAATAGTTTTAAAATTGAACAATTAAAAGCAATCCTACCATATCGTTATTTACATGATCTAAGTAGATAGAAGGAAAAATAAAGATTATAATTGATTTGTGATTATGTAAGAAAACTAAAATAAAAAAAAGAAATTATTACATTCAAATTGCATTTGTACAAATTACATTACAAATTGTTGGCCCAAATAAATTTACTAGATTACATTTCAAATTACGGTTTAGAAAATAGGGAATATAGTAATGTATAAATTAGTTCTCTTATTTGATATTATATTGCTTAGATGCATGTAGTCTAAGAAATTGCAAAAGATCAATATTATTTTGTAAAGAAGGGTTAGTTTGAATTTGACATTCTATTGCATGATCAACGATAAAGAAATTTCAACACGTTTGAACGATAAATGTTAAACTGATGTGACACTAATAACGATAATTTGTTTATTATCAATAAAATATTAATTAAATCACTTTAAAGTATATTATATCTATCTTAAAAACTCAATAAAAAGGGAATTACTTATTTAATTTAAAAAATAAAAATCTTCAGTAGAAATATTGTTCTCAATTGTGTAATTTTATTTTTATAATCTGTTGGTTTTAAAAAACTAAATTGTATTTTTATACATAAATTTCCGCAATTATAATTCAGATATTATTGTTGGAGAGGTACTTTAGTATTAATTATTTAATTTATTTTGCTGAAAAAATAGCAGTAGTCAAATTTTTAATACATGTCTAATTTATTTATGTAATACGTAAAACACTTTAAGCTTGTAAAATACCATAACTAAAAGGGACAATAGAGAAAAAAATGAAAAATTGTTGCAAAAAAAACGCTGTTACAAAAATATGTATAATTTAATAATAACAATAACTAAACATATTTGAAACAAATAATTCAGCAACTCTTATGAAATATTTGTTTAAACGTATTTCTGATGAGTTTTTTTCAAGACTTAAAATCCCATAACATAGTTTTAAATATTCAAGAAAGAAGAAAAAATGAGAAAAATGTTTTGCTATACTGAACAATTTACTCAAGTACCCACAAATGTAATGTGCAGAGAAAATGAACCTTCCCCACTTTCCTATTTGTAAATGATTAAACACCATCTTGTGAAAAAAAAAAAAAAAAAAAAAGAAAGGGAGACAGTGACAACTGCACAACAGAAATCCAATCTTTTATTACTTCGCTTCATTTCCAAATCGGAATCTTGACAAGAAATTGGCAGGAACAAAATACTGTAAAAGAAAACGACGGAACGCCAGTATGGAACAACATGAAGAATACCTTCAGATCGACGCAGATAATAAGAACTCCCAACTTCAAGAGAGAGGGAATACGTGGGAAAAAAGAACAAAAAATAAACCGAAACTCTAATCTTTGTCGAAAGAGAAACCATTTATCAATAGGGGTTTCGCCGTTGGCATGGACATTGCAGGGAAGGGGATAGCACACAGTGTAATTGTACCTTAAAGCGGTAAGAAAAATGTTCTATTTTATTCTGTACACCGATGATCGAATGGGACGTAGAGTAAATTCTTTAGTATTGATTTAGGGAATTTTTTTTTTATCTTGGTTCGATGAATAGAGTAAGGAAATAAAGTGCCAAGCACAGAGATGTAGATTATTTTCCGATCTTGCAAATTTAACCTGGGGATGTATTTGATTGAAAATAAGATAACTTTTTATTTGTGAGCGAATCTTGTTAAGAGCGAAACGTTACTGCGAGATTTCATCCTTGTACTTCATGTTTTGGATTTAGTTGTTTCAATATTTATGCAATTTGTTTTATCTTTATAATCCAACTACCTTAAAAGAGTACCAAAATAGTACACTTATTGTAAAATATATATCAATAGTACAATGTATAATGTATGTTCTGTTTTGGTTGTTTCAGTTATTATTTTTTATCATAATTAATAGTTTTTGACTATGTTGAAATATTCTATTATGCCAATGTTTTTAATGAATGGTTATATGCATGAGGTAATTAATTATTAGTTAGTTATTAAATTATTTATTTAAGTTTCACTGTTGTGAACAATTTGGAAATTTGTGCCATAATTAAAAAGGACGTAATTAGTTCATTGAAAAATTGTTACAAAAAAAAAAATTGCTGCTACAAAAAATTATATAATTTAATATTAACAATAACGATACTAATAATTAGCAAATCTTATTAAACTACTTGTTTAAACTTATTTCTGATGAGATGTTTTAGTGATTTAAAATCACATAACATAGTTTCAAATATTCACGATGTTTTAATATATTGAACAATTTACTCAAGTACACTCAAGTATTATATGTAGAAAGAAATGGATATTCGCCACTTTCATATTTGTAAATATTCAAACACCATCTAGTGGAAAAAGGAAAAAGAAAGACAGTGACAACTACACAACATAAATCCAATCTTTTATTACTTCACTTCATTTCCAAATCGGAATCTTGACAAGAAATTGGCAGGAACAAAATACTGGAAAAGAAAACGATGGAACGCCAGTATGGAACAACATGAAGAATGCCTTCAGATCGAAGCAGATAATAAGAACCCCCAACTTCAAGAGAGAGAGAATACGTGGGAAAAAAAAAACAGAAATAACAGGGCAGCCGAAACTCTAATCTTTGTCGAAAGAGAAACCATTTATCAATAGGGGTTTCGCCGTTGGCATGGACATTGCAGGGAAGGGGATAGCACACAGTGTAATTGTACCTTAAAGCGGTAAGAAAAATGTTCCATTTTATTCTATACACCGATGATCGAATGGGACGTAGAGTAAATTCTTTAGTATTGATTTTGAGATTTTTTTTTTATTATCTTGGTTCGATGAATAGGGTAGGAAATAAAGTGCCAAGCACAGAGATGTAGATTATTTTCCGATCTTGCAAATTTAACCTGGGGATGTATTTGATTGAAAATAAGATAACTTTGTTTTGTGAGGGAATCTTGTAAAGAGTGAAACGCTAATGTGAGATTTCGTCCTTGTACTTCATGGTTTGGATTTAGTTGTTGCAATATTTATAAGCAATGCAATTTGTTTTATCCTTATAATCCAACTGACTTAAAAGAATACCAACATAGTACAAATCACACTAGTTGTACAATGTATAATGTCATTTCTGTTTTGGATTTTTTTACTCATTATTTTTTATCATAATTAATAGTTAACTTTTTTATTATTATTTTGCATTATTCTAATATTCCATTGTTTTCAACGACTGGTTATAAAAACCAAATAATTATTCAATAATAAGGTATTAAATTATTTATTTAACTTTATTGTTGTAAACAATTTAAAAATTAGTGCCATAATTGAAAAGGACGTAATATTTTCCTTGAAAACTAGTTACAAAAATAATTGTAGCTACAAAAAATTATATAATTTAATATTAACAACAACTAAACACTGAAACAAATAATTCAACAAAATTTAATAAAAATATTTGCTTAAACTTATATCGGATGAGATATTTTAGGGATTTAAAATCACATAACATAATGTTAAATATTCACGAAAACCTGAGAAAAATGCTGTACTGAACAATTTATTCAAGTACACACAAGTATCATGTGTAGAAAAAAAAGGAATATTCACCACTTTCATATTTGTAAATATTTAAACACTATCTTGTGAAAAAAAAAGAGGGAGAGACAATGACAACTGCACAACAGAAATCCAATCTTTTATTATTTCGCTTCATTTCCAAATCGGAATCTGACAAGAAATTGACAGGAACAAAATACTGGAAAAGAAAAAGATGGAACGCCAGTATGGAAAAACATGAAGAATACCTTCAGATCGAAGCAGATAATAAGAATCCCCCAACTTCAAGAGAGAGAGAGAATACGCGGGAAAAAAGAACAAAAAAACCGAAATAACAGGGCAGCCGAAACTCTAATCTTTGTCGAAAGAGAAACCATTTATCAATAGGGGTTTCGCCGTTGGCATGGACATTGCAGGGAAGGGAAGAGCACACAATGTAATTGTACCTTAAAGCGGTAAGAAAAATGTTCTATTTTATTCTGTACACCGATGATCGAATAGAACGTAGAGTAAATTCTTTAGTATTGATTTAGGGAATTTTTTTTTATCTTGGTTCGATGAATAGAGTAAGGAAATAAAGTGCCAAGCACAGAGATGTAGATTATTTTCCGATCTTACAAATTTAACCTGGGGAAGTATTTGATTGAAAATAAGATAACTTTTCTTTTGTGAGCGAATCTTGTTAAGAGTGAATCGTTACTGTGAGATTTCTCCCTTGCATTTCATGGTTTGGATTTAGTTGTTGCAATATTTATAAGAAATTCAATTTGTTTTATCTTTAGAAACGAGCTATTCTAAAATAATACCAGTATAATACAAAGTACACGAATAGTACAATGTATACTATCATTTCTGTTGTGGATGTTTTAGTCATTATTTTTTTTATCAATATTAATAATTTAAATTTTTTGATTATGTTGCATTATCCTGTTATTCCAAAGTTTTTAATGAATGGTTATATGAACGAGTTAATTAATTAATAATAAGGTATTAAACTATTTATTTTATCTTTACTGTTGTAAACTATTAAAATATTTAAAAAATCAGGGATTTGTCTGTACTGAAATTTTGTAATAATAAATTTTTAGTAAAATTGTTTTTTTTTTTTACTTTATGATACTTAATTATTCGTAATTTATAACTGTTGCTTAATATTCCAAGAAAAATTAATTCTTCTGAAATATACAAACATAATTTAAAATTAAAAAAAGGCGATTATACTTTTCAAATAATGACATAAATATTAACAAATATTTTCTAAAAAATGTAATCCACTAAAAACATTCTACCAAATAATGGCACATATCCAAATCCTTAACTAAATTACTCCCCGGCACTACAGTCCATGTTAGACTACATGCTACACAAACAAATGCACACGTCGCTTCATTTCCAAATCGAAATCTGACAAGAAATTGGCAGGAATAAAATACTGGAAAAGAAAACGATGGAACGCTAGTATGGAACAGGATGAAGAATACCTTCAGATCGAAGCAGATAATAAGAACCCCCAACTTCAAGAGAGAGAGAGAATACGCGGGAAAAAAGAACAAAAAAAAAAAACCGAAATAACAGGGCAGTCGAAACTCTAATCTTTGTCGAAAGAGAAACCATTTATCAATAGGGGTTTCGCCGTTGGCATGGGCATTGCAGGGAAGGGGATAGCACACAGTGTAATTGTACCTTAAAGCGGTAAGAAAAATGTTCTATTTTATTCTGTACACCGATGATCGAATGGGACGTAGAGTAAATTCTTTAGTATTGATTTAGGGAATTTTTTTTTTATCTTGGTTCGATGAATAGAGTAAGGAAATAAAGTGCCAAGCACAGAGATGTAGATTATTTTCCGATCTTGCAAATTTAACCTGCGGATGTATTTGATTGAAATAAGATAAATTTTTTTTGTGAGCGAATCTTGTTAAGAGTGAATCGCTACTGCGAGATTTCACCCTTGTAGTTCATGGTTTGGATTTAGTCGTTGCAATATTTATAAGCAAAGCAATTTGTTTTATCTTTATAATCCAACTGTCTTAAAGGAATAAAAGTACAGCACAAAGTACACGAATTGTACAATGTATAAGAATTGTACAATGTATAATGACAATTTTGTTTTGCATGTTTCAGTCATTATTTTTTACCATAATTAATAACTTAAAATTTTTAATTATGTTGCATGGTAGGATGGTAGTTGCATGATTGATTATATGATCGTGGTAATTAATAATAAGGCATTAAATTATTTATTTTATCTTTGTTGTTGTAAACTATTTAAATGTTTAAAAAATCAAGCACCTGTCAGTGCTAAAATTTTGTAATAATTTTTTTTTGTAAAATTAAATTTTTTCTTCATTTCGTGCTCTGTAATTATCTGTAATTTATGATTTTTTGTAAGATTTCAAACAAAAATAATTCTTCTGAAATATCCAAAATTAATTTTAAATTTAAAATAAAAGGAAAAAAAAACAGATTCTACTTTTCAAATAATGTTACAAATTTTAACAATTATTTTTTAAAAAAATGTAATCCACTAAAACCATTCTACCAAGTAACGGCACATATCTAAATCGTTAATTAACTTCCTGGCACTACAGTCCATGTTAGACCATGGCCGTCTGCCTACCGGCAGATTCCGAAACAGGAGATGTTTTCTTTTTATGGGGTAGGGTTGTCAGCCCTACGACAACGCTCTACAATAATATTAGACCGAGATATAGCTGAAAGGGGATTCCGAACCACTACAATCATCCATGCCACCCAGCTCCAGAGATCTAATCACTTGGCCATCCTCGCTCTACATTAATCTTTATTTTATCTATACAGACAGTTGTCCAAATACGTCTAAGAGGCAATATTGACATTTAAATTATCTATATTGAACAACAATTTATAGTTGTTTATTAATTAATTACAATTACAATAAATAATCCTTTGCTTTATGTTTTGCTTTTAGTAGAATAAATACAGGAATCGTAAAAAAACTCTAATTGAAATAAAAATTTGTAATATAATTGTCCAGTCTAGGACTATGTTAAAATATATTTATGATTTATTTATTTAAAACTGTTTTCTTTTTTTCATTTCCAAGTTAGAAAATATATAACAATTTATCGAATGATAATGATATGGTTAGATGATTAGAAAAACAATTTCTTTGTTCATATTAAATTCCATATAAAATGTCCGTATTAAGTTTCATATGTATATTGATAAAATTAAACTAAAATTTGCAATAATAAGGATAGTACAATAAGATATCATGGTTAGATGATTAGAAAAACAATTTCTTTGTTCATATTAAATTCCATATAAAATGTCCGTATTAAGTTTCATATGTAAATTGATAAATTTAAATTAAAATTTGCAATAATAAGGATAGTACAATAAGATCTCATGATTATTTTCATTTAAAGGTTTGATTTGCTAAAATAAAATTACTATTATTCTTTCTTACATTTCAAATCAAAGAATGATATTATTTTAATAGCATAAGATATAAGTCCATCATTAATAGAAAAAATTCCTTTAAAGATATGCCTTATATATCACCTAAAAAAGACATATTTATATATTTAATTTATATTTATATGTCTTATATTTCTAAGACAAAATCATATATAGTAAAATAAAAAATATTTAATTGTCAATAATGACAATAAAACTAATGATCACCCACCCAAAACCGAAATGATGTTCATTACTCGATATCTGAGCCTTTATAAAGACCATCCAAAACAAAAAAAATCTAGTATGTAGTCATATAATTTAATTCAAAATTTTAAATTATTAATAACGACAACAATAATAATGGACGAAACCTCCAAAAACAGAAGTGACATTATTCTTTGTCCCAAATAGAAAAGTCTCAAAACTTTCTTATTCTTCTTCTTCTTCTCCGGAACTTTCCACAAAACGATACGCCAACAAACATCTCTACCCAACAACCTAAAATAATAAAAAAGAAAGAAGAATCGAACACTTCGAAAGGCGAACATCAAGACCATAATCCCTCTCGGAACTTCGTTCCCAATCTCAAACTTGGAAAAAACCAAACCATTACCAAAGCGCTTTGGGAGACAACAAGTAATTGGAGGATCCGAGAAGTTGACAGGACTTTTTTTTTTCTTCCCCCGCCACTCAGGTCGCCATCTGGACCTTTTGAGTGGTTCCAAGTCCGAGTCCATTCTTCCGTACGGTCTTGGCGGACATCTATATCCGGGTACAAAAGGAACAGAGTTGAATAATTGATGGCCGAAGCCAACGAACGAGTCGGAAACCATCATTAGGCCTTCCAAGTGTACGGAGGATAGTGAGATTGTTATTTTTTGTTGTCAGATTTTTGCTCATCACAAGCATTTCTTTCTGAGATTCTCAAGAAAATATTAGATAAAGATTTTAGGAAACGCGAAAATAAACAGTTATGTGCTGATTTTAATTACTATTAGATAAATGATTTTTACATTTATTTTGTCCCAATGATACATTGTTAAAACAAATGAACGCAAATGGTAACACATGGAATCATTAAAACACTACTGCCTTATACTGAAACAACATTCAGATTTAATCTATTATATATAATTCCCGTGTCACGATGTTTGTGAGCGATGAACTCCGAAACTAACCATCCGATTTTAACTTTTTTTTTTTTTTTAAATGTGTGTTTTGTTCCAACTTGAGAAATAGGATAGTTTTCATTCAGATTTTTTTTTGCATTTAAATGCAAAATCGGTTCAAATCTAGCATTGAGGAAGGCGCCAATCTTGCAACCCTGAATTTTCGCCAATTTTCCGCCAATTTCTTTAGGGTTGCAATACTGCAATTAGAGGAATTCGTAGCTTCATTTTTCGAACAATATAATGACTGTTTTTAGATGGCGCATTGTCTCTATGCCTGTACTACATAACCGTAAAGTTCTCATGTTCTGAATATTATTGTTTTATGTACTACTTTAAATTTTGTGAAAATGATATTGTATGAAATTTATATTATTTATATGCGAAATAAATCAAATGTATGCAAGTATTACCTGATTTGATTATCAATATTTTTTTTTATTTTCTAAGTTTGAATTTGAATTGGAATAAAATATATGGAATGAAAAGTTGTGAATCAAAACATTGAACTTTTCTATGCTTAAAGTTTGTCAACATGTGTTTTATTTGATTAAGAATTCTAAAATGAAATGTGATCTGCAAGATAATATAATATAGACAATATAATTTTAAAGAAATATGATGAATTGTAGGGATTTTTTGAAAAGTGTGAAAATGAAGTTAACTCTGCAATTATTTGATATAATAATGGGGGATAACATTAAAATTTTATAAAAGGTATTATAATAGTTGCAAGTTGAAAATCAAGGACATTTTTTTTTTAAACTTTTGTTATTTGAAAAACAAAGAATTTGAGTGATTTGAATATTGTCGAAGAAAAATTGATAAATGGTACTTTTAAATTGGAAGTTATTTAAAGAAAACAAAACAAATAAATAAGTGTTTATATTAATAAAGGAGAATTTAAAGCTCAATAACATTTTTATTTATGTACATTTGTTTTTATTTACATTTAAAAGTTGGTTTTAATTATTTCTTATTTGAATTTTTATGCATTTTGTATTCATTTAAAACACCATAATACTAATATTTTTTTTCTAAATGCTTTGAAACTTAATGTAAAAGTTTTCTTTAAATGTATGAAAGGAATAGCGCATGGAAATTAACCTAAATTCATAACTTATTTTTATTTCAGTTTTTAAAATAAGAATTTTTGTAAATTTGTAAAAAAAAGTTTGTGTCGACACACTTTAAGCATACAAAAATGTATAAATAATTAAGATATAAATTTGAAAACAGTATATTACCTACATAAGGATATTCCCAGCACAAAAATACTTGCAAAGGAAAAAAATATTCATGTTTTATTTATTTTTGAATTATCAAGTTTTGCAACAATATCACATTTTTGCAATGTTTATCCACATTTTAAAGAATAAATTGTATAAAAAATAGTTAAAGTTGATATTTTTATGTCAAATTCAAAGGTTTTGAATATATTTAATCAAAACACTTGCAAAAAGGCTAAATATTTTAAATCCAGGTCATTTCATATTAAAAAGCCTTTGCAAATAGAAGAAAGTTGTAAAAAAAAAATTTTGTTGAGCAAATTTTAACTTTTTCAAAACAAAGCTCAGAAAATATTTAGAGCTCTAAGGAAAAATAAAACTATATTTTTTAATAAATAAGACTATGAACTTGATGATTCAATGCCATTTTAATATATTTACAACATTTTTAAAAGTAATATCTCTAATTAAAAGTTGTTTTTAGCTTTTTATCAGAATGAATTTTTATGCTTTTTGTTTTCATGTGAAACACCATAACACAAGTAATTTTGTTCCAAATGCAACGGTACACGATTAGTCATCAGAAGAATTACCGGAAACGTACTTGAAGCAACGATATTGACTGGAAAGTTTAAAGGCGAAGTCGTCAGACTAACATCGTTTAGTACTTAGTTAAATGAAAGTAATGATTATTAAAAATTAAATTACGTAAAATAATTATAAAACAGTGTTAAAAATCAACATTATCTGCCTCATTCATTAAATTAATAAAAATTAAACATTTTCTATTCGTTGAAGCTTAATTTCATCTTTTCATCATTCTTTACCAATCACTTCCTTAATACCAATTATAGTATCTAATAATTGAACAAAATACAAGAAAGCCACAGCAACGCGTGGCCGGGTCTTCTAGTAGTAATATAAATTATTATTTAAAATAAATTTAATTAGGTAGAAATTTTAATTTGTACTAAAAGTTTATTTTTGAGTGAAATGCAACTCTTCCCCTAAAGCCAATATCAAGATATGAAACAACTACTTCAAAAAGGAAATTTTTATTTCTTTTGCATAACAAAAAATTCTTGATAATTTAAAATATCATTAAATTTTAATCAATTATTTTTCATCTACTTAACTTGAAATTTGAAGAACGCATTATTATTTGATATGAAATTATGCTAAAATGTTTAATTATGAATATATTCAATTAAGTTTGAAATTAACATACAGATTTAATTATAATCAATAAATAATTTAAATATTTAGATATTTTAATTAAGGACTTGGATGAATCCTAAATTTTTTTTTAAATGCAAAGAACATGCTAAAATTATTTAATTATAAATACTTTCAACTTCGTTCGGAAATCAACATATATATTTAATTATAATTAAGAAATAATTTAAATATTTAGTTGTTTTAATTAACGAATCCGATGAATTCTAAATTAATTTTTTTTTTTAAAGTTCATATTTTTACTTAAAAGTAATTAGTAGTATTTTTTTTAAACATAATTAAATTCAATATGTAAATTTGTATAGTGTTAGGACCCCAAACTAATATTACAAAAACAGTAATTTTACATTTTTTTTATGAAATAAAAAAATCATCGGTACAGAAACTAATTTTATATGTGTCATTAATGGGTAACTGATACTTAATATGCCTTTTTAAAGCACCTAAAATTTAAAAAATATATATTTTATATCATCCACAATACCTAAAATATAATAAAAAAATAGATTTTTGATTCATATATATATATATAGATTGACATATATATTCCTCAAAGTTTGTGCGTGTGTGTTCATCACCTATACATTGTCTCAATTTACACCAAATTTCACCATAATTTTCGATGATATTTTTAACACAACGTTAACACATTTTTATATCAACTCCAAGAAAAAAAAAAAAAAAAAAAAAAAAAAAAAAATGGATCAATAATGATTCAAAAAATTATCTATTTAGGTTTTATGCGAATGTGATTTTTCGTGATTAAAGAATTTTTCATGGTTGGCTTTAAGTAGTTGTTCTGTTCATAAACCTGCTGACGTAAATAACAAAAATAAATTAAACATACTAATCGATGAATTGTAATCACCTCAGTTTTGGTTAAAGAATAAAAACAATTTTTTAATAAATAAAAAAAATTACAATAAATATAAAAATAAGATTTTATTTTTGCAAATGAAAATGACCAATTTTACTCCAAGATTCCTTTACCCCGAATAAGTCGCCATGTTGCAACCCGAAATATATTGCCAAATCATTTAGGTTACTGTAGTGTTAGTGTACAATTAGCGGAATTTTCCACTGTCCCGTCTCCGGATGTTCGAAATTTGATAGCTGAGTTTAGAAGGAGGGAAATATAGTATGGGAGAGAAAGAAAGTACTTATGTTGATGTTTGTTCGTTTTATAGAAAGTATATTTGTTTGTTGAATTTTATACTGATTTTTATTGTTAAATTTGCAATACCTCTAAAAAATAAAACTAATAAATCACAGAATTGACTCTAAACGAAGAGTCGCAATTAAATTTGTAGAAAAGGTGTAGATATTAAATTTATTCCGAATTTTTTATAGGTCTAGAATTGCTAGTGTAGAACTGAAGAAGCAGTAGACGTGAAAACTAAACTATTTAATAAGTTTTATTTTCAGAAGCAGTGCTAAGAAGCAAGTTAGATTATATACACCAGTAAATATATAAATTTAAAGGAACAACACACACACACACACACACATATATATATATATATATATATATATATATATATATATATATATATATATATATATATATATATTTGTATAACACAAATATTTTTACAGATAAAATTTTCATAGTAGTCATAATCTTATATAATTTCTTAAATTTAGTAGTAGATATAAAAATGCAGATGTTAGACGTGTTAATTTCCTTGCCAATCATTGTTTCAAAAGCATAATTTAAGTGAGATTTTTGAAAAAAAAGATAATTTATTCATTTCGGTCTCAACAATTATTTAGATCTAGAATTTTAACCTAATAATTTGATTACATTTAAAAAATATTTTCTAACATATAAAAAGCAACGTAAAACATAAAAATGGGAAATACAATTTTCTTTATTGAGAAAAATTCATTAATTTTCTAAAATGGAAATCGAAAAGAAGTTTTTCTACTACTTTTTATCATTATAAGGAAGTCATATTTAAGTTGCTGTAAAAAAATATTAAATTAATTTTCTTTTGTAGTATGGATATGAAAATTGAAGTTTTTATTTTTATATTGTTTCATAGTATTTATTTAAGGAAATATAAAATATATAATCTTTGAATGATTATTTTAGAAATATATAAAATAAACTTTTTTTACATTATAAAATTGGATATTCATTTTAAAAAAAATAAAAAAAAATATCGATAACAAGAAATAAGGTAGAAAATTTCAAAATAAGCTTTTATAAAAAAACACAATAATTTTTCTTCCAAAATTAAAAAACGCAAAATTTTAATTTTATCTGTACATCTTTTAGAATGATCGAATTTCATTTCAAGAAATGTATTGTTAGAGCTTTCAACTTGCTGCAGTGGAGGAAAATTTCAAATTTTGTTTTGTCTTTTCAGAGTCAATTTAAAATTTCCATTAAAATATTCTTCTTGAAAGTAAATTAAATCTGTCGTTTATCTCAAAATGCATTTATATTATTTCATATATTTTCCGTGACAAATTCCATTAAAAGTTTTTTTTTTAATTTGCAAATTGACATTTTTCCATGACATTTTAAACTGATAATACCTAGAGTTATTTCAAATCATAAATATTTAATAATATATGATGTAATAAAAAGCATGTATAAAAATAGAAATAAAATATTTTTTTTTCCGATATTGCAAGCAAGTCAAGTAGTCTTTCAAGAAATCTTTCAAACTATAGTATACATTTTTTTTACTGTTTAATAGTAATTTAAATTTGTATTACATGAACTATTTTAGAATATATTATTAATGGGTAAATATAATAATACATAAATATATTACATCTTTCATATTTAGAGAAAACTAAAATATATTATGAAAATTTTTCAAAAATAGACATGTTTAATATAAATTATCATAATAAAATTATCATTATCATAAGAGACATGATTATTATATCATTCGTATGTTGTGTATTTTTATTGGAAATTAAGTGAAGTTAGAATTTTCGAAATATAAACGATTTATATCGATCGGTTAAATAATGATGATATTTATAAAGATGGCTATGCCCAATTGTATTTAAATGTTAATAATAATAATTACTTTTACAATAAACATTTATAATTTAATTTATTAACATTTATAACTTATTTTAAATAATTCATTATTGTTACCAGAAATAAATCTGAATATTTAACTGGAAATTTAGTGAAAATTAAGAAAAACTATATATTTTAATATATATGGAATTAATGTAGATATTGTAAAAAATTTTATTATTATATATATTTTTTGTGAAGATTTTGAAATATTTTTGCGAAAAATAATTTATATACATTATTTGTTTACAAGAAAAATTTATTTCATTTTCATCTTAAACTAATTTTATTATCTAATGTTTTAAAACTGCATATTAATACTTTCTTATTTTTTTACTTATTTCTTATAATTGATAAAAACTATCACAAACACTTTAATAGGTAGAAATATTTATCCAAATACATTTGAATTTAGTACATTTTAGAAGTATTAAATGTATTTGAAAGGAAAATGCAACTAATAGATTCTTGAACAATACATATTTTACGCCTTTTTCTTATTTAAATTTAAGAATCGAACAATAATATTCAAGTAAAAATTAATATACATCCACGTATTACTAAAATAACTTTAAAATAGCAAAATACTCATGATATCTTTTTCAGTTACAATTAAATACAAATAGTATTAAATAGATTTCAATAAATGCACCTCAATCTATTCCAATATTAAATTGAAAATTAATAACTTTAAAACTAATTAAAAAGAAGGGAAATGAATAACGAGAAGCTTATCGAAATCACTGCAGACACTGGAGAAAACTAAATACCCATGCTCAGTAACAATTAAATACAAATAGTATTATTAAAATGATTTCATAAAAGCATCTCATTAATCTCAAGCATTTAATCGAAAATTTATAACTTTAAAACTAATTAAAAAGAGAGGGAATAAATAACTAAGATTATAAGAGAGAGGGAATTATCGAAATCACAAAATACACTGTATAAATTAGCTAAATACCCATGCTATAGTTTAGAGTTTATTAATAGTTTAAATTATAACGATTTTACATAAGTACCTCATTAATTTCAAGGAATAAATTGTAAATTATTAACTTTAAAAAGAAAGAATATAAATAACGAAAATCTTATCGAAATCATAACAGACACTGGAGAATATAGCTAAATACCAATGTTATCATTTTCCATTAACAATTAAATACAAATTGTATTAAAATGATCTCATAAAAGCACCTCATTCTTTTTAGGTATTAAAATCTAAACTAATAATTTTAAAACGTAAATTAAGAACTTTAACTTTGAAATCAATAACTTTTAAAATAAAGGAAAATAACAACAAAAAATGGATCGAAATCACAGCATATACTGGAGAAATTAGCTAAATACACATGCTATATTTTAGAGTAACAATTAAATACAAATAACATTATATATGATTTCATAAAAATCTTCACTTCATTCATTTCAGGTATTAAATTGTAAATTAATAACTTTTTAAAGTTGTCAATTTACTAAAAAAATAAATAAAGGCTAAAAACCAATGGAATAAGTAACTAAGATCTTATCATTATAGTACCCACTGGTACCCAATTACCCTCAATTATAGTACCCAAGCTATCTTTTCTTCAATAACAATTAAATACAAATAGTATTAAAATGATTTCGTAAAAACACCTCATTCATTTTAAGCATTAAATTTAAAATTAATAACTTTAAAACTAATTAAAAAGAAAGGAAAAAATGAATAACGGAAAAGCTTACCAAAATCACAGCAGACACTGGAGAAAATAGATTTACACGAAAAGAGAAGTCGCAAAAAAACATAAATGAGACTACGTGCCTTATCATTTCTTGGCGTACAAAAGCTAAATTTTGACTTCATTAACGAAACCCTCGGCGAACAAATGATTCCATCATCTATCATTTTTAAAACACCGAAAAGATATTTGAATCTTTTTCGTTTTTTTTCTCGTATTTCTTTCTGTCTCATTTTTCAGGCAGAGAAAATGAACTCAAATTTCGCTTTGGGCCAGACTCGCAGCATGGAGCCGTGACCATTTCAGGGAGGAAAATATTCTGAAAATATTTTCCATTTCTTTCATTTGGTACGCAATATCGACATGATCCTGGTTTCTTGGCCCCAAAAATGAAATGCTGGAGATCACGTGATTTATGATGACCTGCGACTCGGAATCTTTAAGGAAATATCATTTTTCTTAACAACGCAAATTATTGTTTTTGCATTCGTCGTTAAAGAAAAGAAAAATTATCCCATGAATAAGCTCTCCGATTTTGGCTACATAAAGACGAGCAGATTTATCGGGTTTTTTTGTTTGTATCTTTCTTTGAATTTTTCTGGTTTCTTTAATGCATTTTCTGGCATACTTCACGTAAATCATTATCTTAGTGTTTGATTCTTATTTAATTACATGTTACTGATTACTTTTTGAGGATTCTTTTATGTCATTTGAGATTTATGATGATTGTTTGATATGCATTTTTTTTTTTTTTTTTTTTGCTTTGAGAAGAAGACGAATGTGAAGTTCATAGTTTTATAATATTAACATTTATTATTTTGTATGTGCGAAATCAAAATGTAGGAAACATAAAACAGTTCCAAAAATATTCTAAGATAGACATATTTATCATATAAAAGAATTCCTACGTTGTTCTAATTTCATTGTTCCTCATTTTACACGAACAGACCAACTTACATCCACTAAATATTGATGATAATAAACAATAAAATTTACAGATAAAATATTAACAAATAAACAGTAAATATCCATGCTCTCATTTTTCATTAACAATTAAATACAAATAGTATTAAAATGATTTCATAAAAGCATCTCATTCATTTTAAGCATTAAATTGAAAATTAATAACTTTAATAAAACTAATTAAAAAGAAAGGAAATGAATAACGGAAAAGCTTATCGAAATCACAGCAGACACTGGAGAAAATAGATTTACACGAAAAGAGAAGTCGCAAAAAAACATAAATGAGAGACTACGTGCCTTATCATTTCTTGGCGTACAAAAGCTAAATTTTGACTTCATTAACGAAACCCTCGGCGAACAAATGATTCCATCATCTATCATTTTTAAAACACCGAAAAGATATTTGAATCTTTTTCGGTTTTTTTTTTCTCGTATTTCTTTTTGTGTCTCATTTTTCAGGCAGAGAAAATGAACTCAAATTTCGCTTTGGGCCAGATTCACAGCATGAAGCCGTGACCATTTCGGGGGAGGAAAATATTCCGAAAATATTTTTCATTTCTTTCATTTGGTTCGCAATATCGACATGATCCTGGTTTCTTGGCCCAAAAATGAAATGCTGGAGATCACGTGATTTATGATGACCTGCGACTTGGAATCTTTAAGGAAATATCATTTTTCTTAACAACACACATTATTGTTTTTGTATTCGTCGTTAAAGAAAAAAGAAAAAGAAAAATTATCCCATGAATAAGTTCTCCGATTTTGCTACATAAAGACGAGCAGATTTATCGGGTTTTTGTTTGTTTGTTTGTATCTTTCTTTGAAATTTTCTGGTTTCTTTAATGCATTTTCTAGCATACTTTACGTAAATCATTATCTTAGTGTTTGATTCTTATTTAATTACATGTTACTGATGACTTTTTGAGACACCTTTATGTCATTTGAGATTTATGATGATTGTTTGATATATATATATATATATATTTTTTTACTTTGAGTAGAAAACGAATGTGAAGTTCATACTTATATAATATGGATATTTTTTATTTTGTATGCGCGAAATCAAAATGTAGGAAATATAAACAGTTTCAAAAATATTTTAAGGTAGACATATTTACCATAAAAAAAATTCCTACGTTGTTTAAAATTTAATGTTTCTCATTTTACACATATAAACAAGTCACATCGACTAAATATTGATGATACCCAAATGAACAGTAAAATATTTAGATCAAAATTATATATTTATTATATATAGATCTAAATATTTTTCCCGATCAATTTTTATAACGACTAATAAACATTGTTAAAATATAATTTTTTAATTTGTAGATATTGTATGCTACATTGCAAATTATTACAATCTAGCATATATGCAAGATAATAATAGGTAACTTAACATTTATCTTCGTGTACTCTGTTCATTTCTTAATTTCACACACCCCACAAACTGCTAATAAAAATATTCTTAATCATTTGTTTTGAATGTCATCTCATCTGACTGCGTGAAACACAGCAACTTTAGCCATTTTCGTATCTCGGTATGGCTCGTGTCTCTCATTGATTAGCCAGAAACTAAAGTAATGATTAAAATTCCAAGAATATTTACATTCTTGGAATTTTAATCGGAACTTTTAAGCTGCTGGAACTTATGGATAACTGGATAATTGGAAACTACTGGATATTTGAAACTTTTCTCAACTACTTTTTAGCAGCCTCTTTATATGATAAAAAATGCAGGATGTGTAATGAGAATGAATTACGGACTTATCTGAAGCTGTCTATCCAGGCAACAAAACTATAAAATGGTATTTGCTGAACATTTTTTTTTACTCTCTTCTAAATCAAAAGATGATCTACCAATAACAAGAAAAATTTGAAAAAAAAAACTATTCAAGATTTGAAATGTGTGTTAATTGTAGTGATAAAACTTAAAATATTGAAATGTGTTTACATCACAAAAAAAAGCAATTACTACAAAAGGAGATAAAAGAGAAAAATGCATAAATGCAGGATGAGAAGTCAATCACTCAAATATATAAAAAAATTTCCTGAAGAAAATAGTTATAATGTCATTATGATAACATTTTCAAGGAATCATATCCGTTGGATTTATACATCATGTTATCACCAGCTTTCTTCTTCTTCAATTGCGCAACAGTCCTTTGGTAAGATAAGGGTGTCTACTTAATGGCAGATTTCGAAACAGGAGATGATTTATTTTTATGGGTAGAGTTGTCAATCCTACGTACTGCAATCATATTAAACCAGAACCTACAATTTAAAGTAGATTTCGAACCAATACAAAATTCCACGGCACCGCTCTGACTCGAACAAGAAACCTGTGACGTCGAGAGTCAGACACTCGCCATCAGGTCCCAATAATGCCATTAGATGAAGTAAATTTAAGTCAAAACTTATGTAAATACATATTCCAGATATTATTCAATTATTTGTTTATTCTTAAATTGTTTACTTCTTCTTAATACTTTAATACATGCTCCAAATTAAAAACTGTTCAATTATATTTACTTAAATATAGAATAAAAAATACATTGTAATAAATACAATTTTTCATTTAGTATCCTGGCAAGTCTTCTTCCAAAGACTTATGGAACTTTAAATGCAATCCATAAATCAAATGGTTCATTCGAGAAAAAATATTTTTTCAGCCTGCTTTTTCTAATTTATAGCAATTTTTATTACTGAAGCTAAGAAAAGAATAACAGAATAAAACATGTTGAACAAACTTATTTTCTTCTCTTTTTTTTTATCTTACTATATCAAAGAATAATAAAAGTAATCTTGAGCTTTATATAGTAAGAATAGATTTATTCAATGCTGAGTCTAGGATTTTGGAATCCCTACAGCACTTAACATGGGGGAGATAGCCACGTTTTATCACACGATAAATATTCAAGAGATAGTGGATCCAGAATTGGCGCCAAAGGAAAAAACAAAGAGGGAAAAACGAAAAAGGAAAGAAAAAAAAATAAATCTTGCATTACGAAATTGTACACGAATGTTTGACGAGACGAACACACTAAAGTGGAGACGGAAACATTCAGAACAAGTCGAACTTTGACCGTAAAAAAAGTTTTCCGGAAACCAAGTAATTGATTATTAGTCAAAGAATGTTCCATCGGTTTAGTTACGGTGCGTCACAGGATATCGCTTTGTTCCTTTCTTCAGAAGAACTTTACTGACGTGGATATTTCTGGTCATGGAAAGGAAACTAATAAACCACGGATTATTTCCACTAAAAAGTATTTGCAACTTTGTCTTTGATCAAAACTTGTTAAGGTTTTGTGACAAGACTTTGTAATTCTTTGCTTAATAAAATCAAAAGAATGAACACAATTATACTTGGTTGTTCTGGGTTTTTTATAGCAGAGGTAAAGAAATTGTATATTTAGATTTGAAGCACTTATTATCTATATAATTAGAATATTAAAATTATTGCTATTAAAGGAACTAAAATTTTAAATAAAATAGAGATTATTTAATATGTGAGGGAAGAAATGTCTGAATACTATATATATATATATCGATTTTTGCAAACTTACCTGTAAATAATTATTAAAATGCATGCGAAGGCATTAAAATATAAAGTAATGGTCTAATATTTCTTTTATTCTAACATGACATTTAGTATGAGTACTTTTTCGATGTTTAAAAGATAACAAATCTTTATCATCATCATTGGTTCAACAGCCCGATAGTGTGCCAAGGCTGTCTGCCTACTGGCAGATTTCTAGATAGGAGATGTTTTCTTTTTAAGAAGTAAGGTTGTCAGCTTACGACCAATGCTCTACGGTCATATTAGACAGGAAATCTACTGTTTAAAGTAGATTCTGAGCCACTACAAACATTCATGGTACCGTCGGGGCTAGCACTCGAAACCTGTGACACCGAGCGCTAAAGCCCTAGTCAATCAGCCATCAGGCCCCAAAAGATAGTAAAAATATATATATTCGCATAGTTTAATTCTTTAGGTAATTCTGGATCATAGAAAGGCTGAATTTTATTTAAATATGTAGATCCAAGCATAAAATGTGTCAAAAATATTCATTTACTTGTTAAAACTCAAATTGTTTGAATACTTTTAACAGAAGCATTTTTGTAAAATAGACATTTACGTTTAGATGTTATGTTATGTTTATTATGACTTAGATATTTATGTTTAGATATTATGTTAAGTTTATTATGGCATAGGCATTTATATTTAGATATTATATTATGTTTATTATGACATAGACATTTATGTTTAGATACATTTGTTTTTTGATGCATTTATATTTATATTATATTATGTTTAAACATTAGACATTTATGTTTAGATATTATGTTAAGTTTATTATGGTAGGCATTTATATTTAGATATTATATTATGTTTATTATGACATAGACATTTGTTTTGATGTATTATATAAATTAAGCATTAACTTGTATCTGAACATTGTACAATAAATAACTGGATAATTTTGTATATGGATACTCAATATCAAAATAAAACATCTGCGTTTTGTATTTTAATTATTAATGATTAATTTATTAATACATATTAAAAATACGCTTTGATAGTTTAATATTTATTTTTCAAATAACTTTATTTCTATCTATACATTTTACTACACTGCTTTGTTTTTTTTAAATCAAATTTATTAATCAATATTGATTTCTTATTTTTACAAACTAATCCATATTTCACCTACTTTTTATTCATTGCAAAAATAATATTTCACCTTAATACCTTTCCCCTTACATTTCCATTTCCTACTTCAAACACCTATTTTACTTTAAATTGCTCCTAAAAACACCGACTCCATGCAGCAAAAAAAAAAGTCACAAAAAACATGTATTTGCGAAATCGATCTCTCACAACAACAGATATTATTTTTCTACCTTATCGCATTTTCCTAATATCTTTTCTTTGAAAACGCCCCGGAATAATGTTGACATAATTTCAAAGCTCCTACCGTAAATGCTCAACAATGACGCGTAATAATACGCTAAGTTGGAACAAATATTGAATAAAGAAACAAACACTGGTGAAAGCAGAGCTACGGAAGCGTGCATTTATATTTGAGGCACGAACGAAAATGTACACAACTTGGTGTTAAAATATTTGTTTGCTTCCTTCAGAGCTTTGTGCCTGGCTCCACGGAATCAGCATATTCACAGATCAACCAAGATTAATGAGTAAGGCTACATTTTCATTACAGAAAGAGAGCACGACTAAGGAATATAAATTAGCCGTGGAATTACTACTATCATTTTAACGCAAGTGAACAGCTGTTATTGTTTGAATAACATAAGCGATTTTCGATAATTCATTTTGCTGTAGTAACGAAGTTTAAAATGGATTGAAATTGATCTAATGTTGAATGTACTACAAAGGTGGCGTTATTAGTTATGAAGATAACCGTGAGGCGTTTGCATGTTTCTGCTGTATTGTGCAGTTTTGCTTGCTTTTAAGTTTTCAAATGGTTACTTTTTAGCCAGGATATTATTTTGAACCGTTTCTTAAAAGTGAAATAATTGTTTATTAAGAACGTTTAAAAATCCACGAATATGTTGGTTATCTTTTACAGGTAGAGGAAAAATTATTTTTAATGTTTTGAAAAGATTCATTTTAGACATTTTTTAAACAAAGTTTTCGGAAGATAAAATCGCAAATTATTTTGACGGATTACTATATAATTTAGACGTTAACTTGTATATGAACATAATAAAATTAATATCTGGATAACTGAATAGATAATATCCAAACAAAACATCTGTAATGTGTTTTGATATTTTTATTATTTATTTTCAAATAACATTTTTTCTATTAATATATTTTACAATTCTACATGTTTTTTTTAAATCAAATGACTTAATCCATATTGATTTATTATTTTTACAAACTAATCCCTTCTTTACATATTTTTATTCATTGCAAAAATATTATTCAACCGTAACACATTTTTCTTTCCATTTCCATTTGCTACTTCAAACACTTATTTTTCTTTAAATTGCTCTTAAAAACACCGACTCTATCCAAAAAAAAAAGTCACGAAAAACATGTGTTTGTGAAATCGATGTCTGACAACAAACAGAACGTGATTTCCAAGAACCCGATATTACTTTTCCTACTTTATCGCATTTTCCTAATATCTTTTCTCTCAAAACGCCCCAGAATAATGTTGACATAATTATTTCAATTTTATTTCAAAGCACCTACCGTAAATGCTCAACAATGACACGTAATAATATGCTAAGTTGGAACAAATATTGAATAAAGAAGCAAACACTGGTGAAAGCAGAGCTACAGAAGCGTGTATTTATATTTGAGGCACGAACGAAAATGTACACAAGTTGGTGTTAAAATATTTGTTTGCTACCTTCAGAGCTTTGTGTCTGGCTCCACGGAAGCAGCATATTCACAGATCACCAAGATTAATGAGTAAGGCTACATTTTCATTACAGAAAGAGAGCACGACTAAGGAATATAAATTAGCCGTGGAATTACTACTATCATTTTAACGCAAGTGAACAGCTGTTATTGTTTGAATAACATAAGCGATTTCCGATAATTCATTTTGCTGTAGTAACGAAGTTTAAAATGGATTGAAATTGATCTAATGTTGAATGTACTACAAAGGTGGCGTTATTAGTTATGAAGATAACCGTGAGGAGTTTGCATGTTTCTGTTGTACTATTTTGCAGTTTTGTTTGCTTTTAAAGTTTTGAAATGGTTACTTTTTAATTAGGATATTATTTTGAAACATATCTTGAAAGTGAAATAATTGTTTATTAAGAACGTTTAAAATTCTACAAATGCGTTTCTTATCTTTTACAGGTAGAGGGAAAATAATTTTTTAATTGTTTTGAAGATTCATTTTAGACATTTTTAAACACAGTTTCCGAAAGATAAAATCGTAGATTATTTTGAGGCATTACTATATAAATTAAACATTAACATGTATCTGAACATAGTAAAATAAACATCTAGATAACTGAATAATTAATATCAAAACAAATCCTCTGAAATGCGTTTTGATATTTATAATATTTATTTTTCAAAGAACATTTTTCTTTCAATATATTTTACTACTCTAAATTTTTTTAAGTCAAATAAATTAATCTATATTGATTTATTATTTTTACAAACTAGTCCATGCTTTACGTGCTTTTATTCATTGCAAAAATAACAATTCACCTTAACACTTTTTTCATTCCATTTCCATTTCCTACTTCAAACACTTATTTTACTTTAAATTGCTCTTAAAAACACCGACTCTATCCAATAAAAAAAAGTTACGAAAAACATGTATTTGCGAAATCGATGTCTGACAACAAAGAGAACGTGATTTCCAAGAACCCGATATTACTTTTCCTACTTTATCGCATTTTCCTAATATCTTTTCTTTGAAAACGCCCCAGAATAACGTTGACATAATTATTTCAATTTCATTTCAAAGCTCCTACCGTAAATGCTCAACAATGATGTGTAATAATACGCTAAGTTGGAACAAATATTGAATAAAGAAGCAAACACTGGTGAAAGCAGAGCTACAGAAGCGTGTATTTATATTTGAGGCACGAACGAAAATGTACACAAGTTGGTGTTAAAATATTTGTTTGCTACCTTCAGAGCTTTGTGCCTGGCTCCACGGAAGCAGCATATTCACAGATCAACCAAGATTAATGAGTAAGGCTACATTTTCATTACAGAAAGAGAGCACGACTAAGGAATATAAATTAGCCGTGGAATTACTACTATCATTTTAACGCAAGTGAACAGCTGTTATTGTTTGAATAACATAAGCGATTTCCGATAATTCATTTTGCTGTAGTAACGAAGTTTAAAATGGATTGAAATTGATCTAATGTTGAATGTACTACAAAGGTGGCGTTATTAGTTATGAAGATAACCGTGAGGCGTTTGCATGTTTCTGCTGTATTGTGCAGTTTTGCTTGCTTTTAAGTTTTCAAATGGTTACTTTTTAGCCAGGATATTATTTTGAACCGTTTCTTAAAAGTGAAATAATTGTTTATTAAGAACGTTTAAAAATCCACGAATATGTTGGTTATCTTTTACAGGTAGAGGAAAAATTATTTTTAATGTTTTGAAAAGATTCATTTTAGACATTTTTTAAACAAAGTTTTCGGAAGATAAAATCGCAAATTATTTTGACGGATTACTATATAATTTAGACGTTAACTTGTATATGAACATAATAAAATTAATATCTGGATAACTGAATAGATAATATCCAAACAAAACATCTGTAATGTGTTTTGATATTTTTATTATTTATTTTCAAATAACATTTTTTCTATTAATATATTTTACAATTCTACATGTTTTTTTTAAATCAAATGACTTAATCCATATTGATTTATTATTTTTACAAACTAATCCCTTCTTTACATATTTTTATTCATTGCAAAAATATTATTCAACCGTAACACATTTTTCTTTCCATTTCCATTTGCTACTTCAAACACTTATTTTTCTTTAAATTGCTCTTAAAAACACCGACTCTATCCAAAAAAAAAAGTCACGAAAAACATGTGTTTGTGAAATCGATGTCTGACAACAAACAGAACGTGATTTCCAAGAACCCGATATTACTTTTCCTACTTTATCGCATTTTCCTAATATCTTTTCTCTCAAAACGCCCCAGAATAATGTTGACATAATTATTTCAATTTTATTTCAAAGCACCTACCGTAAATGCTCAACAATGACACGTAATAATATGCTAAGTTGGAACAAATATTGAATAAAGAAGCAAACACTGGTGAAAGCAGAGCTACGGAAGCGTGTATTTATATTTGAGGCACGAACCAAAATGTACACAAGTTGGTGTTAAAATATTTGTTTGCTACCTTCAGAGCTTTGTGTCTGGCTCCACGGAAGCAGCATATTCACAGATCAACCAAGATTAATGAGTAAGGCTACATTTTCATTACAGAAAGAGGACACGACTACGGAATATAAATTAGCCGTGGAATTACTACTATCATTTTAACGCAAGTGAACAGCTGTTATTGTTTGAATAACATAAGCGATTTTCGATAATTCATTTTGCTGTAGTAACGAAGTTTAAAATGGATTGAAATTGATCTAATGTTGAATGTACTACAAAGGTGGCGTTATTAGTTATGAAGATAACCGTGAGGAGTTTGCAAGTTTCTGTTGTACTATTTTGCAGTTTTGCTTGCTTTTTAAGTTTTGAAATGGTTACTTTTTAATTAGGATATTATTTTGAAACATATCTTTAAAGTGAAATAATTGTTTATTAAGAACGTTTAAAATTCTACAAATGTGTTTCTTATCTTTTACAGGTAGAGGGAAAATAATTGTTTAATTGTTTTGAAGATTCATTTTTGACATTTTTAAACACAGTTTCCGAAAGATAAAATCGTAGATTATTTTGAGGCATTACTATATAAATTAAACATTAACATGTATCTAAACATAGTAAAATAAACATCTAGATAACTGAATAATTAATATCAAAACAAATCCTCTGAAATGCGTTTTGATATTTATAATATTTATTTTTCAAAGAACATTTTTCTTTCAATATATTTTACTACTCTAAATTTTTTTAAGTCAAATAAATTAATCTATATTGATTTATTATTTTTACAAACTAGTCCATGCTTTACGTGCTTTTATTCATTGCAAAAATAATATTCAACCGTAACAAATTATTCTTTCCATTTCCATTTTCTACTTCAAACACTTATTTTACTTCAAATAGCTCCTAAAAACACCGACTCTATCCAAAAAAAAAGTTACGAAAAACATGTATTTGCGAAATCGATGTCTGACAACAAACAGAACGTGATTTCCAAGAACCCGATATTACTTTTCCTACTTTATCGCATTTTCCTAATATCTTTTCTTTCAAAACGCCCCAGAATAATGTTGACATAATTATTTCTATTTTATTGCAAAGCACCTACCGTAAATGTTCAACAATGACGCGTAATAATACTCTAAGTTGGAACAAATATTGAATAAAGAAGCAAACACTGGTGAAAGCAGAGCTACGGAAGCGTGTATTTATATTTGAGGCACGAACGAAAATGTACACAAGTTGGTGTTAAAATATTTGTTTGCTACCTTCAGAGCTTTGTGTCTGGCTCCACGGAAGCAGCATATTCACAGATCACCAAGATTAATGAGTAAGGCTACATTTTCATTACAGAAAGAGGACACGACTAAGGAATATAAATTAGCCGTGGAATTAATACTATCATTTTAAAGCAAGTGAAAAGCTGTTATTGTTTGAATAACATAAGCTATTTCCGATAATTCATTTTGCTGTAGTAACGAAGTTTAAAATGGATTGAAATTGATCTAATGTTGAATGTATTACAAAGGTGGCGTTATTAGTTATGAAGATAACCGTGAGGCATTTGCATGTTTCTGATGCATTATGACAGTTTAGCTTGATTTTGAGTTTGGAAATTGTTACTTTTTAATTAGGATATTATTTTGTACTATATCTTAACAGTGAAATAATTGTTTATTAAGGACGTTTAAAATTCTACAAATACGTTGGATATCTTTAACAGGTAGAGGAAAAATAATTTTTAATGTTTTGACACGATTCATTATAGACATTTTTTAAACACAGTTTCCGGAAGATAAACTCGCAGATTATTTTGAAGCATTACTATATAAATTAAAAATTAACTTGTATCTGAACATAGTAAAATAAACATCTAGAAAACTGAAAAATTAATATAGAAATAAAACCTCTGACTTGCGTTTTGATATTTTTAATATTTATTTTTCAAATAACTTTTTCATCTATATATTTTACTATGCTACATATTTTTAAATCAAACGAATTAATCAAAATTAATTTATTGTCTTTACAAACTAACTTTTATTCATTGCAAAAATATTATTTTACCTTATCACCCTCTTCTTTCCATTTCCTACTTCAAACACTTATTTTACTTCAAATTGCTCCTAAAAACCACCGACTCTATCAAAAAAAAAAAAAAAAAAAAAAAAAATTTCACGAAAAACATGTATGGGCGAAATCGATGTCTGACAACAACAGAACGTGATTTCGAAGAACCCGATATTATTTTTCTACCTCATCGCGTTTTCCAAATACCTTCTCTTTGAAAACGCCCCAGAATAATATTGACATAATTATTTCAATTTCATTTCAAAGCTCCTACCGTAAATTCTCAACAATGACGCATAATAATACGCTAAGTTGGAACAAATATTGAATAAAGAAGCAAACACTGGTGAAAGCAGAGCTACGGAAGCGTGTATTTATATTTGAGGCACGAACCAAAATGTACACAACTTGGTGTTAAAATATTTGTTTGCTACCTTCAGAGCTTTGTGCCTGGCTCCACGGAAGCAGCATATTCACAGATCACCAAGATTAATGAGTAAGGCTACATTTCCATTACAGAAAGAGAACACCACTACGGAATATAAATTAGCCGTGGAATTAATACTATCATTTTAACGCAAGTGAGCAGCTATTATTGTTTGAATAACATAAGCGATTTCCAATAATTCATTTTGCTGTAGTAATGAAGTTTAAAATGGATTGAAATTGATCTAATGTTGAAGGTAATACAAAGGTGGCTTTATTAGTTATGAAGATACCCGTGAGGCGTTTGCATGTTTGCTGTTGTATTGTGCAGTTTTGCTTGCTTTTAAGTTTTGAAATGGTTACTTTTTAATTAGGATATTATTTTGAACCATATCTTGAAAAGTGAAACAATTGTTTAATAGGAATGTTTAAAATTCTACAGATACGTTGGTTATCTTTTACAGTTAAAAAGGGGAAACATTTTGAATATTTTGACAAGTTTTATTTTTAAATTTTTGTTAAGCACAATTTTCAGTAGATAAAATTGTAGATTATTTTGATGAATTTTTATATAAATTAAATATTAACTTGTCTCTGAACAGTCAGTTATCCAGATATTTATTTTACTCTAACTAATATCGAAATAAAAACATCTGAAATGAGTTTTGATATTTTTAATATTTATTTTTCAAATAACTTTTTCCTATCAATATACTTTACTACTCTAGATTTTTAAATCAAATAAATTAATCAAAAATTATTTATTATTTTTACAAACAAATCCACTCTTTGCATACTTTTATTCATTGCAAAAATAACATTTCGCCTTAACACCTTTTTCATTCCATTTCCATTTCCTACTTAAAACACTTATTTTATTTTAAATTGCTTCTAAAAACGCCGACTCCATCCAAAAAAAAAAGTCACAAAAAACATGTATTTGCGAAATCGATGTCTGACAACAACAGAACGTGATTTTGAAGTACCCGATATTATTTTTCTACCTCATCGCATTTTCCTAATATCTTTTCTTGTAGAACGCCCCAGAATATGTTGACAAAATTATTTCAATTTTATTTCAAAGCTCCTACCGTAAATGCTCAACAATGACGCGTAATAATACGCTAAGTTGGAACACATATTGAATAAAGAAACAAACACTGGTGAAAGCAGAGCTACGGAAGCGTGTATTTATATTTGAGGCACGAACGAAAATGTACACAAGTTGGTGTTAAAATATTTGTTTGCTACCTTCAGAGCTTTGTGTCTGGCTCCACGGAAGCAGCATATTCACAGATCACCAAGATTAATGAGTAAGGCTACATTTTCATTACAGAAAGAGAGCACGACTAAGGAATATAAATTAGCCGTGGAATTACTACTATCATTTTAACGCAAGTGAACAGCTGTTATTGTTTGAATAACATAAGCGATTTCCGATAATTCATTTTGCTGTAGTAACGAAGTTTAAAATGGATTGAAATTGATCTAATGTTGAATGTACTACAAAGGTGGCGTTATTAGTTAGGAAGATAACCGTGAGACGTTTACATGTTTCTGTTGCATTATGACAGTTTTGCTTGATTTTGAGTTTGGAAATTGTTACTTTTTAATTAGGATATTATTTTGTACTATATCTTAACAGTGAAATAATTGTTTATTAAGGACTTTAAAATTCTACAAATGCTTTGGTATCTTTTACAGGTAGAGGAAAAATAATTTGTAATGTTCGTCAAGATTTATTTTTTAATTTTTGTTAAAGACAATTTTCAGAAGATAAAATAGCAGATTATTTTGATGCATTATCTCATAGATTATACTTAAACAACTTCTTAAACTAATCCAAAATTAAGCCCAATTTTTTTAAACTTATAAACCTCCATCGTTTGCAGTTTAAATGGTATTTTATTCATATACACAATGTATTCCAAAAGTCCAAGCACTAATCGCTCACAGACCATATAACTCAGGGTATATAATTACATTGTTTATTAATCTTCTAAATAGTATATTTCCAATTCAGTACCAGGTTTGGAAAGAGTGTACAGGTAATCGGAACGCCTCCACTACAGCACTATTGAGTTCCGATGTCATATCCGCTTGAAATTCAGCCATCGATCATGACACAACTTCATTGCAAAGCATTGTCACCAGAGAAACTTTGTTATTCGGAAACAACACTCCGAAGTATTTTTATTAAAAAATTTTAACAATTATAGAAGTTTTAAAACAGTTAACGCATATGCTCCACGAAAATTTTATGAATATCTCGAACTGTACCGCTTTCCAAAAAACAAAGGTTAAAAAAAGATTTAGCAACTCGTTTTGAAAGATTGTATTTATTCCTCGGAGATTTCCACCATGAATTGTTCGTCGTTCATAAGAAAAATATGCATGTTGATTACTTAAGCAGGTACTCAGTTTTAATTAGGGTAAAAGAAAATGTGACTAAAAAAGGTTAAAACAACACCAGCGTAAAACGAATACACTGTCCCAATAAAACAATTAGTAGAAAAGAGAAAGCCTGATGGCTGTTTTCTTAAACGTAAATATATAACACAAATTCAAAAATTGGAAAATAGATATTAGTTGTCTCAAGGAATATGAAAATCGAAGTTATCAAAATAGCTCATGAAAAAGCACATTTTCTTCAAAAACAGCAGATATGGTTAAACAAGAATTTTATGTTCGAAATCTAAACAAGTTAACCCAAAATGGGGTTATAAGTTGCACACCATGCATTCTTGTAAATAAAAAAAAATGGGAAACAAGAATATATCCTATTCAAAAGGAATTTGGAATAGGATAAATGTGCCACATTAACTTCATAGGACCTCTACCGATTACTAATAAATGCTATCAGCATATATTTACTGTCATCATTTCTTTCCCGAAATTCGCATGGCTGTAATCAACTGCAGCCAAGCTGCAGTGAAGGCAGATACATTTGCTACAGCAGATACATTTACTGCATGATGTACAGCAGATGCATACTTACAGCAGATACATTTGGTATCAATTGTGACAAGTTCAGTATTTTCCTCGAAAGAATTCGAAATTTGTTATGAACAATAACATATTCACCATTTTTAACAGGATAAATGGATAATAGGATAAATGTGCCACATTAACTTCATAGGACCTCTACCGATTACTAATAAATGCTATCAGCATATATTTACTGTCATCATTTCTTTCCCGAAATTCGCATGGCTCTAATCAACTGCAGCCAAGCTGCAGTGAAAGCAGATACATTTGGTACAGCAGATGCATTTACTGCACGATGTACGGCAGATGCATACTTACAGCAGATACATTTGGTATCAATTGTGACAGGTTCAGTATTTTCCTCGAAATAATTCGAAATTTGTTATGAACAAGAACATATTCACCATTTTTAACAGGATAGCGACAGGAGTACCTGAAGAAAATTGCCAAGTGTAAATAATGATTAGAAGACCGATACCAGTTCTTGCAAAACTGAATTTAGAAGTTCCGATTCAATGGTTCAAACACGTAGACAAATTACAAAGAGCACGAGTAGCCAATTACTAAACAGAACTGCTTGTCGAAGTACTAAATTGACACCGTTTGACCTTCTAATAGGAGAGAAAATAAAAAACACAAAAAACCTATAAATTGTCAAAATCTTACAAGAAGCAACAAAAATCAAATTCAATTAGAAAAATTTTACAAGAAAATAAAATTAATTAAAAAGCACAAATTGATGATCTCGTCGCCATCAAAAGAACACAATTCGGTAACTAGTTTCAAGCTGCGTTCAAAATATCAAGGCTGATATAAAATCGTCAACCGCAAGCGTCATGTTGGCTACGATGTAAGGAAATTCGGTCAACCAAACCTCACAACTACATCAACTGTACCAAATCTTACAACTGAATAAAATCTTAATAGTTTCCGGGTTCGGAATATCGCAGGATGGCAGAAATGTAGGAATTAATGTCTTGAACTATAAATAGCATCATATATATATATATATACACTGAAGTGACAAAAGTCATGGGATAGCAATATGCAAATTTTCAGATGGCAGTAGCATCGCGTAGAACAGGTATAAATGCGCAGTGCTTTCGCAGAGCTTTCATTTCTGTTCAAGTTATTCATGTGAAGAGGTTTTGACGTGATGATGACCGCACGACGGGAATTAACAGACTTTGAACGCGGAATGTTAGTTGGAGCTAGACGCATGGGTCATGCCATCTCGGAAATCGTTAGGGAATTCAACATTCCCAGATCCACTGTGTCAAGAGTGTGCCGAGAGAATGAAATTTCAGGCATAACATCCCACCATGGACAGCGCAGTGGTCGACCGCCTGCACTTAACGACCGAGACCGGCGACGTCTGCAAAGAGTCGTAAATTCTAACACACAAGCAACACTGCGTCAAATAACCGCAGAAATCAATGTGGGACGTAGAAGGGACTTGTCTGTTAGAACTGTGCGGAGAAATTTGGCTTTCTTGGGCTATTTCAGCAGAAGACCGACTCGAGTTCCTTTACTGACAGAACGACATCACTTGCAGCGACTCTCGTGGGCACGTGAGCATATCGGTTGGTCCCTAGATGAATGGAAAACCGTGGCCCGGTCCGATGAGTCACGAATTCAGTTGGTAAGAGCTGATGGTAGGGTTCGAGTGTGGCGCAGACCCCACGAAGCCATGGACCCAAACTGTCAGCAAGGCATTGTTCAAGTTGGTGGTGGCTCCGTAATGGTGTGGGCTGTTTTTTCATGGCATGGACTTGGTCCTCTGGTGCGACTGGACCGAACATTGACTGGAAATGCTTATGTTCAGCTACTTGGAGATCACTTGCAGCCATTCATGGACTTCATATACCCAACCAATGATGGGATTTTTATGGATGACAATGCGCCATGTCACCGGGCCACAACTGTTCGCGATTGGTTTGAAGAACATTCTGGACAATTCCAACGAATGATCTGGCCACCTAGATCGCCCGACATGAATCCCATCGAGCATTTATGGGACATCATCGAGAGGTCTGTTCGTGCCCAAAATCCTGCACCATCAACGCTTTCACAATTATGGACGTCTATCGAGACAGCATGGCTCAATATTCCTGCAGAAGACTTCCAACGACTTGTTGAGTCCATGCCACGTCGAGTTGCTGCACTTCGCCGGGCGAAAGGAGGGCCGACACGATATTAAGAGGTATCCCATGACTTTTGTCACTTCAGTGTATATTATGTTATGCTCTATATATTATATATTATGCTTTTTAAGTTGGCAACGGAAATAATCGTTGTTATAGTCGTGGATGAATGGTTTCTGGACTAACTGTAGGTATTCAATTCTTAGCGTATTATTACATTGTATTGTTCATAAATGTCTTGCTGTATTTAATCATCGGTAATTTGTCTAGATGAATGCTCAGATAATTATGTTAGGAATATTTAATGCAAACTTAGAAATAGCGTAACAATTAGACTATGAATTACAGTGAACAGTTTCGATAAATTTAAACTGGATAAAAATCATAAAAATATGACATTAACATGCTTGTCGAAACTTCTCACTAATTACTACTTAGTTCAAGTATCCCCAGTACTTATATACTAATTCTCACTCTTTTGCGGCATAACACTTCATTCGGAAAATAAAAAAAACAATGATTATTCGCATAAAAGGGTTAACTATTTTTAATTTTAAAAAAAGTTTAAAAAATAATATAAATTAATTGATAGGTAAATTAAAATTGTTTAGTATTGTTTAGAAACGCCTGGCTGTGTTTAATCATCGGGGAAAATGAATCACCGGAATCTAAATGAATGCTTAAGTAATTCTGTTATGGATATTTAGGTAAACTTAGAAATAGCGTAACAATTAGACGAAGAATTATAATATATAGTTTCAGTAAATTTTAAAAGCATAAAAATAATAAACATTTGAAGTAACTATATTTATTGAAACCTTTTATTAATTAATACTTAATTCAAATATCATCAGTACTTATATTAGTTCGCACCCTTTACTAGCACATCGCTTCATTTGGAAAACAATAGCAAATGATAATTTGCATAAAATAATCAAGTATATTTCAATGATATCCACCAGACACCATTTAAATTAAAAACAAATTTAAAAAATTAATTTAGAAAAACTGTTAGATAAATTGAAATAGAACAAACAACTTAAATAGCTACTGAAAAAAAAAACCTATATATTTCATAAATTCCAAAACCTTTTTAAAATAATAATAATAATAATAATAATAATAATCTTTTGACAACAAACCGCTTCTAGTTTTTGGCTTTCTTTTCCATTAAACGAAACACATGTGAGTTATTACGTGAATATTACACCACCATAAGCAACAAAATTAAATTACTTTGACGCTTAGAATAAATTTGAAAACATAAGCAGAAAAAAAATTGTCTATTCATCAAAAAATAGTTGAAAGGGTACTGCTCTAGATATGGAAGAAAACAAACTGTTAATGTAGGAAAAAAATATTGAATCAATGCCAAATAGGAGAAAAAGGAGAATTAATGTTAATGGATATTCAGCCAAGAACTAACTCTGTACTGAAAGTGATTGTCAATATATGGTACTAATATAAATTCCCCCTTTCTGTATTTTATTTCGGATTACTACGGCAAAAAGCATTTTTCGTAAAATATAATTTTTGTTGATGGAATGTCAAAAATAATATAAACATTTAATGAATAAATATTTGCATAATATGCAATAAAATACAACATATGAATCAAATTCAAATATCTATTCAGATTATTATATTTGAAAACTGTAATTTCATCCATTAGTCCTACTATCACGGCATTTTTAAATATAGTATTTTCAATTCATTTATTGAATTTCAATAATAACTTTTACTTGTTTAGTTAAATTTAATAATATATATATATATATCAAATAAAATACTTTTTTTGGTTTTACAAATAAAAACACTGAGAATAATATAGTTTGAACAATATTTTATTATATTCGCATATTAGAAAAAATTTATGTAATCATTAAAATTTTAAATCATTCTATTATCCATTTGTCAAAAGTAATAATTAACAAATAATTTAAAATTTATCGTTACTAAAAATAAAAATCTTCAAGAGAATTGTTTGAAAAAAATAATTGGTTGTAAGTCATTATGTTTAGCTGACTAATAAGTTGTTTTGCAAATCACTTTTTGTCTAACTATTACTTGGCTCTAACTAGACAAATGAAGTTAACTAGGTAAATTATGAGTCAAACATGATTAAAAAGGTAAAAAGAAACTCTTCTTCTAAATCTTCTAAATATTATTTGAATTATTGTATTAAAAAAATTATTTATTTTAATTTGTTAGCAGAGAATTAGATTCAGTTACAACAAAAAATTTCCTTAATATGATTGAAATAATATCTATTTTTATCGTAATAAGAAACATTAAATTGTTATTATAATACATAATATAATTAATAATATTTTTTCTACAGAAAAATTTCTATGTAATAAGATAGCCGTAATAATATTAAAGCTATTAATATTGTTTTGATAAATTATATTAAGTTTTCTATGTAATCCTATAGTAAGTATATAATTAGATAGACTTTATCTGATATTTTTTTCGAAAATAATGTATAATTTTATAATGTTGTTGTTCTAATGCAGCTGGCAATAAGAGACAGTTATTCTTTATGCCATAAGCAAGGGCTGCACCGCTGTTACTCATTTAGCACTACACAGGGGGCCCGTGTAACTTGAAGATAAGTTACGGACGCGAGTAACACTACATCCACAACGCTCTGAAATCCTATTAGACCGGGACCTACGCTTTAAAGTGGATTCCAAGTCACTACAAACCATCATGGCACGCCCGGTCTCGAACCCGAAACCTGTTGTCCTGAGCACCAATAATAATTTAAGCGCCAATTAATTTATAATAATTTAAGGGATAACATTTTATTCAAAATAATGAATATTATTTCTTACTATTAATTAATGCAATAATCATCTAAAAATACTTTTTTTACATTAAATTAATGAACGATAGACTGAATTATGCAGTTATGCTTTTTGTTAAATTCGTACAACAAAAGGCACAGTAGTATAAAAATCTTAATTAAAAAGTTAAATAAAATGTTTTTTATTTATTTTAGAATCCGCAACATTAATTAAAATTTGCGAAATAATAAATGCAACATTATACTTAAAATGGAAACATTGTATTTATTTTATTTGATAATCATGGATAATTTTTTTTAATTTATTCATATGTACATAAATATAATTTTAATGTTTCGAATTTAATCCTTTTTATAGAAAATTTTCTAAAATACATAAACGAGAGATTTATTTTATGTTAAGTAAATAAGCTTATCAAAAAATTTCTATAACTAAATTTGTCTGGTCTAGAAAATTATTATTTTTTTATTGTTTTGATGCAAAATATTGTAAAACTTGAACATAAAAATAAGCAATGTTAAAATTAAATTGGAAAGCAATTCATTTGCTATATAGTTTACGTATTTAATAATAATGGTACATAAACAAGATAATAAATTGGTTCCAATAATTCTTTTTTTTTTTTTTTCATTTTTTCTTAATACAGAATTTAGAATTAAATGTTTTACACAAATAGGATTTGTTGCAATCATAAAAATTCAAGATCCATCCAGACTCTGAATTCACAAAATCAATGCAACATCTTTATGGGAATAAAAAAAAAAAAAAAAAAAAAAAAAGAAAACATTGTATTTTTTTTTATTGCATTGTCTGTAAACAAAAACAGAAATGGAAAGCCAAGTCACATAATATGTAGAATCGTAGGAGGATTTTTCTTTTTCTATTCTTCTTTTTTTTTTTTCACGAGACGTTTTACCCATTCTAAAACCTGAGACGGGAATTCGTTTTTCGATAATAAAAAATAAAAAAAAGAATATAGGTTTTATCTAATTTAATTTCTGTTTAACGAAAATTTCAAAAAGGAAGAAAAAAAAAATCCAATAATTGACTCCATTTTGACAGAAAAGAAAAGACAACGAACAAAAAAAAAAAAAATGCATAGATTGATAAGAAAGCATAAAAGCTTTTCCTTACAGGAGTGTTCTTAAAAATGGTTTTATTTTTAAATGCATTTTGAAAAGGGGTATTCGAATCGGCAAAATGAATTTTGAGATCAATGATGCTTCTAAACAATTATTTAGTGGGATACGAAAAGGCTCAAGCGTCTGATTAACGGTAATATTGGAGATTTTATTTGTTTGGTCCAATAACAAACATATACCATTTTTTTTTTTTTTTGTGTGTGTGTGTATAAATGTAAAGTGGGTGACTTCAAAAGTGCTCCATTAATATAAACCGAGTGAAATGAAACCAAATAATGGAATAATGACATGAAATGAGGGTTAGAAAAATGGATTTGTGCTAAATCTATATGATATTCGAAATAAATTACAGATTCTTTTGTAGAAGAACATAGAATTCTTTACGTAATACTAAAATGAAATGTAAGAAGTATGGCTTAATAATAATTGTTATGGTTTTGTCAAAATAAGTAATTCATATACAATATAAAAATATTACTTTTTGTTATTTGTTACATATATATAATATGCTATTTTTAAAATTCATAAAACGAAAGGCACACTAGTATAAAAGCGATGTCTTAATAAAAATTTACAGAAAATGATTTTATTTATTTTAAAATCTGAAACGTTAAAATTTTCGAAGTAATAAATGCAACATTATGCTTAAAATGGAAACATTGTATTTATTTTATTTAATGATCACGGATAATTTTTTTAATTTATTCATATGTACTTAAATGTAATTTTAATATTTCCAATTTAATCCTTTTTATAGAAAATTTTATCAAATACATAAACGAGAGATTTATTTTATGTTAAGTAAATAAGCTTATCAAAAAATCTCTATAAGTAAATCTGTCTGCTCTAGAAAATTATCATTATTTTTTATTATTTTGAAATAAAATATTTTAAAACGTTAACATAAAAATAAATAATATTAAAATTAAATTGGAAAGCAATTCATTTTCTGTATATAGTTCCTGTATTTAATAATAATGGTACGTAAACAAGATAATAAATTGGTTCCAAGAATACCTTTTTACTTTTTTCATTTTTCTTAATACAGAATTTAGAATTAAATGTTTTGCACAAATAGGATTTATTGCAATCAAAAAATTCAAGATCCATCCAGACTCTGAATTCACAAAATCAATGCAACATCTTTATGGGAATAAAAAAAAAAGAAAAAGAAATAAAAAAAGAAAACA
This sequence comes from Caerostris darwini, assembly GCA_021605075.1. Taxonomy (NCBI): domain Eukaryota; kingdom Metazoa; phylum Arthropoda; class Arachnida; order Araneae; family Araneidae; genus Caerostris; species Caerostris darwini. The sequence goes on along the minus strand of BPLQ01013881.1, from coordinate 774,510 downwards.
TTGTATTTTTTTTATTGCATTGTCTGTAAACAAAAACAGAAATGGAAAGCCAAGTCACATAATATGTAGAATCGTAGGAGGATTTTTCTTTTTCTATTCTTCTATTCTTTTTTTCACGAGACATTTTACCCATTCTAAAACATGAGACGGGAATTCGTTTTTCGATAATAAAAAAAAGAATATAGGTTTTATGTAATTTAATTTCTGTTTAACGAAAATTTCAAAAAGGAAAAAAAAATCCAATAATTGACTCCATTTTGGTACTAAGTAAAAAAAAGACAACATAAAAAAAAATAAATGCATAGATTGATAAGAAAGCATAAAAGCTTTTCCTTACAGGAGTGTTGCTAAAAATGGTTTTATTTTTAAATGTATTTTGAATAGGGGTATTAGAATCGGCAAAATGAATTTTGAGATCAATGATGCTTCTAAACAATTATTTAGTGGGATACGAAAGGCTCAAGTCCTCTGATTAACGGTACTATTGGAGATTTTATTTGTTTGGTCCAATAACAAATATATAACATTTATTTTTTGTGTGTTTGCGTGTATAAATGTAAAGTGGGTGATTTCAAAAGTGCTCCATTATTATAAACCGAGTGAAATGAAACCAAATAATGGAATAATGACATGAAATGAGGGTTAGAAAAATGGATTTATGCTAAATCTATTTGATATTCGAAATAAATTACAGATTCTTTTGAAGAATGCGGAATTCTTAACATAATACTAAAATAAAATGTAAGAAGTAGTCTTAATTATAATTGTTATAGTTTTGTTAAAATAACTAATTCACATACAATATAAAAGTATTACTTTTTGTTATTTGCTATATATATATATAATATGCTCTTTTTAAAATTCATAAAACAAAAGTCACAATAGTATAAAAGCAATGTCTTAATTAAAATTTACAGAAAATGACTTCTATTTATTTTAGAATCTACAACGCTAAAATTATCGAAATAATAAATGCAACATTATGCTTAAAATGGAAACATTGTATTTATTTTATTTGATAATCATGGATAATTTATTTAAATTTATTCATATGTATAGAAATGCAACTTTAATGTTTCCAATCTAATATTTTTTATAGAAAATTTTATAAAATACATAAACGAAATATTTATTTTATGCTAAATAAATCAGCTTATCAAAATATTTCTACAACTAACTTTGTCTGGTCTAGAAAATATTTTTTTTTTATTATTTTGATATATATATATTTATACTTTAAAACGTTAATATAAAAATAAATAATATTAGAATTAAATTGGAAAGCAATTCATTTGCTGTATATTGTTTCTGCATTTAATAATAATGGTACGTAAACAAGATAATAAATTGGTTCTAAGAATACTTTTTTTAATTTTTCTTAATACAGAATTTAGAATTAAATGTTTTACACAAATAGAATTTGCTGCAATAAAAAAATTCAAGATCCATCCAGACTCTGAATTCACAAAATCAATGCAACATTTTTATGCGGATAAAAAAAGAAAAAAGAATTAAAAAAAAAGGCAGCATTGTATTTTTTTTATTGCATTGTCTGTAAACAAAAACAGAAATGTAAAGCCGAGTCACATAATATGTAGAATCGTAGGAGGATTTTTCTTTTTCTATTCTTCTATTCTTTTTTTCACGAGACATTTTACCCATTCTAAAACATGAGACGGGAATTCGTTTTTCGATAATAAAAAAAAGAATATAGGTTTTATGTAATTTAATTTCTGTTTAACGAAAATTTCAAAAGGAAAAAAAATCCAATAATTGACTCCATTTTGGTACTAAGTAAAGAAAAGACAACATAAAAAAAAATAATAAATGCATAGATTGATAAGAAAGCATAAAAGCTTTTCCTTACAAGAGTGTTGCTAAAAATGGCTTTATTTTTAAATGTATTTTGAAAAGGGGTATTCGAATCGGCAAAATGAATTTTGAGATCAATGATGCTTCTAAACAATTATTTAGTGGGATACGAAAGGCTCAAGTCCTCTGATTAACGGTACTATTGGAGATTTTATTTGTTTGGTTAAATAACAAACATATAAAATGTATTTTTTTTGTGTGTGTGCGTGTATAAATGTAAAGTGGGTGACTTCAAAAGTGCTCCATTAATTTAAAACGAATGAAATGAAACCAAATAATGGAATAATGACATGAAACGAGGGTTAGAAAAACGGATTTGTGCAAAATCTATTTGATATTCGAAATAAATTACGGATTCTTTTGAAGAATGCAGAATTCTTAACATAATACTAAAGTGAAATGTAAGATGTAAGTCTTAATAATATTTATTATGGTTATGTCAAAATAAGTCATATACAATGTAAAAATATTATATTTTATTTTTTGTTATACATAAATAATATGAGTATGATATATAGACAATAATATAAATACCCAAAACTTTTTTAGATAAAATGAATTATGCTGAATTAACGAATGTTTTTAATGTTCATTTCCTTTCATTGAGACAAAAGTATTATATTTGATTTACGTTTGATTGATTTACATTTTCATTTATTTTTGATTGATTTACATTTTCATTTATTTTTGATTGATTTACATTTTCATTTATTTTTGATTGATTTACATTTTCATTTATTTTTGATTGATTTACATTTTCATTTATTTTTGATTGATTTACATTTTCATTTATTTTTGATTGATTTACATTTTCATTTATTTTTGATTGATTTACATTTTCATTTATTTTTGATTGATTTACATTTTCATTTATTTTTGATTGATTTACATTTTCATTTATTTTTGATTGATTTACATTTTCATTTATTTTTGATTGATTTACATTTTCATTTATTTTTGATTGATTTACATTTTCATTTATTTTTGATTGATTTACATTTTCATTTATTTTTGATTGATTTACATTTTCATTTATTTTTGATTGATTTACATTTTCATTTATTTTTGATTGATTTACATTTTCATTTATTTTTGATTGATTTACATTTTCATTTATTTTTGATTGATTTACATTTTCATTTATTTTTGATTGATTTACATTTTCATTTATTTTTGATCGATTTACATTTTCATTTATTTTTGATCGATTTACATTTTCATTTATTTTTGATTGATTTACATTTTCATTTATTTTTGATTGATTTACATTTTCATTTATTTTTGATTGATTTACATTTTCATTTATTTTTGATTATTACATTTGATATTCGCATTTAGAAATTTTTAAGTAATTTTAAATAATTTTAACTGACTTGTTTTACTTTTTCTTTGACTTTTTTTTAATCTTTGTAATTTATTATATAAACACATCATAAGAATTTATTTTTAAAAACTATTTTTTTGAAAATAATCCTAACTCTCTTGCTAGCATGCAGAAGATACGAGAAGAATTATTTGAATTACGATATTTGCATCTAAAAATCGACATAGCAAACATTATACAATAGTTATATAATATTAGAGGTGATTAATAACAAATAATATTTTTGATCAGTTATTAGTAATTTTTATTAAATAAGTAATTCTTAATAATTAATTATTAATTTTTGTAATTTATTGTATAAACAAATCATAAGATTTTAGTTTTGAAACCCATTTTTGAAAATAATCCTAACTCTCTCTAGCATGCGGAAGATATGAGAAGAATTGTATGAATTACAAAATTTGCTTTTGAAAGACGACATAGTAAATATTATAAACTATTTAGCTAATATTAGATGTAATTAATAACAAATTCTGCTTTCGATCATAATTCGTTATTAATTATTGTTACTAAGTAAATAATTGTTAATAACTAATTAATATTCTTTGTAATTTATTATATTAATAAATGTAAAGAATTTATTTTTATAACCTAATTTTTGAAAACAATACTAACTCTCTGGCTAGCATGCAGAAGATAAGAATGGAATTATATGAATTACGAAATTTGCTTTTGAAAAGGCAAAATAGTTACATTATACACTGTTTATGTAATATTAGAGATAATTCATAACAAATATTATTTTTGATCAATTAATAATTGTTATTAAATAAATAATTCCTAATAATTAATTAATAATTTTTTATATTTATTATATTAACAGACCAAAATAATTTATTTTTAAAACATAATTTTTTAAAATATACTAACTCTCTCGCTAACATGTAGAAGACAGGAAAGGAATTTTATGAATTACAAAATTTGCTTTTGAAAAGATGAAGTAGTGAACATTATACACTATTTATACAATATTAGAAATAATTCATAACAAATATTATTTTTAATCAGTTATTAATAATTATAATTAATTTTTAATCCTTGTAATCATTTATATTAACAGATCTAAAAAATTTATTTTTAAAATAATGTAATTTTCTTGCTAGCATGCAGAAGATATGAAAAGAATAATATAAATTACGAAATTTGCTTTTGAAAAGGAGAAATAGTAAACATTATTAAGCACTATTTATATAATATTAGAGATAATCAGTAACAAATATTGTTTTTGATCAGATATTAATAATTGTTATTAAATAATTGCCAAAAATTTATCCTTATAATATATTATATTAACGAATCTGAAGAATTTATTTTTAAAACCTAATTTTTGAAAATAATGCTAATTCTCTAGCTAGCATGCAGAAGATATGAAAGGAATTGTATGAATTACGAAATTTGATTTTGAAAAAGAGAAAAATTAAACAGCATTAATTACTATTTATAAACTCATGTTTGTGAAAATTGCAACACCATGAAGGAATCGTCATAATTGAATGAAATTTAATACACAGTTGAGTGGTAGCGGTACAAATAAATGATTAAATGTTCAAAGCAAACAAACAATAACAAAATATCGGAATCAGTATTTTGTGTAGCCACCACGCACCGCAATAAGTGCTGCTACACGACGTGGCATGGAGTCAAACAAATTTTGAATGTCTGCCTGAGGAAGAGCATTCCATATTGTTTGTATGCGCACCCAAAGTTCGTCTGCAGAAGCAACAAGACGACGATCACGAGCGAGACGCCGACCAACGAAATCCCACACATGTTCAATCGGCGACATATCCGGGGAATACGCAGGCCAAGGAAGATGCTGTACCTACCGCGTTGCAAAGAAGGATTGAGCAGTCCCAGCGATATGAGGGAGGGCATTGTCCTGTTGAAATACAGCGCTTGAAGGAAGGGAACAGCTTGGGGCTGTAGAACTTCACTGATGTACCGGTTGCTGTTCAGATTTCTCACAATTCTTAGCAATTGAGATCGTCCATGATATGCTATGGCACCATAACTCCGGCTGTTTGTCCACTGTGGCGTTCGATAATGCACTCCGGAAGGTGGCGTTCACCGGTATAGCGTCTGACATGAATGCGGCCATCATGGTACCACAAATTAAAGCGGGATTCGTCAGAAAACACGACATGCTGCTAATCAGCACACCAGTCTCTATGCTGAGCGGCCCATTGTAGCCGCAGGCGGCGATGGTTTAGCGTGAGAGGGATCCTGTATAAAGGCGTCCTTACGCGCAGTCCACGCTGCAGCAGACGTCTACGAATTGATGAAGCACACAATGAAACACCTGTAGCTATTGACCACTGTGCTGACAATTGTCTAGAGGAAGCTGTACGGCCCATCAAAGCCATGCGGACCAGGTGTCTATCATCGCGAGCTGACGTCACATTTTGGGGTCTACTCTCGGATTTCCGAGTTGTCCGACACTCGTCCGTCCACTGCTTCCAAAGACGCATCACTGTGCTGCTGTTACGCTGCACACGAGCGGCTACTACACGATAAGACAATCCAGCTTCACGAAGGCCGATGATTCTCCCTCGTTCAAACTCTGTAAGTTGTTCAAATCTCTCTCTCTTTCGTCGTAGAGGCATAAGTAACGATTGAGCTAACGTTTACGACTAGCAGATAACCACCAATAACCATACACGCCTCGCTACAGCCGTCTATTTATTCGGATCCATCCGGCGTACAGAGGGCGCTGCTCAGCATACGCATGCGCTACGGATTTGAAATGCTAATCATTTGCATATCATTCGCTAATTTGCATTTTCTGAAAATTTCAGCTCACTCGCGTAAGTCCTTCATGGTGTTGCAATTTTCACAAACATGAATTTATAATATTAGAGGTGATTAATGACAAATACTATTTTTGAATAGTTATTAACAATTGTTATTAAGTAAATAATTGTCAATAATTAATTAATAATCCTAGTAATTTATCATATTAACAGATCTAAAGAATTTATTTTTAAAACCTAATTTTTGAAAAGAATCCTAATTCTCTTGCTAACACGCAAAACATATGAAAGTAATTATGGAATTTACTTTTGAAAAGGTGAAATAATAAACATTATACACTATTTATATAATATTAGAGGTAATTAACAACAGATACTGCTTTTGATCTATTATCTAAAATATTACACTTCAAATTAATTAAAGCAACCCATTATATATTTAATTTTATACCTAACCTCTTTAGGGCATTTTAACAACAAACAATACTACAAGGGCTTCCATTAAAAGTTTGATTTCATTATTGCTGCTGTAATGCAAATGAAGGAGCACTACTACAATGAATAGTTATCGCAATTACCGAATGTTCTGTAGTAATTGCTCTCAAATGACCGGAAACTCATTTACAGAATCCGATTATTCCATTATGATAATGACTAATTTCACCCTGTCCTACAAACTCACAGTCATTATTTTGTTGCGACGTTTCTTAATCAAACATGTTTATTTAATGTAAAAAAAGCAATTGCATTAGTGAAGAGTGGATTGGGGTTAGATTCTAATGATAGAATAGGTTAGAGTTCAATTAATTTTGAAATCGAATACATCAGATAAATGGTAAAGGAATCTAAGTAATGACATATAAAATGAATTGAATGTAGTTAAGTGAATTAACCTACGAAATTGTATGTCTTCTAAATGGAGTTAACGATACATTTTTTTCTTTTGTCTCAAATGAATTATTTTTGAAATAGAAATGTTAGTTTCTTTCGCTTCTAATGTTTTCCTTTCTTAAGTATATACTATTGTATCCAAAAAGTAAGACCAATTTTCAATATAAAATTCCCAGAGCTTATGGTATTTCATTTTTTTTTCTTTTTTAGGTTGCTGGTACTGTCTTTGACAACTGTGTGAAATTTGACGTCAAAATATTCATAAGTGTTTGAGTTATGCTTGGCTTTGTGAGATTCGGCAAATTTTTGAAATGTCAAAATTCGGAAATGTTTAGTTAAATAAGGTAACATTTCAAATAATGTTTGAAATGTTCAATTCGATGATTTTTGAAAAGTCTGATTTAATTGAGCAAAAAAACATGCATTAAATTTTGTTTGCGGAATCATATAGAATGTTGCAGAAGACATTTGGTGAGCATTCCTATATCGAAAAGAAATGTTTAGAAGCGGTATAAACAGTTCAAAGAAGGCAGCGAACGCGTTGAAGAAGAAGAGCCTTGCGGTCGACCATCAACCACAACTGACGAAGCTCACGTCAAAAAATTAAAGATTTGGTGCTTGCAAACCGTCAATTTACAATTAGACACCTTGCTGATGATGTTGGAATTTCAAAATGATCGGTGAATTCCATTTTGGGTCTCAAACGCGTCAAATCTCGATTGGTACCGAAAACATTTAATGCGCGCACTCACACTGCATTGATACTTCTCTCGTGACGTTTTCGCCAAAAATGAAACCCGTATCGTTCCACAACCGCAGTATTCACATCATGCGACTTCTGACTATTTCCTAAACTCAAACACACTCCGGGGACACTGTTTTGAGTCGATTGAAGAGATTCAGCGTGAAACGCAGTGCGCTTTGAAGGCCATCCCTGCCGATGACTTTTTTGCATGCATTGAATATTAGAAAAAAATTGGCATAAGTGCATTGTGCCCGCAGGGGAATACTTTGAAGGCGATGAAATAAATTCGGAAGAATAAATTAAAATTTTTTGAAAAAAAAAAAAATAATTGGTCTACTTTTTGGTCACAGTAGTAAAGGTTATCCATAAAATTTATAATTTAATGCAACAACGAAACTCATAACAGTAAACTTAAATAAACAGAGAAAGAAAAAGTATCAATAAATCATATTCAAGTAATAAATTATGTTCATCAGTTATCGTTCAAAACTGAAAAAAAAAATAAAAAAGATTAAATACAAAATGAAAAACATTTATAGACTATTATTTATACTATTAAAGACTATTAAAGAAAGCACGTGAAAGTAATTTATAAAAAAAACCACCTGAAAGAAATTTAAATAAGCCAATAAAAGTTAAAGATAAATAAATAAACCAATAAGAAACGTTGAAAGTGGCCTGATGTCGCTGACCCACTCTACCCAAAACAATACCCATATATTTTATGGGTAATAAATACTGCAGATGAATATCCGAAGTCATTTATCATAATATATTTCCAAATTAGGTTATAAAAATTTATTATTGACTTAAATTTATTATTTACTATAAATAAAATGTTTAATTTTTATGCTTTGGAGTGGTGAGGAATGGGGAGTCTTGTGTATGACTTGAACAGCTCTCCATATGATGGTGTTAAAGGAAGGCCATTTTAAGGTCGTTGGCCTCATTTGCATTTGATATGAAAGAAATTAAGAATATTTTTCATAATCTAAATATCGTTTTCGAGACAATTTTACGCTGGGGTGTCTGTGGGAATTCAAAACATTGCAACACAGCTTAGTATTTAAAAAAAAATATTATGCAACATAAATGATGCATGCATAATATTTACAATATATATATTGACAGTATTCTCTACATGGAGCCATGACTCGACCACCACCAGCTAACGGGAAAGTGTATGTCCTTCTCTCGGGATTACACCCCAAATTGAGACACTCTCCACAAGTTCTGAAGGGGCCTGGAATACGTTTAACAGCAAGGAGCCTGATGTCAAAAGTTGTCCGGCAGAAAAAGCAGACTAGTAACTTTCGGCAATAACTTGTTTCAACTTCTCGTCTACGCATATTAACCCTTCGCCAACACACTGTTACAATCGCTATTGAATGTTTTCGTTTCTTAAAACATTGACTGCAACTGATGTCTTTAGTGCATTTAAACCTGACGTTACCTACATGAATTGCACATCTGCTCACGCAATCAAAGGGCCACATTTTGGGCAAAATGTGAGTTATATTATTATTGTTACATATCAAATAACAAAAGTAGTAAAGAAATAGGCATGCACTAAAATATAAAAAATTATTTTAAATAATTCAGCAAGTCATTTAAAAATATGAAAAATTTGAGGATATTTTCTTATTTGATGAATATAATAAAAATTCTTATTTCATAAAAAAAATCATTAAATTCTTATTCTTTTCATTAAATTCTTATTTCATAAAAAAATAAACAAATATTGGTATGAAAAAAAAAAAAAAAACTTTAAATAATATGTTTATTTATTTGACATTATATTATTTGACATTTAATATTACACGAAATAAAACTTCATTTTATAATGGTTATATATTTTATAAAAATATCTATGTCAAAATAATGATTTTCTTTAAAAAATATAAAGAAAAAGAAACAAAAAAAAACTTTTTAATTGTTAATTAAAACTTTTTAATTACGAAGTGATTCGCTTGAACAATATATCCCCAATAATCGGGAAACATTTCCCAACATTTTCTTTAAGCTCAGATATTTTCTGCAACAAAACTTCGAGGGAAACCATCCGGATCGATTGCTTCAGGTTCAACCGCAGGGATTGATAAGGATTACCAGTGATTCGTTTACACCATAAAAACCAGTCTTCGACTCGCGCCAACGACAGAACTACACTTCGTGGTTTTATGATGCTTTAGAAGAAGGAAAAGGAAAAATTCCGAATGATTTCGAGGATGTTAATCAATGTTCCTTACGCATTATTAATCTATTCATTAAATATTGATCAAGCTTGGCATGCTGAGCAAATGGCTAATAAAGGGAAATCATTAATTTTTCATCTTTAACAATTCAATTAGAATAATGTTTGTAGAAATCGAAATTTTTTACCAAATACAAATATTAAATTGTATAAATAATTGTATTAAAATGTATAAATGAATACATTAAAATCTATTTCTACCAATTGTATTTTGAAACTATTTATTAACCATTTACCATTTTATTTAATCATTAGCAATTTGACCATTAAACATTTATTTAATCATTAACCCTTTATTAACCAATTATTTAATCGTTAACCATTTATTTAAATGGAATCCAATGAAAATAAAATGTTAAAATAAATGGTATATATTACTACTGTACAGCAATAGTTTTCAGAATAATTTTAGTTAAAAATTATATTCCATAAATATATACTTATTGTTTTATATAGAACTGATAGTACTATGAAAGAATTCCATGAACAAAATTTATTGCAGTTTAATTGTAGAAAAAATTGTTTTGAAATATGCTCAATATTTATGTTCATCAACTCAAAACGTTTAGATAGTTAAATACTTAAGAAACTTTATTTTCTTTACAAACTATACAATTTATTTACAAACTCTTAGAATTGGTAAAAAAAATAGAAACGATTTTTCCTCAGAAAAAAGTTTAGTGCAATTAAGACAACAGAATTTTAAATTTATATTAATAAAAAAATAATAGCATAATATATAACAGCTAATTATAAACAACTACAAAAGAAATACGAATTTAGCAGATAATAGAAAAACTATACAATGTTTTAACCAAATTTAGATTAAACCAGCTACATTTTTCTGATCATAATTGTTTTTAGCCTGGATCCATTATAAAGCAACAAGTGTCCATTTTCAGAAGATATTAACGATGGTCATCAGTTTATGTAGATATGTAGTAATAATATATTATCTACATAAACATTTTTACAAAGATACATTTATACGAATGCAGACAAAAAAAAACCACACACACAAAATAATGTCTTTTTTTATTAATTATACACAATTACTGATGAAAATGGGGCAATACTTCAGAGTATAAATGAAAGCCTCAACCGATTACCATCTCTAATTATAGCGTAATTCAGATTTCTAGCAATAACAATCGCATATTTTATTTATTTACAAGATTGCTCAATGTCATCAGTGTACGAATGTTTTCTTCGGCAGAAGTAATATGGTACAAAGAATTAACTAGTTTTTATGATTTTGCCTCAATTGCATTTGATCAGTTGATGTAACATAACAATATTTAATTTTATTTTATGTTAGCCCTTGCAGTATAAAAAAGGGTATCTAAAAGAAATAATAAATCAATTCTCGACCTTTTTTTTCTCTTGGGTTAATACATCCCCGGAAGTGAGGACTTTTTATTCTTGTTCACTTCTACGGAAGGATTGGGTAAAGTTACTTGAATTTCGTTTACACAGGACCAGGTCTCGATACACGTCATCGCCAGCCAGCCCTATATATAGCTGTTTTATGGTCCTTAAAGAGAACGGGAATCTCCCAAGAATCGTGAATCGCCAATAATCCCCGAATTGTCCTGAGGACATAGCAACGTGGTACGTTATTATTGGCCATAGCTGATTGCAGGTGAATCGGATAGGAACAAAGACACGAGAAAACGATGAAGAAGAAAAAGACGATGAAGAAGATAAGAAAATAAAAGAGAGAGATTGTTTCGAGTGTCATGACCAGAACCAGGCAACCTCCAGAGATAAGGCATCAGAGACGAAATTGCAACGAAGAGTCACGAACCTCGCTTTCTGGAAGCACAAACTGATGACCTCAATTTCTAGCCTTAAAGAAAGAGATTGAAAAGCAAATGGAAAGAGGATGCTATGAGAGATCTTTCCAATCGTTGATTTTCTTCTTTTGGATGGGAATGATGCAAGTAGATTACTGTGGAAACCAAGGAGGAATTCTTCTCGTTTTATTTTTGTCTTTTTTTCTTATTCCCACTCGTCGTAATAGGATGAAAAGTCTTGGTCGTTGATATCACATATTTCCAGTTGTGGTATTGGGGAAATCTGGTAGTTTAGATTAGTGTCCTGATTGAGTTGGGAACGTAATGATGGCTTTCAAAATACCGCCTGATACCAAGTACGTGGTGTTTAAGGGTTAATTTTTTTATTTAGAAGACATTAAAGGGTGAGGGTTAGGCTGAATTAATAGGTCTCCATACATTGGGCTACCGAGAGGAATACTGTATTTTTCACAAATATTTTGATACTTTAACATTTAATAAAATTACTTATAATATTTATAGAAATAATGTAAATCAATAACAATGTCATAATAAATTGAAACATAAGAATTATTTTACTTTATGATATAATTCTCTCTAAAATATTTAATGTCCGAAATAAATAATATAGTTTGTACTTCAGTACGCTATTAATCATTTGCAATACAAATAATTAAAGTTATAATGTGATATTATTTATAAATGGAACGTTGAAAAAGCGAGCTTGTTGAAAAATTTATTACTTACTATAATATAAAATTCTTAAAACCAAAATTATAAAATTAATTTATACTGACTGAATCATGTCTAAAATTTTATTATCTTCAAAGATAAATGCATATTAACTTGCAATGCAGTTCAAATCATTTGAAGAATAAATGAAACTTATAAAACATGTTTTGATATTAATATATGATTACAAATTTATCATAGATTGCAATAGATATAGAATGATAGAATAAAACTTTTAAAAAAAACCCGCTTAGAAAACTTTGTCCGTAAAAATAATAATTTATCATTAAAATTAATTACAAGTGTAGGTGATCGAAGTTCTTATAAGCATTACAATATGGATTAACAACTATGATTTGGCAAAGCAATATGGAAATATATATTTGCTGTCAATTTTTATCGAATACATTTTTTGTGAGCTTGACCAATCCTAATAATTTTTTCAAAATTCCCACATGGTAATTTTCCTCACTCAGAGTTTAAGTAAATAAGGGTAAGTTAAAAAAAATTAAGATATTGCAAAAACAAGAATTTAACCGTAGACATTCAAATTGGTAGTTATTGGGCTTCAACGCTAGCCATTAAAATAGTAATTGCAAGTGACGACATATATTTTTGATCTTGCTTCCTAAAGGAAATTGACATCATAGCCTTTGTGATAAAGCAAATGCTGATCCATTAGGAATACAGTTTATAACACTTTCACCCATTAGCATTTAAGCCAGAACAAAAATATATAACATATTAAGCCATAAAAATAACTTATATTACTTTCTCGGCAAACTTCTCTCATAGTAAACTTAAGTAATGCTAAATAATTACAACATCATTCTATTAAAAAAAGTGCCAGAGAGCATGTTTTATAACAATACATACAATGAAGTATCAATACTGACGCCTAAGCCTTTTATAATTTGGGAAACAAAGCTATGGTTCCTTTGTTGCGCATCGCAAAATGCACTTTTAATTAACGCGAGTACTAAAATTCAGAACAGTATGGGGTGAATAGCAGGAAAAAAAACGAAGACAAGACTGTAGAGTAAAAAAAGCATCTAAATTGATATAGATATTAGTAGACAGTAAAAAGCAAAAGAAAACACATATATATTTCTCACTCAAAACGTTGAGCAAATTAGTGTTAGTTACAAAAAATTATGACCTTGTAAAAGCAAGGATTTAACTGTGGACCTTCAAATTGGTTGTTATGGAGCTTCCACGCGAGCCATTAAAATAGTAATTGCAATTGACGACATACAATGTTTTAAATAGCTCATTTTTTTTTTTTTTTTTTTTTTTTTTTTTTGATAAAGGAAATTGACATCATAGACTTTATAATAAAGCAAATGCTGATCCATTAAGAATATAGTTTATAATACTTCTACCCATTAGCATTTAAGCCAGAACAAAAAATATATAGCATATTGAGCCATAAAAATAACTTAGCTTACTATTAGAGAAGTTTGCCAAGAAAGTAATATAAGTAATGCTAAATAATTACAACATGATTATATTAAAAAAAAATGTCAGAAAGCATGTTTTATAACAACGCATACATGAAGTATCAATACTGACGCCTAAGCCTTTTATAATTTGGGAAACAAAGCTATGGTCCCTTTGTTGCGCATCGCAAAATGCACTTTTAATTAACGCGAGAACTAAAATTCAGAATAGCATGGGGTGAATAGCAGGAAAAAGAAGACAAGACTATGCAGCAAAAAAGCTAAAAAAGCATCTAAATCGATATATATATTAGTAGACAGTAAAAAGCAAAAGAAAATACATACAAATTTCAAAAGGGAAGAGGAACAGAAAAAAAAAAGAACAGAGTTATCACACAAAGTGTAAAAGAGGAGGCAGAGCATAACTGGGACAACTGCCAAGACAGGAAGTTATAAATGGTCAAGAGTCTCTCTGCAAATTAGGCTTGCTACAAGGAATAGTGACTTGAGTGAATTAAATTGTCCCGAACACAGGAGGAATAAGGCTATAATTGTTTTTTTTTTCTCTTTTACAAGAAAGAAAGTAATTTTATTAGTTTCTAAGCCTCTCACCACATTAAAACACAGAGGGGAATACGAAGTAGTTAAGTGGAAATTATGGCCGCGTTTTGTTATTGAATTTCGTTTAAATGGAAATTGCCTACAAATTGCATCAATTGGTGAAAAAAGGGCACTTTACATACGAATGGAATGTTATTTGCTGGGTGGGGATTGCGGCAGTGGATTTTACGATGTGACTTTTCTTCATCATATGCATGTCTTTATTGCTACTTAAGGTTTTAAACCGGTTTTTGTTGTTGTTGATTTTTTTTTGTAAGAACCTCTTTATTGCCTTTGGAAATTTTGTGTCTGGAATATAATTGATTTTTTTTCTGTGGCAAAAATAATGAAGGTTTTAACGTTTGTTCTACGGAAACAGAAAGGAAAAAAGTGTAACTTATTTTTCCAAAAATGTGTTTCTTGGGAATACCAAAATTAATTAATTGAGAAGCATTATTATAACTCTCCTATTCTAATTAAAAATAATGTATTTTATAATTAATATTTTATAGCTCTTATGTTGTCTCAGTTGTTGACTATGTCAGAGTAATCTTTATTTTATGAATTAATATGAATCAGAATAAATGAAAAAAATAGTTTGTTGTTTCAAATGCTTATACTTAGTTAATTAAATGCTACATATTTTTTAGAAACCCAATGGTAATCAAAATATTCCTATGTTAAAGTGTTTTCAACAAATATTTGATCTTTTCAGACAATTAATAATTACCTTATAAGCTACTATTTAATTTATATAAATTTCCTATATTATTAAAACAGACATTAATAAAAAATTATAAGCGACGAATAGAAAATTGGCTTATTTAAGTCATCTATATTTTGCAATATACTTCCTGGTATAATAATTAATTAATAATTATATTGTAATTCATCGTAATGAAATTCATTTAATGAAAATTTTATTAATTTAATAACGCAGTTTTAAAAAGGAGAAAAAAATGGAATTAGATATAATATATAAGTTAAACTACATATTTTGGAGATAATTAAATCTATTGAGGAAAATAGTAAATAGTTTAATAAATTATGATGTGTTGCAAAACCATAATTTCTTATTTATAATTTGTATATGTCTTTGCTAAATGGATATATGCAAACGCATAAAGTATTCAATAGTTTTTTCTACAATGATTTTTAATCTACAGCCTTTCAAAGATATTATTTCCATATTAATGAAAACTCCGATTGACAATGCAATTTTTTTAATTTCGTAAGTATCGAGGAAGGTAAATTAATTAAATTTGATTTCTTAACATACTTAATACATTCATTTATATTTATGTAACATGCGAATTGGTATTTTTATGAATGTTTATTATAAATATTGATGTAAATATTTTATATGTTGGATTTTCTTTATATTTCGCCATTGAAATGAAAATAAAATACATGGAACGAATTTTTATTTAAGAAAGTATATCCCAATTTATTACATTTCAAATGATTATGGATAATATCCATTTTCGCTGGAGCATAAATTAAAATAAGTTGATCATTAAAAACATCTGCGATATGATTGTCTAAATTTACATCTGTGATATGATTCTCTAATCTTACATCTGTGATATGATGTCTAATTTTACATTTAATATTATTTACTTTTACAATCTTTTGCAAAAGTATAAAACGAGATTTTTTAGCTACTGAGTAAATAATGAAATATTATATCCAATATGAAATTATTCATGTCGGTACATAAAGTTTTAAATGAAATTCAGCAAATTATATGTAATAAATTTGTTTAGAAAAAAATAACAGTAATATTAGAAAGTTGCTAAATTATGAGCCCATACCAAGCAAAAACAGAATGTTTTAGCAAATTTATTAAGATGTTTCTCTACCATTTTTCTGAACAGCTAATACCTGCAATTTGGTTTTAGTTTATTTAAATTTTTATTTGTAATCATTAAAAAATTATGAATATATTTAAATTTAATTAATTTAATTTACTTAATTTTTAATATTAATCTATTTAAAATACCGAAAAAAAATTTCTCTTTTTCTATAATGTCGACTTCTAATTCATATGCCGAATGATAATTCTGCAGTGTTTGTATATTTGAAATAAATAACCCTATAGTTTTTTTAAGGGATCTAGACCAGAACTGAGGCTCTCTAAAATATACATCATTCAGTCAAACATTTTAATCATTCTGCTGTTAGTTTTGATGCAAAACTGAAAGTATTATGTTATTGAAATTTTCTTTTTGGTCTTTTCAAAGCTGCTCGGAGTTCATTTTTTAATCAACTACTCGCAGAAGACATATTCCTGCATATAAAAAAATGCCTCATATTGTAAAGGAATCATTTCTCATTTATCTACTGTAGAATTCCTGAGATTCTTGTCTAAATTCATGTCTGTAGTAGTAGTTATTGTAATTTCGTAGCAAATATATTTTTCTATACAGGATTTTAGGATATGTCATTGTTTGCCCGCTTCAGACATGCTTTTTTAAGCGATACTGCCTTTTTTTAAATCCCAAATATTTGACATAAATATTCGATTGCAAACATGCAATTCTTATTTAATTGTTTGTTGAGTCGATTACAAGCTTAAAAATTTTTGCCAATTATCATGAGCTGATACCTAATTGCTTTTTTCTATACAAATCTTTTTTGTACTCAATAAATTGAGAACAGCTGTTAATCAATTAAGAATCTCACTTATTTCAAGTTCAGACTTTCATTTTAATTTAGAACAAATCTTTTCACATTTCTATTTCAAACAATTCACTTCCAAGAAGCAATTTAATAATTCCATGATACAAATATATTTAATGCTGAATTTTTGCCTTTTTTTTTTTATTCTTTCGAAACTTTCCAGATGGTTTAGGTTACAGATAAGCTCCGAAGTTGAGCAAAAATGCGTTATTAGAAAAACAAAATTATACATTTGAGTAACATCATGATTTATAAAAAGGATATAGTCCGAAAAAAATATTAGATTATTTTTTCACTATATATTTGTTTTTTTATAATTCTTTGAAATTCATGTTGAATGGTTAAATATATAGTCGGCATATATCAAGTTATTTTATATAATTGAATAAAATTTGATTTTCTCTTATATTACTTTAAGATCCAATTATTTTGCGACATTTTTTTTTTTACGTTAATACATTGACTAATGATTAATGGGTAAAATTCAGGTAGCTTAATTTATTTTAAGCACAATGAAACACATTAATTATATATTGTTACTAATAATTATATTATTTAGGTGACACATAAAAATATCTATATCTTCAAAAACTGAAAATGTGCTTTTCTGAGTTCTAGAGTTTTATTTGAATAAATTTTTATATTTTAATTAGAAAAAATTTTCAACTATTCTAGATATACAATTTTACGAATATTCTTTTGTTTTGAACACATTTTTTCTTAACTAAACTTTATTTTTTTAAATCATTATTATTGGTCATTAAATAAAATATGTTTAGTCAATTACCTTGATTATTTTTTTACATGATATCAATCAAGCACACTAAATTTCAAAGTTCTTAAAATTATTTTTCCTATCTTTTTTATACAATTTTTTTTCGTAATCTCTTGCATATTGTTCATAAAAACTAATATCTAATTCAAATTTCTCCAGAATGATATTGAAATTGTTCTATATGTAAACAATCATTCAACTTCTTAAAATAATTTGAAAAAGTACCCCATCTCTAATATAATATAATCTCCCCCTTCCAATATAATATTCCTTTTCTTCTTTTCAAATACAGATACATTGGAAAAACCATAATAAAGTATACTTCAGCTACGAAGACCACGACTTTGTTAGGTGACATTGAGCAAATCCTATGAAGCCCGATCATCTCTTCTTTAAGGTACTGTACCGAAAGAAAAGTGGGCATAAACATGTCTCCTGAAGCCTAAGCCACTACACCATTCTTCCAGCAAGAAGAAAACCTTCCAGCATCAGCAGAAATGAATCGATGGAAATAAAAAGAAGTAAAAGAATACTGGGAACAAAACAGCACGAAAGATCAAGGATGCGAGTTTTCTATCGTCATAATATGACAAAGAATGACTCTTCCATGGATTACTTTAAAAGCTGCCCCTTCAGATAACTTGAAGATCCATTGAGTACGCGGAAGTGGTTCAGATTCCGTTCTTTTGATTGGTGGTGAAGTGTAAATGTCCCGGATGGTTTGGCAACTCTGGTAGGATACGAGTAACAAGAATATGACATCTACTGTTGCTATTGATGGACGGTATTTCTGGAGATTGTTCTTTCTACTCACTTGCCAAATTCTTTTAGTCACACATCTACTTCAGCCAAACTTACTGCTCTTTTTATCACGTTGTTTTTTACTTAAATTAGTTATTAAGCTTAATCTTTATTTAGTAGAAATATGTAAATTGTGTCTAACAGTTTTACAGTAAATATATGGAAATGTTTTGGCATTAGCAGCAATTGTAATTTGCAATTTAAAATGTAATTTGGTATGTAATTTGTGTAAGTAATGTATTTGCGTATGCAATTTGGCAGCTTAATTAAAAAAACTCTCAAATCTATTGAATAAAGATTAGCATGCAACTGTCTAGAAATAAGATAAGAAATAAACCACTGTAACGCACTACAGTAAATTGCAGCATACTCAAAAATTATTTTATGTTAAGATTTTGAAGAGGATAACAGAAATTAGTAAAACTGTAATTAAAAAATGTATATATTAAAATTTTTCATCATGCTAAAATAATTAAATAATTCTACTTCTATCATATATATAATACGTTTTTTTTTTTTAAAAAAAATACTATACATATTTTTGACTGAATGATACAACAAAATAATCTAATATTGTAAAATATTGATATTAAGACCATAAATATATTTTAAAATGTGAATTGGAAATATTTTGTTCAAAACGCTGACAATTTCAAACCTCTTATTGCAAGTTAATCAACAATTTCAAAATCCTTATTTAAGAATTTGGGGCTCTATAAAATCTTGCATACACAGTAAAAGTAACCTGGTTAGCTCATTTCAATACCCGAAAACCGTGCCAAATCGAAAGGGAATCTCTACAAGGAATATCGGTGTGATAAATGTGTATGCTAGAATTTCCCTCGGTTCGATTTCTGAAGGATTAAGAACCCTCCAGATACTAGGATTTTTGTTCTGGTTATATTAAAATACGCATATTATACGGCAAGCTCCCCATTGTTCAATCAAAGAAAGGCTTAAACTTTATATATATATATATATATATATATATAGCCAACAACAACTGAAATTTATTTAATAATTCATGATTCATTTTCATTGTTTTTTTTACTTAAGACAACAGAGTTTCCATGTCTTTTGCATGCCCGTTTAAAAAGGAAATACCAAGTGTGACGTCTAAAATATCTAATATATATTTTCATTTATTGTTTGCATAATAAAGAATCTCTTAAAATGCTGGCTATGAAATATATAACTCAATATTGAAGTATATTCTGTTGTTTCTGGTTTGCGTTCTGTTTCTTTTTGTAAATTTGACCACATCCTCTTTTATACAGGATGCCACTCTCCGGACATTTAAATCTCGCCTCCTTCGAAACGTATATAATGTTGTAGAAGGCATTCGGTGAGCATTATTACATCGGAAAGAAATGTTTAGAAGGGGTATAAACAGTTCAAAGAAAGCAGAGAACGCGTTGAAGATGAAGAACCCTCTGGTCGACCATCAACATCAACCGACGAAGCTCACGTCTAAAAAATTAAAGACTTGTGCCTGCAAACCGTCTATTTACAATTAGAGACCCTTCTGATAAGGATGGAATGTCAAAAGGATCGGACAACTCCATTTTGGGGCCTCAAATGCGTCAAATCTCGATTGGTACCGAAAATACTGAATGCGCATTCTTCGTGACTCTTTCGCTAAAATTAAATCCATATCGTTCCGCAACCACGGTATTCACACCGTGATACTTCTGGCTATTCCCTAAACTCAAAAGACCACTACGGGGACACCGTTTTGAGACGATTGAAGAGATTCGAGCTGGGAAGACGATCCCAGCAGGTGACTTTTTAGCATGCATTGACGATTGGAAAAAAGGCATAAGTGCATCGTCTCCGAGGTGGGATTACTTTGAAGGCGATGAAATAAATTTGAAAGATTAAATAAAGAGGTTTTGAAAAAATATTGGTCTTACATTTTGGGCACAGTATTATATAATTCAGCATTAAAGTGTACTTTAACTATTTCTCTCAGAATTATTCTATTATGCACAAAATAAAAATTCTAACCGGAATTCGTGTGTTTTTCCAAAACAAGTCCATTTCCCGTGTCTTTCCGCGGAATAGAAAGTCGAAATCGTCTTTCATTTTTTTTCCCCGCACGAGAGATATTTGACCGGAAACGTTTCTTCGTGTAAATTTGACCACATCCTCTTTTCAGACCGGGTGTCAATCCCTGGACACTTAAATCTCGCCTCCTTCGAGACTATGGGGAAACTCGGATTCAAAGCCCGGCTTTTTGATAGATGGGAAATGAAAGAAGAAACACCATAAATATTTAACCGATATTTGCTTTTCACTAGGATACCCTTTCCTTTCGTATATACCATTCCTTTCTTTTTATTTTTTATTTTACATTCGTCTTCCAGGAACGGAAGTGAAAGTTACGTTTATTTCAGCTTTTCCGTCTTTCCAGCGGGAACGGGTGGTGCAGGGAAGAAAAAAAAATCTCCCAAGTTTAAAATTGTGTTTGACTGAACGTTTTATTCTTTCCGCAAGAGCATCAGAAATCTTCGAAACCAAAGAAAATTCTTTTTTTTTTTTTACTCCTCCTTGTTTTTGATTCTGGAAATCCGGAAAATTATTTTAGTATCAGTCTCCATTTATTCTGATAAAAGAAACGGGGTTGTGGTAAGGCAGGTTATATTGAAATGACAGCAGTTTTATATTGTTTTTCAAGGTCGAAAAAAAAATTTATTTAAAATTAATGAACTTCAGGATTATTTGTAGCATGCTAACAACGCTACAATAGTCTTATACGAGCCTTGTTTATATAATAAAAAAATACACCTTCGAAAAAAAATTATTTTTTAAATTCGTTTTTCAAGTTTGAAAAAATTATATTTCAAATTAATGAACTACTGGAGTATTTGTAGCATGCTAACAACGCTACAATAGTCTTATACTTTAAAGACTATTGAATGTTGTTTATATAAAAAATAAATAAATAAATAAAAAATACACTTTCAATATTAATTTCTTAAGTATACCGTGAGAAAAAAACGTGATATATTGAAAGGACGATATAGCTTATTACACCAACAAGAAACTATATATATATATTTTAGCAATGGACTTGTGAAGCTACACAATGGGATATGAAAATAACAGAAATTTTTAAACCACAAAGTTCCAAATATAAAATAAATGTTAATTCTTCGCATCATTTTATATATTTGTTAGCATTAAGCAAATACAGTGTCATTGATTTTACTTTATTTTTCTAAATAAAGCTCATGGGCACTGTTTATGACATATATATGGGACTTATAGAGCATAAGGTACCTGCACATGAGGCGTAATGAAGAGCTACAGAGTTTTAATCTTCTTTTATTAATTTTTCAGCAAGCGTAAATTTGTAGGTGTAATAATAAGACAAATAAACCTATTAAATTGTCAAATTATTACTTTAGTGAACACCAGTGTGCTAGGGAAAAGACTGCTTTTTCGAAAGGAATTGTTTAGGAAACTATCTCGCATTTATGTTCATGTTACATAGGGAAAAAAAGCAGAAACCTCAAACTAGACAATTTTGACTGTCTTACTACATCCTCTTTTACAATGTTATTAAGTCAACTACACAGTAGAATAGCTGTCTGGTATAGTTGTTTACAATCAATTAGGGGTACGGAGGAGAAATTTCTCTTCCTGAGTTTGACAGTTCTACTAGAAAAGGTGTCGAATTACCCAGCAACCATGTCTGTTGTCGTCAGAGAAAGCAACAAGTTATAACTGACAAAATGATGTTTTCATTCATCGAAATTTTAAAATGTAGCCTTTAGGGCAGAGTGTCAACATCAATTTCTGCGTTTTGCAATCAAAATCATAATTTAAACCTTTGAGAATCTGAAGGAAGCACACGGTAAGATGAATAAAAGCTACAGTGTATAGCACAAATATTTTCATCAAGGACACATCACCATTGAAGATGAACTTCGGAATAGGCGCTCCAAAACAAACTAGAGTCTTGAACATGTTTGACGAATAGTATACAAAAACAAACATCGATGTTAAGGCTTTTATCTTGAAATTTCTTATCGGAGTTTTTGCAATTATTAGCAGAATTATTCATAATGATTTAAGAATCCATCGTGCTTTCATACGCAAAATAAGTGTAGAATTCCTGCATGGAAATACATAATTTTGCAGTAACTATGACGAGCATCAATAAGGAATATACATGATTAAATAATACATTTTGGAGCCATCATGGTAATATGGTAATAAATTCAATTACATGGGAATTAGGCGTTTAGGATTCTAATCATGGTAATCATGATAATCACTAAACATGACACACAACGTTGCACTATCCGTAATAGATTATATAAAACCGAGTTTAATCATATATAGCAATCAAAAATTAGAAATTTGTGAATTAACTTACATTTGGAAAAGTTATCTTAAGATCTAATTTTTCTACCCAATACATAATATATATAGTGTTATATTAAATGAAGTTAAAATATAGCGAAAATATAATTAAATAATAAATAATTACTTATAGCAAAACATTTAAACTCAAAAATATAGCATAAATATAGCAAAATATATCATAAATTATAGCAAAACATTTTATGTAGTGCAAATATTTATATATGAATGCTAACTCGTTAGTTGTTAAATATAATACTCTCTATTTGCAGTCAAATTTTAAGAAGACACTGAAGTTCAGGAAAGCTGCGTTAAGATCAGTTGTTAAAATTTCACAACTTGTGCGTTTTAAAGTCAACAGTCAACTACATTACTTTATGCCTCGAGTAAAATTCCATTTAGCACGTCGATTTTTGGAGGGTGTTTTCATTCAACAATGGTAAGAAGGATGGATAGCCATAAGAAAGAAAAAACTAAAAGATCTAGTAAAGCAATGAGAATGAAAAATAGAAGCCAGTATTGCGACACTTTATTGAGAAATTACTTCTTTTGTGTTAGGTACTTGTGGGGAAGCCAACAACAAAAAACACAGTCCGCCATTTTGGTGACAGAAAAAAAAATGTTCGCAGCAGGCACTTCAGTCAATAGATTTAAGCTACCGAATTAAATAAAGATATTTATCAAATATCAAGATAGAACTCAACTTAACTTCCATTTGTTGTTGCTGTTGTTATCGTCGTATCCTTCATGAAAGTAGGGAATATTGGGAGCAGCTTCTGTTTTGACGGAACACTCGTAGATAAAAGTTTGACTTCTACTCCTTGTCACTGAAGAAGGAGGGCAGTGTCTTTTGGGATGACTTTTAGGTGGAATTACCACATATTTGAGTATCGTAGGAAAGAAAAACACGGAAAACTCTCACCAGGTAGTCCGACTCACGAAGCAAGATGCTGAATGTCACAAACATCACCGAGACTCCTCGTTTTTGAAACAGTACCTACAACAATGCAGCCAGTGGATGAAACCTCAGTCCTAATGCTCACTAATGGCGCACGATACCACTAAACCACAAGTCGAGTATTGAGAAAACGTAGAATATTAATCCGAAGAATTATTTGTCACATTTATGATATTTCCTTTTACGCATACATTTAAGGAATTGTCTTTATTGAACAAACGGTCACTCAGTTTTTGTTGTTGATGTACATCGTTGCGTCTCATCTTATACTTGTACTGACGATTTGTGATAATAAAGGGATGGAATCGCTTTCCAAATGTTCTTTTTTTAAAATAAATGTCTCATAATTGCGTGTTATGTTGAAAAAATCCAATAAGACAGAATGTCGTCGTTGCGAGACGTTTATACAAGTTGTCACAATAGCTATCAAGTCTTTTCTTTCCTGAAAAATAGTGTCAAACGGACGCCATTAGAAAATTAGATTATTTGTTGTTGCTGTTGTATCCCTCATGAAAGGAGCAAAAATGGGGGGGGGTGGGCTTCTGTTTTGATGGAGCACTCGTAGATAGAAGTCTGACTTCTGCTCCGTGTCGCTGAACAAGGAGGACAGTGCCTTCCGGGAATACTTTTAGGGGGACTACCCCGTATTTGTATCGTATGGGAGAAAAACCGGAAAACTTCCACCAGGTAGTCCAACTAATGAGGCAAGATGCCGGACATCACAAACTATCGAGACTCTTCGTTTTTTTGAGACATCGTTTTTAAGTTCCATTTGATTCACTCATTTAAAAAAAAGTAATAGTGGAGTAGCACAAATAAAATAAAATTATTTAAAACTGAGATTCGTATTATTAATGATAATGCTTGGCAGATTCGCCATTAAAATTAACAAGAAGAAAAAACTTTTCCCGTTTTGAAGGATTATATACATTTTCATGGACTCTTATCTCTGAGAAAGGTTTATTACTATTTTTTTTTTAAATCCATGGGCTAAAATAAACCCATGTATTATGTCTTTAAGATTTTAAAATTTAACAACTATGTTTCATCCCAAAAACAAGTTAGTCATAGTTAAAAATTTCCACAATTGTTAAGATATTAGGAAGGACAAATATATAAAAAATAAGATTGATTGTGTTCAACATATGGTCTCTTTATTTAAAAAAAATAATAATTTTTCTTAAGAAGGGATCTAAAATTAAACTACACTTAATACTCGTATACTTAATTCCGAAGGTTTTACAAAAAATATCGAAAATGAATACTCAATATCCTCGACTAATATTGTTTTCTTTTGTGATAAGTTAATTACAGGCACTTTTCAATATTCATAAGCCTGTAAGAAAAATAATACCACTTGAGGGTGAAAAAAATATATATTTCGGAATATGTGGTGAATGTAGTATATTTCCAAAAGTAAAAAAAAAAAAAAAAAAAAAAAAGAATACTACAGGGGTAAAAAAATTGTCCGAAAGAAAAGAACACATTTTTTTTTCTATCAAGACGTCAATTAATAAATGCAAAGATGTCATCTTTAGAAACTACCATCTTGGTAAAAAAAAAGGCATAAAACAAGATTAATTATTATCGTCCACGAAACCAAGTGGTATGAAAAACTGTTTAACCACAGAGTTGGTAAAAAAAAAAAAAAAAAAAAAAAAATGGCAACAACCTCTTGAAATAAGTAAGGTGAACAGAATTTCTTAAAATTTTTCTGAAAGACTTTATCGTAGCAGGGTCTATCAAAGTTCGATTAATCTAAATTAAAAAGAATTGTTCGGCATTTTTAAAATATTTTTTTTGTATCAAAGATAATAAATTTCAAAAAAAAAAAAAATTCTCAACAAAGTTATCTGAAGTGCTATTACTTAATAACAAGAATAAACACGTTTCGTTTCATAGTATAGCTGCGGCATATCGTGGTAATTTTAGAAATAACTTAGTTTAAATATGCTTAATACAATTTTTTTTGTGTTCAAAATATTGTTTTTCGGGATATTTTTTTTTTTCGATCGTAAGAATTGCTTTTATTAGATTTAAATCCTAAGCACATGCTGTAAAAAAAAAAAATCATTTAATGCATTCTAAAAAACGTTTTTTTTTTTTTTTCGTAGTCAATTAATTAGATTTATTACTTAGCCTAAAGAAAATTTATGTTACTAATTGAAAAACATTATAAATTTAATTAGTCTTAATTTATAAAAAAATATGTTTCTAATTTAAAAAAGAATTTTAAAATAGTATGTTGTTAATTATATGTTGCGGCCAGATGGCCGAGTGACTAGCGTTATGATGGTCAATGCCACAAAATTGGTTTAGTTTGGTTTGCCGCTCTACGGTTATTTTGTGCACACTTTAGGCTAATTAGACCGGGAACTACAGTTTAGAGCTGAAACAAAGGTCAGAGCGGTAGCCAATTGGTCATCAGGCTGCTCACATGTTTGGAATTCAAGTCCCGGATGTGCCATGGATATTTTTAGTCCCCTTTAAACCGTAGGTACTCGTCTAACATGATTGTTGGGCGTAGGATTGAAAGGCCTACCCATAAAAAGAAAACATCTACTGTCACGACATCTACCAGTGGGCAGACGGTCTTGGCCCACCATGGGACTATTGCGTCAAAGAAGAATTATGTGTTGGTGATTGAAGCAAATAAAAAATAAAACTTTAATTTATAATAAATAAGTTGATATTTATGTTGTGTTATAAAAAGGATGTTTAATACATGTGCTTAATTGAGTTGGTAATTTAAAAAAGTATTCAAATCAAATTATATACTAAATAGAAAACCTTACTAATTTATTGCCAATGTTCATATAATTAAAAACAAAATTTAAAAAGTGTACAAGAAAGGGGTAAAGTAAATGAATTAAATTGAGAATATGTATATTTACTTTGTTAAATAATTTATGTAGATAAGCGATCTTAGTCCTACAGATATATTATATTATTTTATATATTAAAAAAGTTGCAAACTGATAACGATGAGATTTATTTAAAAACAACAAAAATTTTATTTTTAAATATATAGATTACAAAATGCGATCTACAACATAGTGCTTCCCCCACAACATACTTTTTTTAGATTTATTTTGTTTTCATATTCATATTTAGATTACGTTAAAAATCATTGTTTTATTAATATTCATCTTTACAAAGGGATACGTAATAAGAAAAGGAATTGTTTTTGAAATGAGAAAAGGAATTGTTTTTATTATTTACCAGTTTTTCCACAAATAAAAACAGAAATACATTTTTGAAAGTCGATGAATATTTTGATGATATTTTTTGATGTATTTATATTTCCCAATTGTAAGATTCTTTTAAAAAGATATTTCCCTTATAATAAAAAAAAAGTGTCTGAATTATATAAAATAAAATCCATTTGTATATATAAAATCTCTTTTTATTTTATAAACTGCAGGAATTTGTGCTGGTTTTCTCAAAAAAGAGACAAATATTATGCATTCTTTTCCTGTGTTAACCAATAAATTGTATTATGTGACATTGAAAGACATGATGTTTTGAGCCTTTTCGACAAAATTACATGTTTTTTACCAGTCCACTATTTTGCAAATGTGCGATATGGACACAACTTAGAAATTATCTACAATATCCAGATTTGATTAAAAGTTATTCTATCATTATATTAGTAAAATGATAAGCCAAATCTGATGTTCCCTTCTTGGTATCATCAGATTTATCATGATAAATCGATGTTATTGCTTTATTAGTCGGCAAATTCCCGTCTGCTGGCTGCTACACTGCTAGATGTTTCAGAGCAGATACGTAGCAGATGTAGTGTTCAATATCATGAACCAAAGGGCTACGTATACAATACCCAAATTGTTAAATTACAATTTGGCTAAGGGAAGAGGAATTCACACCTACTCACCCGAAACCAAAAGTAGGATTTTTCAGCCTACGGATTTATTGGGCCTATCCCCAACGTAAACAAGGAACAACGACATCTCTTGACAATTTGCGAAGCAAAGTTAGAAAATCCAAAGGATATCCATTAGACATTATGGCTAAAGTTTTGATAACTGAATCTATAGATCTGATGACTCAATATATAAATCTTTCGATGTTATATTCCTTATATTAACTTTTGTTATTTTCATATGTTACTCTGAGATGTAGTATTCGGTATTATTGAATCAATCTCCAAATTAATAATATCTGCTATTCGTAAGACTTATTATTTGGTGTATCGTCAAATATACTTCCCCCTTTGATGATTTCAGTTGTAATAAAGGATATTAGGTACAAATAATAATTAGATACTTTTATACTAACATGTGGATAAAGAAAATAATACTGAAGGAAAAATATACGGTAAGATATTGATTTCCTGAGAGACATATATATTGCGAATGCATTAAGGATTGTCTTATGTCCTCTGTCATATCAGGCTTATTGACCAAAATTCTTCTGAAATACATTGATTCTCAATAATTATATATATCTGAATCAATCGGGATAGCACTTCTATAAATGAAAAGAAAGTAAAGGCAAAAAACTGGAACAAAGCTGTCAAAATAAATTATTGTGTCTTGGATACACCAACTACAGCAATCGTTTCTTGTATTGTAATGCTTTATTTTTTTTTGGCGCAGGATATAATTTCAATAGCGCGAAAATATTAATACTAAATTAAATATATTTTAAGGATTTTTTAGGCTTTGCATGTTTCGATGGAACTTGTCATGACACTGAGTAAATCTTTCAGGTATTTTAATTTTGTATCAAATGCAAACAAATGCAATAAAAATAGCATTATAGTTCATAAACGTTTTTTGTGAAAAATAAAAAATGTATCAGTGGAAGTGTAAAATTAATATGTCTAATAGTGATAGGGAAAAACCTTATAAAACGGATTGCTTCGTTATCTTCAACATGAAGCAAACAATGGTTGCCGTGAGGCCGAGCTTTAGCCATTCGGCCAACGCTCTAGCTCTCGGTCCCACAGGTATCGGGTTCGAATCCCGGCGGTGCCAGGGATGTTTGTAGTGGTTCGGAAACTACTTTAAACTGTAGGTCTAGGTCTCATATGACTATAGAGCTCCAGAACCCAATCACACTTCTTCTCACTCACATCATTCCCAAACTGTAAAGTGGCAACTCAGCTCTAGACACAGAGATGTGGCGTGGCATAGTAGTAGTATGTTGTATGACAACACCCAATTAACTTCGATTCAAATGAGAAACATTTGTAAAGACAAGCGAAGCGAGTTCTGATACCAGGCAGAAAGTTATGCATTTTTATCAAATAATTAATTTAAGATAATTGTTGAAGTTTAAAAAATATGTAACTCCATAATACTCAAAAATATTTTATATTTATTAAAAACGATACATTTTACATCATAAGATTAACATTAGCCTTAAATTAATTTTAACTTGCATTTTATGAAATACAAACATTTTTAAGAAATGCAAATATATTTTGTATATAAAATAATGTAAATGGATTTATTTCTCTTTAGAATAAACTAAAAAGAAACATTCATTACTGGTTCAAAAAAAAAAGGGACCTTACGAGAAAAATGCATCATTTAAGCTGAAAGAAAGTGCTAAGAAACTTGATTTTACTACGCAAATAAATTTAAATTCAAATGGAAGGGATGGTGATTAAAAGTGCTAACATATTTCCGAACAGAAATGCCATTTAACCAAACGAAACAGAAAAACTAACATTGTCCTTCAAATGTCAGATAAAGAAATTTAATTTTATTTGCAAATGCTGAACTAAGAAAGAAAGAAAGAAAGAAAAAAAACTATCGATTTTTAAAGGAAAGAAAAACTTTTTAAAAGAATGAACAGAAATTGAAAAGATTTCCTTTCAAAGAACTGCATGGCAAACAATGGGAAGCTTTTTAAGAGAACAAAGCATTCTGATTACAATAGGCTGATAACATTTGTTTTCTAATTGCAACACACACTTACATGAGATTTTATAAAATCTATGCACCTGTATAAGATACACACATTTACACAAAATTAGATGTACTTATGCAAAATTCATTAATATACAATTAATTATATATTAAATGTACAATTTACTAATTACAATTAATACATTTAACTAATTAAATGTATGTATTAGAAAATGTATTAACTAATTAATACATATAAATTACATTTAATTTACTTGATATAATTATTAATGTATGCATTTATATAAAATATACAACGCAAAAATGATTCTTAATAATACATGCATAAAATTATTTTTGTTTAAAGGTGATATGTAAAACTTTAACTCTTTACATAGATCTATGTTATATTTATAGTAAATTTTGTCAATTTTTAATCAATTATAAAAAATTAAAACAATTTAAAAATTGAAGAATCGCATAATGGTAATTTTAAGCAAATCAATAAAATAATAATGATTAAAAATGTTCTGCTATAATGCATATTCAATATTTTTTATATAATCAGAGGTATATAAATAACATATAAAAAATAGGCTTGACAGTGATAAATTTTGTTCTTTTAACATAATGACCTCGATTATTGAGCTCGATGCTATCTAAACAAAATATTGAATTGGTTTTTATACTGTATTTGACCTTGTATACTGTATTGTATACTTTTATTTGGCCATATAAACAAAACACTGTATTGGACGCATAATTGGCTTGTGATAAGAAATATATTAATACTCCTACACAATATAATACCACGAAAATGATATGAATGTAGAGACAGTAAGAGTAAGAGTATCATTAGAACTGATATTAATGAATCGACTCACAAAATGCGATGACACCACTTGTTAAAACATCTCATTATTATGATACTTCACTAGAAATTTCACCTGCATCTCGAGGTTAGCAGATAATAATCACTACTACTCTTGGAAAATTGCTATTGATGTGACAATATTTGCTTCAGTGAAATGTTTAGCAACTAACTGTTAAGTCTCATTACCTTCTTTTATTCTGAGTCGAATGCATGAGTGAAATGATGTGTGAAATGACATCTGATTGTGTTTTCTGATGAATTTTGGTCTAAATTTAATAGCAATAATGGCTAATACTAATTAAATTATATGATGGTGAGTACCATTAATATATATATATTCTCGTGTGCATATTATAACATTACAATGAATGAATAAAAAGTTTAGTGAACGACGCTATTTTTGACCACAATCTATATCTGCTGATTATCATAACCATCCAAAGTCCTATGTACAGCAGTACCTTGGATGTAATGCATCTAAGGTACTGTTTATCTTTCATCTCAATCAAGGGGCTATACTCAAACGATGTAATTTTCATCCTTTTCTTCAGAAGAACAGTTATAACAATTTCCTTCGATTGCATGAGTACAACGGTGTGTAGAATGACCTTTGATTGCATTTCCTGGTGAATTTTGGCCAAAATATAATAAAAATATTGGCTAAATACTCATTAGATTACATAATGAAGAGACCCATTATTATTTATTCACATATAAGTTTTATAACGTCACAATGAATGAATAAAAAGTGTGTTGGTTTAAGAACTATTTTTTATCATAATCTACGGTGATTGTTTATCATAATCATCCAGAGTTCTATGGACTGCATCCAAGGTACCGTTTGTCTTTCATCTCAATCAAGGTGCTGTATTCAAATAGGGTAAGTTTCATCCTTTTTTTCAACAGAACAGATATAATCATTTCCTTCGTAGGTCCATTTGTCAAACATGCCACTGATTGATTATGTACAGAATATTATCAACCGCTGATTGGACGAGTTCTGTCACGACCAGAGCCAATGAATCACTTGTTCGGATATTCCATTTGGAGTCTATATAATACCATGCTACCATGAGTATCTCTTATTATAACTGGATGAGATTTTATAAAATGTTGATTTTACGCCGATATTTGCATCTGTCTATAATCCCTACGTTATCCCTGTATATATATATATATATTAACGTGATATGTGCAGCAAATTTTAACTTTTTATAGCATTATCTTCTAGGAGTTTTAGTTTTTATTAACATAATTGTATGATTTGCATATAAAGCATAAACGTTATGGATGATCAGTACAGTAAATATCAATCCAAAACTTTATTCATTTGTTATTATTGATATTTTGATTTAATAATTTTTTCAACGATCATTTAATTGAAAATTATTTTTAACTTTCTTTTAACATTTTTGTAAAAATAATATATTTTTTTACAGAAAAATGATCTATTTAGTTCAGTATTATCAGTAAAATAATATCAGTAGTATCAGTTAGTATTATCAGTAAAAGTAATTTATTTTTAATTAGTTCACATTAATCTCTTTTAATTAGTTTGCTAAAATAAAAATAATAATTTATATTATTTTTTAATTAGTTTACATTTTAGAATCATTTTCTATGCAAAAACTATTATTTGGTTCACTCAATAATTATTTGTTAACTCATATAATGTTCTCATAACACAAAATTTTATTATATGTGCGCGTGAGATTTGAAAATAACATATATTATAAAAAATTATATACATAAAACTTTTTCTTCTGAAATTGATATCGACAGATACAGAAAATAATATGATATGAAACATATACATATTTTTGAGTAGCTTTTTTTAAGTAATGCTATTCCGAAAATCTGTCATTCTAAATATGTTGGTTCAAACACCATTATAAAACAAGAATTAAAAATTCAAATATTAAGATATAAAATGTTGGAATAAAAGATTTTAATTTAAGATACAATTTGGAAAAAGAATTGCATATTCGATCTAAGTTTTGACGAAAGAGTTTCCTTAAATTTTCAGTAGCTGTATTTTTATTAATCAATACAGAAAGAAAGAATAATAACTTATCAAAACTCAAAGATAACAAAGATAAATAAAGAAAAATCTCTTTGTGTTTTCTCAAAGAAAGAAATATTTTATAATACTTTGTTTCTTCTGTCTTGGAAATAAAAAAAAATGTGGTCATAAATGTAGTTTATCGAGGTAGGCTTTATAGAAAAAAATGAAA
The DNA here is from genome assembly GCA_021605075.1 of Caerostris darwini. Classification (NCBI taxonomy): domain Eukaryota; kingdom Metazoa; phylum Arthropoda; class Arachnida; order Araneae; family Araneidae; genus Caerostris; species Caerostris darwini. Next base: position 741,473 of record BPLQ01013881.1, on the reverse strand, counting down.
TGTATTGCTGTATATGAAATCAAAAATTGTCCCAAAAGTAAATTACAATCGTTAAAATAACTTTCCAAAAAAAAATGCCAAATCCCTCAATTTCCTCCTTTCTTTTTATTTTTTTTATTCAGTAATTTTAAACTAGGTCGCATTTTTTTCACCAATAGTTTTTATTTCTAAAAATATTCCCAGAAATATCGCCCTAATAAAAATCTTTAGTAAAGAAAAAAAAACTGATAAGTGAGCAGCCGAAATCAAAAAGCAATTTGATGTTTTTCACATGATTTCTTTCCAATTTTTGTCGTCACCGTAATATACGTCATTAATAGCGTCAAAACAATTTCTTCTATAAATGATCTTTAGGAATTGATGAAGGAGAAAATTTATGTTTTAAAAAAACTTAATATTTCAAATTAATTTCTTTAAACCTTTTTGTTTTATTAAGTAAGGTGATTTCATTTCAGCTCCATAAATTTATTCACGGTATAATAAATATATATAAAGAAGATTAATGAAAAAAATACTGAAAAATATCCCACTTATGACTATTTCGGTTTTAATTTTTCAGATTTTTTTAACTAATAAATTATTTTTAATAACTTTGAAATTAATTTTTTAGTGTCAACAAGAGTAACTTCGAATTCTTTCAGTTTTATAATATATATATATATATATATATTGTATCATTTTTTTCTCACGAAAAGAGTATTGACATTTCATTCCCAGGACAGAGGAATGCGTGTTATTTGCTAAAAATATAAAAAAAACACTCAAATTTAGCATAGACAACCTGCATTGTGGGTAGTTACATTACATACAATTAGTGGTTTGTACTAATGAGAACAACCTATCACTCAAATCTGATAGCAGATATTCGTTATCATGTATAATGAGACTCATAAAATTAGCGAATGTGTGTGCGACCTTCACATGTCGAAACAATTGCAGATTGAATATGAGCTATACCATAATTTGTTTTACCGTGATTGGTGATAGACCACGAGCTGAAAAATGTCTACTCCAATGAAAAAGTGAGGGAATCTGATCACGCCTCTAGACGGATTGTCTTAAAAGAAGGTTTTGGAGAAAAAGAGAGTTCTGCAATTACTCAACGAGAAGTATAGGTTTTCTTTTTTTTTTTTTTTTTCTGAAGTGTCTGAATATTAGATTCCACCTGTTCCAAAAGTGAACCTCTTGTGGTTTCGTATATCACGCCATATGGTAATTAAGGTCTTCCGCAGAACAAGCAATTATATTCGACGTAGACTTGTGAATTCTGAAAATCACCGACCTTGGAGTGAACTGTGCTTGTGCTTTAATCGTGCAATTATGAAAATAAAATTTTGATCACATCTTTTTTTATTTTCATTATTATTTATATATATGTAGTCCTTCTACGTTATCTTTTTTCAGTATTATAACCGTATCGTCTCTTTTAAATTTTGATACGGATGAATTGTCTAACAATAAAGAGAGAAATAATATAATTTATGATCTTTAATTAGTTATATAATTACCAAATCCATGATTTACGTTCTCAATGATTAACCTATTATTCTGTTCCACGCACAATGACATGTTTCAATGAATTAATATTCAATGGCATGGTAATTAAAGTAAACGTTAACAATGTCTACAAAATGGTTTATTCACTTGAATCTTTGTCAAGAGGCTGTTTATAAAGATTTATATCAATGATATAAGTTAAGTGGCATAGCATTTAACAAAGATAATTCTATAGAATTCAAACCATAGAAAATATAAACATAATGTAAGTATTTATACATAATTCAGATGAACAAATTTGAAAATACTACTAAATCTAGAGTATATAAAGTTAATAATAAATAAAGACGCTAAATAATACATTTTTAGGCAACAACAGCTAAAGTAAACATGAATTATCAATTAACTCCATTCAATTAAACACTTGTTTTTTAAATAACAATATATCTCGAGAAAGACAAATTTTAATAGTTCGACAAATATATTTTATGTAACAGAAATAAATTTTAAATCATTATTTCCATATAACTGAACGCATCATAATCATTTTGAAACTATTTACATACTTCCAATTCTTGATTCTCATTTTCAACCAACAAATTGAAAATATAATACTTGCTTTAAATTTTCACAAGACAAATAGTTGAAACACAAAAAGAAAGGAACACAAACGCATTATTTATGAGTTTTCATTGCCCGGATATTTATCGATCCATAATTTCTACAGTAGTTAACCTATAAATGTATCCTGCTACAAAGGAAATGAAATACTTTAGAGTATTTTCTCATAATTCATAGAATAAACAAGGTTCACCATTCATTTAATAAACTATTATAATATAATTGATAAATTATTTTTCTATTTGATTAAAATAATCAATCTCATACAAATAATAAAATAAAATCATACTGATACAAATATTTGATGATATTTTAACGTCTTGATCTATGCTAGCCCTACAACGGCTTCAAGAAGAGGACCGCTTTCAGGTTCATGGAAACACTTTAATTTTTATTCATAAGCATTGTGTATATACAGAACTCTGGGTTAATAAAAAATTATTATTTACAAAAAAAAATGAAAATTAAAGATAATTTGATTCACAAGTGCAGTTACTCCAAGGACGGAGATTTTCAGAGTTCTGGAGTCTACGACCAATTTAATACACCCGATCTGCGGCAGACCATAATTATCACGCGGCGTGATAAACGAAACCACAAGGGGCTCACTTCTTCTCCTTCTCCTTCTCCAAGATACTCCCTTTTATTAAAACGGGTTTGTTTCCGTCACTTCTCATTGAAGTGGACACTTCCTAAACCTATGGTCTATCACCAGCATGATGCCACAACTCATGGTGTAGCCCATATCCAATCTGTAACTGTTTCGACCTTTGAAGGAACAGACAATTGCTAATATCATGATGTATGATTATCCTCGACACCTGATTATCTGCTGTCAGAATTAAGTGACAAGTTTTTCTCATTAGGACAAAACACTAATTGCATGTAGTATAAATATGCATGGCACTGCTTATCTGCTGTCAAATTTGAGTGAAAAAGTTATTATGCACTTGTTAAACAATGTGCAATCCTTCCCCTGAAAACAGAAATCATCTCAAGGGAAAAATACTACACTATCCAAGCCAATTCACCATGAAAGTATTGAACAAAATGCAATTATACTTTTTCACTCATTATAATTAAGCTAAAAATTTAATTAATATTTAATGTGAACAAATGAGTGGCTTGCAAATATAATAAAATTATAATGCTTAAATATAAAAACATTAATGCAAAAACTAAATTAATTAAGGGTGTTGTTGTTGTTTCTTATCCCACTTGGCTGGCCAAGCCCACGAGCCCATACGTACTCATGATAGAAGGGGAAGGAAGCAGCTTCTGTTGTGATGGAGCACCCGTAGGTAGAAGTCTGACTTTGGCTCCGTGACGCTCTTACAGTCATAGGAGACCGGGACCTACGGCTTAAAGTGGATTCCGAACCACTACAAACATCCATGGCACCGCCGGGATTCGAACCCGAAACCTGTGGCACCGAGCGCCAGAGCGCTAGACACTCGACCATTCAGGTCCTAAATTTGCCAACGGCACGCGGTGTTCCCAGGTGGTCACCCACCCAAGTACTGACCGCGCCCAATGATGCTTGACTTCGGTGCTCTAACGAGAACCGATATATTCAGCATGGGGTAAGGGGGCAGCATTAAGGGTAAAACATAAAACATCAATGAATATATAAAACACAAACTCATAAGCTCCTAATTCATTCAATTAACCTGGTTTTGATTTAAATCAACTAGCTAATTGAATGAATTTATTCATCTATTTCATAATTAAAAAAACTTTCAGTCAATGAAAAAGTTTTAAATCATAATTTTTATGAGGTCCACATCAAAACTTGAACAATCTGCAAATAGCAACATCAAGATTTCACATTGAAATCGAAACTGTGCAAACACGTCGAAATCTCAATTCTAATTTTCATACTGGACTACTTCCCTAAAACTATTTGTCCTTATCCAAACTCAAAAGCAAAGCGAGGGAAAGAGAGAAAGCACATAATTTTTTAAATTTCATTAGTCGATATCTACCGATCCATGATTAAAAGTAAAACATAAATAAAAATATAAAACATGAACACATTAGCTCCTAATTTATTCAATTAACCACTTGTGATTTAAATTAACTGATTAATTGAAAGCATTTACTCAACTAATTCATAATTAAAAAAACTTTCAGTTAATGAAATATTTTTAAAATCCTAATATTTAAAATCCTAATTTATACAAGGTCCACATCAAAACTTGAAGAAATTGCAAATATTAACATCAAGACTTCATATAGAAATTGAAGTGTACATACTACTGTGTCCAAAATGTAAGACCAATTTTTTTTTTCAAAAACTCTTTATTTATTCTTGCAAATTTATTTAATCGCCTTCAAAGTAATCCCTTCCGGACGCAATGCACTTATGCCAACTTTTTTTCCAATCCTCAATGCATACTAAAAAGTCATCGGTAGGGATGGCCTTCAAAGTGCGCGGCGATTCACGTTGAATCTCTTCAATCGACTCAAAACGGTGTCCCCGGAGTGGTCTTTGAGTTTAGAGAATAGCCAGAAGTCGCACGGTGTGAATACGGTGGTTGTGGAACGATATGGGTTTCATTTTTGGCGAAAAAGTCACGAAGAATCAATGTAGTGTGAGCTGGCGCATTCTGTGTTTTCAGTACCAATCGAGATTTGACACGTTTGAGGCCCAAAATGGAATTGACCGAAATGGAATTGAATTGACCATTTGAAATTCCACCTTCATCAGCAAGGTCTCTAATTGTAAATCGACGGTTTGCATGCCCAAAATCTTTAATTTTTTGAACGTGAGCTTCGTCGGTTGAGGTTGATGGTCGACCAGAGGGCTTTTCTTCTTCAAAGCGTTATCTGCCTTCTTTGAACTGTTTATACCTCTACTAAACATTTTTTCCGATATAGAAATGCTCATCGAATGCCTTCTGCAACATTATATACGTTTCCGCAAACAAGATTTAACGCAAGTTGTTCTCAATTAATTCAGACATTTCACAAATCACTAGAATCAGTTTTAGCATCTCGCAAAACCATGCGTAACTGAAACACTAATGAATATTTTGACGTCATATTAAACATATATGTCAACGACAGTGCCAACAACCTAAAAAAAAAAAAAAAATGAAATCCCATAAGTCCCGTTAAATTTAAATTAAAAATTGGTCTTACTTTTTGAACACAATAGTGCGTCAAACTCTCAATTCTCATTTTCATACTGGACTGCTTCCCTAAAACTATTTATCCTTATCAAAACTTAAAAGCAAAGCGAGGCAAAGAGAGAGAGAGAGAGAGAGAGAAAGCACATAATTTATGAGTTTTCATTAGTCGGATATCTACCGATCCATGATTTCCGTCCCCAGTAATTAATCTGCAAATGCATTCTGTCACAAAGACAATGAAATATTTCAGTGGATTTGGAATCGTGACAGCTTATATGACGTAAATCCCCAAAGAGATGCTGAATCTATTGCATCAAGGCAAAGGCTTGAAGCTTTTGAGGGCACCGATCCAATTGTTCTGATAGTGCTGTTAAATTAAGTTTAGGAAAAGCTTAGCCACAAAATAGGAGGAGGTTCCTTTGCTGAGGTAATAGTTAAAATGTCGGAATAACACAGATATGATTACAAGGACCTCTGACAACCCCGTAGCCGCCTTTTAAAGAGTAACTGATATTGGGTTTGATAGAAGCTTCATACATTTTGCAAAGAATGAATAGAATTAGACAATTCACTCTTATGTTTATTAATTCTCGAGTGAGAGATACTGGAGAGCATGGCATTGTTTGGAATAGCGTTAAACTTGCATTATGCTTTATTCCCCAAATGTGCCTTTGTTTCAATAGAAATATGAATAATAAATCCCATTTGTTTATGATTATCTATTAAAAGCGTCGTGAGTGGATCTTTGTTTTTGGAATCCTTTAAATGGTTGCTCTGGTATGAAATTAGTTATTAGGAGATGTTTTGAAATGAAAAATTCATTCCTAAAACGAAGCAATATGGCAGAAAATAATGCATGCTAAGTTCTTTTCAGCTACGAGCAGAAATCTAATTGAAGATCATTTTTCAAATAATAAACTGCCTTAAGTTATTAATATTCAAAAACATTATTTCAGTGTCTTGTTTGACTTTCATTAATTTCTTTCGATCTATACTTTGAAAGATAATCTTGTTCTAAGAATAAAAGCATTGTTGTCTTTTGTTCATTCTAAGGCTCTTAATGGAATATGAAAGCGCTTTTCATGTTTAAAATTTCCCCAAAATTACCTTAAAAAATTCATAGATTTACAATAATGACTATGAAAAGATAAAGGCTATCTATTTTTTATGCTTTGCAAGGTAATATAATTTTCCTCCTTGATGAACTTCAAAATAATAAATTGTATGCTAATATTTCTATACTAAAAATTTTAATAAAAGCTTTAATATGCAAATTTTAAAATTTTGATCCGTTGTATTTTTTTATCTTTTCGATTTTTTAAACAAATATTAATAAATGTATATAACGTATAAAAAATTTGAAAAAAATATTATTTAATAATATAACGAATATTGAAATAGGTTAAATTTAAATTTCAAGTCAGTAAGTTTTTCTGTATTTAAAACTAAAAATTCTTTATTTATTTATTATCATTCTTCTTCTTATTATTATTTTGAAAATAGCCGTACTGCAATCTAGATATGTGTTTAATAATTTCAAAAGCTATATCCCAAACATTGCATAAAATAAAATACTTTCATAATTGTTAAATTCACCACGATTTTTCAATTAAAATTATAGGAATTTATTATACAATAAATTTATTGATAATCAAATTCATTGCAACTTTTTTTTCTCACGTGAGAGTTTTGACATTTCATTTCCAGGAGACAGGAATGTACGTTATTTAAAAAATATATAATAAACCCATCACTCAAATTTGACAGCAGATAAGCTGTATTGTGGGTAGTTATGTTACATGCAATTAGTGTTTGTACTAATGATAACAACCTCTCACTCAAATCTGATAACCAGTGTCATGTATAATGAGACTCATAAAATTAGCGAATGTCTGTGCGACCTTCATAGGTTGAAATAACTACAGATTGAATATGGACTACACCATGAGTTGTTCTATCGTGATTAATGATAGACCACGAGCTGAGAAATGCCTACTCCAATGAGAAGTGATGGAAGCTGACCCTTCCTCCCCCAAGAGGGGCTCGACGGATTGTATTAGAAGGAGATTTTTGGTGAAGAGGAGTTCTACGACGAATTCACTAGAAGTGCTTTTTTTTTCCTTTTCTTTGAAATGATTGAATAGGCCGGAGTTTTCCCCCTGTTTTCGAAGTGAAGCCCTTGTGGTTTCGTGAATCACGCCGCGTTATAATTAAGGTCTGCCGCAGACCAGTGCATTAGATTCGTCGTAGACTCGAGAACAATGAAAATCTCCGATTGTGAAACAAATTATCTTTAATTTTCATTTTTTTTGTAAATAGAGTTCTGTATATATGTATATAATGCTTGCAAATAAAAATTAAAGTATTCCCGTAAACCTGAAAATGATCCTCTTCTCGAAGTCATTATAAGTCTAATATAGGCCGAGACGTTACAGTCATTACAACAGTTTATCTTTTGCTAACACTTTTTTTTTCTTCTAATGCAGCTGGCAAATAGACCGTGATCTTTCGCCATACAGGCTGCACAGATGTTACTCACTTTGCATTACCCAGGGGGCGCCTGTAATTTCATGGTAAGCCACGGACGCGGAGTAAGAATGCCCCCGCAACGCTCTACGATCCTACTAGGACCGGGACCTACGGCTTAAAGTGGATTCCGAACAACTACAACACCCATGGGCAAAGCCGGGATTTGAACCTGATACCTGTGGTACCGAACGCCAGAGCGCTAGCCATTCGGCTATCAGGCCCCCTTTTGATTACACTGCCATGTTGATTTTATTGAAAGCAATAACAAAGTCAATGCTCCGAGACATCGATTGGATGTATTATAATGTGTTAATATTCTTAACACTGCAGTCTACAATAAGCTATGATGAAATTGTTGAACAATTTAACCGAAAGTGCATGGGCCATTTAAAACCATTTATATGATGGAAAGATAAACTGGTTTTCATTTACACTCTACTAACCTTGTTAATCAAACAATATCCATTCTCGTGACCCCGCCTACTTGAAACTGATTACTGACTCCGCCTTCTAGTGCCAAGGGAATATAAAGGCTACGCCAATCCCTTTATATGTACTATGAAATTCTCTCGCGTTTCGTTCATCGAAATACTACAATGAAAATGATTGGATAGAACATTCTCGGTCTCTGGTTATGAAATGTTTCAAATTCTTACTTTTTAATGAAATAATCATAAAAATAAGGAGTGCAGTGAAATATTAATTATAATTTGTATTTATTTATTTATTTTTGAAAATAAACACATGCCGTTTTTGATTCAAAAACTTATTCAACAACTTTAAGAATTTTTTTTTTTTTTTAACTTTTAAACTGTTTTTTTTAACTTTTTAACTTGTTTCTAATAAGTCAAAGAACAATAAATATAGAGTTTGAATGAGTTTATATATATAAATTAGTAAAAAAATAGTTTTAAAATTGTATATATATATACACTCAAGAGCCAAAACATTATGACCACCCCAACATTTTGCAATGAACTCACCTGGATGACGTGGAAGGCACGTGATCAGGTGGAAGTGGTATTTAACTGCTGCTAGAGAGTCTGAAGAATCATTTTTCACTTACTTCTGTGTGTGATGGGAAAGGCTGCAGATCTAAGCGACTTTGATAGAGGGCAGATTGTAATGGCTCGAAGGCTCGGAACAAGTATTTCCGAAACTGCATGACTCGTGGATTGTTCGCGATCTACAGTTGTTAGTACTTATGCAAAGTGGATGAATGACGGCGAAATCAGCAGTAGACGACATGGTGTTGGACGTCCACACGCTATCAAAGAAAAAGGTCGTCGGAGACTGTCTCGCATGGTGAAGCAGACAGTGGCTCAGCTGACAGCCCAATACAATGCAGGGCCAAGTAAAATAGTATCGGAATTCTATGTTCAGCGGACACTGCTGGATATGGGGCTACGCAGCAAACGTCCCACTCGTGTGCCTCTGCTGACCAAGCGTCATCGCCAACTGCTCCTGCGCTGGGACCGGGAACATCGTGACTGGTCCATGGATCAGTGGGAGAATGTTCCCTGGTCAGATGAATCACGGTTTGTCATTCATCACGCCGATGGTCGTGTCAGGATACGCCGTCTTCCAGGCGAACAGTTGCTTCCTCAATGTACAGTAGGTCATACACAGGCCGGTGGTGGCGGTATTATGCTTTGGGAGACGTTCTCTTGGGCGTCTCTGGGACCCGTGGTTGTGGTAGAGCAGACCACGAATGCTACAGGGTATCTGAACATCATTGCGGACCAGTTGCACCAACAGGACAACGCCCCTTGTCACAAGGCTAAAATTGTGTTGGAGTGGTTCCAGGAACATGATGTGAATTCCAGTTAATGTCCTGGCCGCCTAACTCACCGGATCCTAATCCGATAGAACACATTTGGGATGTCCTGGGACGGCAGCTCAGAGTTCAAAGACCACCAATTCGCAATATCTCGGATTTGCGTGACCGTTGCTTAAACATCTGGTACAATCTGTCTCCGGCCATCTACCAAGGACTTGTGGCATCTATGTCAAGGCGGGTTGAAGCTGTGTTGCGCGCCAAAGGTGGGCCAACTCGTTATTGACAGGTGGTCATAATGTTTTAGCTCTTGAGTGTATATACAGTTTTAAAACTTAATGCTCTATTTATAAATAAAATGAAATGATGTTAAACATATGATGTCAGCTGAAAAAAATATAAAAATTGTGAAGAAGATTTTGTAGTTTTCTCCCTTAAGATACGCAAATGTGGGATAATTACTTCTAAGGGTCCTTCTACCACGGTATGAAATATATGATATATTTGAAATAATATGGTTTAATAAATTTTTAAAGACAATTGCCTAAATGTTTGCCAGCTGCCTTAGAAAAAAAAAATTAATATTTGATTTAATGTTTTTTTTATATTTTAAATAATATGGTTTAGTAAATATTTAAATTAATAAGGTTTTTTTTTACATTTAAAATAATATGATTTAATAAATATTTAAATTAATATGGTTTAATAAATATTGAAATTAATATGGTTTATTAAATATTGAAATTAATATGGTTTAGTAAATATTGAAATTAATATGTTTTTTTTATATTTAAAATAATATGGTTTATCAAATATTTAAATTAATGTGTGTTTTTTTATATTTAAAATAATATAGTTCAATAAATATTTAATTAATACGGTTCTTTTTTATATTTAAAATAATATGGCTTGATAAATATTTAAATTAATATGGGTTTTTTTACATATAACATAATATGTTTTAAAGATGGGTTTGCCACTTAAAGATAATGCTACAATTTATAATATAAGGTTGAATTTTGTAAACTATTCATACGGGCACACATTATGGGTCTCAGACATAATTGATTTACACTAACTATATAAAAATATATTCTTAAAGATAAGTATTCTCACATTGTTATAAAACAATATTATCATGAGGCAGCTTTAATAAAAATTTTCTTTTTATGTATTTTATTAATATTCAAGAAGAAAAAAAAAGATACTTTGTTGCTCATGAACATAAAATAAAAAATTTTTGATATATAAAAAAAAAAGTATGCGTGAATTTTTAACCAGCACTTATCCCCCACTCAATTTGTCTTTCAATAAACCGTTTTTCACAATCTTTTTAAAAGCTGGGAAAAAAAAAATATGTGATGAATATCCGTAACAACGGACTACACATCATAACGTTTTTATTTACCATGCAAGTAGAAGAGAAGAGAAAAAAAAATTACAGTGTTTTTATTATACATCAAAATACGACATCTATTACGACGCTTTTTGTATCGTTTTACGACGCAAAGTAACCATAAAGACAATGTAAAAAAGTATAACAGTAAAATTTTATAGCTTATATCGATTTTGAAAAGATTTCACCCTTATTTTATAGGTTATCGGGCATCGAAATCGTTTTCAGCGAAAACAACGACTAAAAGAGCATTGTCACCTGAAAATATCACTTCCATTAAATTTTATCGAAGATTCTCGTCCAACATATATTATGCAAGGTCCTGGGTTTGACACTTAAATCACTTCATTTTGCTTGCTATTTTTCTAATACTCAGAGAACTGTAGACTTGGCGCTCTACATTTTGCATGGGTCGCCATTTTGTTAGCATCATTCTATTCCAGCTTCAAAATATTCTTTAAAAATCTATATGCAAAAATAATTTTTAATCTTTTAATGTTTTCGTTGAAAAGCGGAATGCTTTTTCCAAAGTTTTTGCCATTTTTTTATGCAAAATACTTTTTGCAGGAGGTTATCTGCTTTTAAAATCAATAAAGGCGCACAGGAATATCTTAAGAATTTCTCAAGTATATTTTATTATTTATATTTAATTTTATTTGACTTTTATTTTTATTATTTATTTAATTTTCTAAAACTAAGAGAACTGTAGACTTGGCTCTCTACATTTTACATGGGGCGCCATTTTGTTACTATCATTCTATTCCAGCTTCAAAATATTCTTAAAAGATTAAAAATTATTTTTGCATATAGATTTTTAAAGCTTTATTGAAAAGTTTTCTTGAAAAGGCTTAGTACAATTTTTTATGTAAAATATTTCTTTCCTGAAGGTTATGTGCTATTAAAATAAATAAAGACATAAAGGCATATTTTAAATCTTTCATGTATATTTTGTTATTTATATTTCGTTTTAATTTGACTTTTATTTTAAATGTTTATTAATTAAAATTATATTGTTAAAATTATTAACAATAAAAAAATATTATGCATATATAATTATTTTTATTTATTTTGTAACAGAAAGACAATCAATCATTTCAATAAAATTTCAGTTGCAAAATTAAGATTTTTGTGAGGTTCAACATATATTATGCAAAGTCCTGGGTTTGATACTTAAATCACTTCATTTTGCTTGCTATTTTTCTAATACTCGGAGAACTGTAGACTTTGGCTCTCTACATTTTGCATGAGGCGCCATTTTGTTAACATCATAGCATACTCGCTTCAAAATATTCTTAAAAAATCTATATGCAAAAATAATTTTTAATCCTTTAAAGTTTTCGCGAAAAGCGAAATGCTTTTTCCCAAGTTCTTGGCATTTCGATTTTATATGCAAAATAGTTTTGTTGAAGATCATATGCTTCTAAAATCAATAAAGGCGTAAATGAATATTTTAAGAATCTTTCAAGTATATTTTATTATTTATATATAATTTTTATTTGACTTTTATTTTAAAGTTTTTTACTTAAAATTATTATCAGTAAGCAAAATTTTATGCATATATAATTCTTTTTATTTATTTTGTAACAGAATGACAAATAATTTCAATAAAATTTCAGTTGCAAAATTAAAATTTTTGTGAGGTCCAATATACATTATGTAAGTTCAGGGATTTGACACTTAAATCACTTTATTTTGCTTGCTGTAGACTTGGAAGAACTGGTTCTCTACATTTTGCAAGGGTAGCCATTTTGTTAGCATCATTCTATTCCAGTTTCAAAATATTCTTTAAAAATCTATATGCAAAAATAATTTTTAATCATTCGTGAAAAGCGGAATGCTTTTTCCCAAGTTCTTGGCATTTCACTTTTTTTTTTTTTTTTTTAATGAAAAATATTTTTTGCTGAAGGTTATCTGCTTTTAAAATCAATAAAGGGGTGAAGGAATATTTTAAAAATTTCTGAAGTATATTTTATTATTTATATTTCATTTTTATTTGATATTTATTTTAAAGCCTTGTTTAGTTAAAATCAGTAACAGTATGCAAAATGTTAAACATATACAATTCTTTATACTTAGTTTATAACAGAATAACAATCAAAGTATTTCAATACAATTTTAGTTGCAAAATTAAAGTTTTTGTGAGATCCAACATATATTATGCAAGGTCCTGGGTTTGACAAATCACTTCATTTTGCTGGCTATTTTTCTAATATTCTTGACTGGACTCTACATTTTACATGGGTCGCCATTTTGTTACCATAATTCTATTCCAGCTTCAAAATATTCTTAAAAGATTAAAAATTATTTTTGCATACAGAATTTTAAAGTTTTCGTGAAAAACGGAATATGTTTTCCCAAATGCATACCATTTCGATCTTTTATGCAAAATACTTTTTGTTGAAGTTTATTTGCTTTTAAAATCAATAAAGTCGTAAAGGAATGTATTAAAAATCTTTCAAGCATTTTTTTTTTTATTTATATTTCATTTTTATTTGACTTTTATTATAGTTATTTTTAATAAAAACTATATTATTAAAATTATTAACACTGAGAAAAATATTATACATATATAATTATTTTTTATTTATTTTGTAACAGAATGGCAATCAATCATTTCAATAACATTTCAGTTGCAAATTTAGAATTTTTGTCAGGTTGTAAAATGAAATTTCTTGTAAGCTTAAAACAGTTTTAACCTTCTTAAATGGGGAATATTTAACAGTTTATTGTTCGTTGGTATCGAAAGACTCATGCCAGAAAATACGATCTAAAGGTGTTTAAAAAAACTTGCTAAAAAATTGAGCACGATGGAAATTAAACATCTGGTTGTATGTTTCTGGTGAAAATGTGAAATATTACATATTCATCAACAAGACTTATTAATGACATATAATTAATTAGAGAATTTTATATTAGACTATGAAGTAATTAATTATTACCTTCGTTGCTCAGAAAAGAAATATTGGCTTGTTATAACCAAAATATGAAATGAAATTATTATTTATCCCTTGATTATAATCTGTATAAGTTATATGTGAAAAAACTGCAGTGATTGTTGTTCTATGGCGTATAGTGGGCTCAAATTGTGAATTGTTTCCCTTCTTAGTCACAGTTAATTAACGCAATCCAATTAAAATTCTATGAACGTTGTCTAGGATTAGCTTTAAGATATGCAAGCAATTCTCGGTCACGTACATAAGACATGGTGTTTTCAGTAATATATTTTGAAAAATATAATGAAATATTTAAACAAAAAAGTATAAATTTGAAAGCTAACATTAAAAATCAAATGAATAATTAAAATTAGAACCAAATCCTCCCATTTTTCAGAAACGAGGCTTGGCAACAACTCTGACACTGTGTATAAAGTATTAGTTATTGAAAGTTAAGCTTCCTAGTTTGTATTTTTCAGTTTTTCTCTCATGTTACACGCAAGTTAAGGAAAAATTCCACTAAGAACCTCTTGAAGTAATAAAGGAAAACAATTTCCCTGTGTAGAAAAAATAACAGCAAAGAGTGCCTCATGAACGAGGCAGAGAGCGCCATCATTATGAATAGCATCTAACTGCAACTTATTAACATATGTATTGTGAAACTGCAACTAGTCAAATTGCTATACTTGTAAATGAGGCTGTAATATAATCTCCAACACTAATTTTTACTAAAGTTTTTTAAGTCATATTAAATAATATTGTTTGATGTGTACAGATTAAAACTAAATAGGGAATCTCAACCCGATTCCTATCACCGTTCTTCATCAGCCACCGGTGGGCTATTTGTGGCATATCTATGTGTATCAAGAGGCCCACAGTTGTACAACAAAACCCCTGAACAATTCGAATACAACTCTGTCAAAAAAGCCAACTGTACATTAAGTCAAAACCATACCTTATGAATGTAATTTCCGTGAGAAATATACATGAAGAAATACAACTTTGAAGTGTTTATAATATCGGTTAACTAAAAACGCAAACAGGCAGTCTGTAAAATATGCCAAGTAGTATAATTATAGAAGAGTTTATTAAATTTTCAAAGAGATATATAATGTATACAACTAAAGGCACAAGCGGGAATCGAAATTCGGTAGACATTGTCGACAGAAAAGTACATATAAACTAAGTAAAGTAATAAATTGCTTATGAATGAAAAGATGATATCTTGGAATATTTTTACAGTAATGTTTTCCAAATTAAAAAAAAAAAAAAAAAAAAAAAAAAAAAACATGAAATCAAGTAGTAACTTTTTATAATTAAAAATGATTCCATGTTTTATAAACAAACAGCCCGACATTATATAGAAACCATTTCACTCTATAATCAGCACTGACTATTTTAATGGAAATCCATTTCATATCAGAAAAGTAAGAATCGTACCTCAAAACCCTCTAATAGCAAATTAAGCGTATTTCTTTACAGTTTTAAGAATATACATTTTTATCTCACTCTTACACCTTCCCATCTTCGTAATACATCAATTAGTATCATTCTAAGCATTCAAAAATGCAAGAATGGGGGATGGGGGGAAGAATGGTTTCATAGAAACTGCGAAGACCCTAGTTTAACTCCTAATTTTCTCGCGGGCGATATTTAAAGTGGAAGTTCCTCCCATTTCGGAAATTACACTAAAAGGGACTAATATAATGGCGACGATGACTCTTTTACGACTACGGTTTCAGTTAAATTTTCCTCTTGTCGACGTGTTCCTCTCTGCACCGTCCAACTTAAACTCGTTTGCTTAAAAGTTTGGACCTGTTTCGCAAAAGCTATTGATCGTCCACTACTCTGGTTAGACTGAGGTTCATTTTTTTTTTTTTTTTAAGCTCGTCCTTTTTCTCTCTCGCTTCAACTATCTGATAAGAAAGAAAAACAGCGTCGAAATTTTTCCAGAACTTTGAGTCTTTTTTAAAAGAAAAGATCTTCAAGACAACGCGAACTTGTAACCGATTCTTATTTTATTTTATTTTTTTTATCGGGGTTTTCAAAGATCTTTATTTGGTTGAGCACAGAATTCGTAGAATTCGCCAGGGTCTTTTCTGATTATTCTCAGATAGGAAATTATTATCCATTTGTGCCTAGATAATGTTACTATGAAAAGTTTTTAGACTGTTGAAATGAAATTTTAATGTATAATGATCATTGATTTATTTACCTTGTTGATTTTATTGGTTAACTATTATTTATTTAAATTTTATATCATTTAAATTCGATATCTACCTTTTGCTACGATCATTTAATAAGAAACAAATGCAACAAGTAAATTTTGCTACGACCTTGAGCTTTTTTTAAAGAAAGATTTGCAAAATAATTAAAAAAAGATACTATCATAACAAATACTTGTTACTTGCATATGAAACTTTATTGCATTCATTTAATTGCCTTATTGACATTACTGAAAACGGATTTGATATCTTGCTATTGGTATTATCGTATTTTACATTAAGTATATTGCTTTTGCTTAAACTATCTTAAATAAAGGAAATAAACATCGAAATTTTTCGATAACTTTTTTTATAAAGAAAATATTTTCTGGATAATGTGAATAATTTTATATACAGTTTTTTATCAGCACTGACTACAGTTTTTTATCAGCACTGACTACAGTTTTTAATCAGCACTGACTATTTTAATGGAAATTCATTTCATATCAGAAAAGTAATAATCGTACGTTAAAATCCTCTAATAGCAAATTAAGCGTATTTCTTTACAGTTTTAAGAATATACATTTTTATCTCACTCTTACACCTTCTCATCTTCGTAATACATCAATTAATATCATTCCAAACATTCAAAAATGCAAAAATGGAGCAGGGAGAATGGTTTCATAGAATCTGCGAAGACCCTAGTTTAACTCCTGATTTTCTCGGGGGCGATATTTAAAGTGGAGTTCCTCCCATTTCGGAAATTACACTAAAGGGGACTAATATAATGGCGGCGATGACTCTTTTACGACTCAGATGGGAGCCGAAAGCTACGGTTTCAGTTAAATTTTCCTCTTGTCGACGTGTTCCTCTCTGCACCCTCCAACTTAAGCTCGTTTGCTTAAAAGTTTGGACCTGCTTCGCAAAAGCTATTGATCGTCCACTACTCTGGTTAGACTGAGGTTCATTTTTTTTTTTTTTTTAAGCTCGTCCTTTTTCTCTCTCGCTTCAAGTATCTGATAAGAAAGAAAAACAGCGTCGAAATTTTTCCAGAACTTTGAGTCTTTTTTAAAAGAAAAGATCTTCCAAGACAACGCGAACTTGTAACCAATTCTTATTTTATTTTATTTTTTTATCGGGGTTTTCAAAGATCTTTATTTGGTTGCGCATAGAATTCGTTTTATATTCTCAGAATTCGCCAGGGTCTTTTCTGATTATTCTCAGATAGGAAATTATCATCCATTTGTGTCTAGATAACGTTACTATGAAGAATTTTTAGATTGTTGAAACGAAACTTTAATGTATAATCATAATTGATTTATTTACCTTGTTTTTATTGGTTAACAACTTATTTAAATTCGCTTTCTACCTTTCATTTAACTATTTAATAAGAAATAAATACAGCAAACACATTTTACTAGAATCTTGAGCCGTTTTTAACAAAGATCTTCAAAATAATTAAGAAAGGATACTATCATAACAAGTATCTGTTACATGCATATGAAACTTTATTGTATTCATTTAATTGAATACAATTAAATGAATGCTCTTGCCTTGTTGATAATATTGGCTGACTGACATATTTTGTGATTCATTGACTGCTTCTTAGTTAACATTGGGTATTGCGCTTTTACTTCAACTATCTTAAAATAACATGAATAAACATCTAAATTTTTCGATAGCTTGAGACTTTCTTTTAAAAGAAAATATTTTCTGGATAATGTGAATAAATTTGTATACAGTTTTTTTTTATTAAATTATCATATTTATCTCTTAGATCTTCTTTCATATTTTTAGTAGTTTAAATTTGCTAATTATATAATTATATATTATTTACATGGAACAAAAGTGGAATTTTAAATATATACTCATGTTTGTGAAAATTGCGACACCGTGAAGGAATCGTCATAATTGAATGAAATTTAATACACAGTTGAGTGGTAGTGGTACAAATAAATGATTAAATGTTCAAAGCAAACAAACAATAACAAAAGATCGGAATCAGTATTTTGTGTAGCCACCACGCGCCGCAATAAATGCTGCTACACGACGTGGCATGGAGCCAAACAAATTTTGAATGTCTGCCTGAGGAAGAGCATTCCATATTGTTTGTATGCGCACCCAAAGCTGGTCTGCAGAAGCAACAGGACGAGAATCACGAGCGAGACGCCGACCAACGAAATCCCACACATGTTCAATCGGCGACATATCCGGGGAATACGCAGGCCAAGGAAGAAGCTGTACCTGCCGCGTTGCAAAGAAGGATTCAACAGTCCTAGCGATATGAGGGCGGACATTGTCCTGTTGAAATACAGCGCCTGGCAAGCTTTGAAGGAAGGGAACAGCTTGGGGCTGTAGAACTTCACTGATGTACCGGTTGCTATTCAGATTGCCCACAATTCTTAGCAATTGAGATCGTCCATGATATGCTATGACACCCCAGACCATAACTCCGACTGTTTGTCCACTGTGGCGTTCGATAATGCACTCCGGAAGGTGGCGTTCACCGGCATAGCGTCTGACACGAATGCGGCCATCATGGTACCACTAATTAAAGCGGGATTCGTCAGAAAACACGACATGCTGCCAATCAGCACGCCAGTCTCTATGCTGAGCAGCCCATTGTAGCCGCAGGCGGCGATGGTTTAGCGTGAGAGGAATCCTGTATAAAGGAGTCCCTGCGCGCAGTCCACGCTGCAGCAGACGTCTACGAATTGATGAAGCACACAATGAAACACCTGTAGCTATTGACCACTGTGCTGCCAATTGTATAGAGGAAGCTGTACGGTCCGTCAACGCCATGCGGACAAGGTGTCTATCATCGCGAGCTGACGTCACATTTCGGGGTCCACTCCCGGATTTCCGAGTTGTCCAACACTCGTCCGTCCACTGCTTCCAAAGACGCATCACTGTGCTGCTGTTACGCTGCACACGAGCGGCTACTGCACGATAAGACAATCCAGCTTCACGAAGGCCGATGATTCTCCCCCGTTCAAACTCTGTAAGTTGTTCAAATCTCGCTCTCTTTCGTCGAAAAGGCATAAGTAACGATTGAGCGAACATTTACCACTAGAAGATAATCACCGATAACCATACACGCCTCGCTACAGTCGTCTATTTATTCGGATCCATCCGCCGTTCAGAGGGCGCTGCTCAGCATACGCATGCGCTACGGATTTAAAATTCTAATCATTTGCATATCATGCGTTAATTTGCATTTCCTGAAAATTTCAGCTCACTCGCGTAAGTTCTTCATGGTGTTGCAATTTTCACAAACAGGAGTTTGTATATATATGTATGTATTAGGTTGGGGAAAAAGAAATCCATTATTTTTTCGATAGATGGCTGTAGTGATCGATATCACGTAAAGTATCAATTAAACAATTTCAGATTTATGCTCGTTAGAAAGGTGGCACTTCGTACTAAAATAATTCTTTTTCTGTTTTTTGTTTGGTCCATTCAGTTGGGAGTTACAGGGTGTTAAAAAGGGAAGTGAACAAAGAGAAAATTCGGTACATTTTACAGTTTTCTTTGACAAAAAGGCGAAAATGCAAGCCAGGCGGCTAACATTGTGAATGGTGTTTATGGTTCCAATACTGTAACAGCCAATTATGTGCAATTTTGGTTTCGTAGATTCCGTTCAGGAATTTTTGATGTTAAAGATGCACCTCGCACAGGTAGGCCGGTCGTCGAAAATGTCGATAAAATCGGAGAAATGATCGAAGTTGACCGGCATGTTAGCAGTCGTAACATCGCCCAGGAGCTAAAAATCGACCATAAAACAGTTTTAAACCATTTATACAAAGCTGGATTCAAAAGAAGCTCGATGTTTGGGTGCCACACCAATTAACAGAAAAAAAAAACATGATGGATCGAATTTCCATCTGCGAAGCCTTGGCCAAACGGAATGAGATAGACCCATTTCTTAAACGGATGGTGACTGGAGATGAGAAATGGATCACATACGATAACCCTGTGCGAAAACGATCGTGGTCAAAGAGCGGTGAAGCACCTCAAACGGTGGCCAAACCAGGACTAACGGCCAGGAAGGTTCTGTTATGCATTTGGTGGGACTGGAAGGGGATTATTTATTATGAGTTGCTTCCATATGGCCAAACGCTAAATTCTGATCTCTACTGTCAACAACTGGACCGTTTGAAGATAGCGATTGACCAGAAACGGCCAGAATTGGCCAACAGGAGAGGTGTCGTGTTCCACCAGGACAACGCTAGGCCACACACATCTACAGTGACTCGCCAGAAACTTCGGGAGCTTGATTGGGAAGTTTTAATGCATCCGCCATACAGTCGGACTTGGCACCAAGCGATTATCATCTTTTTCTTGCATTGCAAAATTTCTTTAATGATAAAAAATTGGCATCTAGGGAGAATTGTGAAAATCGACTACTAGAGTTTTTGCAAATAGAGACCAGGACTTCTATGAGAGGCATTATGAAGTTACCTTTAAAATGGCAACAAATCATACAACAAAACGGTGCATATTTGACCCAAATCGGACAATCCGAAGCATGTTAAATAAAGTCCTGAAGTTCATATAAAAATAATGGATTTCTTTTTCCCCAACCTAATATTACTAATATGTGTACTAAAACTGTAATACATTAAAATGTAAAGTATTAATCTAGAAATATACCTTAAGAAACTAATTCAACAACTAGGAAACCCTTTATTCGAAGACAAAATAACAATGAATGTTGATTTCGTTTAGTAAGCATATTTTGTAATTGAAATTTATTTTCCCTAAATTTAAATTATCTTGTTCAAAATAAATAAGAAGTATTTCTGAAACTTACTGAAGAATGTTTTAATATCATGTGTCATAAAAAGAATATAGCAAAAATTTAAATACAAACTCTCAAGAGAGGGAAATAACTTATGTTTAAAGGAAAGATATTTGCATAAGGATCATTAGCCAAGAAAGAGAGCATAACAAGAATGTATTAATCAATAACAAAGAGAAGTGGTATCTGAAATAATAATGTTTAAAGAAATTTTGGCTCTCTAAACTACTTGAGCATGGGGCTAGACAATTAGACCAGTAAATACATTCTATCGTTTTCCAAAAGGCGTGTTCAAATGCGCACAAGCACATCTTCTATAATAAGGAGGTCACGTTTTACTGAAACTATTTGTTGCATCTGACATTTGATACTACTACTACTACACCACACCACACCACACCACATCACATCACATCACATCACTGTAGAGATGTGATACCTAGAGTTGAGTTGTATTTTATAGTTTGGGAATGATGTAGGTGAGAAGTCTGATCCGGCTTTGTGGCGCTCTACGGTATTATGAGACCGGGACCTACAGCTTAAAGTAGATTTCGAACTACTACAAATATCCAGGGCACCGCCGGGATTCGAACCCAATATCGGTAGTACCGAGCGCCATTCGGTCATCAGGCCCCATCTAACATTTCCTAGAATATGCTCAAGTAGGAATAATAGAGCTTTTTCCAGAAATATCTGATTCTTCTCAGATGTATGGCTCAGTGGTAAAAGGAGTGGCCTACTAACAAGTCGGTCACTGTACTTGCCCACATATTTGCTGCCAATCGATGTTGTGGTGCATGAAAGTATACACTGAGGGAGTTTTTTGTGCCTAAAATGCGTATAGTGTTAATTTAATACACCATTTCAAGGGAAATTGGTTCCATTAGTAAAAGAAATATAATAAGCTGAGAAATTCCCATCTTGAACATTTATTGGAGATATCATTACGCCAAACGCACATTCATGTTCATTTGCACAGTATTTTAACGCTTTGAAGATAAAAAGAGTTCTAAGAATTATTTGTACAATAATAAATTACTATGAGATCATCCTGAAATAGATGCAATGGCACGTGCTATTTTGCTATATTAGTCTCCATGACATTCAACACATTTTCGTCCATGACGTGTATGCACTTCCTTCCGTATATGCTATCTTTCAATTGGGATATATATTGACGTATACACGTATATATTGTGACGTAATTCCTGACATATATACAATCTTCCAATTGTGGCTTGCTATTACTTCTCCTATCACTTAATGACCCACAATTACTCAAATTGTGATGTATGCGAGTAAATATACAATAGTGGTATACATGTCTTTGTGTGAAAGATTGATGCATTTAATGAATGGTTCATCCATTGCCCTCACCTATTAAATTGCACTAAATGCATCTTCCACATTCCAGTTCATATATAATTGCATACTCTCCGTACTCTAACTACAGCTCGAAACAAAAAATCAAAAATTTCTTTCTGATGAATTGCATTATTTACTGAGAATAAGGAACAGCCCAATGAACATAAATCGTACATCCATCATTAATTTTATTTCATTTTATTCGTAACACTAAATATTTTTTTTTGAATACTATTATCACAACCAGATTTACAATTATTGATTTAATAAACACTCGACTAAACGAATCACTATTAAAGAGTTTTTTAAAAAAAATCACAACACCAAGCAAAACCTCTACAAAATGCATAACCATGCATGCAAATTGCAAAATAGAAAACATTCTTCCGTAAAATTATATTTTATCGAACACGAATTAACTCCCGAATGTTATGAGTAGATCTCCTTTGCTGTAAGGCACACAGCATCTTAATCGCTATTCACAGCCATCTACTCATTCAATCGTATTACAGAAACATTGGTTCTATTATGTTCTCAGATTCAATTACGTCCGCCAATTTGGAATGGAGGGTGGATAGCTCTTAGAACTACGATTCCCCCTTGGCTATTTATTCAAGCAGAATAGGTAAGAAGCTGCAGTTAGTCCTGTCCTGGGAGTATTTCTAGAGGAAGGATGTCTTTGGCTTTGGATCTTTAATAAGCTTCCAAGTATCAGTTTTAGGACTTCTTCTTGGTGCAGTCAGTAAATTTGTACCCGGCAATTGAAGGGGACCATGAAAAAGTTTTTAATTGATTTTTCGAATAAAGCTGTTTGATAACCACACAGATAAATAAATAAAAATTAAAGAAATGAATATAATAGTTTTCAGAACCTGCAATGTATAAATGATGTAATTTGAAAGAAATTCACAACTATTATATTTTATTATATATTTATTTTATTATATATCTTTTTATATTTATTTAATTATATATCTTTTTATAATTTATATTTCGTATATGTTTTATTTTATTAGTTTAAATAACAATAAAAAGTATATGAAGATTAATTAGTTTCATATTAATCGATGTGGTTATGCTAAGAAGGAAAGAAAGAATAGGGTATGAATAAAATCATATGAAAGAATAACATGAATTCAATTCTTTTATTTCTGACTTCGCATGCATATATAAGAAATAGAGAGTGGTGGTTTAGAAAATAAGGGGAAAGCAGTGATTATCAAGATGGGCAATATTTCTAATCATATCTTTATTAGCTAGACATTAGACATTCAAGTTGAACTTATGGCATTAAAAAGATGGAAAATTAATCTGGAAAAGGATATACTCTTTTTAAAAAACAATCTTTTCTTCAGCTGTGTTCTATTGCTGCTTGATAAGACAGTTTCAATTACAGATATTGCTTCTTTTCACAGAAATTTTACTAGCAGTAAATGCTTAACGGTGATGTTTTGCAAATGTTCTACTATCGTACACGTAGAAAATGACGACAGAAATGAAACTTATGATTTATTAAACTTATCATACTTAAAGAAATTTGTTATTATTATAAAACAGAATTGAAAATTATTAATATTATTAATATACAAATTATGAAACTTATATGAGAAGTTAAATCTAATATTATTATAAAGTGAAAATTACTTATAAAGGAAAATAATTAAACGATTTTATGTTAAACACATGAGAATTACTTAAAAACTTGTCCGTCTTGGGTACCATTACACTTTTATTTTGTCAAAACTGTTTATAGACAACTTGTATATAAATGTAAATATAAAATAATTTATCAATGCAATGAAATATTTAAAACGAATAAACATTGCTTATAATTTTTGCAATTTTGGTTGTCAACTGGTTTATTGCAAATGTTTTTGTTTTTCTTAATTTTCCAAACATTTATCATTTGCCATTTGTTATTCATAGAAGAATTGCAGAAGTTTTAACATTACTTTGTGTACATCCCGGATGCCTTCTATACTTTACTTAAAGAAAGTAGAATTAATACTTTCTAGGAAGACTCTAATTTGCATATTGTTGCAGACTTTGAACATTTCAACCAGACAGCCCGGTTGTCGATTCGCAAAACTGTGTCTCAGACAACATCGAGTCTGTTATTATATTGTCTACTTATTTACTATTGTACCCATTATTTCTCCTAGAGGGATATTAGCATAAGCTATCAGCATAAATAACACTTTCTCCATTAACAGATTAAGTTGCTAATATTGTTATTGTGGCGAATTTATTCTATCACAGATGTTCATTTATATAACCTAATAAAGCTATACATATACATGTATTAATGGATAGATTTCCAAAGAACTATTTTCAATATACTTCAGGGAATATAGAGCATTAAAATATATTTTGATGTTTAACTTTGTAAATTTACAAAGATACTATTTTGTATTCAAAACCAAATTAATATTTTGCATTTGGGTAATTTATGTTAGATATAAGGCAAATACTTTATAATAATGAACAACGATGACAATGCCTCTAATTTGATTAAAAATATCAAGTAATTAAAAATAGTGCCATCACTGCGCCATTATATTAAGTCTTTTAAATCCAGGCACTAAGTACGAGAGCATTATTCATGAATACGAAAATACCAGTAATATAAAAAAATAAAAAAATTAAAGTCAATTCCTACTTTTTTTTCACTATATTGCAGAAAGTCCTTTATAAATAATTTCCATTCATTTTTTAAAGTTTATCTGGTGTTATCTATTTTTAGATATATGCAACTTAAATCTAAAAAAAATTAAATTAATTAATTAAAATTTAATAACTGAATTAATATTTGAAAAAACTGTATTAACATCCAGTGTCATCCACTACAAGTTCAAAAAAAATGTATTTGAACTTGAGTGGATGTATAAAAAGTATTTTATTAACGATTGAAAATTCGAACAAGATATACAGGGAGAGTGTGACCTAATAGAAGGAATTAAATAAAAAAGAATAACAATAAAAAGTGGTAAAAAATTAGCATAATCGAAGTTAAATTTTTCAGAGATCTTTATTAAGTATTCCACTATTAACTCTTGCAAAATATCTGAACAATATACTTTGGAATATTTCTTTTAAGCATGTCTTGGTATTTTCAAAATAATAATAATAATAAAAATAATCATATCAGAAATAAAGTTAAATTTTAATCAGTTTTAATTATTCAATGGAAAAATTAAAAATTTAATAATTCGTCTCTTTTTTTTATATGGGATTAAAAGATAATTAATTGAAAATAAACTTAATTAAATGCCGAAATTGCTATCTTTTACAAAATATTAGAGAATGAAAGTGGTATAGGCTACTGTATCTCGTCTGATGATGAACATATAGTTAAAAATTAAAGTAACACATAAAACTTATTTTTATAAATTAAAAAATTCAGCTATATTTCCACATGAAAATAAGCTTAAAAAATGAATGCTTTTTTAAATAGCTATAAACATTTATATTTCCTTATTGCACAATTAAACTCATTTTATTTGAATCTTTAAGCTATAAAATTTCAAAAGATAATAGCTCATTATTTTGATGAGTATTTTCATTATTAATGAGTGTAAGACTAGTTTACCATCCATCTAAAAATAACCACAACTTATTTAAAAATGGTAAGGCATCGATGTATCTTCACATTTCAGTTTGTAAGAAAACCGATCTTTGAGTAGGCTGTATTTTATTGCCTAATGCATCACTGTTTAAAATAGATCCTCTGCAGCTTTCAAAGTAAACAAGAGAAGAAAAAAATATTCTTATTGTTCTTAGTATGATGAATGAGGTTATGAGTTAAACGAAGACATGTGTTTATCGTTCACAGATTATTTAACACTTAAGAAATACCCATCCGTCTTCATGCTGCTGCGAATAGAAGCATCAGGTTTCAATAATATTGAACTTCTGCGTCAGGTAAGATAGATAAAAGGTACTTATTACTGCAAAAAATATATCAGATTGTAAAAATATATTGTGTTTCTAGGGGACATCAATATGTAATTAAATATATTTTCTTTTTCTTTTCTTTTCAATTCTATAAGAATTGACACAAATGTTGTGTAAAGTTTTATATAATATTTACTGATTAGTTAACAGAGACTCATGATTCTGATGCAAAAAGTAAATTTTATTTTATAAGCAGCATACATACGAACTTCAAAAAATTAAGGGAAAATCATATGAATTTAGGTCCTTAATAGATGATTGAAGCTTAATTTCATGAAACTCGACAGAAACGTTAATCAAACAGTGCTCAAGCACTAGCACAAGTGAAGAAAAACAATAGACTCATTCCATGCCTTGAAAATACACAAAATGGAAACATACAAGAAAAACCGTCTGAAGTCATTTAGGAAAGTGAGCTTCAATATGGAGTATGATCTCAGCTATATATGAACAAAAGTGATGAGCCACACTCGATGATGTTTATTAGAACAATTTCCGCAAAGCCCATTGTTATTGTCAAGGCAATTCTGAAACTTCGAAGACTTGTACATGCCACTACTCCGTCGAATTAATCAGTTTTCAGTGTCCCATTCTCGGGCACTTATAAAAGGAGCCATTGTTAGCACCATCGAGAATATTCATGTACGCCATCTTATAGACTCGAATGTTAGTTGATAGTGATAAGGATGGCCAGATTGATATAAGCCATATATTGTGTAACTCTTAGCAGTGCTTTTGACAAAAAATGGCAAAAAATTAGTTATATAGTCTCTAAACGACGCTTCTTGATACGATATACGGGTCATTTCGGTTATCCAAAAAAAAGGTACCTGCACACATGCATACTACACAAATCCAATAAATCTGTATCTTTCATGTGTATAACTAGGACTGTAACGAATTTCCATCTCCTATTGGACTAACAAACTTCTCGATTTTTTTTGAAAAGAAATCGAGGCTTTTCAGTGTATAGACCTCCATTGATATGCACTCCAATTGACAGCTGTGAGAGCTCAATAAACCATTTAATGGCATAGTGTGGGAGGTACAAACAATGCTGGTGAAACCTTCTTCGTGGAGATTTTTCGTATAGTTTATAAGGATACAAGCCATTCAGTGGCTGCTGCAAGAGACGATCTGAGGTACTTTGGTGTAGTGTTTCTGTGCACCCTTGCAGTTGGCTGCAAATAGCAGTCATCTGTGGAAATTGTATCTCTACCCTTTCCCAGCTGTACCTTCTAAAAGTTGATATTGTTTTTCTGAATGTCTTTCGCAGCATATCAATTACTGTAGGGCTCACATTTAACCATCTTTTACACAGGTTTAAATATGTCTGGCTTCTATTCGACATCATAATTCTTGAAATATGGGATGTCTAGTACTCATTTCTAAACCATGTCTACCTCTTAATTCCACTGCGCAGTTTCTACTACCAGAAACTGCAGACGCTTTTAAAACATGTTCAGCTAATTTGCATATCCTATTCTGATGCACTATTAAATTTTTTCTGATTTTTACGAAACCTTACTTACTTTCGAAGATTGCAGTTTTTCTAAAGGTTTCAAAACCAGTGTACCCAGAGGAATAGACAGACCTTTTGGATAAAATGTGACAATTTCCTTGAGGAATTCCTAAGCGTTTATTTACATAAGCAATTTTTAAAAGTATAGTTATATTTTTCAATTCCATCTATTAGCTCACACTCTCCCTATATACACTGAAGTGACAAAAGTCATGGGATAGCAATATGCAAATTTTCAGATGGCAGTAGCATCGCGTAGAAAAGGTATAAATGCGCAGTGCTTTCGCAGAGCTTTCATTTCTGTTAAGTTATTCATGTGAAGAGGTTTTGACGTGATGATGACCACACGACGGGAATTAACTGACTTTGAACGCGGAATGTTAGTTGGAGCTAGACGCATGGGTCATGCCATTTCGGAAATCGTTAGGGAATTCAACATTCCCAGATCCACTGTGTCAAGAGTGTGCCGAGAGTATGAAATTTCAGGCATAACATCCCACCATGGACAGCGCAGTGGTCGACCGCCTGCACTTAACGACCGAGACCGGCGATGTCTGCAAAGAGTCGTAAAGTCTAACAGACAAGCAACACTGCGTCAAATAACAGCAGAAATCAATGTGGGACGTACAAGGGACTTGTCTGTTAGAACTGTGCGGAAAGATTTGGCTTTCTTGGGCTATTCCAGCAGAAGACCGACTCGAGTGCCTTTACTGACAGAACGACATCGCTTGCAGCGACTCTCGTGGGCACGTGAGCATATCGGCTGGTCCCTAGATGAATGGAAAACCGTGGCCTGGTCCGATGAGTCACGATTTCAGTTGGTAAGAACTGATGGTAGGGTTCGAGTGTGGCGCAGACCCCACGAAGCCATGGACCCAAACTGTCAGCAAGGCACTGTTCAAGCTGGTGGTGGCTCCGTAATGGTGTGGGCTGTTTTTTCATGGCATGGACTTGGTCCTCTGGTGCGACTTTACCGAACATTGATTGGAAACGCTTATGTTCAGCTACTTGGAGATCACTTGCAGCCATTCATGGACTTCATGTACCCAAACAACAATGGGATTTTTATGGATGACAATGCGCTATGTCCCCGGGCCACAACTGTTCGCGATTGGTTTGAAGAACATTCTGGACAATTCCAACGAATGATCTGGCCACCTAGATCACCCGACATGAATCCCATCGAGCATTTATGGGACATCATCGAGAGGTCTGTTCGTGCCCAAAATCTTGCACCATCAACGCTTTCACAATTATGGACGTCTATCGAGACAGCATGGCTCAATATTCCTGCAGAAGACTTCCAACGACTTGTTGAGTCCATGCCACGTCGAGTTGCTGCACTTCGCCGGGCGAAAGGAGGGCCGACACGATATTAAGAGGTATCCCATGACTTTTGTCACTTCAGTGTATATCTTGTTCAAATTTCCAATCGTTAATAAAATACCTTTTATTCATCCACTCAAGTTCAAATACATTTTTTTGAACTTATAGTGGATGACACTTGATATTAATACAGTTTAAACAAATATTAATTCAGTAATTAAATTTAATTAATTAATTAAAATTTTTTGTAGATTTAAGTTGCATGCATCTACCAATAGATGACGCCAGATAAACTTAAAAAAATGAATGAAAATTATTTATAAAGGACTTTCTGCAATATAGTGGAAAAAAAGTAGGAATTGACTTAATTTTTTTTTATATTACTTGTTTATAATGAATTTAATTTTGATTCCTTTTCTTTATATTTTTGATACCTTCGAAGCGTAACGGAGGATATATACTGGGCTTTAAGGATATATCATATCATCATGATTTTCATAAATAAACAAATAAGAAATAATCATGAATTTGAAATAAAATACAGTTTTGAAAATAATGTGAATACAATAAATATGTAGAATTATCCGACTAAACTTTGACGAACAAATAAGAAACTTAAAAATATATTACAAAATCATTGCAATTTTATCTCTCTAAGACAATAAAATAATCTAAAGCTATAGCTAAATTATTCGCGCATTATTTCACTGTAATATTTTATATCCTCAATGTGCAAATTCAAGAGCTGTTATATGCGAATTCACGTTTCACATCTAAAGTACAGTAGTATTTTATTCGTGCTTATTATTTCTCTTATGAATTGAGACTTTTAAAAACGACAGCTCTTTCAAGCTTTGTCATTCATAACTTGATAAGACAAATAACAATTTAAAATAATCCAGATATCTCATTTCTGTTTAATATTACTATAAGGAAAGTCGCTTTGACACAGTAAATTATTCTATCAACTATATTCAAAAGGATGCATTAAATTCGACAGCATTTTTCAAATCTAATTTGATTTGAGAGAAAACACTTGGGAAATCAACTGTAATAACACTTTATAATATGCGTAGGAAGGTTATCTAGGTAAAGTATAAAAAATACTTTTCAAATTATTTAAAGTACTCCGAAGCTTTCATATGAATAAAAAATGATTTCGTCGTATGAATTAAATAAATATAATTTAAATATATCTATAATTTTATTTCCCTACTTATGAAATAACGTAACGGTATTTTTTAACTTTTTGTGATGCTAATATAATTTATAAAATGATTTAAGCCTATTAAGAGTTTTCTGATTCCGAGGATATTTAAACACGTACATTGACAACTATAACCGTATATATATATATATATATATATATATATATGTATATAGTAGATTCAGTATTAACCAGGGTATACCAAGGAAGCTTGATATATTTTATTCCCATTTATCCCTCAAAATTTGAAAATCATTCTACTGAATAAAATATCACCCCATATATTCCTCCTTGTGGACGGAAGAACTTTCCTGCCTACCGATTTATCGTGCTTTCCGCGACGTAGATAAGGAATACTTATCAGGTTCTAATTCAGGCTTTCCTAGTCTGGAAATTCTACATGATATCCAAAACGACGCTTCATATGGTTTGTTATTTTACAAAATACATTTAATGAAACGTAACATTTGCAAATGTGTTTATTTCTAAAATTAAAAAAAGGAGAATTAAGAAATATATGTTTAGTTACATTTTTATAAATTTATTATACTACTGTGTCCAAAAAATTAGACCAATTTTCAATTTAAAATTCTCGGGCTTATGGAATTTCAATTTTCTTTTTCTTTTTTTAGGTTGATGGCACTGTCCTTGACATCTGTGACATCTGAGTGAAATTTGACGTCAAAATATTCATTAAAGTTTGAGTTACGCTTGGCTTTGTGAGATGCTAAAACAGATTCCGGCGATTTTGAAATGTCTGAATTAATTGAGCAAAGAACTTGCATTGCCTTTTGTTTGCGGAAACGTATAGAATGTTGCAGAAGGCATTCGGTGAGCATTCCTATATCGGAAAGAAATGTTTAGAAATGGTGTAAACAGTTGAAAGAAGGCAGAGAACGCGTTGAAGACGAAGAGCCCTCTGGCCGACCTTCCACCTCAACCAACGAAGCTCACGTCCAAAAATTAAAGATTTGGTGCTTGCAAACCGTCGTTTTACAATTAGGAACCTTGCTGATGATGTTGGAATTTCAAAAGGATCGGCCAACTCTATTTTGGGCCTCAAACGTGTCAAATCTGGATTGGTGCAGAAAACACCGGCATGCGCCAGCTCACAGTGCATTGATTCTTCGTGAATTTTCCGCCAAAAATGAAACCCATATTGTTCTACAACCACCGCATTCAAACCGTGCGTCTTCTGGATATTCCCTAAACTCAAAAGACCTCTCCGAGGACACCGTTTTGAGTCGATTGAAGAGATTCAACGTGAATCGCAGCGCGCTTTGAAGATCATCCCTACCGATGACTTTTTAGCATGCATTGAGGATTGGAGAAAAAGTTGGCATAAGTGCATTGTGTCCGGAGGGGATTACTTTGGAGGCGATGAAATAAATTTGGAAGAATAAAAGAGTTTTTGAAAAAAAAATAATTGGTCTTACTTTTTGGGCACAGTAGTATTTAATATTTTAATATTATTTTTAATAAGCCTAAATAATTTCAACGTAGGTGTTAAATGAGTACTATTTTTAGCAAAATGGCTTTACTTATTAAGGCGTTATAACTCTAGGAATGTTAAAAATATCCCAGAGTTATTTAACGTTTCATAAATCTTCACACCAAATTAAATATTAATTTTTCAATTAAAAATCCTTTTTAAAGCTGTCAAAATAATAGCAGTTATATCTAATTAAAATATAATATTTTATTAAATTATTTTTTTTCTTTTCATTCATTATTAAAAAAAAAATTACTCATTCATAAAAGGCTACAACACCAATCCTTACAACCTTTTGATCTTTAAATTTAAAATTCTGGGTACTCAAATATCTAGTTTTCGCAAAACAAAATTTACTACAAAAACACATTAATAGTTAAAAAGACAAAAAAAAAAAAAAAAAAAAAAAAGTATTTTGGATATTTATTTTTAGCTTTGAATTCATGCTTCTTCAAATAATTTTAAAATAAATATTTCAATTTTTAATGGTTTTGATGTTATTTTGTTTAGAAATATATGAAAAATAATTTTTTTTTCAAAAAATGCTTGGACTGTACATTTATGTATCTATAAAGATTAAAATTTATTATTTAAAACAGAGTTATTTCAATATTTACTTACAAGCTCAATATTTAAAATTTTATTTATGTATTTCCCGAAATTGTTAGATACATATGTAGAATAGCTTATTTAAATTCAATAAAAATGCATAAGTATTCGTCCTGATGTTTACGACTTAAATGGATTTGACTTTTTCTTTACAATATTTCAGGATTTTTTTGATATTAAATATTTTGATTTTATTTTGTTTATAAGAAAAAGTAGTTCAATTTAATTTTATATTCCTTATTTATTATTTATTTCAATTGGAACCCGCCTTGGATGTTCGAAATATTAAAGAGCGGAAATTTAAATAAGAAAAGTTAAAATGCTAGTTTTTCCAGTAACAGAAATATATGTTAGGTGATGTCGCTGTTTTTTAAATGCAGGTATTTTGATCTAAGCCCTTCGTCACTAGAATGGTATATATGTAGCAGATGCAGCGTAACCGAGTGTGTATCATGGGCTGCTGCCCATGATACCCACTGATTCAATACTCTGATACACACTGATACACATGATTCAATCAATCGCATTGTTCCAACTATAGGATGTTCCAGTTAATAGAGTTAGATTAATAGTTAGTTTGGATAAATAGTTTTCAGCTAGTTTTATTTAATCTTACAGTTATTGCATGGATGATCCAGCTAATAGATCTTACTTCCTTCTTTTGAACCTTACGTTAGACTTTGGACTTCGCAAGTTTTTTTTTCTCCGATTAGACTTTGGAACGGATCATAAGAGAGGGAAAAAAGAAAAAAGGAATTGCGCAGACTCGGCTAAAGTGTGTTGTTGTTGTTGTTGTTGTTGTTGTTGTTGTTTCTTATCCCACTTGGCTGGCCAAGCCCACAAGCCCATACGTACTCATGATTGAAGGGGAAGGAAGCAGCTTCTGTTGTGATGGAGCACCCGTAGGTAGAAACCTGACTTTTACTCCGTGACGCTCTTACAGTCATAGGAGACCGGGACCTACGGCTTAAAGTGGATTCCGAACCACTATAAACATCCATCGCACCGCCGGGATTCGAACCCGAAACCTGTGGCACCGAGCGCTAGACACTCGGCCATTCAAGTCCCAAATTTGCCAACGGCCCGCAGTGTTCCCAGGTGGTCACCCACCCAAGAACTGACCGCGCCCAATGATGCTTGACTTCGGTGATCTAATGAGAACCGGTATATTCAGCATGGTACGGCCGTTGGCTGGTTAAAGTGTCCCAGGCAGTATGGAAGGTACAACAGTCGAGCGAAGAGTTCAGGCAGCACGGAGGGTATAAATACCCTTAACGAACATGCTTTTAAGATAATTTTGTAAATATTTGTAATATAATTTTGCTTTGTGTATTACTATGTATTACTTTGCTGTAGTTCTACATTTTGTGTGGTATGTGTTGCATTGCTATAGTAGTAAATTTTAATAAATACCACAACTAAAAGCGTCGTTATTATTTAAAGACATAATTTAGTTTCAACCATGAAACAACACTGAATCTAGACTACACGC
The DNA here is from genome assembly GCA_021605075.1 of Caerostris darwini. Taxonomy (NCBI): domain Eukaryota; kingdom Metazoa; phylum Arthropoda; class Arachnida; order Araneae; family Araneidae; genus Caerostris; species Caerostris darwini. Next base: position 707,614 of record BPLQ01013881.1, on the reverse strand, counting down.
ATATCCGGCCCTAACTTTTACTATATGTAAAGCAAAGCTTTTAAATTTTAAGCCACATATTAAATACGATGAAATTTAAATGACTTATATCAAGTAATTATTAAGATATCTATCAATTGTTCAATAGAAGAAAATTACGTGAAGTTTTAAATTTCAAATTTTGAGTAGAATCCATTTTTTCTGTTAATGCTAACATAATTACTTTATTATTCAGGCTTATTTTTTATTGATTTAGTGTGTATATTACCTTATGCACTATAATTCACGCTTTTCATTATTTAATGATTGGTAATTATTTGTTTTCGTATTTTTTTTTATTTCAATACGAAATGTTTATTGGTTTGGAGGCTTTGTTATTTATTATTATTTTTAAATTCTGGGTTATTTTAAGTATTGTGTCAGCATAACGTGATATAATTACATACGAAAGAAAATTGTATCCATCAATCGACTTTGATTTATCTTAAGGAAAAACAAATCTTCTGAAGTTTCCTTTTATAGTAAAATAATCAAGAAATGAGACAAATTTGTTTTCCTCTTTATTTTCTATTACAGTTTTCCTCTTTTCTAATACTTTATTATTTTGTTTTATACATCTGTTGATGAAACGAATTTGCTTTTGAAATATGCAAATTCAGTTCACGCTTAATTAAATGCATTGAATCAAGACCATTGGTGTATACGGTCCTATCTTTTACTATATGTAAAGCAAAGCCTCTAAAATTTTAAACCACATATTAAATGAGATAATAATAACTTGATTGTAGTCATTTAAATTTTAAGAGATTTATTAATTGTTCAGTAGCAGAAAATTATATGAAGTTTTAAATCTCAGAACTTTGAGAAGAATCCATTTTTTTTTCGTTAACGCTAACATAATTACATTATTATTCAGATTTATTTTTTATTTATTTAATGTGTATATTACTTTCTGTAATTCACCCATTTTATTATCTATTTGATTGGTAAATATTTGGTTTCGTATTTTCATTGCAATATGGAATATTTATTCGCTTAGAAACTTGGTTATTTGTTATAATTATTTTTAAATTCCGAGTTATTTTAAGTATTGTGTCAGCATAACGTGATATTAATTACATACGAAATAAAATTGTATCCATCAACCCACTTTGATTTATCTTACGGAAAAACAAATCTTCTGAAGTTTCCTTTTATAGTAAAATAATCAAGAAATGAGACAAATTTGTTTTCCTCTTTATTTTCTATTACAGTTTTCCTCTTTTCTAATACTTTATTATTTTGTTTTATACATCTGTTGATGAAACGAACTTGCGTTTGAAATATGGAAATTCAGTTCACGCTTAATTAAATGCTATCCAATGAAAACACTCCATTTCTTATTCTTTTTTTGTTCTTTCTAGAGAGTAAATTAAATTAATCAAATATTTCATTTAACAAATACTTTTTTAAGGAAGGCAAGGTACTTCGAAGTTTTCCCCCTAAAAGTTTCGAAGCACTTCAGAGGAACGCAAATGATTTACAAAAGAAGTGAAAATAAATTCCATAGAATTCGAAGGGAAAGTTGAATAAACGGTTGAGATTTGATTGAGAAAAAGAAGAAGAAAAAAAAAGGTTGCTTGCTGTGAAAACAAATTTTAATGACTTTCTAGTCAACAGATTGTAATAAATTTCACTCTTTTGATCATCTATTTTTCGTATTAAAGTGAACTGTTTTTCGTTTTGAATAAATTCTTCTTGCAAAATACATTTCATTGTGTTGCGATTCTTTATATTTCCTTTTAAAATCATTTTGAAAGGAAATGAAATAATGGTTTATTTTTAAGCATAAAGAATACTTTAAAGCTTATTGAATGTAAACTTTAAAATAATATATGTTTTGAACAGTATTTTAAAATTTGTAAATTTAAAATTTTTAAAAATTAGTTAAAGTTTAAGAAGGAATAAAAAAATATACTAAAACTATCCCAATTTCTATAATAAAAGAATTATTGAAGTGGGCAATTAAAAAATGAGTGTTTATTTCCTTAAAAAATTACTAATAAGTATCGTTTTGATGATTTTTTTTTTTTTTTTTGAATAACCTAGTTTAGTTTCTAAACATTATATATTTTTTGTTTCAGGAAATACTTTTTACTTCTCTCTCACTTTATTATATATATATATATAGATGCATATTCTTATATTTCTATCAATTGTCTTTGTATACAATTAATTTCTAAAACAAAGTCTAAAAAAATTAATTCACATTTAGTTGTTGCATAGTCATTCATAAATGAAATTTAAAAATGATCTCATTCATCATTATGATCAACTATAATTTCGCATAAAACTTAACTAATAAGAAGCAATTAGTTCTATGATTGGTTTCTTAATATCCGAAATCTCTCAGCAATAACAGTTTAAACAAGAAATGGTTCAAAAATAAAATGCTTTTAACTTAATATTAATACCTAGTTTTATAATAATTTATTAGGAGCATAAAAAAAAATTATGGCTTCACTAATGTTAAATACATAATACGAAAAAATAAATTCAAACATAATTATTGTTTAATATAAATGCTAAACATAATTTATATGATTCACTTTATATTAATGTTCAAAGTTAAATTTGGAAAATAAATTTTCCTAACATAATTATTTTTTTTATATTTGAAAATTTACTACACTTATAAATAGGATTGTATTTGAACTTTAATATTTCATGGATGATTTCTGAATTCTTAAAAGGAATTATAAGAAGTACAGTTCATTTACTGGTCATCTGCCTGATTTCTGACTTGAATCGGTTATAAACCAAATAAACAAGACCAAATCTTGATAAATTGCTGAAATTGTTACAACATTATTGCTGAAGTTAAAACAATATACAATTTTTGTCTTCTAATAAACTATTGGAGAAACTAATTTAACAGTATAAAATTAGGAACTTTAAAATTAGTATAAAAAATTGCAAATTTCAGAAAAAATATAATATTAAATAAAAGAATACAAGAAAAGTTATATGTCATGCATAGAAATAATGCTACTATAAAAAGTGTAAAATACAAATATTCCATACTGGAAAAGTTAAAAAAAGGATGCCTAAAACAATTATTGATACATTCAAACTCAGCATGAAATTCTATAGATATCTTATTTTCATTTTCGAATTTAAAACTAAAAATTTGACAAAATATTAGCGTGGTGACATAAGTCACTTTTACAAAACGATGTAAGGGAAATTGTTGATAAATAAATTAAAAATTATTACAGTACTATAGTTGTAGTAAAATCAATATAAAATTTTTGCCTTCTAATAAAATTTTAGTGAAATTAATTTAACAATATAAAGTTAATTAGTTTAATATTTTATGTGACACATTAGTTAAAGTAATATTGAATATTGGTCTGTGTAAGAAAAAAAATGAACGTCAATAATTTAACGAAATACAGCAATAAAAAAAAATTCCACAATAATGTACTTATCAATACTTATATATATTCATACATCATTAGAAAAAAAATCTTTGTTACGTTATCTACGCCAATTGTTTAGAATACTAAAAAAACTAATATATTTCAAAAGAAGAGTATATATTTTCTTTCTTTCGACACAAAGTTTCAAGGTGACATATCAAGCCATTTTAAGAAAATTGATTGACTTAGCTGCAATACATTTTCATTAATTATGGACATCAATATTGATAAGAAAGTGAAACATTAGTAAGGAAGATATGTAATGAAAGTCAAGATAAGTAACGAAAATCAATATTGACGCAAAACATTTTTATGAAAGATAATTTAATATTTTTTCAATTAAAACTATGAATATTCAAGAATTCTTCTAAGTCAATCTAACAGCTAAATATTGATTCAAAAATTTATTTTAGATTTGGGCATAGAACAGCCTGACTTCTGATTTGAAAAAGTTATAAACCAAATAAACAAGCTAAATCTTAAATTCATACCGAATAATGGGAATAACAAAATAATTTGTAGATTCAAAATTTCTTACACTGGATTAGAGGTTTGGTTTGTCGATTTACGGACATTTTTTGCTGACTTTAAGCTAATTAAACCATGACCTACAGTTTAATATGAATTCGAACCACTAACAAACATCCATGCCAGTATTCAAACATGAAGCATGTGGTACTAAAGGCCAGAGCAGCTAACCAATTGGCTATCAGGCCAGCCCAGGGTTAGAGAGTCAAATGAAAAAAAAAAAAAAACCCTTCAGATGTGGGTCCATTATAAATTGTGGTGACACACGGGAACAACACTGAAGAAATATTTTACCATTCTTATGAAGACCACAAGCATAACAAGATCATGGATCAAAATACCAAGGAGCATAAATGCATCAAACAAATAGTAGACTCAATTATAAAACATTTCAAAGTTGGAATCATTAGTTTAGTGATAAAAATTTTTAACCGCATAAAACAATTTAATTAAAAGAATTCACTTACATTTTTGCCTTGAAATAAAAATAATCAATATATGTCCAAAAGTATTTCAATAAGATTGATCGACTCAGTTTCAAAAAATATTAACAATTATGATTTATATAAACTGATGAAAATAAATAACTTTGTTACATCCAATCTTTTGTATTTTGAAACAAAATTTCAAGAACTGTCACTACTTGTTTCATGAAAATTGATAGACGACTTAGTCCGAGGACCCTTGGATGTAAGCTTATAAAGCCTATTAATGATGCCTGGAGGCACGGAACCATCCTATCCATCTTCTGCAGAAAACTTCCTCCATGTCCTACCATAAAATCCTGGAGCCATCATCGTTTTATTTTGAGACTCAACAAGTGAGGTTTAATTCTTTGTGGCGGAATATTTTATGTATTAGATGGACTCACGGCTGAACTCTTAGGGATGAAGCAGTGCTTTATAGCTTGTTCTGACAAGAATTCAATCCGATAGTTCAATCCATCAAGTGCAGCGGAATGGCTTTCAGAACATGTGACATGGTGCATCACTCCGCTGGAGGATTACCACGCCGCAATTTAAACAGAGGTAGTGTTCCCTCTTCCATACTCTCTCTTTCTCTCTCTCCATCTTTATACTTCGCAGAATTTTTATTGAAAAAAGAACGATGCGTTTTTGTAAGAGATAAGCTTAGATTAAATGGAAGTCGTGATTTTATTTTGTGTTCGAGAGAAAAAAGAATTGTGATCAATCGAAAAATGAAATTAATGTTTCGTTTTTTTTAATCATTTTATAAGTTAAATCTCTAATATTTTTTAATAATATTTAGTGATTTTTTTATTAATATTACAGTGACTTTTATTAATCGATTTCATTGCAATTTAAATTTTCAAATAACTTTCATTACACAGTATTATTAAACTGTATACAATACAATAGAATATAATATGATATCAACACAATAATATTAAAGTGATATACAATGTACTATATTACATTGCGATGCACTGTAGAGCTTTTGCATTGATGTACGCTTCACATTATCCAAATTTTTTGAAATATAATAAAAAATATAAAACAATTTTAAGTCCTTAAGTCTTGTCGTAAACAATTCTCAACTTATGTTACTGATCCTATTAGAAAATTTATAATCCATCGTTCAGTCATCATTGATTTCGTGTTTAATAAGTAAGTATAATTAAGCATTTCACGAACAAGCAAATTACCGAAATGCATCTACATGTGATAGTACTCAGTTAAACGGAAAATTTGATTTATTATTGCATAATAATTTATACAATAGCAAAAATGAATGCAATTTATTATATTTTTCAGGGAATGTTTTTATATACAATAAAATTCAAGACATATTATTTTATTTCTAGACTTAAGAGAGGTTTAATTATTTGTTGGGAAATATTTTATGTATCAAAGTGTACCCCTGGTGGAACTCTTGGGGATAAAGTTGTACTCCATAACTTGTCTTGACATAAATTCAACAAGATAGTGCAATCCATCAACTGTAGAGGGAATGACTTGCAGAATATGTGATCTGATGCTTCACTGGAGGGTTATCACATCACAATTTAAACAGTTATGTTCTATTTTCACCACTATATCTTTGTGTTTCGTAGATCTTTGTTAAGAAGAACAATGTATTTTTTTAAGCAACTAAGATTGCATTAAGTATCAACTATGAACTACCAATTATTTTCTTCATAAACAATTAATAAAACAAAAAAATTAATATAATGAGTAGGAAAAAAAGTGTTTCAATTTTTTTTTCTATCAAGGCTTGTATTGATTTTAAAATAATAATAATTAAGAGGTTAGTAATTTTTATATGTTGTCGTGTAATTTTTTGAAATATTTACCAAACATATAAGTTTACTAAATGTTTGATAAATATTTTAAAAACATATATATAAATAATTAGAAATATACAGAATAATTATAACATATGTATGTTTCTAATTTAATTTTTAACTCATATATATCCGCATTACATTCAATTAGTATAAAATTAAAATGTTTTTATTTATTTCATCTCATTAAATTAATTTCTGTTAAAACAGATTTTCACTTTTTTTTTTTTGTTGTTCTGGTCTGATTACTATTTAAATTTGTTTAATAACGTCACGCGTATTATTTTTGTCAAAGTTTTAATTAAATTTATTAACGAAGCTATTTAATTAATTACGTCTTTGAAGATATGACAGACTTAACTTAATTATCTAACTGAAATAGAAATGACGTTATCATTATTATTTTTTAATTAAATGGGAAGGTAATTTACAATTTATTTCATGAATATTATGTATAAGTTCTATTCATATTAGTTTGCATTATTGAAAATTCTTAAAATATGTTTAATAAAATATTTATTTTCTCAATAATGAAAATGCTCTCAAGGTTGTAATTTGAACAAGTTGTATCATTTATTGTTTTTATTAATGTTAAAAATCCCAGAAACCAATTTCTTTCATACGATGTGTTTAGTAAATATGTAAAAATAAACGTTTTCCAAAGGCTTTCCCGTAAGTAAGAATGCCTTTAGATCAATTAAAATGAATAAATTTCGAAAATTAAATTTTATTAATAGAGCAGCATCAAAAAACCACATCATGTGATTCTTTTAGAAAAGTTAACGTCTCTAAAAATTGAATATATCAAAAGCTGCGAAAAACCAACTGCCTTATAAAATAAGAATTTATTTTTTTACGCTTCATCAATAATATTAAAGATCTACTGAAGCAGATTACTACATTAATATAATTTATATTTCTATATCACAGAAAATAACTCCCTAATGTTGCAACAAAATGCTGTAAAACAATGATATATCCTGTTAAAAATGTAATTGTACTGCAAGATAGTTAAATTCATAATAATTGTAGTTATTTCATAATATTTCACACTAAATGCAATACAATATTACAATATTTCATAATTATTGTAGCTATTTCGTAATATTTCATAATAATTGTAGTCATTTCATAATTTTCCATAGTAACTGCAATTATTTCATAATATCTCATAATTGTAATTATTTCATAATTATTGTTATTCATAAATATTTCATAATAATTGCAATTATTTCATAACTATTGTAGCTATTTCATAATAATTGTAATTATTTAATAATTATTGTAGCTATTTCATAATATTTCATAATAATTGCAATTATTTCATAATTATTGTAGCTATTTCATAATATTTCATAATAATTGCAATTATTTCATAATATTTTATAATAATCGTAATTATTTCATAATATTTGTAATTTTCATGATTATTGTAGCTATTTCAAAATTTTTCATAACTGTCGTTGTCTTATGTTATGCCATAATTATGGAGTGGTATTTTGAAAATAAATTTGGTTGTGGCAAGAGTAAAACAAGTACAGCTATTTGACTTTCGTTGTATATTTAAAACGTTCCCAAAATAAAAGAAGATAATCAATAATTTTTTTTATAAGATTAATATATCGGTATACGATATTTCCTAAAATAAATAACGGATATAATATCCGTATAAAGAATCATATAATGCATGATAATCATATAACGAAGTATAATCACATAACAATAATAATCATAAGATATAGGATCAAATCATCATAAAAATCCTATAGCATATCATATAACTGATATACCAAGGAAGCTAATTAAGTCATCTACTTTAGGAGTCAATTCAGTTGTTTATTTTCAACAATATTCTGCACAAAAAAAAAGTAATTGATTAATAATTATTTTCTGGAGCTATTGATTAATGTGTTCTTTCTATGAAAATCTTTTTATTACATGTTTGTCTGAAAATGGAATTACTTCAACTTTTTGTGTTTAGTAACATCTGGCTAAAATTCATTTGAAGTAGTGTTTTATTACTTTCTTTTTAATACAAAGAAATAATCTTCTACAGTGAATATAAGAAAATTTCGCTAGCAGTAAAAGTTTCTTCAAAAGTTCTTGTTATTGTGTTTGGATACACACAGTATAATTGTGTTTAAAATGAACAAATGCAACATGATAATATTTTATAAAATTATAAACTTATATAAATTTATAATATCTTGAATATATTTAAAGAATATAGTATGAAGAAAGTATATAAATATTTTGCCCAAAAAGAAGTAAATAAAAAAATCCTACTTTGAAAAATATGATTACCCTTGTATATTTTATTACTTATAAATATATGCATAAAGAATGTCTGTTCCTTCATACGATATAACAAAATAATAAAAAAAACATACATAAAATCATATATTTTGTTTACGAAACAAAATAATGCAATCATATACATGAAATACGAAAAATATTAAAAAGAGGGACAGAATGTCATAACAAATATATATAATATAAAGATATAGAAAAAAAATCAGTTATTTATTTATACTTGGATATGTTTACAAAAGAAAATTAATCCAAATATATACGTGAATAATGAAGAAAATAAAAAGTAGGACCGATGCGAATCCAAAGCCTGTCTTAGATGAAAAAGATTTGAAACAATGTATTCAATGGAAAAAGAAGGATAAAATATATGTGAAAAAATATTATGTCTAAAGAAAAGAAAAGAGAAAACATGAAAATAACGTTAGCAATGAAAATAATAAAAAATGTAAAATGCAGAAAAAGGAAAAAAAATTATCAAATGAATCAAAATTTTATAGTACTGATATCAAACATAGATATTATATTTTCATTTTTAAAAGATAAGTAAGATTAATATATTACTTTGAAGGAAATTCTTTTTACTATTATTTTACATTCAATTTTAAATATTTCTTATGTGATTGTGTACTAAAATTAAAATATAATATATATTGAATATGGTTTAAAATATTACGTAAATACAAGAGATATTTATTTAATTCACAATTATGAAAAAAATAATAATGTATTTCCTTTTAAGCTATTACGAAATTTTAGCACGCTGCAAGTATTTAAAAAAATATTTTGACTTATTTTCATAATATTTTCTTTTTATTAAAATAAAATTCTCAAAAACGAAAAATAATAAAAATAAATGATTTAGTTACTTTCATTGTTAAGTACCTTCTAAATTCTGCTATAGGCAAAATTAAATATTTTGATTATTCACTTTTAATAATATATTTTAAAATGAAATTACTATTCCTTACGAGTATAATAAATATAATCTAATATATAAAATAAAATACTATGTTTAATTTAAAATATGACATTCCATATCATTTTAAAATATTTATGTGATCAGAAAATAATCAATAAAAAATATATGACAATTGCTGAAACTTTAATTTTTTTTCCTAATTATTTCCTATACTTAATCTTTTAACATTTATTTCTGTTATAATAATAATTTCAATCTTTTTGGAGAGTAATATTCACCTTTAATTTCGTTTTAAATCAAAGCCTGATATAATATCCTTAATTAAAAAGAAATAGCTTTTATGAATAGATATATGTAAAACTCCTTCATATGGGAAACAATTCTTCATATGTGAAGAATAAATAATCAATGCATATTATTTTCATTCTTCATTGGCACAATAGCTCCATGGACGACCAAGTCCGTTTGCCTACTGATAGGTTTCGAGACAAGATATGCTTTCTTTTTACGGGGTAGCGTTGTCAGCATTACGCCAACGCTCTATAGTCTTATTACACAGAGAATTACGGATTGTATTCCAAACCACTACAGACATCCATGACTGTAAATCAAAACCTGTGGCACCGAGAACCAAAAATCAATGCATATTAATAAGAAGAAATATTCTATATCAATAGATAACAATACAAAAATAATCTTGATTCATCCTTATATTAAAAATTATTCCTTGAAATAAGTTTATATGACTACATATGCATACCGCCAAGATTACATATTAATGACGATATGACTTTAAGCAAAAACTCAAAGAGTATGCCATTTCAGAAACATATCATTTGGTAAAGACTTTTATTTTCTTATAAAGAAAACAGCTTGAGTATATAAATCGAATTCGATGACAACAATTTGATGAAAAAACATCAAAGTGACTTAAAAATACATCCTCTTTAGCACCGAGCTAATCCTCTTTTAACGATCTCACTTTTGAAGCTATAGTACACCTAAACCACACAGAAAAATATTTTCATCTCACACAAGATCGTCAGTACCATCCGCAATAGCTCTTCTGTCTATCGCTCCGCTTTGAGAACAAAACCACAAGGTGTAGGAGCTGTATTGATTAATAGCTCTCAGATAAGAAACTTACCTCCCATTTATTGTCATTAGCCATAACGAAAGAATCTTCCAGCAATGAAAAAAGGAAGAAAAATCATCCACCTCCTTACTCTAGCAGTGTATTATTATTGATGAACATTAGCGCTGCAGATTTTGAGCGTTTAAAGACGAACGTGACAGTGATATGTAATAGCTATAGAATTCCAATGAAACACGACGCCAGAATTATTTAAGAAAATATTAAAGTTGGTGGAAAAAAAAGTGTAGGAAGGCTTGGGGATAAAAGGATAGGGTTGTTATTAGAATCTATCATCTTCTCATCCCCCCTACTTGCAAATGTCAGATGGTGCAGAATGTTATAAAAATGAAGGTTAATTATTGCGAGATGGGAAAGAGGTGTAAGACGAAGCTTCAGTGTTGTGAGGATTCAGGCCCAACTAGTGAGTTCCAATCTCATTAATTTGACAAGATTCTTCCTTGTGTAAAGAAAGAGGGGGCCTTAAGTAAATAAACAGTTCAACCTGCCACATTGCATCAGAATTACAGTTCATTTATCTTTGTCAAATTTCACGGTATTTAATTAGGTTTTGAGGTGGAAGATACTTCAAGGATTTTTGTAATCCAAATGGAATTCCATAAGAGATTCGAGGTAGGAAAGATTGTTAATGTTTTTCGAGGACAGTTGATATGCTTCATGTGTTGTTATTTATGGTTTGTTAACTGTTTTAAGAAAAAAAAATCGTATTGGTATCAGGTTAGAATTTTACTTATTTTGAAATAAGCAAAATATACTGTGATATTTAATTAAATAAATAACGAATTTTTTAAAGCATAATTATGCATTGTTCTTAAAAATTTCTTTATTTTTATTTCTATAATTAAAAGAGAAATTTTGCAAAAATCTACAGAAGAATATTTTGTCGAAATTTTTCGATAAAGATTAAAGGCTATAGAATTTAAGCAAAAACGCCAAGAGTATGTCCTTTTAAAAACATAACATTTGACAATGACCTTTATACGCAATACTTTCTTATAACGAATACAGCTTGATTATATGAATCACCTTCGATGACAACAATTTGATGAAAAAACATCAAAGTGTAATTACTTAGAAATACATCCTCTTTAGCCCAAGCTAATCCTCTTTTAACGATCTCACTTTTGTAGCTATATGCATCCTATACCACACAGAAAACTCTTTTCATATCACACAAGATCGTGAGTACCATCCGCAATAGCTCTTTAGTCTATCGCTCCGCTTTGAGAACAAAACCACAAGGTGTAGTAGGAGCTGTATTGATTAATAGCTCTCAGATAAGAAACTTACCTCCCATTTATTGTCATTAGCCAAAACGAGAGAATCTTCCAGAATGAAAAAAAGGAAGAAAAATCATCCACCTTCTCACTCTATCAGTGTATTATTATTGATGAACTTTAGCGCTGCAGTTCTTAAGCGTTTAAAGGCGCACGTGACAGTGATATGTAATGGCTATAGAATTCCAATGAAACACGACGCCAGAATTATTTAAGAAAGTATTAAAGTTGGTAAAAAAAGAAGGAGGAAGACTTTGGGGGGAAAAGGATAGGGTTGTTATTAGAATCTATCACTCTCCACCCCCTACTTCCAAATGTCAGATGATGCAGAATGTTATAAAAATTAAGGTTAATTATTGCGAGATGGGAAAGAGGTGTAAGACGAAGCTTCAGCGCTGTGAAGATTCATGCCCAACTAGTGAGTTCCAATCTCATTAATTTGACAAGATTCTTCCTTGTGTAAAGAAAGAGGGGGTTCTGAAGTAAATAAATAGTTTAACCTGCCACGTTGCATCAGAATTACAGTTCGTTTATCTTTGTCAAATTTAACAGTATTTAATTAGGTTCTGAGGTGGAATATACTTGAAGGATTTTCGTAATCCAAATGAAATTTCATAAGAGATTCGAGGCAGCAAGGATTGTTAATGTTTCTTAAGCACAGTTGAGATGTTTCATGTCTTGTTACTGTTATGGTTTGTTAATTGTTTAAAACAATCTTATTTACATTGGTATTAAAGTTGAGAATTTTATTTGTTTTCAAATTAGCAAAATATATTGTAAAGTTACGTAATAATTATATTTAATACTTATTTACTTATAATAAATAACGAATTTTTCAAAGTACATCTATGCATTGTTCTTAAAAAATTGTTTATTTTTTATTCTGTAATTAAATGGAAAAAAATTATGAAACCTTTATCAGAAACTTTTAACGAATTTATACTATAATAATAATATACTTATGATAATATTAAGAATTTTATTACTATAATGTACTAATACTATTCATTGTATACTGTCCAATTTGGTTCAAATAATTGTCATATTTATCTCAAAAATATACTTAAATCTTAAATGGGAAAAACCACATCACACACAACACGTATACACGAGTATTACCAGAATTTTCCGCATTGAAAAAAGGAAGAAAAATCATCCTCCTTCTTACTCTAGCAGTGTACTATTATTGATGAACTTTAGCGCTTCAGTTCTTGAGCATTTAAAGATGCATGTGAGAGTGATATGTAATGGCTATAGAATTTCAATAAAACACGACGCCAGAATTATTTAAGAAAATATTAAAGTTGGTAAAAAAAAAAAAAAGAGAAGGAAGTATTTGATGGGAAAAATGATAGGGTTGTTATTAGTATCTATCATACTCTCCTCCCCTGCTTGCAAATGTCAGATGGTGCAGAATGTTATAAAAATTAAGGTTAATTATTGCGAGATGGGAAAGAGGTGTAAGATGAAGCTTCAATGTTGTGAAGATTCAGGCACAACTATTGAGTTCCATTCTCATTAATTTGACAAGATTCTTCCTTGTGTAAAGAACGAGAGAGGGCCTTAAGTAAATAATCAGTTTAACCTACCCCATTGCATCAGAATTACAGTTCGTTTATAGTTTTTTTCAAATTTAACATTTAATTAGGTTTTGAGGTGGAGGATTTTTGTAATCCAAAGGAATTCCATAAGAGATTCGACGTAGGACAGATTGCTAATGTTTTTCGAGAATAGTTGAGATGCTTGAATAGTTGATAATAGTTGAGATGTTTGAATAGTTGATAATAGTTGAGATGTTTGAATAGTTGATAATAGCTGAGATGTCTTGTTTCTTATGGTTTGTTAACTGTTTAAAAACATATTTACATTGGTATTAGGTTAAAAATTTTATTTGTTTTAAAATTAGCAATATATACTGCGATGTTTACTCGAATAAATAAATAATTTTTCAAAACAGAATTTTGCATTGTTCTTAAAATTTCCTTTATTTTTATTTCCATAATTGAATGAAAAATTTTGCTAAAGTCTGTAGAAAAAACATTAAAGAATTTGTGCAATAAGGATTTTAATATATTTATATAGATATTAAAAATTGTATCGAATACTAATTTTTTACAAATACCATATTTATCACGAAATTATATTGAAATCGTAAATGGGAAAAAACACACCGCAGACAAATACTTTTGTATAACAAATTATTACCAGATTAAATGGAATGCCTACATTTCAGTGGATATGTTGTGTTGCAGAGAGTTTAAATCTTGAAACGAACAAAAAAAAATATATACGAGTTTGCCCAGATATAGAAATGCTTAACTACGCCAATTACAAAAGACCTGTCTTACCTCTGACATTTGTGTTTTGAATGGTGATTAATACAAATTATTTACTACGAATTATTTAGTAACAGATGGAAATTCAACAAGAGCGATATTTGATTGAAAAGTATCATTTTTAATTATTTATGTATTAATAAATATTTTTATTTAATAATTATTATTTATAAAATGTATTTTATTTTTAATTTATTTGTAAACAGTACTTAACAGTGAAAACGCAACACCAAGAACGAGTGCGTAGAAAGTGATAATCCTCGAAAAAGGTGATATACAAATGATATACAATAAGTGATGTTTATTGCAACACTGTTCAGTACTAAAATTAGCAACAATTTAGGTAATCATTAGAATCCAAGATCGATGCTAATACAAAGAGCAACATGTGTATGTGCAGACGCGGATTCAAATCTTGAATCCACGTCCGCATCCTACGGGATGGACGACCATTCGTTGTCAACCAAAATTCCAATCCTCAGGGCATACACACGACGACCAACCACGTTTTATACAAACTCGATGGGCGCGGACAGAGTACCTTACAGGATTTGTTGGCTCATACTAGCTTTATTCTGCTAGTAAATGACACTTGGTACCCTCTAAAAAGTAAACCATCAGCCATATATTATTCTGTCGTCAGTTATGATCACCTAGCATAGAAGATGACGTTTCAAACAATGATGTCGCTTTATTGCTGCAATATGGCGTTCTGTAATTGCAGTCAAATTTGATTTGTCCCCTTTAAAATCATGTGCAATAACTGCAATTGCTCAGCAGAATTGTGACTCATCGAATAACATGACACTGCTGTATTTCATACATTGTTAGTTTTTTGAAGTAATTAAAAAAAAAACGTCATAGCTATCGGGTTAGTGGAAACGTGCGTGCATAAGTGCAACCTGCTGTGGATCAACGGCGGATAATGAACCTGGTTAATATGGAAGTATCTAGAATATTCTGCACGGAAGATCGACGGAAGTAGAAGGATGAGTTAACACTTGCCAGCAAATGAATCGATTCAAGTGTAATCGAAAATCTGCTATTACAGGAAGTACAGGTTTCTCCTTGCAACGATAGACAGCAAACCCAACATGCTTCTCTCGTAAGCAGAACGACGTAGATATACTGAATTGACGAATCTGTTGACTATTGACGAATTTGTGGAATCCTTTTCTTATTTCGTACTTACCGCTAAGGGGATAGCTTCACATTTCAATTATTAAACACCTTTCAAATTTATTTATTAAGCACATTTTAAATTAATCGCATTTCATATAATCAAACCAAATCATTAACCTAAATTCAGATATCTGAGTCTACCCTACTATTTACATCTTTTTTGAGGACACTAAACTCTAGATGTTGCATTTTTATTGCCACGTAATGCATTTTAAAAGAATTATTCACAATATTATCTTATAAAAATGAAACTCCCAAATTTTAATAAAGTATTTGAATATTTTAGCCTTTCAATATTATGTTTAAACTAATCTTTTGAATTTAATGTTACTCTTTTGCTTGAAAACTGTCCTTAGAATTAATGTATGTGTATCGAGACAAATTTTGTATCTACAATTGAAGAAATAATAAAATTAAAAATTTATTCTTCTCGATATAGATTATATATTGGTGTTCAAATAAATTTTCACTAATATAGCCTTATTAATATCATAATTTCTAATCATTTTTAAATTGACTTAGTTAAAAAAAATTCGATATAGTTTTTCATTCTGTTAGAAAAACATGAAAGAATTTTAGTTTTTGAAATTTTTTTTAGTATTTTTTTAAATTTTTATACAATGTAACTTTAAATGATTAAATCATAATTTTGTGCTTAAGGAATTCAATTAAACTTTATATAAAAAATATATATTTACGTACTTTATGTTAATGTTTTTAAAAAAAATATTTATTGAAATACGTTTTCATTTGTTAACAATATACTGATTTTAAAAAACGTATATTATGTATATATAACGTAACGTATATTACATATATATAACGTAACGTATATTACATATATATAACGTAACGTATATTACATATATAACGTAATGTATATTATATATTGTTTCAAAGTATCTTATATATTTTGATAACAATTTTATAGCCAAAGCCAGGAAAATACAAAACTTATAAGCATAACAGCAATTTCGCTCTAAGACATGCCCACAATAATACTCCACAATTGCCACAATTCA
Source organism: Caerostris darwini (assembly GCA_021605075.1). Classification (NCBI taxonomy): domain Eukaryota; kingdom Metazoa; phylum Arthropoda; class Arachnida; order Araneae; family Araneidae; genus Caerostris; species Caerostris darwini. The sequence goes on along the minus strand of BPLQ01013881.1, from coordinate 691,139 downwards.
TAATTCGGTTATTCATTACACGAAACTTTTCTTTATTAATATCCCAAACAGCGACCTCTTAATGCTACTTTACCGCTGAAATAAATTTATGGTTACAGCGTAACAACTCCCAATCACCCGAAAATAACCGCACAAATTCCAATCTGCCTCTCCAAGACGCAGTCGTTAAGGTCTCAGGACACCTTGCATTATCACCGGAGCGCCTCCATTGTTGCTCAGCCCTCACAAACACGCCCTGAATCATCTCGTAAACCTCGCGTCCCGTTAAAAACTCGGATCTAGCTGGTTTAATAACTTCTTTTCTAAAGAATCTTCCAGTACTTTTCAGTGCCACTACATCTTATCCATTCTTTCCTCCGCTATGACGGGTTAAGCCTTCCGTGGTACTTAGTAGTGAGTGTTCTGCCTTTCTGGAGCGAATAGCTCATTTTGTTCCTCGGCTCCAGAATCCTGGGCAAAGTTTTCTTGGGGTAAAAATATTTCCGCACAAAGGCCCACGTAGTCAATAACAGCGTTCTGAAAACACTATTAAGAGCGTCATTTGTCACAAAGACGCTCATAATCCCTGTGCGACTTTAGAAAAGTACGAAGAGTACCCCGTGCGTGTGGTGCAAGCACCTCATGGGGATGTGAAGTTTCATCAAGAATTTAAAAGAGGCATACTCGGTGCTTTAAATTCTACTTTACGTGGCATGCGCCCTTAATACTGAAGCGATCGTTAATTTATAATGAAGCGCCACGGAGTATTGTGTTGCTACTTTTTTTTTTAGTTTGTTGCTGTTGTGGAGAACTCCAATTACATTCTTTTCTTGATCCAAGGGTTTTAACTTTCGCTCTGATCGAAGTAACCTATTCTCTTTCTAAATTGCTATTACGAAAGAAGGGAGATACATTCTTTTTTACAGTGTTTTTTTTTTGTTGTCAAATAGGTTTAACTCAAATTTTTTCAAGACAATACTCGTAAATTCATGTAATCAAGAAGAAATAGCGATTTTACAACTGTACTGACCATATCAAACTAAATTATTACGTAACTTAAAAACCCTATTTACTTCTTCGAGATAATGCTGTTCTAAAAATTCGAAATATTTGAAGATCATAATCTAATTATACATTCAATCGAATTGTCTGCGAAAATTTCAAAGATTTTCAGCGATTAAATTCAAAACATTTTGAATATTAATCTTAAAAAATAATTTATACTTATAGGGCAATGAATAGTATTGTAAGTCTGTTTATTACTTTTTTTCTGTCATAGAAAATATACCGCTGTTTAGTTTTAAAAAAATCACAGCAATGCAATTGTATAAAATTAATTGAATTTCAAAATACTTGTGGGCATTAAGATTTATTTAATAATTCCGAAATACAATTTATAGTTATGGGTTCAGTGAAAAATATGCATCTGTATAATGTTTGTTTCTCTTATCATAACATGTTAGTAAAGATAATTTATTCAATTAAGGATAGCTTATTTGATTACAAAAAATAGTTACTATAAGTACTTTAATAGAGCCCTTAATGTATTTATGAGGCATTTGATATCAACAAGCAGTTCCTCCAGGTAAAGATAGAATATAGACTAAGAAAATTAAACAATCAACAACTGAATGCCTTCAGTATTTATGGATATTCTATGATTCAGGATTTTCCTATGATTAACTTTCAGTTATTAATAAAACAACAAGTACACTAAGATATCTATAACAAATTTCAACATTTGGTTTGGCATAATTTTAAAATTATCACGTTAATTGTTGCATTGCTGAACTAATACCAGAAGATAAATCGCTAGATCAAATATAGAATTAATGAGAATACTATCGTATCTTTTTAAATATTTTTTATTTATTTAAAAGGATAAAATAGTTTTAGAATTGAAGCATCTGCAAATACATTACTTATCTTTGTTGAAAATAATCTTTTTCTATTGAATGTAACATAGTTAAAATATTTTGCTACAAGCTTTCATCTTCTATTTGAAAATAATCTTAATGTAGACGCTTAAAACGTTGAAATCTTGAACATTAAAAATAATGCTACTATAAAAAAAACTAATGACGAACAAAATTTATTCATTATGTTTGTTTGCAGCTTAAACAAGCACATATACTATAAGCATTTCAAGAAATTTTCCTGATTTAGATGCACTTTCCTTTACGTTTACGAGATTAATAAAAATTTCACGTACAGATTTCTGTGTGGAATATTTAACCGTTTCCTTCTATACTAGTTATATTCCGAGATAAATTTTATTAGTCTTATCTAAATTTAAAAGAAGAATTACTGCTAAAGAATTCCAACTACTTGCAAAAGCTCAAAGGTAAAAAAGAAACAGTAGTAACAAGTATCATTCAGCATTCATGGATATTGTATGCTTCAGGATTTTCCTACTATTAATATTCAGTTATTAATAAAACAACAAGTACGCTAAGACATCTATAACAACTTTCAACGTTTGATCGACTTAATTTTAAAATTATCACGTTAATTGCTGCATTGATGAACTAATTATCAGAAGAACTAATTATCTAATTATCAGCGATTTATCAGAAGATAAATCGCTAGATCAAATATAGAATTAATGAGAATACTATTGTATCTTTTTAAATATTTTTTATTTATTTAAAAGGATAAAATAGTTTTAGAATTGATGCATCAGCAAATACATTACTTATCTTTGTTGAAAATAATCTTATTCTATTGAATGCAACATAGTTAAAATATTTTGCTACAAGCTTTCATCTTCTATTTAAAAATAATCTTAATGTAGACGCTTAAAATGTCGAAATCCTGAGTATTAAAAATAATGCTACTATAAAAAAACTAATGACGAACAAAATTTGCTCATTATGTTTGTTTGCACCTTAAACAAATGCATACAAGTTTAAGCATTTCAAGAAATTTTCTGATTTAGCTGCACTTTCCTTTACGTTTACGGGATTAATAAAAATTCCACGTACAGATTTCTGTGTGGAATATTTAACCGTTTCCTTCTATACTAGTTATATTCCGAGATAAATTTTATTAGTCTTATCTAAATTTAAAAGAAGAATTACTGCTAAAGAATTGCAACTACTTGCAAAAGCTCAGAGGTAAAAAAAAAGAAACAAGTAGCATTCTTGAGCAAGTCGAGACGACGGTTTTGTTCTTCGCTTCTTCCTTGTATAGAAACTTATTTGTCTACTTCTAAAAGTTCTAATCCTTTAGAAAAGATTTCCATTGCCTCGCCATTCGATATTGAATTCTTTTTTTTTTTATTCAGTCTGTTTATCTTTTGAGTTGATGTTTTAAAGACAGTTTGAATTTTCGCCTTGATTAGGCTTTGAATCAGTCGCTTTTGTGAGCTTTTTATTTTGTCGTAAATAAATTCTATGGCCAGTCTGGAACTATCTAGGAAATTGAAAATTATGGTGGATGCTGTTTTTTTAAAATAGTATAACTTTTAGACGAAGTAATAGTTTAGAACCAGAGATATAGCAAATTTTATTACTACTATCTTAATATCTTATGAAATCATAGCATATCAAGTAAGATGTAGCAATTTCTCCATGCTGCATGTTAAACAACATATGTAGAGTTTATAACAAATTTTGGCGAAATCTTTTAGATTGATGTCAATTATGAAATTTTTAATGTGAAATTTGTGAAATTCTTGTAAACTTTGAAGCAAATCAAATGTGTTTAGAATTTCAGATATAGTTACATTTATAACAAAGTTGTCATATTAAAGGTTAATATTAAGCTTAAAACACCATTTTCAGTTGATTGCCAACTCAAAAAAGTATATCAAATATATTTGTGCAACTTTTCAAACTGCATTTAAAAAATAAGTCAGTAATTATTATTTTTATTTAGGTGAAAGTGTTATTTGATTGTGATAAATTCACATTTTTTAAAAAGACTTTATACAAAAAGTGTCGGGTGAGAATAATATGTATTTTAAATTATTAATTTTAAAATTAAAACTAAAAAAACTTTTAATTAAGCTAATTGCGTTTCTTTTTTTTTAAAAAAGGTGAGAATTTATTGTTATTATTTTTTTTACCAAAAGAATATTAATCAGTATCAAAATGCATATTATTTAAATAAAGAAAACAAATATGCATGTTTCTTCCAATTCACTCTTACATATTATGGGCAAACACAGACATATAAGTTAGAATTCAATGCAGATATCTAAAGATATGAAAATAAGTTCGAATGTAATTTAGAAAATGAAAATCTACAGTTTGTCCTAATACACAGGTAATACAAAAGGCTACTTAGTGAATTAAATTATTTTTTTTTTTTAAAAGTGGTGTTTCGTGGTTATATTGTCGTAATGTTTACGGATATAATTATAAAAAAATATGTAACATATTCAGTTCTACCAATTGACATTAAGTAAATTCTTTTAATGAAAGCAAACAATTATACTATCCCTCAGTACTTTTCTTTATACACCCAAAAAAACGTATTTATTTATATGATGCATTCTATTATTCTCTATATCGGATACCTAGATTCTTCAATATTCTGTTGCAAAAGCCAACAATTCTATACAAAACATGTCTTTTTCCAGCAAGTTTTTATACAAAGCATAATGATGAACTTATCAAGACATATTCATCCCAAACTATGAAAGGCTCTTAATAGAAACCCGTGTCTGGAGTTCATGAAAAAAAAGGCTAGGTCATTGAACAGGTTTTGCATCGATGATGGATTGCACGGGAAGAGTCAAAACAGGTCATTTGGATGGAGCTTCTCGCACTCATCACACGCCATCAATCCAGGCAATCTGCCAATCTTGGACTGAAGCCAACTTATCTGACAGCAAGCGCCCGCATTGTTCGGACAATAGTTCTCGATACCTCTACTCCCCATGAAAAGAACTTATGCTTGGTTGATGTCTTGGAACTTCTCCCTTGGCTACTTGCTATCAGGAATACTTCAAGGGGTGTGGAGATGAGGAACATATGTTCAACTCGGCGTTTTGAGCTACGATGAAGATGGTTGGAAGAATGTAATTCAGGTTACTGAAAAGAAGATTGAATAAAGGCATATTTTATTTTTCTGTTCATTTAATCACCGTTGTATAAAGAAATAATTATTGCAGTGTTCTTTTGTTAGTGCACGTTTCTAGAAAAAAAAATCAGTCTATTCAATTTTACCAATTTGGCAACACGTTAAAAATTCAATACTTTAATCATTCGGCTTTGTTATTGCATGTTTCTAAAAAAATAATCCCATTCAATTTAACCAGTTTCAGTACTTCAATCATTACTGAAAAAAATTCAGTAATTCAATCATTCCTTTCACATTTCATAATCGAAATATTAAACATGCTTGATTGATATTAATTTGAAGAAAAAAAGGATAGATACTGTTAATTTTCTTTCGCATGTTCATGGAACAGTCAATACAAAAAATGTTTACACCTATATCGGAACGACTTTTGGTGCCTTTTATTTATTATTTAATTTGTAAATCTTAATAATTTATTTATTGGACTTGATGTTTCTTTTTTTTTTTTAAATTGGTATACAAGTTTATACAGTGCATTAATAAATAAGTTAAATTTTAATATTATTTTAATAATTATTTAGTTAAATTTCGGCAGATGTTCAGTTTTATTTTATACTTTCTTTCCAGGTTTAAAAATTCATAGTAGGTTGATTAGATATAGCTCATTTCAACAGAAGTGTTCATAAATGAAAATTCAGGGAGCTTCCGCAGAAATATATTTAATAAATGTGCATATTGTAAATGTGTCAGCCAAAATGTTTTCAAGAAATTTATAAATTTTAAAGTAAGATTGATAATTTTTTCATAATACAATCTGCAATTGTTCAAATCATTAGAATAAAATAATTGAGTTAGCTCTATACAAATTGAGTAAACATTTTCCTAACAGTTTTATTTTATTTTATTATTATTTTTCTTTCCATTTTCTCGTTTTTATTTTTTTAGAAGTATAATATGAGGGAACTTAATACTTTACTGATATTTTCATTAGATAGCTAAAGCACTGCTTGTGCATTTTTTTATGCTGTAGACCACATTTGTTGACGTCCTATATAGGGGCATCTCAACTCTAGACACTGTGATGTGATGTGATATGTTATGGTGTTGTAGTAGTAGTCATTTGAGTAAATCCCTGCTTCATCAAGGTTCACAATGGATTTTCATTTGCTTTTGTATTAAATTTGTATTAATAGAAATGTTTGTTTTCTGTTTTTATACAAAGTTTGCTTGATTTTGAAAACGAAAAATATTTAATGGTAGAAAATTATATTTCAAATAATGTATAGATGGTAAAAATTTTATTTCGTGCATTCTATTCTTTTTATTCTTTTAAAATGATTCCAATATTGCGTTAACCCCTATTGCAATGCGTTAATAGAATAACATAGAATTTGTAATGTCAGATTCAATGATAAATATTAATCAATATAAAAAGAAGTATCAATAACACATTAGGTGTTAAGAATTATTTTTAGTTTCTTACTATAAGTCTTTCAAGGGTTAAAATAACATATCCAACTCATTATATAGCATTTTGAACTCTAATGAAGATGAACAAATAAAACTTACTAGTTTTTCAAAAATAAATTTGAATTTATCTGATTTATTTATCTAATTTCATCATTTCAATTATTGTATAAAAATGAATTAATTTGATTATTTTACACTAACGGCACATTAATGAGAAAAATTAATAAAATACTTTAGTTTGGAAATACATTACAATTTCAATTATTTTTAATAAAATGTATGAGATGCTTGTTCTGTAATTGAAATAAGATTAAATTTAATTCAATTTGCTCTTATGAAATTTTATAAAAAAAATGAATTATCTTTATAAAAATTCTAATCAAAGGTGTACATATTAGTTTGTTCAGTTAATGACTGGATTTTATCAACCATAAGAAATGATTGCAATTATTTTAAAATTTTCTTTTATGCATGCATTTCATTTGCTCCTACTTTAGAAGATTTTGGTCTTAATTTTGTTTTTCATTACTATGAGCAAAATTTAATTGAATCGAAAGGTTTGAATATTACTCTTCAATAAATTGAAGTGTTATGTTATAATTGATATGGATAATTCTGTTAGAGCAATATTATCATTTTGGACGGAAAAGAATTTACAAATTTTTAATCTCAATTATCTAATATTTGGATAATACATTTACGTAATTTGGATATCTTCAATTTTAAATGAGAAAAAACGAAAATGTGTTTTGATTATCTTGAAAATATATTTTAAATTGTGAGAATAAAAGAATTTTATTAAATGATTCAATATTTTTGATGTTTTAAATGAACAGAAAACTCTTACTAACATAAAAAAATGATTAAAAATGAGACAGTGACAAAATTTTCTGGCAGACACTTATATTAAAGTTTTGTAAATTTAATTGATAGGATAAAAATAATTAAAAACTTAACAAGAAAAAAGATTTAATCAGACAAATTGCAAATATACTTCGGTCTTAATATTTCAGTACCTAAAGACAAAAATATTGACTCAAAGTTTTCTGAAAAACTCAGACAGCTTAAGTATTTATCTTGTAATTGAAATGTCAGAAGAAGTTCTCCGACACGTTTCTGCTCTCTCTGAAATAAACTCAGCTCTACTTTCATCAGAGCCAAGCAGCTCAATATTAGAAGAATTAATTGCTGACACTCTATGCACTTTAGCACGCCATTCTTTCCTGTGCCTTTAAGTAGCATCAATTCAGTCATCAGATGGGTAGAGGTAAAAGCAATTTTTGTGGATTTACGAACTGAAAAGTTTTCTAATATCAGCTGAAAACAATTAGAAAAAGTAATTTTGGAAATAAAATTCATGTTTAATTTTGTTATATAAAATTCGTTATAACTCTAAATTAATTTATGATTTGCTTATATGATAAGGAATTCTGTAGAAATAAATATAAAGTCCTACTACTTTTACCAATGATAGCAAGTTCTATCTAAAGTGAAATTATAGACAACAAGGGTTTTATTTTATTAGTGGCATTGTATGACTTTTCTTAGAACTATATGCAAATGTATAGTATGATATACAATGGTGTATAGTTTTTCGTTAGTTAACTTATATCATTCGTTATAAGTTAATTGATGATTTGGTTATATGATTTATTTTACCTGGTACAAAGTGTCAAAAAATTACGAAAATGTTATATTAGTTAATTTTTACTTAAATAAAAATATTTTTTTAATAAACGGCATCATCTGGTAGTTTTATGTTGTAAATTTATGAGATTTTTGTAAAATATATTTTTTGGTTTGTTTGAAATGTTTTTATCTAGGTTTAACATTTATTTTTCTGCATCTTAAGTTCTTTTTATTTACAAAGAGCGGTTCAAAATAATTTTTCCTTTAGAATTTGTCAAAACAAAATTTTTAATTTCCATCAGATTTTAAGAATTTCTTTTAATTCCTTTTTACATTCTATCGATAGTTATTTCTAATAATTACCATTTTATATTCTGTAGTCGGACAATACGGGTCATAATATCCTAGCTGTCTATAAAACTGACGTTTAAACAAAACAAATATTATTTTTTTATATGATACACAAAAATTGTTTGAGAACATAGATTTACATAAGTTAAGAAGTAAGATACATAATTTTCAAGGAAATATATTTGGAATAACAGTTTACATAAAATGTGTCACCCAATATTGAGCTTCAAAATCCAATGCTTCAAATAAAATGACATTATATCGTTCTACTTTTAAAGGGCTTTGGCGGTCAAATATTTTTTCTTTAACACTACTTGGCATCAAAAAAGCTTTTATGGAAAGAGAAGTCAATTGATTTTGATTTTTTATGTATTTGAATTCAAATAAGTAGAATTTTATTAGATTAAAATATTAATCAGTGTAACACAAAATATTTTAAGATAATTATCACTCTAACAGGTAAAAAACGTTTCTAAGGTTATTCTAAAGCGTTGACATAACTTATTCAACAGAATTTTTTTGAAGTCCGTGCACAGATGCATTTGACGCTTTTACATTATTCTGTGCCACTTTACACCTTATAATTAATGTTTCTTTTATCGGCTTAAGCCTTTGCTCTTTAACTTTAAAACTTTAATTATGTGAGACAGATGACAACAGTTTTGAGATGTGTTCATAAAATAATGGCTTTCATTGTTAAAAAGCTAAACATCATCTAATATTTATTTAATAGCTCACAAAACAGTTTACTACAATACACTAAGACAATAAAAAAAAGTTAGATCATAAATTAATCATTTAACGTTACTAATGTAACGGTCCTGCGAGCATCTGTGCCCTTTAGTTATTAACTTAAAAAATAAAATAATAAATCTTGGAGCGTAATTTTTAATCCAATTAACATTTAACTGGTAATTAACAAAATTTAAAGAGAAAATGTATTTTTAAATGAATGAAAACAATATTTTATGTAAAAACCACTAACAGTGATTAACAATCTGCTAATCAAAGCACGAAGGCTTTATAAAAATAATTCTATTATAAAAGTATCATTGATATGCAGTAATGGGTATTATTGTTGTTATTATTAATAAACCTTCATGATCAATAACATGCCAGCCCAGGGTTGGCCAAGTCTGTCATTGGAAGAGATTTCCATGCCTTACTCTAGGTGACAATGATCTTCCAATTCTTAACCTTTAGTACAGAAAAATCTTTTCCAGCTGCGTCTATACCAAGGTCGTCCCCTTCCTCTTTGTCCCTGTGACTTTGTGCCAAAACAAGGATTTTTACAGGATTTAAATCATTCATTCTAAATACATGAGCAACCCATTTTAATCTATTGATCTTAATAAATTTTGAAATATCTGGGTCTTTATAGCATTTATAAATTTCTGCGTTGTACCATCTTCTCCAACAATCACTTTCCCTAACACCTCCAAGAATAGCCCTTAAAATATTCCGCTCAAATATACTCAGATGGGCCTCATCAGATCTTGCCAAAGTCCATGTTTTAGAGCCAAAGACCAAAATTGGTCTAATAAGAATTTTACATAGCAATAATTTAGTTTTTCTGCATCTGAACTGTGATTTAAACAGATTTCTTAACCCAAAAAGTGCCTTATTGGCAGACACAATAACTTTTTTTATTTTTATTTCAGATAAGATATTATTATGACAATCAATTTCTGATCCTAAGTGTTTAACACTAAGTACAGATTTGAAAGAGTAAGTGCCTAAGGTAATATTGGTTGCATAATGACAAGTATTATTATTAATAAGCATTATTAATAATAATATTTGTTAATAACAATTATTGTTTAATAACAATGCGCTATTATTGAAACACAAAAGCTTTAAAAATGAGTTTTCATTTCAATCTAAACGTTTTAAAATATTTTGTAAACAATCTTATTTCATTATACCAAAATCAATATTTTGATACAGTTTGATTATCCTTAGAAATTGAAGAATGAAACATTAATAGATTAAACCCATTCTTAGTTCGTAATTATAGCAGTATTCCTTATACAATGAATCCAAAAACAGAAACAATCTATTCATGTTATTCCTACACAATGGCGCAGATTTCCACCAAAGTAATTTCACGAGATCCTCTGTTATAAAGACCATTTCCCGGGGCTTCAGGAAAATCGGATTCAGCCACTGCATCAGTTCATCTGCGCGGGCGCCCCTTTTTGTTATTCCGGGGGCTTACTGAAGCATTCATATCTGCGACCTCCTGCCTGGAAAGTTGAGTGACGTGAACGACAACGCCCATCTTCCAGTGCCATGTGCAGGTGAAATCCAAGATGGAGTCCCCGTTGTCATATTACCTTTTTTTTTCGAGTGATGGCCATTGTTCTTGTCAAAAGCTTATGTCGGGTGAAAATCGAATCACAAGGAAAATAGTTTGCGACAGTCGTGTCTGGGGAAAAATCTTCTGGAAGGATCTAGATGTTGCGATGGAACGTGTATGTTTTTGGTATAAAAAGGGTTTGCTTTTTTTGTTTGTAGCGAAAATATATATTGATGATTGTAAATTGAACTGATGTTGCTAAAATTAACGAGTTAATTTAATGATTGTTGTTGGAAAATCCAATCATAAATGTTTTACGTCTGGTAGAAATTCTCTGGATATATCTAAATCCTAATCAATAAAATGTGTACTTTTGTTTAAAATAAAAATGTAGCTTATTTTTTTTTTCATTTTCCATTATAGCAAGTAATTCTGAAATACTAAATACTTTACTATACTAATACTTTTTTTTCATTATCAAATATTGTGTTTATTGCCGTATGGATATAAATGGTGATAACAAAAAGAAAGTGCCAAAAGAATTATGATTTGTACGTGAGCTTTTTTTAAAAAGACTTCATTGACATCTATTCTGTAAACATTCAAGATATTTAAAAAGGAGAGAATGCGTTTATTTTTTGAATAAAGTAGTTAGTGTTTATAGTACTGGTGTATGTGTTTTTAAAACATTATTTGTTATGGTGTATGGTACTGTATGGTAAAGAGTTATGATGCATGTGTGTTTAAAACACAGGTACCTTAAAGGCACCAAAAAGAAACAAAACAAGTATGAGACTTAAGAAATCCACAATGGTTTTTGTTAATGCTAATGGAACACAGCGCAACAAACATGTTTTGAGTTTTTTATTACCGCTGGCAGCTAATCAGAGACTCTAGATTTTAGATCTCTCAGATTTTATTTAGAAAAAGTATCATAATTAATTTCACCTACTCGTATTTATCCTTTTATAACCTTATATTTTTCTTTATTTAGTGTGCAAGTAAATAATAGATAAAATTATCTACGAAATATAATGTTGACTGATTAAAAAAATTCAAAATACACTTATCACATAAAACACTTAATAATGTCACAATACTTACCCGTGTACCTAACAAATAAGTACACGAAATCAAATAAAATGTAATAGTAACTTATAAAATTATGAGAAATATAAAAGCAATAAACTTAATGCAATTTTGATACATTTGTTCCTTTATTCCGGGTAATAACAATTTTGAAATAGAACTATGCTAAGTTTAATCGATTTGAAATGTGTTATGTAGTAACTAAATTTTTAAATGAAATACAATTTCTAGTACGTATAGTAAGGAAGGTAAAAAGTGAAACAGTACAAGTTTTTTACTAGTAAAACTATCCTGAATTACTTTAAAAATGCATAAAAACCTCAAAAAAAATTTTATCACAACTTTTGAAAATAATCATAATAATAAATTTTCTACTTATAAAAAGTACAAGACACATAAACATTCAGTAGCTCTACAATTTCTATGAGTAATTCACATCTATTCCTAAATACAATTATTTTATGGATAAAAGTAGCCCATTCATCTTCCTTTCAATTATTCTTTAAAATATTCATTGAAATACGAGATTTAGATGAAATATGACAATGAATTTACGCTTTAAATTTATAACGCATTCAAGATTTCTAACAACTTTCAGCACCATGCTTGTGTGTACATAACTACTACTTTGACATTTACCAACCCCATTTCACGATAATATATTCAAAGAATAGTCGTAAAAGTTTGGCACTGTCACTTTGTTTTTCAAATGTAGAAATTAAATACCTTATAATTAATTATTGTTCTATTTCTAAAAAAAATACTTTAGCAAATTAATTTCAAGCAATACAAGTGATTTATTTTAAATATTAATATTAATCAATTTTTAGGGTAGACGATACAACGTTTATATACTGTGCATAGAAAATAAATTAAATTATATGCTAAAGTTTATGACTCAGTTTGATGGCTAAAAAGATGATCTTTTCTATTTTCACTTGCTTAAAAGATTTAAAAAAAAACATTTCAAATTCACTATTAAATAAAATACGCATTTTGATAGATGATGAAATGTTTGTTTATTTACGATTAAGGGTTATCACATGTAATAGGATTTCATTTAGTATTTTTCATTTGTAAAGTAAAGGTAGAAATTATTATTATATTTTATATTATTTTAAATAAAAAGATAAAATTAGAAATATTTAAATAATGTTGGTTATACTGGGTTAGCACAAATGGAGGATCGGATTTTAAAAACATACATTTCTAAAATTTCCAAACAACATAAATTCCATAAAAAAGAGAAAAAAAACATTCCAAGATTAACCCCCCATCATTACAGTATTTCATTATTGGGAATATTTATTTATTAAAACAACCAATATTGTATGCATCATTTTTTTTCCTCCGGTAAAACAATAACAGTTATCTGGTTATATTGCAAATATGGTTATTTCCTCAACTACGTGTGGAACTAAATTGGATTCCACACCAATGTGCTTTGAATATTTGCAGTTTTTAAAATAGCAACTTGCACAACTCTAGTTTGAACATGCAATTTCAGGATGATTTATCTCTATCCATATGTCCACCAAGTTTCCTTGATCTTATACCATGAGGAGTTATTTTTATCCTTGGATGTTTGTATTTTTAAAAGAGGAATTTCCACAACTCTAGATTGGGCATGAAGTTTGGAGGACGATTTACCTTTAGGAGTTATTTTTATCGGATTTCATTAAGGATCTTCTTTATAAACTTCTATTTAAAAAAATGAATTGAATGAAATAAATAGTGTTGCATTGAGAACAGATGAGTGTAAAACTAAAATTGTGTGCAACAAACTTGATTAGAGATTACATGATTGTCATGTTAAGAAAGGTTCACACAATAAAATATATTTCTTTTTTTCTTTATTTATCTGCAGTCCTTTATTTTAGCTGTCTTCTACTTTCGTATCTTAGCGGTTACATGGATGTTTGTTAGTGGTTCGGAATTCGTGTCAAACTGCAGATCCCGGTAGGCCGTGTACCCTTTCAACAGTTAGGTGAAGGGTATGTATCGTTTTAACTGAAAGTTGAAAGACAAGGATCTTTTTTTTCCCTAAGCGGCTTGATGGCCAATCGGCTGGCGATCTGGCTTTCTGTACCACAGGCTTCAAGTTCAAATTCTGGCGGTAGCATGGATGTTCGTCAGTAGCTCAGAATCCATGTTACTGTAGGTCCCGGTCTAGTTAGCCCAAAGTGTACAAAAAATGACCGTAGAGTGACAAACCAAACCAATCTTCTTTCGTTATTTATTATTTCTTAACTTTTATACATCATTGATGAAATGATGCATACTAGTTCTGGAAAATATAATTTTTAATAACTCTGACATCCATTTCTGTTAACATTTTATTTAGTAATCGATTTTATTTCACCTACTTGTTGTACCTGGCAGGCATACTTCACGAACCGATCAATTAATAAATAATTAATCAACCTATCCCTCAGATACAAAATAATCCTCCCGAAGTCATTTATAATGTAAGCAAATTCAAAATCCCGCGGCTTAGGAACACCGAAGAGCATTTTGACATTGAGATTTCCGAAAGAATGCATGGGTAATTGAAAGGAATTATGCTAGGATAGCAATGATAAGTTAATTAGAACTTAATTAAAGTATACCCTGTTGAAGATGTAAAGGGAGTTCTATTTAGCAAGCCCACGCGTAGTAGTAACTCTTGGAATTTGAAGTTGAAATTAATTACATTTGTCTTCTCGTGTTCGAAAATTTCTACTTTTGGATCGGAAGCGGAAGTTTGAAGATTCTATTTCCTTTTAAAATAATTTACACCGAAAGAGCTCGTGATATTTCAGAAATTTCTTTTGATCTGGATTGAGTTTTTGGCATGGGATAAAAATGGAATCTTCGCCTTCATCTCTTAATCATGAAATGGTTTGCTCTGGAGAAGAATGCTTGGTACTTGGTAATTATTTATTGAATTGGGGATGCACGAATTTTTAATTTGATTTCTAAGTCCCTTTGTATTAATTTCTAAGAATTTCAAGTTAATCGATAATTGCAAAACAGGCATTTTAGATTATTTGTTATAGTTGAATTCAATGATGCTACAAGAGGACTCATGTAAGCAATTAACATGAAAAGTTATATATAAGCAATTATTTCTGAGTATTTTATAAGCATGTAATTCTCTCATTCTTATTTATGAAATATTTCTGTAGTTCTTTATTTTCTTTATCTGTCTCCTTCTTTCGGTATCCTGGCGGTGGCATGGGTGTTTGTTAGTGGTTCAGAATCCACGTTAAACTGCAGATCCCGGTCTAATTAGTCCGAAGTGTCCAAAAAATGACCGTAGAGCGAAAATCCAATCTTCTTTGGTATTTATTATTTCATTATGTATCATTGATGATATGATACATCAATGTATTCTAGTTCAGGAAAATATAATTTTTAAAACGCTGAAATCCATTTCTGTTAACCTTTCATTTCATAATTGATTTTATTTCACCTACTTGTTGTACCTGGCAGGCATACTTCCCGAACCGATCAATTAATAAATAATTAATCAACCTATCCCTCAGATACAAAATAATCCTCCCGAAGTCATTTATAATGTAAGCAAATTCAAAATCCCGCGGCTTAGGAACACCGAAGAGCATTTTGACATTGAGATATCCGAAAGAATGCATGGGTAATTGAAAGGAATTATGCTAGGATAGCAATGATAAGTTGATTAGAACTTAATTAAAGTATACCCTGTTGAAGATGTAAAGGGAGTTCTATTTAGCAAGCCCACACGTACTAGTAACTCTTGGAATTTGAAGTTGAAATTAATTACATTTGTTAAATTATCGTGCTCGAAAATTTCTACTTTTGGATCGGAAGCGGAAGTTTGAAGATTCTATTTCCTTTTAAAATAATTTACACCGAAAGAGCTCGTGATATTTCAAAAATTTTCTTTTGATCTGGATTGAGTTTTCGGCATGGGGTAAAAATGGAATCTTCGCCTTCATCTCTTAATCATGAAATGGTTTGCTCTGATGAAGAATGCTTGGTACTTGGTAATTATTTATTGAATTGGGGATGCACGAATTTTTAATTTGATTTCTAAGTCCCTTTGTATTAATTTCTAAGAATTTCAAGTTAATCGATAATTGCAAAAGAGGCATTTTAGATTATTTGTATAGTTCAACTCAATGACGTTACAAGAGGACTCATGTAAGCAATTAACATGAAAAGTTATATATAAACAATTATTTGTGAGTATTTTATAAGCAAGGCGTATGTAATGAGTTAAATTTAATAAGTTTAATCTTTTCGTATCTTATAAAATTAGTTCATAATGTAGAGGTTCTCTAACGTTTTCAAGTCTAGCTGCTATTAAAATCCTACAAATAATTGTAAGTGTACGTAAGGAATTAAATTTAATGAGTTAATTCTTTCTTATTTACAACATTAGTTAATAGTCTTGTAGTTCTCAAACTCTTTGAAGTTTGCCGCATTTAAATATCCACAACTAATTGTAGGAGCACTATAACCAAATATTTGAGAAATATGTTAGAATAGGTAAGTCGTCATTTAAATAATTTGATAAAGAATTTCAAATTAATCGCTAATTGCAATAGATACATTTTAGATTATTTGTATAGTTGAATTCAATGATATTATAAGAGGAGTCACTTGAGCAATTAACATGAAAAATTAAGCAATTATTTATAATTATTTCATAATAAAGACGTATGTAGACGTTGAATTTAATGAGTTAATCATTTCTTCATCGCATCTTATAATATTTAATACTTATAATATTTTATACTTTAATACTTATTCGCATCTTATAATATTTAATAACCTAGTGATTCTCTAACTTTTTGAAGTCTGGCCGCATTTAAAACCCTACAAATAATTGTAGGCGCACTATAAACAAATATTTGAAAAATATGTTATAATAGGTAAGTCGTCATTTAAATAATGTGATAATGAATTTGGAATTAATCGATAATTGCAAAAGATACTGAAAGATACTGATACAAAGGTGACTCATGTAAGCAAGTAAGAGGAAAAGTTATATATTAGCAATTATTTGCGAGTATTTTATGTATGACGTATGTAATGAGTTGAATTTAATGAGTTAATCATTTCGCATTTGCAACATTAGTTAATAATCTAGTGGTTCTGAAAGTTTTTGAAGTGTGGCCACATTTAAAACACTACAAATAGTTGTAGGTGCACTATAAGCAAATTTCTGAGAAATATGTTATAAAAGTTAAGTCGTCAATTAAATAATGTGATAAAAAAGATAAAATGAAAAATACACCTTACGTTTATTTATTATTGTGTTTATGAAAAATATGAGCTTATATTCTCCTAGCGATTTCTTCAATGTTTAAGCACATATTTAAAAGGCAAACTAGCACGTTATTAAAGATTTCCTCTCTTTTTACGCTTAATTGTAGTGAGGGACAAAAAAAAAAAAAAAAAAAAAAATTTTAGCTCACCGAAATATGGCGTTGAAAATTGTAGCATAATTTTCAAAGCTTATAGATATATTTACACACATTCTTATTTTAAAGAATTGACAATTCCTTATTTTTCAATACACGATCAGTGGATATAACTATTAGCTCTTCTTCTGGCCGAATTTGACAAGAAAAAAAAAAAAAAAAAAAAAAAAAAAAAAAAAAAAAAAAAAAGTAATATAAAAACAATTTTTTTAAAGTCAATTCCTTCTTTTTTTTCACTCTATTGCAGAAAGTCCTTTATAAATAATTTTCATTATTTTTTTTTTAATTTATCTGGCGCCATATATTGGAAGCTATATATGCAACTTAAATCTAAAAAAAACTAAACTTAATTAATTAAAGTTAATTAATGAATTAATATTTGAAAAAAACTGCATTAACATCAAGTGCCATCCACTACAAGATAAAAAAATGTATTTGAACTTGTGTGGAGGAATAAAAAGTATTTTATGAAAACTGAACATAAATTTGAACGAGATATATATAGGGAGAGTGTGAGCTAATAGAAGGAATTGAAATAACTATATCTATTTTTATATCTGGCCACACATTTCTCTGAAATACCACAGGAAGCAAGCACCCTTTGCGCTAACCACTGATCTAATATATTTATAAGACATTACTTCCGTGTATAAACATTTTTCGGTTACAAGAATTAATAGAAATACCTTCCTGTTAAATATGCAATCTTTCCCTTGACCTCCAAGCTAAACAAGGTCAAAAAGAAGAAAAAGGCACTGTAGGAAAAAATGCACACCCTTAATCACATCACAGAAAATGTAACATGAATAGGATAACACGATCTAAAAAAGGCAACAGAGAGGAAAACTGCAATGGGAGCGAAGGTCATGTTGTGTCTATGCTGTAAAAACTGATTACGATTGACGCTGAGGTTTATTATTTCGTAATAATTGTTCTGATAACTGACTGCTTAACGTTTTAAATGTTTAATATATGTAAATCATATATAAATACAGAACTAATGAGCACTTATTTATCTGAATTAAATCATTTGTTTGTACGAAGACATTAAGCGTTCCAGTTGGACTTTTGTACTTCCCTGCTGTTTATGATCGTATAAAAATCTTTAGACATTTCCATATGACTTTTCTAACAATTGGTTCAATTCTCAGCAGACATTTAAATGTATATTAATCAGATTTAAAAAGTTATTCTTTATCAATTGAAAATGGCAAAACTGATCAAATATTGTTAGCACCGCATACTATACTTATCTTATTTATCATATATTATTTAGTTCATAATATTCACGATATTTTAATTATTTTTTTCATATTATTCTCGATACATAGTAATATCAAATTTTGTATTGAAACCACTCTTTTTATAATGTAGTGTTTGCATACATGTGCTTCTTATTAAAATCAAACATATATATTCGTTCATCACCATTAAGCCATGAGAAACTCCCTTTAATTAAGTCCCTTTACTCGATCAATATAAAAATTATTAAAAAAAAAACCTTTAAAAAATATATTACTTATAAAATAATATAAAACTCATTTTATATTTTTCATATTTATAAAAGCATTATGTTATTACATTATTAGTGTGTACATTTTAGTGTTCTTAGTATTACATTGCATTATTATGTACTTATTTGTATTACATTACATTATTAGTGTGTACTTATTAATATTACATTGCAATGTGAGTGTGTACTTATTATTACATTGCATTATTATGTATTTATTTGTATTACATTACATTATTAGTGTGTACTTATTAATATTACATTGCAATGTGAGTGTGTACTTATTATTACATTGCAATATGAGTGTATACTTAGTATTACATTACATTATTAGTGTGTACTTAGTATTACATTACATTATTAGTGTGTACTTAGTATTACATTACATTATTAGTGTGTACTTTTATTACATTACATTATTAGTGTGCACTTTTATTACATTACATTATTAGTGTGTACTTGTATTACATTACATTACATTATTAATATTACATTATTAGTGTGTACTTGTATTACATTACATTACATTATTAATGTTACATTATTAGTGTGTACTTATTAGTATTACATTGCATTATTAGTGTGTACTTAGTATTACAATACATTATAAGTGTGTACTATTAGTATTACATTACATTATTAGTATGTATTTATTAGTATTACATTACTTTATTAGTATGTATTTATTAGTATTACATTACACTATTAGTGTGTACTTATTAATCTGAATTAATTGTCAGAAGGCATTGCACCTTTCAATTGGAATTTCTGTGCTTCCTTGATTTATATGATTGTATAAAAGTCAGGAAAATTTTTTGTATGAATTGTCTGGCAATCAGAAAGAAATAAATCAAGTTCTCTATTGAACCCACTTTTAATGCAGTGTCTGCAAATCCGTATTACTTATTGAAATCAAACATATACATTCATCACCATTAAGCCATGAAAAGCTCCATTTACTCGATCAATATAAAAATTATAAAAAAAAATTCTTTTTAAATATATTTTGCTTATAAAACAAATAACATTAACTTTAGGTTTTTCGTATTTATAAAAACATTATGCGGGATTTTTTGAAAAAAAAAACCCCGTTAGATTTCTGTTTATGGTTTACGATTATAATTGATTCATAATTAACATAATCGACTTGATGCCTTTACATGATAATCGAAGCAGAATATTCATACCTATAGATTTAATATAACCGTATTTGATGAATACGTAATTATCAAATATCTCATTAGCAAGCATAATTCCATGCTGTCAGCAAGTGGAATAATTGTAATTCGTCATGCCTTTCATAAATGAGATCCAAGAATTTATTAATGAAATTATTATTCTGCAGGCGCCGTCATGATTCTATTACTTCAAGAACGGAATGTTTTAATACATTAGTGAAAAATAATATCATTGCTGTTTTGAATATAACTGCTCTGATGAGCATCGGATATAAATTAAATAAAGATTCAGGAAGGAGATAACATGAAATGTATTTATAAAAGAATTCCAACACAGTTGTGTAACAAACAAACTTTTCCAATGTAGAAATCATCAATATTTTTCAGAATTCTACAACTAAGTAAATATTTATATATTTACTAATCGGATTTATAAACGGGGAATTCAGTATTGCATTTCCAATTGATAAAGGTAAAATATTGTTAGCACCACAGATGATACTTATCATTTGAGCACGCGATACATTTAATATTCAGTTCATTTCACGGTGCATATAATATTCAGTTCATAATATTCACGATACAATATCTACGATTATTATATTCACTTCATAATATCCACATAATATACATGATATCCCGATTCTAATATTCAGTTCGTAATATCCATGATACATATATTCATTTCCTAATATTCATGATATATAATATTCAGTTCATAATATTCACGGTACATATAATATTCAGTCCATAATATTCAAGATACATTTAATATTCAGTCCATAATATTCACAATACATTTAATATTTATTGTATAATATTCAGTTCATAATATCCACGATACATATAATATTCACGATATATGATATACAGTTCATAATATCCACGATACATAAAATATTCATGATATATAATATTGAGTTCATAATATTCATGATATATGATATACAGTTCATAATATCCACGATACATATAATATTCATGATATATAATATTGAGTTCATAATATTCATGATATATAATGTTGAGTTCATAATATTCACGATACATATAATATTCACACGATACATTTAATATTCGTTGTATAATATTCGATTCAGTATTGGTGTTATATCTGCAGTCAGTCTGCATGTGATTATCATAATGCAAAGATATTCCAAATGGAATATAAGGTGGCTTACTTTCTCCACGCAGAATGACATAATAAAGGAGAAACCCACTGAAAAAGTGTTTCAAATACTGTTCCTTAATAGCGAATGAAGAAAAAATACAGGAATGGGACAGCTTCCCTTACAGTGCAGACAATTAAAAAATTTCGCTCTAAATTATTTGATAATTCGGCTTAGAAACCCGACTTTGCACCCAGTGATTTTCAGTTACCTAAAACGCTTGTTGCTTCTCAACATTTTGTCGGAGCGATGTATTAAAATCACGGATATTGAAAAGAATGAGCTCTGAGACGATAGAATTTATGCACATTTTTTTTATATATATTATTGCTTATGGACGAATAAAGATTACATAGAAAATATCAAATTATATACTATATCATTATAATAATAACCGTAATAATCGAAAAAATTCATTAATGAACCTACTTTTTATATAAAATGAAGCTCATATTTATAGACTAATTTATTGTGTAACTTGCAATGCTATCGCTAAGAAAGATACCGTTAATAATATTTGCCATCATATCGGATAAATTTTTCAACTAATTTAATTATCTGTAGCAGAGAATTCTCAATAAGATAAATAAAATGTAACAATTTTTTTTGTATCACCAATAACAATGGAATAACAATAATGCATAAAATCATTTTTTGGATAATCTCAATAATGTTTTAGCAAATACTAATTTCTATCCATTAAAAATAATACTTTCCGAACTTCATACTTTATTTATTTATTTTTGAAATTCCTTGTAAGAAAGCATTTCCTCTAATTCTTTTGAAAATTTATGAAATCCATCTTTAAGAAAATTATAAATTAGGTGCCCGATTTCGTTTCTTAATTGTACTTTTACATCTAGTAGTCCATAATAAATAGTAGACATAATAAATAGTAGATATAATAAAATAGAATATAAAATATTTATAAATACTCAGAATTTCTTCGAAAATTAATTAAATTATTTTTTAGCGAAACAAAAGCTCCACGGACAACAATAAGGTTGTTACTTGGATATTTATAACAATCTTTGCAACATGAAAAACAAAAGATATAATCAACTACAAAGGTACGTAATATTTTATATATATATATATATTAGCACACACACACACACACACACACACACACACACACACATATGTGTGTGTGTGTGTCTGAAAGGCCGAGTGGCTAGCGCTCTGGCGCTCGGTATTACAGGTTTCGGGTTCGAGTCGCGGCGGTGCCATGGTTGTTTGTAGTGGTTCGGAATCCACTTTAAAAAGTAGGTCCCGATCCTAATAGGATCGTAGAGCGTTGTGGGGGCATTGCTACTCCGCGTCCGTGGCTTATCTTCAAGTTACACGCGCCCCCTGGGTAATGCAAAGTGAGTACTTCTCTGCAGCACTTGCCTTAAGGCATCCTAAGACCAAACTATCTGTGTTTGCCATCTGCATTAGAAAGAAAAAATATGTGTCTGAAAAGAACAAAGATAACACATTTTTTTTTTCATTTTTGGAGGAAATTACTTTCGGAATCTTTGGAAATCAGAAAATTTGTGTGTCACAGTATATTAATTTAACGAGAGGTAAAAATCGACATTTTATTAAAGGAGATTTATTTTATTCTTCGTATAACCCATAAAGAAATTTAAGTAAAAATAGTTGATATCGAAGAATATAATCAATTTCTTTATTAACAGCCGGGGTTTAATTAGGTGTGAGTAAATTTTTATATTTTCGTGTTATGCGAAGATTTGCTTTGCAGTATTTTTATCGGGATAGAAATAGAGTATTAGATGCTTTATTACATTTAGAATTATTATTAACCTAATTAAATATTAAGACATAAATTTTTTTGTAACTATTTTTTTAAAAAGAAAATATATGCTTCCTTTCGCAGTTCAACCTCAGACATATTATTCAAAAAATAAAGTTACATCAACTTTTTCCTCAAAAATGCAAACTTGTTTGAAATCAGAGAATGTTGTTTTCTTACTATCCGACGTGCAATAAAAATTTTACAACCTCTTTTGGAATAGTAAAATACCTTCTGAACGAATGTTTTCAACTGTCAAGTGGAACTAAATAAAATCATTCTCTACAATTGACCGCAGAAAGGACACCAACAAATTCTCAAAAGTTTTACGAAATCCTCAACAATATTCCTTAATTCTAGAGTATAAAAATAAACAATTTTAAAGCTGCTTTTTAGGCTTATAAAAATTTAGGCAAAATGAATACTTACACTATTTAGAAAATTGCAGTCATAGATTATTTTGTTTATTTGAACAAGATTCAAGTGGTTGTGTTATGGAATTTGCTGTAGAATTTTGACAAAGTAAAGTTACCCCCTAATTAACCATAGAAGGTACATCAAACCCGTGTTTACATGATTAGTTTTATTAAAAAATAACAATAGTATATGATTTCATCATATTAGCATTGTAGATAATAAGATAAGTAATTTCAACCTCAGACCTATTACAGAGAAATAAAATATAATATGCCAATATAATATGTCACAATACTATAATATGCCACAATTTCTATAATATGCCAATATAAATCCATATGCTAGGTTGTGGATTTCTGATTAGATTATACTGTTACTACCGTAAAGTACATTTAAATGGTTACAAAAAATTTTAATGTTCATTGATATTTTCAGGTACACACCACGACATTCTTTTAAATTATCTACATTAACGGCAATTTTCATTAAATCTTTATCAAAAACACGCTTGTTTCCTATATGCCGAAAGTCGACACTTTGTTTCAACATCAAATATAAAATTTATTAATGAAGTAAATTCTATAAAATACAAAAATGTTTCAAGAATAATTACAGATGATATGATTTTATTAAAATCTAATTAAATAAAATTATATCAAATATAATTATTATAAAATCAATTTTATCAAATAAAAATCATTCTTTCTAATATACACGAAAAAGGAAATCAAACATGAACTGACTACTTCGTGAATTTTTATTAAATGATTGTTATTATGCTCGACATAAAATTTTTATATATTATGTATGCATTATTTCAGCTTCATTTCTGTAATTTAAATGAAGCAACATAAGATTTCTACAAAACATAGAATTAATAGATGTGTATATATGATTCTATTTTATTAGCAGGAGACAAACTGAACAAACGAAGTTATAATAACAAAATTGTGTGATGGCCTTTTTGTTTAGTTGGATTCTGAATTTTTATTAGATGTTAAGAAAAAAATAATAAACATGATATATATATTCCACATGTGAGACAGATACTATATTTCAACTTCAATCTGTTAAAATGAAGTAGATAACAGTAAAGAACGATCTGGACATTAGATGATTCGGTCTTATTAAGTGCTGAGAGGCAGTCAAGTGGTTACGGAACTGCTAAACGTTCTCAGTGTGTAACGCAACTAAATAAAACCATCCTTTTAAAAGGGCCAAAAAAGAAACTCAAACTTTCGATTATTTGCTGTTGCTTTGCTTTGCTTTGCTTTTTTCATTCTCGGGCCATTCGGTAGCAAATGAATGATATTGCTCCTGTTTATTGGCCGTGGAACAACGAAGACACTTTGGTAGTTATCCCCTGCTTTTTATTGCCTCGCCAGGGTTTGCTTTTCTCTTTCGAGACTTGCCTATCCTATGTTTTATCAATCTAACAATCGTATCCTTTTCTCTCAACATTGTTTTTGCTTCATATTTTATGTTTTATATATTTCTGTGTAATAGATAGATAACACCAAAGCTTCAGATTGTGTCAGATCAGTAACGTCCGCTATGGCTATTAAAGGTTTAACAACAACGTTTTAAAACGTATTTTATAACAATGTCAACGCGCTGTTGGTTTTTCTTTCTATTTTTAAATGGGAAAACTTTCTCAAGTTTATGTGAAATACATCAAACATTTTTCTACAAATACGAAATAATTATAGTTTATCAATTTTAGTTTTCATATACTTGTCATGGATTGATTTATCTAAATATAAAGATTAATGAAAATTGATCGATCTACTTTATACAGTGTAGCAGTACAATAATTTTCTAAAACATTTTAAAATAAATTTTCAATAAGTCTCGATATACGTAATGAAAATAAATAGATTTATTTTAATGGAATACGTATATCATAAAAATAAATCAGTTTATCCTGGTAATCTTTCCATTTTTACTTCAGACTTACCTATCTTGATTAATTGATTAATAAGGGTTAAAATTGATCAATATGCTTTAGTCAAGTAGTTTTTTTTTATCAAAAGTTATGAAAATTGATCAATATGCTTTATACAGTGCAGTACAATAATTCTCTAAAACATTGCAAAATAAATTTACAATAATTCTATAAATTCTCTCTTGATATATCTAATAAAAATAAATATTTATTTTCATGGAATACATATATCTTGAAAATAAATCAGTTTATCTTTGTAACCTTTGCATTTATTCTTAAGACATTCCTATCTTGATTAATTTATTAGTAAATTTATTCAAAATATCTGTATTAAAACAATTTTATTTTCGTATAAATATTTCTAAAAGAATGCAAAAGTTGAATTAAAATATATTTCAAATTTATTGAAACTTTATATTTTGAAGCCAAGATTAATCAAAGCAATTTTTGGTATGAAACTATGAAAAAAAATATATGAAAACTTTTTCAGAAATGATAAAAATAATATTAAATTGAATTATACTGGTGCTTGAAGTTCTAAATTATGACGGAAAATAGTAAAAGTATAAAAAAGAATTAGTTTATTCAAACTTACTGGTGTCATATTTCTGAGTTAAAGAAGATGAAAGAAATCTATATTTTATAAATATTAAAATCATGAATCTTATTTATTCACCTTCTAAAAGATTCATAAAGTATTTGAAAAATAAATCCAAACTATCATTTATAAATAATCCAGGAGGTATGATTTTCAGATAAAGTGTATCATGATACAGTGAGCATAATTTATAATTTATAAATTTATATATAAGCTATTAATTTAAATGTATAGTATTTTTTTTCAGAAATATAGTAGTAAATTTCAGATTATTCTATATGAAATGAATTCTTGAGCAGATAGTTTTAAAAAGGTCATAAACACAAATTTTGTTAACAAATATAATTGAAATATGCTCCATCTACAAAACTGAATTTCTACAATGGATTGCAAAGCATTTTTATTCCAGTTTTGAAGAACACATTTAATTTACAGTCAATAAATTCAGTAAAGACTGTTTTATATCAGCTAATATCTGACAAAATTTTTATTCTTTAAAAACTATTTCAAATGTTTGAAGGCTTGAATATTTCTCAGTATGAGATAAGTCTGGTGAATATGGTGGATGAGAACAAAACTTCAAATTATCACTTGTTCAATTTTTGGAGTGAGACTAGCAATATCATGAAGAATAATATCTTTTCGACTCACTAACGTTGGTTGTGATGACAAAACCTTTTGTTGTACAATACCAATTCTAGATAGTAATACAGTGCATTAATTGTATGACATACTCTTAGAAACCTGTAAAGAATAATTCTCTTTTGGCTTCACCAAACCGTCACCATTTACTTCTTTGGATGTAAACTTGGTTTCGGTACGTGTTAAATCCTTTCATCTGCATCGATTCATTGTGCTGCGTTTATAAAATTATCACACATTATCCACTTTCCTTCACAAGAAATGATAGCTTCCAAAAAGAAACAATTTCTTTGCAAAATACTAAATAATGTACAAATCTGTAACCGTTGAAATTTTTGTATATCTACGTACTCGAGTGGAACCCAATTGTAAAGTTGTTCACCACGTTTCAAGTCGCTTTGCCAATCTTCTGTGGCATTAATTGGGCGGCACATATATTGCTAGCCATATCAACCCTATGAAACTTTCTGCACACAATAGACATTGCCGCTATCCTTCCAATGATTATAATAATACAACTTATAACCTAAGTTTTGTTCGTACTGAGGTCCTTTAAATTCGTATAAATAACTGCAAATATCGATTATCGGTATTCGAGGCACTTTTTGCCCATAATTCCTTTGACATTCTAGATGCCGAATTTGTGATTTGAAATTTTGTCAAAGTCTATGAATCATAAAAGGATTCATATTGAACTACTTGGCCACATTTGTAAGATTTTGACCTGTCTATATTCTTCTAATGGTAAACCATTATTATTTGCCTTTGCCATTAATAAATGGTAATAGCTATGGCAATTAATCCATTGCTATAAGAATAGCTACATAGTATTTATTTATACGTATTTTTTTATTAATCAAATAATTATATAGCGAATTTCTTGCAAATACCGTAATTTGAAGAATCTTTACTAAATCAAACAGATTATGTATCAGACACAGTTCAGAGATACGATGAAAAATATTCTTAACGTTTAGTTGTTATTTTTTGCAAGTAAATTTCAAAACTGCATGTGTTAGAATACAAATATGACCAACTGTAAAACGTAACAAAAATTTAATCAAAGAATCATTGTGCAAAGACGAAAATTTCAAAATAAAATAGCACATATTCCAATTTTTCGATTTTGAAATAAAACACTTTACTTCGAAAAAAAATCCCTATAAATATAATATTCAAGTTTCAATTTCTAAAATTTTCAATTGAATTCGACATTTTTACGATCCACATCGTATCATAATACCATTCTGGCTTATGCATATCCCCCATATTCTTTGGTTTTATTGGGAAACATTCTAAAAAAGAGCTCAAGATCTTAGAATATAAATGAAAAAAAAATCACATAAACCGACATTTCCCGGCCTGAAGAACTCGCCAGTAGGTCTTAAGTAGAATACAACTTAAAGCTTATTTGTCGACATAGACTTATGTTTCATCCTTTTATTTGTATTGAAGTATCAGAGGAGAATTCTTGCCCATTTCAGGCTGTACTGTATCCAGTACGTCTTCCACTCGATAAAATGATAAAAAAAGAACCTTGACTTCTGAAGAAAAATCAACCACTCACTTCTAGGTTAGGAGCTTTTCCTGAGAATAAATGTTTTTAATCGGCTCAAAAGCGTTCGATTTATCTGTTTCGTTTATTTATTTCTTTTTTACTCACTTATCGTTACTTTAAGAGTGGCACTTTTAAAGTTCATGTAACAATGTCTCTTGTTATAAAATGGTATATTCGTATATACTTTAAAGTTTTATAAATACTTTTGAAATGTGTAGGAATTATATCTATTGTATTTTTATATTATTTGAAAGAAATTTGAGTGCTTTATATATAAAAAAATTCAAACAGTTATATTATATTATACTTTTTTAGAATGAATTACTTTCAAAATTCTCTCATTTTTTTATTTATGAAATGTTTTTATTTAGTTAAGATTGTGAATCGAAATAATATTATTTTTAAATATAATGGTTAATTTTTTTACAATATTTTATAAAAAGAATTCAAAAAGATTTTTATTTAGGCAGAATTTATTCCATTATTAAACAATATAACTATTTTATTATAATTTTATTTATTATAATCTATTTCATAATTATAAGAAATTAAAGTAATTTTTTCATTTTGCAATTAATTATATTTTCGCAAATAAATTTATTTAATTCATATTAATCAAACATAATTGCATAAAAAAGTTTTGCATATTGAAAATAGTTTTCACAATAAAAAATTCAAATTACCCTCCACTCTATTTCCTTAAATGACAGAAAAATCTTTAACTAATTATATTATCATGTTAATTAATTTAGTCACATTGTTAATGCACATTTAATATCGTCACATTGTTAATGTACTTTAAATATCGTCATAATGTTAATACACTTTTAATATTGTCACAATGTTAATACACTTTTAATATCGTCACAATGTTAATACACTTTTAATATCGTCACAATGTTAATACACTTTTAATATCGTCACATTGTTAACATAATTTTAATTTATTAACAAAATACGATGAATTTATTAATGTGTTTAAAGATTATTAATTATAACGATTAAAAATACATTTATTATTTATTTTCTTACTGTAATATTTTCATCGATGACGTTTAAGGCAGACCATCTTTACTGTTATCTTACTATAAATGACTAACAAAACTTTCATTTATTTGAACGGAATTAATTAGATTCACTGAACTTTCGAATGTTCAACTACTTTACTTACCAAATCATTAAATTAATAACATTTTGCAAAATTTATCAACTTTATTTATTCATTTTCGGAATTTATTCATTTGCATGAAAAATTACATCATGTGTCAGCATTTATTTATTAAATATGCAAAAAATGTACACGATACAATGAAAAAGTCAATGAATTATAGCATAGTCTATTTCAGTGTTTTGATCATGTCCCTGACTATGAAAGTACAATATCACGGAGAGTTATCGCTCAGCAAATATCATGCCTCGTGTCCTCAGTGCCAAAACCGCTACTTCTGAAGCGTTTAAACAAACATTCACAGCTGGTTTTTGATGCTGCATATTCCTCTTTAGGCAAATGACGTGATTCAGTTGCATTTTTGGTAAGTTAAAGCAGAAATGAAAATGTTGTTTTTGTATGATACAAAACATGACATCTTTATTGTTATAAAAAAATATTTTTCCTTTCCGATATGCGTTGGTATTACGACTGATTATTATTGACTTATGTCTAACCCATAAAAAAAAACACAACTTATGACACGTATGCCCACTACACATGCGGTTAACACTACTCATGTGCGATACCCGGATTCTTATTTGCTTACCTAATATATCGGGTTATTAAATAATATATATATAATCTAAAAATACTTTCAAGAAACTGTTACAATTTACACAAATTCCAAATTCTTTCTTAATTTTTAGTGCAATGTAATTTTTGTTAGATGCAATACATTAATAATAATGGAGTGCTTTCTCAGCCTAATGGCTGAGTGACTAGCGCTCGGTGCTCCATGTTTCGGGTTCGAGTCCCGGCGGAGTCATGGATGTTTGTAGTGGTTCACTTTAAAAGTTTAATATGACAGTAGATCATTGTCAGTACTATTGACACCCTATCCCGTAAAAAGAAAACGTCTCCTGTCTCGGAATCTGCTAGTAGGCAGACGTCCATCATGTTGCTGTTGCGCCAATGATGATGATGCCTTACATTTATTATATCCTTTTATAATAAAAAAAAAATTATAGCATATCATTCGCAACATTATTTAAAGTTGTCAAAATCCAGTAAAAAACTAAAATGGGATAATTTTTTTAATTTATAATTCAATTCCAAAGCCAAGTGTTTCTTTATATACTTATTATAGTATTTGAGCATAAAAACGGCTAAATGACATGTAGTTGCGTACGCATGAAAACAAGGAACTAATACGCCTGATTCCAGCAAAGATCTGCCCACCCGAAATCCTCTCGAATCTCTTTTTGCGACCCATTAAACTTGCGAGCACCTCCGCAACAACAGATAGATGGTCGCTGCAGCGCAACATGCAGTAGTAAATCTCGCACAATACCTCTTAACGCCCTAATACAGAGATGGAGAGAGTGCGAAATATCGCTTCGGAATTACGCACGGGAAGCGGCAATTTAATTTAAAACCACGTTTATGGACGTTCTCTCATTATACTAAAGCCCCATAATTCGCCCCAGTCACCGTGAAGCCCAAATTACGCGCACAGAGAGAGAGTTTCGCAGTTTGTGTGTGAGGCCCTCAATATACGCGTTCTGGTAGTTGTCTTCAGTGCCGTAGCTGGTGAAGAGTGAGAAATTTTGGGTGAGACTTTCAAGTAATATTGGGATGTATAGGAAATGCAATTTCCTTGCACTGTAATTTAAAGCAACGGCATTAGAATGTGTGCGTAATTAATTGCGTTTGCAAAGCAACAGCAGCAATTTAATTCTTAAGCATCAAGGAAATTAATCCCCATTGAAGAATGGAGAGTTTTACTCGAACTGTATTATAGACTTTCAAGTTTAATTAAGATGTGCCCTCTTTAGTAGGCATAAAATAATTACACACCTATTTTAATTAAATAACTCGGTATGGATGTTATAGCTTTTAGGAATCTCAATTATAATTACGGAGGTTTGAGCAGAGAAGCGGATCTTTATGAATTTCTAATTATTTATGAAATTTGATGCCGAGCGCCACGGTTTTAGAAAACTTTATTAATTAGCATTCGTAATTGTAATACTTCACTTACGAAAATTAATAACACGAAATATTTAAATTAGCCAAGATTACATGAAATGCCTCAGTAGTGATTCTAAATTTGCAAAAATCTACTGAAGACATGAAATGTTTAATTAACACGATAATTACTTTCTGTATTTATCATTACGAAATAAAATAAAAAAATATACTTTTATATATCTGTATGATAAATTGCTTTGATAAAATGTATATAAGTGTCATAAAAACTTCCAACGTTGAAATTACTTAGCAGATACCATTTCTTCAAGACATAAAATTTATTAATGGCTGAAAAACACCACACCATTTATAAATTAAACATAAAAACAATTTATATAACTTAAGTTATAATTAAAATTGTGTATAAATCATAAATATATATTCTTGATCACAATAAATGCAAACAAAAATAAAAATTAATATCATAGCATTCAAAACGGTAATTAAAGTTTCAAAATCCAGTAAAAAATTAAAATGTGATAATTTTTAAATTTATAATCCAATTTCAAAGCCAAGTGTTTCATTTTATGCATATTACATGAGCAGAAAAACGGCAAGACGATATAAAGTTTCTTACGCATGAAAACAAGGAACTAATGCGCCTGATTCTACCAAAGATCTTGCCACCCGCAATCCTCTCGAATCTCTTTTTGCGACCCATTAAACTTGCGAGCACCCTCGCAACAACAGATGGATGGTCGCTGCAGCGCAACATGCAGCAGTAAATCTCGCACAATACCTCTTAACGCCCTAATACAGAGATGGAGAGAGTGCGAAATATCGCTTCGGAATTACGCACGGGAAGCGGCAATTTAATTTAAAACCACGTTTATGGACGTTCTCTCATTATACTAAAGCCCCATAATTCGCCCCAGTCACCGTGAAGCCCAAATTACGCGCACAGAGAGTTTCGCAGTTGTGTGAGGCCCTCAATATATGCGTTCTGGTAGTTGTCTTCAGTGCGTAGTTTGTGAAGAGTGAGAAATTTTGGTGAGACTTTCAAGTAATATTGGGATGTATAGGAAATGCAATTTCCTTGCACTGTAATTTAAAGCAACGGCATTAGAATGTGTGCGTAATTAATTGCGTTTGCAAAGCAACAGCAGCAATTTAATTCTTAAGCATCAAGGAAATTAATCCCCATTGAAGAATGGAGAATTTTACTAGAACTGTATTATAGACTTTCAAGTTTAATTAAGATGTGCCCTCTTTAGTAGGCATAAAATAATTACACACCTATTTTAATTAAATAACTCGGTATGGATGTTATAGCTTTTAGGAATCTCAATTATAATTACGAAGCTCTGAGCACAGAAGCGGATCTTTATGAATTTCTAATTATTTATGAAATTTGATGCTGGGCGCCACGGTTTTAGAAAACTTTATTAATTAGCATTCGTAATTGTAATACTTTACTTATGAGAATTAATAACACGAAATATTTAAATTAGCCAAGATTATATGAAATGCCTCATTAGGGATTCTAAATTTGGAAAAATCTACTAAAGACATGAAATGTTTCGGGGTTAACGGGATAACCACTTTCTATATTTATTATTTCAAAATAAAATGAAAAATATACTTTTATAAATCTGTATAATAAACTGCTTTGAAAAAAGTATGTAAGTGTCATAAAAACATCCAATATTCAATTTATTTAGCAGTTACCAATTCTTCAAAATAAAATATATTAATGAGTGAAAAATACCTCAGCATTAAACATTAAACTGAATTAACATTATGATTAAGCCTTATACTGACATTATGAATTAAGCCTTAAACTGACATTAAACTGAGTTAAACATTAAACTTAAGAATTTATATAACCTAAAATATTATTAAAATTATGTATAAATCATAAATATAGATTCTTGATCACAATAAATGCATTATCTTTTAATCCAAAGATAGCATGTTGGTTAGTGTGCAAGAGGGTAAAAATGTCCGAATCTTTTGTAAACTGTGCAATACACTACTATAAATACCAATTTTGGTAATACCATAAATAGTAATCATTACCCCACTTTGATAATTGATATTAAATAAAAGTGGTATACTTTGTTCTTTTACTGCAATTTAATACATATTTCGAGAAGGATCCATGACCTTCATCTTACAGTTACGGAGATCTACGGCCCCATTTTACAAAATAAGGTTTGGTTTTTACGCTGCACGCTCATTTTTGTGCACTTTAGGCTAATTCTACAGTAACCATCTACAGTTTAACATGGACTCCGAACCACTAGCAAACATCCATGCTACTGCCAGGATTTGAACTTGAAGTCTGTGGTACAGAAGGCCAGAGCGCCAGTCAATTGTCCATCAGGATGTTTACGAAAAAAGATCGTCGGCTTTCAATTTTCGGTTCAAGTGATCCATAACCTTCACCTAAATGTAGAAGGGGTACACTTCGCACTGGCACTCGGTGCACAGGATTCGAGTCCTGTGCAATGGAGGTTTGTATTGATTCGGAATCCACTTTAAGCCGTACGTCCTGGTCTCCTATGACCGTACAGCGTCACAGAGCCCAATCAGACATCTCACCCACATCATTCCCAAACAGTGACAAACAGGCACAGTAATGTGGTGCTGTAGTTGTACAATTTACTGGCAAACGGGATTGTGATCTTCATTTCATTAGAAAAAAGGAGGTGAAAAAAAATATTTAAAATCTACTGGTACATCGTCGACTTATGGACAATAATCAACTTTTCAGACAAAGGAACTTTCTTGAGAAAATATTCCCCTTTTAATATTTAAATACCATTGCCGTTTTATAAAAATAGCACACAAACTTAATTTAACTAACTTGCTTATCTTTAAATCAATCTTTCAATGAAAAAAAAATTAGAGGAATTCCAAAATTAAGTTATGCTTGTACATGGAAGAAAGCTGGAAAACAAAAAATAAAAAAATATATTCCACCTTAACACAAATTAGTGGAGGAAATACAAAACGTTATCTTCACGAAGGCGTCCTAATTAAGTGTCAACGAATTCAATCAATAATCAACCTGAAGACTGATTAAGAAGCGGCGGGGTGGTGAAGTAATTTCTTAATAAGATTTAAATTCTCATTAATTTTTTGTGCTCAAAAGACGCATTGATTAGTTGTTATAATCAAGGACCTCTAATCAAAAGTTGGAAAGTAGTCGTGTTTGCCAAGAACACAGGCGTCCGACTTTATTTAGGCTTTCGTGGAGAGAGATCAAATTTAAATAAGCCAGGCGTAAATTATCATTAGGTAAACATGTAAGTGGTTGCATTCTTAATTAAAAATGCTGTTAGAATGACATTTGAAAAATGCGAAATTAATGAAAGCATATCTGTTAAGAAGGAAATGTAAACAGAATGTTGCAGAAACAGAAATGAAAAATAGTTTTATCACAAAGAGTTTGTAAGTTATGTGTATAGTTATACTGAAGGATGTTATACATGGTGAATTTTTGAATGTCAGGTAAAACTGTTCCGTAATTGTGTTATACATTGCAAAATAGCAGTTAATTTAATATAAAGGCGTCAGTTTACAGCTTCGTTTCTGTAATTCAGTCTAGAATAGTTTCTAGAATCTAAAACTTTTCTGACTATATATAAAATTAACTTAATGTGCAGCACTGTCAAAATAATGGTATTGCAAAATAATAAATTTTATAGCCTCAATAAGTTTTTGAATGTAGCAAATTTCCTACTGTTACTAATATCGATTTATATTGTTAATGCAAGGAAAATATATTATTTGATTATTTTTATTAGAGCAATTATTGATTATTTTACTTGTGACCTTTATTTTATTAGAAAAAAGGATGAAAGAAAAAGGTTTAAAATCTACGGTACATACGGTGTATTAAACATTTCTGACAAAATATTCTGGATGAAATATTTAAATACTATTGTAGTATTATAAAAATAGCACACAAACTTAATTTAACAAACTTACTGATCTCTAAATCTATCTTCCAAGGAAAAAAAAATTATAGGAATTCCAAAATTAAGTTATGCTTGTACATGGAAGAAAGCTGGAAAACAAAAAATAAAAAATATATTCCACCTTAACTCAAATTAGTGGAGGAAATACAAAACGTTATCTTCACGAAGGCGTCCTAATTAAGTGTCAACGAATTCAATCAATAATCAACCTGAAGACTGATTAAGAAGCGACGGGGTGGTTAAGTAATTTCTTAATAAGATTTAAATTCTCATTAATTTTTTGTGCTCAAAAGACGCATTGATTAGTTGTTATAATCAAGGACCTCTAATCAAAAGTTGGAAAGTAGTCGTGTTTCCCCAAGAACACAGGCGTCCGACTTTATTTAGGCTCTAACTTGGAGAGAGATCAAATTTAAATGAGCCAGGCGTAAATTATCATTAGGTAAACATGTAAGTGGTTGCATTCTTAATTAAAAATGCTGTTAGAATGACATTTGAAAAATGCGAAATTAATGAAAGCATGTCTGTTAAGAAGGAAATGTAAACAGAATGTTGCAGAAACAGAAATGAAAAATAGTTTTATCACAAAGAGTTTGTAAGTGATGTGTATAGTTATACTGAAAGATATAGTTATACATGGTGAATGTTTGAATGTCAGGTAAAACTGTTCCGTAATTGTGTTATCCATTGTAAAATAGCAGTTAATTTAATAGAAAGGCGCCAGTTTACAGCTTAGTTTATAGTCTCCAATCTAGAATAGTTTCTAGAATCCAAAACTTTTCTGACTATATGCTAAAGGAAATTAATGTGCAGCACTGTCAAAATAATGATATTGCAAAATAATAAATTTTATAGCCTCAATAAGTTTTTAATGTAACAAATTTAATAACGTTGGTAATATCAGTTTATATTATTAATGCAAGGAAAATATAATATTTCTTATTTATAAGATCCATATTTTTCCATAACATTTTATATTATACTTTAGCCTAGCATATCCTTTCCATCTTTTGGATGATTAATAAAACTACTAAACTTATTTTTAATTAAAATAATTTGATAAGTATTTATACATATTTTATTTAAATTATAATTTAATAAAATATTTATAAATGTAATTTAAAGTTCTTTAATATTTAGTTATTAGTTACTTAAATTTAAAAAATATAAAAATTTATTTATATTTTAATAAACAATTAAATACATACAATATAATAAGTAAATTATAACACAAATAAATAGTTATTATATATTGTACATAATAATATAATTTATAATAAAAGTTAAATATGTTATTTTATTTATAGGAAAAATGCTATCTGTAATGTTCTAATTAAGTATGATTTTATAAATCGGTATCATTATGTAATTATGAATTAAGTATGATTTTTAACATATACGGGGAATTTAAAAATTGACAAGAAATAAAACGTATACCGGCAAATCTATATTGTATGTACATTTTATTAACATATCAAAAGAAATACAACAACAAAAAATGAATCCGCTACAATGGCATGCTTCAAAATTACAGGGAACAGAACTGCACAGAAATTCAGAAAATTCGATTTAAACTCGAACAAGAAATAACCAGCAACGGCAAAAAAAAATTCATCTTTTTCCAACAAAAAGCATTCCCCCTTCCTTCTTCCAGCAGATAGCAACGTTCGAAATTGGAAAGCTTTCGAAAACATGGTTGTAATTGCCCTTAAAAGCTGCCGAATGGAATTTCCCAGTGTTCCACAAGGGCACAGCATTTCTCTCTCCCGTACCATAAAACTCTTATTCGGCGGACAGTTTTGAGCATTTTTAAGTTGCAATTGCTTCGCAGAAGGATGAGGAATCATCGGAATTTCACCGCGTGGCGATGGTCTGGAGAATTTGCTGTGCTATATTTCGTAAACCTTTCCACCGCCATGGGAGTTACCGCAGCTGGGAACTCTCGAATTTTCATGGCCATGACGGAATTCACAATTAAGCCGAGACAACCAGGTGAGGGAAGAAATTTGTTTTGGAAGAAAATGCAGTTTGGTGCACGAAGCTTTCTTAAAAATGTATAATTTAATCAGTGGGGAATATATTTCAATATTTGCTTAAGGATATAAATAGCTCGAGCAATAAAATGGTATCAGACATTATTTAATAATCGAATGTAAGAGTTAGAAATAGCAGCCTAGCATAGGTAGATATATACATATGCATGAAGACACGTACGTCATAACTTAAAAACAGCAATAATAGTTTTTCCTTAATTATTCTTTAATTATATTTATTTAATAGGAATACACAATTAAGCCGAGAAGACCAGATGGGGAAGAAATTTGTTTTAATAAATGAAATTAAATATTATTTTCAGTACGATTCTGTAATTATCAATTAAATATAATTTTTAATATATACTGGAAATTGAAAAACACACAAGAAAAAAAATTATAACTACATATAATTTTTAATCTTCGAAAACTGTGTTTATGATTTTCATAAAAAAGGACTTCTATTCAATCTGAAATTATTTGTGAAAAATAATCAAGCATATATCCACAAATCGAGCATAAATCCACAAATAAAAAAAGCAAGTATTAAAAAAAATCAGGCATAAAAATCCAGCATATATCCACGAATCGATATTGTATGTACATTGCATTAACATATCCAAAAGAAATACAACAACAAAAAATGAATCCGCTACAATGGCATAATCCAAAATACATAGAACAGAACAGCACAGAAATGCAGAAAATTCGATTTAAACTCGAACAAGAAAGAACCAGCGACGGTAAAAAAAATTCATCTTTTTCCAACAAAAAGCATTCCCCCTTCCTTCTTCCAGCAGATAACAACGTTCGAAATTGGAAAGCTTTTGAAAACATGGTTGTAATTGCCCTTAAAAGCTGCCGAATGGAATTTTCCCAGTGTTCCACAAGGGCACAGCATTTCTCTCTCCCCTGCCATAAAACTCTTATTCGGCGGACAGTTTTGAGAATTTTTAAGTTGCAATTGCTTGCAGAAGGACGAGGAATCATCGGAATTTCACCGTGTGGCGATGGTCTGGAGAATTTGCTGCGCTATATTTCGTAAACCTTTCCACAGCCATGGGAGTTACCGCAGCTGGGAACTCTCGAATTTTCATGGCCATGACGGAATTCACAATTAAGCCGAGACGACCAGGTGGGGGAAGGAATTTGTTTTGGAAGAAAATGCATTCGGTGCACGAAGCCTTCTTTAAAGATGCGTATAATTTAATCAGTGGGGAATATATTTCAATATTTCCTTAAGAAGGATATAAATAGATCGAGATATAAAATGTTATCAGACGACGATGAATAATCGAATGCAAGAGGCAGAAATAACAGTCTAACGTAGGTATATATAATACAATAATTTATGTATGTATGAAGACTCGTACAACATAACTTAAAAACTGTAGTAATAGTTTTTCCTTAATTATTCTGTAATTATATTTAGTTAAAAGGAATTCACTATTAAGCCGAGACGACCAGGTGGGGGAAGAAATTTGTTTTGGAGGAAAATGCATTTAGTGCGCGAAACTTTCTTAAAGATGCGTATAATTTAATCAGTGGGGAATACTTTTCAATATTTTCTTAAGAAGGATATAAATAGCTCGAGATATAAAATGCTATCATACATGATTCAATAATCGAATGTAAGATGTAGAAATGAAGAAAAGAGGTATTCCAAATACAATAAGAAGCACTATACAGCTCAATAGGCACCGGAAAATGCCAAAAGTGATAAATATGAAACTTCAAGAAGAATGAATTGATCAACTCACTACGAGTACTTATAGCCATTTGATATACAAATGCTTAAAATCCCAATCCAAAACAAGAAAAGTGATGCATAGACATGCTACAAAAGCACTTCAAACAAAAGCCAAATTCTCCAGAAAATTCCTTAAGACTAACGGTATTCATGAATCTTCAAGATATAAGGGGCCCAAAGTACCATTTCCGTGAAAATTTGAAATGGAGTTTTATTTGCTTGGACCTCATTTTCGGATAGCGTGTCACGACCCCCTAACCAGAACAACATCATGTTCCCACATGATAATAAATAAATAAAAAAATATTAATTTGTTAATTATCTAAAAATCATATTTGGTCTTGCTATCAGATTTTTACGTCATCACATGGATGACACCTGTCATAAAATTTGACAAGCGCCTTTAGTTAAAGTTCTTGTTAGAAGGATAATAAGCAATTTACAGTATTAGTTTTCAATTTTTTTTTTCCAAACTGACAATATTTTATTTTTTCAAAAGATACTAAGAGTGAAAAATAAATATTAGGCATTCTTGGATAAAAAAGATTGCGTCATTATTTAAAGGGAATTATTTTAAAACATAAAACTTTTTAAGCTCGGATATGTTTTCTTAATGAAAATTACCAAAATTAAAATTATGACGTCGTGTGTCTGCATAAATTTAAATTCTTAAAAACAACTGAATCCAAATCAAACAAAAATAGCATAAATCTCGCTGTGCGTATTTAAAAGACGATATTTAGCTGTCATAAACTTTAAGGCACATACTAAGAAATAGAAAAAAATTACTTTTGGTTTTCATTATCTGAATCTACATTCAGAAGAGGATTTAAGTATACTGGTTTTTAAATCATTATTATTTTTTTTTTAA
Source organism: Caerostris darwini (assembly GCA_021605075.1). Lineage (NCBI taxonomy): Eukaryota > Metazoa > Arthropoda > Arachnida > Araneae > Araneidae > Caerostris > Caerostris darwini. The sequence continues at coordinate 651,265 of BPLQ01013881.1, read as the reverse complement.
ATATTTTGAAATTGTTCATTTTTTTTCTGTTAGAAATAGATCTTGTTTTTAGTGATGTGATGCATTAGAATAATTTTATTTATACATATTATGCATATGTATATATCGCCAAAATACATTTTATTATAAATGTCTTAAGCAAACAATTATTAAAATTTAATAATTATAATATTTGTATTCTGCTGTAGTGTTAAGAAGAAAAAAGTATTTCAGAAAATATTACCTTCGAAATATTATATTTAATATTGATAAGTATTATTATTATATTTATTAATATTAATGAAATATTATATTTGTATTTTATCAGAATTATTTTCTGAAATAATTACTCAATTCTGACTCAGTACGAATATTTTAATTAAAATTGACAGATATGACAACAATTTTCTAAAAAATATTATAATTAATTAATTATATTATAAATTTCGTAAAAAACATATTTCTCAGGCTAGTAATAAATGTCATCTTATGGTATATGATTGATATATGTTTTTTTTGTTGTAATCTGCTGATTTCGCTTGCCACACGTTAGTAGAACTTTCTAATTTTAATTAGTATAATTAAATTTCTAAGATATTAGATACATAATACAAAATTACAATGCTCGAATATAATTACATTTGAAAATCTTGATTAGAAACTACTAATATCAATATAGCAAGTGCAATAGAAATTTTTGAAAAATGGTGAAATATTTACCTTCTAAAGCTTCAGTCTAATCTTAAATTCCTTCTTAAATTGCGATATCTTTTATCTTTATATTTCAAAATCATGTGCATCAATTCAAATTAAGAAAAGCTACAGACATTAATAATATTTTATTTTATTAAATGAATGCATATTTTCGTATATGCTGACAATCACCAACATATAAATAAGAGTGAATTATAGCGCAGACACATTAATGATAAGCAATAATATTAATAATTCATATTGACTACTATCAAATCAAATATTACTCTGATTCAGATACATTTTATTTCAGCATTAATCATATACAATATATAAATTGAGCTCAATCTAATGCCTGAGTAATTTTGTTTTTCCTTTCTCGGCTTAAGTACAGTCATTAATCAAATGTCAAAGAATTACGAAAAAATTATTTCAAAGTCCAGCGGAGACTTGCAAGTTACACAAACCGAAAGAAACAATAAAGAAAAAAGAAATTCAAAGTTTCTGTTCGGTAACATTTTCTTTTCCTCCATCCTCTGTCAATGTTCCAACTATCCGTTAGGTTAAAAACCTAGGACACGAAGCGGAAACAAAAGGAAGCATGTGTCACGGACAATTTAAGTGTACTTATCTCTGCACATCGGATTGGAAATTCCTGAACTAGTACCATGAGTAGGAGGAGCTATGTTGTTATTGAGTAGAAATAGTGCCCCCAGAAATGTTTTTTTTTATTCGTGTTAAGTGTGTTTAAAGAACTATTGTTTTATACTTTGTGTGTTCAGAGTTAATTATAAGAAATAAAAAAAATCGATTTATTGCTTACATGATGCAATTCGGGACACACAATGTAACATGGACTGGATGGCCTGCTCATTCAACTTAAAAACTTCTTAGGGTATTTTAATACATTGTAGAAAGAGGGTCAGGTTAAAAACATAGGACATGAAGCGGAAACAAAAGGAAGCATGTGTCTCTGCACATCGAATTGAAAATTCCTGAACTAGTACCATGAGTAGGAGGAGCTATAGTATTGTTATTGAGTAGAAATAGTGTCTTCAGAATTTTTTATTCATGTGTGTTTAAAGAACTATTGTTTTATACTTTGTGTGTTGAGAGTTAATTGTAACAAATAAAAAGATTCGATTTATTGCTTACATGATGCAAGTCGGGACAAACAAAGTAAGTAATTATAGACTTGATGTCCTATTTATTCAACTTAAAAACTTTTTAGGATATTTTAATACAATGTAGAAGGAGGGTTAGTTTAAAAACCTAGGACACGAAGCTGAAACAAAAGGAAGTATGTGTCACGGACAATTTAAGTGTACTTATCTCTGCACATCGGATTGGAAATTCCTGAACTATTACCATGAGTAGGAGGAGCTGTATTGTTGAGTAGAAATAGTGCCTCCAGAATTTTTTTTTCATACTTTGATTACAGGGTGTATCTATGTGTGTTGAGACTTAATTATAACAAACAAAGCTGGGACTAACAAAGTGAGTAGTGATAGACTGGATCTCCTGTTTATCCAATTTAAAATTTTTTTAGGGTATTTTAAAACATTGTAGAAAGAGGGTTAAGTTAAACACCTAGACACGAAGCTGAAACAAGAGGAAGCATGTGTCACGGACAATTTAAGTGTACTTATCTCTGCACATCGGATTGGAAATTCCTGAACTAGTACCATTGAGTAGGAGGAGCTATGCTGTTATTGAGTAGAAATAGTGTCTTCAGAATTTTTTATTCGTGTGTGTTTAAAGAACTTTGTGTGTTGAGAGTCAATTATAACAAATAAAAAGATTCGATTTATTGCTTAAATGATGCAAGTCGGGACAAACAAAGTAAGTAATTATAGACTAGATGTCCTGTTTATACAACTTAAAAACTTTTAAGGGTATTTTAATACATTATAAAAGGAGGGTTAGGTTAAAAACCTAGGACACGAAGCGGAAACAAAAGGAAGCATGTGTCACGGACAATTTAAGTGTACTTATCTCTGCACATCGAATTTGAAGTTCCTGATCTAGTACTATGAGTTGGAGGAACTATATTAGTGTCTCCAGAAATTTTTTCTTTCGTGCAAGTGTATTTAAAAAACTATTGTTTTATACTTTGATTACAGAGTGTGTCTATGTGTGTTGAGAGTTAATTATAACAAATAAAAAAATCGATTTTATTGCTTAACATGATGCAAGTTGGGACAAACAAAGAAGTAATTATAGATTGGATGTCCTGTTTATTCACGTTAAAAGTTTTTCAAGGTACTTTAATGCATTGTAGAGAGAGGATTAGGTTGAAAACCTAAGACAAGAAGTGGAAACAAAAGGAAGCATGTGTCACGGACAATGTAAGTCTACTTATCTCTGCACATATGATTGGAAATTCCTGAACTAGTACCATGAATAGGAGGAGCTATATTGTTATTGAGTAGAAATAGTGTCTCCAGAATTTTTTTTTTATTTGTGTAAGTGTGTTTAAAGAACTATTGTTTTACTTTGTGTGTTGAGAGTTAATTATAACAAATAAAAAAAATCGATTTTTTTGTTTACATGATACAAGTTGGGACAAACAAAGTAAGTAATTATAGACTGGATGCCCTGTTTATTCACCTTAAAAACTTTTTAGAATATTTTAATACAGAATTAGATTATTTCTAATTAAGAATTATTATTTTAGAATATTTTAATACATTGTGTCTTAGGTTAAAAACCAAAAGGAAGCATGTATCACGGACAATTTAAGTGTACATATCTCTGCACATCGAATAGGAAATTCCTCAATTAGTACCATGAGTAGGAGGGGCTGTATTGTTATTGAGTAGAAATAGTGTCTCAAGAAATGTTTTTTTATTCGTGTAAGTGTGTTTAAAGAACTATTGTTTTATACTTTGTGTGTTGAAAGTTAATTATAACGAATAAAAAACAATCGATTTTATTATCGATGCAAGCTGGGACACAGAAAGTAAGTGATTATAGACTGGATGTCCTGTTTATTCAAGTTAAAAGTTTTTTTATGGTATATTAGTACATTGTAGAGGGAACACAACCATTCGCTTTCTTATCTGATAAGAATAAATTATCTCGTGAAGTAAAAAGATGCATAGTAATACATGAATACATTTCTTTGACCTGTGTTAAGTTTAGTTAGACGATGATTAAAAGTTAAAAAAAAAGTTTTTTTTGCCTGAACTTAATTTACCACAGTTTTCTTTAAATTTTATCCAAAATTTCAAATCACATATTAGTGATTTATTAGTTAGTTATTTTTTTATCCAAATAAGATATACATGATGTAGCATTAAAAAGTTAGTTTCATTGCTGAAAACTGTTTCCTGAGACAATGCTTACCTAAACTACATATTATTTTACAACAGTATCTGATAATGGATATTTAAAAATTTAAGCATACAAGTAAACAACACCTTTATAACAACATTTTTAACTTTGACACAGTCAGAATTACAAAAAGAACCTATAAAAAGATTTTAAAATTAAGAAATTTCTGCACAACAAGTAAGGTGGTTCAAGGATTTAGAAGAAAGTATTTTCTAAAATTCATAAATAACAATTTTTTCCATGCAAAATATATAAAGCGTAGAACTCTAGATAATGCCAAAGAAAGATGAAGAATTATCCCCAAGAAGAAAAATTGAATGTTTACCATAAGATGAGGATATTTTACCAGAAAGGAAAATATCCTCATTTATTAGAGATTAGTTGCAATGCTGCAGGGAATATGCGTAAAAAATTATAGTGAATTGCTATTATAATAAACAAAGTTCTATATATTAAAAAAAGTGTAACGGGACATTCTTTCAACACATGTTTTAACATGGTTTTCGATTTGGTAAACCCCTATACCATAACACGTTTTTTTCTCAGTTGACGGTAGTTTAAACTTTTTTCCTTCATTATAAATGAAACTTGCAAAAGTAATTCAACAAGTAGTAGCTAAAAGTAGTTCAATAAGTAGTACAATAGTAGTTTCGTAAAGCAGCAAAGGAAACTAAATATATGTAACATGTAAAAGAAATGTATTTTTATTTATGTAACTTTCAGTATAAAAATTACAATAAAATTGAATCTGAAGGAAAAATGGGTATATATGGGTCAATATATATAGAAATATTGGCACTAAAAAATAGATAATGGATTATTTTCAATATTTCCTACATTAAAGAGCATATATATTTCTAAAATGAGTTGGACGGTTAACTATTCAGAGATATTAGTTACAACATGTTTACTCTTGGTAAAATATTATTTCATTGTGTTGATGCAACGCAAATAAAAAATTCAAAGATAAAGTTATTCTAATTAAAAAAAACAAGGAATTTTCTGACTTTATTTTAGTATATTCTAAAATCGTATTTTTTTTTCTGTGTGTTGTAAGACATAGTAGTCCATTTTTCTATAAGATAAAATTCTCAATGAAACTTTGTATGCTAAGCACACAAATAAAAGTTACAATATTTTTGTAAACAAACAATGTAACAAACGAAATATAAACAAACAAAGTAGCAATACTAGTTCTTATTGTAAAGAAATACCTACTCTTCTTTTCGAACAGACAACTGAAACAAATAAGAAATTTTGAATTTAAAGATGATCACAATTTCAATTTTCCGCACAGTACTTTCGGCATACAATTTTCAAAAATATGATCCCATTTTTAACATTTTGTAAAAATGGCAATCAGATTTCAGGTTGAGAAAAACTTTAAAAATTGAAGTGATTATGTAATGAATGTTTAAATCTAATGTCTCTTTTGAAATATTAATTTCTTATAATTTCTTAGTGATTTCCTAGATGACTTGTTTCTCACGATGGTATTGTATATTCTGTAATGTATATCTTCTTTTTGATCTAACTCTTGATTTTGTATTCTTCATTTCGAGTTTTGTCCATGAGATTTACTAATTAATAGATATCAAAATAATTTTCATATTGTGTATATTCAATTGTTACATTGTATATATTCAATTATCGTTATTGTACATATTCAATTGTTGCCATTGTATATAGTCGATTATTGTTATTATACATATTCAATTGTTGCCATTGTATACAGTCGATTGTTGTCAATTTATACATTCAATTGTTGTTATTCTATATATTCAATTCTTGTTATTCTATATATTCAATTGTTGCTATTGTTTATATTCAATTGTTGCTCAATTTCTAAGTTTCTTACACCAGCCAAAAGAACATTCATAGGAATGAAATTAATTCCAAGTTGATATTCATACTTGAAAAATTCTAAAAACTGCAGAAACATCAGATGATACTTAAATTATCAACCTGCCATAGAGCAGTAGAAAAATGTAACACAATTAAAAATTCAAGGTGTTTTCTTATTCGTCCTTATTATTTCAGATTATTTTGTTCGAGGGAAAACTCGAATGAATGTACCTACTTGTATCAAGAATTTCTCCGAAACAGATATTATTTTAAAGCTGAGTGGTCAAGAAGTTTTATTGTATGATAGACATAATTAGGTGTATAATTTTTACTATATAAACTAAAAAAAATATTATATCCAAACGTTAAGCATTAAAATTTATATCACATTTGGGAGAAAAAATTCTTTTAAACTTACTTTTCTGATTTTATTCCAGTAAAAAACTATTGTTTCAAACGTAAATAATAAATTATTTATTTTTTATGCAGATGCAAGGTTTGAAACAATTAAAAATTTTGAAAATTTTCATTTTCTTTCATAAAGCATATTATTTTTTTTTAATTCAAAAGTTTTCAGGAAAGTTACTTTTAAATGTCGATTTACATCATTCAAGAACAGTTTTCATGCACTGCAAATTTACATAATTATATTGCTTTCTATTTTTATGAGTTTAATATAAATATAATATTTTCATAAGTATCTTTATAAATATAATAATATTTCAGGCGAGAAAAAGACTAAACTGAAAAGGAACACAAAATCAATTGCATGATAGACACACCAGTATACAAAAATTTAATTTTGCATGTCATGGACATATTAAAAGTAACTATTAAAACACTTTATAAATAATGTTCAATAATAAAACAAATGAAATGAAATACCTATTACAAAAGCAACCTTCATAGCAAATTAAATCTTAAATTTCTCATTATCTATGGAGTAATTCCTTTTATTAAACTCCATTGCTTTTAGTTGCATTTACATATCGGATAATGATTACTTTTCAAATAAAAATTGCAATGATTAGTATACGGAGTCCTCTAAATTACATTTGTATTCAATTTATATGCCATGCAATTCGTTTCTATCTAATGAAAAGAATAAGACAGCAGTTTTAATCAAACGTACCATTTTAATGGTTCTAGCATAATTCAGCTTTTAATTTATAGTCGTTCTCCTAAGTAAAATGGAACTAATTTCTTAAACAAATACCATGTTAAATACTGGTGCAGACTAATGAGAATTAGAATGAGAGAAATATATCTTTAATATGTCATCTCTTACATTGTGGGAGGCTTATATAATGTTTAACAATATAGTCAAAAATAAATTTTTCTATTCAAGTCTCGATTAGTTTTATTTTATTTAGAACGAGAATAAGAGAGAAAGATGTATGCAACATGCTATTACTTAGTTTAATTGAGATTTGTTTACACATCTTGGAAAATAATATTTCATATTCATTTTTTTAGATCAAAGTAATCTAAACCGAGTCATTCTAAACAGAGAATAGCTGTTTCTAAGTACCTCATTTAAATTATGGAATTTTTTTTATATGTGACTTAGTAATATGAAAAGCTTTCTTTTTATGTTTAAAAAACAATTTCATTTTATTTTAGATGAAAATATTATGCCTGAATTATTTTGATGCATTAATGCAAAGATAGGGCATCTACAGATATAACAACAATTGCTTACGGTTTGTATAACTCTATAAATTGTATGAAACGAAATAAATTTTCAAGTTATGTTATTTTAATTTTTATTTGAATTTCAATTTGAATGATTGAGATTATTACAAAATAGCTAATCTGAATCATTCTAGCAGAAATTATTAAAAATTATTCTAGTTTTATTCGAATGTGAATATATTAAATGTAGACCAACATTTAAGTTCGTAGGGGAGGTTTGTAAGACGAATAATAATGTAGCGAAAAATAATTTTCAACTGGAATCAATTTCATTTTATTTTACATCAATCAATATGATTTGTAAGCTGAAGCATTCAACGACATTGAATAAATATTTGCTTAAATTATAAAGATTTCCTAATGGGTTTTATTTGTAATATTTGTAATTGTTATTATTTATTAAAATTCAATATAAATAAATAGCATACATTGATTTAAAATACATGTCGCTAAAAATTAACCGTAATTCCTTACAGCATCACATAAGTGAACACTGAATCTAAATTCTAAAACACAAATATTTTTAAAAAATGTAATTTTTTTTTGTCATTTAAATATCAAGGAGATTAAACAATTTAGTAATTACATTATATTTGTAGAACACATACTTATTAATTTCTAAGCCTTTTACACTATTTGAAAAGAAACAAAATAAATTAAATATTATATTGGAAGAAAAAAACAATATGTTTTACACTTAATAAATATGTTTAGAAGAAAAATAATAATAAATTTTGAGTTTACCTCATATAACTTCTTTTTTTTATAATTATTGGATACCCTAACAATACAGGGAAGCCAGTAATTAATAGACAAATTATAGAATAATGCTTTAACCTAATTTAAAAAAATTATAAATTTTGATGATACTCTTGATCACTTGGCTGCATGTCAAACCAATATCAATGCTATGACATGTATTCGCAAGTAGTTTATTTCTAAGTGGATTTTACTGAATTGAATATTTTAAATGTGGAGTTACGTACATGAGCATGCACATCTGATGTATTTTGTCAATTACAAGAACTGAAGCAGCTATTAATTAATATCAGTTGCAGTATTACAGTTATCAATTGATATCTTCCCAGATGCTTAAGAAGACATAGTTTGATAATTGAGTAAAATTAGGACATAGTATGAGGAATCGGGGTCTTTTTCGAAATTGTGGTTAAATTAGAGTTTCAGGCATTTTATTTTTAACCCTCACTTTCATTTATAAACTTTTAATTTGGATACTTTCACAATTATTTCAAAGCAATGAATATTTATTGGTCACTTAAGTGTTTTTAATATAAGAAAGAGATTTTAAGCATCCTAAATCAATCTACGTATTTTAACTTCCATTTCTACTTATCAGTATGAAAAGAAAAAAAAATTAAAATGATTGTTTTAAGAAAGTGATTTGCTATTTTTAAGCTTAATCCAAATTACAAAAAATAAAAACATTGTCCAATAAAAAACTATTCTGAACAATGTTTATCTATAATTACATTCTACATTACATTGTCGTCATTGAGAGGCACATATTTGTGCACCAAATTATGCTTCTTTTCAACATGTAGGGTTATTTTTATTCATTAGAAATATTTAAAACGATCATGAGAATATTATATAGAAACATTTTTGAAATAAGACAACAACTAATTTTATTTCCTTTTTTATACTGAAAAGAACAATATTTTAAACATTGGGAGTATAAAATTATCATATTTTTGTATAAAATTCATAAACATATCTTAAATTAAAGTTTTAAACTTTAAAAAATCAATGATATCCACACATTTACTTAGTCCATCAACTGTTTAACTTGGCTATAAGATCATCGAAATACTTCCCAAGTATTTGGTTTTAAGAGATAAAATCCCTATTTAAACACTCCAAAATACTCCCTTCTAGATAAATCCTTTATTTCAAAACAATTTTGAAAAAAAAATTGGAAAGATCAATTAACGACTAACACTCTAATCTTTCAATTATAAAGGAGAAACAGTTCTCAAAAGATAAAAAAGAGAGTATGTACTTCAATAAGTGAATCGCAGCTGTGTTGTACAAATTAATATATGTCTATGCTAGAAAGCAATTTTTTCCCCATTTTTTTTTCTGCTCACCCATTCTTCTTTTGTGCTTTATATCTTGTTTCCTGCATAAGCATTCTGTGTCTGAACATGTGTTACAAATTGCCTTCATTTTGAGATGGTTCTTTTCAATCTTCACTCAGCATCATGCTTCAATTTAATTTTGAATATTTTTTTTTATTACGGCATTTTCTTAGAAGCACACAAGTTTTTGTAAAAGGAAATGGCTAGCAATTGATGAACTGATTTTTATAACATGAATGACATCAGAGGTTAATATTTAGACTTAAATAAATGTGATAATTAGTGTAATAATGATTAGTCGTACTACTTATCAATATGCAAGAAAAAAAGAATTTAAGTTCGAAGCACAGCACTAATTATTTTTCGTATTATTTTTATTAAGACTTTTTTTAAGTAAAGGTATACATAATTAAAATTTACTTTTAACCATTTATTTGACAGAAATTCGTTGGAATTGTATTCAATGAGATATATCATATATATCTCATTCTCATATTCTGTCATGAGAATGAGATATAAATTATATATGTCATTCTCATGGGAGAATATGAGAATGTTTGCTTAGAATATATGATAATTTTTGCTATGTATTCAAGTCTCATTTATGGATCCTTTATAGCAGAAGTTTATAATAGCAAGTACTTTATATATACTTTTGTCTAAAATTTATAAACAAATCATAAACTTGATTTTTTAAGTTTAAAACACTATAATATCCATATATTTACTTAGTCCATCAACTGTTTAACTTGGCTATAAGATCGTTGAAATACTTCTCAAGTATTTGGTTTAAAGATGAAATCCCTATTTAAACACACCAAAATACTCCCTTCTAGATAAATCTATTACTTCAAAACAATTTTGAACAGAAAAAATTAGAAAAATCAATTAACGACGAACACCCTAATCTTTCAATTATAAAGGAGTAACAGTTCTCAAAAGATAAAAAAAAAAGAGAGTATGTACTTCAATTTAGTGATTCGCAGCTGTCTTCAACAAATTAATATATGTCTATGCTAGAAAGCAATTTTTTCCCCATTTTTTTTTTTCTGCTCAGTCATTCTTCTTTTGTGCTTTATATCCTCCTTCCTGCATAAGCATTCTGTGTCTGAACATGTGTTACAAATTGCCTTCATTTTGAGATGGTACTTCTCAATCTTCACTCAACATCATGCTTCAGTTTAATTTAGGCTATTTTTTTATTAAGGCATTTTCTTAGAAGTACACAGGTTTTTGTAAAAGGAAACGACCAGCAATTTATGAACTGATTTTTATGTTATGAATGACATCAGAGGGTAATATTTAGACTTGAATAAATGTGATAATTAGTGTAATGATAATTAATCGTACTACTTATCTGCATGCAAATAAAATAAGAATTTATGTTTTTATTCTACTTAAGACTTTTTTCTAGGAAAAGGTATACAAAATTACAATTTACTGTTAACAATCTATTTTACCTAAATTCGTTGAAATTGTATTCAAATGTATTATCCCTGTAGACCATTTCTTTTTCTAGAATTATATATATGAGAATGTTTGCTAAATGCATTCAAGTCTCATATATGGATCATCTATTAACAGAGGTTTCTTATAGCTAGTAGTGTATATAAAACATGTAGTCCTTTTTCCATTGCAGAAAATGTAATTATATGTAGGATATTATGTATTAAGGCATACTCTAAGAAGTGCACTAGTTTTGAAAAAGGAAATAACTAGCAATTGAAGAACTGATTTTTATGGCAAGAATGACATATCAGAGGGTAATATTTAGACTTGAATAAATGTGATAAATAACGTAATAATAAGTAATCGTACTATTTATTAATATGCAAGAAAAAAAATTATTTAGGTTCGAAGGATAACATTAGTTATTTTTCGCATTATTTTTATTAAGCCTGTTTTTAAGAAAACGTATACATAATTACAATTTACTTTTAACCATTTATTTTACAGAAATTCGTTGGAATTGTATTAAATGAGATATATCATTTATAACTCATTCTCATATTATCTTTTCTCTTGAGAGAATATGAGAATATAAATGATATATTTCATTCTCATATAAATGATATATTTCATTCTCATATAAATGATATATTTCATTCTCATATAAATGATATATTTCATTCTCATGAGAGAATATGAGAATGTTTGCTGAGAATATATGAAAATGTTTGCTATGCATCCAAGTCTCATTTATGGATCCTTTATAGCAAAAATCGATAATAGCAAGTAGTATTTATATACTTTTATATAAAATTTATAAACAAATCATAAACTTCATGTTTTAAGTTTAAAACACTATAATATCCATATATTTACTTAGTCCATCGACTGTTTAACTTGGCTTAAGATCATCGAAATACTTCCCAAGTATTTGAGTTTTAGAGATAAAATCCCTATTTAAACACTCCAAAATACTCCCTCTAAATAAATCCGTTACTTCAAAACAATTTTGAAAAAAAAACCTGGAAAAATCAATTAACGACGAACACCCTAATCTTTCAATTATAAAGGAGAAACAGTTCTCAAAAGATAAAAAGAGAGTATGTACTTCAATAAGTGATTCGTAGCTGTCTTCTACAAATTAATATATGTCTATGCTAGAAAGCAATTTTTTCCCATTTTTTTTTTTTTTCTTTCCAGCCATTCTTCTTTTGTATTTTATATCTTGCTTCCTGCGTAAGTATTCTCTGTCCGAACATGTGTTACAAATTGCCTACATTTTGAGATGGTTCTTCTCAATCTTCACTCAACATCATGCTTCAGTTTAATTTTGGATATTTTTTTTTATTAAAGCATTTTCTAAGAAGCGCACAGATTTTTGTAAAAAGAAATGACTAGCAATTGATGAGCTGAATTGTATGGCAGGAATGACATCAGAGGGTAATATTTATACTTGAATAAATGTGATAATTAATGTAATAATAATTAGTAGTAATACTTATTAATATGCAAGACAAAGATGAATTTAGATTCAAAGGATTCATTAATAAATTTCTGTTTAAAAAACGAATATTGTAGCAATTTTTATTCTATTTAAGATTTTTTTTAAGTAAAAGCATACAGAATTACAATGTACTATTAAGCATTTATTTTATCGAAATTGTATCGAAATACATAAATCATTGTAGACCATTGCTTTGTCTGGTGTGTGTGTGTGTGTGTGTGAGAGAGAGAGAGTAAGAATGTTTGCTAAATGCCTCCAAATCTCACTTTATGGATCCTCTATAGCAGAAGTTGCTAACAGCAAATAGATCATATAAAAAAGCATGGTGCATTTTGCATGACAGAAAATGTAATTTTATGACTCCTGAAGCAAGATAATAAATTACAATTAGGAATTTTTAAATAACTATTCTAAACCGCATATTTTATGATAGAAATATATCATAAATTAATTAACTTCGTTTTATTTTTCCGATTTGTGATCAAAAATTTTCTATTGCCTTTTTAAATGAATATATTCAGTTTGATTAAAAATACTTTGAACAAAAAGATATTAATATTTTGTATTGATACAGAAAAAATTCTAGCTTCTTTTAAAAACTCAGAATATAAGTACATAATACATAAGTGTTTAGTTACATTCTGCGTTTTTAAAAGAAGCAATATTTTTTTTTTATCAATTTAAAATCAAAAGTAAGTAATCAAAAATATATATTTAAAATATCAATCAAGTATATATAGCATCGAAAAAAGACAAAACAGAGTTTTATTTGGATAGGATGGTTATCTAATTAAATGGACATATTTATTTTTAATTTTAGAAAAATAAGATGCATTTTTAGATTTATAAATAAACATATAATAATGTATTAATAGAATGAGCTGAAATTAAATAACTGGAAACATTACAAAAAATGATGATGACGAAATATTAGCAAATGGTATCAGAGAATTAACTAAATGTAATATTAAATAATCTTAGATATTTAAAACAATTGAAAAAATTATTAAAATCAACTTACTACTTGAGATTTAAATATTTTTGATAAGCATGGAATTTTTAAAAAATAAATGCAGCAAGTGTAAATCATATTTCTATAAGATATATTAAAATTGTGATTACTTTTAAAATAAGTTTTGATTGTGCAACAAATTGTACTCAATTTTGTATTTTGAATACGTTTACAAAATATATCTCTATTTATTTGTTACTTACAGATATGCTGTCCTGCTACCAAATAAATAAATTTCATTTAAAGAAAAAAGGAAATTAAAGAAATAATAAAACAGCTCATAAATATGATAAACGACCTGATGAAAATGATGATCTGCTCCTTTTACATTTAAAATTAATCTCAATCGCAGGTGCAAAATAACTAATAATGATAAATAAAATCTACAAATGAAAATGATAACGTCTGCAGAAATGAAGTTTAAAATGGTGGCGGACAGGAATCATTAATCTACAATAAAATTTGTACATAAGGAATCACTGAATAAGAACTCATAAAAAAACAATGATGCCATTTGAGATTTGAGAATATTTAGAAAAAAAATATTACTGGAGTAAAACATAAAAAAGTGAGTTTTTATTTGATTAAAATTTAACTAATGAGAATTTTGTGAGTTTCGACATCAAATAAAAAAAGATTAAATAAAAGAAAATAATAAACCAAATAAAAAATTATTATGATCAAATAAAAAAAAAAATAATAGGAAAAAAATTGAACTAATTTTAAATGTTATATTATTTTAGTTTTAGAGAATATGGACATTGATTTTTTTTTTTTTTTTGTCTTATATACATTAAATTTTTTTGTTTTATTTTTATAGAGAGACTTTAAACATTTTGAAAATTTTGACATTTGTCAAATACTCTAAATATAAAATAAAAATTTATTTTAAAATCATTTTTGTCAATTATTTATTTTCTATTTTTAAATTTTTTTATCAATTTTATCAATTATTTATTTTTTATTTAAAGAATTTTTTTTATCAATTTTATCAAACTTTTTTAACAAATTGCTTAATTTTTTTTATCAATTCTTTTATTTATTTTTATCAAATATTATGTTTATGCAATTTTTATTATTATTATTTTTAATTAAATACTTAATATGTGAAAGATTATTTAGCACAATACCAGAATATTTTATGTCATATAACACAGCAAAGCAGGTAAAATACTCAAAGTTAGGAGAAACGTAAAAGAAAGTTAATTAAATTATCTTCACTAACTTGTATTTATATTCTTAAAAGAAAGTATTGTACAATGAAAACTCGATAAAAAATTCTTTTAAACACTGAATCACAAAAAGTAAAATAAAGTACAAAATACATTAAGAAAATTACTAAGGAAAACAGTAGTAATCTTAAATTTCTTTTGATGTGTGTCGTAAATACATGACTTTTCTTTTAGATGTACCATGTTTGCAACAACATCTACTTTCTTTTCTATTTTTTTCTTGAAATAAAGAATTCTAATTTTCACTTAATGTTTATCTTTTGTTTAAGTAAAGTGAGAAAAGATTATTTTCTTCTTTCATAAACTCATTAATATGCAAAGGATAATAATAATAAAAAAAAAAAACTGAATTTTTTTTTCTGTTAAGCATTTGTGATAAAAGGTATCGAATTATATATTTTTTTTTCTTTAAAGCTTAGAAACTATGTAAAAATAATTATGAAAAAGCAACAATATTCAATTGAGATAAATAAATATAATCATTTTTTCGGTTATCAATAAATATATAAAAAATAATATTTTTGAAGGACATTTTTTAAATACTCAATGAAGGAATCCTTTACGTAAAAAAAGCCATGACTTTTTATTTGATTTCATAACACCAAAGTACTAGTTTTTGTTCACAAATAAGATTTGGTACACCTCTTTTATTTGGAATCTCGCATAACTTTTAAATGAAATTAAAATTAGATAAGGCTCAGAAAATTGTTATCTCAGCAATCCTTCAAAAATCAAAAACAACTTCTTATATTTCCTCGTAATATCTCAATTAAATCACAATTTTAAAAACAATGATTTCATTTTACTTTTGTCAAATTCTGTTATCTGTAGTATTTTAAAGATAAATTGAAATATAGCAGCATCAGCGAGCATGCATCTCAAAACCCCAAGCCAATCAAGTTAAAAGAACGATTAAGAGCTATTTCAAAATTAATATACAAAATAAAATGATTACTATTGGATTTTCAGTCATTTAGTATTTTATCTGATTCTTTTGTGCATTAGTGATAAAATACATTTTGAATAATAAAATATGAGGCTAGTCAATAAAATTTGATTAACACTTAAAAAAAGAAATAAAATATTCAATTTAAAACAAAGCTTTTTTAGGTCGAATTACTTTCCAAAAGATATTGTTAAGTGGAATAATTACTATTATCAAGGCATAAATAATATTTTACGATACCATTAAATTTCCATGCAAGTATGGAAAAAATAAAATGTTCAATTAAAGAAATCATGTTATAGACTATATTCTAAAATGAATCTATTTTGAAAAAGGAGAACAAAGAAATTTATAAGCAGTTTAACTCAAGGTAATTTCTACGTTAAAAGGTTTTATTATTATAATTTTTTATAAGTTTCATGGGACTAATTTAAACTTAACGAGTTCATAGCGATTTTTAAGAAAATGAAACAAGAATAATTAAAAAAATAATAAAATTTTTTTCTTAGGTTAAAACCATGAAATTATACCATTTACAAAATCAAAGAGAAAAAACACTATAGAAATGTCTAAAAAAGATCCATTTGATAAGTTTAGGATTTCAGACTTCTTTTCGTCTATGCACTTAATAGGAATCTCCTTTCATCGTTTTCAGAAATTGAAAAAAAAAAAAAAGAGGCTGAATGTCTCAGTATCTGTATGGTTTCTATACTATACCATTGTGTAACCGACTTAAAAGATATATTTTATCGAAAAGTAACTTGATATTAGAAAATGTTAGCCTTGCAGAGTTTTGTGTCCTAAAAAAATGGGTAAGTATATAAAAAGAAGAAGAAAAAAAAGAAGAAATGCAGACTTGTTTCTTTTATTGTTTATTTAGAATGTTACAATTTATCACTTATGTTTTTATATCAATGTGTATCGATTTTAAAATAATTGAATGATATTTGTTCCTTGGTTACAATTTTGTTCAAATAAAAAGTAAATGAAATCAACAAAAAGGTTAATTTCAGTTAATAATTTAATTCATGTGATTTTAATTTAATTACTCAAAAGTATGTATTATGAATTGCAGATAAAGTTAGTAATATTGCTTACTTATAATAAAACGAAAAAATACAAAAAAATGTATTTTTTTCTACCTGTCAAATAGTAATAATTCACAATAAGTAAATTAATTGTTACTCAAAATAATCAAAAGTAGAATTAAAAAAAAGGTATTGCAAATATAATTAGCAAATGAAAATTCCATTAATGCATTGAATGCTACACAAAATGTTACAATTATTCATAAAATACTTACTTTTTAATTATGAATTACTTTTATTAAGAAAGGAATACGAAAATAATTACTTTTATTATTTTTTATTAATTATTATTAAAGATAGATATTAGCAGTGTACTACTAACAATTTACTATTTATATACATATGGAATATTTCTTTCCATCATGTTTAATATTTATTTTTCACTCAGGAATGCTTATCTAAACATCTCACAGAATTTAGGAATAAAATTCTCTACATGCACTATGATTCCCTAATACCACTTTTGTGCCTAAAAGTCGAATCAGGTTTCTAATAGGCACTTCTCACTTTCAACAATAACTTTCAATTGCCCCTTAATCCAACCATTTTCCATGTAATGCCCAACTGTAAGTGATCTGCAGCCATTTGAAGAATCCTTAGATCCAGCAGTCTCGCGTTCTGGTCCTATGAGAATAATTTCCCAAATGTGGTACTTCCCATCAGTACAATGAAGATGAGTGCACCAGGAGGGTGGGGCACAACTGGGGGCCAATCCCTGGGGTGCAATCAGTGTTTAAGTACCTATCTATGTACACTGTGTAAAGGGGGCTTCTATTTCAATGAATTTTTAGCTGTGCATGTCAAACAGGTGCCACTGTAATCTCTTTTGGACGTGGGTTTCCATACTTCACTTGATTACTTGAATAGATGGTAAAATGATTTAGGGAAGGTAATGATGCATCGGCTTGGGATGTTATATTTACTAATTTCTATTCAAAGCATTGTATGCATGAATTTCAATGTTCAGAATTTTAAAGTGTAATATTTACCTGTAAATAATTGTTTTATTGAAAATAGTTTGGTTATTCGATAATAAATAGAAATCTATTCATCCTAAATTATTTAAAAAGATTTCAGGTTAATTATTTCTGCTATAATATTAAATATAAAATAAAAATGGTATATACTTTTCTGTTTTATACAGACGATTTGTAAGCAGATGACTAAAAAACAAACTATTTATTTTGAATATGATGCTATAAATATAGTTAAAAACACAATATTTCAACAAACTAAAATATTCATATCTAATGAAAAAATTAAATTATTGTTGTAAAAAATCAAACATTGAATGATTTGTTTCCATTTAATTGCAATTTTCTTGGTTGACTTTTGGTTTATGTTCTTGTTTCCAAAATATGTATTTATAATTTCCCCAATGGGAAAATGTGTTTATCATAATAAATGATACTCTTGTTCACCTTTATTCGTTAACAATAACATAAATCAAGGAGTACTAACACGGACAGATTTGTTTAATATGGTAGTAGGAATATGTGAACTAGTTAAATTTGTATTGAAAAAAATTCAAATATGTCGAATAATTTTTCAGTGTCCTCAGTGAAGATTGTTAAATCTTCTGGTTGTTCAATATAAAATAATCACCAGTATTGGAACATAATCATCATGAAGGTCACTTGTGGTCGTTAAGCACTATTATTCTTAAACATAGGGCAGTAAGAGTCCTCTCACTCCTTCAACAGCATAAAGGGTACTCAATCTTGACAAAATATCTTAACCGTAGTAATTTAGGAATAAACCACTTTTATTCAATGTCTATGTTTCTGCCTTTTCTCTTATATTCATGTAAAAGTATTTAATGAATAATGGTATGCTAATGGTATGCTATAGTTAATAGTATTAATTTTTAGTTAATTATTTCGTCTCTAAAATATAATATGAATTAATTTCACTGAATATTACATAATATTTTCATAATATATTTTATATATTATATTTTTACTGAATATTTAAATTTTAAATAATTTTCAATTGCATGATAACAATTAGATTAATCTGATGAATATAAAAATTACCATTTAAAATATGATATGAGTTTTACTTCCAGTTGGTCGAACATTTTTAACACATATGAATTTGTTTTAATCCTAACTACGAATGACTTTACTGCGTGTTGTATTTTTTAACCATTAAATATGTCTTGACTGAAGGATCACAATACAATAGATTAAGACACAACTGTTTTAGTACTTGGCCTGGCTTGTCTAATTTACTGGTCGACACTCTTCATGTTAATATTTTTTTGTACTGCTAATGTATGGTTAACATTTAAAAATTAATTTTATGCATCTACATTATTTTTAAGTCATTGAGACTCATTGATTTTATTAGTTTTGAACTACTTGGTTATAATTATTTTTTTTAATAAAACTATTATTTGGCGAAACTTAACTGAAACCGGCTCTCATACCATAAAAAAAAATCTGCCAATATATATAAGTTTTACTTTATTTTAAAAATTTCATAGGCTACATTTTTTAACAAATTTAAAGTTTATTTTATCAAATGTTACCTATCATTGCCATTACTCGTATTTTATGGGGAAATTTTGCTGAATGAAGGAGATAATTTGATTTTAAATATAAAAAAGACATTAATGAAATTATCATTATGAATTTTTCCTTTCATAAATATTCCAGTAATGTTAAACACAATTTAAGAACCATACTTTAAGAGGGATTAAAATTAATTTTACATAAACTAGATTTTCGTAAATTTGCAAGATAAATTATTCTGAAATATGTTGGGTAAACTTATTAGATATTTAAATAAGAAGTTAATTTAAAAGTTAAACATATTCCAACAATTTCATTTTTTGTTACTTTTCGAGCATGGCGCGCAAAGATTTATTTCCTTCATTAATATGCAGGACATAATTTAATTTTACTTTCTCTCCTCCACAAAGGAAATTAATGTTTCATTTCAATGTTTTAAGAAAATAGTAACAATGTAAATTATTTAAAAGAGGAAGATATTGTTGAACAGAGATTCACTTTAATGCCAGTTATAAAATCCAATAAAACATTTATATAATTAGGTATACATAGTTAACAAAAATAACAATGTACAAAAATGTCCTAGACTGCAATTTTAAATAAATGAATATTAAATTTATTTATGTCCTTCTTAATAGTGTGGTTGAATACTTAATATTTATTTAAAAGTATAACAATAATGTATGAAAATTTAAACATAAATAATTAATCAATTGAAAATAATATTGTAGCATTTTTCCCACCGGAAGAGATATAATATTTCTGCAGTATCGTGGATATTTATATTACATGAAACTAGTATTACATTATTCATTATTGTTCTAATGAGAAAAATCCTGTTACTCAAATCTGATTGCAGATAATCAGTGTAATGGATAATGAGATTTCAAATTAGCGATTGTCACTTCGCTGCATCGCGATTGGTTCTAGACATTTGTTTAAAGAAGTGTCCAATCCAATGAGAAGTGAGGAAAGCTAACCCCTCTTCCCTCTTGACGGAATTTTTAAAGGGACAATTTTATAGAAGAAAGAGTAGAGACGAGTCGTTAAGAAGTGTTGTTTTTCTTTTTTCTGAAAGTTATTGAACAGGTTGGAGATTCCGCCTCTTTACAAAATGAGCCCCTTGTAGTTTCGTGGGGTAATAATAATAAGGTCTGCCGCTGACTAGTGCATTAGATTTGTCATTAACTCTAGAACTCTGAAAATCTCCATCCTTGGAGTGAACTGCACTGAATAAAATTTAATTGTTTAGTTTTCACTTTTTTTTGTAAATAATAATTTGTAAAGTTCTGTATATATATTTATATAATGCTTGTAAATAAAAATTAAAGTGTTCCCTTGAACCTAAAAGTGGCTCTCGTCTTGAAGCCGTTAGAGGTTTAATATACTCCGAGACGTTACAATATTATAATATAACTTTAATTATATAGCACGCATTTCTAAACACACGTTTTAATTTCAAACGTTGTAAAGTTATTTCATTCTATTAATTAATTACTTTTATTTATCCAAAATTCCATCTTTTATATTGTATTCTTCTAATATTTTTTTTAGAACAAATAATATCTTTTTTTAAATACACCTTTTATTTTTATAACTTTTTATTTATTTAACAATATTTTACAAAAGTTATTTTTTATCTTTTAATTTTTAAAATATCTTATTAAATCATTTAACATTAATCATATCTTATTAAACCATTTAACATCATTAATCATTTAGAATAATATAAAAATAATTTAATTTTTTAAATAAGGAATTAGTTGCTTATTTCTTCGATTATTAAAAAAAGTCCCAAACAAACTATGACACATTAAGAAAAAATACTTTAAAAAAAAAAAAAAAAAAAAGAATGCATATCGAATGCTTATTGTTAGATAAAAACTCAGTCCAAAGAATAATCCAACTAAATTTCTCTTCTCCAAAAAACAACAACAAGAACAACAACAAATCAAAAAAAAAAAGCAAATAAAATACAAAAACAACTAAAGATTGTCGCTGAGTTTTCGAATGCGGGATGTTACTCTCCCAACCCAATTCTCGTTTCTAGATGAAATGTTTCGAAAAATATTGCTATTTGTAACTTGTTCCGGCCAGCTGACGTTGCGATCTTTCCACGGTTGAAAACTGAAGCACCTGGGAAATCCATCAGTGACTGGGATGCACCGCACAACCCTTTGAAAATCGATGAGGAATTTTCAGAAACTTATTAAAAACAAATGGAGCCTGCCGATTTTTGTTTTGCTGCCTGACAGGGGGGATAGAGTTACGCTTTTCCTTTTGTCCCTTTTCCAGAATTTTTGTCTCAAGGCACGTAGGCTCTGTCTAAAACCATTTTATCATACGCGTTTCTTTTTTTTTTCTTTTCTCTATACCCGGTTTGGTTTAAAGGAACGTTAGCGTGATTTATTTTCCAGAAAACACGTAAGCTTACAGTGCAGAGACGCCACAAACCAGAAGTCATCAGAAATGTGTGGGCACATTGCAAGGGAAAATGAATTCTCGAACGCTTAAGAAGTTTTCAAGCAAACTTTGTTTTAAAACGTTAATATGTAATAGTTAGGATTTGGAATAGTAAACAAGATTTTGAAGAAGACTTTTTTCCTAAAACAACCTTATTTAATGTTATATTATGACATTAAACTGCAATTAGTAAATAAGTGTAGCATGAATTTCTAAACACACATTTTAATTTTAAACTAAAAATAATAATTAATTAAAGTAAATAAAAATAATAATTAATGGATTGAAGTTACTTCCATTCTATTCATTAATTACTTTTATTTATCAGAAATTTCAATCTTTTATATTTTATTCTTCTAATATTTTTTTTATAATAAAGAATATAATTTTTTTTTAAATAGACCTTTCTTTTTTATTTGATAATTTTTTACAAAATTCATTATTTATTTATTTTTAAAAATATCTTATTAAATCTTAATTGAATTATATAAACAAAGAGCGAATTAAAATTCTTAAATAAGGAATTAATTCCTTGTCTCTTAGATTATTAAAAAAGTCCCAAACAAACTGACCACTCACAACTTCACTCTATGATGCGTGAAGAAAAAAATACTCTTAAAAAAGAATGCATATCAGATGCTTATTGTTAAATAAAAACTCAGTCTATAAAGAATACTCCAACTAAATTTCTCTTCTGCCAAAAAACAGCATCAACAACAACAAATCCAAAAAAAAAAAAAAAAAAAAAAAAAGTAAATAAAATACAAAAACAACTATGATTGTCGCTGAGTTTTCGAATGCGGGATGTTACTCTCCCAACCCAATTCTCGTTTCTAGATGAAATGTTTCGAAAAATATTGCTATTTGTAACTTGTTCCGGCCAGCTGACGTTGCGATCTTTCCACGGTTGAAAACTGAAGCATCTGGGAAATCCATCAGTGACTGGGATGCACCGCACAACCCTTTGAAAATCGATGAGGAATTTTCAGAAACTTATTAAAAACAAATGGAGCCTGCCGAGTTTTGTTTTGCTGCCTGACAGGGGGGATAGAGTTACGCTTTTCCTTTTGTCCCTTTTCCAGAATTTTTGTCGCGAGGCACGTAGGTTCTGTCTAGAACCATTTTATCATATGCGTTTCTTTTTTTTTTCTCTCTCTCTACATGGTTTGGTTTAAAGGAACGTCAGCGTGATTTATTTTCCAGAAAACACGTAAGCTTACAGTGCAGAACGCCACAAAGCAGAAGTCATCAGAAATGTGTGGGCATACTGCAAAAGGAAAATGAATTCTAGAACGCTTAAGAAGTTTTCAAGCAAACTTTGTTTTAAATTATAAATATGCAATAGTTAGGATTTGGAATAGTAAATAAGATTTTGAAGAGACTTTTTCGGTTCCCAAGACAACCTTATGTAATGTTACATTATGATATTATCCTACAATTAGTAAATAATGGTAGCACGCATTTCTAAACACACATTTTAATTTTAAAGGTTGTGAAGTTACTTTTATTCTATTAATTAATTACTTGTATTTATCATGAATTTAATTATTTTATATTTTATTCTTCTAATATTTTTTTATAATAAAGAATATCATTTTTTAAATGCACATTTCATTTTTATAAACTTTTTATTTATGTAGCAGTTTTGTACAAAATTTATCAGTGGTTTAGTTTTGAAAAATATCGTATTAAATCTTTTAAATAAAATTTTCAGCACTACAAACAATGAATGAATTTAAATTTTTAAATTAGGAATTAAATGCTTGATTCTGAGATGGTTTGGGTCTTTCACAACTTCACACTATGATACAAATTGAATTTAAAATTTTTAATAGGGAATTAATTAAATATTCCTTAGCTTATTTAAAAAAATTCCCAAACATACTATATTCACACTATGATGCATGAAGAAACAAATACTTCATAAAAAAAATGCATATCGGATGCTGATTGTTAGATAAAAAACCCAGTCCAAAGAATACTCCAACTAAATTTATTTTCTGCAAAACAGCAACAACAAAAAATCTACAAAAAAAAAGCAAATAAAATACAAAAACAACTAAAGATCGTCGTTGAGTTTTCGAATGCGGGATGTTACTCTCCCAACCCAATTCTCGTTTCTAGATGAAATGTTTCGAAAAATATTGCTATTTGTAACTTGTTCCGGCCAGCTGACGTTGCGATCTTTCCACGGTTGAAAACTGAAGCACCTGGGAAATCCATCAGTGACTGGGATGCACCGCACAACCCTTTGAAAATCGATGAGGAATTTTCAGAAACTTATTAAAAACAAATGGAGCCTGCCGATTTTTGTTTTGCTGCCTGACAGGGGGGATATAGTTACGCTTTTCCTTTTGTGCCTTTTCCAGAATTTTTGTCTCAAGGCACGTAGGCTGTGTCTAAAACCATTTTATCATACGAGTGTTCTTTTTTTTCTCTACACGGTTTGGTTTAAAGGAACGTTAGCGTGATTTATTTGCCAGAAAACACGTAAGCTTACAGTGCAGAACGCCACAAAGCAGAAGTCATCAGAAATGTGTGGGCATACTGCAAAAGGAAAATGAATTCTAGAACGCTTAAGATGTTTTCAAGCAAACTTTGTTTTAAATTATAAATATCAATAGTTAGGATTTGGAATAGTAAATAAGATTTTGAAGAGACTTTTTCGGTTCCCAAGACAACCTTATGTAATGTTACATTATGATATTATCTTACAAATTAGTAAATAATGGTAGCACGCATTTCTAAACACAAATTTTAATTTTAGAGGTTGCGGAGTTACTTTCATTCTATTAACTACTTACTTGTATTTATCAGAAATTTCATTCTTTTACATTTTTTTCTTCTCATATTTTTTTCAGAATGAATAATATCTTTTTTTAAAATATACCTTTCAATTTTATAACTTTTTATTTATTTGATAATTTTGTACAAAATTCATAAAAAATTTATTTTTAAAATTATCTTAATTGTGTATGTGTTCAAAATGTTATCTTTTAAATAAAATTTTGAAAAATACAAACAGCGAATTTATATTTTTAAATAAGAAATTAACTACTTGTTTCTTAGATTATTAAAAAGAGTCCCAAACACACTATCTTCACACTAAGAGACATGAAGAAAAAAAAGAATGCATATCGGATGCTTATTGTAGGAAAAAAAAAAACTCAGCCCAAAGAATACTCCAACTAAATTTCTCTTCTCCAAAAACAACAACAACAACAAATCCAAAAAAAAAAAAAAAAAAAAAAAAAAAGTAAATAAAATCCAAAACAACTGAAGATTGTCGCTGAGTTTTCGAATGCGGGATGTTACTCTCCCAACCCAATTCTCGTTTCTAGATGAAATGTTTCGAAAAATATTGCTATTTGTAACTTGTTCTGGCCAGCTGACGTTGCGATCTTTCCACGGTTGAAAACTGAAGCATCTGGGAAATCCATCAGCGACTGGGATGCACCGCACAACCCTTTGAAAATCGATGAGGAATTTTCAGAAACTTATTAAAAAAAATGGAGCCTGCCGAGTTTTGTTTTGCTACCTGACAGGGGGGATAGAGTTACGCTTTTCCTTTTGTCCCTTTTCCAGAATTTTTGTCTCAAGGCACGTAGGCTCTGTCTAAAACCATTTTATCATACGCCTTTTCTTTTGTTTCTCTCTCTACATGGTTTGGTTTAAAGGAACGTTAGTGTGATTTATTTTCCAGAAAACACGTAAGCTTACAGTGCAGAAACGCCAGAAAGCAGAAGTCGTCAGAAATGTGTGGGAATACTACAAGGGAAAATGAATTCTCGAACGCTTAAGAAGTTTTCAAGTAAACTTTGTTTTAAATTATAAATATGTAGTAGTTAGGATTTGGAATAGTAAATAAGATTTTGAAGAGGCCTTTTTGGTTCCCAGGACAACCTTATGTAAAGTTATATGACATACTACAATTTGTAAAATGCCATAATATTATATATAAATTACAGAATGACTGCAGAACATTTGTTTATTACAAAAAAAATTATAAAATATTCTAAAAGAATTAAATATTAACTTGTTTGAATAGAAACGTTTCTAATAAATCACATTTAAAAATTAAAAATTATATATAAATACTGTTGATACCCGACGTGTTCAAAGTGTTAATGTATATAATGAAATATATTATAAGTATGTGTTAGAATTGGCTTTCAGATTCAACGAAATAATCGAGACTGATTATGTAAACTTTGTTTTAAAATATAAAAATCTAATAGTTATGATTTGGAATAATAAATAAGATTTTGAAGAAGCTTTCTTTGTTCCCAAGACAACCTTACATTATGACATTATATACTACAATTAGTAAAATGGCATAATATAATGGTAAATTTGTAGAATATTGGCAAAATATTTGTTTATTACAGAAAATTATAAAATATTCTCAAAGAATTAAATACTAACCACATAAATGTATCGAATACATCACATTTAAAAGTTAAAATTATATATAAATACTGTTGATATCCGACATGTACAAAGTGCTAATGCTCAAAAGAGGCAGAAAATAAAATATATTATCGGTATGTGTTAAAAATGGCTTTTAGATTCAAAGAGATAATCGAGACTGATTATGTAAACTTCTGGTACCAACTGGTTTAATATTTTATTTCAGTTTTCTAATATTATTTCGAAATGACATGTAATTACAAGATAGTTATACTTGAAATTTAGGAAGGTATTAAATTTCTCTCAAGGTCTTTATTATTTATACAAGATGCCATATATAATTTAAAGTGATATGACATAGAATTTTTATTTATATGATAAATACCATAATTATCATCTAATGCCATACTAGAACCTTGAATAACAATGAGTATTTCTAAACAAATAATGAATTTAGAAATGACATTTAATATTTTGGATGTTCATAAGGTTATAAAACATCCATTTACATATGTGCGCAAATATAAGAAAAAATTTGGTTAAATTTAATATGCGAATCGGACATTTAATTTAAAAAATACTAATTAATTAATGATTAAAATAATACTAAAAAATAATACAAATTTTAATACTAATTGGGCATTTAATTAAAAAAATACTTTTAAAGTTAATACTTTATATTTTATTAATTTAAATTTAAAAAATACTTTTAAACTCAATATACACTGAAGTGACAAAAGTCATGGGATACCTCTTAATATCGTGTCGGCCCTCCTTTCGCCCGGCGAAGTGCAGCAACTCGACGTGGCATGGACTCAACAAGTCGTTGGAAGTTTTCTGCAGGAATATTGAGCCGTGCTGTCTCGATAGACGTCCATAATTGTGAAAGCGTTGATGGTGCAGGATTTTGGGCACGAACAGACCTCTCGATGATGTCCCATAAATGCTCGATGGATTCATGTCGGGCGATCTAGGTGGCCAGATCATTCGTTGGAATTGTCCAGAATGTTCTTCAAACCAATCGCGAACAGTTGTGGCCTGGTGACATGGCGCATTGTCATCCATAAAAATCCCATCGTTGTTTGGGTACATGAAGTCCATGAATGGCTGCAAGTGATCTCCAAGTAGCTGAACATAAGCATTTCCAGTCAATGTTCGGTCCAGTCGCACCAGAGGACCAAGTCCATGCCATGAAAAAAGAGCCCACACCATTACGGAGCCACCACCAGCTTGAAGCTGACACCAGCTCACATTTTGGGTCCATGGCTTCGTGGGGTCTGCGCCACACTCGAACCCTACCATCAGCTCTTACCAACTGAAATCGTGACTAATTGGACCAGGCCATGGTTTTCCATTCATCTAGGGACCAACCGATATGCTCACGTGCCCACGAGAGTCGCTGCAAGCGATGTCGTTCTGTCAGTAAAGGCACTCGAGTCGGTCTTCTGCTGGAATAGCCCAAGAAAGCCAAATTTCTCCGCACAGTTCTAACAGACAAGTCCCTTGTACGTCCCACATTGATTTCTGCGTTTATTTGACGCAGTGTTGCTTGTCTGTTAGAATTTACGACTCTTTGCAGACGTCGCCGGTCTCGGTCGTTAAGTGCAGGCGGTCGACCACTGCGCTGTCCATGGTGGGATGTTATGCCTGAAATTTCATACTCGGCACACTCTTGACACAGTGGATCTGGGAATGTTGAATTTCCTAACGATTTCCGAAATGGCATGACCCATGCGTCTAGCTCCAACTAACATTCCGCGTTCAAAGTCTGTTAATTCCCGTCGTGCGGTCATCATCACGTCAAAACATCTTCACATGAATAACTTGAACAGAAATGAAAGCTCTGCGAAAGCACTGCGCATTTATACCTGTTCTACGCGATGCTACTGCCATCTGAAAATTTGCATATTGCTAACCCATGACTTTTGTCACTTCAGTGTATTTTGAAAGTAGCTCTTTTCACGTATAAAAATGTTTTAATTTTTGGTACCTGTACTGAAAAATTTAAAAGAAGAAAACTTATTACTAGCTTTGAATCTTTAAAAACTCAATTTATTAAGAGGGGTAATAAAAACATCCAAATATTTTAATTTCTTATTCACATGAAATCATGAAAGACTAACCAAAATAAAAGTCAAATACGAGTATGTGCTTTTAATGTGTATATTTTGCTCTTGTAAACAAAATTAATCTCATTTTTTATAAATATTTAAATAACTATTAGTTAAAACTTTATCTTAAGTAGTTAAATAGATAAGGAAACACCAGGTCATTTTGAGCCAGATTCAAAAGAGGATCTAGTGGAGTTAACTAAAGAATTAGGTTAACGAATTCCAGAAAATGCTAAAATAGACGATTTAAAACGACTCATTACAAAATCTCCAGTAAAGTTTTTAAAGAATTAATTGTAACTATTGAAAGTGTTAGACAAGGAAGAGAAAGACTTGAGAAAGAAAAGAAAACGGAATGAGAAAGACTAGAAAGAGAGGAAGAAGGAAGAGTAAAAAGAGAAAAGTAGCAGTACGAGAGGAGAAACAAAGGGCGCGAGAACACGAATTGAAATTGCGTGAATTAGAATTACAGCTAAAGAAATTGTGTCCAACTAAAATATGGGGGCTCGTGCTAATAAAATAGACAAGAATGATTTTGAGGTTTGGTTTGACTTGGTTTGTCGCTCTACGGTCATCTTGTGCACACTTTAGGCTAAACAGACCGGGACCTACAGTTTAAAGTGGATTCCGAACCACTACAAACATTCATGGCACCGAACAAACATTCATGGCCAGGACTCGAACCCGAAACCTGTGGTACCGAGCGCCAGAGCGCTAGCCACTCGGCCATTCAGGCCCCATGATTTTGAGGAGAAAAACTGAATGGAATCAGGACTAAAATGAGTAAGACTAGCTTTTATTGAAAAATTCCGGAAGGTGAAACATATGATAAATAATATCGGATTTATGCAGGAGAAAGTCATATGTTTCAAGGAATGTTTGGAGATTTCAGTAGATGGACTACCGAATATTTTTTACAATCAAGTAGTGAAAATAGTTTGAGGCCTATGATTGCTCTTCTTGTAGAAGCAAAGCTTGTCAATATTCCACTTAGCCATAGTATAGATGCTGTCCAGGTACTTTCTACTATAGAAGAGGGATTGTATGAAGATGTTTTGATAACTCCCGAGTTTTTTCCAGTTATTGGAAGAAAGGAAGAAACATTTGGGAAAGGAAAGAAGAATCAAGTTTGGGTAAAATAATTCAGAAGAACTGGTGTTCAATCTAGAGGAAATGGATAATACAGATAAATCAGGAGCATTTACGAAGTCAGATGCGGTGGAAACAGTTATGAAAAAGGAAGACACAAACGAGAAAACAAGAAATATATTTTTTTTTCTTCCGTTTCGTATATCAAGTAGCAGAAGTTGGAGAATAGGGGACAGATTCCGGCTTAGAATAAAGAAATCATGCGAAAAATGTGAAATCCATTGATGGTCTTCTCAATCAAGGAGTGATAGATGTTGGACTTTTCTTTTGTGAAGTTTCGAGTCCAATTTTAGTGAATATAACTTGTTCTAACTTCAAAGTATTTAGGGAACTCTTTGAAAGAGAATAGTCATGTACAATCAGGGTATATTGCCCGGAACGACATGAGAATGGAAGCAATTGGTAATGCTTTTAAAGGAAGTTTCATATCAATCATGAGTATTTCACGTATTTTCGTATATAGAAATATATATGATAAAAAAGAATTATATCTGGTTCTGAGTCGCAAACAGGTATATTTTAAAAGACAAAAAAGTGTCGTTTAAATTGAAAAATTGATCTTTTTTTGCTGATATTTTGGATATGTTATTATGTTTCATTCTGTCTAAGCAGTTGTTTGTTTCAAATTTTATGCGTAATATTATTCATTATTTTAGCTAATATTTTCTTGTATGAGTTGGAAAATTTGTAAATTACAAAACTGGTAGACCAAACTTTCATTTGTATCATATTACTTTCGCGTAATGTAATTAGTTAATAAGTAGACATTTTTAAGTTAAATTGTGAAATTTCTTAAGTTAATTTGATAGAAAATATACAATATTAAATTAAAATTGAGAAGTTCTAAAATTAATTGGATAATAAGTAGACTTTTAAATTGTGAAGTTGCCAAAGTTCTTCAACGAGGAAACAGTTTTATACAATTTGTTTTAGGCTATGGATACAGTATCACTCGTATCTAAAAATATATGGTATAATATTTTTTATTAAGTGCATCTTTACTTCTTGCTTAATGTTGCATGTCTGTCATTTTAAATTATGATTGTTTAGTATGTTAGCATTTTTTTATTTTTTGCTTTTTTATTTTATTAAAATCTGTAAACCTATAGCATGCGAGTTGTTGTATTAGGGGAGGATAAACACATTTACGCATGTTATCGGAAAAAAGCAAAAAACCTGCCAAGTGTCAGAACTAGAAAATAGTTTCCATGTGAGTGACAAGGTCCAGCAATAAAAACTAGAGGAAGGGTGTAAAGTACGGTGAATCCTTGACTGTCACCCCACTTCGGGCAATTCTTGGCACCCCAGTGACTATCGGATTGCTCACATCCGAAGAGGAGATATCTGACCAGGAGAAAGGGTCAAAATGAAGGTCAGAGGAAGACTGTGTTGTGTCAACTGTTGAAGATTGTTGTAATGGGTCAACCTCTTCCCAACACGAACTGTGTTGGGAAGATGTTGAATTTGAGTATATAGCAGCCTTTTGACAACAGATATAATATTTAATTGTACATATATTTTTTTTTTTACTTATGAATAAAATACGTATTTTATTAAAATTTATTATGTATTTATAATTTTAAAAAAAATTTGTAAATCTTTTTTACAATGAATGCTGCATTTATTTTAACAATTTATTTTCAATTAATTGTCTGCATCAATTAACTCTACAGCACATGATATAGAAATTAACAAATGTTGTCGTTTGCCTGGGTCAATAATTTCCATTATCTTGTACAAGACTAAAACACTTTCAGTAGAAAATATCTTTTAACTAAATTGAGCATCAATATATCCGTAGAAGGAGTATCCTTTGATCATAAAATCTAGTACTTACTGCGATATAAATCTTTTAAATGAGAAAGGGATAATTTTCCTTTTGTGAAATATCTTATCCTATCAGTTTCAGGATTATCGGAAATGATATGTGACCTTCAATGTCATTTCTTCACCGGAATTGGATATTAAAGCGATTTTTCATTTTTCTCTGGGATTAGAATAGGGCCATTTTCATTAAATAAATTATTATGGTAGAGTCTGCTATCGTATTAAATTTCAGCTTTGCAATATTATTTGATTAGGCCATTTAAAATTTGTTTCAGTAACAATTTAAATATAGTTTTACTAAAATGTACAATAAATTTGAATTAAGTTGTATACTTTGCTTCAAGTTGGAGAACAAAATTTTTAATATGTAAAACAAATATATGTTATTATTATTACTTGGATTAAGGTATGTTATTCTAATCACATTTCATTTTATTCTAGCTTTTATTCTTATAAAAAAGCAGACAAACAAAACTGGATTATTTTTAAGGTAGATGGGATTGTAAAATAATTCTAAGTTTCATTTCTATTATATGATTAATTAAAACTACATTATTTATTGTAATAAGTTTAAAATTATTAAAGCAATTTTTCATTTTTCTCTGGAATTAGAATAGGACCATTTTCATTAAATACATTATTATGGCAGAGTCTGCTATCGTATTAAATTTCAGCTTTGCAATATTATTTGATTAGGCCATTTAAAATTTGGTTTAGTAACAATTTAAATACAGTTTTATTAAAATGTACAATAAATTTGAATTAAGTTTTATATTTTGATTCAGGAGAAAAAAATTTTAATATGTAAAACAAATATATATTGTTATTATTAGTAGGAATAAGGTATATTATTTAAATCACCTTTCACTTTATTCTAGTTTTAATCTTATAAAAAAAAAAAAAAAAAAAAAAAAAAAACTGAATTATTTTTAAAGTAGGTGAGATTGTGAAATAATTCTACGTTTCGTTTCTTTTATATGATTAATTAAAATTTTATTCTCTATTATAATAGGTTTCATTTCTATTATAAGATTAATTAAAATTATATTCTCTATTATAATAAGTTTAAAATTAATCTCTTTTTAATTCGTTTTCATGGAATGAAAATCAAATGTATTTATTAATGTAGGCTCGAATAATAATTTCTTTATTATTAAAGCAAACATAAATTTGTTATTACTGTAGTTAACATTATTATAATAAATGGAATTCTTAAGTAGTTTTTGATTTTTTTAATCATTTCACATCTCGCCACATAATAGTTAAATTGTATTAAAATAAAACTTTAGAATTAATGTAAAAAAGTTTAGTTTAAAATGTGTTTAGTTTTGTTAAATGTTTTGTTTTAATGTAAAAATGCTTAAAGTTTTAGAAATAATTTTGGGATTAATAAACACCAAATTATTTGTAATATTAGAAATTACTGTTCTTATTATGATTTATTATACCCTTTATTTATTTTTACACATTATATAAAAATTATTCTTATTTTTAAGCAGTATCTTTCATCTAATAAACGAGATATCGTGAGTTTACCATAAATCTTAACAAATAATTAATATTTTACATTTGAAAAATTATTATAAATTCTGAAAGCTCATTAATAATCGATAAAAACACTATAAATAACTAAAAATATTTTTAAAAAAATATATTTTCTATTGTAAGAATTACGTTAATGATATTATTACAGAAATTTTTGATAAAATGTATGTAACAATTATCTAGTAACGGTTTTCCTTCGTAAATTGTACGTTGGATATTTTATATGAGCATTTAACATTGGTTTCTATACTATAATATATCAGTTTATTTATTTTTATTCTAAGGTATTATATTCTCAAAAGTTTAGATTCAAATCATCTAACAATTTTTAAAAATATTAAACATATCTGATTTTATGGTTAGTTACGAAAAGATATTCCGATAAACAAAATGTGAATATTTATTTTCATTTTAGTAACTTAAACAAATATTGGAGTTGAAAATCACACAAGAAACATTAAGTTTTATTTTCGATTTAAAACATAAAAATCTAGTGAAAAACAAATGTATCTATAACCGAAACTGTTTATACTAATTCAGGAAAATACAATTGCTTTGTCTAAGCATTATTTGTTTGCTAGATTTAAGAATGTTAGCAAAATTAAAAAACAACAAATGATTGTATGAATGAAATAAAATTCAAGTATCAATAGAATTCGAGAATGAAATAAAAGACTATAAATTCAAGTACTAAACACTTAAAATGAAATATAAAATAATCCCAAATACTTCACTTAAATAAAAAAAAACTACTTCCATTTTCCACAAAATTTATTAATATCTTTTTGCTCTTACTGTTTATTATATCACAACAAAAAAAATCGAATTGTTCAAACAATACCCTATTACGGACAATAACAATCCTTTAATAACTAATTAGTGTTTGATCAGAGCGACCAAACACAAAGAAAAGAAAAGAAAATCACGATATTTATTTCACTGGGTTAATTTACGAGAAATTTCCTGCCAGAAAAAGAACAGTTCTGAAAGAATATTATGACTATTTGCGGAAAGAACAATGAGAAGGCATTCCGGGCAATATGGCCGACATACCGATATCCGATAAAAGTAAAGCATTTCCGGAAATGACGTTGCCGGAAGTTAATGCGTATGAAATGTGATGGGGATATCTGAGCAGCCTTTTAGAGATAAAATTGATTAATCGCAAATGGAAAGATTATTTTAGTTTTGCTTTTTATGCCGAATGCTTGAATACAATTCATGTAGAATGGAAGGAATTAGGTATCCAATTTCTTTTATTGTTCTGAGAAGCAATTTGTCATTTCAAAGCACACATATTGCCCTAAATTGTAAATGAACAATTCTGAATCACGTGTGTAATTAATTTTAACTTATTTGATTATAATTACGTATTGTAATCAATTTATGAAAATAAAGTAAGCAAAATATGTTTAATTTGTTTAATATTAGCCCACAAATTTAATTCGTATGTTATTTATAATAAACACTCCAAACGGTCTATTAAATACCTTTAAAAAATAATCTTTACATATTAAAAAAAAGGCTGATTATTATTCTAGCAAATAATTGAATATAAAATCAATATTAAAATATTCATTCAAATATTATAATATCCATTCAAATTTTTAAATATAGAAGTATTCAATTCCTGTAAAAATGTTATTTTCATCATATATTTATTGATAATTTTACAGTCTCAAATTTCGAAAAGCCATAAAACTTTTACGAAGCATGAAAAGTTGAAGTAATTTTTATACAATTCTGGAGCACTGTATAAAAATTAGAATTGTTGAAGATTTAAGCAGTGAATTCGAAAACCAAATTATAAATATAGTAATTCATTTTCTCTGTATTGCTTTCGTATATACTTTATATTGATGCAAAAATTCAATTATCACACTGTAGTTTATAATCATAGGCGAACTGTATATCATAATATTTCACTATTTACAAAGCTAAATATAAAAAACAATAATGAATAGTTCTTAAAAAATCCTACTAGCAAGAATTTAAGGTAAAATTATTTCCAATGGAAGAAATTCATTCATTAATTTTCAATAATAAAAATTATTTTTTTTATCAAAAAATGTGGCTATATACTTAAAAGTTTATCAATTAAACATAATTAAATGATATTCAATTAGTTCTTTTTAGTTAAAAAAATAATAAATTGCATAAATATAAATTTTTTCCATTTTAAAATTTTGAAATGTTAATAATCCCATCAAATTCTAAAATGCACATAATTTTCTGTTATCACATTTTTCTATAAAAAAATTTTGTAATCTTTATTATTAATTAAATTTTAAAAAAATGTATTTTAAGTTGATCTATTCGCTTTTGACAGCAATTAAAAAATTACTTTAAAATTTTACTTTACTTAGCTAATAATACAACTAAGCGTGAGCAATCGAATCATTTTACCATTTAACGTAATATAATTGGATTCATATATCCTTTGAAAATGTAGGTAATGTCTATTAGCATAATTAGTTAATATTACATTCTGGTTAACATTATTTAAATTGATAGAAAACGGATTAATCAAAATTCTAAACAAAGAACTCTGCCTAACTAACTACGACCGAAGATTTTTAAATTCCATTTTTTCTTATTACGTTCCATCATCTTGCAAATGGTGTTTAGAACAAAAGAGTCCTCGCACATCGATAGTAATGGAACTTCTTATCAGCCATTCTCTCATTCCAAACGGCGCCATTTTGGAAAACGGAACAAGAAAACAAAAAGGTAAAAACAAAGTTCAATTGTGATTACCTCTTGTACAAATCAGAGAAAACTGTTCCATGGTACAAGTTCCTGAGAATTTACTCTGGCACTGGAGATGCCATTTGTTAGATAACTTCAAAGGAAAAATCGAATCCTTAATCTAAGTTTAACGACACGCTGAGAGGAGCCATTTGAAAATGCCAGGTAGACAATCATTCAGACTGAATGATGGCTTTTTTTTTTCTCCAGGAACAGTGGTCTTTTATGTGACCGATCGGTATTGCACTTGCAATCATTAAGTTTAGGATTAATGCCAGTAATACTTAAAGGGTGTATTTAAAAAAAGAGAGGTCCGCTCGAGACTTCGCATTATCTTTTTGCAAATTGCAATCCATTAGTCTTTTCAAATGAACTTTATGAAGTCTTGGCTGCCTTTTGCTTTATTTGGTTCTTTGCTTTAAAACTTTGGTTTTGTGTGGAAACTGGCTTTATTCATTGAAATACTTTTGACTAAGAGAGTTTTCATTTATATATAGATACTTAATGAAACTTGATGTTATTTTCTTAATGTTGATTTCATAAAATTTATTTGTATTCGTGTAACAACACAACTATTAACAAAAACTTTATGATTTGTCTTGCTTTATTTGGTTCTTTGGTTTCGTGTGAAAACTGGCTTTATTCATTGAAATACTTTTGACTAAGAGAGTTTTCCTTTATATATACATAGATACTTAATGAAACTTGATGTAATTTTCTTTAATTTAAAATTTATTTATATACCTGCAACAACACAACTAGGAACAAAAACATTGTTTTGTCTTAAATTATTTTCTCAAATACACATATGTAGCAATACATACATGTTTTCTTAATTTCATAAAATGTATTTTTATACGTGTAGCAACACAACTATGAACAAAAGGATTATGCTTCGCCTTAAATTATTTTCTAAAATACACACATGTAGCAATACATACATGTTTCTTTAATTTCATAAAATGTATTTTTATACCTGTAACAACACAACTATGAACTAAAACATTATTATTTTTCTAAAAATAAATTTGACAAATACACGTATTGTAGCAAGAAGTAGTTGAAAAAAATATACACATACGTGAATTAAATAGCATATTTCAATTAAGTTATTTTTTTTAATTTGAATTCAATTTATATTATACACTAATATTCCATAAAACCAAAAAGCCAATTTCTTATTAAAACACTATATTATCCAACTTGTAAGCGTCACCAGTTATTAGATTTAAGAAATATAATTAATTCAAACAGGTATTATTCCATAAAAAATGCATAGAGTTTTAAAATTTTGATGGAAAGAAATATTAATGAATGGAAAACTTTTAATGTAATTAAATCAGGATCTTAATAAATTATACACTTGATTTACTCCTTTACTTTTCAAATATTTATAATTATGAAAATGTTTTATGAATCAGCATATAATATAGATATTATTAACTCATTTATTCTAATCTATCTTTCTTCATATTAAATAAAAAGGAACTTAAATTTAAAATTCATACTAATCTACTGAATTACAAAACCCATCAGAATATTGTCTAGTATTATGTTACAAAATAAAAATTGATACCGTAAATTGATTAATAAATAATCATTTTCCATTCCTACAAGAGCAAAACTGTCAATGAGAGAAATCAATCTGGCTTACCTAGAAAGAAAACAAACAAAATGTTACAAATCTAAAATTTAAATTAAATGTTAATTATGTATATAAAATTATACACATTATAATCTGGTTTAAAAAGCATTTTTAAGATAAAATTTTTTTATAAATAAATAAATACAATAAAAAAAAATCAAAAGCTAAGATCAAAAAGAATTTAATAAAAATTATGCTTTTAAAATTTCTGACATAATAGGATTATGCCATAAGTATTTTTCCCCTTAGAAAAGTAATAGTGCATTAATTATATTTAAATGTATGTAAATTTAAAACATTTAAAAAAAAAGTTTGAAACTATTTATTATTTTTTATTCAATAAAGTTGAATGAATTTAATTTACATGAAATAAAATAATAAATTACTTAAATAATTTATTTCATTATAGTTTGCATTTTTTTTAATAAAACATTATTTCTTAACTTCTCATAATTCAATTATCAACATATAATAATTATAAATCTATAATATATTTTAACACATATATATTAAATTATTATTAAACAAGTTTTTGCAAACTGGATTATTAAATAATTAGAATGCATCGCATGCCTAACAAAGTATCCCCCCTCTAGCATACCGAGATAATCTGCTTCATATAAACTCTTCAACGTTTAATGCAGAAATAATTCATTTTAAAAAGTATCTGCAGAATAAAGGCATAATAATTTGTTTGGTAATCATTTCTATTATCATATCAGAAAATTGCAGTGATTATTATAATAAATTGTTCATTATTTTTTTCATGAATTGAAAGAAAATAGTTTTGATTTGAAAAACTTGTACATATCATGAAGATATTGTGATTATTTTCTCCTAAGAACCTTTGCAATGTTCAATAATTCTTGTAAATGTTCAATGATTGCCAACGGATCAAATTTTGGCCTTGTATATGAGCCTTTTTCTATTTAAATGTAATGCAAAATGCATTGGTACTACAATGTAAAGTTTAAAAAAAATAATAATTTCAAAAAAGTTAAAGATTTTGCTGTTTCATTTCAGGATAATTTGACAATTCCAAAAACATGGATGTTTCTTGCAATGAAACTTTATCATCATGCCATTATTATCATTTTATTTTATTTATTTATTAATATTTGTGATTTTCTTTCTCCTTTCCCCTATTGGAGTTCACATAATTCACAGTTTAAGCAACCACTATTAAATAAATTTATTTCATTTTGTAATACAATACATTATTTTTACTATTTTTTTTTTATATTGAAGCATTTCGAGTAGTGTTTTTTCTTCAGCACTTTTCTAGCTGTATTCTATTGCTTATTATTTTTTAATTGTGGTTACAATTTCCATAACTCTTCTTCAAATCATGTTAAAAATTAAATTTTCTAACTTATATTTGTAATATGCATTAAAATATTTAAAAAATTATACTATCATTTGGCAGTTCTTCCTATGCACAAAACGAGTTGCCGTCTTTTTTGTTTGCGCATACAAATATCATTTCTGTAAATATTTGAAATATTCATAACATTTCTATTATATTAAAAAATTATTATTTAAGAAACTTTGATATAAAAATTAAAAAAAATTTCATTAAAATATGTTTTTTTTTTTTGTTTTTTTTTGCTATCGATTTTTTTTTAATTTTAATCAGTTTTGTGATAAGCATCATTGTTGATAAGTGTCATTGTCGAATGTTTAACCATATTATGCCAAAGTTAAAATAGATTGCATTTGAATGAATAAATTCTATTTGTTTTCTATTTCGTTCTTCCAAATTCAATTTATGTTCTTCTGTATTGAATTTATATGTCTAGAAATAGTATATTGTGTAGCGCTTTTTGATGACTGTGCATCTAAGACGTTTCTTCAATTTAAGAAACTTAAATAAAAAATATTTTCCTTTCAACAATTTTTATAAAAAATAAGGAATTTGAAAATTGAAATAATTTAAAGAGAAAGAATAGCAGTTTTGAAATATTTTGAAATCTACTGAAATATTTCATCCTTTTCTGAAGAAATTTTAAATAAGCTAGTCAAATATATTTTAAATCATTTGGTTAATAATTATTATTCAAATATTCCAATTACTGTGATAAATGCAGAATAGTTATTGACATTTAAGATATATTACACTCTGAAATGTCACATATTTCAAAATATATAAAATTACAGTCTCTTATACCACAAGAGGTCTAGAACGAACTTGTACGATTACTGTTATTTGGGTTGACTTCCTTAAACTTTAATTCTTGGCTGAAATCTAAAGTTTATTGCATCAAGTAAACTTCAGTTACCTTAACTAATCATAGCATATCACCAGTTTTAAATATTTTGTGACATGGTCGTTAGAACGTTTGTGTGTTAAATTATGTATGAGAATAAAACATTCTCTATAATCTGTTTGGACTGGAAATAGGCATTTTCCCGGTATTCCTATAATTTAGAATGACCGAAATTGCAAATAGATGGATTATTATAGTATAATCGTCTGCTTATAGCGAATTAGATATTCTCATAGAATTCTCAGAATTTCATATAATGTATTCACAGCCAAATGATACATAGTCTAATGAGGAATTGAACTGTTTTAAAATCAGGCTATATCTGATTTAAAACAATGAAAAAATAATTTATTATATTTCTAAAGAAATTAAAAACTAATGTAAATATACTAATGTAATACTAATGTTTTATTATATTGAGATAAAAATCACATCTTTTAGGATAAGTTATTTTATTTCTTACCAATACAGATTTTTTTTAAATTTTATTAAATGGTATTTTTAAATATGTTTATAATGTTATTATCTAATATACTTACATTTTATTAAATGTGTTGTATAAAATTTTGTGTTTGTTTGCACATTTAGAATAAAGTGTGTTTAATAATTATTTAATTGAAAATCATTTTAGAAAGAAAAATTCCAATTTGGAAGTTATTATTTAATGTATTTAACATTTTCTTCAATAATTTAATAAAGTTAATAATTATTTAAAAAAATATTTATTTAATAAGTATTTTTAAATAATCCTTTTAAATTATTAATTAAAATATTTTTCCTTCAAAATTATAAGTATGAAAATTGAAATAGAAAAAATTAAACAATTAATGTATTTAAATCTAGAATTATATAAAACACGAAATTGAACTTACAATTTCATAAATAATTTAATAAAATGCAAATTAAATTTGTTATACATATTTCGTGTTTTATATGTTTCACGATTTAAATAAACTTAAATTATTCAATTTTCATGCTTATAATAGAAAAAGTTGAAATAATCCATGTCCTTTTTTTCGCAATAAAAACGACTAGATAAAAAGCGCTAACATTTAAAAAAAAATTATCTATTAAGTAACTTACAAAAATCTAAAAACCGTGACAAACATTTGACAAATTACCAAACCGACAAACCATCTCCAGTTTCATTTAATGAACTTAACTTAAACCTTACGAAGTGGAATATTAAAAATAAACTACAACCATCTTCATTCGCAGAGGAGAGCTACACGCCTCAAATCTTTCCACACCCATCCCCCCGCGTGTGCTATTTATTGCCCTTGCTTGTCAACGATTACGAATTCCAACCTGCCCCTTGTATTACGTGATATTCTTTTTTCACCCAAACATTCCAGTGTAAATGGCTGAACGTTGAAAATCTGCGCAAGGGTCGGGAAAGCGCGTGACAAATCGGTCGTAATAGCTCCGGGAAGTCAACCCTAATGACAAAACTAATGAAAAGCATCGCATACCACTGCCGCGTTGCCAAGTGGTGGGGATGAGGCATCATGGCAAGCTGCCACTCTGTGGTCTGCCATATATTGCACCCGCCACGTCATATGGTCGTTAGAGGCAGATGCACAAGACATCCTACATATTCCCGCTGGTATGGGTCTGTTCTGTCTAGGAAGGCCTTCCTGCTACCTTGATTGGTGAAGCACTTGTTCGCCAATTATATTGCTCACAGCACTTGCTGAGTAACGGTTGGGGGTATTCAAATAGTTCCAGCTCTGGTGTTGTCGAGTAAGTTATAATCAGATTCGGAATTGATTGCCTTACTATACTTGATTCCGAGTATGAAACGTTTGTTTTGTGGTTGTGTGAGAGAAAGAATCGTAAACATCAAAATATTAAATGAGTTCATTAATTGTTTAAGATACTAACAAAGTAGTTTTATTTATTTTACTACAAAGAATTCCTGGTGATTTTAAATTATGATAGTATTAAAGTAGTTCCTGCCTTAATTTTGTCGCGTAGATTATCATAATGGGGAATGCTTATTACCTCATAATGGTTGATTCTGTGTGTTAAAATTATCTCGAGTAATTTTAACACACATGTAAAAATTTAAATTTAGTGGAATGAGAGAAATAATCATAAAAATCAATTAAATAAATAACTTGAGCCTTTGGGACAGTGAAAAAGATTTAATTTGTTTTACATATTGTGTCTGAAAATTTGGATTTATTTAAGTTGTAAAATAGTTCTTGTTCAAATATTGTTGAAAAGTTTGCTACCATATGGGAAATTTATGCCGCTAATATAATTACATACATGCACGAAAAGGTTTAACATGGTTGAGTTAATGAAATAATGTTTAATATCAGAAATAATGAACAGACAACTAGAAAGTTTGGGACACTAATAAATAAATATTAATTTTTACATGATTTATTTGTTCAAAAATTTTGTTAAAAATTATTATTATTATATTTTAATAGTTCTTTTTCAAGTATTGTCAAGTAAGTTGTTAGTAGATGGAAAATAAATTGCCTCAATATTCGAAATGTCGAATTTTCAAATACAATTTCGAAAATGTTGCATATGGTTATATGAAAGGAATAATAGTAAATATCAAAATACTAATTGCTTAATTGTTCACAGCACTTAAAATAAATTAGAATTTAGTAATTAATTTGCTAGAAATTTTGAATTTATTATCGTTAAATAATAATATTTCAACTTATGTTGTAACGTAGATTAATATGAAATGGAAAATATATTGCTTCAATATGAAAAACTACATGTGAAAAAAAGGTTGTTTAAATTTACAAGCAAACAATTAAAATATTTAAATATTAAATGAATACTTTAAATATCTGGGGAAGTAATA
Organism: Caerostris darwini; assembly: GCA_021605075.1. Lineage (NCBI taxonomy): Eukaryota > Metazoa > Arthropoda > Arachnida > Araneae > Araneidae > Caerostris > Caerostris darwini. The sequence continues at coordinate 608,873 of BPLQ01013881.1, read as the reverse complement.
AATGAAGTTCAATTTATTTCTCAAAATTTGACTTATATACTGCTAACATAAATTTGGAATGTTACAAGTGTTAACAAAATATTTGTCCAGAATTATTTTTTTTTATAATTACATAAATCAATTTTAATACCACAGAAACATTTATTTATATGGCACTATTTTAAGAAATGCATTAATTCTCGAAATAAGATTGTTAAGATTGTTGTTGTTCTTAACAAGATTGTGTTTTAATTATAAAAATTCTTGCATTTGCTATTGATTTGATTCATGTTGTCTGCTTGTGCAAGAGTTAAAATTAATTTCGATAAAAATTATTTTTACGTATTGTAAGCAATAACAATTCTGATTAATTTTCTCATTTATTAAATAAATAATTAAAATAAACATTTTTAAGGGATGTTTCAAATTTTTTTTTTAAATTTAAAAGTTATTTTAGCACAAAATTATATTTAATTATATTATTAATAGAGCATAAGAATTCCATAAAATTTTGCAAACAATTCTAAAATTTGTATGCACATGCATCTACCAATTTTTAATTTGCAAGCAAATGAGTTTGCACTCAAGTGCAACCAACTACACAAATCTAAAATTCACTAAATAAATAAATAAATAATTTTACGTTATACATTAAATTAGTCTTAAAAAATCTTGCTTTTCAAGTTTCGCACACATGAAGCCATGGTTCTTAATATTTTCGTTATTCTAAATCAGAATGCAGCTTGTAACACGCTAAATAACATATTTGATTAAGTTAGCTCAGTGTAATACTTTTATACTTTTCTAGCTTAGCCACAAATATGTGATAAGTTTGTTAACTTTCGGTAATTTTTTTTTAATCTAATACCTACTGCTTCGGCGCTGAAAGAAGTGAAACAACTCTTTTATCAGTTGCTCGCTCCATTGGAGTTTGAAAATGTGGCGTCATTACTATCAAAGTCCCTTTTTTTTACGCCATAAAGATTTAAAGCGTCCATTGGAGTGGAAATTGTTCCAGACCTCAAATGTTTGTATGGTTCAATAGTCCCTTTCATGTAAATTGTTGCTTTACATTCATTTTTTTTTTTTAGTGTTACTGGTAGTTTTTACTGTTGGCACGAAGCCCACATAATTATTTTTGGTTTAAAAATTTGGGGAACATTAATTAATTTTATAATCACATACGGGCTATACAGCATCTTACAGTTGCAGGAAAAGTAAAAAAATTACTGTTCGTATGGTGAAAAAAATGATTAACAATTTTTAATTATACCTTAATTTTTATTTTGTATTACTTCACTAAAAATGGACATTTTTAAAAATAAAGTTTGGTTTTTAAAACCTGAGTTTGAATGAAAATCTGAAGTTTAGTTTTTCTATATTTATTGTGTAAAGTGTAGAAAAGGTTTGGTTTGTTGTTCTACGGTCATCTTGTGCACACGAGGACTAAACAGACAGGGACCTACAGTTTAAAGTCGATTCCGAAATTCACAAACATCCATGCCACCTCCAGGATTCGAACCTGAAGCCCTTGATACCAATGGCCAGAGTACATTTGTACAGAATATTTGGCCACCAGGCCGCTGTATAGAAAAGAAAAATATGATGCAATAACAATGTTAGAAAAATAAGATGCAAAATATATCAATGATTATTTCGGAACCTCTGGCGCTCGGTACCACAGGTTTCTGGTTCGAATCCCAGCAGTACCATGAATGCTTGTAGTAGTTCGGAATTCACTTTAAACTGTAGATCCCGGTCTAATATCATCGTTGAGCTTCGTGGGGGTAGTGTTACTCGTGTCCGTAGTATATCTTCAAAGCTATACGTACCCCCTTTGTAGAGCTAAATGAGTAACATCGGTGCAGCCATTGCTTATGGCACAAAGATTAACTGTCTCTGTATTGCCAGGTGTATTAGAACCAAAAGATATTTGGGAAACTAGGCAAAAATATCCTTATAATGATAACTTTGTAAAATTTATTGACTTCCTTTCTGATTCACGAAAAAAAAAATCTGACTGATAAGCAATAAAATTGAACTTTAATAATAGAGATTTTAATTATCACTACAAGCAAATTCTCCAAAAGTTAACGTAATTACATTTTTTTAAAAATTTCATTAGATGAAGCTTTCCCTGTTATCAAAGTTTTATATTACGTGATAATATTTTAATAGTTTAGCGAACTTATGAAACTAGAGCGAGATAACGTCTCGTGATCAAAATTGTTTACCATTTAAAAAAATTTTATAATTAATTTTTCTGGATCGACAAGTATCTGTTGCATATATATATTTTTGAGGAAGTAAAATTTGAAAATCTTTCCACCACTGAATTTTATTTTCAATTTCTTTAAGGATTTATCTGCAATAGCTAATATCAAATGTTATTATTGCTTTTGGATATTTTGGAAATAGCAGCTCTATTTTTTCAGCCATTTGTTTGCTGCTTCATCCAGTTTTCCCCAGAACGGCAAGATTATAAAATGTACTTTTTGGAATTGCTCCCATCAGATGGGTAAAACAACATTTCCATCCCGTTCTGAATGACATCTGCTTTCCTTCCTCCTATTCTCAATGCGTCACACTTCACAAATAAAAACAAATAAACAAGATGACTGTTTCTGAAGTGGGCATGCAATCTCAAATAAACAGTTCAATTTGGTTTGTATATTTCTTTGCTTTAATGTACATTTTAATTTCAAGTTCATATGAATAAATATTTTACATGAGAAATTCAGTGAAAAATTATTACGGTTATGTAAATTAATGATTCACAAAATTATTTGTTCTACAGCGTAAAAAAATATTCAGCACCCTCCTTTCCTCTGTAAAATTTCTTTAACCAAAGAAAAAATATATATTATAAAATACTTAAGTCCTGAAATCTTATAATATTATATATAATTTAATGCTTTAAAACATTATAGGCATGAAATTAATATGATTTGTATTAAATTAATACATAATATATAAATAAAAATTGTGTTATCTGCGCCGAATATCATATTTAGATGTTACAACTATTTCTAGTATCGTATTTGCAACAAGTCATTACACACACGCACACATATTCTAACTGAATGAGCTCGACTCACTAGAAATAATTATTTGCTTGTATAAGACCTGCAGGTTATAACTTTCATTTTGTTTGTTTATTTGAAAAACAATATAACACATGTTTCTCAACAGGTGAAACATGTACGAATAGTTACTCTAAATTTTCTTTCTTTCTCTTTTTTTAATTAAAACCCACCCAAATGCACTCGAAACTATTATCACCTCTTTCATCATTCCGCAGCTAAAATGAGGTGTCTTCCACTTCTGTAATCAATGATTTAAATGGAAGAAGCATACACATGGATGTATTGATTGGTTTCGTTTGTCGCTCTACGGCCATCTTATACACTCTTTTGGGCTAAACAGACCGGGACCCAGTTTAAATTCAAACTCACAAACATCCATGCCAAATTTTATACCAGAGGAAATGCCACTTCCTATTAAAACAATGAAAGACGCGACATACTCCCTTTATATGACTGAATATTGGTCAACGTAAAAGAATCGACACACATTTAATACACCTGTTTTATTTTTAGTTGGAACGTAATTTAATATAGTATATGAAATGATATACGAATATGACATCAAACATCGATTAAAATTAGATACGAGAAAACGAATTTATATGCAGTGTTTACCATGCATCAGCAATTTTTAATTTTTTCCTACACACACAAAGATATTCACTGCATCAATTTTCTGGTTATGGTATTCCATTGATTAAAAGTACTTTCTAGGTACTCAACAAGTTAGATATTCGGTGCTAATGATCTGTAGTGAAAATCGGGCATTTTTGAAATGGTCACTTCAAGCACTTTCCTGCAGATGACGGAACTTCGGAACTTACGTACTTCCCTCGAGAAAACTTGGTAACTGCATTTCTGAACTGTATTTAAGTCCGATAAATATTAGATGAATTTCTTGAATCTACAAATAGGACCCATTAGGTCGTATGTAAATTGCTGTAGGCCAAACTTTCTGTCACTAATACAACCCATGTTGTCCCAGTAGATTATTTAAAGCACTGGCTAATATCAACAAGGCAGTGCAAGTACTGCTGAGCGAATACCACGGGCATGCTTTGCAGAACATGAGTCCAATAATGTGCTCTCAGAAGCTATTGGAAATGAATAATTAGTTTCGCATTGTCTACCCTCCCCCTCTACAAAGGCAAGCAGGTGGACATTAAAATTAATTAGATGTTACTGCATGGCATTATATTGATCCACTCGGCGTTCTAATAATATACATAGTTCCCCCCAACAGTACTTGCTGTTTTGCCTGCCATCTTAAATAAGTTGAATACTCAAATCAAAGTTCTCTTATTGATCTGAGGAATTCGTAATTTCAAGCATCCAATTCAAGTCTTCCAATTTCAAGATTTCTGTATGCGAAATCTCAAATGTGAAACTTTTGAATGAATATTTTGTAGTGAATATTTGAATACTTTATTAGTGAGTGTCTTTCAAATAATATGACTTTAAAAATCATTTACTTTTTGAATACATAATAACTAAGTTTAGTATGTAATTTTTAACCCTATATTCATATATCAATTCATAACAACACAATAATAAATTAGTTTGAAAATTTTATTTTTAAAGTTGTTTAAAACTAATTATGGGAATTTAGTAACCATAGATTATGGCAGCATTGTATATTTTTAATATAATTGGTTGTATTGTTTGGCAGTTTATTATAATGACAGCATAATTAGTAGATGCTATTAATGCGGTGTAAATAAGATATATTAGCCGCAATACTGCAGCTCATTTAGAGCATTAGCAGGGCATAAATATATGAGCTTTTTTTTTTGTTCGTGAGTCCATTTAACAATTGATTAATAGATTTAAAGTTCTTTTTGTATTAGAATAAACTAAAGCACTTCAGCAAAATTAGAATATTTATAAAGATGTATAATAATGCAATCATGTGTTAAAAACATCTTAAAGTAACCATGTCTAACTAAACTATTATTTTTATGAATTGCACATACAATAAAAAAAACTAAACAATAGTGCTTACAAAATGTTCAAAAGGCAAGATGAGGATTCAGAATATTTTTCAGAATGTATGTTAAATATAGCTTAATTTATAATCCTAAAAGTATATTATTGCGCTTCATGAAATAATCTGATTTTTTTACTGTAGTACTTAATACACATTTACTATTTAATGTTGAAAAATATTTAAGCATAAATAATTCAGCAAAAGTAAAATAAAATACATGAGGTGTTTTAAAAAATTTTAAAGGACCTGAAATATTAAGTTATTTAAATGTAAAGAATTTTCCAAAAGTTATTATTTTGTGGATTTATTTTCATGAAATAGCATGATCTCTGTCTTACAGTGCATCTTAAGAATTTGTTTTGCCACAATTACAATTTTCATTGCTTCATTTATTATGCATAGTTCAATTTGTAATGTTTATTCAAATACGTATCATGAAATTTAAGAGACTTTTTGATGTCATGTACTTAACACAAATCTTTATATATTTGTTTTTATCTAATATACATGAAAACTCATTTAGAGCAAACTACTTGTAGTAAAGTACACCCACTTTAGTTCATTTTTTTCTTTTTTGTCACTGCAGCTGAATTATAAAAATGCAAGACTTTATGTCACAATTTTTTGGTCTTATTTTTCTCAGATATTGGATAGCATAATATATAGATTTCTTTTAAATATATTAAAAGTCTGGACATATTTGTAGTTATTCTTGAAGGCACCATACACCATAATTTATTTCACGTGTATACATTTATCCATGCATAAAACTAAACTAAACTAACGTAACTATCAACTAAACCTTATTCATGTATATTTTTTTCAGTTTTTTTTCCCATGAGTCTTGGATTCGAGATGTCAAATAATATTCCAAGCAAGTTGCTGTGAAGCAAATTTTTGAAAGTCGAAATATAAAGATTTTGGTCCTGTCCATCGATCATGTAAAACTATAAATAAATGGTAAGAACTAGAATGGTACAACATCACTCTAAAATGTTTGCGAACTTAAATAAATTCGGAAATACTTCCCTATTCACTTTCAATATTCATCTTATGCTCCGTAGTAGTGTTATTCGCGAAATATTTGATTAAAGATAATACCCACTTGGTATTAAAAAAAATAAAGCTGTACTTATGTCCTGTTTACCTAATATATAAGATAAAAACTATGGAATAACTGTCTATGAAAACCATCGATCCTATATAAGAATTCCAAACTTAAATCTGCTTTTTGTTTGTTATTACAGCCTTTTACATATAAAAATGCAAGATTTTATAACTACTCGGGTTTTGCATTTTTTTTTCTAGAAATTTTAGGGGTTATATCTGTCAAACAAAGAGATTAAACATTTTTGACTGCTTGACTGCTCTCTTTGGCGGGTGAAGACCTTTTTTTCAACAATTGTGCCGGAGGTTAAAAGAAGTTGTCTCTCCATATCGAGAAAGCATTAACTAAATGGTGTTACCGGGTAAGAACCATATTTTTTACTTTGTACATTCATGTAAGCCGCTTACCTGGAACCGTCTCTGCAAATCTGTTTTAAGCATGCCGCAGTCAAGTTATAAGGGCTTTGTTTCATGTGCAAATATTGTCTGGTGTAAAGGGTGAAAAATTGAAAAATTTTCTATGACCGATTTTGCATTCATTTTTTATTAAAAATAGTATTTTTATTACATTAAACATGATCAATATATTTCTATCGATTTAAAGTATATTAGAAGTTATTTATTATCAGAGAATTATTATGGATGAAAATAAATAATTATTATCGATATTAATTATATCATCGAATAATTATCATTGAAAATATACTATAAATCATTTGTTTATTATAGATTAAAATAAATAATTATCGATAATAATTATATTATCGAATAATAGTCATCGATAATAGTTATACCGAATAATTATCGAAAATATATTATAAATCATCGAATTAAAAATGCAGTATTTATTTGAACTGAAAATTTATATAAATATAAAAATTAAAGCGTATAATAAACATATGATAGATATATTTAAAACCACATATTTAATAATGCCATTCAATAATGGAAATTTGAATTATAACACATTTGAAAACAATTTTAATACTGAACCAAAAAATGTATCAGTATCACATAATAATCCATAGAATCTTTACAAAATTAGCCATAAAATGTGCAAAGATTATTATTGGAAAATGGAATGAAATGTAACATCATGTTACTTAGGTTTTAAATAGTTTATTTTAAATATCTATACTTTTGGAAGATTCAAATTTAACACCAGTATTGTACCCAATGCATTTATCTGAAATATCAAGATAGAAGGTGTTTTTACAAATAATAATTTTTGCATTAATAAAAGTATTTCATTTATCATGCATGCACAGCTCAATTATTAATCTTAACTATTACTTTTATACATAAAATCATATTTTAAAAGAACCTTTTTTTTTACTTATTTTAACTCGATTTTTTTGCATGCATGACAAGGATTTGGGAAGAACGATTTGTATCAAAGTACACCACGCATTCATATTTTTTTTTCCTGCTACTGAAAATGCAAGATTTTGCGTTGTATGTCTCTTTTGAGATTACACGCTGGACAGAAAAGGAGCAACGTGGAATTGCAATTTCCTTTAGACATCCTAAGAATCTGCGCATGACTGTGATCATTCTCGAAGACACCATTCGTCATAGTTTATTTTCGCTGATACACATTCCAGCAAAACCCTATTTATGTGTATTTATTTTTGTCCTTTTTTTACCATGCTTTTGGGATTCTGGATGTCACAAAATATCACAGACAAGATATTGGGAAGCAAAAGATTTTGAAAGTCGAAATAGAAAAGAATTTGTTCGTATCTAGGAGAGTTTCTATATCTATAAAAAAAAGATGACGTATAGAAATAAGAAAGATCTTCGTAAAAAACTTTGTCTTTCGAAATGTCGAATACCTCAAGTCTCGGATTTTGCATTTTTTTTTCTTTCAGAAATTTTAGGGGTTATATCTGTCAAACAGAGAGATTAAACATTTTTGACTGCTTGACTGTTCTCTCTGGCGGTGAAGATCTTTTTTTCAACAATTGCGCCGGAGGGTAAAAGAAGTCGTCTCTCCATATCGAGACGACAGTAACTAAATGGTGTTACCGGGTAAGAACCAGATTTTTTATTTTGTACATTCGTGTAAGCCGCTTACATGGAACCGTCTCTGCAAATCTGTTTTAGGCATACCGCAGTCAAGGTGTAAGGCTTTAGTTCCATGTGTAAATATTGTCCGGTATAAAGAGTGAAAAAATTTAATAATATGTTGCATTTATTTAAAAACTTTATATTTTTGTTTTTATTAAAAAATTTAATATTTGCATTTATTAAAAGAAATCAATAGTTTGCATTTATTAACAAACTCAATATTTTGCATTTATTAAAAAATTCAATGTTTCGCATTTATTAAAAAATTCAATATTTTGCATTTAATAAAAAATTCAATATTTTGCATTTATTAAAAAATTCAATATTTTGCATTTATTAAAAAAATTGAATACTTTGCATTTATTAAAAAAATTCAATATTTTGCATTTATTAAAAAATTCAATATTTTGCGTTTATTTTTGAAAAATTCAATATATTGCATTGCATTTGAAAGTTAGTATTAGAACCTTGAATATTGAACCGAAGAACACATTTATCTGAAATATCGAGATACAATGTTTTTTTTTTACGAATAAGATTTCTTGCATCAATAAAAATATTTATTTTATCATGCAGAGCTCCATTTTTAATCGTTACTATTACTTTTATAAATACAAATACGTCATATTTTAAAAAAAAACATTTTTTTATATATTTTAACTCGATTTTTTTCCATGTATGACAGGGATTTGAGAAGAACGATTTGTATCAAAGTACACCACACACTCATTTTTTCCCGTTACTGAATCTAAAAATGCAAGATTTTGCGTTATATTTCTCTTTTGAGAGTTACACGCTGGAAAGAAATGGAGCAACGTGGCATTGCGATTTCTTTTAGATATCCTAAAAATCTGCGCATAACTGCGATCAGTCTCGAAGACACCATTCGTCATAGTTTATTTCGCTGATACACATTCCACGAAAATCCTACCAATGCGCATTTTTTTTTTCTCCTTTTTGGATTCTGGATGTCACAAAATATCACATACAAGATACTGTGAACCAACCGATTTTGAAAGTTGAAATAGAAAAACATCTGTTCGTATCTAAGAGACTTTCTATTTATATAAAAAAAATAAAGATGAGGTATAAAAAAAAAGAATCTTCTAAAAAAACTTTGTCTTTCGAAATGTCAAATACCTCAATACTCGGATTTTGCATTTTTTTTTCTTCTAGAAATTTTAGGGTTTATATCTGTCAAACAGAGATTAAACATTTTTGACTGCTCGACTGCTCTCTCTGGCGGTGAAGGCTTATTTTTTCAACAATTGTGCCGGAGGGTAAAAGAAGTCGTCTATCCATATCGAGACGACAGTAACTAAATGGTGTTACCGGGTAAGAACCAGATTTTTTATTTTGTACATTCATGTAAGCCGCTTACATGGAACTGTCTCTGCAAATCTGTTTTAGGCACACCTCAGTCAAGGTGTAAGGGCTTTATTTCATGTGCAAATATTGTCAAGAATAAAGGGTGAAAAATTGAATAATTTTCTATGATAAAATTGGCATTTTATTTTTATTAAAATAGTATTTTTTTGCAATTATTATAATCAATGCATTTTCGATTTAAAATATATTAGAAATTATTTATTATAATAGTATATATTATAATAGTATTTTTATTATCGAATAATTAATCTAAAATATATTATAAATCATCGAATTATTATCATTAAAATTTGCTATTAGAAATTATTTATTATCATTAAATTAAAAATGCAGAATTTATTTCAATTCAAAATTTATATAAATATAAATATTAAAGCATATAATAAACATATCAAAGACATATTTAAAGCAAATTATTTAATAATATTATTCAATATTGGTGATTTAAATTATAGTACATTTGAAAAAGAATTGAAATTCTGCTTTGCATTTTTTAAAATTTAATGTTTTGCATTTATTATAAAAATTTATATTTTACATTTATAAAAAATTTAATATTTGCATTTATTAAAAATTAATATTTTACATTCATTAAAAATTTCATATGTTTCTTTTATTAAGTCAATTTTTTTTTTTTTTATTAAAAAATCAAATATATTGCATTGTATTTGGAAATTGGTATTAGACAATTCCGTACTGAAACAAAGAACACACATTTATCTGAAATATAAAGATACAAGGTTTTTTTTACGAATAAAACTTCTTGTAACAATAAAAGTATTTCATTTATCATGCAAAGTTACATTTTTAATCTTTACTATTAATTTTATGAATAAAATGTTATATTTTAAAAGAAATATTTTTTATTTATTTTAACTCGATTTTTTTACATATATGACAAGGGTTTGGGAAGAACGATTTGTATCAATGTACACCACACATTCATTTTTTTTCCTGTTACTGAATCTAAAAATGCAAGATTTTGAGTTGTATTTCTCTTTTGAGAGTTACACGCTGGACAGAAATGGAGCAACGTGGCATTACGATTTCTTTCAGATATCCTAAAAATCTGCGCATAACTGTGATCATTCTAGAAGACACCATTCGTCATATTTTATTTTCACTGATACACATTCCAACAAAATCCTATCCATGCGCATTTTTTTTTCTCCTTTTTTCATACTTTTTGGATTCTGGATGTCACAAAATATCACAGACAAGATATTGTGAAGCAAAAGATTTTGAAAGTCGAAATAGAAAAGAATCTGTTCGTTTCTAAGAGACTTTCTATTTATATAAAAAAAAATAAAGATGAGGTATAAAAAAAAAAAAAAAAAAAAAAAAATCTTCGTAAAAAAAACTTTGTCTTTCGAAATGTCGAATACCTCAAGACTCGGATTTTGCATTTTTTTTTTTTAGAAATTTTAGGGGTTATATCTGTCAAACAAAGAGATTAAACATTTGCTTGACTGCTCTCTCTAGTGGTGAAGATCTTTTTTTCAACAATTTTGCCGGAGGGTAAAAGAAATCGTCTCTTCATATCGAGAGAACAGTAACTAAATGGTGTTACCGGATAAGAACCAGATTTTTTATTTTGTACATTCATGTAAGCCGCTTACATTGAACCGTCTCTGCAAATCTGTTTTAGGCATACCGCAGTCAAGGTGTAAGGGCTTTCTTTCAAGTGCAAATATTGTCTGCTAAAAAATGTGAAAAATTGACATTTTCACATTCTATTGACAAAATTGGCATTTCGTAAGGCATTTTATTTTTATTAAATAGTATTTTTATTACAGTAATTATGATTTTATTTCTGCCACGTTAAAATGTGTTCTTAGAAAATATTTATTATTATTGAATTAAAAATATAGCTTTTATTTCAGTAGAAAATTTATATAAATATGAAAATTTAAGCATATAATAAACATATGAATTCATATTTAAAGAAACCTATTTAATAATGCCATTCAATAATGGAAATTTGTATTGCTCTGCTATCTGCTGTCGATATAAAAGAAATAAATCCCAATCAAAGGAATTTATATATATTTCCAGTAGGAATTTGTCCCAAAATAATTTAACAGGAGACTTTAAATGAATTTTTATGAGAATGCCATACTATAAAGGATGATCAAAGAGTAATGCCAATTTTTTAAAATCAATAATTTGAAAACTAAGAAGTTAAAAAAAGATCCAATTTGCACAGAAAAGACAAAAATGAAGCATCTTATTATTTTCATATAATTAAAAACTATGTTAGGTTACTTGACTTTTATCAATTGATGGCGTTGTTACAATACAAGTTAATTATTTGGTGATGTATAAAAAACAGATTTGGTTAGTAATGTCATTCTTGTTAAGCAGTTTTTGTTCAATATCTTCTTTAGGCAGTTTTTTAAAGTAAATGCACCCTCACATATTACTAGACTCAGAAGTTCAGAAAACACCGTATTTTCTGTCGATCTTATGCACATATATGGCTGTCCAGATCTCCAGATCTTACACTTATTTTGAATATATCATGATAATAATGCCTCTGATAAATTGAGTAAATTCGTAAATTTTATTTATTATTTACCTATAATAAATTGGTAAATTTTAGTTGAGGAGAAACTTGAATCTAACAATGAAAAAAAAGGGTTGTAAGCAACATTAAAGATACATTCCTTGAAATATTTGCATACCATACCAACCAGAAATATTGTAATTATTGTGATGCTTCGTCTGACAAATGTGTTGTTGAATAGCAGAAGCGTTTTGAACATTTATTGTCCATTAATTTGCCTGACATATTATTTATGAAAAGTAAAGTTATTCAAGTGATAGAGTGATTTAATAGCTAAAAATAAACTATTTCAGTAATAATTATTTATTATTTGAAAAAATTCTTGCTTCATTTCTGTCCTTTCTGGGTAAATAACAATTTTTATCCTTATTATTTTAAAATTATTAATTAATGATTCTTATTTAATAAAATTTTGTAGTACATTTAACAAAAAGTAAAATTAATTAACTAAATTAAGTTATTCGAAATTTTAATTAATAGATTTAATTGAAGCAATCCTTTTTTTGGATATTTCCCTTTCGAAATTAAAACGCTTAAAAAAATTTTGAATAGATTAATTTTATAAATTGCAATAAATGTTATTTTGGGAGCTGTTTTGCTACTGATCAATTCGTTTTTATCAATATATTTTTCAAAAATATTTAATTCTATTTTTACGCAAGCTTTATATATAAAAAATTATGATAATAAAAATTATGATTAAATTCAAATAAAGTATTTTCATTGAATCTTGTCTTCAAATTTTTCTTAAATTGCTCTGACATATATTTCTTTGTTATTACGAGTAAACTTGACTTTTATTTTAAAACATCTTTAATAAGTTTTCAAAGCACATAACACGTTATTTTCCCCAAAAGTCGCTCATAATAGTTTCATTACACAACGAATTCTTCCAACCAGAACATTAAATAAATTTATTATATTCTCCAAGCAACATAATTGCGCTGTGCTCACTGAAATGACAAAATACCAACGAGGATGACGCAATGAATCTTTGATCACGTGATTTGACGTAGCCCTAGGACCCATTACCTGTGACTCAGCCCTGGGGTGTGATTTCGTTAAGGGGGGAGATGCACGAATGGGAATAAACACATGGCAACCCATGTCCCATCATTTCAGCTTTAGTATAGAAAAATCCATTTTTTTAGAAAACGTGGGCAGAATATTTCTCTTCGCTGTTTGAAGAGCATCAGCAGATATGCAAAGGCATTTGTTGACGTACGGGGAAAGGGGTTATACTTTATTTACATTATTAAATCGATAAAAATACGTATTCAATTTACTTAACTTACAAAATTACTACATCTTCTGAATAAAATAACAGTTAATAAACGGAACATTTTACATGCCTTTTCAGAAAATGCGAATAATTCCCAATTCAAAAATGAAACATTTAACGAATATATACTAAAATTTTAATTATATAAATTAAAATATGTGGATTTTTTGGGACACATTTTTGATAATCCTCCTCCTGACCTCCTGATGATAACATCAAAAATAATCATAAACGTGATAATTAGTTGCACTTAAATAATTTTAATAAGTAAATAAATTAGATAAAATTAATAATTTATATTTTAATGTATTTTGCAAAATAGTTAACTAATATATTTTTCTGGCAAGATTCAAAATAAAATTATTAAACTGAAAAAATAAGCACCAAGATAGAGAATTTTTTGATAAATATGAGCATATTACAGCTTACCTATGATAAATGGAGTAATCAAACGCTAAGGATTAAGGAAATGAAGATTATATTTACAGAATTTGCTGATTTTTTAAGTAAATAAAACACAAGCCTTGTAATTGAAATTTATAAATCCGGGGATAGCTTTGGGTTTCATAAAAAGTACTTATCAATACGTAGGAAAAGAAGAAAAAAAATTTAAGAAATGTACGTAGATGTATTTATATTTATGTTGATGAAAATAGTTCCACTTTTAGACAAAGTACCTGAAAGTATCTATTAGTATCTTAAGTCATAATTTTCATTTTATAGATAAAATTAATTATATGACATTTTAAAGGTTTAAGATTAATTTGCGGATTATTTAGAAATAATTTATCAATGATTGTTTAAATATATTTTAATTTCCAATTATTGAAGATAATTTCAACTTAAAGGTGTAACACATGTTTCATAGTAGATAAAAAAATAACTAATTTTTGAAGCAAACAAATAAATTGTGTTATAATTTATAACAATTGTTCCTTTCATAACAAAAAACCCTTTGCTATTGTAGTTAAAAAACATTTTTTTAAACATCTTTTGATATTAGATAAATAATTCAATAATACTACCTCTAATATTTTAAGATGGTGATTATGCTGTGGAAATACTACAAGTATTTCAAATGTTATGCTGTGGAAATACTACAAGTATTTCCACAGCATATCATTTTGCTAATCTCTTCATTATTTGAAATTTAATATAAAGTAGGTAATCCAATATTTGCTTATAACCTTATTACCGAAAGAGATAAGGAAATTTAACTATATAAATACAATAATTTTTGTTATATATATGAACTACAGGGGAATACACTAATTTAAGTATTTTAATAAGTGTCGCCATTTGTAAGAGAATTGCAGATAATTTTACATGTTATAAAAATCAATTATTTAAAAAGAAAAATTTACCAATCACAAAATAATTCAACTAACACATTTCAAACAATAATTAAAAACTTCAAATATAAAATTACCATTATGTCTTTATAAGCCCTTAATCCTCGTTGATATAAATATAAATCCAATCTAGTATTTGTACTACTTTTCTTTCGCATGATGAAATATAATCAATAAATCCCATTTTTAAAAGTGTATTCACATTTTATTACAGTGAATATTACATTATTTAATAATTGTAGTAATAAGTGCATATTAACAAAGAAAATCTCATAGATATGCAAATTTTTAATTCACGTTGATATTCAATTAGAGACGAATTATTAAAGTTTAATAAAACGATCAAAAGTTCAATATTTAGAGAGTGATACAAAAATTAATTTGCAGCTGATCCCTTAATCTGTCAGGAGGTTGACGGGGAAAGGGGTGAGGGGGTGGAGGAAAAATAATCCCTAGATAATAGGTAGCTGTCGAAATCCAGAACAGCCACCCTCTTATGATGAAGGACAGAAATCGCATTTCATTTACGTAAATTTCTCACCAGCTGAGGGTGGAACGCAACTCAAGTGTTGACACCTAAGCGTTAACAGTAATAACTGGTTGGCTTTGCCAATAAGGCTCTAAATACGGTTCAGTGTCCGTAAAATCGTTCCAGTATACTTGAGTTTATATACGTTAGTATTTTATTTACGAATTCATATATAATATAAGGAAGAATTTACGTTTTTCTAATTGGAAATGAAGAAAAATGTTGTATTGTTAATTATTAAGATTGTCTATGTGCCATTTCAGTCATGTTGATTTTTTGTTTTACTTTTAATTTATGAAAATGTTGAATTTTTTATGTACTAATTGATTTTTGAATGTATTGATATATTTATGACATTAGGAGCTACAATTTTAATTTTTAAAAGGGAAGCTGGTGTAAAAAATAATTTACAAATGTAAAAACAAACGAAATAGCAAGTTTAGAATGTTAAATCTTACTATAAAACAAAATTGATAATGTAATTTTCAATAAAAGGAGTGATTATGACATTAGGGCTCATAGAAAGTGTCAAAACGTTTTACAAAAATGTATAGAAAAATATAAATATATCAATATAATCATCAATATCAATATATAAAATATCAATATACATATTAATAATCTAAATTTTAAAAAAAAGTTTGCTAAATTAAAATCATCTGAAACAGGATTTAACATCAAGTAAAAATTAATGTTCAAACTAATTATTTTTGTTCTAAATACTTTTGTCACTACTGTAAATAACCTGACATTTCCTTATTTAAGTATAAATATATTTGTTGCAAATTTTATAAAATAACATATATCAATATATATACGAGATATAACACAGAGGTTTGCTATTGATAACAATTATTTAAACTTTTTTTATTTTATAAACGAACACAATAAGTAAATACCCAAATAAAATTATAAAAAGGCATTACTTAATTCGTACGAAATACGAATTTAATATTCAATGAAAGCTTTATATAAGCACAAACCTTTCCAGTAAAATCTTTAAAAATGGATATATAAAGCATTCAAGCTTCAAATAATTATAAATATAAATATTTTATTGCCTCTGATGTTAATAATTTGTTTTTTGAACAGAACAGATAATTTCAGAACTCAACAGATAATTTCAGCCAAAATTTATATACTGGAAGCAACAGCGTACTTTAATTGTAATACAGCTGATAACAAATGTAAAACATCCAAAATCTCTTCATGAGACGCAGTATAGTTACGCTCTTTTCGCCTATACTCCTTTGATATAAAATGCTGAGGTGAATAATGCTCATATTCTAAACCTTCAACCCCAGCTGCTAGGTAGACACGAACACATGCCTGTTCATTAGACATCGTGGCAAAGTGGAGCAAATCTTGAATAATCTGTTGTAAGCCGCAGTTTTAACAGTCGCTTAAACCAGCAGAGCTTTCTGCGGAAAGTTGGCTGATGAAGAATCTACCGAGCTTACCACGTAGACAGGCTCTAAAGTGTGATAAAGCAGCGGAAATTTGCCTTCAGAAAATTCCTTGGACTACTAAGGGTTTCTGTAGTATAATCATGATCTTGTAACTTTTTTTTGTGCATGGAATTTATTGATGGAATTCGTATAGGATGTAACTAATCTTGAATATGAAAGTTATTAATTTGGTTCTGTAGTTAATGTATATGGTAAAATAACTAATTTGTGACAATATTTTATCATGGAGGAGATAACTATACTGATGTGTCTGAGATTATAGTAAGAAACAAGGTAGTATATATTATACACTTTATAATATAAAGCATGTGAAAATTTAATAACTTGTTCTTGGAGGCGAAAATCAAGATAAGTTATGTGTTACAAATTATCGAAAAATTAATATCAGTATTTAAATTTATCAAGAGATCTACCTATAATTTAATAATGTTATAATTTTACTATGTTTTCTATTGTATGGCAACATGAAAAATGAGCCACATAAAAAAGTTTCTAAAGAAATATGGTGTTTTCGAAATTATGATGTTAACTTAAATGTAGCTAACATTTAGCATTGCTAAGAAATAGTTAATTTTATACATAAAATTGTACTTATTGTTTTGTGTCGTGGGTTTTTCGTGTCCTTGGTTATTTTTTCGTTTCCTGGAACACTTTCAATGTTACTTCTTGGTAAAAAAGAATTTGAAAGAAATTTAAATAAACCAATAAGAATAGTTCACGAGAGAAATAGTTCCAATAAGAATGGTTCATCTGTTTTCTTTATTCAGTTTTGTACGATAACTGTTGAACACAAATTACTGTCTGAATGTGATGTGTTGATACTTTTTCTTTCTTTATTTAAAACTGTTTTTATGCGTTTTGTTGTAACATTAAATTCTAAATTTTATTTGTAATCTGCATATAAACCCACCCGAATACAATTTTTACCATTTTTGTTAGCATTGTTTTTATTCATCTGAGAAAATGATATTTCATTTGAATATCTTAAAAGCCTTGCATTACGTTTCTTTGTTTTGCTATTGTTGTTAATTACAATATGATTTCCTTGAAATTAATTTTTCTTTGATGTATTTATCAGCAAGCATGGGTTCCCTCGCCAATCTCCGTTCTGTAAAAATTTAATTAAAATTACAAAAACTTTTTTTGTGACAGTTATTAATTAAAAAAATTACTTTATTAATGAGACAACATTGGGAAATTATTTAATGGATAAACATAAACGATTCAGAGTTTGCAGCAAGACTCTTTATCGTGATAAAAGATTATAATTGTTGAGTACTATTACAGTTTCAGTACCTGTTATTTGGACGCCGTATGATCTGGGTTATGTATGTCAAAGTCATTATGAATAACCAAATTTTTTCTAAAAATATAAGTACTACAGTACATCACATTGCAAAATCTCTCACCCTTCGCTTGGTAATTTGAAGCAGACATTAGTGAGAAAAGATTTATTCCCTTGAACGAAAAGCATCTTCCAAATGTCGTGAAAAAGAATGCATTAAAATGTCTGTATTTAATGATGTGTAAAAAAATGCATTTAAAAGCAACTGAAAAGTAAAACAATTTCTTTACGTTTATTACGAGCTTATGTTAACGCGAAATATAGGTAAATATATTTTATTCTGTAACAATATTTCTATACAAATTTCTGTAACATGTATAAATATTTTATGACAGCTATTTGATGCTAGATTCTCCGTATATAGCAATTTTTAAGATCCAAATCAAATCTTACAAAACTATAATTTGTTAAATTAAAACTAACGCTAAATTATTTTATACGCATATTACATTGCAGCACTTTCATGGAATTTATAACGATTAAATATTTAAAAAAAGCATTAACTCAATTTATTTACAATATAAATGTATAATTTTATAAGCAAATTTAAATAATTGTAAATAACTTAAATTCAAATTTCGCAGAACTAATGTTATATTCAGAAAGACATATTTATAATAGTGTAGATAAATTCTCATTTTTCTTTAACTGTAAATATGTAAGCTGGAATAAATTTGATGTCTTTTAACATTTATTCGAATGTCATAATGCTTCGGTTTCCAAACCACTGCCGAGAGATATTTGATTTTCTTGTAGGAATCTTTCCTTCAACTTTGATCTTTTCGTGCCTTTTCTGGAGTCTACCCAAGTTAAGAATTTTGCTGTCACTTTAGATGCATTTCATCAATTCTCTAAAGAGGTTTACAGCATTTTATTTTATTTTGAATGAGATAGCAGCTTTGGCCAAACTCCCATGCTTTCTTTTACATAATAACAGTAAAGAGAGTTTAAAATATTTAAGTATTACATTAACTTTACATACTTTGTTGCATTATTTTGTTCAAAATGTGCAATAAATTGTAAATACACAGCAGATTTTGTAAATGTGCTTTATTTTTTGACACAATACTTCAACAGATGCACTCGCCTTTTTGAAATGTAAGTCAAATTGTTCACAATAAAATTGTTCAAAATTGTTCACAATAAAATTGTCAAAAAAATAGTTATACTTTACGTGATATTACATTATCAAAGCGCCAGAAAAGTTGATGTGTAGCATGTTGGTTCAAAATCTGTCGAGTAATGCCAATCTGAACGTTTCCTTAATTATACCGTAGATGAATATGTAGACTGAAAGATCCTTCCGTCTGATAGAGGTAAGGAAAGGGAGGCAAATCTCTAACCTCGAATATATTTTGACACTTCAATACTTCAAAAGTACTCTCTTTTTCGAAAAGCAGGTCAATTTGCCTTTAATTTAAAATTATTAGCTATGAGCTGGAAAAAAAGCCCAAATAATAGTACAAAAAACGAACTATTTTACATTATCAAAGCAGCAGAATGGTTGTTGTGCAGTATGATGGTACAAAATCTGTTGAATGATGACAAACTGAAAGTTTCCTTAACTCTACCGTAGATGAATATGTAGACTGGAAGGTCCTTCCGTTGCGCTGATAAATGTAAGAAACAGAAGGTAAAATTCTAAGATGCTTCCTATGGGTAAGTGTGTACAAAATTTTGGTAATAATATATGTATTGTATTGGCCGACCATGGCTCATACTGGATGATGCTAAATACGTTACATATATATTACAGTGATTACACACCTTGGGTAAAAATGCCCTGTACTGGGAAAAAAACAATACATATACATTTTCTTTACTCATTCTTTCTGAAATAATTGAGTTTCAGCGAATTCGAACTTCAGCAGCAACGCATACATGACACGGTGAGAAAGCAGATCAACATTATAAATAAAAGATGTATGATTTCTTTTCAGTTATCGTATTAGTTTTGATTGGCTAAGATTATGATACGTATCTGAAAGTGTCTGAACTATTTCTAGTTTCTTATGCGTAGACACATAAACGGATCTTCACAGATAAATTGATATAATTACTAGATAATAGCTGGATATAATTATTCGCTTTTCGTAAGTTAGTGATTCCCAAACTAGGGGGCGTTACTCCTAAAGTGCATTTCCTTGTTAGTGTTATCCTAAGTGCATTATACGCGATGCATTTCCATCAGATATAATTAAATCATATTAAATATATAAAAAATAGCAAAAAAATATGATGCAATTCTGGTATTACTTGGAACTTATATTATTAAATCAGAAACAATTTATAATTAGAAAAACATATGATTCTTTTTAAGTATCAACCAAATGTTTCAAAGTAATAAATGAAACCGTTTTATATGAATCAGGTCATAATAATACCAATATTAAATCGTCAAATATTTAGTTACGACCCAAAATATTTAAATTGTTTATTTTTATAATAATAAAAACATTTTCTGGTTTCCTTTACAGATATTGGTCCATGATAACAACAATAACTTTTTTCAAATTCGTAAGAAGAATTTAATCTTCTAAAAATTTAATTAAGTATAAATAACTTCTTCATTGGTGCAAGAGTCCCATGGGGGCCCAAAGCTATCTGCCTGCGGGCAGAAATCTAGACAGGAGATTTTTTACGGGGTAGGGTTGTCAGCCCTACAATCATAGTAGACAAGGAATTATGGTTCCGAAGTAATATTTATAGTAGACAAGTAAATAGTTCCATGGGGGACAAGGAAGTAAAGAACTATTACAAATCATGGCACAACCGGAATCAAACCCGAAACCTGTGATACCCGAACAGCAGACAGCTAGTCACTCGGAGATCAAGCCTCAAATATGAATAACAGTTTTATTAATTTAATTCTAATTATGATCAAAGTTACTATCACAATTAATGATGTCAAATGGCAGAATATGAATAAATTATAGTAAGGTTTAGTTCTAGTAAAATTATAGTAGTAGTTTTTTAAAGGAAAAGGTGATAATAAAAAATATAAGGAACATTATCTCTAGTTCCCATTGTTAAATGTTACTAAATCATAAATGTAAGCAGATAAATTATCTGATATTCACATTCTAAGGGACGAAAACAAGTCATTTTTCCAGTTATATTTCCCTACAAAGAGATAATACATGAATGTTTTGAATATACTCTAAATAATCATTTGTATTTATTGAAATTTTTCTATAATCTTAGGTTAAAAATTCAAAAGCGAATTAAAAATTTCTCTTAACTTTTGATGACAGATTAATAAAAAAAAATTAAGTAACAATAACTTATTAATTTTGCATTTAAATAAATTTTAGATATTAGTTTAAACTGTATGTGTCCCTGTAATGAATTTTCCGCTAGACGGTTCCATCAATTAATCTTATTTTACATTCTAATATCACAATATAAATCTAACTCAGTTGAAATTCATTATTAGGTTCACTGGATGGAATGATAATATTTCATACATTAGGAATCATCACTAAATGAATTGAGTATAATCAATTAAGAATTTCGGAATCCATTTTTGACAGGAATTTAATTAAAATAGCAATCGATGATTGCATGCAACCACTGATCTGGAAACCAGAAATTATGTAATTTGCATCAATAAATAAGCCGCCTTACACATCGAATTCCCGTTTTGATCAAAAATGCATTGCTTCCTAATTTGAATAAAAAATTAAATGTGGTTTATTCAGAGATGTATTTAAAACATTTATTTAAGAATCATATTTTTATTTATTTATCAATGCAATTTAATAATCGAATTACGTTTACTGAATCACATACTCTTATATAATTTCTCATTATCATATTACATTCATTATATGTATTGTAAAAAAGGTATTCACATATTTAATATGTACAAAAAATTTATAGTAAATTGGAGAGTTGTTTATTTAAATAATTTATATTTCATATAACGTTATTATTAATTTGAATAATAAATTTTGGGAAGTCAGCGGTAAAGTGAAGCATAATATTCATCAGTGTTTCATATCATCAGTAACTCATATCATATTGCGTAAGTAGTTTATGATTATGGTTTTACTTGAGATGCCACGCTCTTTATAAACTGAATACAATTTAATTATTTTACTATTATTATTATTACTGGATATTTAAACAATATTTTTTCATATGATACAAAGATGTATTTAAAGCATTGCATTTTAGAATTAAATTTTGATTTATTTATCAATGTAATTTAATAATTGAATTATGTTTACTGAATCACACTGTTTTATGTAGTTTCTCATTATCATAATACATTATTTATCAACATTGTAAAAAGGTATTCATATATTTAATATGTACAAAAAATTATACATTAATTTAAAGAATTAGTTAGTTTAAATAATTAAGTTAGTTGTAATAATTTATATTTCATATAACATAATCATTAATTTGAATAATAAGTTTTGGGAATTTTGTGGTAAAGGGAAACATATTGTTCATCAATGTAAACAATACAAACTCACATCATATTGCATAAATAGATTATAATTATGGTTCTATTTGAGACATCACGTTCTTTATAAACTGAATAAAAAATTATTTTATTATTATTATTACTGACTATTTAAAAATTTTGCAAGTTGTTTTAAAATTCAAGTTACGAGTCGCTAAAGAAAATAAATTACAATTATGGTTCAAAAGGGTAGTTATTTTTTTTTTAAATTACCTTTTACAAAATGCAATTATTTTTAGAAATGTTTTCAGCCTGTAAACTAATATCCTTTTGATTTATTTTATTTTATTTAAACGACTCCGTATTTGTTGATAGCATTTATTTGCAATATGCCACCAAGAAAAAATATTATAATATGCCCACAAATATTAATTATAAATAAATAATAATATAATATGCCGACAAGGAAACTATAATACTCTAAATCTTGATTGCAAAAATCATATCTCTTAATAAATACTCATTTTATTGACTCAAGAATAATGAGAAAATGTCTATAACAACAAAGAATAAAATTATTCATTATCTGGCATATTTATTTAATAGGATAAATTAAATAAATTCCTATATTTAATAAGAAATATATTTCCACATAAGTCTACATAAAATCTTTTATTAGCGTTATTGAAATACAATATTTACAAATTAAAATATGGTTTTATAATTTCTTTTCACATTAATTATAATTGAAAAACTGGGCAAAATATGAATGATACTTCTTTATAGTAAATAATAAAATAATTTGCAGAAAATATACATAGGTTCTTCAAAATTTATTTCAAAGGTTTCTAATTGAATAAAACAAGAAGAATGGTGTATAGCATCTTTAAAAATCGAATTTAATTATTTCAAATTAACTTAAAATAATAAATAAACTAAATGTCACAATCAATCACACTGTAGAAGCTTCCAACAATGGAAACTTAAGAAAAGACATGGCTGTTATAAACGGCAAGTATTATTGTAAAAATAAAATAGGAACGATTGTAATTGCTAAAAAGTAATTAACAAAATTTTTCCAAAACTTCAAAAAGAGCGAGAAGAAGAAAAATCTAATAAACACCTAAAGTAAGATTAATTTAAACTTGAAAAAAAAATTACGTTCTTACTTAATTAGTTTGCTGTGTTTTATCTTTTGTAAGAAAATAAAGTCAAAAATGAAGGCAATGTGTTGAACAAAAATTTTTTCCTTCTTAAAAATTGAGAATTTATTCACGGGAAGTGTTTATCACTTTAAGAAATTACCTTTTAAAAGCGCAAAAATTATCTTCAAGTTAATTTCTTAAAAGCATGCTCTAATACTATACATCCACTTGAAATCGAGAAATTCAACTAATGTACAAGTAAAAAAAATATCAGACGCATTTCTTGAATTTTCCTTTGAAAGCTAATTTTTATTTTTGAATGAGGAGATGCATATTTTAGATAACTAATAAAGATGCCAATCTCAACATCGAACATCATGAACGCCATCATTGAAATTGTGTAACTGATAATTTTTGATGTAAATATTTGTGTGTTTGTCCTCATTTTGTTTCGATTTGTTTGCTCAAAAATTATAAGATAAACTTGGTATGTTAATATAAAATGAAGCCCAACGCATTGTAAAATGGTAACGTGAGCTGTTAGTACGCAGGAGGTCTCAGTACGAAACGTACATTGCTACCATTATACAGGATGTCTCGACACCAAGTTTAAAGCTTCTAGTATAGGTAGTGTACATGTAAATGTTGTATAGAAAATGCTTTTCGGATTTTGTATGTGGAGTTGCATGGGTCCAGGTGTATCAAGTGTCTCGCAGCGGATTATCATTTTTATTCCTAACGTAGCAGTAGTAGAATGGGTGATTATGCCGATGTGGAGTTTGCGGATAGCATCTGACATGGAAGCATGTCAATTGTATTGAACGAAACATACATTGCTCGTACAATAGATGTAGTCGTTAATATTTAGTTCTAGCACTAAACACATTACACACCCTCACTCATTTCAACTTAAAATTCATAATAACTTAGACATCACATTTGACCAACAGCACATCAAGCTTGATGGACCGATTGATTGACCTGTTCAATTACCAAAGAAATCATGCTCTGATTTCTTCTGAGTACATATAGAACTATCTAGCTAGCTTGTTATCTATTATTATATATTAATTAGTAATGAATAATATTTTATTATTACTTTATGTGTATGACTCCTTCGTTGATAATGCCAAGGAATTCGCTGCATTCATCGCAACTGCTGGTTTCTGGAGCGTTCACTGCAGTCGATGCTTTCACACACGAAGAGATCAATGGTGTTTGGAATAAAGTGTGTAAAATGTCTTGCATCAAAAGAAAGCTAGATTTCCTAATATGAGATACACAAACGCAGGGCAATAAGCCATAAAAGTTCATTCGGAACGTATTGCACTTCAATCGCCCCTTGGTGAGCTTTAAGGCGGTTTAGATACGTGGAACGCGAGATTCCATCTATTATTAACAGCATATACAGAAATTGATGATGAGAAAAGTATTCCCATGGTACTGCGGCTTATACTTTTGGCATACAAATCTAAAATTCGAAATATTGCAAGATATCCGCATTCCAAATAGGATTTTACTTATAATAGATTATACTCATATTTAATAATTGGAAATTTTGTTTTATTTCTAATTTTTTTGTATGATGCCTCCTAACTGTAATATATTTATGTTTCATATTTATAATATAATCTTTCTCGAGATCAATTAAACTTTTCAAATGGCCACCCATCCAGTAAAAACCGGTTTGGGCCAAAACTCTTTATTTCGTCTGCGCCTTTTAAAGTGGTGATCGAAATCCCACTTCCTTCTACCGAGATACAATCAGAAAATAAAACATATTTTTTGTATTTTTTTTTTTTTCTTTTCTCAATAACACTATAATACCATTTATTGTTTTTTTTTAAAGAGAATGCTCAAATGATATATGATTAAAAATATAACGTTAACTTTCCATTAATTTTGAAAGTGGAAATGCTAAACAGAATTAATCAAATTTCAATTAACTTTTACGGTGATTTAAATGAATAGGTTACTGTGTTAAACATTTATATTTTATTCTGACGTCAGCGATTATTGGAGGATGATTATGAGAAATCATATCTGCAGAAAGTAATATTTTTACTATGATTAAAAAATTCGTAATTTCATTTTTATGACGTATAAACCTGATGCTTTATATAGAAAAATTCATAAAATTGTTAAGGGATTATAAAATTGTTAATGGATAATTAAAATTACATAGTTATTTTCAGATCTGTATATTTATTAATGAATAGTTTAAGGTTTTGAAAAAATAAATATTTGATTGCGCTCTGTATACTGGGTCTCTACGACATATAATTCCTTATTAGATTTACAACATCTAATAAGGAAGGGTATACCTATACGACTTGGAATTGCATAGCATTACAAAATACCAAATGCTTTCTTAACTTGTATTTACATTATGGCAGAAACGTAAATGTAAAAACGCACCCACTCCAACACATAAGCAAAACAGAAATGAAATAAACAACAAATATGGTGTTAATTGATCAATGGACATCAACAAAGTTGATAAAAGTTAGCTGCGTACAAGTCAAAGATGATGTTCAAATTATCGTCCACAAGCTGCGATGCAAGTCTCATATTACCGATGCATGGAACCCCGACAATTGTGTCTCGAATTTGCCCACCAGCTGTTACGATGCATGCAGGGAATTCCTGTGCATTGTCAACGAAGGAGTCATACACAGAGTAGAAATAAAATATTGCTCATTAATTACTAATAAATAATAATACTCTATGTTCATACAATGACTCAATATGCACTCGCAAGAAATCAACGTAAGACTTCTTTGGTAATCGAACAGACCAATCCACTGGCCAATCACGCGATATATACTATTGGTCTATCTAAGTGATTATGAATGTTACATTGAAATGAGAGAAGGTGTGCAATGTGTTAAGGACAACACCTTAACGATTACATCTTTCGTATAAGCGATGTACGTACACTTCATTACAATTCACAACATTCTACGCTATTCACAACCACCTGTAAGCTAACGCAGTATTGACATAATCACCCATTCAACTTCTATTACATTAGTGCACAAGCTGATGAGCCTCTCCAAGATCTTTGATACACCTGAAACCATGGAACTCCACATACAACATCTGAAAAGCATTTTATATGCAATATTTATGTGAGATTCTGAATCATTTACATGTACACTATCTCTACTAGATATTTTACACTTGGTGTTGAGATATCCGGCATAATGTAGAAATTCTGATAGAATGCGATGCACTGGACATGAACACAATTTGCTATACTGAATCAAAAATTAAACCATTAGATTTAAGGAATAAAATGCAGGATGCGAAGTGCTGAAGATACATTTCAAATTGCTATGCATAGTGGAGGATTAGAGTAGAGTGACCTCTGCGATGGAACCTGCGCAATGGTGAATCTACCAAATATTTATAATTTCAATTACTAACAGCCAGTATAAAGCACTCGATATATGAAAACAACATATATAGTATAAATTAAATTGCTGTAAAGTAGAAAGAAAGAGACAATTATATCTTTTCCAACCTAATTTTCTCTACAAACCATTATTTTGGAAACGTTACTTTGTACTTTTTGCACCAAAACTATTTTTCTCATTTCTCAACGGTTCTTACTGAATTTATTGATATATGTAGTAATATGATTCTTTTTTTTTCTTCCTTGAAAACGAAATTATACCATTTATCATTTTGAACACAGCTTTCGAGTAGTTTTTTTTATCTATTGAAAGGTCATCAAATAATTTGCCTCAGGAATCTGCTGAGTATATGATACTTGTAGACTGTCTGAAGACATTTTAACTCAGTTCATCTGACAAATGACATTGAAAAAATATTGTAATAAATCTTTCTATTCGGAGAGATTTAACGTTCCTAGAGAATTTGTCTAATATATATAATTCAGTTAAAGATTACTATATTTAGGAAACATTGATGTTTTTTTTCCCGTGGAGGAACTTCTACTTCAACGAATTTATTTTAATTAGCTAGTGATTTATTCATATAATATTTTTAATTTTTTTAAAATTCCAATTTTGCAGTTATTATTAGCCTCTACACCTTTATTTAACTAATAATTTTTAAAGATTTTTTTTTTTTTCATTTTGGAAGATTTAACGTTCCTAGAAAACTTGAGTAATATATATAATTCAGCTAAAGGTTAATATGTTTAGGAAACATTGATAGTTTGTTTTCTCATCTAGGAATCTCTAGCTTTGCGAATTTATTTTGTGCAATAAATTTATATATATATATGATAATATTTAAAATAATTCATGTTCTGGCTATAAAAGGAGACCAAATAAACTCTTTATGTGAAAGCAAAGACAATATTTATTGATTTATTATTTTTTTGTAAAATACCAATTCTGTAGTCATTTGCCTCTATTCCTTTATTTAACTATTAATTTTTATATTTTTCTTTAATTTGAAGATTTATCTTTGATCTTCTTATATTGCATAGAACTATGAAAATTAATTATTTATTATTAAGAAGTATCATGTTAATTAAAAAATAATGATTTCTTATATGTTTGTATTTTTCTTTATATTACTGCAAATATTAACTTTCTTGTCCCACCAGTTTAATTTATATGTATTCATTGTATCAAGCCGAAGAATTATGCATAACGGCACAGTTTGAAAAACAAAATTATTAAATATATGCGAGGTAAGAAATTTTGTATAAAAAAGAATATATATAGAACTGCAAACAACAAAAACAAATTTGCTTAAGTTATTTAAATATTTACTCCTTTCAGACTGTCTTTTAATGTTTAATAACATTATTTTTTTGCAGAAATTTTTGTAAATAAAGCTTTTATATATTAAATTTTAGCACATAAAACAATCTACAAATAAATATTTTAATATTAGAGTATTTATGAATAAATAATATAATTTGATTTGTCCATTTCAAATTAAGAAATTTTTGTTAACATATGTAATATTTGTTAATTATTGAAGGATAACTATCGTATGAAAATTTCTCGAAATGTATAAATCAACTTTAAAAATTTATTTGAAAACACAAAATTCTTTCGCGATTATCACCAAATAATCAAAATTTTCCCAACTTTGGAACTTACTTTGACGATATTTGAGTATCATATCTAACATTAAGGTTTAATTAAAAAAAAAAAAAAACCCAATTTCTTATAAAAAATATCACATTCAAAGATACGTTCATTTAAAACTGTCAATTAATTAAAATAATTAAATTGACTAAATTATGTCAATTAATTAAAATGACTAAATTATGTCAATTATTAAATTTATGAACATTTTTAAATGCCAATTAATTAAATTTATTAAATTATGAAAAATTATGAAATTTTGAAAAATAATTAAATTGATTAAAATTAATAAATTATTAAAAAATAGTTAAACTATAAAAACTAATTAAAGCTATACATTAGTTCATGTATTTCTTAAATAAAATAAACAGCTTAAATGATGATTTGTGATTGCCGATTCTGTGTTTTTTAATTTTTGTTTTCAAATAATGCTATTAGAATGTACAGAAATGTGAACCATTTACAGTTATCAGAACATAGCTCACTGTAAACCACGTTCCCTGCTTCAAGTTTTCACAAATTCGTATGAATAATGATTAACTTGTCATCATGATTCCTTCCTATATAACCTGCATACTATGTAATCTCAATTATGATAACCTGTTATCATAATTCATTCGTATATAACCTGTATAATATGTAACCTGAATTATTATAACCCGTTATCATAATTCATTCATACTATTCTGTATTTGAATAATGAAGTGAAGTGAATGCAATCTGGATAGGTCAAGGACTTATTTTTTTCAATAAATTATTATTTGTAGTAATGCTAGTTCTCGTCCAACGTAAGCGTGTGTAGAAAGCAATCACAATGAAATCTGTCCTACACATTTGGGTATTTGAACCATAATGAAGGAAGTTTAGGTACTTCAATCACAACCACAATTGACGAACCTCTAGCTTTATCAAATAATATCCGGCCATAGATGGCATATGGTCTCGTTCAATATCCTGCTGCCTACAAATCAGTCTAATCATAATTCTAAAATGAAACGCTATGAAAGTGTTTACATTTTCAGGAGTCAAGCATTTTTCAAGCAAGATATCTTGTCTGTTTCACTTCTTAAAACTTAAAAATTATAATACTTGGGGTGTCTAATTTTTATATATTTTTTATCGGGATTTTAACCCAAAAAAAAGTTAGTTATTTTAATTAAGTAGGGACCTAATTTTCACTTATCATATTTTTAAAAAATGTTACCGTGTTAAAATGGGGAAGGGGGGATCTTTTACTTTTGTCGTGGCAGTTAGATTTCATGTGACATACTACTGTGCCCAAGAAGTGAAACCAATTTTCAATTTAATTTTTCCGGGCATATGGAATTTCTTTTTTTTTTCTTTTTTAGGTTGTTGGCACTCTTTCTTGATATCTGTGTGAAATTTCCCGTCAAAATATTCATTAGTGTTTGAGTTACGCTTGGCTTTGTGAGACGCTAAGTGTTTCGGTGATTTTTCAAGCAGGAAAATGCATTTGAGCAAGAAATTGCATTAAATTTTGTTTGCGGAAACATATAGAATGCTGCAGAAGACATTCGGTGAACAAACTATATCGGAAAGAAATGTTTACAGTCGTATAAACCGTACAAAGAAGGCAAAGAACGCGTTGAAAACTAAGAGCCCTCTGGTTGACCATCAACCTCAACCGACGAAGCTCACGTCCAAAAAATTAAAGATTTGATGCTTGCAAACCGTTGATTTACAATTAGAAACGTTTCTGATGATGTTGGAATTTCAAAAGGATCCGTCAATTCCATTTTGAGCATCAAAAGCGTCAAATCTCTATTGGTACAGAAGACACTGAATGCGCCAGCTCACATTGCATTGATTCTTCGTGACTTTTTCGCCAAAAATGAAACTCATATCGTTCCACAACCATCGTATCGTTCCACAACACCGTGTGACTTCTTCTAACTTTTAGCATGCATTGAGGATTAAAAAAAAATTGGCATAAGTGCATTGTGTCCGGAGGGTGTTACTTTGAAGGCGATGAAATAAATTTAGAAGACTGAATATAGAGTTAAAAAAAAAAAAAAAAAAAAAAAAAAAAAAAAAATTGGTCTTACTTTTTGGGCACAATATGAAAAGTTAGGTTATACTTTCTTTGAATTTATAATTCAGCTCTTTCAGTTTGGAAGGTAACTACATTAACCATTCAGATGCAAAACAATCAATTACTATATGCATGATTACATTTATTATTCCCAAAATCAACTACAGAGCAGAACAAATTTGTATTCCCTGATATATGTTTAGGGATTCATAATGAAACTCATATCTGCAGCTGGTAAGTGGTCAAAATACAATTACTGGTTGAATTCAGCGTACAAACACATAGATTAAATATTGATCAAGAGTACCAAAAGAAACCAATACTCTAATAACCAAGCATGCTTCTTCTTCACGATATCCTATTGTTCACTAAATTAATTAGTTTCACGGTGCTGGAAACAGAAGAGCCAACAGCGGAATTCTTCAACAACTTTGTTCTAAGAGAGTGATAATATGTAACTAATTTAGTTTCGAATACGTTACTGTTTTATTGGAAATCCTGAGGACAAAAAAAGATGGTAAAAGCTTTCGAATAAGATTCATTTTCTAATATATTTTTCGAAGTATCAGATATTATGTTTTCTACTTTGTATTTTCATATGTTTCATTTAAAAAAGGGCTAGATACACTTTAAGCGATTATATCATGTGCAAATATTATCTTAAAAATCATTTATGTAATGTTTGTTTTAATTACTTATATTACGAATTTTTCTTGTATTTTAACAATAACAAAAGACTTCAACTTCTAATAGAGGGAATGAATCTCAAATAGGATTTTTTCAATCAAAGTCATCAATAAATGATTCTAATATTGAACATTTGACGAATGATAGCGATTATTTGAATAACTTGACATGAACGAATTATTTAGTGTGAGGTCAATGATCTATCACACTCGGATACGTTCAGGTAATTTTATTTAAAAACCTTATCAAGAAAACTTTTTCAAAAAAATCTTTAAATTATGTGCAATTTAATTTAAACGTTAGGACAAAATATTTTGCTTACAAATTTTCATAGGTAATAAGAGAATCGGTTTGAATTAAGGGCTTTGATTACGAAACGATGCAAACTGAAAATCCGTATGATTATGAAGTAAACGAGAATGCTAATGTAATCCAGAATGTCCTTCGTTTGAATTACGGTAGCAGTAATGGAAGTGTTATCTTTCCCTAATTTTATTTTGATGTTCAGCAATATATGCATGTGTACAATGTTTTAAATTAAGTTTCAGGGTTAAAAAACGAATACAGGCTTTAATAGTTGTGTCTTTATCGAGTAATATAAAAATTCTTTATTCATTTCTGTTTTATTTATTAAACAATGTTTGACAACAGTTTTTAAAATACATTGAATATTGATGTTACAGTGAAATGATAAAATTATAATTAAAATTAAACAGATATTAACAAATATTTGAACTGATGATGTGTATAATCATGTTGTAATTATGTAATAAAAAAACAAAAACAAAAAAATTCTAAAATTTTTTTAAGTAGAATAATTTTAAAATCGGAAAATAAAACATAGAAATTAAATTAAATATCTGCATATATAATAAATGTTAAAAAATTATCAATTTAAATTTGAAAATTCTTCAATTTGAAAAAATAGAAGTTATTTGAAAAATCAAATAAAATTATCAATTTTAACTTGTTCTTAAATGTATTGAAGGAATTAATAAGCAAATTAAAAATTCTCGTTATTTTTTTTTAAGAACTTTCAATTTGCTCATCAAAATAAGAAATAATTGAAGTGTTCGACTGAATAAAATATTGAGACAGAATTAAAGTATTCCATACTTTTGTTTAAAAACGTATCTTGAACTATATTAAAAGATAACTATTTTGTAAATTTTTTTTAAATTAGAAAATAATGCTCTTTGGAACAACATCTTTTAAAATAACCAATAGCATAAATTCTTATCTATCCATCCCCCCCCATGACAATCAACTTGAAAGCATTTAAAATGCAACTTAACATAAAAAAATATATATTTTTTATAAAAGGAAGGATTTCCATGAGAAATAACTCTTTTCAAAAGCCCTTAATTTTGGTGATTCAATTGTCAATGAATATATAATAGTTACGCCAAACATTTATAAAGATCATATCTTTTGAAAATTACTTACGCAAGTATGAATTAAACCTAATTTACATTTATCCTTAAAAGATGAATTTGTTTCCCTTTATACGTAAAAAAAAAAAAAAATAAATAAAAAATAATTTAAAGTACGGAAAATTAAATATTGCTGAAACAGTTATCACAAAAGAGAATCACCCTAAATTGAAATTGATTCGAAACGATTTAAAGAGATAAACGACGTTAGCGAAAAGTTTATTTGTTGCATAATAATATACATTCTTAATGTTAAAACTATAGCAATGTGCATAATATTTTCGGTCGAAAACCTTTATTTTTTGAAAAAAATGATAAAAATGAAGTTTAAAATTAATGTGCTTTTATTAAAAATACTCTCTTTTCAGTAACATTCGCCGCATAATAGTCGTAAAAGTATATAGAAAGTGTTGGAAAGTAGTATTTAAGGAATGATTTTCGTAAGAAAGAATTCATTTCAAAACCGACTTCAATTTTAGTGATTCAATTTTCAATGAATCACGCCAAACATTACACAAGCACTACGCCGAACATTTATAAAGATTATATCTTTTGACAATACTTGCGCAAGTATGGATTAAACCTAATTTACAGTTATCCTTAAAAGAAGAATTGTCCTTCCCTTCATATGTAAAAAAATATGGAAAATGAATTTCAAAGCAGTTTTTTAATTTAGCGATTCAATTTTCAACGAATATACATATAACAGCTACGCCAAAAATTTATAAAGATCATATCTTTTGACAATTGCGCAAATATGAATTAAACCTAATTTACAGTTATCCTTAAGAGATGAATTTGTTTCCCTTTATACGTAAAAAAAAAAAAAAAAAAAAAAAAAAAAAAAAAAAAAATGAAAAATGAATTTAAAGTACGGAAAATTAAGTATTGCTGAAACAGTTATCACAAAAAGAATCACCCTAAATTGAAATTGATTCGAAACGATTTAAAGAGATAAACGACGTTAGCGAAAAGTTTATTTATTGCATAATAATATACATTCTCAATGTTAAAACTATAGCAGTTTGCATAATATTTTCGGTCGAAAAACTTTAAAAATAAAGTTTTTCGACCGAAAATATTATGCAAACTGCAATAAATTGCTATTTTTTTCAAAAAAAAAAATAGCATAAAATTTCATTTATCCCCCCATGGCAATCAACTGAAAAGCATTTAAAATACAACTTTATATTAAAAAATATAAATATACTATTTAAGGTATGGTTTTGGTAGAAAATAATTCGTTTCAAAACCTTTCTTAATTTTAGTGATTCAATTGTCAATGAATATAAAACATTTATAAGGATCGCAACTTCGACAGTACTTGCACAAGTATGAATTAAACCTAATTTACAGTTATCTTTAAAGATGAATTTTCTAAGAGATGAATTTTCTTTCCCTTCATGCGCAAAAAAAAACGTGAAAAATGAATTTAAAGTACGGAAAATTAAATATTGCTGAAACAGTTATCACAGAAGAGAATCGCCCTAAATTGAAATTGATTCGAAACGATTTAAAGAGATAAACGACGTTAGCGAAAAGCTTATTTATTGCATAATAATACACATTCACAATGTTAAAACTATAGCAATTTGCATAATATTTTCAGTCGAAAAACCTTTATTTTTCGAAAAAAATGATAAAAATAAAGTTTAAAATTAATGCGCTTTTATTAAAAATACTCTCTTTTGGGTAACATTCGCCGCAGCATAATAAGCGTAAAAGTGTATAGAAAGTGTTGGAAAGTAGCTTTCAAATTATTAAGTTCGGTGCAGGAGTGAGTGTAAAACTGAAAGAGATTAAGATAAAGAAAAAAAAATTCTCCAAGGAAATTCTGAAAAGAGAGAGAAAAAAGAAGACTGATTGCATGATAGAATTGACAGGTACTTATTACACTCCCGCTCTAAGTCTCCGTGTTTTCAGTACTCCACAGTACTGACCCGAAAAATTACGGGAACTAAAAATAAGTATAAAATTTACTTTGGGAATAAATTACTGGTAATACCCCCTTGAAAAGAGCGGGAGAAAATGAAATCGCTTAGATTCCGTAATACACGTTTCGGAACATGTAAAAGACCGAAGCCAAGAATTCTTTTGGCAAAGAATTAAAGATAATTGGAGGAAGAATATATTTTACATGTTATAAATTTTGAAATTTTTTTTTTCAATTTTTGTTAGCTAAATGGATTCTAAATTACCTTTGAATTATTTTTGTTTGATACGACTGTGGAGTGAAATCTTTTCTTTTTCCACCTGCGAAAAGGAAAATTAAATTGAACGGAATACATAATTCATAGTTTATGTGACGGAGACGATTGAAATTTTTGTTTTTGGACATTAATTTTAGCCTGCGAGACAAAGAATTTATTTTAAATTAAAGGCTTTATGGCCGCAATTCTTTCAATCAAATGAAATTCGAATTCGTTTTCAAGTATTTTGGATTTTCTAAAATATGAAGAGAATATTTTGCTTTTATTCTGAAAAGGAAACTGAAATAGTTTCTTAAAAATTTATGCAATGGAATTAATTTTAAAACCTCTTTTTAAAAACTTTTTGAAAAGTATGTAATTTCTTACATAATGATGTAGTGCAGTTTAAAAGCACTTTAAAAAAGTGAAACTAAGCCGCTTGAATGTAAACTGCTTTTAAATGGATAAAAAAATTCTACTAAATCCTTTAAACATGAGATCTAAAAAATCTACGTCAAATTATAAAACGTTATCGTGAATTTTTAAAACACTTTTATATTTTACTTCAATTATATGTAATTTTGTCGTAGCAGAAATGAATAAATAGGAAAATGAAAGTTTTTTCTTTTGAGCAATCTATTTAGAGTTCTAAATCTACAAAAATATTCAATGTTATGAAATTTTGTTACATTACTTTTTAAAAGATAGATGAAAACATAGTGATCCTATTAATAAAATACACGTTTATAATAATTTATTCTCTACAAATTGTTGTGTTATTAATAATAACTTAAACTTTTCTGTAGAATCTTGAAACAGTTGTATTTACATACGTTTCGTAGCAAATCGGAATTGCAATAAGAAATACTTATGGTTTTTATCAGAAAAAATTACAATCGTAAATTTTCAACTATATTTATAATCTTCTCAATTTCATACTAATTACTGATATATCATACAATTTGTTGTTTTAAAATTATTTTAAATACACATTTTACTTTGTACTTTGATGAAGACTATTGAATTTTTGGACATTAATTTTAGTCTGTGAGACAAAGAATTTATTTTAAATTAAAGGCTTTATGGCCGCAATTATTTCAATCAAATGAAATCCAAATTCATTTTCAAGTTGTTTGAATTTCTAAAATATAAAGGAAATATTTTGCATTTATTCGTAAAGGAAACTGAAATAGTTTCTTAAAAATTTATGCAATAGAATTAGTTTTGAAATCAATTTTTAAAAACTTTTTGAAAAGTATGTAATTTCTTATATAATGATGTAGTGCAGTTTAAAAGCACTTTAAAAAAGTGAAAATATGCTACTTGAATATAAACTGCTTTTATATGGATAAAAAAATCCTACTAAAACCTTTAATAAATAAGTTAAACACGTGATCTTAAAATCTATGTCAAATTTTCATACCTGTATCGGAAATTTTTACATTTTTATATTTTACTTCAGTTGCATATAATTTTGTCGTAAGAGAAATGAATAAATAGGAAAATGAATATTTTTCTTTAAGCAATCTAATTTAGAATTCCAAAAATTAAAATGGTACTAAAAACTGCTAAAGAAACTACTAAAATATTCAATGTTTTTAAACATTTATTAACATTAAGTTTTAAAATATAGCTGAAAATATATTAATCCTAATAATAAAATACATGCTTATAATAACTTATTTTTAATTAACAAATTAACTTGCACAGAATATCAACTATATTTATAAGCATTTATATTTCATATTTTTACTGATATATCATGCAATTTGTTTTAATATTAAAGACAAATTTTATTTTCTACCTAAACTGAAAATATAAAAATATTATCCATAATAACCATATTAATAATCTATAATCCTTTATTTATACTTATGGATACTAGATATATAATCGGCTGGGATATATTAGCCATAAAATTTGGAACTTAGTGTATGAACAAAACTCATAACAGCAATTCTTAACAAATTAAGACTATAGAATAGAATTCCAAAAGATTATCTTTTCTTGAAAATTCCCATTTTCACCTTGAAATAACAGTGTCTTTGCTTTCACCAGATGATATTTTAGAACAATTTTACATTATTTAATTATATAATTATTAGCTAGTGAAAGACATTTAAATAAGTAATATGTATAAAAGGGGCCTGATGGTCGACTAACTAGCGCTCAGTGCCACTGGATGTTTGTAGTGATTCGGAGTCCACTTAAACCGGAAGTCCCGGTCTAATATGACTGTAGAACGTAGGACTTAAAACCGTACATCACTACACTACACTGCACAACACTAACCTTTTATCATTTTCAATAAAGTGGGAAATAATTATGGTGCTAAAATTAAAAAATAAAACATGCTAAATACTTTCAAAGATTTTCGTTGAATCCTAGTTTTTCAATTTTAGTTACAGTATTATTATTTATAATTATTTCAAGCTACTATTTCCTTTAAGTTTAGTTTATGTATCTATATATTCAGGTATTCTGTTGGAAAGATAAGATAATAACTAGACAAGGGATTTATAGCTTAACCCTTAAGATGATTTCTCCTCACTTATTAGAAAAAAATGCAATTTATCATTTTCAATCATTTTTTGGCAAAGAACTGCCAAGTTGTAAAAGATGGATGTTGTTTGAAATGAAAATCTCTCTGAAACAAGGCAGTTATTATACATTAATCACTTTCCTTTAGTTTAGATTCTCTAAGAAGATGAGGAAAAAGACTTTATAAAGAACGTATACATCAGGTTAAGAGGATTTCTTTACACATAATATATTTTGTATTATATTTTTTGAAAAACATTTTCTTAGAAATGACATTAAATAAATAACCTATCAAGTTTTATGTAAGTCGTTTCTCATGAATTATTGCGTTACGTTGTTTATATAAGCCTCTTAAAAATTTGAAATTTGTTTATTTTTTTTATAATGAAATGCTGAAGCATAAATCAAAATGCCAAAGTACTAATTTGCTTGCAAGTTAAAACTTTTATCTGGAATAAATATTTGACGTTTCTTAAAAGCAAAAGAATATTGTATTCTAGAATAATTTGATATAAAATTTTTCCATTAATGTTTCCTACTTATTATGTTATTAAAAAATAAATTTTCAGTTAACATCGTTTTTCAACATTAAACATAATTTTTAATATTTTCCAAAATGAATTATCTCAAATATTAAGATTTTTATAAGAAAGATATATTATTAAGATATAGCATTATCAAAGATATATTATTTATTATATTAATATTTATTATTTATTATTATATATTATATTAAGATTTTAATAAGATCTGAAATATTGTATGCTATTATAAATAGTAAGATTTTTATTATTTTTTTTTAATATAAATATTTTATTTTTGTCCAATTCATTTAACTATATATCAAATTAAGTAGTTTTATGAATTTAGAAATTTATTAATGATAACATATACATATTTGTACTTAAATGAAATATTTTTTAACATAAAGTAGATTTTAATTGGTATAAAAACCATATTAAATAAAATATATGTACATTTTTAATGAAATGGAAAGACCCTTTAAAAAGATTTGTTGTTGTTTTTTATCCCACTTGGTCGACAGCAACATCTAGGCCTAGTCCATGAACTTGTGTCTTAAAACGACGAGTCATGATAAAGGGTAAAAATGCAGCTTCTTTTTGGTCTTGACCTTGCAGCCCAAAGACATGGGACATCCAAAGGGAGAAGTCTCATTTTACCCTACCCGGTTATACCCTCGGGCACTGGTATCCATTTCAGTCGTCTTATACGACATGCATCGACTACATTGGGGCTATTCTAACTCAGACCCACAAAGGAAAAGGACCAAAAAGTTTCAAAAGTATTGTATAAACATAAAATTTTAATGTAATAAATTTATAATTTTTACTAATATTATTAATAAAGATACATTAAAAAATAACGAATTTTACTATGATTAAAATAAAAAGAGAAATTATTTACAAAAAGAGATGTTATTTACTCATTAACTGATATATTGTTAATCTCATAGTTGTATCAATAATTAATTTAATGAAATTATAGACATGTTTAGTATAAATATTTTGTAAGTGAGCTCATTTTTTTTTCAAATATATTATCTTATCGTATTAAAAGTTATACCCTTTTCTTTGCTACTGAAAACAAGTCAAATACTATTATACACTAAAAAAT
The DNA here is from genome assembly GCA_021605075.1 of Caerostris darwini. NCBI lineage: Eukaryota > Metazoa > Arthropoda > Arachnida > Araneae > Araneidae > Caerostris > Caerostris darwini. The sequence continues at coordinate 569,540 of BPLQ01013881.1, read as the reverse complement.
TAATTTTATTTGTAATCTTATTATTAGCAATCATTGAAATTATTTTGACATATTTTGTGTAAAATAATATATTACACGTAAGTAGTAAAATATAATTGAACTTATTATTAGCAATCAACAAAACTCCATTAATATTGATAATAATCTATACACAGGATAAATTATGATCTATCTCAAAAATTTGATTTCAAAGTCACTTTTTGAACAGTCGATACAATAAACTATCAAAGAAGTCAAGATACGAAATTTCTTCCCAAGAGGAAACCCCATTATTTGAAATCGAAAACTTTTTTCGAATATCCTTACAAACATATACGACATAAAAATTACGTGGATTTCTCCTTGAATTCGGAAAAGGGAGAGAAAAAAGAAATTTAGTTAGCCAGCAACTGTTAGTATTTTTCCTGTGAGATTCAATGTCCATATTTTTGTAAGGATTCACGGAAAAAAAAAGATGGAAAATAAAATAAATAAAAATATATATGTACTACAAAAAAATTTCATTGGCGAGACAGAGAATTCTTTACGAAAATTTTAGCTTTTTCTTTTCTATTCTTGCGTTCCGGAATACCCAACACTATTGGGTAATACGAGATTCAACCAAGAATTCCAAACTTATTCTCTTTTCGAATTTTAACGTTGCCTTGAGTTTCTTTATGTCTTGTTGACCAGTATTTTTTTTCTACTGACGACCATTTTAACAGCCAGTGCACGTTCTTATCTTGAGACTCTAAAATCTTTGGTACCAAAACGTATCAGTAGGACAAATAAAACAATGCAGCTCACTGGACGTATAGATTGGTGTTTTTAAATGGAAAGAAAGTCTCAAAATGTACGTGTGCTTTGTTCGCGAAATAACAGTCCACTAAGTCAATTGAATTGTTTATCCCTTCCACTTTTATTGAATAAAAATTATGTTGCTTCAATGGAGTGGAAATTTTATTGTAATTTTGAACCATTTAAAGCAATTTGTAAAGTAGTTGGCATATATTTGGAGGAAAGCTACTGAAATTCGAATTTTCCAAATGCATTGCTGATCAATATTGCATTCTATTGATTTCTTTATTAACAAGAAACAGAGTATTTAATTTTTTGTTTTATTCAGAAATCAAACAACGTATTTTTAATGTAAATCAGGGTGAAATAATTTACGTTTCTGCATAATTTTCAGCCTACAGACCTACGATCAGTCGACAAGAAGTATTGTTTTAGTTTTTTCTCAAAATGTCTGAACTGGCCACAGTTTCTGTGCCATATATAAGGTTTACAGCTGACCAATTTGACTGGATTCGTCGTAGACTCGAAACCTCTGAAAATCTTTGTCCTTGGAGTGAAGTGCATTTGTGAATTAAATTTTAAACTTTAATTTTCAATGTAAATAATAATCTGTATTTACCCAGGGTTCTGTACATATATAAAATGCTTGTAAATAAAAATTAAAGTGAAGGTGAAAGGGACCTTTTTCTTGAAGCCGTTATAGGTCTAGTATATGTCGAGACGTTACAATCTTTATGTTGCCTAAGTTTCTATATGATGCAGCAATACGAACAGATTAGTTCGTTATATATAAAATTTTTAATGATGAGGAAATCAAAATGCGCGTGACTTTAATGAACAACAGGAAAACAATTTAATTGAATTGTTTTTCGCTTTCGTTTATGTTATGGAATAAGAATGATTTTGCTTTGATGGAGCGAAAATTTAATTGCAATTCTGCATCATTTAAAGCAATTTGTAAACTAACGGAAAAATATTTTAAAGGCATTCAAAACACGAAACAAATACATCTCGCTCATTAAAAAATTTTTTTGATTTTAATTTCTCAATAATTAGGTAAACAATTATTTCACAGTTTCCAGGGAAATAAATTGCACAAATGGGAATTTTAAAAAGTATTATCGAATTCTCTTTCAATCGCCGATTTAATGAATCAGGAAGAGACTTTTATTGGTGCAAAATAAGTTAATTGGCTTTATTATTGATTGATTTTCTTAAACAAAAGAAATTTATGTTATTTTAATTTTGTTTATAAACATTTTCAGAGTAAACAATTACAATAAATGTGCCTAAATTAATATCTTAAAATTTTTATCTATCTGACTGATTTTAGTGTTTCATATTTTATACAAATAGAGACAACTTTAAGTTACAAATAATTTCATTAAAATAAGAGTAATATATTTCTTTTACAAAAGTGCAGATTTCAAATATAAGCAATTTTTAGTTCATTAATATATCCTACAGAATTTTTTTGAAATTATAGTGATTAAGTAGCTTTTAAAAATAGCGTTATATTTTATCACAATCTTCTTTATCAAGACATTCCCTCATTTATTAATGTTTCATTATTTAAACCCATAATAAATAACAGTAAAAAATAACATTTCGAATATACATGAAAATGTGAAAATCTACATTCTACAAATTGAAAATAAATTTATTAAGCCAAACACTCTCACAATTCAAATGAATAACATTTATCATTAAAAAAATTTTTAAAGATACTATTTTGATATTAATTAGAAAATAGAGACTAATATTTTAATTATATGTAAATAAAAAATTGCAAATGCCATTCGTAGAAAATTAATGAGTTTCATACAAAATTAAAATTTAATACTTAAATTCTTAGAATAAATGTAAATTAATAATTACATCCGATATGCTTGCAAATATTAAAGAAATATAATATTTTCAAAATAAGGTGTAATATGTGTAATGTACAACATAGCGTATTTTTTTTTTATTAAATAGAGATGTAAACAATTAAAATACTGCTAGCATTTTTTAAATATAAATGATTAATACCTTAACAATCATTTATAAATTTTAATAATTATTGGATTTAGAATTTACTTATTTATTCGGTGGACATCTTTCCATTGAAAAAAAAAAAATTAAAACGTATATTTTTAATTATTGTAATAGAGTGTTGATTAAGATTTTTTTTTTTAAATTCAACAGAACATGAGAGAACAATTTTATTTATAATAAATTTTAAATATATTATTAAAATATTTTTCAGATTTTGATTACACAATTTTTATAACAATAAGAAGTTATAACTACCTAATTAAAATTTTGATTAATTAAGTTGTAATGGCCATTTAGAAAATTCAGATTTGTTACGAAACTGTCAATGTTATTTAAAATAATACTAAAATATCATATTCGATGTAACACGTACATTAATAAATTAATATACTGAATTTTAGTATTAAAACAACAATATATTGACATTAAATTGAATTTAATAGTAAGTTCTATAATTTAAATTAACCATACTTACATTCGGTGTTCTAGTGTTGTAAAAATGTTCTAGAGTTGTAAATAAAATAAGTTTTCAATAAATCAAATTCAAATTACAAAACAAATAGGTGTATTTCTGAACAACATAACCAACTAAAAATTTGTGTATATATTACACACATTTACACATTACTCATTTATTTTTTATTACACTATTCAAATTTTTTATTGTAAAAAAATATAAAAGCAAAATCAAACAATTTTTCTTTGTAACTAATAAAAAAATTTATAAATGTTAGAGTAAAGCCTTATTGGAATAAATTTATCACATTTCTGTCTGTTAAGTGAGAAAAAAAAAATATTCCGAGTTAAAGTAACGTATTAAGTAAAAGTATTATATACATATTCATGAATAAAGCTAACGTTATTTTTCATTACGATAATTAACATTAAAATTATTTAACAAATAAACTGCAGTTTATTTTTAATAAAAAAAATATTGTCCCAAGTCGTATAAAATTAAAGATAAATTTTAAGATAAAGATATTATTGTATATATATATATATTTTTTTTTTTCTTGTATCTCTTCAGCCTGTATTTATGCTATTAATTAAGTAAATAATTATTAATTATAACCTTTGGGAAATCACAATGAAATTCACTCAAGGATATTTTTGAATAGAATTCATTAGCATTTTTTTTAAGAGTCATTCTCAAAGGAGCACAAATTGATTTTTTATTACTGTATTTTAGGCTTTAGTTTGTCATAAATCTTCTAATTTCTACGTTTTTTATTTATTTAGTTAGTTAATAAACAGACAAAAAAAAAAACATTTGTAAACATTTCACAATGAAATTTTCCTACAACATTCACGCTTCATTTTGGTAGCAATTAAGCATAATTAATAAAATAAATTTAAGAAGATATCAAAAATCATTAAATTAAACGGGTTTTAAGTAAGTATGATAATGTTTAATATAAAATGTTAGAAAAATTTCTTTTATAATATGCACAGTTAATTTCCCATAAATGATGGAATAAAATAAAATAAAAAACTTAAAAAACCAAATGAATTTTAAAAATTAAGCAGCTTTTTCATACTTCTCGAAAGCCTATGTACGTATTTCTTTAAACTAAATAACCAAATTCTTAAATTTTCATGGTGGAATAATATTTTATTGCATAAATATAACATCGTATAAATCAGATGTATAGTGTTATGAGTTGTAACAACTTGATTGTAAGTGGGTGTGTTTGTGTTAAGACTTGAGACATAGGTTTGAGAACTCACAGCTTTCTTGACATAAGCACAAATACCACACGAACAATTAGAGACATACAATATTTAACACATTTAAAGTCATATAATTATATATTCGTGGAAGGATTCCCCTTCTAAGCCGAAAACCCGATACTCAGGTAAGCGCTGGATGCGCGAAATATACTTCCTTTCCGGGCGGGAGTCTATAGGTCAACTAATACACAGGTTTGTTTAAATATATTTCCTCTCGGGGTGAGAAATTGTAAATCAAGGGTGGCCAACCCGCGGCCCACCTTGAAAATTTTTCCTGCCCGTGAGATTTTTCGCCCTTTTATAAAATATATTTTATAATGGCTAAAGTAGTGAAAACCAATGTATTAAAAAATACATTTGTGCATCTATATATTCAAAAATTGTCGAAATCATGAAAAAAAAAATTAACTTTGATTTTAAAATAATATTCTGGCGAATATATGACAGATATTGCCTGTTTTATTTATGAGTTTACGGAATAATTAAATTATATTCTTCGAACTCATGATGCACACGCATCGTGGAACATCTCACAGGTTTTAATATGAATATAAAAGTGTCTATAGTTGGTCTAAATCTAATATGTGGATATATAATTTTCTATTCGGCCAGCGGAGATATGATACATTTCCAAAGTGGCCCTCAAGATCATTTGAGTTGGCCACCCCTGCTGCAATCTAATCGTTTCTCAACAGAACAGTGTGGTTGCACTGTACGTCCTGTCGGGTGAGAGTCTCGAGGCTTACTGACCATTTCTGTTGAACGCTACAAGGGACACTCTTACCAGTGCGTAGGAGGAAGCACGGTTACAGATGGGCAATTACGAACGGTTTAACTTTGTCGCGTGTCAAGAAGTGCAGTTCTTTGAAGATACAAGCAATTACTATTTCAAACGATCACAATTATGACGCTGTTGAAGATCTTTAAAATCCGTTGGCAGACTTTGAACGTGGTAGAATATTGTCATGAATAAAACGCACTGGTAAGAGATCAGAACAGAGTTGCCATTTTATCATTAACAGAGGAGTCACATGATAAATCGGTGTCATGTGCCTTTTACAACCGTCACTGTCCTTTTAAAAGCCCCCTTGGTAATTTTCCTAATCACTCTGCCGTTAATTTGCTCAGGACTGGTCTTATGAAATCGATAATGTTTGATTAGACAGATGACAAAGGAAAATTTTAAGTTTCATTATAAAGAACTACAAAAATTAAATGTAGGAGTTTGAAAATAAGTTAAACTTATTTAAAGGTCGTTAATTTATTTAAATATCATCAGTTTTTATATTGATTGTCGTTATTTAATATTGCTTTAATCTGCATCTACACTGTGTTTCTTTTTGTTTTGTAACATTGATTAATTTTTGTATTTTTGCGTTTTCTCATTAACAATAAAAATAATTTATCGAAATGCATAAGTCGATAGTTTATAGTAACAGAAAATGCATAGTTGTTCAGGAATTTCCTTTGCTATTTTTCAGTATAAATCATGATTTCGAGTGAAATATAAAGAGACATGCATTTAAACATATAGAAACATATACGAGGGCCACTCTGAAATTTTTGAGATACGGCTAAATGGTACAAGTTTAACTTATCAAATTTTGACGGAGTTCAAAGTAGTCCCCTCCAACATCAATGCAAATCTGCAGATGATTTTTCCGAAGATTAAATGCTTTTCGCCATCCATTTCTTGGAATTTTTGAAAAAATGCTTTTATAGCCTCACCAATTCTCATCTTCGAAATGAAAACGGCGACCACGCAAATTTTTCTTGAGATTAAAAAAAAGCCAAAAGTCACACTTAGCAAGATCAAGGGAATAGGGTGGATGTTCTATCACTTTGATGTGTTTTTATTTAAGAAATTCGACTGTCGATCTTGCCGTATGAAAAGATGCATTATCATGGTGAAGCAAGAGTCCCCTTGCATTCACTTCTTGAAGAATTTCTGGAAGACATTTAGTGGTGTACCAGTTAGCTGTGACTGTCTCCTGTTCCTCCAGCTTGACCAGTTCTGAAGAAAACATCATACATTACTTTTTTCATTGCTCGTTGTTTTTCCACCTTTGTTCGTTTGGGGTCATCTTCAAACACCCATAATTTACTTTCTTGTCGTGTTGGAACGTCGAAAAACGGTATGTAAGTTTCATCACCTGTTATGATTTTAGAAATAAGGCGGTGTTCACCATCGTTAAGTAATTTTATGGTTTCTTGGCAGATTCTGACACGCTCCGTTTTTTGGTGCTTTGTTAAATTATGGGTAACACAACGATGAATTAATTTTTTCATATGCAATTCTTCATGAATAATTCTATGTATAGCTGCGGATCCAATGTTAATTTTCTTCCGTATCATTTGGTAAGTGCAGTTATTGTCATTGACTAACACTTTTCGTAAGGCCGACACATTTTTTGGAACTACAGCTGATGAAGATCTTCCTGTGTGTTCTTGATCTAGCAGAGAACTTCGACCTCTACGAAATTCTGTAAACCATCTAAATACCGTGGTACGAGATGAAGCTTCGTCTCCATATGCTAATTGTAGACGCTGAAGGCATTCTTCTTGATATAATCCCACTTTAAAATCATAGAAAATCATAGCGCGATAATGCTCTCGCGTTAATTCCATTTTCCTTTCTTCCAAAGTCTATTCTAAGACAGCTAAATTACAATTGTTGTCACAAAATATCGTCTGCGGCCATAAAAGAGTTCAAATTTACAAATTTAGTGAATATTTTTTTCCTGCGTTTGTCGTCTGCCACTGTCTCAAAAATTTCAGAGTTACCTTCGTATGTATGCTTATATATTTTTTTTTCTAATGCAGCTGCAAATAGACCGTGATCTTTTTATGCCATGAGGGGTGCTTTGCACTACCCAGGGAGCGCGTGTAACTTGATTGCCACGAACGCGGAATAATAATGCCCCCGCAACGTTCTACGGTCCTATTAGGACCGGGACCTACGGTTTAAAGTGGATTCCGAACCACTACAAACACCCATGGCAACGCTGGAATTTGAACCCGATACCTGCGGTACTGAGCGGCAGAGCGCTAGCCACTCGGCCATCAGGCCCATATATATATATATATATATATATATATATATATATATATATATATATATATATATATATATATATATATATATATATATATATATATATATATATATATATATATATATATATATATATATATATTTATATATATATATATATATATATATATATTGTTATATAGAAACGCATTTTCTATACAGGGGGTTGCAATAATTACTGAAGTCAATAATTAGTGCAAATTTAATAGGTATTGATTTGACTTACACTGTTAAAATATCTTGTGCATGAGTTTTACACATGTTTAAATTTAATGAAATTTACTTACTTCCTGGTGCTTTGTGTTTTTATTTTTATATATTTTTTAAAGTTTGCATAAAAATTTGCTTATATCTTACAATTGCATAAATTTATACAATAAATATGTTGTTGTATTTGCAAAATCTATAGATAATTTTAGTTTTAAAAGTGGGTATACAGCCGTTTCAGCGCTATTCCACGGAGAACTTGCGCCACTATACCTATCCTATAACAACATTGTTCAAAACGGCAAATCCCAACTGCGGCATTTGGGGTCTTGCACATCTCTTCAATTCAAAGGAAGGAAATTTGATCCTACCAATTTATCGCATCCATTCTGAGATAGACACGGAAAACTTTAATTCTGAACCATTTGCAGGGTCTCTAATCAACACCTCCTATTTTAAGACATAATTGCAGCTCTTAGCAAACTAATAAATATTTTATGTTTCAAAGAGCAACGTTTTTTAAATTCCTACTATTAGTTCACCTCTCCCTATATATATCTTGTTCAAATTTTCAATCGTTCATTAAATACTTTTTATTCATCTACTCAAGTTCAAATACATTTTTTTTTGGAACTTGTAATGATGACACTTGATGTTAATACAGTTTTTTCAAATATTAATTAATTAATTAATTTTTTTAAATTTAATTAATTAATTCTAGTTTTTTAAAATTTAAGTTGCATATATCTAATAATAGGTGGCGCCAGGTGTAAGAGAAAAATTTCAACTTTATCTGTAAAGGACTTTTTTGCAATATAGGGAAAAAAAAGTAGGAATTGACTTTGAACTTTTTATTTTTATTTTACTTGTTTATGATATAAATAATACTGAAAAAAAAATTCATTTTTAATTAAAACTCATGTTAAATAAGTATTTAACACTTTCTATAAGAATAGAATTTTTCATGTATCGCAAACATAGAAGCTAATTATTTAAAATACACATGCTTAATCACAAAATCGAGTTGAACTACGGAAAGATAAGAAAACAATTGCGTTGTTTCCAAAAATACTACGAAACAGAAGTTTACTGAAAGAAATCGCGGATTCCTAGAAGAATAGATTGACTGTTACCTTAGCAACGGCAGACGCATTCACCTAAATTCGATATAGTATTTTCCGGGGCAGGTGTTAAGAATTTTCAAGGAATGCCATGTGTTACACAGAATAGAGTCAAATATTTATAAACATCTGAAAGATTTAAAGGAAAGGGAAGAATTATACTTAAACGGAGGTAGACTTAACCCGACGTGATACATTTATAAATCTTGAAATAGCATTAAACCAATATCATAATGTATCAATCTGATTTTGTTCTCTTATATTGTACCAAGAGAAACAAAAATTTAAGCTTATTTGTTTGTTTTTCTTTATCGTTTAAATATATAACATGATATTTCTTTATTATTAAAAATCCTTATCCTTTAGATCAATATATCTCTCATTGGACTAATATTTCGTAATTATTTAAGTGTAAATTAAATCTTTTCAATCACTTTGCTGGTATAGTGAGGATTATACACGGCATGTAAAATGATAAAGTTTGGTTTGGTGCTACGGTCATTTTAGGCACACTTTAGGGTAATTAGACCAGGACCTATAGTTTAACGTGGAATCTGAACCACTAAGAAACATCCATGCCACTGCCAATATTCGAACATGAAGCATGTGGTACCAAAGGGCAGAGCACTAGCCAATTTGCCATCAGGCCGTGCAAGATGATAATGAGTCTATTACATCTGGAGAAAAGCATTATCAGTTACCATTGTAAAAGGCGAATGGTAATTGATAATAGCGAATGATAACCATAATAGCTTAATCAGCTTGATAACCATAGCAGCTTTGCATCAGCACTCAATCAGTTCAGAATTTCCTGGATTTAATCCAAAAAAACCCGAAAATGTTGGACCGTGAGAAAAAAATTTCCCTTCTGGAATGCAAAACTCTCTACTTCTAGCAAGAGGTTAACTCATCAGGGGTAATATTCTTTATATCTCATCAGAGATATATATTTATATAATTAAAGTAATTCGTCTTGTCAAGAATTTTTAATTCGAAAAAAAATATTTTATATAAAGTGCGCTATTAAGTATGATGTTTACAAATGTTGGTCACTTATACATTGTTTCTACTATTTTAGAAACAATTTATATGTAACAGATTCAGGGTTAAATGGGGTACAAAGCTACTGTTTTGAACTATAATTGCTCAGGACTGTATCCGGGGAAGTGCGAAATTCATGCAATGCTTCTTAATTTCAAGGAAGACATTTTTTGTCTTACGAATCCATCTGAATGAGCCTGCAATGTAATGAATACAAGTGCCTGTAAAGCAGTTCTGCTCATAATCAAAGCAAAATAGAAAGCTGGATAGTAGAAGTCTAAGCAAAATATTAAAAAAATTAAAAAGAAATAAACTAATAAAAGTCCCGAAAAGTTAACAGATTATTGCTGAACACGTGAGGAGGCTTGGTCTAGGATTCTGGATCCTTGGACAATTAGGAGGAAAAACCCTTGGGAATTGTGGACAGCAACTGATTGGTTGGTTGGGTTTAGTGGCACCAGGGCCAGATTTGGCCATGCTACGCCAAACAATGGTGCTCTTTTTCGAAGTCGAGACAGCAATTAAAGAAGTTAGTAGAATATTAGAACTTGAGTGAAATGGTGAACACAAGCAGGTTTCTAGAATTTTTCTGGCGTTTGCTTTTGGAATCGAAGTACATTTCGTGCCCATCCCTTGTATAGGCAAAAGGATTTTAGTTTTGCTTAGCTTTACGAGTTCACATCAAATTTTTCTATTTCGGAAACTTAGTGCACTATCCATGAAGCCATTCCAGTTTTACTAAAAATTATAATTAAATTAAATTAAATTAAATTAATACCTGCATGTTTGCATTGAATAATCATTTTACAAGAAACATTTTCTAGTTACTATTCGGTTTTTTTTTTCGGATAAAGTTAATGGACTATAACATAACTTCCTGGAAGCTATTTTACTGACCTGAACGTTATTTTCTTAATAACTTTTTTCATTGGCCTCTTAAATGATTCTTTCTTGAAATCATATTTTGGATGAACCGTACACAATCTGCACGTACAAGCTTGAATGACCATTTTATGCACTACATTTTAATAAACTTATTTCCCTGCTCTAAAATAGCCATATAATGGATATTTTTAATAACAGAAGAAAATAATTAATGGCTTTATTTAAAATTTATAAAAAAACCCATACTTATTAATAAATTATTATCAATGAAATTATAATAAAAAAGGACTGACTACATTTTAATACTGACATTTTGTAAACGATGATATAAAGAAAAATATTAAAAAAAAACTACTTTAAAAATGAATATTTCATAATCACAAAAAGAAGATAAAAATTTGAAGAAGATAAAGATAATTTTTTAGTAATCTCGCTTAACTACGTACATTAAGCTAAGAAAAGATGAAAGTAACTTTTTTTTAAATAATCAATACATTCTTCAGTTAAAAAAATGTTGCAAAATAATTTATAAGCTAGATAATTATCTGGTAATAAATATTTAAAACATCGTACTTTGTTATATAATATTTAAAGAACATAAATTAATAAATTCTTTAAATTTTATTAATTACTTATGTAATACTTTATACGGTTCATAAAAATTCATATATTCAACCTACAATATATACATCAAGTTTTACGGATTGATAGGAATTAAGTAAGGCATGATGTTAATAATAGAATACTGAGAGATCAACAAAAATACTCATTATGCAATGTTAATTTCTTTAAACAAATTCAAAACATATTAATTTTTCTCCTAACAGAAAGTATATTTAGATTTTAAAGCATTTTTCTAGATAATTTAAATTAAGCATGCTGGAGGTTTATATAATAAACGAAACATAATTGTAGTGAGAAAACATACATTAATTTTGATTGGGGTCACACAACACGAGCAACAATGCCTCGTTGACATTTACAATTGCATCATATATTACGATTTTAACGAATTTATTTCATCAGACAACAAGAGGCTGGATGAGAAAACTGGCAACTTAATTAAGAACGATGCTGCAATAAGGCGATTTTGACAGGAATGGTTTACAATAACAAACTGCAGTTTAAAAAAAATATTAAAAAAAAAAAAAAAAAATTTTATATAATATATTTTATGTAATATTTAAAATTAAAAAATATAAATTTAATCATATCATCATAGGAAATATTTAAAAAATTATTCTGTACATAAAACTCACCCCCATTTTTTTTTTTTTTTTTTTTTTTACTGTTTTATAAGTGTTTGATAAAATACCTATTGCTTGACGATTTCCTATCGTATATTATTTAAATAATGATAAGGTATAATATTCCTTTATACGATTTATTATCCACAATTTTTAAATAATGATAAGGTATAATATTCATTTATACGATTTATTATCCACAATTTTTAAATAATGATAAGGTATAATATTCATTTAAACGATTTATTATCCACAATTTTTAAATAATGATAAGGTATAATATTCATTTATACGATTTATTATCCCCAATTTTTAAATAATGATAAGGTATAATATTCATTTATACGATTTATTATCCACAATTTTAAATAATGATAAGGTATAATATTCATTTATACGATTTATTATCCACAATTTTTAAATAATGATAAGGTATAATATTTATTTATACGATTTATTATCCACAATATCTAAATAAAAGGTATAATATTCATTTATACGATTTATTATCCACAATATTTAAATAATGATAAGGTATATTCCTTTATATGATTTATTATTCATAATATTTAAATATTGATAAGGTATAATATTCATCTATACAATTTATTATCCTAGGTATTTAAAAAACGATAACCGGCACTTTTAAACTTCATTGAATCGAACTCAAATTTTGAACTAAGAAATTTTAAATAAACGGCAGCTGTTCAATAAAAAAGCCAAAAAATAAAGTAAAAACCAAATATATAAACGAAAATAAAGTAAAATAATATTTTACTTTTATTCGTTCAGAAAGTTCTTTTAGTTATTGAAAAGGTCATGAAGATATCATTGAAGTAAGAAATCTTTTAAAAAATATAAATAGGAAATGTACATTGGTATTCAAGTAACCTAAAATCCTTCTATAAAAAGATATAAAAATGAAGTTATTAGTCAGGAATTAGAAAAATGGGATATAAATGCGTAGCACTATGAATATTTCAAGGAAATTTACGATTTCATGTCTACCCACCACCATACTTGCCGCGGATTCAAAACTGATGTAGATGAATATTTCAACCATGATATTAAAATCACAATTATTGAAAATTGAATACCTACTGGGAAAAAACAGTTCTTAGGTTTTAAAAATGTATTTTATTACTATTAAATAATATTATTTGTTCTTTTCTTTCAATTATTACAGTAATAGTTATTAATTTTAAATCCGAGATGTTTAAACTGTTATATACAAATTTCAACACCATAAATTAATTACTTGTTGAATGCTACTAATTAAATTGATTTCAATTCGATCATCTCTAATCAAGGAATCTATACCTTCATCTAACTCAAGAAATTAATCGAAGAAAAAAAAAGCCATTTATTTCAATCTATGAAATAAGTCAATACCAACCGAACACCAACGGTAAGTATAGAACATTTTCCTATACCCATAAAACAAAATTACATTCTTCCCAAACAATCATATTGTTTATTCATTTTTTTTTCAATTAATACAATAATATTTATTAGTTTTAAATCTGAGATGTTTAAACTGTTATATACAAATTTCAACACTTTAGCTTGCCAGACAATTAATTAATTACTTGTTGAATGCTACTAATTAAATTAATTTCAATTCTATCATCTCTAATTAGAATCTATATCTCTTTTCCAGGAATTAATCCCAGAGAAAAAATAGCTATTTATTTCAATCTAGGAAATAAGTCAATAACAAATACCAAACCTACACCAACGGTAAATACAGAAGATTTTCCTGTACAAATAAAACAAAATTACATTCTTCCTAAACAAGCATGTCCTAAAAAATCATATTATTTATTCATTTTTTTAAATTAATACAATAACATTTATTAGTTTTAAATCTGAGATGTTTAAACTGTTATATACAAATTTCAACACTTTAAATTGCAAAAACCATTAATTAATTACTTGTTGCATGCTACTAATTAAATTACTTTCAATTCTATCATCTCCAATCGGAATCTATATATCTTTTCCAGGAATTAATCAAAGGGAAAAATAAGCCATTTATTTCGATCTATGAAATAAGTCAATAGCAAATATCAACCCCACACCAACGGTAAATACAGAACATTTTCCTGTACCCATAAAACAAAATTACATTCTTCCTAAACAAACATGTCCTGAACAATCATATTATTCATTCCTGTTTTTCAGTTAATACAATAACATTCATTAGTTTTAAAACTGAGATGTTTAAACTGTTTCATACAAATTTCCACACTTTAAATTGCAAAAACAGTAATTAATTACTTGCAGAATACTACAAATTAAAGTAATTTCAATTCTATCATCTTTAGGAATGCATCTAATTTATACATTCCTCTAACTCAAGAAATCAATCCTAGGAAAAAAAAATACCATTTATTTTAATCTATGAAATAAGTCAATACCAAACCCACACCAACGGTAAGTACAGAACATTCTCCTGTACCCATAAAACAAAATTACATTCTTCCTAAACAAACATGTCCACATTGGCATCAAACTTTAACCCAGACCTTTCAACTTTTTGTCGTCCTAGTGTTTGCATTGTCCTAGTGGAACCCTGGCTTTAAACACACTTCCGGTCCAGTTAACGACGGTCTCTGGGGACGATAGAAAATTCTCGACCCTGGGACATATCGATTGGAACCTTTTTCCACCCCCCCTTCCCCTGGAAAATCCTAACGTCTTTGAAAGTTAGACTCAAGATATACGATCCCTTCTTAAGTCTGACTTCTCCTCCGGTTACAAAGTAAATGATCTAAAGCAGGCTGGATGGTGTAATTTTTTCTATTTTATTTTATTTTTTACCCTTGTGAAGCATTTACCTTTCAAGTTCGATTTAGTAAGCGAAAATACTGTAATAGCTGTGAGAGCGAAAATTTATTCTTTTGTAAAATACAAATACTTTTGGGGATTCAGTGAAGTGGCCATTCGTAAATGTAGTAAAAAGGGACAAATTCGTGTGATATTTACCACAAAAAGTATATATATTTAAGAAATAGATTGTATTTAAAATCCAAAAGGAAAGAAAGTAAAGGAAAAATGTTTAAAAGTTTTTCCTTTTTCAGGAAAAACACAGATTTTGAAAGATACCAGTCACCCACGAAAGGGTCAGATACAATTCTAATGAAAGATAAATTAAATATGAATTATTTTAATATACGATTTTGCTTAAGAATATTTTTTTACTAAAAGTGTAAAAAAAGGAATTGACAAAATTAGGACCCTGATTGATTGAATTATGAACCTATTTTATTTATTTATTTTATAAAAATGTTGCTGTTCTAATGCAGCTGACAATACAGAGACGGTTAATCTTCATGCCATAAGCAAGAGCTACACCGCTGTTACTCATTTAGTACTACCCAGGGGGCCAATGCTGTTTGTAGATATGCTACGGACGCGAGTAACAATATCCTCACAATGTTGTTCGATCATATTAGATCCGGACCTACGGTTTAAAGTGGATAAGTGGATTCCGAACCACTACAAACAACCATGGCACCGCGGGGACTCGAACTCGAAACCTGTGGTACCGAGCGACAGAGCGCTAGCCACTCGTCTATCAGCCACCCTCTTTTATATTTTTGTAAAAATTCGAATATAAATTAACCCATTCAGACTGTGCATTAGAATCAGAATTAAGTCATCCGATTCTTTGTCTGAACTTTAGATATTACGACACTATGCATCCACACTATCATTATGGTTTTTACTGCTCATTCTGAAAAATAGAATAAATGCAAAGGGTCATCAACAAAATAAGAATACGTACCTCCTCCCGAATCTTTTGGGCACTGGGGATCATCGAGTCGAACGTCTGGAGAACAACATGAAATCGCGATGATTGATTGTAGCCAGATATATCATGGGCAAACTAGAGTTTGCCTCAGAATAATACAAAGTGGCCCAAAATACTCATTTTAGTTCAAAACAAATTTTTGTTTAATGGTTGTGATCCGAAAAGATGCATATGTGAGATACGAGTATATTTCCTTTGAGGTGTAAAGTGATTATTGGAAAAATAGTTAAAAGAACTAATTTAATAATATTTGTTATCAAATTTATTATGGACTGAAATATATTGCGCTTAAAATTCCGGATAATTCAAATCATATTACAACTATAAATCCTAAAAACTTCTGAACTTGATATAAATGTACTATGAGCGAAGGAAAAATTCACACAGAGCTCATTTAAAATGGAAAACAGATTTTTATTTTTTTTTTAATAGAGGATGCATTTTGTGGTAATAATTGTTGGTATATTTATAATATTTATAAATTTTTACTTACCTTTTTTTTAAAAAAAAATCTTAAATGAATGAGTTTTGAAGATTTAAAAATAGTCGATCATATGAAAAATGCAAATTTCTTGTTATGACTTATTATTGTTTTAAAATGAATGTATACAAATTATTTGAGACCCTTTCCTGATGTATGTTTAAATAAAAATTTAATTTTAAATTTTTATTTTTAAAGTGCAGCTTTAGGAATAGAAAAGAAAGTTCGATCACATCTGTATCTAGAGGAGATTTTTTTATAACTTCGTAACGAAGATAAATATTAAATCAAATTTCATTTTTGATTGGTATACTATCTTCCAACATAGTAAAAAGATCTTTTTCCTCTATTTAATCAATCTCGCAGCTGTTGATCGTCACTTCTCAACGCTTATGATCTTCGATTCATTATTCATCAACTCAAAAAGAATTCGATGATTATTATTCCAAAATTGCATTTCACGTTCAAAACACTTGTGTGCACGTAACAATAAGGACTGTCCAAAATATAGAGAAGCTGGATTCTTAGGTCTGGAAATTTTGGTTGGTTGGCTAGTTTTATTTTTTGGGTTGGTTCTGGAAGTTTTTAGATACAAAAATTTTTGTCACCGAGAAAATGCTAACTTGTGCGGGAAAAAAAATCCTACACCATGGTCCTTGTGTTTGATAAAAAGATGGTTTGGTAACAGACTTTTGGAAAAAAAATTATCTTATTAGACGAAAGTAAAATCAACATATTTTTGATTTGATAGAACTAAAGAGGTGTGGGAAAAACCAAACAAAGAAATGTATAAGTATATTCAAAGTATATTCTGCCAACAGCGAAATATAGAGTAGTACTTGTGGTACTTATTTGGGGTTGTATTGGTGACATTGGTATAGGAAATTTGACCATAGTTGATGGGAGGAGGAATCATTATATGCATTGGTATATTATTCAAATTAGAATCAAATCCTGCTATAACAGGAATAAGCAATAATAGGAATTAAGCGCTTCAATAATTACATTTGCACGATAATTATCCTGAACATACAATATTAAATTTGGCTGCTCTATAACGGGCCAAAATTTCTACAATTGTTTCCACATATCACAAATATCAACCCCATTGAATATTTATAGAGTGTTTTGAAGTACAAAGTAATATTAGGATCTGTTTCAAGTCAGACTTTTACCTACGGGTACTCCATCACAACAGAAGCTGCCCCTTTCCTCTATCTATAAGTAGACTGACTTATGGTGGGTAATGACTAATGGGATACATGGGTTGTCCGTCCTACGCTGCCGGACACTGAGGATTAGTCACAACACCACCACCATTTCAAGCAAAGATTTAAAATTTGCTCTCCAAAAAGAATGGAATTCTATTTCAAATTCAATTACAATTTAATTCTTCTGGAAACAAAACATTTCTTGTTACGAAAATAAATAGAAAAATGACGCATTTTTATTTATATATTGAACACCTTTGAAAAGCAATTAATCAGAGATGCATTAATACTGATTTATTAATCTAATCATAAAATATCAGTTTAATGTATTTATATATAGTGAATGCTTTTATAAATAAGTTTATTTTCAAATGTATGTACAAGTTTAAAAAGATTAAATTTTAACATTAAATTTAACCTTCAACAGTAATCTTGGTTATAAATTATTGATTTGAATTTTGTTTCTATAACTGAGAAACTATTCAAAATATTTCGCTGAACATATTTTCAGTATAACTGATCATGTTAAATTTGCATTAATATTTCCAAGAAATGTTTCATCAATTGCTGTTATTCGACCTACATACGTATCATTCGTTCCAGTAAATTTAATGTATACATTATGCTGATATTTTTGGCAAACCTTTTAAAATAGTATCTAGATTTTCGACATTATTAAAAGCATCTTCATAGAATAGTACATTTTCAAATACGCCGAAGTAATTTGGTACATCTCCAACTTGGAACATATTAAGAATATCATTTGTCTTCTGAGAAATTTCAATTTACCATTCGCTATGTATCATTATAGAGAAGGAAGGATTTATAAAAAGAGGGACTATGTACTATAGTAGAATGTAAATACCAAGAGATAATATAAACATTCGAAAATTTAATTCAAACATATAAAATTGTATTATCTTATTACTGAAAAACATTACATTGTAATCTTAGCTTTTGAAAACATTTGATTATTGCTAGAATACTGTATTTTCTTTTAATATGCACCATTGAGAAGAAAAAATATTTAATTGAAAAGATATAGGGAGTTGAACAAATTCTATTTCGTTTATTTATTAATCAAATTTTAAAAATATTAATAAAGAACTTTAATTAAAGATGCATTATTTATTAATCTTTATCATAGCTATCGTATCTAGAAAAAGTTACCTTTTAAATCCTGGTTTAAAAAGTAATAAATAGCTTTTCATTTTATTTTAATAATCTGATTTGTAAACAGTAGTTTGGTGTAGAGAAATATTTTAATAATTGAGATTTAATTTTTGTTTTACACACAGTTATAACAGATCAAAAACATTTTATAAAATCAAACATATATTTTATTCTTAATTGAATTTATGTAATCGTAAATTAATTAGATAACAGCATTGAAAATTTAATGCTGTCAAACGTATTTGAAAATTATTAAAACTACATAATGCCTTATTAAATTCTAGATCCTAGAAAAGCTAAAACCTAAAATTAAAAGAGATTTTCCCAGAAAGAAGAATGTTATATTCATAAAGTACTAAGTTAATTTTTCGTATGTTCAATTCTTAAATTGCCATAATTAAAAACTTTAATTTAGTAGTATATCTTCTAAAAATTGCAATAATTAAATAGCAATGAGAGTTGGATATCTTCTAAATAATTTTTATATTAGAATGGAAAAGATGAATTCAGTAACATTTTTTCTACAAACCTCTTAAAATCTTTGTGTTTGTTAAAAGATTAACAGTAAAATTCTATGGTGTGGCAAACATTTATCATATCAAGTTTACCTTTAATTTTAAATTTCTTATTACGGTAATTATTCGATCATTAAAAAAATTATTGTTATGAGTCATGAATATTTGTATTGATTAAGTTATAAGTTATATTAACTATTCGTATTTGTATCCTGGAATATTGTAAACATTGTTTGTAAGAAAGTGAAGAAACTTTCATGTACAAGAAAAAATAATCGAAATAACAATGAGATGTGACGAGTTATTTGTGAGAGCATATGAAGATTTTTTTTTCAAATTCCTTTTCAGAACAGTAGATTTAATAATGATACATTAGTTAAATCATAATTTTTAAAAGTGTACGTAATTTATCATATTTTAAGCAAATAAAACACATTTAAATTCAGTAAGTAGGTTCAATAAGAAAAACCTATATACATGTTTTAAAAATTAAATCTTATGATTTAGTGCCATAAAAATTAAATGTCATGCTAAACAACCTTAAACTTCATTATATTTTAAATTATTAAAAAAATACTTTAAGGAATAAAATTTTATTTGATAAAAAGGTCAAATGTTGTAAACCTATCTAGAATTCAAAGAAAATCTACATAAAAATCTATTACCATTAATATCTTTGATCATAAAATAAGTTTAAAAAAATTACTTTGAACATTATTTAAATGGATAATCTTCATTAATATATAATCAAGTAGGCAAATTAAGTAGACTCGTGGGACTAATATACAGAAATTTATTAACACAAAAAACTAATGTCCGTTGTTTTTAGATTAGAGGGTAATTCACGTAAGCCTTATATATTGATAATACTTAGGCAATATTTATGCTAGTGCCACAAAATATAAATATAAATTTCATATAAAATCTAATATATCACAAATTATTCGCTGTCATGCAAGAGCAGTAATATTTAAATATGTCATTATAGTATCATCAATTTTCTTACTCATAAAAACAAAAATAGTTTAAATCTAGAAAAATTAAATTTTCTATAAAAGATTGCAACTTGAATTATTAAGAAATAACTATAATATTCTCATAGTTAATGGATAAACAGTTCTATTGAATAATAGATTCACTAAAGGAAAATGATAAATAATTTTTTTTTTATTATTTTAAATATGTTACTTTTATTTTCACCACACCTCACCTCACCCTCGAGCAATTAAACCCCCTATGAGTTAGAAACGTGACAGTGGAACATCTGTGAGCCTCATGTAGACCACGATCAGCCTACCGACCATTGGGTGTTGAAAGGAGGGAGGATTTTAGGAGTAACTGACGCGCATTTGCGTTTCGCATGGGAAAAAACTAGGTTTGGTTTGTCGCTCTACAGTCATTTTGCGCACACTTTGGGCTAATTAGACCGGGAGCTACAGCTTAACGTGGATTCCGAACCACTCACAAACATTTATGCCACCACCTGGTTTCGAACCGGAAACCTGTGATACCAATGGCCTCAGCGCAAGACAATTGCCATCAGGCCGCTAAGAGGCAAAAATTAGGATAAGCCTGACTCTAAATGTGAGATGGTTTACGCACATTATCTCAATCTCCATCCAGGCTCCTTGTTTTAGTGGCTACAACACGCCGCCCGTAGATTACGACCAGACCCTTCTTGTATGATATATGCACACGTTGTTCTCTAAGACGCGAGTCTGCTTTATTTCATGTATCATATGTTATAAATAATCAATTATGTTGTGATTAACGCTTCTATATGAAATGTATTACCGAAATCCCCATGTATATAGCGGCTTGATGGTCTAATGGCTAGCACTCAGGCTTTTGGTACCACAAGCTTCATGTTCGAATCCTGGCGGTGGCATGGATATTTGTTAGGGGTTCGAAATCTACAAACTGTAGGATGCCGGTCTAATTAACCCAAAGAGTGCACAATATGTCCATAGAGCGACAAACCAAACTCCATTTATATGTATTTCAACAACAATACATGGAGACTTTGATAATATATTGATAATTCTGTGTAAAAACGAAACTTTTTATCATTTTTCAAAAAATTGTGTATTTTATTTGTTATATGCTGCAAAAAATTCATCATAATCTATATAAGGGAATTAAGTTACTGAATGTATATTTTATTTGAGATCCTTTAAATATTATTTTATTATTGATAGGGTAAATTGCCACATTAAAAATATATATATTTAATAAAGTTTCCTAAAATCATACCAATTCATTCATCATTTTCTATTTTAACACGTGCAATTTGAATTCTAGATTACTATCGATCAATTGAACTAAATCAATTCATTTAAAGGAATTCCAAATAAAACTTCAATGGGCAATTGTATTTAGATATTCCGAAGCATTTCATTCGGTAAATCAATTAAACAAATATTTTCGTAAGGTTTAAATAAAATCAAAGCAAACTAGTAATTTCAGAGAGAATATTTATCGATTCAATTACATTTAAATGCCAATAGCCATTAGAAGTTCCTCCAAAGCCTAATATTTTGAACAGTACAAGAATTATTAATTTAATTTGACCTTTAAAATAAGTTTATTTGATGAAGCAGAAGTGTAATCACAGTGTATTTAGATAATTTTATTGGATATTTACTCATGTGTTCAATATCTTATCTAGCAGTTTAAGTTCTGCTTAGTAAAATATCTGTATGAAATAAACGAGAAGAAAAATATGTAAAGTAATTAAAATATAAATGAAAATTTTTTATTATACATAAAATCTGTAAAATAAATCAATTTAAATCTGAGAAAAAAAACTCTATAAACACGCCAAAAATTAAACGAAAGTTTCATTTGAATATCATCGAGTGAACATGAAAAAGGAATACTTTTATACTTTTATTTAGAGTTTATAATCTAAGATTTTTCAGGCGTATAGAACTTTATTCAGTAATATATTATTTAAAAATGTAAACATATATCAATTATATAGAATGGCACTAAAAGTATCTAATGATAAAAATTATTTGTTTTGATAGTATATAGAAATTATAACAGAATATCATGTCAAATATGGAAATAATAACTGAATGCTGTATTTAAATGAGATTGTCAAAATTTTCAAGGTGTTTCATAGTAATCCGTAACTACACACTCCATATCTAGGAAAATTTGACATCAAGTTTTTTAGAAAAAAATATTAGGAGTATGAAAAATGAAATAATATTTCATTATCAAAATACTACTCCATAATAATATTTAAATTGATTTATTAAAAATAAATAATTCAATAATGATAATTAATTTCGATAAAAAAAAAGGAAAGAATATATTTTTATATATTGCGAATATATTCACCAAAATATAAAATGATCCATCACAATTATTGCTGTGCGTTTGAAGAAAAGTGTGCTGAAAAAGTGTGAAGAAAAGTGTGCTAAAAAAGTGTGAAGAAAAGTGTGCTAAAAACTGGGAAGAAAAGTGTGAAGGAAAGTAAGCTGAAGTTTCATTAAAAATTCAAAAAAATAAATAATATAACCTCTTGACGCTTTTGGTCACTCATGTGGACTTTAATTTTTTTATTACTATAATTACTATAATTAATAAAAAAATTATAATAAATTATTTACTTCAGAATCTCTCAACAGGAAAAATATAAATTTAAGGACCTGACTGCACTGATAACTGTATTTACTTATACAGTTAGGAATATGAAAATAGTATAAAATATTACGTATATAGACAGTGCTGATGGATTATTGGAACACTTAATATTTGATAATGATACCAGATACATATATTAAATATATTTAATGATTAATGCTCGCAATAATAATGAATAATTAATACCCGGGTATGTACGAAATCATTTCACTTATAAATTACTATTTCTGATCAGCAACCACAAATGTGGACTTTATGGGGATTTTTTTGCATTTTTATTGTTTTCCCCAACCTTTTTGTGCTTTTTGAATTCCTATAAATATAAAATAAATGCATCTTTATAAAAAAAAAATTAAGTCATTTGCCTCTCCCTGTATAAAACATGTCCCTGAAGATATTAAAAACAAAATAACTAAACGGAGTTTAATACAGAGGAAAAATCCCAATTTATTTAACATCATTACTGAAATTAAGATAGTGAAAATAGTTGACATTGTTTTATAAAAAATATTTTGAATAACTTTTTAAGGTTCTTTCTTTTTTACAAATGCATCAAGTATAAACAAACTACCATACTTTTTATTTGTTAAAAGGAATATAAGAGATATGGTTATTAATTAAGAAAATTATATTTTAGAAAGCTACCTAAATAAATCCTTTTTGTTCACATGGAATTTGAATCTTATGAATTGGATCTTATTAGGTTACAGATGTTTTAAAAAATTATCAGAAGTAATTAGAATTATCACCAAGTTCATAAACAAATTTACTTTCTTATTGATCAAATTGCATCTATATGGACATATAGTTGTTTTTTTACAAAATGTATACTAAAAATTCTGAAGATTTATGTTTGTTTTTAAAAGAGCCTTCACTTTACAGAAAAACTTGGAACTAAGTAGAAACAGTCAACTTTTAGACAACAAACAAAATGTTTTTGTAAAAAATTAAGCAATCATAGGAAAAACGAAACTGTGTATTCATGTTTATAACTTTAACTTTTATAAATTATTATTTATACGCTTGTTTAAATCAGTAAAGTAAAATCTCATTTTAAGTGTTCTACTTTTAAGATATATACATAAGACTTCATATCAGAGCAAAGAGTCTTCTCAATATATCTACAATGAAAAAAAGATTAATATCTTTGTGAAACTGACCTCAAAAAAACGAATAAATGGGGGGAACAGTATTCATATTCTATTTTATTCCATACCATTCCAAGAAAAGGACAAATCAAAGAGGGAAAAAAAAGTAGCGAAAAATATTTCATGAAAAAGTATGCAAAATTAGGAAGGAATGGAGAGTAAAAAAAAAAGAGATCACTGACAACAAAATAAAAAAGTAGAATCGAAATACTCCAGAATTTCAACCCAGGAATACAAATGCGCGCCAAAACTTTTGGCACAGTTTTCTGGTCGATGATGTTGAACTTCCTTTTTTTTTCATTTACAATTTTTTTTTTTGCTCATAGTCGAGACTTTCTGTAAAACCCTTCCCGAAGTCTTATATTGATCCCTACCAAGAAACTATCGCCTTAAGAATGGACGTCTTTGAGGTTGGCTATGCGTTTAAAAACACGAGCAAAAAAATAAATATATTTTGAGGAGTTTATTGGAGTTATTTTCAGATTCGCAGTCAGCACCATTCTTTCGTTGGATGGCTAGAGCAACCAAAGAGGAAACGATATTTTACTCTTCCAAACACTTTTTTAAATTTTTTTCTCTCCCTTTTAAACCTCAAAGAATAAAATATATATTTATATAAATAAAGAGGTCAGCTGTATCTTCGACGGGAGCTCCAGAAGATAAATTTTTTAAATTTCTTTGCTTTTCTTTTTGATTGTTTGGGTCGAATTCACCAAAAGTCGTAGTAAAATAAATTGCATAAAAAGTTTAAAGCAGCAAAAAGAAAAAAAGAAAATCTTGGAAATGATAAGTAATTACCATTATAAAAAAACATGCCAAATACTGAAAAAAATATAATAAATATTGAAAATTTTCATCAATGTGTTCTCCAACATCGTCATGAATGGATGTTTTTTTTGAAAATATTTTTTCATTTATTTAATCTACGTCGTAAATTCCGATGGATATTTCAGTAGAATATTAGGAAATATATTGGAGAATTTCTGAAGAAATTGAAAATTCAAAACAATATTTAGCTATGAAATGCAAAATTCTTAATTTTCTTTTCTTTGATTTTTTGGGTCGAATTTTCCTAAAATCGAAGTAAAATAAATTGCATAAAAAATTTAATGCAGCAAATAGAGAAATATTAGAATAAGAAATAATTACCATTGTAAAAAACATGCCAAATACTGAAACAAAAACATAGGAAAATACTTAATCTCAATCTCCAACTTACTTATGAATGACCTCGATTATAATTTTTTTTTCAAACACAAACATTTTTGTATACAGTTTTTTATTTATTTAATAATCTACGTCGTAAATCAAGATGTACATTTCAGTAGAATATTAGGGAATATATAGGACAATATCTGAAGATTGAAGAAATTAAAAATTTGAAATGAGTTTTAAAGAGGAAACGATATTTTACTCTTATCAACGTTTTTAAGTTTTTTTCTCCCTTTTAAACCCCAAAGAATAAAATATATATTTATATAAATAAGGAGGTCAGCTGTATCTTCAACGGGAGCTCCAGCAAATATTTTTTTTTAAATTTCTTTACCTTTCTTTTTGATTGTTTGGGTTAAATTCACCAAAAGTCGTCGTAAAATAAATTGCATAAAAAGTTTAATGCAGCAAAAAGAAAAAAAAAAGTAAATCATAAGAATAAGAAGTAATTAGCATTGTAAAAAACATGGCAAATGTTGAAAAATTACAAAAAATATTGAAAACTTCATCAATGTCTTCTCCGTCTTCCTTCTGAATGTTTTAAATATATATCATACAAAGTCAAACATTTTTGAATATACTTTTTTATTTATTTAATCTACATCGTAAATCAAGATGTACATTTCAGTAGAATATTAGGGGATATATAAGAGAATATCTGAAGAAATTAAAAATTCAAAACAATGTTTAGCTATAAAATACAATAACTGGTTAGTTTTTTTTTCAATGTTTTTTTTTTTAAATTTTAAAAAATAAATTTCTAAATTTAATTACTTTTCTTTTTAACGATTGGGTCGAATTCTCAAAAAGTCGTAGTAAAATAAATTACATACAAATTTTAATGCAGCAAAGAGAGAAATATAAGAATAAGAAGTAATTATCATTGTAAAAACATGCCAAATGTTGGAACAAAATAAAATATTGAAAATCATCAATTCTCCAACTTCCTTATGAATGACTTAGATTACATAAATAAAAGAAATATTTTCAAAAATGAGTGTTTTCAAAAAAAAATTATAATCAAAGTCGTAAATTAATATGTACGATTCAGTAGAATATGAGGGAAAATATAGGAGAATATTTGAAGAAGTTGAAAATTCAAAACAATTTTTAGCTATGAAATGCAACACCCCGTTAATTTTTTCAGTGTTTTGTTTTTAATGATTTAAAAAGACTTCAATATTCAAAAATCCATACGAAAATTATTTACTAAAGTACAGTTTCATCTTTATCATTGGCGCAATAGGCGCAATTATCATTGGAATATTTTATAAAAGATACTGAATTTTCATATTTATAAAAAAATTATTATTACTGTATAATTAAATAAATAATTAATTTACGATCAATGTGATTGAAGTTGCATCACAAATATATTATTACAGAAAACATTTTCATAAAAACAAAAACAAAAAAAATCATTTTAATATTTTCTTTAACTGAAAATAGTCAAGTTTTTATGTAACTCTCACACAAATATTCTATATTAATTTTAAAGTAAATAAATTAGATCCAATTTATTTTTAACAACCGTGCTGAAATTTCACTCGAGCGAACAAAATTTATTCCATGTTAAGCCATTCCCAAATCACCACCTTATTTTTATAGAGTCAGAAAAAAAAAAAAGCTAAAGCTCTGTTTCCTAACAGCAACTCGCAAATAACTCAGCTAACGTCAGCTAACTTTATGAGGCAATTGTAAACATATTTTCACAGTAAATCGTCTAAATAACGCAGTTTCAGTCCTTTAAAACCTTTTACGAGCATTAAAGTCAGTTGTACGTTACAATCAAAACAGACGTAAACGTTTCGCTATTTTCTTGTCGTTAAATTAGTTCAGGAGTTAAAAAAAAGCTCGAATACAATTTTCAAGGAACGCATTTAAATCAGATTTCTTTCTGACTTTCATTTAGTTTATTCCTATAGGTAATCATTGCGTTTATCGGATCACGAATATAAAATGAATGCTTGAATGAATAATGTGGAATTATTTAGATACAGACGTTAAAAGTGTGAAACGTTTATCGTTACCGTTACTTTAGTGAATTTACTTTTAAATGATTGAAGATATTAAAATGGATATTTAAAATTGATATAAGCATTTCAAATATCTTTAAATTTTGTAGTTCCCATAATTTTTTTCCTCCATTTTTAATATCTTCAATATTAAAATGAGAGTTAAAATGTTTTATTTAAATGCTTATAAGTGCAAAGCAAATTTATTAAATTAATATTTAGGTGGAAAATATCATAGTTCATATGTTTATCTTTCGATCACATTTTCTAGAAAAGTTTTAATTGATTAAGTTTATATCTATAATGTAACGTCTCGGCCTATATTAGACCTATAACGGTTTCAAGTAGAGGGCCACTTTCAGGTTCATTGGAACACTTTAAGTTTTATTTACAAAAATTCTGTATAATGTATATAACTCTATTTATTACAATTCACTATTTAGAGAGAATGAAAATTAAAGAATTAAATTTGATTCGCAAGTGCAAGAGTGAATATGAACTATACCATGAGTTATTCCTTCGTGATCGGTGATAGACCACAAGCTGTGAAATGCTTACTCCAAAGAGAAGTAAGGGAAATTGACCCACTTTTTGACAGATTTTTTTAAAAGGAGGCTTTTGGTGAAGAAGAACTCCAAGGACGGAGATTTACACTTTTCAAGTCTAAGACGAATCTACTTCAACCGATCTGCGGCTGTCCTTAATTATCACACGGCGTGATACACGAAACCACAGGGGGTTCATTTTGTATACAGGCGAAATCTCCGGCCAGAAAAAAAAGCAAAACAACAGTTCTGGTAGACTCATAACAGAGCTATCTATCTTCTTCACCAAAAGCCTCCTTTTAAGAAAATCAGTCAAAAAGCGGGTCAATTTCCCTTACTTCTCTTTGGAGTAGATATTTCACATCTTGTGGTCTATCACCGAGCACGATGGAATACTCATGGTACAGTTCATATTCCCTCTTCAGTTGTTTCGACCTGTGAAGGTAACACAGACATTCGCTAATTTCCTGAGTCCCATTATATATGATACCGAATATTTCCTGCCCGATTTGAGTGATGGGTTGTTCTCATTAGTACAAAACACTATTAACACATAATATAACTACTCACAATACTGCTTGTCCATTGTCAAATTTGAGTGATGGTATATTATATATACCTGTCAAATAACATATATTCTTGCTCCTGGGAATGAAATGCCAAAACTCTTTCCGTGTGAAAAAAAATGTTACAATAAGATATTTAAAAACAGATAATTACAAAATTGAAATTGTTTGAAAATTTATAGCATATGATAAATGTCAAAAGAAATCGATGTTTGTTATTTTTGTGATAAAAAATATAATTTTACAGTTAGAATAGTGGTTAAAGTACAAGTTTTTATTAAAAGAAAGTTTTGAAGTAGTGCAGTTATTGAAGAATTGATTATAGATTTTCAATGGGGCATATATTTTTAAGAACACTGCCATCAAATGAAGATTGATATTCTTCACAACATTCATGATTATTTTTGGTGTTATTCCCGAAATATGATGGAAGGCAACACCGATTTCATCATGATCAATTGCCCAACTGATCTCTGTACACTCATGAGTTTTGTGTATGATTAGAAGTCATAATTTGATAGTTCTGTAAAACCTAGAAGCTATGCAAAAAAAAACAGCGATTTAGCACATTAATCACCAGATGTCAATTGCAGCAGAAGATGAGTGAGACAGTCATACAAATTTTATAGTATTTTTTTATTTCCAATGGCAGGCTGAAATAAGCAATAAAATAAAAAGAACACAAGGAACATGAAAAAAAACCCAACGAGAATCGAAGGAATTCACATAACATAGCAACATGCTTAGCCCATAAGGGCACTAGCTTTCCAGTAACAACCATACACAGTGTATGAAACAAGTGCATGGCAGACAGGAAGGTGAGATGAATCCATGTCCTCTCCAAGACTGCGGAGAATGCATTTTAGGCTTTCAAATATTTTCATTCGAAAAAGATGATTGGCCAAACAATCATGGCCCTTCAGGAGTCTGAAAAAGGCAACAGCTTTAAATCTGGGCTGACCAGAGATGTTTAGAATAAAGTTAAGCCAAGTTTTAGATGAGTTGCCTTATATTATTAAATAGTTGTTTGTCTTTCAGCTGGTAGAGGCAAATGTTATCAATAGACAAAATGTTTTGGGAGACAACATGTGTCCGAAACAGATTAAAATATACACTGAAGTGACAAAAGTCATGGGATACCTCTTAATATCGTGTCGGCCCTCCTTTCGCCCGGCGAAGTGCAGCAACTCGACGTGGCATGGACTCAACAAGTCGTTGGAAGTCTTCTGCAGGAATATTGAGCCATGCTGTCTCGATAGACGTCCATAATTGTGAAAGCGTTGATGGTGCAGGATTTTGGGCACGAACAGACCTCTCGATGATGTCCCATAAATGCTCGATGGGATTCATGTTGGGCGATCTAGGTGGACAGATCATTCGTTGGAATTGTCCAGAATGTTCTTCAAACCAATCGCGAACAGTTGTGGCCCGGTGACATGGCGCATTGTCATCCATAAAAATCCCATCGTTGTTTGGGCACATGAAGTCCATGAATGGCTGCAAGTGATATCCAAGTAGCTGAACATAAGCATTTCCAGTCAATGTTCGGTCCAGTCGCACCAGAGGACCAAGTCCATGCCATGAAAAAACAGCCCACAGCATTACGGAGCCACCACCAGCTTGAACAGTACCTTGCTGACAGTTTGGGTCCATGGCTTCGTGGGGTCTGCGCCACACTCGAACCCTACCATCAGCTCTTACCAACTGAAATCGTGACTCATCGGACCAGGCCACGGTTTTCCATTCATCTAGGGACCAACCGATATGCTCACGTGCCCACGAGAGTCGCTGCAAGCGAGGTCGTTCTGTCAGTAAAGGCACTCGAGTCGGTCTTCTGCTGGAATAGCCCAAGAAAACCAAATTTCTCCGCACAGTTCTAACAGACAAGTCCCTTGTACGTCCCACATTGATTTCTGCGGTTATTTGACGCAGTGTTGCTTGTCTGTTAGAATTTACGACTCTTTGCAGACGTCGCCGGTCTCGGTCGTTAAGTGCAGGCGGTCGACCCCTGCGCTGTCCATGGTGGGATGTTATGCCTGAAATTTCATATTCTCGGCACACTCTTGACACAGTGGATCTGGGAATGTTGAATTCCCTAACGATTTCCGAAATGGCATGACCCATGCGTCTAGCTCCAACTAACATTCCGCGTTCAAAGTCTGTTAATTCCCGTCGTGCGGTCATCATCACGTCATAACCTCTTCACATGAATAACTTGAACTGAAAGGAAAGCTCTGCGAAAGCACTGCGCATTTATACCTGTTCTACGCGATGCTACTGCCATCTGAAAATTTGCATATTGCTATCCCATGACTTTTGTCATTTCAGTGTATAACTTATTATTTCTGTGAATACAGTAGAAGCCTAAAATGTAATGATTCACATCACACTATATATTTTGCCTAATGAAGATGCTTTTCCATGAATGAATGCGAAATCACTGCCTTTCAGTATTTTTATTAACTATAAGGTGAACATTATGTTTGTTCATAGTATCTTCAACAGCGTAACAGCAATTCAGATTCTCTGTTTTTCCAATATCCCAATGATTGTAATTTCTCACGTGTTGAAGAATGTAAGAATAGTTTTTGAGGACAATAATAATTAATTAGCACTGGAAATTTCGCGTGTATTGATATAAATATCCATTTCCAATGAAATATCGTGCAAGGTACACTGCATAGAATAATTCTAATATATTTTAGGAATCATTAACTAGTGAGTCAGATAATTTTAGTAGCTGTTGATGAAATAATATACAGGCATTTATTAGCCAAATCGTAGCTATTAATGTCATTGAATGTTACCATAGTAAATTAACACTATTTTATATGAGCTTCTGTGATAATTTAATAATATTATCCCAGAATATATTCTTGCAGAATTATAATATTATTATCACATAATATATTCTTTATTGAATATATTTGATATAATATAGTATATTCTTACAGCATATAATTCGGAAATTCAAGAGATTTAAAATCATCGAAGCTTATTGGAATATTAATAGACACCTTACATAAGAATTTACCTTCAACATTTTATATTTTTGCACACTTAAGAGGATTGACGAAGTCGGTAATGTATTCTAAATGGTAGCGACAGTCACTGGAAGTTATAACAAAGTTAAAATAAAATACCTATCGAAATTCATAACAAACAACACAATTATGTTTGTAGAAAAAAAACATTGTTTTATTACTTTTAAAATTATAATGTGTGCAATTAATATCTATTGTGGTAAAAACAATTAATTAATTATCATAAAATTATAGCTTTGAATAAATAAAAAAAAAAACATTCTCATGCTCACTTTTAAATATTATTATATACATTATTAATTTATATATATATATATATAGATATATATATCATCTTAACTGGCATAACAGCCCCATGCTGGGCCAAGCCAGTCTGTCTATTGCCAGACAGGAGATGTTTTCTTTTTACGGTGTAGGGTTATCTGCCCTACGTCCAAAGCTCTACAGATCTTTGGACGTTGCCCTAATAGATCGGGACCTACGATTTAAAGAGGATTCCGAACCACTACAAACATCCAGGCATCGCCGAAACTCAAACCCGAAACCTGTGTCACCGAGTGCCTGTCACTCGGCCATCAGGTCCCATTTATATACATAAAGATACAAAATGCCAGAGAAAATTTATCAAGCATTTCAGTTTATAAGTAAAATAACAAAACAATAACAAAATATACTACGCATAAAATCGAACGCATACAAGAATGTGGAAAAGTAGAAAAACAATTTACTGTGACGAAAGAAAACCATAATTTAAAAGAATTAAAGAAGTTAATAACATAATGCATAAAGAAATTATGGCATTTAAAACCCGTTAGCTATTTAATGCAAGGTAGTTTCAATGACACAGAGAAACCTTTCTAAGACGCTAGTTTGAATCTATTCAGATTTTAACCGAACCCAAATTGATAAACTATAAAGCTGAAGACACTCTCCATATATGTAATCGATGCAGACATACTTGGCTGTCTGTTGAAAGAAGATCGTTAACACATACTATTGTATATCGGGTACATCCAAAGATAAATTTTTCTCTCTTTCCCATAATTCATTCTTGTAATTGAGTCTCGGGATTGAAGGTAATAATTTTCCTTGGATATACTTTGTCTATAAACATATTTCGCAACATAGTATAATGGAAATTGTTATTGTGACAGTAAAACTGAACACAATGAAGTGAACTAAAACCGTAAGAAAAGTACAACTAAATGCAGTTGTAAATTCCAGAAAAGTGGCGTTACCCTTTATGTGTTTTGAATTTATGCATACTTGAAAATACTGTAGAATTTTAATAATAAGGGATAGATGTATCTTTTCTAAGTAATTTTTTAAATGTACGTTAATTAGGTTAAAAATGAACTTTTTCTATAGTAACTCTGTCAGCATGAATGTTTTATAGTTAATAAGATTTTGGAATTTTATTAGAATAATAAAAACTATAATTTCCTCAGAAAAATAAATTATTCGTCCTGAAATCTCCACAAATATATTTGAATATTGTTCTATAAAAAAGCATGTCACCAACAAATTAGTAAAATGTGAAACGCTCTTCTAAAAATTACAAAAAAAAGGTAAAAACTTAGAAAAACACTTACGAATCACACAACTCACATAATTCTTAAAAAATATTTTTCTGTGATTTATATTTATACTCGTATTTTGTTTTTAGTTTAAGGTTCGATTCTAAATGAAGAAAAAAAAAACATTTTTAATTATATAATGCAAGAAATTGATATGAAATTTAGTTATTTTGAACAATCTAGGGTCTTTCGAAACTATTTTTGTGTTTGATGAGAAATTTGGTATAATTTGGTTACTCCTGCATATGAACGTAAGAAAATTTTCAAAATCGTGCTTTCAAATTATAACAAAATGTAAGTCAAGACTCCTTATGCAGTAAAAAGACGATTTAAAACATGTCTTGAAGGGATATATCTTTTAAACATTGAAAATTTTAAACAAAAGATTTGGTGTAGTTTATCGATCTATGGTCATCTTCTGTACACGAGGTCTAAACAGGCTGGGACCTACAGTTCAAAGTGGATTCCGAACCACTAACAAACATTGTCACCACCAGAATTCGAACCTGGAGCATGTGATACCAAAGGCCAGAGCGCTAGCCATTTGGCCATCAGCAGCATATAAACAAAAAAATATTAATAGATTTATAAATTCAATACATATGTAAGTTAATTCTATGATATGAAGGAAATTTTCTTGACATGAAATAATTTATAATCGTAATACCTACGAAAATGTAATAATACATAAATAATACGTAATTGTTTTCTCTTTTCCACAATTGCATAAAGCTCTTACTTGATATGTCGTTTTTTCATGGTAAAATTTCAACTATCTGATACTGAAATGAATATGTACTTATTCATTTCAGTATCCTTTATCAAAAATGTACGCTTCAATCAATTTCATAATAAAATTTGGGTCATAATATTAGTTTAAAATTCATACTAATATAAATGACTTCATGTAAGTTTAACAATCTCCAAATTTGTAAAGTACCTTTTCCAAAGCGTACCGTACAAATTACGTTATTACTCACCACTAACTACATCGCATTACTACATTGTATTGCATTTCTTAACAAATGCACCTAAAATTCTTGCGCGCGTAATCAGCAAGGTCTCAGCCAATTATGCTGAAACCTGTAATTCGAGGTCCTGCTTCGGCGGCTAAGAATCCTGGAGTAATTTGCTAATGCAGTGTTACTCCAGGACCGGCGAGTAATGAGAATGTCCACGTCAGCACTCATAGCCACCTTAATCTCATGTAGAGATAAAGTGGCGACATTCGTGGTGAATGATGACCATAGGATTACGACACTCTTATCTGAGGCAGAGTGATGAGAACGGAACACATGGCGTGGGCTTTCTCAGGAATTTATGTGAATAATGTATTCGATTCGGTGCATTAGGCTTAGGAAATTAGAGTTTTCTTGATTAATATTGGTGAAGAACTCGAGTAAAAAAGATTTCCGAAGCTCGTAATCGTGATTTGTTTCTTCAGGATGAAGAATTTCGCATTACGTAAATTGTTAAATCTATCAAGGTGAATTAGTTAACATAGAGGCACTTAAGAAAATTTGGATTTTTTTTTTGAAGATGCATTTTCTTTATAGAGAAAAGACTTGTTAAAGAAATTTTTCTCTTATAAAAGAAGTGCATAAAGACATTTTTATGAACTTTTTTTTTTCCAGATGTTACTTGAACATTGATTTTTATGAACTTTATTATTGTTATAAATGATGTACACAACAAAGTATTTAATTTTTCCACAAATATTTCACATTTGGGAAAGAAGAACAATTCAGATCCAAATACTAAATAACGTTAACTCAATCTTGTAGAGTTATCACTGTCTTAACCGTTTATGACGTGAAGTTCTTTTATATTTAAATTAAATTTCTTTTTTAATTACTAGTGGATATTGACGCCAATAATACTAAGAAATAATTAAAATAATTTCTGTCCCTCTGAGTCATAGAGGGGGGCGGGGGGGGACAGCATGATGGTGCTGGTTTAGTTCTTCCATGAAACATTTCAAAAATGACATACCAGCACCATCGTACATTGTCGTGCTTAAAGGGTTAAAAGTAGGGTCATATTTCTTTCTTTTTTTTTTTCCAATTTTTCACAAAATTTTTCACTTTTTTATTATTTTCTTATTGGACCAACTTCCATGTTGAAGGTGTTTTATCTAATCATTCGATAGATTGAATGGCTATAGAAACAACCATTATTTGTTACTAAAATACAAGTTTTTATTATTTTAATATAAAAATGAAATAAAAATTATTCACAAAAATAAAAAAAAATTAATAAATATTTATTTTAATAAAAATTACTCACTGAGAAAGTTAAATTTCTTATTGTGTATCTGTAGTGGTCGAAGAAAAATTTTAAGTTATTTTATTCATCAACAAGTCTTAGTAATGATACATAAAACACTCTAATAAATTAGAAATAATAGGCTTGTAACAAAGGAAAACTCTTGAATTTAGTCTTTCTACATAGCGTGAAAAAACTGCATCAGATGTTCAGCCATGAAGCGTAGTAGGTTCAATTGACGAATTGCTTTGTTTTAACAATAATTTCTTCTCCAAAAACAAAATAAAGAAATCATATTAACTTCTTCGATATTTAATTGAAATAATCAGTGTAAATGATTTTGCACTATCAAGAACAAAATTAACATTAAAATTCTCTCCCAAAGAGATTAACTGGATCAAATTCTACATTTTCCAAGTTATGTAACATTTGTCCTGATTTGGTGAAATGTAAATTACCATGATCCACTGTCTGAGAATGGATGAAAATTCATTGGAATACATTTTTTTTTCTGATTAAATGAATAAATTAGGTAATCAGAATAAGGACAGAATTAAGTAAAACGTGATTAATAATTCATTTTCTTTCAGTTAAATATCAACGAAGTTAATTTGATTTCTTTACTTGTTGATTCAGCTAAAATCAAGAGTAAAGGATACAGGATTCTAGATCTTTAACATAATCAGATTCAAATTTCGAAAGGATAGCTATTTTGAAAA
This sequence comes from Caerostris darwini, assembly GCA_021605075.1. Lineage (NCBI taxonomy): Eukaryota > Metazoa > Arthropoda > Arachnida > Araneae > Araneidae > Caerostris > Caerostris darwini. The sequence continues at coordinate 533,458 of BPLQ01013881.1, read as the reverse complement.
TTAAAGCAACACAAACAATCGACTTCTGCATCGTGTTGATGTGATCATTATTCTAATGAAACTAACAGATTCATTATAATAATGATTCCCACTTTATTAGTGTAAAAAGGAAGGGACATTATATGCACAAAATGAGCAAAACAACGAATTAAACATAAAAAATGGTACTACACTATAATACTTTACTTAAAATAATTGCATAGTTAGTAAAAAAAATTGGGTGTGTAATAGGAAAGACAATGAGTGCGTAGTTTAACATCAAAATTTAATTTCTATGTTACTCAAAAACATTTTACTAACATTTTTTGATCTGTTCTCAATTTTTGTGAGAGAGAAGGGAATTGCTTTCTTGAATAATATGATAAGAAGTGTGTTGATATTTACTTGTGTTTATACTTGTTATTTACTTGTGTATTTACTTGTGTGTTGGTATTGTTATGGGTATTTACTATTGGGCTATGAATAATTATTATCGGGCTATGAGTAATAACTATTGGGCTATGAGTAATAACTATTGGGCTATGAGTAATAACTATTGGGCTATGAGTAATAACTATTGGGCTATGAGTAATTACTCGATATATTAAGCAATACTAACATTTGTTAAAAATGGCATTCTCTAACACTTTTTTGTCTTGAAAAACATTTAATTAAAATTATCAAGTCAACGAAAAAGGAAAATATGATACTTGATGAAAGAAAGCTGTTCATAAATGTACATGCTTTCTGCGATAAATAAAATTCTGCTTTTCTTGTAAAACAAAATTCGAATAATAAAAAAAAAGGAAAAGAAATTTTGTACAATATAGAAAATCCAGATAAAATATATAGTGTTATAATAGTATATATATATATATAGTATTTTTAAAAGTATAAGTATTTTAGCAGTATAATTCACTCCACCAGAAAAATTATTTAATTTGCATCTATTACTTGACTATTGTAGAACTCTTACGGATATAATAAATTTCGTAACCTATCACAATGTCATATTACGGTTACATTCGTCTTTTCATTTATATCATATTATACAGTTCTACGCACATTTCAGTGTCTTTTGAATAAAATAAGCCATATTTTATAGGTGACATATTCTTTTAAGTTTCTCTAAAAGAGTACTGCGATGTTGTAAATCTTAACACAATAGATTGTAGTGAATTGTTAACACTTTAGAGCTTTAAACAATGTTGAAATATGAATTCGTTTTCAACACAGGCGCAGAAGAAAGGAAGGAACAAAATGTCCAAACTTTATCAAATGATTTATATTGCTTTACATCTCGTGATAAATCGTCACTTTAAGAGGCTGAAAACTATCTTAATATTTCTTTTCCTGCTTTATTCTCTTGGGCAACATTTAGGAGGGCCCATATTGCAAGCTCATATCTCTTCACTTTATTTCATGCATACTTTTCTCATCTGCAACGCTAACACATTCAACTTAAAAGGGTTTCCGCAAAATGTACACTCGAAATTATTCCATTAGAAAGACTCATTTACTTCCAGGAATAATTTAAATGCAGAAAACAATGAAATCTATTTTAAAAATGCTACATGTGAAATGAAAAAACTAAAATAAAATATATATTTAGCATTAATATATCATTTATAAAAATAACTAACTTGTTTAAAACATATACAAGAGTTAAACAAATTCAGTGAATATTTGCAAAATAAATTATTTTGTAAAAATATTTGCAAAATAAATTTTATAAATATGCACTGAACATGTTAAAGTTATTTATTTGTTTGTTTAATGCTCAAAATAGTTTTAAATCTCTCTAATTTATATATATATCTATATATATATCGAAAAAATTATCAAAAAATATATAAACATATAAAAATAAATCATTTAATATTAAAGGACCAAAGCACCTGGAGGATAGTGCGTTAGATTTGCAAAGGCAGATATTGATTTGGTTTGTCGCTCTACGGTAATATTTTTGCACACTTATGCTAATTAGACCGGGACCTACAGTTTAAAGTGGATTACGAACCACTAACAAAAGTTTTAAGTCACCTTCATAATTCGAACCTGAAGCCTGAGGATCCAAAGGCCAGAGAACTAGCCAATTGGACATCAGGCAGCCTTTAAACGGAGAACATAATACAAAAATCAACAAGGGAAGACGAATCAACAGTTCTCCTGTCTATATCAAAGTTCACCAAGATACAACCGTAGACCTCAACAGCATATCACATAGATTTATTCTGTTACATTCATCAAGAATATACAGGTTTTGCCACTCAAACGATAAGTTTACAATATTGAGGATATATACGCTAAAACACGCGAACTTAATTTCTGAAGAAGAACGTACATTTCATACTGTACCTTTGTAACACCAAAATCGTTATTGAGTATACCGTATGAATGGCGAATTATAAAGTCAGTATTTAGCAATTGGTCCCCAAAGAATTACGGTTATTGTACACGACATTATGGAAAAGCAATGAATTTACGTTGTTGATGATCTGCGGCGAACTCTTTTGCTGAAGAGAAATGAATATTTCATGCTATACCTGGGTAAAGCTAAGATCGCTATTGAGAATATGAGATATGAATTGTGAATAAGACAAAGTCAGTACATGGAAATTAGCTACCAAAGAATCATGATTATCAGGCCAGTCATTACATTATGGAAATAATTTTCATTATTTGTAAATGCTACAAAAATACGTAGTTTCAAATGGTATACAAGAATTTTAATAGATTACACAATTATTCCAATTTAAATTTCCATACACTTTTTAAAAATTAAGGTTATTTATTTTCTTACATATTTTAATACAAATATTGTAGGCTTTGTAAACAGAAAAAATAATTCCTAAAATTGAATCATCCAAAATCCTTTCAATCACTTCGGTTGATTAAAATCTATTCAATTTGAAGCTCTCTTTTATCCTCTCGATTCGATCGTTGATTTACTCTGAATCTCAATATAAATTATTCTCTTCCAAAATAAAAAATTAAAAAAAATCACGATCGTTTATACTTCCAAACACCTAAATAAATTTTTTTCTCTCATCCCAACAAATCGAAATGAAGGGCTATTTTGTAAACCTAAATTCCAATTTCTTTCCTATTATTTCCCGTAAAACCAAAACCCGGGAAAATTTTCCACAATCCAGTCACGCATGCAAAACGGAAACGGGAAAAACGGAAAATACCCTTTAATACGTATGCACAGTTATTTCTCCTGACCTTGCAATTTCCTTCTTCAATTTCCAATGGAACATTTATTTAAGCATTTTTTTTTTACCATCCTCTTTTGCGAACATCAATGGCGCACACTGTAGTAAATCTGTTTCACAGAATCATTTCTAGCATTGGAAGTTCTCCCTGGATATTTTCATACACCCCCACACCACCCACGTTTTTTTTTTTTTTTTCCTTCTTTGGAATTCCTGGTCATTTTCTATTCAAGCAGCACGATGCATCGGAAGTTGAAAACAATTTGTTTGCCACCTTTCGTAACGCTGTCCCTTTTTTTTTCCTTCTTTATCTGCTAAAGCATATTAAGTATAGATGGAAGTAGGATTAGGCTGATTCGAAGTTTCTTTCTAATGCTTTTTGATGCTGAAAGTGTTTTCTTCTCAAATGCAATTTAAGCAGCTTAAAATTAACAAGCTTTTCTGTTTTGGAAAAGTAATGATTGGTAAAAAAGAGGAAAGTGACTGAACTAATGGCTATTCTGCAAGTGATAAATTAATATTGATATTATATATGTGTTTACGGCTTAATACATAAATAGAAGTAATGATTATTGATAATAATTATCATACTGTAAATGTTTATTGATAATTATTATACTGAAAAGGCTTATTGATAGTAATTAACAGTTATAGTATGATAATTACCATAACAAAACATTTACAATAAGATAATTACTATTAATAAACATTTATAATATGATAATATCAATAAATATTTATAGTATGTTAATATCAATAAACATTTATAGTATGATTCTTACTATAAATAAATATTTATAGTATGGTAATTACTATCAATAAATACTTGCTTCTGGCTTCGGAATAATCAATGGTAAATGGTTTATACTGGTATATATATGGTGCAAAATAAATGGTTTATTTGTCACGTTTCATTTTGTTATTTTTATATTTTTAAAGCACATTGTCTAAATGGAAGTGCGATCTGGCAGATTGGGAGTTTCTTTCTAATAATATTAAACTTTTTTTCTTTCTTTGGAATTCCTGGTCATTTTCTATTCAAGCAGCACGATGCATCGGAAGTTGAAAACAATTTGTTTGCCACCTTTCGTAGTGCTGTCCCCCTTTTTTTTCTCCTTCTTTAACTGCTAAAGCATATTAAGTATAGATGGGAGTAGGATTAGGCTGATTCGAAGTTTCTTCCTAATGCTTTTGGATGCCGCTGTAAGCTTAAAAGTGTTTTCTTTTCAAATGTAATTTAAGCAGCTTAAAATTAACATGCTTTTTTGTTTTGGAAAAATAACGATCGGTGAAAAAGGGGAAAGTGACTTAACTAATGGCTATTTTGTAAATGACAGATATTTTATTATTGATGTTATACATGTGTTTAGAATTTAATACATATATAGAAGTAATGACAATTACTATTAATAAACATTTGTAACATAATTACTACCAATAAATATTTATATGATAATCATTATCAACATCTATAGACGGATAATTACTCAATAAACATTTATAGTGTGATACTCACTATCAATAAACATTTATAGTGTGATAATTACTACCAATAAACATTTATAGTTTGATGATAAATATTATCAATAAACATTTATAGTAAGATAACTACTATCAATACACATTTATAGGGTAATAATTACTATCAATAAACATTTATAGTTTGATGATAATGACTACCAATAAACATTTATAGTATGATAATAATGACTACCAATAAACATTTATAGTATGATAATTATCTAAACATTTATGGTATGATAATTATTATCTAAACATTTATAGTATGATAATTACAATCAATAAGCATGTATAGTACGATAATTACTATCAATAATCATATATAGTATGATAATTACAATCAATATATATTTGTATTTGGTTCCGGAATAATCAATGTAAGAAAGTAGAAAATGGTTTATTTGACAAGCTTTATTTTGTTATTTTTCTATTTCTGATGCATATTGTCTAAATGGAAGTAGAATTTGGTTGATTTGGAGTTTCTTTCTAATAATTTTTGGCATTTAATTTATGTATTTCCTTCTTAAATGTAAATCTAACAGCTTAAAAGTAGTTAACATTCATTCCGTATTGGAAGAGGAAAAAAAAAATGGATAAAACAGCTAAATTATTGATCAACCAACAACAGAGTTAACTTTTATCATTAACCTTAAAAGAGATTATGTTTAAAATCCAGTGCCTAAATTCAGATAACTATCAGTAAATATTTTTACTTGGTATCGTAAAGATCATGGGTTTAAGGAGTTATTTGAAAGAGTCAGAAATTTTTAAAAAGTATTTGCATCCTGACTTAATTAGATGAATGAATAAGCAAGAGCTATCATTTTAAGTGCCATTTTGTTTTAACTGTTAAAAATATCTTAGATTTAATTCAGTGTCATTGTCAGAAGCCTTAGTTAAGCTGAATATAAAGGAATAATTCTTTATTTAAGATTTTATTTATCAGATAAGCTTTTAAAATATCTATACGTAATGATTGTGAGCTTAATAAGTTATCAAATTATAGTTATAACTATTTTTTACTTTTATCTTAATCTACAGCATTGGAATCAAGAATATATATTTTTCATTAGTTTGAATGAATACCATTTCAGATTAACATGCATTTATCAAGTAATATTTATACCATTATTACTATTATTTCTGACTATTTTATACTACTATTATTTCTGATAGTAATATAAATTTTTAAAATATGTTAGGAAATATTGTTTATTTACTAAAAATATAAATTTAAAATTATTTATTAAGCTATGTTTAAAATAAAGAATATAAAAACAGCCCTAGTGAATGTTTATACTCCTTATTTTTGGCCTATTAACTCCCCAAGCTACGTAGGAGAATATTGCTTAAGTAATATTCAAAATAACTGACATTTGTTAGTTTAAAACAAAATAAAATCCGTAAGAAACATTTTAAATTTATTTTCTTGAAAAAAGATTCATAAGTATTGTTCTCATTATTGACAACAATGTTTCCTTGTGTAACGGCAATTTAAAACAAATACTTTCAGGACAGGCATCTGATAAATTTGTAGTCAACACCCACTTCCTCAATCTCTATGGATGGACTTTTCGACAAATTGACTTACTGGGCCCATTTCTGCTATACACTTGAACTAATGGTACAGTTCAAATTCAGATTTTTGATCAATTTAAAAACATAATACATTAATCAACAGGTTTACTCAAAGTTGTAACAAACTCTAGCTACCACATAGTCAATAGTTTAAAAATATTATAAAAACTTGTTACAATGTGTGAGAAATTCAATTGATAAATATTTGTATCCATTCATGCTACATTTTCCCTATTTTGTTTTTGGAAAATTTGATTTGTTACAAAAATTTATAAAGAAATCTAAATGCTATATAATTTGCATAAACTTCAATGATCACAAAAGACAGCTAAACATTGCTAAAGGGCCGACAACCCTAAAGCGTATAAAGGAAACATGTCCTCACTGGAACTGACAAAAAACTGGAAACTCGTCCTGGCCTGTGCGAATCCTGACGGTGGATTGGTTGTTTATTAGTATGTCGGAATCCACGTTAAACTGTAGGTCCCGGTCTAAATAGCCTAAAGTGTGCAAAAAATGACAATAGAGTGGCAACGAAATCTGTCGTCTCGAAATATGACAGTAAGTAGACGGCCTTGGCCTACCATGGAAAGGTCTTCAATGGTGCACCATGCACCAATGAAAAAGACATTTTCTTATTCAACACATTCGAAAATAATATGGATTTCTGAAATTTTGTACACTGTTTTGTATTTAGAATTTCTCAAATTTTATATACTTCTTTATATTTAGAATACCATTACTTCGATTTAAAATTCGATAACAAAATTATTTTAAATACATTATCCTAGTTAAACTTAAAAGGCTATGAAAAATCGTTCTCTGGTATTTTTATTCTTGTTGAAATATTAGATTAATCCATATAATTTGCGTTGCATCTTATTTAAAAGTCTTGGAAATCATACTTTTAAAAGAATATATTTCTAGGACAAACTGTTTTCTAGCAAATGGGATCGATAAAAAAATAATGAAAAAAATCAACTCTAAGAATTTCTACGGAATACAAATATAACTGTTTTTAATTTAGCACAATAAAAGCAGTTTACCCACGCAGATCCGAACCCTATAAGATACCCTATAGATGAATAACTTTCTCAGTATTGAATTCATTCAATACTGAGAAAGTTATTCATCTAAAATAATTCCCCTCGGAGGATTATTATTACATGGAATTGAGTCCAAAAAATGAGTTTAGAATAATCCATATGCTACGATTCACTTTCTTGCTACTTAATGGTTAGAATTCCAAGAAAATTCTATTCCTGTCGTTCCTAGTAGTGAAAAAAATACTGAAAAATCCTTTTTTTAAAAAATGCGCAGTGATAAACGACATTTCACCAAAAGCTTCGAGTGAGTGAACCAACCCATAATTTTTCTCCGATTCATTACTTCAGTTCACGATGGCTGAACTTAAGTGAGCGGAATTAATACTTTTCTTAAAAGCCGTAATGCGAAGAATCCTTCTGGAATTCGCGTGATTCAATCAATATACTTCTCTTTTCATAATATTTTTTGCCTCAGGTTTTTTTCTTCTTCTTCTTAAGCGTGAAGCTATAAATATTCTTTCATTTAATTTTGTGATAACCCGATGTTAAATCCTTTAAACCACTCTCACCGTATTATATCATTCGTTTCATTTCTGCAAGGGCGGGGAGATACGAATGTGAAATAATTGAAAAACCTTTAAGATGGTCGATTCAGATACTCGTGTTTGACGTTTCCAAGTCATTTGAAGTGCCTAATAAATAGCGTGGGACTTCAATCAATGAATCATCAACTCATAAGGGGAGTTTTCTTTCACCACTGATACTGTGGTGGTTTTCAGGATTATTTTGTGAGAAAAGACTTATTAACTTAAAATTTTTTTATGTTCATAATAGTAACTTTATATGTAAAAATGAGCACATAATTTAACAAGATTAAGATTTTTCTAAAGGAATTTTTCAGTGCTGGCCTGATGGCCGAGTGATGGCAATGGTGAATTCCAGCGTTGCCATGGATGATTGTACTGGTTTGTATTCCCCTTTCCGAATCGTAGGTCCCGGTCTAATATGATTGTAGAACGTTGGAAGTATAGCTGACAACCTATCCCGTAAAAAGAAAACATCTCTTTCGGAATCTGCCTGGAGCAGACTGTCTTGGCAACAACAAAGGGACTTTTGCACCAATGAAGATTTTTCAGTGATAGAAAATTTTCTAATAAACATATTTGTTATATTTTGAATTTGATGGGAATGAGGAATATATGCCGTAAATTAAATTAACATAAAATATTTAAATATTTTGATTTGTTAATTCTACTAATGCAGTATAGTTAAATTTCATAATGCTGCTTACATACTTATCTTACATTATAATCATTCATTTTATATTTCGTGTTAAAAATGTGTAAATGGGGACCTGATGGCCGAGCGATTAGTGTTTTGTCATTCGATGTCACAGGTATCGGGTCCGAGTCCGGCGGTACCATGGATATTTGTATTGCTTCGGAATTCACTTTAAACCGTAAGTCCCTGTCTATTATGACTGTATAGATTGGGCCTACGGCTGACAACCCTATCCCGTAAAAAGAAAGCATCTTTTGTCTCAAAATTTGCCAGTAGGAAGACGGCCCAAATGAAGAAAATGTACAAGTACTTATGAAAATGATCAATGTTAATAATTAAAAAAAGAACAACTAGCTTTCTTTTTATGTTTACCAAGAAGCAATATTTGCAAAAAACTAAGAACCTAATGGTGGTAACTGAAATTTTACAATCTATATATTAATGCAAATAAAGGGCTCCCAAAATTTTCGCTAGCTTCTAAACATCGAAATAATTCTTAATATTACAAATATTCTGAGATATTTGGTAATGAAAGAACTGACTGCCTTTCAAAATGCACCTATAGGCTTGATGCTAAGATATAGGCTTGATGCTAAGTAAAACTAATCGTTTTCTAAAACCAATTCACTTGCGTGAATTTTGGGACAATTTAGATTTCTAGCATAGCCATAAAATTGCAAAAGCTTTTTAAGATTTATAAAATTTAGATTTTTGTATGAAGTTTGGGAAATTAATGTAATGTTTTGTAAAAATTAATGTAATATTTTGTTAATTAACAGCATTTTTACAAAACAATAATAATTACAAAAAGTAATTCAAAGGTGTTTAATCTCTCACTAACGCTAATGATCTTTATATTTCTTAGTTTAACGAAATATTCTAAGCCATTAATCATCAAATTGTTGGATATCGATCCCAGAAGTTGAAATAACATTTTTATAAAAAAATGAATCCTATTAAAGGGGTTGTAAAAAAATATCACAAGCACTTGGAGCTACTAGCATAGATTAGTTAGTATAGATTACTTCCATCCTGAATGTCAAATGAATAAAATAGAATAGAATAGAATAGAATAAAACCGTGAAAATAGTTTCTAAGCCTAATCAGTTAAGCCGAACAGTTCACCAATAAAAGAGATTGCATTTTTTTTATAAGAATAAAATTTTATACTTTATTTATCCCTTCAGTCAATTATGTATTGTTGAGAAAATTGTTAGAAAAACAAATGGATCATGCTGACGTTAAGTTATTAATATATATTACATAAAATAAACTATTTAAAAATGTCGTATAAGCATTTTTTTTAATGTTATGCGTCACAATAATGGAATATAGGAGATAGATAAAATGCCAAGAACATGAAGTGCTGCATGAAAACTGAGAACCTGCTATAGAAGTCGACTGGCGAAGAAATTTTGGAACCTAATAATTACAAAAAAATATTATCATAATTACAGAGACATTTTTAACCCTCTAAAGAAAAAAACAAGTTTTTTTTTATTAAAATTTAAAATTAGATTCGTTAAAATTTTAATCACAGCAAGATTTCATTTTTTCTTGCAGATCTTTCTTGAACGCTTTTGAGTCAGAGATCTTTAACTCGTCTCACAAGCTCCTTCTAATTTATACATGTCCAGAATGTTGCACCGAGTTCTTGATATTTGTAACTTTTACGGGGAAAACTACTAATAACAACCACGGGAACTGCTATCACCACAGCAATCTCTCATAAGGCTGATCCATCATAACAAAAGTCATGATATCGCATTTCACATCCTGCCTGGAGCTTCATCAATCTCGGATATTTATTAATAGCTCATCGCCCGCACTCCTCAAAGCATTCGTTCAATTAGGAAGAAGGTTCCTCCAACAGAAGTAAGACACGCAGCGGCTAAGGTGAGATTGGGATCTCGGCGCTGATTGGTTGAAGCGCGTCGTGCCTCACTTGAGTTATCGGGTGGTAGGGGGGTAGTAGAAGATGACGAACTGTCGCTCTGCTTTTACCAAAATTACTTTTCTGCCATTAAGGTATTTGGAAAATTGCGGAAATCATAGAGAACTGCGAACTTGAATGAATGGGTTATAAATAAAATTTGGAGAGCAAATAATTGGATCATTTGTATGTTAAATGACAGTGTTTGCATGGCTAAGTTAAGGCGTTAGTGGGGCATTCATTTGCTTTGTATTTTTGATGAGGTCATTTGAAAACTAGGAAGTTGGCGGAAAGGGGCATTTGACAGATTCATTAAGACATGGATATTTGTATATTTGTTTCTTTTTTTATGTTAAAATAGTTGCATTTATACGATGTATAATCAAAATGCATTTTCTGAGATTAATGAGTATTAATATGCGAATCTAAAATTAAAGCAATCTTTGAATAAATGAAAACAATACATTTATAAAGAAGGAAAATGTTATAAAGGCGCCATTCTGAAACATGTAGTCATTTTGTAAAGATATACAATATACAATATTTTATTTTATGGAAATTACAAAATTAATTGATTTTACTAAAATTACTTTTCTGCCACAAAGGTATTTGGAAAATTGCGGAAATCATAGAGAACTGCGAACTTGAATGAATGGGTTATAAATAAAATTTGGAGAGCAAATAATTGGATCATTTGTAAGTTAAATGACAGTGTTTGCATGGCGTTAGTGAGGCACTCATTTGCTTTGTATTTTTGATGAGGTCTTTTGAAACGTAGGAAGTTGTAGTTAGAGCAAGGGGGCATTTGACAAATTCATTAAGACATGAATATTTGTATAATTGATGTTTCTTTTTTGATGTTAAAATAGTTGTATTTATGCAATGTAAAATCAAAATGCATTGTCTCATATTAAAGATTAATATGGGAATCTAAAATTAAAGCAGTCTTTAAATAGATGATATCAGTAATTTTAAAGAAAGAAAATGCTGTAAGGCCATTCAGAAACATGTACAGAATGATTATAATTAAAGTCCCACTTTCAAAATGCTGTAAAAAAAGAACCACTCTTCGAATGAGTTCAAATTTGAACTGAAGATGGAAGAAGGGATAAACGGTACTACATCAAAAAAAGTCCCAAAGTATATTAATAGATGGCGCTGTAAGCGACATAAAGAAAGTGAATTCGGCTGCCAGTGATATTTTGAATAGAAATGACAACGTATTTGGCATGATTTGCACATTAAACCAACTGTAGTGTTCAATGTGCTTGATTGTTTTGGTTTTTTGACGAAAAAAATGACTTCCAAATCATTCAACAGTTGTGGCACTGTTAGTGGAAAGCCCATCCACCACGGCAAGGTCATATCAAATTGGATGGGATTATTCGGCGGATGTTCTTTTTGACGCCATACTGTTTCCCCTTCAACTATCTTCAGTTCAAATTTGAACTCATTATGAAAAATGGTTATTTTTTAAAAAACATTTTGAAAGTGGGACTTTAATTATAAATGATTCATTTTCAAATGAATCATTTATACAATATTTCATTTAAAAAAATTAAATATTTCTAATAAGTTTTTATTACCACTAAACTTAATTTTTTGACATTTTCTACTTATTGTTCAGCTTCTGTAACGCCAAAAGTGAATTTTGCAAAAATTTTCCCGTCTCCATGGTGTGTTCATTCAATGTCACCCACATCATTTCCATACTTTACAGTGGCATCTCAGCTCTAGGCATAGTGGTGTGATGTAGTAGTAGTAGCAATATTATTTAATTTTAATAGAATAAATTAGGGGTAATTAAAAGCATTATGCACTCAACATATAGAGGAATACATTGAAATTTAAGGTTCAATTAACAGAATTGACTATGTACTTTTTCTATTCCAATAAATTTTAATAACTGCTTAGAAAAAAATAACTGAAAAAAATATAAAGCAAATTGAATTATTTTAGTTTTGAAACACATTTGCTCAGCTAATATAAATAAAAACTTAATTACATTATTCAAATGTATAAAAAAAAGCAAACACTGTTAAATGCAGAGCTAATAATTATGTAATAACATAATATTTAATTAGAAAATGGACAAGGAACAAACAACAAACATTTATGACTTTGTTGTCTGTACACAACAAAGTCATAAAAATAGCATTCATTATATATAAATTTCCATATACTTCCAAGTCAGTCTCATCAAAATAGTAATCACGAATAGAGGGGAAAAAGGAAAAATAAATTTATTCAGCATCAGTACGAATATACAAAACTAAAGAGGGAACAAGCTGTCCAGTAAATCAGGAAAACACTCATAAAAAGAGATAGCTGAAGATAGCTATATTAAGAAATGTTTACCCTAAAGGCATATATTTATACAATAGCACATCTTAGAAAATAAAATAAAGAAGGTTAAACCTATTCACAAACTGATTCGATATAATACCAGAAAGCTAGCTTTATCAAGAACCTGCATTAAATTATTTGATAGTATTATTTCAATTAGCTAATGAGACAGCCAATAAAAAGGTATGTCAATTAGCTAAAGTTAATACAGCTAATAAAAAGGTAGACAATTAGCTAAATTATTACAGCTAATAAAAAGGTAGACAATTAGCTAAATTATTACAGCTAATAAAAAGGTATGACAATTAACTAAATTATCACAGCTTATAAAAAGGTATGACAATTAACTAAATTATCACAGCTTATAAAAAGGTATGACAATTAACTAAATTATCACAGCTTATAAAAGGTATGACAATTAACTAAATTATCACAGCTTATAAAAAGGTATGACAATTAACTAAATTATCACAGCTTATAAAAAGGTATGACAATTAGCAAAATTATTGCAGCTAATAAAAAGGTATGACAGTTAGCTAAATTATTGCAGCTAATAAAAATGTATAACAATTAGCTAAAGACGCAGTTAATGAAATAGTATGACTATTTTTTGATCTGCAATGCTAAAATACTATTTTTACGATTTTCTATGACAGCATTTTAAAAATAAATATAAACTAACTACTTCAATTACATCAAAATTTTGATGTAGACTACTTAAAATAGTTTCTGAAATTCAGCTATCCTATAAAGCAAAATAATTCATACAGTAATACATTTAATATTACTTATTATTCTTGAAACTATTTATTTCAATAAATAAATAAATACTTTAAAGAGGCACATTAAGCCACTGTTCCCCAATTTATAAAAGTTGTTATACGTATAGTAAACAAGGAATTGTAATTGAAGTACCATGTATTCAAAAGTTCGTTGACAAATAAAACCTGCTCTATTTGAAAAAGAGTTTAGTAATAAATCTACCTTTGTCTTTTCTATTTCGGACATTAAAACCATATTTAGATGCTAATAAAAATTTGGAATGGGATACCCATTATTAAAGCATTTGCATACAATGCGAAACTATGCATTATTTTATGATAGTATACATATATTTTATGACCGACATGTGAATGTATACAGTCTTTATAATCGACATACCACTGTTTCCCGATCCTAAAACGGGCAATACATGTCTTAATATGTTTTCTTCATCCTGATTTTCACTGTTCCCTTTTACTGATGAATAAAGAAGAAAAAAATAATAGTTTTCTGAAAAATTATGCTACCGTAAAACCCCAGAAATTACACCCTGATACTTTAAGAAGAGGTTTATATAGCATTATTTTCTCGAGATAAACTTACCACCCTGGCAATTTTTTTCGCATAATATCCAGTATAGATTATTACTACATTATCCAGCGGCTAGAAGCATCTGTGAGAAAATGGATACGAAAAAGAAAGAAGTTTTAATGTGAAATAGAACAGAAAATACAGATAATGGTTACTAAAATAAGATATCAAAAGAAGGGAAAATATGTTTCCAGTTTTATAAGGTGCCACGTCAGAACTGAACTGGTATATGTCGGATAATGGTTTAAAAATGGTTATTCGGGTTATGGCTTTTGCTTTTTTTTAATGGATTTAAATTTCCCTCACTGTGATGAAGATTTTATTACATATGAAATTTACATGTTAAAAACAAACGTCATATTTGAATCATAATTGTTAAAAAAAATTGTGATGTTTTGCTTTATAAATCGTTTGCAATTGTGAATAAATCATAATCGTTTGCAATTGTGGATAAATCATAATCGTTTGCAATTGTGAATAAATCATAATTGTTTGCAATTGTGAATAAATCATAATTGTTTGCAATTGTGAATAAATCATAATTGTTTGCAATTGTGAATAAATCATAATTGTTTGCAATTGTGAATAAATCATAATTGTTTGCAATTGTGAATAAATCATAATTGTTTGCAATTGTGAATAAATCATAATTGTTTGCAATTGTGAATAAATCATAATTGTTTGCAATTGTGAATAAATCATAATTGTTTGCAATTGTGAATAAATCATAATTGTTTGCAATTGTGAATAAATCATAATTGTTTGCAATTGTGAATAAATCATAATTGTTTGCAATTGTGAATAAATCATAATTGTTTGCAATTGTGAATAAATCATAATTGTTTGCAATTGTGAATAAATCATAATTGTTTGCAATTGTGATTATCTTTAACAATTATGATATTGATATCTTCGATTTTTGTTTATGGATATATATGTTTTTCAACACATTTATTTAACACAAATTCAACTGTTCATCAGCATAATTTATTTCAACATAAAAGAGTGCTTTTATATTTAATCCGATGTATTATTTTCCAGACAATGTTTATTCATAAATTTATAAATAAATTATTACTACATAGGTAAAGTTACTATTTACAACATAGGTAATAGGTTTTTATTTAGGTTAGGTACATAGGTTATTATTTACTACATAGGTAAAGTTACATCAGAATTTAAAATTAAATTCATATATTATTCAAAAGAAGTTATTTAATTAGGAGGAATATACATAATGTAAAAATAAAAAAGTTTTGTTTTAAAAAGTAAATATTTAAAACAAAAAAATAAAACATCTATAATTTATTATAATTAATTCATTTAATTAAATATTTTACAAGCTTATTAGTTTTGTTTAATTTTTTCTACTCCAAAATGTAGTAAAAAAGGGCATATATGACAAAAACAATCAAATTTTGAATAATTTTTTTCTAAATGGTTAGCTATGCTCGATTAATCATTTTTAATTTAAATGGTTAGCACGTTTAATTAGATGATTAGTTAGAAAAAACCTGTTTAGTAAAAGTTAAATTTTTATTTTTGTGTCAGATTTGTGAGAAGTTATTTTTAAAAATCTATTAATACAAAATTAAATTAAAAAAGATATTTTATTCAATAAAATTTTTTTGAGAAAGAGCACTCTTTAAAATAAAAAATTTGGATTTAAATTGATCCTTAATTGCTTTTTTGCAATTTAAAAACACGTAGGCAATGAAAAAAATAATGCACTTTAGAAGAAACAGCAGACATATATAATGTCTATTAAATTCATTATCTAAACATTTAGCAATCAGTCTATTTTTTAGTAATATTCATGTACGTAAAAAATTTCTGTATAATGCTAATTAATTTATATATATATATATAAAAAAAATAAAAAAAAAAAAAAAAAAAAAAAAAAAAAAAAAAACTTAAAACACCAGTAAAAAGAGTATATGAAAGAAAATATTCAGCTTAAAAAATTTTGTTTCCTTTATTTACTAAATTCAAACTGAAGAATTGAATAATTTCAATAAATTGCACATATTTGTTTGTTTTTTATTTGTTGTAAGAAAAACATTTTGATGCAATCATAACTTCACAAAATAAACTATTTCACTGTCATCAATCTTTTTTCTTTATATTCATATGTAATTGAAGTAGATATATCAGCAAAACTTTTATTTTAATATTCATGTAGAACTCCCCTCAGGTCAATATATCCTGGCGATGGCATGGATGTTTGTTAGTTAGTGGTTCGGAATCTACGTTAAACTGTAGGCCCCGGTCTAATTAGCCTAAAGTGTGCACACAATGAAAGTAGAGCGACAAACGTAAGTCTTTAGTCAGATGTAAATGGTATTTAAAAAGTTTTGTTCTAGGATATTTAGTTTTATTTTATTTACAAAATATTAGTTATTAAATAATTTTCCAAATAAATTCTCAGGTAAATTATCAAATGCAAGTATAATAGCTTGATGCAATTTGCCAATAGAACAAACAGTGAATAGTATCAAAGTAAATTAAAAGTATCTAAAACAAATCTTTAATAAGTAAACCTATTATGTTTCAAATATGAAATAACTCCACATCACAAAAAATCTCGTTAATATCACAGCACGTGCCATAATTAAACTACATAACTGTTAAATATATACAACTACTGAGCAATCTTCTGTTAGATCTCTTGTTTATTCACTTCTGCCAACAGTTTTTCCTAATATCAGCGCCAACAGTCACAACTTCATTGAGTCGAAAAATTAAGTCACTAGTCTTCTCAGCGACTTGGAATGAAAGGCGCTGTAAAATCCTGGTCGGGCATTTTGGACGCCCGTTAAGAAACAATTTCCTGCACCATAGGTATGCAATCAATGTACGCAGTTTATAGTTGCAGCAGAATTCTCATAGAAACGCCATCGCGCAAAGGTTACTGCAGCAGTAATAGCGTACATAGGAGAGAATAAAACCGGACTGCTCCAAAGATCATGGCCCTTGCAAAATTTCGCTTTTCATTGTATTTTGTAGTTGACAGCTGGACAAAGAATCTGAAAAGTTGTTTAGATTGCCAGTGTGTTCTTTTGTGGTGGATAGAGAATATATAGAGATTACCCCAGGATTATTTTCTACTATGTTGCCAGTAGTAGAACTTTACGATTTGACCACTTGGAGTTTAAATGTTTTGAACGAAAATGTTAAGTACTGACTTACGATTTATAGTGATTTTCACCATTTGTGTTTATAATACATTAAATCTATCTCGGAATTATAACAATCTCTTTTAGTAATTAAAAACTTATTTATAATATAAGAATCTATTTAATCATTAAAAATTGCTTCTATATTATATGAACCCATTTCATTAATTAAATATTGCTTCTATGTTTTAAGAGCCCGTTTACATAATTGAAAATTGCTTCTGTGTTATTTTTTGAGCCTGTTTTATTTTTTTCTTCTTATAAATACATGGTTTTAATTAAATGTGTTCAAACAAATATTTTATGTGCAATTTTACAATATTTCTAAATTGTGATCTTGTATGTGTTTATGTCATTTAGAATTTATTTTTATTTTATACCAAAACAATTATTTATCAATGTTTCTAATATGATATTCAATTATAATAATTTATTGTATTTTTAATTAATGTAATTAACTTTCGTTTCGGTTAATATTAGATAAAATTTAAAGTAAATATTGAGATAACGATTTAAATTTATTGATGACAAGAATTTGATGGGAGAAAAAAAAATTTAGATTTGATTATATTCTCCGATATATCAAATTATTTTTAAATAATTATTATTTTCTCCTCAAATAGCTATTTTATTAAAAATTACAGATTAGTGTAAAATAACTCTCAGAAAAAATCTTATTTTAATTATAAAAAAAGAAAATGATTTTTCATTAGTAAAAAGTATTGTATTTCCATGAATTTCATGTTGTTTTCTGAATATAAAATTTTTACCAATACTTTTTCAACAATATTTTTTTGATAAAATAGAATGAATATTATTAATTAGTTATTATTTGAAAAGTAAATGTTTTTTGAGTATAATTGCATATTTTTTTAAGAAGGAAACCTACTGATAAAAATCCTATTATTATTTGTCTCCAAGAACTAACAAAAGATCAGTACTCGAATGGGCTCATTATTACTAATGGGAAGGCTCATTATAAGTTAGGTATAGTATATAATTTATTATTTCTATCATATACAAATTTATAAAAAAAACGCAATACACTGCATTTATTTAAAAATTGTCTTGAAATTCAGTTTGTTGTCGTTGAATGGTTTTAAATTTTCATTCGACCAGTTGATTTTATTATGCAGGTGCATGATATTCATGACTGAAAAAGTTAAAAAGTGGATCACCTATAAATGGTCATTTTCTTTGCACACATATATTAAAATGGTCTTATTTAATTCCTTCTAATAGCTCCCACTCTCCCTATATATATCTTGTTCAAATTTCCAATCGTTCATAAAATACATTTTATTCCTCCACACAAGTGCAAATACATTTTTTTGAACTTGTAATGGATGACACTGGATGTTAATACAGTTTTTTCTAATATAAATTCAGTAATTAAATTTAATTAATTAATTTTATTTTTTCTTAGATTTAAGTTGCATATATCTACCAATAGATGACGCCAGATAAACTTAATAAAATGAATGAAAATTATTTATAAAGGACTTTCTGCAATATAGTGCAAGAAAAGTAGGAATTAACTTTTAAATAAAATAATTTATATTACTTGTTTATGCTTGTAAAATACACAACCATAACTATATGAAACTAAGTGTATTCACAATTTTTATAGCATAATCAACATGGCTAGAGTTTATTCGTAACTTCCATTCGTGGATTAAACTATATACTACTGTGTCCAAAAAGTAAGACTAATTTTCAATTAAAAATTCCCGGGGATTAGAGAATTTCAATACTATGAAGGCGATGAAATAAATTTGGAAGGGTAAATAAAGAGTTTTTGAAAACAAAAAAAATTGGTCTTACTTTTTGGGCGCAGTTGTATATTTGATTACAAATGCATGCATTTGATCAATGCTTTGTTGTTCGAGTATCCTTTTAGATAATACATGAATATATTACCATCCATATAATTATTTCTCTTTAATTTTAATTCTTGTTACATAATGAGTTTAATACTCCTCCTTTTTCTCTTCATCAAAAATGACAATCAACGTGAAGCATTTAATAACATTTTTTTTTTATTGTGAAGAATAAAGTTTTCTCATTGTATTTAATTCGACTATAAAAAATTTCAACAAATTGAAAGCTTTAAGGCATTTTACTTTAAAATTATAAGTCCTCCATTGATGTTAAACTCATAAATGTAATTTTTAATATTTTCATTATGTGGAAGTTTTAGGAGTATATTATGTAATTTTTAATATTTTGATTATGTGGAAGTTTTAGGAGTATATTATGTAATTTTTAATATTTTGATTATGTGGAAGTTTTAGGAGTATATTATGTAATTTTTAATATTTTGATTATGTGGAAGTTTTAGGAGTATATTTACCCCACACGTACTCAGTAACAACTACGTCTGTATCCATATCTGTAAATGTTGAATTTTATCTAATACATTTTTTTGTATCAACATTTAAAAAAGAAATAACCTTTAATGCCGATACCATTTTTATGTACATGATTAGAGAAATTGAATTAAAACTACTTCTTTAAATTGAAAGCTATTTAATAGCTTACGACACGCTGTTTCATTTCAACAAAATAGTTATTGTCCATTGGGACTTTAAATTGTTATACATATAAACTATTCCTATTGAATGTTTTATTATAGTCTAGGAATTCTAAAACGAGTAATCTATATTTGGATATCCAAACAAAAAAAGACTCAATATGATTCGTACTATTCATATAGCATTTGGGAAAAAATATTTAAAAAATGATGCAATCATGAATGAAAAGAAAATTAAAATGTACTTGGGTATTTTATCTGAAAAACTGTTTGAAAAAGATGAATAAATATTCATTTGCACGATGTTTGGCTCCCGTCGGCTGTTGACATTTAATTATGTTTTTTTTTCTTGTTAAAGTTTTTTCTTTGCAGTTATATAGAAAAGCACAATGCTGTAAATTTTAAAAAGATAGAATGAACACTGGTATCGTTGAAAGAAATTTTAGAGATTTTTTTTACTTCAAAACGTATATAATCCTTTAAATTTAATGAAATATTTTTTGTTGATTATCATTCTAAGTAACATTTTAAAAGTCCAGCATTTCAATACAATCAATTCCACATACATTAAATGTATAGAATATAGATAACCTCAACCACTTAATGTCTATATGCAATGTATTACCCATTGGCTCCCATTCAATAATGTAATTACGATTGATTCCTGTCCAAGTAATTTCTTGCAAAATAAATTTGCGCCAATTTTTTGTGTTTTTACAAAATATTTTAAAAGTAATATTGATTAGAAAATTTAAATAAGATAAAATAATAATTTATGCCGAAACACATCTTTTACTTTTAAGAAACATTGTTGCTAAATTATGTAAATTCTTATTAAATAATTAATAAATTATGCGAATCATAGATATATATTTGAATACATAAGTGAGAAATTAATTAATCAATGAATAAATGCAAAGAAGTGAATTACAAATTAAAAGCCATCGTGAGTTTTCTGTTTAGTGCAACTTA
Organism: Caerostris darwini; assembly: GCA_021605075.1. Taxonomy (NCBI): domain Eukaryota; kingdom Metazoa; phylum Arthropoda; class Arachnida; order Araneae; family Araneidae; genus Caerostris; species Caerostris darwini. The sequence continues at coordinate 512,522 of BPLQ01013881.1, read as the reverse complement.
GTGCAAAGTCAAAAATGTCAATGAATGATTTTAAAAACCGCTGAGCAAATGTTTTAAAAATGTTTTCAAATGGTCCAAAAAATTTGTAAGAAAACTACTTTACCATCTCCGCTAAAATATGTCTTACAAATACTAAAATTTCAATAAATAATCTTTAATTAATTTATAGATTTATATAAAATATTTATATGATTTTCATAAAATATATTCTTACACAAATATTACACAGAAGACGCAAGACTTTTCTGAAACACTGTACAAGATACCTAGTGTTGTTAACTGTGCACACATATTACAAACACAACGCGATTCATCTATTCACTGAAATTCCAAAAGCTAAAACCGAGATGCACTCCAGAATTAAATTCCAACACGGCGTCGAATATTAAATATTCCTAAATCTGTCTGCCGATCCTTAGAGCACCCAAGCGAATTATTCCCCTTTAATTCCAATACGAACCATGGACGGAGCGAAACCCAATTTCCTCTCATCTGAACACAATATTTGAAACAGCATTTCATTATTTAAGAGCCGCTGGAATTCCAATAGCATGTTGGAAGCCAATTGTTTGTTTTGTAGAATTAAATGACGCCCGCTGAGTCTGTTGCGCTTGCCTGTGTCTCAGGGGCGAAAATCGTTGAAGAATCTAGTCAGACACATGCTCCAGGTTAATGTGCAGGTGAGCGCTGGTAGACATTGCCGGTGGTTTGGAAAAATCAATTAAATTATTTAATTTAAAATCTTTTCCTACAGGGAGTAAGTTTACTTACTTACCCTGGAAACTGAATTTCAACCTTGTCTTTGTTGGGAAGTTTCGTGTTTAAAGTAGATAAAAATTGTGCTCCAAATTCTGTTGTAATGAAAATTGCTATTGAGGCGCCTGTGTATAAAATTAGCAATGTATAACTAATACAAAAATGACAATACACATTTTTCGCATTCAGAAAAAAAATTTAGTTATTGATTTAGGCTTAATTGTAGTTCTCCATGTCATCTAATGTACCCTGTATGATTGTTAGTCGATTTGCAATGATACCTCTTCGACTATACAATGCTGTGTATTGGCAATTATGTGAATTGTAAATCATGTAAATTGTTATTAAATTATGTCTAAATCTTGTAAATATGTAGAGATATATATTTGAAAAGAGTGTAAAATTAATTAATCAAAGAATTAATTTAAAGAAGTGAACTACACATTAAGCCACTGAATCCGTGTCCGTCAAGAGTCCTGAGTTCCGTGTTAAAAATTAAAATAAAAATTTTTTAAAAATGCTGAACATATGTGTATAAGATATTTACAAATGCTATAAACATATGTAAAAACAAAAACATTTGAAAAAATTACTTCAAAATTTCCTCTAAAATATCTTTTAAAAATCTTAAAATTCTAATAAATAATATTTAATTAAAAATATATACCAACACAAATCTTACACAGAAGGTGTAAGACCTTTCTGAAACGCTATACAAGATACGCAGAGTTAAAACGTGCTGTTATTGACTATACACATATATTACAAACACAACACGATTCATCTATTCACAGAAATTCTAAAAGCTAAAACCGAGATGCAGTCCAGAATTAAATTCCAACACGGCGCCGAATATTAAATATCCCCCAATCTGTCTGCTGATCCTTAGAGCACCCGAGAGAATTATTCCCCCTTTAATTTCAATATGAACACTTGGAACGGACCGAAACCCAATTTCCTCTCATCTGAATACAATATTTGAAACAGCATTTCATTATTTAAGAGCTGCTGGAATTCCAATAGCGTGTTGGAAGCCAATTATTTGTTTTGCAGAATTAAATGACGCCCACTGAGTCTGTTGCGTCTGCCTGTGTCTCAGGGGAGAGAATCGTTGAAGAATGTAGTCAGACACATGCTCCAGGTTAGTGTGCAGGTGAGCGCAGAGCTCTGGTAGACATTGCCGGTGGTTTGGAAAAATCAATTAACTTATTTAATTTAAAATCTTTTCCCACAGGGAGTAAGTTTAGTTACTTACTCTGGAAACTGAATTTCAACCTTGTCTTTGTTGGGAAATTTCGTGTTTAAAGTAGTTAAAAATTATGCTTCAAATTCTGCTGTAATGAAATTTGTTATTAGTACGTCTATAGATACAATTAGCAGCATATATGTGATGCAAAAATTGCAATACAACTTTTTGCTATTCATAAACAACTTTGGTGGAGGAATTATGCTTTGCTTGTACTTTTCCGTTTCATCTCATCTCATGGACCCTGTATGATTGTTAGCCAATTTTCAGTAATACCTCCTCGATAGAACAATGCTGTGCATTGGCAATTACGTAAATTGTTATTGCTTTGTGTCTATATATTGCAAATATATAGATATATATTTGAACACAGTGTATAATTAATTAATCAATGAATAAATTTAAAGAAGTGAACTACACATTAAGCCATTGAGTCTTCTAAGTTCTGTGTCAAAAATGTAAATGAAAGATTTTAAAAACCGCTGAACAAATGTTTTGAAGATATCTACAAATATTATAACTCGGTATAAAAAAAACAAAAATTTTTAAGAAAACTATTTTAACATCTCCTCTAGAATATCTTATACAAATATTAAAAATTCAATAAATAATATTTAATTAATTTCATATATATATATATATATATATACCAAATCTTACACAAAAGGTGTAAGACCTTTCTGAATCACTGTAAAAGATACGTAGAGTTAAAACGTGCTGTTGTTCACTGTACACATATATTACAAACACAACGGGATTCATCTATTCACTGAAATTCTAAAAGCCAAAGCCGAGATGTACTCCAGAATTAAATTCCAACACGGCGTCGAATATTAAATATCCCCAAAATCTGTCTGCTGATCCTTAGAGTAACCAAGAGAATTATTCGCCTCTAATTCCAATACGAACCTTGGACGGACCGAAACCCAATTTCCTCTCATCTGAATACAATATTTGAAACAGTATTTCATTATTTAAGAGCCGCTGGAATTCCAATAGCGTGTTGGAGCCAATTGTTTGTTTTGTAGAATTAAATGACTTCCGCTGAGTCTATTGCGCTTGCCTGTTTCTCAGGGCTGAGAATAGTTGAAGAATCTAGTCAGACACATGCTTGCAGGTTAATGTGCAGGTGAGCGCAGAGTGGTGGTAGACATTGGAGGTGGTTTGAAAAAAATCAATTAACTTATTTAATTTAAAATCTTTTCCTACAGGGAGTTTACTTTACTCTAGAAACTGAATTTCTACCTCGTCGTTGTTGGGAAGTTTCGTGTTTAAGTAGATAAAAATTATGCTTCAAATTCTGTTGTAATTAAAATAGCTATTGAGGTGACTACATATAAAATTAGCAATATATAACTAATATCAAAATTGCAATACAAAATTTTGGCATTCAAAAACAATTTTGGTGAAGGATTTATGCTTTGCTTGTACTTTTGCATTTCATTTCATGGACTCAGTTATTGTTAGCCAATTTGCAATAATACCTCTTCGATTGAAGAATGCTGTGTATTGGCAATTATGCAAATTGTTATTAGATTATGTCTAAATCTTGTATATATATCGATATATATATGAACACAGTATATAAATAAGTAATCAATGAATAAATTTAAATAAGTGAACTACACATTAAGCCACTGAGTCTTCTGCTAATTTCCGTGTCAAAAATGTAAATGAAATTTTTTTAAAAATGCTGAACGAATGTTTTAAAAGATATTTAAAAATATTATAAGCAGATATAAAAACCAAAAAAATGCAGAAAACTAATTTATCATCTCCTCTAAAATATCTTTTACATATATTAAAATTTCAATACACCAACTTTAATTAATTTAAAATATATTCCTACACAAATTTTACACAGAAGTTGTAAGACCTTTCTGAAACACTGTACAAGATACGTAGTGTTGTTAAATGTGCACATATATTACAAACACAACGCGATTCATCTATTTACTGAAATTCTAAAAGCTAAAACCGCGGTGCACTCCAGAATTAAATTCCAACACGGCGTCGAATATTAAATATCTCCCAATCTGTCTGCTGATCCTTAGAGCACCCAAGAGAATTATTCCCCTTTAATTCCAATACGAACCCTTGGACAGACCGAAACCCAATTTCCTCTCATCTGAATACAATATTTGAAACAGCATTCCAATATCGTGTTGGAAGCCAATTGTTTGTTTTGCAGAATTAAATGACGCCCGCTGAGTCTGTTGCGCCTGCCTGTGTCTCATGGGCGAGAATCGTTGAAGAATCTAGTCAGACACATGCTTCAGGTTTATGTGCAGGTGAGCGCTGGTAGACATTGCCGGTGGTTTGGAAAAATCAATGAACTTATTTAATTTAAATCTTTTCCTACAGGGAGTAAGTTTACTTACTACTTTAGAAACTGGATTTCAGACTCGTCATTGTTGGGAGGTTTCGTGCTTAAAGTAAATAAAAATTATGCTCGCACGTTCTGTTGTAATGAAAATTGCTATTGAGGCGACTACATATAAAATTTGCTACATATATCTAATACAAAAATTGCAATACTAAATTTTGGCATTCAGAAACCATTTTGGTGGAGGAATTATGCTTTGCCTGTACTTCTCAATTTCATTTCATGAATCCTGTAGGATTGCTAGCCGATTTTCAATAATACCTCTTCGATCAATCAATGATGTGTATTGGAAATGAATCAATCATCAATAAATTTCCTAGAAATGCATCAGTAAGTTCACATTTTAAAATACTACGGAGAATACATTTAATATGCCCATACCAGGTATATACCAGGATTTAAAAATAATTAACACATTTTAAAATTTTATATAGATTTATTAATATGTTGAATAATAATCAAACATCGATTTGTTATCTAACCCGTTTGAAGAGTTCTTAGTTATAAATGCCCCGGAATATTTGAATACTAATTCAGTATTTGTTGCGTTAAAAAACTTTTTTTCTTAAATTTTATTAAATTGATTTAAAATTTTATTAAAACTCGTATAGCATAGTGTTTCGGGTTTTTTTTTCCTAGTAGGTTAAAATCTCACGTTGCACTAATAATGAAATCCGTTTTGACTGCTGATTGACTATTTTTAAATTAAATTAAAATAAATGTAACAGTTTTATGTCATTTGATTTAGATGAGTTTCGTTACCAAAAGAACATAATTAGCAAAGATAATTAAGTTCAGTAGGATTCAATTAAGTGGGATTATATATAAATAACACTGTACAAGATACGTAGATTTAATATATATATAATATATATATATAATATGTATATTACAAACACAACACGATTCATCTATTCACTGAAATTCTAAAAGCCAAAGCCGAGATGTACTCAGAATTAAATTCCAACACGACGTCGAATATTAAATATCCCCCGATATGTCTGCTGATCCTTAGAGCACCCAAGAGAATTATTCCCCCTTTAATTCCAATACGAACCCTGGAACGGACCGAAACCCAATTTCCTCTCATCTGAATACAATATTTGAAACAGCATTTCATTATTTAAGAGCCGCTGGAATTCCAATAGCGTGTTGGAAGCCAATTGTTTGTTTTCTGGAATTAAATGACGCCCGCTGAGTCTGTTGCGCCTGCCTGTGTCTCATGGGCAAGAATCGTTGAAGTATCTAGTCAGACACATGCTCCAGGTTAATGTGCAGGTGAGCGCTGGTAGACATTGCCGGTGGTTTCGAAAAATCAATGAACTTATTTAATTTAAATCTTTTCCTACAGGGAGTAAGTTTACTTACTACTTTAGAAACTGGATTTCAGACTCGTCATTGTTGGGAGGTTTCGTGCTTAAAGTAAATAAAAATTATGCTCGCACATTCATTTGTAATGAAAATTGCTATTGAGGCGACTACATATAAAATTTGCTACATATATCTAATACAAAAATTGCAATACTAAATTTTGGCATTCAGAAACCATTTTGGTGGATGAATTATGTACTTCGCCTGTACTTCTCAATTTCCTTTCATGAATCCTGTAGGATTGCTAGCCGATTTTCAATAATACCTCTTCGATCAATCAATGATGTGTATTGGAAATGAATCAATCATCAATAAATTTCCTTGAAATGCATCAGTAAGTTCACATTTTAGAAGACTACGGATAATACATTTAATATGCCCATACCAGGTATGTACCAGGATTTAAAAATAATCAACACATTTTAAAATTTTATATAGATTTATTAAAGTGTTGAATAATATTCATACATCGATTTGTTATCTAACCCGTTTGAAGAGTTCTTAGTTATAAATGCCCCGGAATATTTGAATACTAATTCAGTATTTGTTGCGTTTAAAAACATTTTTTCTTAAATTTTATTAAATTGATTTAAAATTTTATTAAAACTCGTATAGCATAGTGTTTCGGGTTTTTTTTTTCCTAATAGGTTAAAATCTCACGTTGCACTAATAATGAAATCCGTTTTGACTGCTGATTGACTATTTTTAAATTAAATTAAAATAAATGTAACAGTTTTATGTCATTTGATTTAGATGAGTTTCGTTACCAAAAGAACATAATTAGCAAAGATAATTAAGTTCAGTGGGATTCAATTAAGTGGGATTATATATAAATAACACTGTACAAGATACGTAGATTTAAATCGTGCTGTTGTTAACTGTGCACATATATTACAAACACAACGTGATTCATCTATTCACTGAAAATTCTAAAAGCTAAAACCGAGATGCACTCGAGAATTAAATTCCAACACGGCGTCGAATATTAAATATCCCCAAAATCTGTCTGCTGATCCTTAGAGCACCCAAGAGAATTATTCCCCCTTTAATTCCAATACGAACCCTGGAACGGACCGAAACCCAATTTCCTCTCATCTGAATACAATATTTGAAACAGCATTTCATTATTTAAGAGCCGCTGGAATTCCAATAGCGTGTTGGAAGCCAATTGTTTGTTTTGTGGAATTAAATGACGCCCACTGAGTCTGTTGCGCTTGCCTGTGTCTCAGGGGCGAGAATCGTTAAAGAATCTAGTCAGACACATGCTCCAGGTTAATGTGCAGGTGAGCGCAGAGCGGTGGTAGACATTGCCGGTGGTTTGGAAAAATCAATTAACTTATTTTAACTACGGTGAGTAAGTTTACTTTATTCCAGAAACTGAATTTCCAGCTCGTCATTTTGGGAAATTTTGTGTTTAAAGTAGATAAAATTTATGCTCTCAAATTCTGTTGTAATGAAAATCGTTACTGAGGCGTCTATATATATAAAATTAGCAGTATACAACTAATACAAAAATTAAAATACAAATTTTGGCAGTCAGAAGCAATTTTCGTGGATGAATTATGCTTTGCTTGTACTCTTCCATTTCATCTGATGTACCCGGTATGATTGTTAGCCAATTTTCAGTAATAGCTCTTCGATTGAACAATGCTGTGAATTGGCAATTATGCAAATTGTTATTAGATTATGTCTACATCTTGTAAATATATAGATATATATATTTGAAAACAGTGTATAAGTAATTAATCAATAAATAAATTTATAGAAGTGAACTACAGATTAGGCCATGGTGAGTTTTCTGCTATGTTCGAAGTCAAAAATGTAAATGGAAGATTTAAAAAAATGCTGAACCAATGTTTTAAAGATATCTACAAATGTTATAAATAGATATAAAAAGCGAAAAATGTTTTATGAAAACTACTTTAATATCTCCTTTTAATTATCTTTTACAAATATTAAAATTTCAATAAATAATCTTTAATTAATTTTGTATATGTACCAACACAAGTCTTACATAGAAGTTGTAAGATCTATCTGAAACACTGTACAAGATACGCAGGGTTAAAACGTGCTGTTGTTAACTGTACACATATATTACAAACTCAACGAGAACCATCTATTCACTGAAATTCTAAAAGGTATAATTGTACACGAAACACTTACATTTAAGAAATATCGCTGCGAAATTATAATATTTAAATATTAAGAAATATGTAAATTATTATTAAATTATGTCTAATTCCTGTAAATATATCAATATTCATTTGAATACACAGCTGAGGAATTAATTAATAAAGGAATAAAGCTAAGAATTGAACTAAGCATTAAGTCATTGTGATTTTCCGCTTAATTAGATATAGTTCCGAGTCAAAAATGTCAATGAAATATTTAAAAAAATGTTAAACTAATGTTATAAACAGCTATAAAAAAAACAAAAAAAAATATAAGAAAACTACTTTAACATAACAAAAATATATATTTCAAATATTAAAAATTGAATAAATAATCTTTAATTAATTTAAAATATATTCCTATACAAATCTCGCACAGAAGGTGCGAGACCTTTCTGAAAACACTATACAAGATATGTAGTGTTGTTAACAGTGTACATATATTACAAAGACAACGCGATTCATCTATTCACTGAAATTCTAAAAGCTAAAACAGAGACGCACTCCAGAATTAAATTCCAACACGGCGTCGAATATTAAATATCCCTCAATCTGTCTGCTGATCTTTAGATCCCCCAAGAGAATTATTCCCCCTTTAATTCCTATACGAACCCTGGACGGACTGAAACCCGATTTCCCCTCATCTGAATACAATATTTGAAGCAGCATTTCATTATTTAAGTGCCTTCTGGAATTCCAATAGCGTGTTGGAAGCCAATTGTTTGTTTTGTAGAATTAAATGACGCCCGCTGAGTCTGTTGCGCTTGCATGTGTCTCATGGGCTAGAATCGTTGAAGAATCTAGTCAGACACATGCTCCAGGTTAAAGTGCAGGGGAGCGCAGAGCGCTGGTAGACGTTGCCGGTGGTTTGGAAAAATCAATTAACTTATTTAATTTAAAATCTTTTCCTACAGGGAGTAAGTTTATTTACTCTGGAAACTGGATTTCAACCTCGTCATTGTTGGGAAGTTTCATGTTTAAAGTAGATAAAAATTATACTTCAAATTATGTTGTAATGAAAATTGTTATGGAGGTGTCTGTATGTATAAAATTAGCAATATATAACTAATACAAAAATGACAATACAACTATTTGGCTTTCAGAAACAATTTTGGTGGAAGAATTATGCTTTGCTTGTACTTTTCTTTTTTATATCATGGAAACTGTATGATTGTTAGCCAATTTGCAATAATTCCTCTTCGATTGAACAATGTTGAGCATTTGCAATTATGAAAATTGTAAATTATGTAAATATAAATCTTGTAAACATATAGATACATATTTGGACACATAGGTGTATGATTAATTAATCAATGAATAAATTTAGAGAAAGGAATTACACACTAAGCCATTGTTTATGCTATGTTCCAAGACAAAAATGTAAATGAAAGATTTAAAAAAATGCTGAACAAAAACTTTAAAGATATTTATAATTCATATAAACAGATATAAAAAACAAAGCATTTGTAGGAAAACTACTTTAACATATCCTCTAAAATATATCTAAAAATCCTCTAAATCTAATAAAATCTAATCTAATCTCTAAATCTAATAAAATCCTCTAAATTCCTCTAAAATATCCTCTAAAAATTTAATGAATAATCTTTAATTAATTTAAAATATAATCATACACAAATCTTGCACAGAAGGTGTAAGACCTTTCTGGAACACTGTACAAGATACGAAGTGTTGTTAGCTATGCACATATATTACAAACACAACGCGATTCATCTATTCACTGAAATTCCAAAAGCTAAAATCGAGATGCACTCCAGAATTAAATTCCAACACGGCGTCGAATATTAAATATCCCCCAATCTGTCTGCTGATCCTTAGAGCACCCAAGAGAATTATTCGCCTCTAATTCCAATACGAACCCTGGACGGACCAAAACCCAATTTCCTCTCATCTGAATACAATATTTGAAACAGCATTTCATTATTTAAGAGCGTGTTGGAAGCCAATTGTTTGTTTTGTAGAATTAAATGACGCCCGCTGAGTCTGTTGCGCTTGCATGTGTCTCATGGGCTAGAATCGTTGAAGAATCCAGTCAGACACATGCTCCAGGTTAATGTACAGGTGAGCGCAGAGTGGTAGTAGACATTGTCGGTGGTTTGAAAAAATCAATTAACTTATTTAATTTAAAATCTTTTCATACAGGGAGTAAGTTTACTTACTACTCTAGAAACTGAATTTCAACCTTCGTCATTGTTGGGAAGTTTCGTATTTAAAGTAGATGAAAATTATGCTTCAAATTCTGTTGTAATGAAAATTGCTATTGAGGCGTTTATATATAAATTTGGTAGCATATAACTAATACAAAAATGACAATACAAATTTTTAGTATTTAGAAACAATTTTGGTGGATGAATAATGTTTTGCTTGTAATTCTCTGTTTCTTCGTTAATCCTGTATGATTGTTAGACAATTTTCAATGATACCCTATCGATTGTTAAATGCTGTGCATTGGTAATAAATCAATCATCAATAAATTTAAAAAATACATCAGGAATTTTATATTTTAATATTCTATGGAAAATGCATATAACATGGCCATACCAGGTATATAGCTGGATTTAAAAAAATGTTTTAAATATGTAATATTTTTTTACAAATTCTTTTAAAAGCAATATTGATTACGTAAATTAAATAGCATAAAATAATAATTATATGACGAAACACTTACATTTCTTACATTAATACATTTCACACATTTCTTACGTTACAAAAATAAAGCTGTCAAATTATGTAATTATTGTTAAATAATGTAAATATCATAAATTACGTAAATTATTAATAAATTGCCTGAATTCTATAAATACATTAATGTATATTTGAATGCATAGATGTTGAATTAAATAGTTTTCTGATTAGTTCGAATTAGTTCCGAGTAAAAAAGCCAATCAAAGATTTTAAAACATAGTAAACAAATATTTTGAAGATGTTTTTAAGTATTATAAACCGATATAAAACCCAAAAACTGTAAGAAAACTACTTTACCATATCCTCTAAATATAACTTACAAAAATTAAAATTTCAATAAATAATATAATTAATTTATAGATTTATATGAAATATTTATAAGATTTTCATAAAATATATTCTACAAAAATCTTGCACAGAAGGTGCAAGACCTTTCTGAAACACTGTACAAGATACGTAGTGTTGTTAACTGTGCACACATATTACAAACACAACGCGATTCATCTATTCACTGAAATTCTAAAAGCCAAAGTAGAGATGTACTCCAGCATTAAATTCCAACACGGCGTCGAATATTAAATGTCCCCCAATCTGTCTGCTGATCCTTAGAGCACCCAAGAGAATTATTCCCCCTTTAATTCCAATACGAACCCTGGACGGACCGAAACCCAATTTCCTCTCATCTGAATACAATATTTGAAACAGCATTTCATTATTTAAGAGCCGCTGGAATTCCAATAGCGTGTTGGAAGCCAATTGTTTGTTTTGCGGAATTAAATGACACCCGCTGAGTCTGTTGCGCTTGCATGTGTCTCAGGGGCGAGAATCGTTGAAGAATCTACTCAGACATTTGCTCCAGGTTAATGTGCAGGTGAACACAGGGCGGTGGTAGACATTGCCGGTGGTTTGGAAAAATCAATTAACTTATTTAATTTAAAATCTTTTCCTAAAGGGAGCAGATTTACTTACTCTAGAAACTGAATTTCAACCTTCGTCAATATTGGTAAGTTTCGTGTTTAAAGTAGATGAAAATTATGCTCCAAATTCTGTTGTAATGAAAATTGCTATTGAGGCGCCTGTATATATAAAATTATCAGCATACAACTTATACAAAAATTGCAATACAAATTTTTCGGTATACGAAAACAATTTTGACGGACTTTTTATGTTCTATTTGTATGTCTCTATTTCGTTTCAGAACTCAGTATAATTGTTGGTCTTACATCTTTTGCATTTAAGAAATATTGCTAATAACTCCTGAAAATTATTAATTAATTATGTAAATTATTATTAAATTATGTCAAAATCTTGAAACTGTATAGATATATATATATTTGAATACATAGGGGAGGAATTATTCAATCAATGAATAAGTCTAAAGAAATTATCAACACGTTAAGCCATTGTGAGTTTTCTGCTAAGTTCTAAGTCAAAAATGTCAATGAAAGATTTTAAAAAAAGTGCTGAACAAATGTTGCAAAGATGTTTACACATGTTATAAAAAAGATATAAATACCAAAAAATGTGTAAGAAAACTACTTTGACATCACCTCTAAATTATCTTTTTCAAATATTAAAATTTCTATAAATAATATTTAATTAATTTTACATAGTAATATATATATATATATATATATATATACTAACACAAATCTTACACAGAAGGTGTAAGAAGGTGTAATCTTACACAGAAGGTGTAAGATCTTTCTGAAACTCTGTGTTAGATACGTGCTATTGTTAACTGTACACATATATTACAAACACTACGCGATTCATCTATTCACTGAAATTCTAAAAGCTACAACCGAGCTGCAGTGCAGAATTAAATTCCAACACGACGTCGAATATTAAATATCCCCCAATCTGTCTGCTGATCCTTAGAGCACTCAAGAGAATTATTCCTCCTTTAATTCCAATACCAAGCTAGGACGGACCGAAACCCAATTTCCTCTCATCTGAATACAGTATTTGAAACAACATTTCATTATTTAAGAGCCACTGGAATTCCAATAGCGTGTTGGAAGCCGATTGTTTGTTTTGTAGAATTAAATGACGCCCGCTGAGTCTGTTGCGCTTGCCTGTGTCTCATGGGCGAGAATCGTTGAAGAATCTAGTCAGACACATGCTCCAGGTTAATATGCAGGTGAACGCTGGTAGACATTGCCGGTGGTTTTCAAAAATCAATTACCTTATTTAATTTAAAATCTTTTTCTACGGGGAGTAAGTTTACTTACTTACTCTAGAAACTGAATTTTAACCTCGTCATTGTTGGGAAGTTACGTGTTTAAAGTAGATAAAAATTATGCTTTAAATTATGTTGTAATGAAAATTGCTATTGAGGTGTCGGCATATAAAATTAGCAACATATAACTAATACAAAAATGGCAATACATAATTTTGGTATTCGAAAATAATTTTCGTGGATGAATTATGCTTTGCTTGTAATTATCTATTCCATCGTGTCCAATATGATTTTTAGTCAATTCGCAATAATGCCTTATCGATTGATCAGTGGTAATCATTGTATTGGCAATAAACTTATCAATGAATTTTTTAGAAATTCTTTACGAAGGTCACATTTTAAAACTCTATGGAGAACACATTTAATCTAGTCATACCAGGTATATAGCAGGATTTAAAAATAATCAACACATTTAAAATATTTATATATATTTATTAATATAGATAACCATATTGAAACGTCGATGTGTTATCTAAGCCGTTGGAGACTTCTCAGTTATAACTGATTTGGAATATTTGGATGCAAATTCGGTATTTGTTGAATTTAAAAACATTTTTAATTAGATTGATTTAAAATTTTATAAAACTCGTATAGCCTTTTTTTCTTATAGGCTAAAATCTTCATACGTTGCACTAATATTGAAATCCTTTTTGACTTCTGATTGGCCAATTTTACATTAAATTAATATAAATGTAAGAATTTAATGTCATTTACATGAGTTTCGTTATTGAAAGAACATAAATAGCATAGCTAATTAATTTAGTATTGGGGGATTATACATAAGTTACTCACAATGAATCTAATTTTGTAATATTAAACACCTTATATACAAATGGATAAAAAAATTCCATATACAACAATCTGTTTATAGTACACATGTATTACTATTAAGTATTTCACTAATATCAAAACCCGATTTGACTGCTGTTTGACTTCTGTATAATTAAATTAATATAAATTAAATGGCGTTAAATTCTTACATTTGTATGAATTTCGTTTATCGAAGGCGAATAAATAGCATATTTAATTAAGTAGATATTGTTGAATTATGTATAAATTACTCACAACAAATCTAATTTTGTTATATTAATTATCTGAATAAATGTACTCAATTATTTATTTACGAAATTTGTTATTCTACTCAATCTGGAAGAAGAAATTCATGTTCTTTAATTATTACACATCATAAATAACCACATGTGCAGAATGATGATTTAATCAAAATAGATTAAAAATTAGAATCGCAATCAACCTGAAACATAAAAGCAGCTGAAAGTAGAATATCTTAATTTTCTTTCCAAATCGAAATGTAAGACAATCTCTCCATCTCATGAGACTTGCATGTTTCCTTTAAAACTGGATACATTATCGCACTGAACCGGAAAATCCAGTCTGACTTCTGCTTCAAAAACTGTCAGTATTAATGCGGATAGAGGATAATTTTTTTTAAAGTTATAATTTTATCTTTAATTTTAAATATTTTATCATTTATTTTTTACAAAATGTTAAATTATATATAAATTTAGTAGTAAACTTTACAGTTAAAGTAACATTAGTTATTTTTTTATATATTTTACTCCTTAAAATTTGACTATTTTAATTTTTAAATTTGTGAAAAAATCTCCTAAAAGTAACCATATGTGAGATAATAAAATATATCTATTACATTTTGATTTTAATCTTATTAAGTGCATAATTATGCACATTGTAAGAATTTTATTTCTGGCAATTTGCCTTCCAGTTATTATTAGAAATATATTATTATTACAAAAATTCCATGTGTTATGATTATTTTTAATATTCAATTAGATTAACAAAATAAAATTCGATAAAAATGTAATGGAATTTCAAAATGATAAATGTTAAAGTTAAGTATAAAATGAAGGAATTGCAAATTATTAAAACTTAAAAAATGCCAGTACAAAATATCAAGAAAAACATTCATCGGATGATAAATGATGATTGATTCAAAAAAATTGAAAGAGTTAAAAAAACATTTGCAGAGTATTTAAAATGCAGTTTTCTTTTTTAGTACAAATTAATTTCGAATCATATTCTCAATTACATTTCAGAAGAAATATTTTCTCAACTTATCTAAGTTCTCAATGGAGAAATTAATTACATTCTTTGTTAACAGTTTAAAAACGAGAAAGCTTTGTTTTAAAAGTAATCTCTTTACATTTTAAAAGTTTTAAATTAGTTATGAATTTAATTTTGATTTAATATAATTTAAATGGATCTAGGCAACAAATAAACAGCCTTTTTAACAGATTTTTGTTCTTCAGCTTATAAAATATTTGCATAACATGGATCTGCATTTGCTAACACTATTTAAAAAATTGAAAATAGAAGCAAAATTAAAGACAGTATTGAATGTTTCTACAATTTTTAAACCTAAATAAAACGTATAAATTCGATTGATACAAGGAAATACATATTTGGATAATTATATGTAATATTTGTAAATATTTCTATTAAAATATATTAATAATTGAAAACAAAACAAAGCCAAATAACTATGCACATATAATCTTAAGCTTAGCATAATTCAGTATTCCATTTAAATAAAATGTAAATCTCAATGGCGGATGCATAGGAAAATTCTATCATCTTGTATTGATATTTGTGCTGCTTGGTTGTGGTTCCAAATGACGTTCAAGTTCTAGATCCACACTTTGGAGTACTCTTAGAAGTAGTAGTATACACTGATTTCTTCTACACAACAAAAAACATTGATATGTGGAGTACAAAATTGTAAAATGTAGTGTTTGCTATTTAGAAATTGACCAATGTCTTGTATAAAAAATTATTTAACTCATCAGTACCAGGCAATATTAGAATCTCTTAAAAAGTATCTTACAGCGATAAAGATTGTCTCTGTTTATGTATTCGTAAAGTAGGTAGTAAGTTTCGTCATAAATACCAATGCTATAGAAGTGTTTTCACAAAGAAACGTGACTCAATAATAGTATGAACAGGAGCATGACTTCAAGTTATGGACAACCAGAAAGATCTTCTGTTCTTCCATTATTTTGTTAAGATTTTACCATGCAATAGTTTTCTATTTTATTGACTGTCTAATTTTTAAAATAATCTTCACAACTGAGTACATTGATTGATATAATCGTTAAACCTTGTATTTATCTGTATTTAGTTGTTACCTTTTTTCTTCTTTTTTTATGTTTTTCGATTTATTCTTAGTTTTATTCTTTTATTCTAGCTTGTTGATCTAGATAAAAAATGTGTCTATAGATTCAAATGAGTTTCACTTATTCCCAATGTTTTTACTATTTTATTTTTTTTATAATGAATCAAAATTATCGATCTCTCTCTCTATATATATAATTATTATTTAACACTCAAGCCATATTAGGTTTATTCAACAAGCAAGTCTAAAAAACATAATATAATTGCACAAGACTAAAGCAAAATATGTCTTATTCAAATTCTAAAATGCAAATATCGAAAAAAAATTTGAAATGCATGAAAGCTTTATAAGATTTGCAGTCAACAAACTCGTTTAAAAAGTGAAAAACTTTTTTTCATTGTTTTCGAGGCATTTAGAAAAAAAAAAAAAAAAAACAATAATATAAAACCAGAATATCAGAAAAAAATTATTCAAAAGAGAGAAAAAAAAACCTTACTTTTTTTTAAATATTAAATATTTGGAAAATATAAATTTCTAAAAATATTTTTTCTTTAAATTTACAGTTCTATGATTTCATAAATTCATACTACGTTTTTGGCGTAAAAAGACTTAAATTTAAAGAAAAAGTCTGTGTTTATGTGTATTGCTTTTTTAGCCAGAGATAATGCTCTACACAATAGACGTTGATGAATTGTTATAGAACATCATTATCGGTGTAAATTTCAATGCAAACTTGATGCTCATTTGATTAATGTTTGTTTAATGGTTTTCCAATGCGTGAGGATATTTTTTGCTCTGTCAAGTGCCTTTAAGCGTCGAAATTACAACATCTTATATGTACTATGAAATTTTATTTATTATTATTTTTTTTGATAACCAATTCTTAATTTAACATTCGAACAATTGAATGTTTGAAATAACTAGAGTATATCCAATGATAAAAAATTTTAAATTTTTTTATTCAATAAAAATATCGACTATTTATAAAAAATCAGTTTTATATTCCCAAATATTTGTTAAATAAATTTTTAGAATTCGGAGAATGTGAATACGAGTTTGTCGTCTTGTCAATAAATATATTGTTAATTTCATACTAGTATCATACATAATATATTCTTAACAAATCATACATAAGATATTGCTAATTATGCACATTAATTACAGATACATATATCTGCCAAATACATTTTTTTAATAGCACAAATAGTTGAATCCAATATTTTTTTCAAGAAATTAACTTAACTTTTACGTGGCACATCTAAACGGAAAGTGATTATGATCTCTGCTTCAATAATTCTTAAGCAGTTTTTCTTCCTCAGAAAATATTTTGTGTAATAAAATTTTTTTAACATCAATATTTAAAAAAGTATAAATTGAAATCATCTGACTAATTATTTTTTAGCTCAATTACTATCAGAATTTTTTTTAAAACTTTTTAAATGAAAATGGCACTCATAGAAATTTTTATTTAATTTATATTAAATGAAATCTTTCATTTACCATTAAATATATATATATATATATATATACATAAAATCTTATTTCGTGGGGCTTAGAAGTTTGTTCTTCGCTTAAGTTAGATAACTGTAAGATAAATTCTAAAACATTGGTTGTAATTCGACTTAATATCTTAATACTTTATGCCTGTTTTATAAATCTTAATCATTTTATAATTATTTTCCATATAGCAAATTTATCTGAAGATTTTTCAATATTATCTAACGAAATTGAAATAATTTTTAACAAAAACCCGATAAAGATAGTAACAAAAAATAATATAGAATATACAATGTATTTTGAATTTTCTAAAATTTATTAGGCCATATTTCTGCACATTATAATTAGTCATATAGGAATGTAAGAGAGAGTTATACGAGTTGAGATATGATCTGTTGATAGCAGAAGTCTTGTATGGCTGTTATAAAGAGTGTTAGGAAATATAGCCCTTGGCATGTCCCCAAAATCCTTACTCCCTAATTTAATATAGAATGGCATTGATTTCCGTTCTGAAAAGTTCTTAAAACAATGTACTGACATAAATTGATTTTATTTCAGAACACTCAAGTTTTATGTTCATGCATTTATAATGAAAGGCTATGCATTCATTCATGTCCCTAATTTATTCCCTCAGATTTATGAAAAAAAGTATTTGAAATATATATTTAATAAATCTGTAGCTCTTGTGATTTTTAAAACTTTTAAGGAAAGTAAAATAGCAGTCTTAAGTTTTTGATAGTTAAACACCGTGACTAAGAAATAAAACAACAAAATGCACAGATTTGTTATTCACATAGCAAAAGATAAAATACAAAATTCATTGGGTTATAGTAAAATAATCAACTGTATAAGAGGAAATGAGTCAGACTCCCCAAGCATTAAGATTTAGATGAATTTAAAGCATTTTTTAGCTTCATAAAGGAACACAAATTTCGAGATACTTTTCCTCATTCAAGCTAATATCTGTTTCTGGCTCCTAGAGTGGCTACGAGAAAGACTAACTTCCAACGACGCATATGTCACCAAGATCATCAAATCTGTCATCAAGGCAATATTTATAGTTTTTTCTCGTACATGGTCTTATAATAATAGTCTGGCACTAACTGATACTCTAAATTATATATAAATAAATTTCTGTTAAATATTCTTTATTTTCAATAAATTAATAATTTCATAACGACATTTCATTTCATTATATTTCATAAAATTGCTAAAAATGGCATTCTTTCATCTAATAAAACCAAGGGAAACCGTTTTTATGCAATACTTAAGAGGTTATCTCAAACCTTTATTTAAAAAAAATCGTAAGGAAAATACTTATGAATCATGATTCTACTAAGATTTTTTACTGCCTTTTTGGTTCAAAAACTTCAAAGTTAATATTTATTTTTATCACCAATTTAAAAAACCTATTTTAATGGATATGCAAAGTTATCAGTGAGTGCGGATAGTTTCTGGAATAGACCATAGGTCTGTCATTATCATCATTTCTTGCAGTTTTACTGTTATTATAACCCACTAAAGGTTTTAATTAAATACGAGGGCAAGGAACAGGGTATAAATTAAATCCATCATTTCAGTAAAAGCAAAATAGTATGGTTAATATTGACAGTCTTAGGTATTAATAAATTAGCACTTTCATACTAAAACCAAATTGGCATTCTCATAACGACATTTTTGGCATACAGGACTGCTATTAAACTTGATTCATTAAAAATAAAAGCAAACTAAACAAATCATCTTTATTGAACACATTAAGTACAACGGAAGGAAAATATTAAGTAGGCAGATATTTCGTTTCTACAGCTCAGAGCATGCAGAAAACAAAATCTGTAGCATTTACCTCAGAGAGTTCCTACTTTGCCATGAATGGAAGTAAAATAATTTGAATAGTAGATATAGGGGCAATAGAACTGGCGGCTTTAAATAGGTACTAGGGTTTACGAGTCGTATTGGCAGGTGAGTTATAGCGTGCCATTCAGTAGCAGTCATTCATAGCAGTCATTCTTCAACCCTTAACCAGACATTCTAACTTGTTGATAGAGCTGGAGAACTTACTGAAAAAGATACAGTCAAGCGCCTTATATCAAGGGAGTTCTGTTCAGGAAATGTGGCTATTCATCATCAAGTTGAAAGATATCTGAACATATATCTCGAATATACGGCACAGATACTGGCCTTAATTAACCGGAAATATAAAGAAGACTGCCCATATCATGCAGTGTGTATCGATTAAAAGTCCATACTGTAACTCCAGGTGCTGGAATGATATAAGGTTGTCAAATGCAAACGGACAATGGTCATTCTCTTTGGTGTCTCCTACATACTGATTAGGTCATACTGTACGCAGATACTCTCCATCGTAAATGTGCCTTTCACTTCTGCAACATTAAGGAAAGCCGCAATGAATCCTGAAAGTCTGTTATACTGAGACATCATCGTCTTATTCGATTCGAGTTCCTAACTCAGAGTACCTGCCACGCGGCAAGTGACCATAGAGAACAGCATCTGTCCTCTCAGGGAATCAGTGAATAAGAATACTCTGAGATCTCAGAATAAGAGCCACTGAGATCTCGCACGTTTTGTATTGCCCTGATAGCGAGTCATCGATTCCACGGTGATGGAGTTTTCCGTGAATTTCCTCATGATAATCATTGGAACTCGATTAACATGAGCAGCAATATCTCTGATCCATAACCTCAGGTCTAGATAGGCCATTATCAAATTCTGATGCATGCTATATGCATTCAGCAATTCTTGCACGAGAAATAAGACACAAAACTTTAATGTCAAAATTACGCACAAAGTTTAAAGCACACATACAATTCAGCAAAAGTATTTCAAACACACTTTACTATTTTCTCATTTATTTAGAGTGTGGATGGAGTTATATCCGTCTGCTTTACAAACATGCATTGAATTGTTAATTATTTGCTTATCTCTTTACCTGATTTGCTTCCGTGTTTGTTTCATGCCCCGTTCATGCCTTATAAATTTTAATGTCAATATTGTAACCAGATTAATAATGAATCTAGTCTTTAGTAACACAAAAAAAGTGGTTAATGAAGTGATACTAATGTAATAATTAAACATATTGTAACATATTACAAAATCCAACCCATTCTATTGGATAAATAATTTCTCATTTAATTTTAATTTCTTGAAATATGTCCTTTAAAAACAAGTTCCAACATTTATGTGGTATAACCGCGCAGGGGAGGTTTCGAAAGGATCTGTATTATACCGCTAAGTACTATTGTATAGATCTTTCATAAAACTTTTCTAATCAGAAGAAAATACAAAGATAAAATTATTAGTGAAGTATGAATGGTAATCATTTAAAATATCAAAGAGGAATTTGGCAAATTAAAATATTGAACCTTATTATAAATTTTCGAAATAATTATTTATATTTAAATCAACTATAAGTAATAATGTTATTTTAAGTAAGTCCTCCCATTTAATCATAAAAATAAATGGTATTGGCTTTTTATCTCTTTATAAATAGAATGTTTTTACAATACTAATAAGTATATATCATTAAAATTCTTGCATGATTAGTTCAATAATTTGTCATATCCATATGCTTATACATTATAATATTTTAGTGTTATCCTGTGGGTTTTGTTAAACATTTATAAATAAAATACAAAATATTCCAAAAACGTTACAAAACGTAGAGTAAAAAAATTAACATGTATTAAATTATTAACATTAGCAAAACACAGAAAAAGAACCATTATTACTGAATAAAAATGTGGCTTGTAAATACAGACGCAGCAAAAAAAGAAGAAAAAAGAAAATGGATTAAGGATCTCACTGCTCCTGACAGGCCGAAACAAGAGTAATGGGCAAGAAATGGACTGTTTAAATAAACTATTTTACAAAGTAAATTTTGATACTGAAATATTTGTACACGGCGAAATCATAGTAAGCTAAATGCCTGATTTGTTTTACTTCAATTAATTATATAACAATAATTGAAGAAGAAATTATGTGGACTTAATAGTGAACCAGTTAAGAGTATTTAAAAATGTCCCTATAGAGTCAGAAATATTAATAAAAAAAATAGAAGAAATACATTTTTTATACAATGCATATTAGCTATGAAAGAATTCCTTGGTTACAGTATATCTAGGCATGTTACTGCAAATAATCCAAAGTTATGACTCTCAGATTACTATAATGCTAAAAAATTTACAGAATATTCGCATTGATTATCACACTTAAATTAGCCTAATCATCTATAGGATAAATCAATGCATGTCTGCCGAGGAAACAGCTATTATGCCAATAATTTGTTTCCGCTTTCATTTCTTTTATTTTATTGCTTCTAGATATCGGAATCATTATTGGGTTTAGGCACTTTGGTACGTTATAGCTTAAGATTGCTAATTTTTACTCTTTAGCAATATGGAAATTAGAGAAATGGGCAGAAAGTCAGAAAAACAAACACATATCAATTATAACTTTTTCAAAAATACATTGGTGAAGGAAGAAATTTGACCGTATATCGGTTTGTAATCGGTTAGTAACAAAAGGAATAATTATATGCGCACAATCTCTCCACCTATCATATGGAAAACTGGAAAGTGTCCAATTAGGACGTATTCAAAAACAGAGACGTCAAAGAAATGGCATTTAGAGGATTAATTGTAATAAAATGAATTTCAATTTTTCATAAATACAATTTTAGTTAAACTGACAATAAAAGAAAAACTAAACGAAAAATTTCCACGCTATTATACGTTTTTCTTTAAAACAGCTTTCAGCCGCGTATATCTGACTAGCATCCCTAATACGCAATTGATTGGTTTTTAGAGTAATTAAACTGCATGGTTACCAATCCATGCGATCCTTGATCGAACTATTGTGCATTCGGAAATCCTTGTACCCAAAAAATGCCTTAAACTTTGTGATTTTTATTATTATTTTTTTTTTTTGAAATTATAATTATATAAAATATAGTTGCCTTATGAAGCATTTAAATAAAACAACTAATAGTATATCTTTATTGCATAAGATTATTTTATTATAATTGATAATATAATTGATTATAATTTTATTATAATTGATATACATATTTTATTATAATTGATAATATATAATATATTAATATAAGTGAAATAAAAGAAAATTTCAAAATAGTGAAATTAAAGGTTTACCACGATAATTTTCATAACTGTGTTGAAAACTGTTTGTGAAAATTTCTCATAATGGTGACGAAAATCATAGGCCAACAATGAGCAATTCCGCATATTGCTATTGAGTACGACAAGAAAAAAACCTACTAAAAGATCCAAGAAAAAAACCTACTGCTTTTCTTCTAGATTTATCTTTCTTTTCCCGCTACCTTATTGTGAGGGAACTTATGATGAAGTGACAATGAGGCGAACATTTTAGTGACAATGGATTTATGAGATCTTCAAAAACCGACTGACTTGGTTTAGAAGAATGGAGGAAGAAATAAAACCAATTTCTCTTAAAGATGGCTGTCATATATTCAGTTGTCCAATCTTGTCTTAAAATTGTACATTATTTACTTACTAAACTTGTTGGATTAAAAACTGTTGGCAAACTCCTTCACTTTAACATGTGGTTCAAAATATTTTTTCTACCAATTTCTTACTTCAGGAAATAAAACTGAAATTTTATTAAAACAATTGAAATATTTAATATATGGGAACCATTACATTTATTTAAAAATAATTTAGTTTAATACATAATTTTTATATAGCTTACTTTTTCAATTGAATAAACTTAATTTATCAGTTTTTTTTAAAACGTACTTCGAATACCATTATATTTAATTGGTTATTAATTTCATTTTAATTCTTATTTAATTTTTAAATATATATTACAATTACCATACCTGAAAATCAGGCATGTAAACATGGAATTATGACTATCAATAGAATTGATACAAAACAACTGCACATTTTTTAACATTAAGCGAAATAACATTCATAACATTAAGGGAAATATAAAAAAAGTAGCATTTAATCTATTATAAAACTTTAAAAATATGTGTCAATTTAGGAAAAAAAATGCTACATTTTTGTAGCAAGTTTATGTATTTTCTTTCAACATCAAATACTTTATTTTGTGTAAGATGCTTATTGTTTAGGACCTACATGAATATCCTATTTAAAGATGCACAATACCTAAAAATGAAACTTATATTTTTAAAATTTATGGTAAGGAGAAAATATCAACAACAAACACTTTCGCCATAAAGATTCATTCAAAATTATTCGAGACTATTTAATTTGAAATCTTATTTTTTGCTTTAATAGCTTGAGACTTTCTTAAGGGCCATACAGAGCCATACTTCTTTCTCAGAGAAAATAAGAACAGAGCAATTTGTAATACAACTCTCAGTTCGTAATATTCTAAAAAAAAGATTACGCTTTAAATTTTATGCATTTTTGTGTAATAAAATTAGACTGCTTTCACTCTAAAGTGGATTTTTAACATATTTATCTTTTTGAATGCTATTTCTTAAAGGAGCAGGAGAAGTTTCCTCAAACAATTCATGAAATAATTTTAATCTTATTTTTCATTTATTGCTTAGTATCAACTTCATAAAGAATACTTTATTTAAATCATTTTTACTTTCGTTTTGGTACATATTTATTTGCAAGTGGTATTGGTATTTTATTTGCAGAAATTACGGTAAATCAAATAACTAAAGTTTAAATAAATAACATATGTTCATACTAAAAGACTAAAAGGACAAACTACTTATTAAATTTATCTAATTATAAATTTAATTTGATTACAATGGTTTTAAATTTTTCGACGTTATATGACGAAAAGGGTTTTATATAATAAAATACCATTACGATAATATATTATTGCTATTGTATTATATTGTATTTAGTCTTTTCCAGTATTTATTAATATCGTTGACAAGAAATGGTGCTTAATCATTTAAAAATGATATATTTATCTAATTCAACGAAAATGTTTTATTTAGTAATGTGTACAGGATACAACTTCCATTAATAAATTTCTAGATAGATTACAAATGTATCTGGATTTGTTTTTGTGCTTCCGTGGTCAACCTAACATTTTCTAGCAGGCCATACGGAGAATAATATTTTATTTTTTATCATGTACGTGTTGTGTATCAGCTGACGCATTATTAAGGAAGGATATTGTCTTACAGCAAGTTTTCAGTAGAACTAGAACATATATGCATTTCGTACCAGAGAAAAATTAAGAAATGCAACTAGGCAGATTAATATCGATGTGAGACACAAAAGGTGTCATATTCAGCACCTTCTTTGTTTCTGAAAACTGTGACAGTAAAAATGCCACTAGCAGAGTCGAGATTGATAATTAGAACTGGTATGTATACGGATTTGTAGCCAAGATTTTTCCTTACCATTTTCTATTAAACAATTACATTGAATAATGTCACACACACTCAAGAGCCAAAACATTATGACCACCCCTACATTTTGCAATGAACTCGCCGGGATAACGTGGAAGGCACGTGATTAGGTGGAAGTGGTATTTAACTGGTATTAAGTGGTGGTATTAATCCATGCCAAGGCGGGTTGAAGCTGTGTTGCTCGCCAAAGGTGGGCCAACTCGTTATTGACAGTTGGTCATAATGTTTTGGCTCTTGAGTGTACATAATTTTAAAATTAGTATTTACATACTGCATCATCAAAGAGCAATATGCATCAATAATTCTAATAGATAGATTTCAGATATTCTGCGAGATTCAAAATCTTATTTCAGTATTTTAATTAAAAGATACTTTTTTCCCCCAATTATCGAATGTCTACCTTTATTGTATTAATTTATTATATATATATAATCGTACTATTAATTCATATGATGCAAGTATTTAATACAGATTCCTGTTTGATTTGATCATTTTGAACCTACATTTTTTTATTTTTTCAATTACTCATGTTGCAAACCAAAGTCATTCAGGTCAAATGACAATATAAATCTTCTGGTTATTTGATGAACATTGTAAATAATATTTTAATAGTGCTACGAGCACTCGTAAATTAATATTTTATCAAGATTTGACACTTCGTATTCTTTCACATTGTGCGCAATCCATATTTATTATTTATAGTACTCCTGTTGTTGTAAGGAAGGATATCATGCTTTTGCATTATTGCTGTAAAGATGATACCATAATTCACATATAAGATGCCGCATTGCAGAAACAAAAAGATTAGTTGATTTTTCTATAAGTCAATTATCTGTCTCAAGCACACAGTAAGTAAAGCAAAGTGTGTTAGAGTAAAATCAACTAATCCTTAATGTATTGAGTATCGCAGAATTCAAAGCACAGCTGATATCCGAATAATCCGATTACCATTCGAGATCTCCATGAACTTCTGAATCTTTAATACTTAAACTCTGTACTCGAATTTCTTTTGTTTGCTGTAGATATCTTCTTTTTCCTTTTATGCTTCAAACTAATTTGGACGGCGCACAATTGATAATGCATGGTAAAAGATGCGGAAAGGCTTGCAAAGAAGGTAACAATTATCTACTTTTACCATTTTAAAATGAGGAATCCGCATGTCAAAAATCGAAACTTTCCTTTCAATAGATATTCGAAGGTTCTTTCAATATCTCTAAGAAAAGAACTCGTGACCCTATTATGAGGACGTAATATTGATTCTTCAAACCAATTAATTTTACCGCATAGAGAGTTCTTGGGTTGTATGTATTGGTTAGAAAGTTATTCCTAACTATTTCGGAGTCGAATGACTTTTTATGTGCCTCGGAAAAACTTTTTCAAAGCTTGCATTACAGTATTAAAACTTTTTCTTGTGAATTTTTTTATTCTTTTTTTTTCTGTTAATGGTTTCTTTTAGTTAATTATACCATACATTTATTTTTAAAGTTTAATAAGGAAACTTAGGAAAAAAAAATAAAACCCCACTTTTACTTTTTTTTTTTCTTTCTCAACAGAATAAACTTTTAAAAATAATGAAACTGCTTTTCATATAAAGGACTTAAACTATTTATTTTGTAAATATTTTATAAAAATATTTCACATAATTTTATAAAGTAAATTTATGCATTAAATGCAAAAAGTGCTCAAATTTTTAATTACTGTTCAGATAATTTTTTTTATTATTATATACCATTTTTATATTATTTTCACCAAAATGGTTTTTAACAGCGTGAGAAAATACATGTTTAATTAAATTACTGTTCCAATACATTATATATATAGTACCTTACATATATTTATTAACAAATATTGAATGAACAAGTATAATTATGCATAAATGAACACGTAATTATCATCTATATTTATAATACACCATTTTATCTATAATGAAATGAAAAATATTAAAAGACATTACGAATAAACTTATTCCAAGTAAACATTTTTTTTATACATTAAAGTTTCTTTATGGAGAATTCCCAATTAAATTGTTTTCCATTACTTGATAAAATTTTAATTTATTCTTAAATTTTAATTAATATATAATTATTTGATATAATGATGTTTTTCATTAAGTTGTTTGAGAATAACATATTTTTTTAATGGATTCTTTTGCAAGTAAGATATTTTGAATAAATATAATTACTTACCGAAAAATATTTGTTTAAAGAAATATTCGATATCCAGACATATTTTAAAATGATAAAAAATATATTACTTTGTGAAACGAATCCAAACGAATAAAAAAAAAAGCCTTGCATGTTTATAGTATACTTTTTTTAACAAAAGCTTTGTGATTTACTACAGAAAAAAGATGAACAGTTTTAAACAAAAAAAAATTTATATGTGTGTACTATCCTAAAGGAATTGTTTAAAATGTACCATTTATTTTCCAAAAAGGAAACATGTTGCTATTTAAATAAGAAAACATTATTTTGATGCAAAACCAATTTTATAAATTTGGAATCATTTTAGTTAACTAATTTGCCCTATACGAATGCTTGTACATGATAAAATTTTAGTTTTATTCTAAGGATTTTCTTTAAATTTCATTAATAAAACACATATCGAAAAGCCTTACGAAATGTAGAGCACAAAAATAAATGAAAGCCTATATTAAATTATTAGTCTAAACAAAATACAGAAAATGAATCTTAAAAAACTGGACCAAAGAATTTACTATTCTTGATAAACCAAAACAAGGCTAATGGTCAGGAAATAGATTGTTTAAAGAAACTATTTTACAAAATAAATAGCCGGTTAGGGTTTCAAACTGAGGGAATTTAGGTCCAAATTCAATAAGTGTTTCTGAACTGTAAGTTGCTACATTTATATAAAATGGATACGATATATCCGTTGGACAAAATGTTTTTACATTGGACTAGAAGAAGGTGTGAACATTATAGATGTCATCTATGGGGGTGATCTATCCTAACTGTTAATGTAGATAATTAATAAGGTTTATTTTAAAAAGATGCATTATATTTAATTATACCAATAAACAGTTTTCATTTTTTTTATCTCTTGCATCTTGCAATGTGGGGATTACAATACTTGTTATTTTATAATAAATACAATGTTTTCACAAAACTAATAAGTATATATTATTAATTTTTTTACATGGTTAGTTAACTAATTTGTCATATCTATATTCTTGCACATTACAAAAACTTTTTGTATTTTTTTGTTTTAAATTTATAAATAAAACGCAAACATTTTAATAGCCTTACAAAATGTAGAGCAAAAAAATAAAAGCCCGTGTTAAATTATTTACCTAAATAAAATACATAAAAAGAACTTTAAAAAATGGATCAAATATCTCGCTGTTCTCGACAAGCTTCGACTTGTCAAGATTAATAGGCAGGAAATGGACTGTTTAAACAAACTATTTTACACCTCAAATAGCGTGTTATGTTTCCAAAATGGGGGTTTTATGGTTGAAATTCATTAAGTTACTACGCTTACATAAGAATATGGATACGATATATCCGTTGGGATGAATATCCTTTCCTTAGACTCGAAGAATGTGGGAACATTCCAGATGCCACCTATGAGGGTGTTCTGCTCTAATTACCATTGTAGAGTGATGCATTATAGAGAGTACACAATTGCAAGTGAAATATAATTCTTAACAAATTTATTAGTGTATAGTGACTTTAAAAAGCGAGCATACAATGTGACGACTATGCATCGCATAGAACTTGTTAGTTAATATTTTGCAGGCTTTCTACAATACAGTATCACATTAAATTGTTTTCCATAAAATTGATAGTCACAGTAAATTGAGAGCAATCATTACTGAAAACCCTTTTAATAACATTTCTCCTCCATCCACTCTATTCTGGAAAGAAAATGAATCACCTAAAAAGACTGTTATAATTGGCTTTATGATGTTGTCAATAATAATCATTTTACAGAGGCGAAATAATTAGAGCTATTGTAGATAGAGTAATGGATAATTTAGAGATATAATAGGTTAGCCTTAAACTATATATTGGAACAAAATTAGTTTTAATAATTGTTTGCAAAACTGTAGTAGAAAATGTGAACCATATCCAGTTGAAAATAAAAATACAAAATCAGAGATTCAAAGAAAACTAATAAAGCTTTTTAATTTAAATAAACAATTTTAGTAAGAAAAAAGATTCGGTTTGGTTTGGTTTGTCGCTCTATGGTCATTTTGTGCTCAATTTTGGCTAATTAGACAGGGACCTATAGTTTAAAGTGGATTACGAACCTTATTTGCCTCTTTACAGTTTGGAAATGATGTGGATCAGAAGTCTGATTGGGCTCTGTGACGTTCGACAGTCATATGAGACAGGGATCTACGGTGGATCCCGAACCACTAACAAACATTCATGCCACCACCAGGATTTGAACCCGAAGCTTATGGTACGAAAGGCCAGAGAGCTAGCCACATGGCCAACAGGACGCCGAAAAGTAATTTGAAAAATATGTAATTAAAATTTTATTATAGGCATACATATTAATTCGACTTTTGAAGCATAAGTAATAACCAGCTATTTTACATATTTAAGTGCATGGCCAAAATAATATTTTTTTAGTAAAAGAAAATGCAGTAATAACTGTATTTACCAGCAAATTTAATAAAATAATTTCAAAATTATGAATCACTCTACATTGTATGCGTGGCATAACAATACTTTTACGAAAATATATTCTTATTCC
This sequence comes from Caerostris darwini, assembly GCA_021605075.1. Lineage (NCBI taxonomy): Eukaryota > Metazoa > Arthropoda > Arachnida > Araneae > Araneidae > Caerostris > Caerostris darwini. The sequence goes on along the minus strand of BPLQ01013881.1, from coordinate 482,878 downwards.
ATTATTTAAAGAAACGATTTATCATTCTCTTTGCAACTAGGAATACTTTTAATATTTAATATTGTTTGAATTAAAACATAAATGAATGTTAGTGTGAAGATAAATACGATTTTATTTTCCGAGCGAGTAGTGTCGGACAATAATTAAATAAAGGACAATTGTTTAAATTAAACTGTCAAGTTCGAAAATTTATGTATAAAAATTTTACCCAGTCTAGACGTTATTAATGCTAATGTTCTAATAAGAAAAGAGTATTTCTTGGATTAGAAACGTTATAAGGGTGTTATATATTTAAAGTTCAAAAGAAACAACAGCAGTTTAAAAATTTAACAGAGATTTTACAAGCTTATTTCTTGTGTCGTGCATCTTTCTTCCGTAAATTGAAAATCATTGAAAAAAGACCCGACTTCAGAAAACTGAAAAACTGACTTCTCTATGAATAAAATGATGGATAGAGAATATTTCTTAGATTATTTTTAAATATATAATATTAAATCAAATAAATACGTTATTTTATTAACATCATTATTACGTTATTCATATACCATCATTAAAAACACGATTAAGTAATGCGAATTCACGTGAGAGGGAACACTTTGAAATAATACAATACTCAAGTAATTTCAATTGAGTATTCAAGATAAAAATTAATCGTCTTAAAAAAACTAAGAGACACGCTTTTAGAGTTAATCAAACTGAAAAGTAAAAAATAATTGTTAACATAAGAATAAAATGACTGACGATAAAATGAATGTCGCTGTTCTAAAAGCATGGGGTGCGTTATAATTGTTACAATCGTTATAATTGTTCACTAGTTTCATTCCGAAATGCAGAGTTACTTTAAAAATGTCATACAAAGCACTCCATGCTTTTAGAACAGTGGCATTCATTTTATCGTCAGTAATTTTATTCTTATGTTAACAATTATTTTTTACTTTTCAGTTTGATTAACTCTAAAAGCGTGTTTTTTTTAGTTTTTTTAAACTATTAATTTATTTTTTACTTTTGAGTTTGATTAAATCTAAAAGCGTGTTTTTAGTGTTTTTAAACTATAATATTTAAATGCTGTCCCGGTACGGAGGACTGGTTCTTACAATAATTTAATTGTGAGTAAAACAAAGGCTAAATGTGAATATGTCGAGCCAGCTAGCATTCGAACAGGGAATCTCCTAACCAGGCGCGTTATACGTTGTGCCGCTGTCCCACGTAGGTTCGAATATCTGAAAGATGTATGTAAATGTTTCTTTGCAGCTTAAATAGTGTGTATGAGGAGAAGCAGATCTCCAGGGGAAAAATTAAGCGCCGATCAAGATGACTTTTCAAAGGCTGTGTGTTTTAATCACTAATCCTGGCGATCCTAATCATGATGAGATAATAAACTTATCAAAATATTTTATTGTCGCCGGCCCTTGATAAGTCTACAACGTTTAATTTAAATCGGATCACTTAAAGTAGGGCAAAATCGAGCCCAAAGAGACATACATACATTACACATATACATACATACAAACAAACATACAGGTGAAACTAATAAAAGCGTATTAAAAAGTACTACTTGTCAGTGTGGGTCCGGGTTAGAATAGCCTAACTGTAACCATGAATAGCCTAACTGTACATGTCGTAAAAGGCGGACTAAAATGGGCATCCAGTGTGCAGAGGCATAATTGGGTGGGTATAGCCAGACTTTTCCCTTTGGGTGCCACATGTCTTTGTGTCAAGGTCAAAACAGAAATAAACTATTGTCTTTACCCTTTATCATGACTCATCGGATTAAGATACCCGGGTTCTTGGACTTGGTCTAGATGTTGCTATCGACCAAGTGGGATAAGAAACAACAGCAACAACAACGAATACTTCCCAATTTTCTGGATAAATTAAAAACAATAGGGCATGCAAATTAGTTGATAAAGTATTAAACAGTACAATTCAGGATATGACTCTACAGTTACTGCTAAAACAGTCAAATTTAAAAATTTTGATGAAGTTGCTTTACTAATATATAATTATGTATAGTTATGGTAAATAATATTTTGAAATCTGTTACTCATACCTGTGGTCAAACTAAATATCGCATTTTAAAAGAAGTAATTCATTCATAAATGTGTATTCTGACGAAATTCTGACGAAATCTTAATTTTTTTTTATGTACACTGGTAAAATATAAGGTTTAGAGAGTTTGGTTTGCCCTATCATATGTAGATTTTTATCCTTTTAAAATCATAAAGGTAAGCAATTTAAAAAAAAATTATGATTTTAATGAAAAAAGTTACATACGAAACATATGAAAAACAACATAATCACTTATATATTCTAAAAGTATTTTAAATATCTACAGTTTTTTAACAACAAGTAAATGACTTTTATAAATAAATAACTTCTTTCCACTACAGCCCTAAGCCTTACAGTCATATTATATTGCGACCTATTATTTAAAGGTGGTTCCGAATCACCACAAGTATCCATGGCAAATCCGAGACATGAACCAGAAATCTATGGCACCAAGCGACAGAATGCTAAAGTCTTTTGAAGGTTAGGGCTAACTAAAAATCATATGGAATTAATACTAGAATCACCATCTATGTGTCAGCCTACGAACTTTTCAGCCCACCTGTTACAAGGTATCTGTCTCTAGTGGGTTTTGCCAGGGTTTCAACACTATACCTATCAAGGCGTCATCAGTGGTGCCCGTTTACTTAAAAAGAATATTGTATCCTAAAATTGCGTTTAAAAATGGATAATCTATAGGCAATGGATTGAAAAGTTTAAGGTCCTTTAAATACATATATTTTTAAGCACAAACCTTTCCTATATAAATTTAATAAAACGTAAGCATAATCCATCTGACTAATTAATGTTCTCTTTAAAATCGTGCAAAATAAGGAGCACCTGTTAAATCAATACGCTATTAAGCCTGAAATACTGCACTTAATTTTCGCTATAATGTTTCCGTAAATATTTTATGTTCATAAATAAAATCAGTACTCAAATATAGGGATAAAATCTGATTTTTGCGGTTTAAGGCTGATTTAAAGTTTAATGCTAACTTCTAAAATCTATGCGCATTTATTTTATAACTGCTGAGTTCAATATACACTGAAGTGACAAAAGTCATGGGATAGCAATATGCAAATTTTCAGATGGCAGTAGCATCGCGTAGAACAGGTATAAATGCGCAGTGCTTTCATTTCTGTTCAAGTTATTCATGTGAAGAGGTTTTGACGTGATGATGACCGCACGACGGGAATTAACAGACTTTGAACGCGGAATGTTAGTTGGAGCTAGACGCATGGGTCATGCCATTTCGGAAATCGTTAGGGAATTCAACATTCCCAGTTCCACTGTGTCAAGAGTGTGCCGAGAGTATGAAATTTCGGGCATAACATCCCACCATGGACAGCGCAGTGGTCGACCGCCTGCACTTAACGACCGAGACCGGCGACGTCTGCAAAGAGTCGTAAATTCTAACAGACAAGCAACACTGCGTCAAATAACCGCAGAAATCAATGTGGGACGTACAAGGGACTTGTCTGTTAGAACTGCGCGGATAAATTTGGCTTTCTTGGGCTATTCCAGCAGAAGACCGACTCGAGTGCCTTTACTGACAGAACGACATCGCTTGCAGCGACTCTCGTGGGCACGTGAGCATATCGGTTGGTCCCTAGATGAATGGAAAACCGTGGCCTGGTCCGATGAGTCATAATTTCAGTTGGTAAGAGCTGATGGTAGGGTTCGAGTGTGGCGCAGACCCTACGAAGCCATGGACCCAAACTGTCAGCAAGGCACTGTTCAAGCTGGTGGTGGCTCCGTAATGGTGTGTGCTGTTTTTTCATGGCATGGACTTGGTCCTCTGGTGCGACTGGACCGAACATTGACTGGAAATGCTTATGTTCATCTACTTGGAGATCACTTGCAGCCATTCATTGACTTCATGTACCCAAACAACGATGGGATTTTTATGGATGACAATGCGCCATGTCACCGGGCCACAACTGTTCGCGATTGATTTGAACAACATTCTGGACAATTCCAACGAATGATCTGGCCACCTAGATCGCCCGACATGAATCCCATCGAGCATTTATGGGACATCATCGAGAGGTCTGTTCGTGCCCAAAATCCTGCACCATCAACGCTTTCACAATTATGGACGTCTATCGAGACAGCATGGCTCCATATTCCTGCAGAAGACTTCCATCGACTTGTTGAGTCCATGCCACGTCGAGTTGCTGCACTTCGCCGGGCGAAAGGAGGGCCGACACGATATTAAGAGGTATCCCATGACTTTTGTCACTTCAGTGTACTATTCCCTAGAACGAATTCCCGTGTACTTCAAAGGGTATTTTTTTCCAAAATTCAAAAATCTTGTTCCATTCAAATCATAGAATTACTCATTAAAACTTAAATTCCTAAATAATGGATCATATGGTTAAAATGGGAATTTAGTTCTTTTGGCTTTTAATATTCTTTTGGATTAGATTGAGGAGATGCTCGAAAAAGTACATAAATCTATATGCATGCTTAAAATTGTATGAAGTTTCTTCAATTCCTTTATAAATGATGAATTAAAAATTAGTTTCAAAAGTGAGAGCCTTTTAAAAATTTCCTTAGCACTATGTTAAACACGCGATAATAAGATTATGATTTTAACTATTCATTTATCAATAAATGAGCTTTAATTTTAAAGATTTTTTTTTCTGATTTAGAAGCAAATTATTTTACTTACCTGATAACTAACAGAAATGGCTTTGCTTAACTTTATTATATGGCATTATACTGTGTGCTTAGTAAAGATTTTAAGAAAATATTTTTGTGAAGATTGCATTTCATCTGAATATCTTTAAATTTATACAAATCTGAAGCAAATATTTTGTTTTCAAATGACAACGATAAAATTATTAACGCATAACACATTAAAAAGCATTTAAATAAAATATTATATTAATTATTTATAATTTAATCTTGAAGAAAATAAAATGAACATATTCAATTAAAATCGAAGTAAAAACAAATTTAAGATAAAAAAAAAGAACAAGATAAAATAATTCGTAAGATTTTACTAAAAGTGATTACTCTTTTATTAATCTGTAACATCTTTCATTTAGTTTATTTTGAAAAGCAATACGACAACCCTATAACTAAAGCAAATTTAGAAAAAACAACAACATTGTATGTACCTTTAAGGTATTAATTTTTTACAAATAATTTTGTTTGTTAAATTAGGACGTCTTATTCTTGCTTAAAAATATATAACGGTCAAACTTTTAGCATTAAGAGTTTATTAAATAACTTGTTAATGCAAGGAAGAAAGTCTTAAAGAAAGCATAATGAAATCAATATAATTTAATTTTTTTTTTGTTGCACTTTGATTTCTTGCTTAATACTGCATTAGATTGTAGAAATTCATTGTAATAAATAAACAGTTTTTCTTGATACTAACTCATTTATACATTTAAAAAGCATAGAGTTTTAATTTTTGTAGGAAAATTAACACTGATTTAAATAAAAGAAAACCCCTAAAAACATTTATTTTTTATAAATAAACTTTATCTGGTCATGACCTACATAAGTCATCAATCGTCATATTAAGCTCTAAACTTCGCTTTGAAATTTCGATATATATTCATTCCCGGAAATAAAAGATCCTTAGTGTGTTAACAATACAAAACCTAACATAAAATAATCTCAAAAGTTTTGGCTCGGCTTCAAGAATGTTTTGTGCTGCGAAGTTGGTGAATTCACCACGCTGAGCAATAAGAATGAATAAATCGCTTTAAGTCTGTCAGTAGAAGTTGGCCAGCTAGACAAAATTTAGAAAATTGTTTTCGCTTTCGCTTTGTTATCATTTTTTCATAGCCGCACACTAGTACAATAGAGGACAGGCCAAACTTTTATCAAGATGGATAAAACCAAAGCAGTAAAGCAATTCTTATTGAAACCCTCTTCTGCATGGGGAGTATTGATCCATTGCTTAATAAAATGTACTTCTTCAAGTTGAGAGATTCATGGGAGCCTAAATTTTTTATTATAATGGGTTATTGAAAAAAATTATCAATTTCTTAAGGGTTTTTTTTCTTCTTTTACTTTAAAATGTAGAACTATAAAAATCAGTAAAATAAATTGTGCTAGTAATAACTTTATGTTCTTTAAAGGATAAATAATAAATTATTTTTGATATTTGAAAGGAAATAAATTTTAGTTACTACATTGCATTTTATTTGATTAATTTAGAAATGTAAAACTTTTTAAAACCTTTGTCCATTTTGATATTTTAAGTTAGAAAAATTAAATAAGCAAAATATTTTTAAAGCTAAATTAATTCTGAAATTTGTTAGGGTAAGAAAATCAAATAAAGATAAATATATCTTAAATTTAATATATATACATTATTATTATGGAACTTTAAAAGTATTCTGTAGTATCTAGTAGTGTTTTTCCTAAAGTTCTATTGGTAATAAAACTAAATTTCGAAAACAGAACTTCAAAAACTTTATCTTCTGGGTCTTTTATGATTGCGGAAACTACAATACATTACTTTTTATTAACTGTATGAAAGGAAAATGGACCAGAAAATAATGTTGGATTTTAACATTATTTTCTCCAAATTATTTGATCCAAAATTCAAGTCAGTATAAATGCCGAATTCGATTTTGGTGCTCATTTTTTAAAATATCTTCAATTTAATATCACGCCCTTTACTCTACATTACACTTTGATTTAAATTTTTATTTTTAAGATAAGTATTGAATATGATGAGTTGCATATTTTCCTATAGCATGCTGCTTCTTGAATTTAGGCTCCATGGAAATGATGTTGAAGTAATTAGAAATATTTCTTCCGTGTATTCGAAAAAATAAATTGAACAACGATTAAAAAAGTTCCGAAAATGTATTTTTAGTCTTGAAAATGAAAAGAATAATGGTTGGACCATGCAGCCTGACAATAATGGTTTGGATACACTGCCAGAGTCAGAATCCTATATAACAATTACTAGACTCCACTCTAGATAAACAACACTAGTGGAACACCTAAAACTGATAGAAAAGATGTTTGTGTTCCATACTAACTTACAGATCCAAACAGTAACGAGTAAATGTCTTCACATCATTATTCACAAGAAATGAAATTGATCTTTTTTGAAAGCATATAGTGAATGGAGATGAAAGTGGATACCTTATGCAAACGTTATTCGAGAAAGATAACGTTTAATCCCAAAAGAAAAGCCTTATTTCCACCACAAAAACCAGGATTACGTTCAAAGAACGTTTGATTTGCATTTGGCTGGATATGGAAGGGGTGGTTGACTTTGAACTGCTCGTGAATAATGAAACTATCATCTTACGTACTGTCGACGATTAGAGAATTTAAAGCGGAGTTTATTCACTAAACAACCTGCATTATTCAATAGACTGCGTGTGATTCTACAACAAAATAACACATCACAATCGACTCAACAAAAACTGAATGAATTAGGATGTGAAATCCTATTTTATCCACCTTAAAATTCAACAATAGGTTCATCAGATTATTAACTGTGTTGGTTATTGCAACAGTTTCTATATGGCAAATATTTCAGTAATAAACAGGAGATTGCAAATTATCTAAATGGGTATTTTGTTGCATATTCGAAAAAAAAAAAAAAAAAAAAAAAAAGAAAGTTATCTCAAGATGGAATTAAAAAGATTCTCAAAAGATGATTAAATGTCATAGAGAATGATGCAAAATATATTAATGATAAAATAATCGCAACAATTAATATCTAAATTTTATATTACTTTCCTTTCAACCTTATATACAAATAAAATTTAATACAAAATTAGATTTACGAACTAACATACACATTTTTACATATATTAATGTTCTCTACACAGTAGAACTGAATATTCATAGTAGAATTTATTATTAGAATCATCCCCATTTCTGTCTTTATTTGTACACAGCAATAAAAAAATATATCATCTTTAAAATTTCTGTAGTTATAAGGACCTATGTTTTCTATAAATAAACGAGCACCATAAGCCATAGCTGGAAGATGAGAGTGATGTCTTCGAATTTGAAGAAAGGCAATTCTGAACCTCTTACTTGCGAAATGAACCAAGGAGTTAGTAATGGTCACGAGCTCATTTCTAATGAGGAAGACTTCGGAGTTGCATGGTAATTGTCTTTCACTAACTTTTAAAGACATTGTTCTCCTTTACCATTAACGGAATGTGGTGTTTCGTGATTTAAATTATCTTTCATTTGTCCACTCATGATAAACTTTCACTACGAACTTATAGGAATGCAAAATTTTCTGTTTCGAAAATAAGCATAATATCCTCATTTTTCATTTTATTCACACTTTCCCCACTTAAATTACAGATAGTGTTACTTATATATATTGAATGTATGCCCTTGTTTCACATTGAGTTAGATATTGCTATTTGTATTATTAATCTGGGGCGAATAATATTAGAATGAATGGTTTGCAATGAGACGTATATGAGGACACGTCTATTAAAGCCATATATCTAAAAATTTAAAGTATTCCCCATCTATACAAATTTTAATTAGCTTTCTACAATAAAATTCGAAAATGCTTGTAGAATACAAATATATACATAATTTTAGTTCATTTAATACCTATTTATTCACAACAAATTATGTACCAATATAACCTTTGCAACATTTAGGCTGACTACCCAACAAAAAACCGGTAGATCATCATGATACAAGTATGGTATTTTTACACAAAGCGCAGATACATTAAAGACGAAACTTCTTTAAATTTCACTTTATTAAACCACTACCGAGTTATATTATTAGAACCATCGCACTCATGACATGAACAGTGCAGGGCCAGTGAAAGGCAGGTATCAAGCTCAAATTAAATGTGCATCTAAGGGTTAGTGCTAACTAAATAAATTAATAAAATAAAATAAGTCTCCATTATAAAGGAGAAATAATATAATGTAATAAAAAACTGGTATAATTTTTGAATATCGAGCACATTTTTAAAACAAATTTTGTAAAATAATCCTGTATATCTCTAGTGAGATTCAATAGGGAATTGGCAAAAGTATTCATTTCGATGTTTATGAGATCCACTTTTTTTTCCAACCACGAATTAAAATGAACCAAAATAACTTTTAATTTTTCTAATTGGCCACTACAGAAATTTATTTGATTATTCGAACTATAAAATTAATGAAATATAAACCGTCAACAATTATTAGACTCTTGTGTTTCTTCATAAGATATATTTACATTACATTCTCAAAGTATGAAGTACCAGAGGACTTAGTTTGACATTCGTGAAATGAAATATAAAAATACAGGAGATTGAATTATTTAGCTCTTTGAACTTCGAAATATGCAATTAATGCAGAATTATGTTGTTCATTATATCTACATGCTTATCTTTAACTAAATGCTTACGATTTTGTTGCATCTATTTCCAATTCTATTTTAAACATTAAGTATTTGTAAACATTCAAGAATATATGCTTCCCTCGGCTTTAAACAGCCTAGGTTTCTCATTATTTATATAGTGATTAATGAGCATAGCATTTATATGTTTCGTTTAAGTTCACTTAAAAATCATTATGAATAAGAAATAAATTTCCCTGTGTTAAAGAGGCAATGAAATGCTTTGAGAGGCTCTATGTCACTGTGGAAAATTTTAATATAAAATCCAAATATTGACACATATTAGTTTGACTGAAGCTAAAATAGTTGTCAATATATGAAATTATTAAACAAATAAGAAACGCGTTGCCGGAATTTGTTCATAGATGGCGCATATCCCTAAGTATAATTTGCATTTAAGTGTTTATTGTTATTATTATTCAGCTAACTTTGGATACTATTGTTCATTAATGACCACAGAAAACGCTTATTACGTAGGTTAATACTTTGAAACCAAATTTATTGTTACAGTTCAAATGGAGTTTCATACAAAGTTATTTTTACTAAATCACAAAATAGTAATTTAGATTGGCATAGAGAATTTTTAGAAACTCAATGAGAAAAATGTCACGCATGTGTAAAGAAAATGTTGCACGAATCCAAAAAAAACTTTTTTTCTCATTCAAAATCATCGATAAGTACCTCGAGAAATTTATTTTTTCCGTGTATAACTGAATGTCGAGCACTGCGTGATGGACAACATTCATGATGGACACATTCAGCATGCATTCAGCATGCATTCATTCATTCATTCATTCATTCATTCATTCGGTCATTACAAAGTGGCATTTGGCATGCAGCTTTTGCAAATGTTTAGCTACATCATTTAGTGTTTTCTTGACATCTTCAGAAGAAAAATGAGAATATGGTGGCAGAAAACACCACATCATATTGAGGAAAAAAAATTGACGACAGTCAAATATTAACTAGTAGTGTGCTTTAATATCTAACAGTGTCATTATTTCCATTTTATGCATTCAATCTCATTTTTGACAGCAGTCACAAAACATATTTACATGCATTTGATGTGAGTTTTTGCAGTACTCCAAGTTTATTGTTTGGATCAAAATATTGTTTGACAGGATATGGCACATTTCCAAATTACAATGCTATAGCATTTGAGTTATACTTTATGTGGTTTAGTTTGTCACACTACGGTCATTTTGCGCACACTTTAGGCTAATTAGATCGACACCTGCAGTTTAACGTGGATTCCGAATCACTAACAAACATCCATACTACGGCCAGGATTCTAATCTAAGCCTATGGTACCAAAGGCCAGAGCTCTAGCCAAATGGCCATCAGACCGCTATATACTTTATGTGAAGAAAAATATCAAGAGGAAATGATTAAATGCTGCGATGTGGATCATTGTTAAAAGAAAATATTTATACATAATGCACAAAGACATGAAATCATGCAGAAATAAATTATCGCTGCAATAAAGCAAATAAAAATTCAGTATGTACTGAATGTCGAAGTTCGTTAGCAATAAGTTTAGTTGTCTTTTAGCTTGCAATGCAGTGCAGAAAATAAACGACTGGAAAGGATTAGTTCATTAGATGTCGAGATTGAGACACCACAAATATTTATTTGGTAGACTTCAGAATTGAGATATCGCAGTGATATTGTAAGAGGCTATTTGAATGAGGAGTTTCTGACCAATAGATTGAACGAGAGGATCTATTATTAAGGCGATCTCGTTATTCAAAAGTAACTCCTTTTTGCTGGGTTTTATCAAAGGCAAGTGGTAAACGTCCACTGTGATATTATAGAAGATTTTTATCTTACAAATCCAATTTTTTTCTGCCATCAATGATAATGTACACGAGATTCATATAAAATACCGGCGTTATTAAGGGTGAAAATATAGTAACATGATAAAAGATTGTATAAAATTATCTATGGTCACTTTCATAAATATAATAATAATAATAATAATAATAAATTCTGTTTTTATGCACAGTGCCATCTATAGGTGAAATTTGGAATAAAAAAATTTTTTTTTTAAGACTGTTCATCGTCACAGTATTTTAGTCGCCTTGCACATATGCCAATATGCGTATAACTTAATTTTATATCAAAATTTAAAACTAAATTAGTGATTTATTTTCTATCATTGTTATGCTGAAAAAAAAAATGAAGCATAAAAGGCTATGCGTTTTTAAGCATATGAATATAATCTTTATAGACAATGTATAATCTCACCATTTGATCATTTCAAAATATTTAAAATTCATGGTTTAATCAATAAAGTAACATATTCATTTCAACAAATAGCATGTCTGGCTAGACGCGAAATTTCATCAGTTATTCATATATACACATATCCTAATGATTTCCAACATAGTCACAATTCATCTACAAGGACTATCATTCTCACGAAAACATTAAACAACATATCACAGGAATATGTTTATGTAGTAACAATAGCCAGACAAAGCAATCTATATCTACTAAACACAAGCAGAAAAAAATATACTTATGAGTAACAAAAAAATACATGACAAAGATAAATGCTTGTGGTTATTTTCTATGGCTTATAATAACTTGTAAGTGCTGTTGTGTATAAAAAAAGATACAAACACAGAATCATAATGTTCTCTGAAATAAAAAAGATTAAAAGACAATTTAATTCGCAAAAACGTGTGGAAAAGAAATATGATATAAAAATAAAAGTACAATACATTATTTTTAAATATATGTTATTATTTGTTTAAAAAGTTTCATTTTTTAATAAAAATCATAAGATACCGATAATTTTATCTCGTATAAATTTTTTGTTATGCAGTCTACAAGATTCGTTTCTTACTGAGATTAATTATTACAATTGATCAAAATTTTTACATTATTATATACGTCCTGATAAACCATCTGTTAACTGTGGAATGATTATGTATTCTTCAATTAGAACTTCACTGTCTTTAACTGTTGAGGTTTTAAGGGATTCACCATTTCTGTTTTTTATTTGGAAATCCAAATGTATATTCAATGGCCGTTTTTTGAGTCACCATTATTGTGTAAGATGCAATTTTAATATATTTTCAATGTATACAATTGTTGAGACCTATATACCATACCCATATTTCTGACACATATGACAAATTTTTATAAAATTTATCATATTTTATTGATATACATATACTTTTTTTGATTTTGAGGGTAGCATATGATAAATTTTGGATAGGATCTGTAGGATCTGTTATTTTATTCTTCGTGAAATATGACAATGCATAGTTTAACGTGTATGAATTAAATAAACCCATGCACCTGACTCATGATTCAGTGACAACGTTACATCTAGCTAGAAGATTTAAGGTTTGACACTGTTAGTGGCATCTGTTGCAGCGATAATCTCAAGAATGAGGTTTGGTTTATCGAGCTACGGTCATTTTATACACACTTTAGGCTAATTAGACCAGGCATGTGGTTTCCGAACCACAAACACACATCCATGTCATCGACAGGATACGAACATGAAGCATGTGGTACCAAAGGCCACAGCGCTATCCAATTGGCCATCAGGCCGCTTCAAAAATTAGGAGAATCGAAGAATTTATACAACATAAAAAAACGTCTCGCATCGTTAATCCAGCACCTAGTGTATTATATCACATGCAACAAGCAAATGTGGGGCAGTTACCGCTAAAAGTCCTCTATAAACATAATGTCAAACTCATATGTGAACAAAACAATAATAAAAGAGTGTTATACTTAAACTTACTATCCTTGAGTAGTTTGATTCAATTTACAGTGACACGTACAATGTAGCAGACCTGCTTTGAATATTTATATTTGCAGATAACTTACTCTATTATTCGAACGCAACAACGTTTATTAACAATCATAAACAATTTAAAAAGCTCTTTATTTTTTGGAGAATTTATCTTCGTTAAGAATTATTTGGCATAATGCAGATTATAAAAAATATCTTTAGTAATATTGGTAAAAAAAATTAATTGATTAAAGTAATGCCTGTTATATAAAAATAACTACTGATAATTAAATTTTACCAATATATTAAACGTCTTAGCAAAATATAATGGAAACAAAATTCTGGATTTAAGCTATTTAATTAAATACATAATGGGATGTGTGATTTGAAAGTAATTTATTTTAGTTGTATGCTTTTGAAAGTAAAAAAATAAATAAATAAATAAAATACAAATTGAAATTTTTGTTACTGGTATGTAAATAAAATATTTCAATGTTTACTTTAAAAAAAAAAACTTTGTTAAATATTTTATAAAATTTATTCTTTTTAATATATCCTTCCCCAATTAACTCTTTATTTACGTAAATGGAGTTTTAAAATTAAAAAAAAATAATAATAAGTCAAGCTTTAGTCATGCATATATTAATATAAAAAGTATTCCGAGAAATTCTTCAATAAGCTACATCTTAAATTCCAAAGATGTTGTATCATTCTTTTTTTTTTTTAAAATATATTCAAAAATATAATTAGCCATAATACTTAAAAAATCATTAAATATTTTTTTTTAATAAAAAGCATAGCTTTAAATCAATCTTAATTATATTGCACAAATTTGTATAGTTAAAGGGTCAATAATGCATAGATAATTCAAAAAAGAACTTCTTTCACCAACATAAACAGTGCTTACGATTAATTGCAAGAAGTTTTAATTAAAGTAATAATTTCACTTCTTTTTCGTCTTTTTTTTCTTAAGAAGTAGTGAATTACTTCGATATTTCTTTCTTTTTGAAACAGTGAAGACATTATGAACTTATAGCTGAAATTTTTTTTTTCTCGCAAGATATGCAACAAAAAATATTAAAACAGTTAAATTAACTGAGGCATGCAATGGAATTACGCGTATTGTACAAAATTTATTAATTAAGGAGAATCGTTATTCAAGCAGAATTGAAACTGTATATTTGAGAAAGATATGAAAGTTTGCGAACAAATGATTTGAAAAAAAAAATACATTTTGATTTAAGGAGAATCTCAAATATAGATTAGTACACTTCTGTTTAGTTTATAAGAAAAAAATACTTAAAAAAACTTTATTAGATTAATTTCTTTTTCGGTATCAAAAAAAAATTTAATATTTTAATAATAATCAGAGCTCAGCAGTTTCTGGAATAAATGTGATGATAGAATTAATCCAGGATTAATAACTGAAAGAATGTGCTATTTTAAAAGGATGATTTCTTTTAATTAAAATGATAGTTTTAAAAGATTAAGAAGTGAAATTTCGATTTTTGTTATACTGAATCCAAGACGTAAAGGTTTTTTTACCAAAATCATCTACTATTTCTTAAAAAATTAAACATTTTTTTTTGTATATTCCATTAAGCTTTTTTAACTTACTTTTACATTATTCATAAATATTTTAACGTGCGTATTTAATAATTGAAAAAAAATCTAAAAAAGATTAAATTTTTATTTTTTATACAAATATAAAAATAGAATAAATATAATGGTTTATTTAAAAAATTTTATTAACTATTTGAAATCTAGTTTCTGATATGTTTAAAAATTTTGAAAAAAAATTTGTTACCGTGCTTCCTCCTACGCACTGCAAGGCGTAGAGAAGAATTTGTCAGTAGACCTCGAGACTCACCGAGTTTGGTTTGTCACTCTACGGTGATTTTGTACACACTTTAGGCTAATTAAACCAGAACCTAGAATTTAACGTGGATTCCGAACTACTAGCAAACATTCATGTCACTGGCGGGATTCGATTCTGAAGCTTGTGTTACTTGTGTAAAGCTTGTGTTACCGAAGGCCAGAGCGCTAGCTTATTGGCCATCAGGCCGCATCATCCGAGAGGAACTACAGCGCAGTGTGCGCTGCCGCTGGGAAACGTTTAGTACAGCACAATCAGGCGTTTCTGTAGAGAAACATTTAGTTTGTCATCTCTCATCCCGAGATAAAATATTTAACTCAGCCCTGCGTATAAGTTGGCCTACAGATTCTCACCCGGAGAGAAAGTATATTCCATGCATCGCGCGCAAACCCGAGTATAGGGATTTTGGCTTAGATGTGGAATTCTTTCACGAATCTATAATTATATGTCTTTAAATGTGTTAAATATTTATGTGTGGCGTGTTCGTATGTGTGTGTAAATAAAGCTGTGGGTTTTCAAACCCGAGTCTCAAGTCTCAAGCCAACAACACCCAGTTACAATCGAGCTGCACAACCTGTACACTATAATTTTATATATAATTTACAAAATATTATTAATAGAAACCAGTCTATTTTTTACTTTTTAACAGTAATTAAGCTATTATATTCCGACAATTTCATAAAATCAAGAACAATATATATATATATATATATATATATATATTTTATATTATATACATATATATTATTTTTATATTATATACGAAATAGTATAATTTGTGAATTGCATAAGTTTTTAAAAGACATAAAAGAACACTCATAAGTAATTTAATTTGCATATAAAAGTATAGATCATTCATAGATCTATAAACACATAAAAATCTAGCAATTTAAATATAGCAGTAGAAGAAATTGAAATGAGAAAAATTAATTCCCATATAATTTAACATACAATTTATTTAACCTTACATTTCTCGTTATATAGTTAAATTCAGGCGCATTGTAAGTAAATAATATACACTGAAGTGACAAAAGTCATGAGATAGCAATATGCAAATTTTCAGATGGCAGTAACATCGCGTAGAACAGGTATAAATGCGCAGTGCTTTCGCAGAGCTTTCATTTCTGTTCAAGTTATTCATGTGAAGAGGTTTTGACGTGATGATGACCGCACGACGGGAATTAACAGACTTTGAACGCGGAATGTTAATTGGAGCTAGACGCATGGGTCATGCCATTTCGGAAATCGTTAGGGAATTCAACATTCCCAGATCCACTGTGTCAAGAGTGTGTCGAGAGTATGAAATTTCAGGCATAACATCCCACCACGGACAGCGCAGTGGTCGACCGCCTGCACTTAACGACCGAGACCGGCGACGTCTGCAAAGAGTCGTGAATTCTAACAGACAAGCAACACTGCGTCAAATAACCGCAGAAATCAATGTGGGACGTACAAGGGACTTGTCTGTTTGAACTGTGCGGAGAAATTTGGCTTTCTTGGGCTATTCCAGCAGAAGACCGACTCGAGTGCCTTTACTCACAGAACGACATCGCTTGCAGCGACTCTCGCGGGCACGTGAGCATATCGGTTGGTCCCTAGAGGAATGGAAAACCTTGGCCTGGTCCGATGAGTCACGATTTCGGTTGGTAAGAGCTGATGGTAGGGTTCGAGTGTGGCGCAGACCCCACGAAGCCATGGACCCAAACTGTCAGCAAAGGCACTGTTCAAGCTGGTGGTGGCTCCGTAATGGTGTGGGCTGTTTTTTCATGGCATGGACTTGGTCCTCTGGTGCGACTGGACCGAACATTGACTGGAAATGCTTATGTTCAGCTATTTGGAGATCACTTGCAGCCATTCATGGACTTCATGTACCCAAACAACGATGGGATTTTTATGGATGACATGTCACCGGGCCACAACTGTTCGCGATTGGTTTGAAGAACATTCTGGACAATTCCAACGAATGATCTGGCCACTTAGATCGCCCGACATGAATCCCATCGAGCATTTATGGGACATCATCGAGAGGTCCGTTCGTGGCCAAAATCCTGCACCATCAACGTTTTCACAATTATGGACGTCTATCGAGACAGCATGGCTCAATATTCCTGCAGAAGACTTCCAACGACTTGTTGAGTCCATGCCACGTCGAGTTGCTGCACTTCGCCGGGCGAAAGGAGGGCCGACACGATATTAAGAGGTATCCCATGACTTTTGTCACTTCAGTGTATTTGTACATACGGTTTCACATCTTACAGGTCCATATAGCACATCTGGATAAAAGTGTTATAAGAACTAATTTTGTGTTCAGATGTTTTCGAAAACAAATTAAACTTGTATTATTAGCATTGATATAGTATGCTTACGAGTTAAGTAATAATTCACATTTATTTTTCTTTTATAGCAGAAATAGCATTAGAATAGTTATAACTGTTTTCAGAAATGCTTTATTCAGTCATGTATTAATTTAAAAGTAAAAAAATTAAGTCAAAAATTAATTTAAAAGTAAAAAAATTAAGTCAAAAATTAATTTAAAAGTAAACGTACAGTGAACAATGGGTCAAATAACTATATTACATTTATTTATTTTGGAGTGGTAGTGAAGTTTGATATTTTTTTCCGAATCAAATGCCAATATAGATTAAAAAATGCAAACGTTTAAACAATGCAAATGCAAAATGTAAATCAATAAAAAATTAATATTTATAATTAATTAATAGTTAGTTAATATTTACAGAATGTTTTATTACACACATTGCGTAGAAATATTCTAGTAAATACTACTAATATATACTCTTGCATGTGAATATTTTTACTACAGATAACCAAACTTATTTAAAAATTTTATACAAAAATTCTTTAATTTATTTTATGCAATTAATACAATAGAATACATTAAAAATTCCATTAAACTCTAAGAAATTACTAGCAAAATTTCCGAAGCTTCTGCGAGGCAAAAATTTATAATTTGCGTTGTGACCATGAAAAAAAAATGAATTTTAAAATATATCCATGTTTAGAATCTAAAGAATTATGGAATGGCAATTTTAATTACTCGTTGAGACCACAAATAATTTTTTTTTTTTACTTTCTCATTTTTATACCACGATTTAGATAGATATAATTTATACTTTTCCAATTTGCATTTATTTATAGAAATTTTTTAATTTAAAATTAATTTCATTTATGATACATATATTATTAGTTGATGATATAATGATCATTTAATTAAAGCATGCAGCTAAGCACTGCATAAAACATAAACAAAAAATGGTTTCAAAAAAAAAATAAATAAATCCCTAATTTTTAAAACGAATAAATTTTTATAAACCGCATTTGATTACGAATAGTTTAATTTTTTTTTATTTCTAATAATACAGTAAATGAAAAGAAGTTTTAAAACTTAGTGCTCTATTAAAAATTAAAATGATATGATGTTAAAGATATAATGCCAGATAAAAAATTTATCAAAATTGGGAAGAAGTACTCCGTTTTTGATTTTTTTACATACTAAACAAAAAAAAAAAAATGAATGTTTTTATAAATTAAATGAAAATAAAATATTGTTTACAATTGTTTATGATTTTTCCCTTTTTGTTTGAAGTTCGCGACATCAAATATTCTGTCAGATAATAAAAGATTCGCGTGACTTTAACAAATTATTTATTGAAAATTTATTCTATGCGACAAACAAATTGTGAAACCATTAATATAATATTTTTTGCAAATATTGCAACTATAACATTTAAATATACATATTTGTTTCATACACGCTTCACTACACTTTTATCAATATTAACTCTTTTAGAAAAAATTACGTAGGTGGATGATGATAAGTTCTTTGATGTTTAGAATTTAATCGTTCGAAAGGCTATGAAATTAAAATAAAGTAAATTTAATATCGGAAAATTTTAAGCTGTTGAAAATATTTGTTTACATCTATGGGGAGGTAGAAAATAAAACTTTAATTTTTGTTTGTAGAAAACAACATATCATTCTCAAAATTTACGATAAATTAATTGTAGCTTCAGTTTTAACGTTGTGAGAAAGGGAGATATATTATGATGACATATGCGCCAATGACAAAAAAAATGAAGATAATATATTAAATCAAAATATTTAGTAAAAATATAATGTTTTATATGGATCTTCCTAAATATAACTGCCTCTTTTTTGTTTAAATATCAGATTTTTTTTTTAAGAAACACGTAGGCAGTTCAATAACAAAGAAGGATATTGTTATATTGGATATTATCATATTCTTTGATGTTTGAATTTAATCATTGAAATGCAATGGAATTAAAATAAAGTAGTCTTGATATCGGTAAATATTAAGCTTTTGGAAAATATTTATTTATATCTTCTGGGAGGCAGAAAATAAAAGCTTGATTTTTGTCCGTAAAAAAACCACGACATTAATGGCAAATAAATTGTAGATTCAGTTTTCTTTTTTTATTCAACTTGGTAGACAATACCTAGTCCACTTCTAATAACTCTCGTGGTCTCAGGGGAGGTTTGGATTGTCGCTCTACGGTTATCTTGTGCACACGAGGGCTAAACAGACCGGAATCTACAGTTTAATGTGGATTCCAAACCACTCACAAAGATCCGTGCCATTGTCAGGATTTGAACCTGAAGCCTATATTACCAAAGACCAGAGTGCTAGCCAATTGGTCATCAGGCTGCTCTAAAGGAAGGAGAGAAAGGGGAACAGCCTCTGTTGTTATGTAGTATCCGTAGGTAAAAATCTAACTTGGCTCAGTGATGCCGAAGGAGGAGGGAAGTGCATTCAGGGAGGACTTTTACAGGGAATTACCCAACATTTAGTATTGCGTGAGAGAAAATCCGGGAAACCCTCACCAGGTAGTCCGACTCACGAGGCAAGATGCTGAATATCACAAACGTCATCGAATCTCCCCTTTTTTGAAACAATGTCTACAACAATGTTGCCAGATGATTGAACCGTCGCCGTAATGTCCACCAGAAACGCATGTTGCCACTCAGCCGTGAGTTGGGCAGATTCAGTTTCAACTATGTCGAGAGAAAGGTAAGGGTATCAAGATGATAAATTAAATAAAAAAATTAGGTAAAAAATAATGTTTCATGTGGATATTCCTAAATATAATTGCTCTTTTTTTTGTTTAAAAAAAAACAACAACTAAAGACAGTTAATAACAAAGAAGGATATTGTTAAAGGTTGCATCATCTAGATTCTTTTGAATGATGACGACGAAGTTCATATACTCTTCCTTCGAAGAAATAAACAATTGTGACTTATAACCCTACGGTGTGGTACTGTATTTAGACGAGAAGAAAAAGTTCAAATCCTCTGCTGGCAGATGCCATAGTCACTCTTTTTAGAAGCGTAGAGTAATAATTCTGATCAGCTTCTGAAATCATTCATCATCATTGGCGCAACAGCCTCACGGCGGGCTAAGGTCGTCCGCCTACTGGCAGATTCCGAAACACAAGATGTTTTCTTTTTACAGGGTAGGGTTGTCAGCCCTTCGTCCAACGCTCTTAAGTCATATTAGACTGGCTCCTATGATTTAAAATGGATTACGAACCATTGCGGGACTTGAACCCCAAACCTGTGGCACCCTGCATAAGAGCGCTATTCACTTGGCCATCAGGCCCCTAACATTTGGAACGCTTAAAAGAAATTTGCCAAGTTTTTTGGGGTTTTTTTTCCATTTGAAACCTCTAAATTTAAAATGTACTGTAGCTTATGTTATTAAAAAAAGTACAAATATAATCATTTTCTCTTTGCTGCATTTTTAATAGTACTATTTCACGTCTCACGAAATAAAGAAATAACAAGAATAAAACATGAATTTTGTTTTCATACATATATCATGAGAATGAATTAAATGCTATTGTAGGATTATTACAGTTATAGCTTAATAATTTTTTATTTGTTAATATATCGTAATAAAGTAGGGGTTTTTGTCTCACTTATGTTTTTATTGTAAACATTATTGATACAATATATTAAAGGATGGAATGTGTGTTATTTTAGTTATGTCTAGAGAAAATTAGTATCTGAAAAGGCATGGAGAATATCTATTCTCTGAAATAACGCTATCGCTACGCCATGTATGTAACAGCTGCGATTGTAGTTATAGACTTAGATTATCGATTGATGTCTAGTTATCTTTTTCGAGCTCCTCTATTCAATGACTTAGTAATTCCACGAATGTTCAAAGGATCTTAGAATCTCTCTTAAACGTGTTAATATATAGAACGCCAACGGGATTCGTATTTCTAAGATATGCATATTTAATAGAAACCCGATACTAATATCATACTTCAAACGAAATAGATATAAATTTGTTAGGTGTAAATAAATTTGCCTTATGAAATAGTTGAATAAATTGTATTTCTAAATAAATATAGCTTGATATATATTTGCTAGTAATGTTTTTATTCCAAAGCGCTAGCCAATCGGCCTTCAGGCCGCTAGAAATTAGCGAAGGATTTATAAATATAAGACAAAAAATAAATATATGCATTGATCAGTTACATAATTTATTTTTAAATGATTTGAGGTGGTTCAAGATTTAGGAACATAGATATAGGTGGTTTAGATTTATAAAACATTTCATTAAGATATATATAATGTACGGCAACATTTGAGTTTCAGTTTGTTTCCTCTTATATATGTAGTTCAGTTATTTCTATAAAATTTCTTTTTATTACAAAAATATAAAATTTTTTACTGGAAATTCAATTAACAAAGCGAAGCTACAAAAATAATTAATATATTAAATTTAAATCATAAAATTAATTTCTTGAATTAACAATTAAAAAAAAATTAAGCAATTTTTTTAAAAGCTATCAAATTAATTAATGCTAATTTTATAATTTAATTGCGAAACTTTTTATTATTCTGTAAACAAATTTAAAGTAAATATTCGGCTTTATGATTTTTTTTATTTTGAAATAAACTGTTGTAATTTAGGAAGTTTGGGAAAAGATATCTTTAAAATTTCACCTGTTTTACAAAACAAATTGAAAATTCAAAATAAATCTATGTAGTAAGTTTTAAGTCTAATGAAATATTTTTTATTTACCTACCTAATTTAATTAAAAAGTGAAACAATTTTGCGAGTTATTACTGGTCGTAAAATGATCATTGAATTCAATTTTTTACATACTAAAACTCGTGTATCTATTTTTTTTTAATTAAACATAATATTACTTTTATTTATATTAGCACACATTTCTCTGCTTTATATTGTACAAAATTAATTGATAATTCGGTTTCGAGTCCTGGCGGTGCCATGGATGCTTGTAGTGGTTCGGAATCCACGTTAAACTGTAGGTCCCTTTCTAATAAGATCGTAGAGGGTTGTGGGGGTAGTGTTACTCGCGTCAGTATCATATCTTCAAGCTACACGTAACAGCAGGTCAGCCATTGTTTATGGCATAAAGATTAATTGTCTTTGTATTTCCAGCTGTATTAGAACAACAGCATTATTTAATGAAATTAAATAAAATTATTATTTAACAATGCACGTTTTAATATATGTTAAATGTTTTTAATTCAAATTTTTTAATATAACTAATTAAGTGATATACTAGTATATTATAGTGAATTAAGTGATAATGGGAAAACATTTATTGTAATATAAATATTTAATAATAATTATTTTACAATAAAAATTATTTTAGATATTAATCTTAGAAATGATTTCAAATAATATGTGCAATTGATTACAACTTTGTATTGGAAAATAAATTTGGTAAGCTGTACTTAGAAAATACATTTCATTGTAACATAAATATTTAGCATCAATTATATTACAATAAAAATTGATTTAAAAATTAATCTTACAAATAGAAAATTATTTTAGAAATTAGTCTTACAAATGATTTCAACAAAATTAATACGTTACAAATTAGTATGCTAACCAATTTAAATTATTTTAGAATCAGTAATTTATATCCGCTAAAAAGTATACCTGAAAGAAACAAATATAGCTACATAGTTAAGAAAACCGGCGAATATCTCTTCCCATTTATTTATAAAAGTTTATAGTGCCACTTAAAATATCCGGTAAATAAACATTTAGAAAGCGCTCCCAATTCGATAAGGAATTTAAAACATTTATTTGTCAGTCATTAAAAAAACATCACAACATTTCGAGTCAGACATATCGAAGCAAAAAGAAAACTTGAGCAAATCCTCGAGGCCATAACGAAATCAAAGTGTAGCAATGTTTTGCTCCAGTGGACAACATTTCCCTCCTCTCCTTTTTTTCCCGTCCTTCTTTTCCGGGATCTCCTTTTCCTGGACATCAGAGTTTGAAGTTCTCAAAAATGAAGGCTTGGAATGTCGCGAAAGAAATTCTGGAAAGGGGATACTTCCAGGTTTGTAGCCAATGGGGAAAACCGAGAATTATAAGATAACGAAAAACCACTGAAAGATTTTTTCAATGGATGGAACAGGCGGGAAATATTTTTGAGTTTTAAAATTGATAATTCAGGGGGGTTGAACTTAATATTACAAATAAAGGTCTGATGGCCGAGGGCAACTTATCATATTGCATAACTTCCCTGAATAGCAAAAATTAAAATATAAGTATAATCGAGTGTAGTGTAGAATACAGGGCCGGGCCTGATGTCCGATCGACTGGCGCTCGGTACTAAAGGTTTCGGGTTTGAGTCCCGGTGATGCTAGGGATGTTTATAGTAGTTCGGAATCCACTTTAAACCGTAGGTCTCGAACTAAGAGGATCGTAGAGCGTTGTGGAGGTATTGTCCGTAGTTTATCTTCAAGCTACACGCCCCTCCTGGGTAGTGCTAAGCGAGTAATGTCGGTGTGGTGCTTACCTTAAGGCATCCAAGACAATATTTAAGGGTTTTTGCTAGCTGTATTAGAACAAAAAATATTACAAATATTGACCTTATTGTAATGGCTTGGCCAAACATTGGCAATAAATTACAATAATTATTGGCTGCATTGTAATGCTTATTATAATTCGACTAAATATCCTCGACTACAATTAGTACTTTTTATAAAGTAGTCTTATATTCGATTTCTCTTCTGGATTAACTCATCATCAGCATCAGTGGAGCAACAGCCCAAGCCATGATGGGCCAAGGTCGTATGCCTACTGGACAGGAGATGTTTTGATTTTACTGGATGTGTTTGCCAGCCAGATGCCGAACTTGCTACGGTCATATTAGATCGGGACCTACGGTTTAAAGTGAATTCCGAACCACTACAAACATCCATGACATCGCCGGGATTTGAACCCGAAACCTGTGGCCCCGAGTGCCAGAACGCTATTCACTCGGCCATCAGGCGCATACAGGTATCGCCATCTTTAGCTGCAAGCATAACACTGATCATTTGTACAGAACAAAATAGCCAACTCTTTTCGGTACCATTACTAAAATCTGCATAATACTGAATAAAAATAAAAGAGCTAATTTAAAATATGCTATTCCTCTAATTTTCACGTTTGAAACAAAACATAGTAGATTAATAAGTAAAGATTAATTAATAATTCACATTTTTGAACTAAGAGTGATAATAATAATGAATAAATTTTATTTGAACTTGCACTAATTGAAAAATGTAACGTTAAAATTATAATTATAGATGCATATTATGCGCTTTTGCATAAAATATATATAATTTACATGCGTTGCGTATAAATTAAATATATTTTTTTATGTTTTTTTTTTCTCGAAATATTTATTTGCAGTATGTTGAGTAAATTATTCTGTGTACAATTCAATTCAGTGAACTAAATATTAGATTTTTGATGGTCAAAATAACTTATAAAATAATTTTCCAGTGGAATTAATTTAGTGCAAATCCTTCTTCCTAATTAGTGCAACTGTGATTTGGTTTGGTTTGTCGCTCTACTATCATCTTGTGCACACGTTGGGCTAAACAGACAGGGACCTACGGTTTAAAGTGGATTTCGAACCACTATAAACATTCATGGCACAGCCCGGACTCGAACCCAAAACTTGTGGTACCGAGCGCTAGAGCACTGGCCATTCAGGTCCAGTGCAATTGTGAAGAAGAATTTTTCATGTAGCAGCAATAACATTCGCATTCCTTGAACATTGCTCATCATTACAGAAAAAATAATTAAAACACTTTTCATTATCAGTTTCGAAATTTAATTTCAAATACAACGTGTACAGATAATTTATCAAGCTTTTCTTTTATTTGTTTTTAATATTGAAAAGAAAACATTAATAGCTAACTGAAATATTTTTTCGTAAAAAATTGTTACTGTGATCAGTTTCCACACATTTCATTAAGAAGAAAGAAAAGATTTATTATTTAAAATTATTTTAAGAAATATTAGTTAAATTATTCAAATTAACAATACAGGACCTCAAAATTCTCTACTATGTTACAATAGCTAAGATAGAATTTTTGTATATATCGAAAAAATTCGGAAAAATATTCCGCATGAATTAAAAGCGTACATGGATTAAAACTTCAATTTACCAGAAAAGTTTATTTATGAAGAAATTGTAAAAATAGGATTAATTGTGCTGTTGATCATGTTACGTTTCTAATTCCATTAAAAAAGAAGATTTATAAAAATAAAAAGTCTGTATTTGTGTTAATGTGACGATCATACAAATAGCGAATCTCAAAATATATTGAAAACAATATTTCTTTAAGTGTTTTAGACTCATTTAGGGATCGGATGGATAAAGCCTTGATAAATTAACTTTAATAAAGTAAAATATATAATTAAAGTAAAATAATCAACTAATTTTTATAGACTTTTTAATAAGATAAAACTTTAAAATTTTTAATTAGTTTTCTTCTATTTGTAAATAACAAAGTGCATGTAATTGGATACGTTTTATATTGTTATAGTACAAGATAAATAATTCATATAGTATAATTAAAATTTAAAAAAAAATTGTTGGTTTTGTACAAAAATAGAAATAACTTCATTTGTAACAAATACCGAAAAAAAGCTAACAATAGCTAAGTAGTAATAAATGATATAATCAATAAACATCCACGCAACCTATTATAACAAATTACGACAAATAAGATAAAATTCAGTTACACGCTATGTATTTGAAGGAGTTCGTTTAAAAATAATTTAAAAATGGATTTTAGTGTTCGGATTCCAAAAGAGAAAATATTTATGGTAGATATATAATTCTCTAATTATTAGTTACTTAATGAAAATTTTATTTGTCTAGCTCTGATACAAGTTCAATATCAATAGATAATCGAAATATCAATAGATAATTTTAACAAATAACTTTTTTTATAACACATTTTTAAATCAATTAACAGACCGGGTTTTAGTTTAATAACATAAAACGCAAAATAAAACAGATTTAAACGTAAATGAATATTTTACGTTT
Organism: Caerostris darwini; assembly: GCA_021605075.1. NCBI lineage: Eukaryota > Metazoa > Arthropoda > Arachnida > Araneae > Araneidae > Caerostris > Caerostris darwini. The sequence continues at coordinate 456,476 of BPLQ01013881.1, read as the reverse complement.
AAAACATTTGGCGGAAAATTGTAATCATTTAAATGTAAAATTTCTGACTGTTCTTAAAAAGTAAAAAAAAAAAAAAAAGTCTTTTATAAAAAAAATTTCAAGTAATATAATTTTTAAAAAATCCACACGTATTCAATAAAATTTAAACTGATTTAATATATTAATGATGAATCATTATCAGTAAATGAATTTAAATTAAATTAAATGTTTTATTATTTAACTTTCTTTTAGTACAAATCTCGTACAAAATACTTCATAACGAGATCAAATTATTTATAATCTTTTATTTATTAATCTATAATTGTAAATTTTTGTCAAGTTATCTATATTTGAAAAATATTTATAATTAGTTTTACGCAATTCCGTTAATCATTTAGAATAATTATAATTGAATCTTTAATCATAATGTATTTTCTAATTAAATAAACGTTCTTCTAAAATGTATTGTTATTCAAATATCGTTTATCATAACTCAAAGTTATAAATAAGAAATTATTAATTTAATTAAAAAATGTTAACATATATTCTCTGCAGCCTTTAAAAATTGCGAATAAAGCATTTAGTTACATATAAAAAAATTTTTTTTTCATTAAAAATTTATTTATCAAATCTCCTTTTACCATTGCTATAATAATTATTTAAAAAATGTTTAAAAATTAGAATGTTAAAACTGCAATTTTCAAAAACATCACATAAAAATTCAATTATTTAAACATAACATCGTTTCTCTGTTTTATGTTAAATCTATGCAATATAATTTTTGTTGCTGTAAAAAATCATACCATTTTTTTCCATAAAAATAAAATTAATTATAAAACAAGCAACGATATATTTTAAATGATTTACTTTTAAATAGTTTAGTTGAAACATCTGAATTTCAGTTAAATTTTGCATTATTAATATAAAAATTCTAAAATAGAAAAGCATATGATATATATTATGTTTAAAAATTTAAATTTTTTTTCAAAGTTGGAATGTTAAAAATCGTATTTTGCAAAGACATCACGTAGAAGTTCAATTATTCTATTATAACATCATTTCTCTTCTATTAATCAAAATGAGACATATATTTTTTAAATATATGCAATAAAATTTTTATTGCTTTATAAAAATCATAACACCATTTTTTCTTAAAAATAAAATTAAATATAAAACAATCAAGCTATGTATTTTAAATGAGATTTACTTTTAAATAGTTTGGTAGTAACATCTGAATTCCAGATAAATTCTGTATTATTGATAAAAAAATGTGTTTAAAAATTTTATTTTTTTTTTTTTAAAGTTGGAATGTTAAAAATCGTATTTTGCAAAAACATCACATAAAAGTTAAGTTATTTTAACGTAACATCGTTTATCACCTTTACATCAAAATAAAACTTTATACATTGGTTAAATATATGCAACATAATTATTATTGCTTTTTTAAAAAAAAAACAATGACGATATATATTTAATTTTATTTTTATGAAAATAAAATAGCATAAGCAAACTACGTATTTTTAAATGAAATTTACTTATAAGCAGTTTCGTAGCAACATCTGAATTTTAATTAAATTTTGTATTAATAATATAAAAAAAAGTTCTAAAACAGAAAAGCATATGATATAAATTCACTATTAAGCAATAGCGTTGATATTATAACATTCGCGTTTGAGACATTTTATTTATTAATATATCGCAATATTCAACTGGTCAGGTAATCAAACACAAAACTTACCTGGTCCATCTCCTTTAATCACAGTGAATCGCATAATCGCCGCAATCATCACTAATAACACACACCTCATTGTGAAGCAACGTTTGGTCAGTTGTCGATCAATCACCGTAGTCATCTTTCCCAGATAATTATCTTTTACGAGTTTACTCAATAATCACCAACGAAAGTTTTATCGATAATTATATTTCACCATACGAATCTTTGCCACATAATATTCTGCAAAAAAGACGAACTCGAATTGCGAATCTATAAGTATTTGGTGCACACTAAAAAAAATCCGTTCGTGAAAAAAGTTGTTCACACTTTGCAAATATTATCCACTACGATTTAAATCCAATCAAGAAGAAAAACAATGATGAAGGAGATGATGTAACAGTGTTTAAAGGGTAAGGGTACAGAGAAAAATAAAAAAAAAATTGTGATGGGTGATGATGATTTTTTTCGTCAATGACAGAATCACCGTTTCACTGAATCCTTTTTTCACTGACAACTATATAAGGGCGCCAATGAAGAGCATAACTCAGTGTGAGAGCCACCTCGCTGGCGAATGCCACAATCTTTTGTTGGGGGAACTGCCAGCGCTCGAGTTTGGGGGTGTCGACCGCTTGGCGGCGCTGGCGGCCCGTGTCGTGCGGATGGTGATGTATTTTTCCTTGTTCCCTTTCCGATGAAAGACTCACGTGGGTCTCAGAGGATATTCGTGGATGACGATGCGGTTGTTTACTTTGGGAGATGGTTTTGTTCGCTCCTTTGTGTACTGAAAAGGGAATATTTCAATTCATAAACTGAAAACTTAACGGGATCGATTTGGTGGGAAGAGATCTTAATATGGGACGAATTGAGGAAATCACTTTTAATGGGTTCAGGTTGTTGTGAGAAGTGCAATGTAGTAATCAATGAATCATTTAATTTTTTTTTTTTTTTTTTGAAAATTATTTCAATGATTTTTTTTCTTATTAATATTTCGTTTCTGTAAGATTTGTTTTGCTAGAAAAAAAACTTGTGTATTATAAAGAACAACAGAAACAATCGCGAATGAGTTCACTTTTGGTTAGTTTTATGCCTGAATCATATCTTTCCTTTTATAAAAATTGCTTTAATTTTCTTTTTTTTTTGTATTGCTTTAATTTTTTCTTTTTGTATTGCTTAATTTATTTTCAGAAATTTTGGTTTTTGTTCGGCCTTTTTGTGTATTTAATAAGGAATATTTCACTTCAAAACCGAAAACTTAACAAGATTGAAGTTTTGACTAATTATTTATATGGTAGAAATTATGTATTAATGGGTTCAATTGTTGTGAGAAGTACGTTATTGTAATCAGTGACTCATTCTACATTTTTTTTTATTTTGAAATTACTTTAATGATCTGTTTTCTTATTTATATTTCGTTTCGGTAAGATATGTTTCGTTGAAAAAAAAATCTTGAGGATTGATTTATCTATGATAAAGAACAGCAGAACAACAGAAACAATCACATTTGAGTTCACTTTTAGTTAGTCTAAGTTTTAATGGCTGAATCATATCTTGTCTTATATAAAAATTGCTTCTATTACTAATTTTCTCTTTGATTATTTTATTTACAGAATTTTTGGTTTTGTTCACTCCTTTGTGTACTGAAAAGGGAATATTTCAATTTATAAACTGAAAACTTAACCTGGTCGATTTGGTGGGAAGAGATCTTAATATGGGAGGAATTGAAGAAATCACTTTTAATGGGTTCAGGTTGTCGTGAGAAGTACGATGTTGTAATCAATGAATCATTTCACATTTTTTTTTGAAAATTATTTTAATGATCTGTCCTCTTATTAAAAATTTGTTTCTGTAAGGTTTTTATTGGAAAAGAATCTTGAGATTTGATTTGTCTATTGTATGATTATTTAAAGAACAATAATAATCGCGAATGAAGTTCACTTTTGGTTAGTTTGGATAGTTGTAATGCCTGAATCATATCTTGCGTTTAATAAAAAATTGCTGTTATATCTAATTTTTGAAGAGAATTTTTGATTTTGTTCGGCCATTTTGTGTACTTAACATGGAATATAAACCAAAAACTTAACAGGATTGATCTTTTGAGAAATTATGGGTTAATGAGTTCAGTTGTTGTCAGACGTACGCTGTTGCAATCTATGAATCTTCTAACATATTTTTTTTTTGGAAATTACTTTAATGATTTGTTCTCTTATTAATATTTCGTTTGAGTAAAATATGTTTTGTTGGATAAAAAAATCTGAGGGTTGATTGTTGTCTATTATAAAGAATAATATGAACAATCGAAAATGAGTTCACTTTTGGTTAGTCTAAGTTTTAATGTCTGAATCATCTCACGCGTTTCATGAAAAAAAATATTGCAGTATATATTATTTAATTGCTTAATTTATTTTCAGAAATTATGATTTCGTTCGCTGCTTTGTGAACTTAAAAGGGAATATTTCAATTCATAAACTGAAAACTTAACTGGATCGACTTGGGGAAAGAGATCTTAATATGGAAGGAATTGAGAAAATCACTTTTAATGGGTTCAGGTTGTTGTGAGAAGTACACTGTTTCAATCTATAAACCATTCACATTTTGTTTTTGAAAATTATCTTAATGATCTGTTCTCTTATTGAAATTTCTTTTTGAAAGAAATATTTGGTTGATTTGTCTATTGTATTATTATGGAAGAGACAATAGAAACAATCGCGAATGGCTTCACTTCTGGTTCGTCTGAGCTTTAGTAGCTGAATAATCTCAAGCGTTTTATAACAAAATTACTTCAATTATATGTTTTTGCATTGCATAATTTATTTGCAGAAATTTTGGTTAAGTTCGGCCTTTTTGTGTATTTAACAACAAATATTTAATTTCGAAACCAAAAGCTGAACAGAATTGATTTTTTGAATAATTACTTATATGGTAGAAATTGTGGATTAATGGGTTCAACTGTTCTGATGAAACTGAATATTTACATCATTTCACATTTTTTTTTTTTTTTTTTTTTGAAAAAAAAAATGATAAATATTAAATTATTAAATTATTTTGGATATAAAAATTATATTTAAATTATAATTTAATTTTAAATTTAGTTTTGAAAAAACATTTTTAAATATAAAATATAGCTGGAATAATTAAAAAAAAATTTTCTCCAAGAAATGAAAATATATATGTATATTACAATTTCGATTGCAAATATAAATCTCACTGCACTTACAAGAAGTATCTACTACTGTGCCCAAAAAGTAAGACCGATTATTTTTTTTCAAAAACTCTTTATTTATTCATCTAAATTTATTTCATCGCCTCCAAAGTAATCCCCTCCGGACACAATGCACTTATGCCAACTTTTTTTTACATCCTTAATGCATGCTAAAAGGTCATCGGCAGGGATGGCCTTCAAAGCGTGCGTCGATTCACTTGAATCTCTTCAATCGATTCAAAACGGTGTTCCCTCAAACGGAGTGGTCCTTTGAGTTTAGAAAATAGCCAGAGGTCGCAAGATGTGAACACGGTGGTTGTGGAACGATATGGATTTCATTTTTTCGCGAAAAAGTCACGAAGAATCAACGTAGTGTGAGCTGGCGCATTCAATGTTTTCGGTGTCAATCGAGATGTGACGCGTTTGAGGCCCAAAATGGAATTGACCGATCCTTTTGAAATTCCAACATCATTAGAAAGGTCTCTAATTGTAAATTGACCTGTTTGAAAGCACCGAATCTTTAATTCTTCGGACGTGAGCTTCGTCGGTGGAGGTTGATGATCGACCACAGGGCTTTTCTTCTTCAAAGCGTTATCTGCCTTCTTTGAACTGTTTATACCTCTACTAAACATTTTTTCCGATATAGAAATGCTCATCGAATGCCTTCTGCAATATTCTATACGCTTCCGCAAACAAAATTTAATGCAAGCTCTTTGCTAAATTAATTAATCAGTTTCAGCGTCTCACAAAGCCAAGCGTAACTCAAACACTAATGAATATTTTGACGTCAAGTTTCACACAGATGTCAAGGACAGTGCCAGAAACCTAAAAAAGAAAAAAAAAATGAAATTCCTTTATTGAAAAGTCTTAGTTTTTGCACGCAGTAGTATTTTCGATTATATTTTATATAATAAAATGAACTTATTTTCTAAAAAATTAATGAAATACTTGTTTTTATTATACTCTATGAAATGAGTTCTAGTCATCAACAATTAACTATACCAAAATCTTTGGCATAGCTATTTTAAAATATCACCTTTTAATTCATACAGACACTAACAATATGGTAGATGTGCCTTTAAAATGCGATATTCTGCTCAACATATTTCTTAGGTAAATAGCTTCACTATATTTCTAAATATTAAATAAAATGTACATATATAGATTACTGTCTGTATGTTAAACGTGTTAAATAATGCAATGTATTTAAAGTAAAACATTTAGCTATTAATACATGCCATTGTTATACATTAGTAATTTATTTTCTGTTTAAACTGTATTTCAATTTACATTTGGATATAAAAACAGTATTTAAATTTTGAATTACTCTAAAATTTAATTTTGAAAAATATAAAAAACTTTTTAATCCATATATTATTAATGTCGTAGGAATAATAAAAAAAAAATACCACCAATAAATGAAAATAAATAATGATAATTTTTTCGATAGCAAATATAAGTCTCACTACACTTAAATAAATTGTAATCGGAAGAAGATACTTATATTAAAATGAATTTATTTTCTAAAAAATTAAAGAAAGAATTGTTTTTATATTACTCTATGAAATGAGCTCTAGACATAATCAATTAACTATACAACAGCTTTATCATCTTTATTTTTAAAATATTATCTTTAAATTCGTACAGGCATTAACATTATGGTAAATGTTTCATTAAAATGTCTTATTCTGCTAAATATTGGTGTCAGGTAACTAACTTCACTATATTTTTAAATATTAAATATAATTTTTAAGGTTATGTAGGAGAGAAAGAGAGTTATAAAATATGTTTTTCTTAAAATACATTGCATTCTTATGTATTTTTCACTTTATTTCCTACGAAACTAAAAATAAACAATTTTGGATTTCTCGTAAATAAATTATAGTTTAAATTCATTAAATAGAATAATGTATGTAAAGTTACTGTTTATTGCCTTATTACTTTAACTAATATTGAAATATAGTTAGCGATATTACGATGGTAATCCTTTTGCATACATTGAGTTGTATTGGTGAAAGTTCTATTCATTAATTTTTAATTGTCAATAAATTCATGTATGCAATTATTTCTGGTTTAAACTGAAAATTATTGGATTATAAAACTTTAAAGTTTTGAAATATCTTTTATAATTAAATGCAAAATATTATATTTTATAATTAACCATAATTTTATTACGTTAACTATTTCATGACTAGCCACAAATTTAATATATTAATAAATATTTTAATATTAACAATTTTATAATCGTATTTTATAATTAATAGTAATTGTTATTTTAAATTAAAATATATATTTCTTTACATAAATCTTCTTTTATAAATCGTCAAAAAAATTAGAATGATTACATAAACATATTACGAAAATTTGTTTCTACACAAAAATAAAATTCACACTGATTTAGTTAACAAATCAACAAATTTAATATTTTATAATATTAAAAAAAATTAAAGAAACATAACATTGTCAAAGTTTTTGAACTGTCGACATTTAGATTTAAAGCTATTCGCCATAAGATCAACAAAAATGCAGCAGATTTAGTGTTAGACAGTTTATGTTTTGTGTTCCAAGGGTACCTGCTGCTTCAAGCGCATCCCGTAGGTGTTTGCCACATTATTTCTTTCCCATAGGGGCAAACAGAAGGGCATTCCAGCATGCAGATTTATCGCGCCTATTACTATGGCGTAGATATGGAAACTTTGTGTTCGAATTATGTAGGAAAATAAGTAAATTAAAAAAATTGTAATTTGAGTAAATAGGGATAGAAATACAATTAATTTTAAGATAAGGAATGTTTTATTGAAAGAAATGTATAATTAGTTTTATTTCTGAAATCTATTTTACATTATTTTAAAGCCTATGAGCATATATCTATACGGATATATCTATATGCATTCCATTTCATTAAAGGCCACAATGCTTTAAATGAATTGGAATAGAATAAATATGATCAACTAAGTTTTATTCCTGTTACCCCTTACAGTTACATACAAGCTATTACTATATATATATATATATATGTATAGCAATCATGGAAGCTGCAATAATATGTTGTCATAAACTGAAGTATCTGCAGTCGGAATGAAATGAAAACAAAAATCTTTAAATATGTTTAGATTAGTATTTTGCAGACCCTGGGAAAAAAGAATTGGAGGGAATTAAATGTAGACAATCAAGAAGCCTGTTATATGCAAACATAGAATTAAAGATTAATAGGAGTTAGTGTAATAACTGAATGTGTTAATTGTAGGTCATGAATTCAGGAGGAGCAAAACGGGTGTTATTACAGGATGTCCCTTTCCTTCCGGAAGAGTGCAATTCAAGCCAGACTCGCAATGTGAGGGAGTATTTTGGGCTGGTACTCAAAATAATTTACAAACGAAAATGATTCAGAATTGTTCACAAAATGTAACGTAACGTACTACTGTGCCCAAAAGCTAAGGCCAATTATTTTTTTTTCAAAAACTCTTTATTTATTCTTTCAAATTTATTTCATCTGTTTCAAAGTAATAACCCTCCGGACACAACGCATTTTGCCTTACAACTTTCTTTACAATCCTCAATACATACTAAAAAGGTTATTGATAGGGATGGCCTTCAAAGCGCACGCCGAAACGGTTACCCCGGAGTGGACCTCTGAGTTTAGGGAATAGCCAGAAGTCGCACGGTGTGAATACGGTGGTTGTGGCACGATATGGGTTTCATTTTTGGCGAAAGAGTCACGTAGAATCAGTGCAGTGTGAGATAACGCCTTCAGTGTTTTTGGTACCAATCGATATTTGACGCGTTTGAGGCCCAAAATGGAATTGACCGATCCTTTCGAAATTCCAACATCCTCAGCAAGGTCTCTAATTGTAAATCGACGGAAACGCGTGCTCTGCTTCCTTTGAACTGTTTTTTACCACTTCTAAGCATGTCTTTCAGTCAAGGACATTGCCAGTAACCTGGAATTTAAAATTGATCTTACTCTTTGGACACAGTAGTATATGTTTGTAATGCATCCCACCAACAAGAATATATGTCTTTTTCAACTCATTGGCATCAAAAATACAACTTGAAAACTATGTAATCTATAAGAAAAAATAAATAAATTAATTAAATGATAGAAAGCAATTAAGTTAAAAAATATCAGGCACAATCTATGCATAGTGTTAAATTAAGTGTACTCTTTTCTATAAAAAGAGACATAATATATTATAATATTTTTCTGTTATAGATGTGTTAGGAACGATGTTCATGATTTAGTGAATGATATTTATTTTGATTAGTTTACTGTAAAATATTGCTTAGAATTTCAAATATTTTATTAAATAAAAAAATCACGGTGATGAATTAGAGGATTTCGCAATGCCAAAGTCTTCAAACCTATGGAGAAATCATTTACCAGCATAATTTCGTTATAATATTCTACAACTTACTGGAGATAGATCAATGACAGGCAAATATTAGAAGATGACTAAATGTCAATTCTTTCAGCATGAATCTAATTGTGGCAGGAATACCAAATTACTTAATTACTTTCTTAATGTCATTATTACAAAATCAAATCAACGGCTAATCCCTCTCCTGGTGACCAATTTTGGCAAGTTTGTACGCTGTGCAATAGGACTTCAAATCCCTTCCACCTGAGATCCAAAAATTTTATTTTTGTAACAGGTACATATATGTATTATCTGGTATAGTAATATAATATCAGGCATGGTAGTACATAGATGAGCCTACGTTAATGAAAGTGTACAAAATTAGTAATATTCCACAAGCCGCTTTTTTATTACTGTAAGGTAGGCTATGAGTTTTAATCGAATATGCAGACTGGTTAAATTTCCATAAAATCAGTATAAATCTGCATTTCTCATGGAGGAATTTGAAATTGCTAATCACAGTTTTTCTAATCACAGTATATATATAATCACAGTATATATATATATATATAACAATTGACAAGCAGGGAATTTGTATAAATATATATATATATATACTATCTAATTCACTGCTTGTCCATTGTTTGATTTTATGTTCATATGTTGCCTTCTTTATATATAAAAAAAACTACGCTGGGATATCAGCATATCCTCCCAGCCTGAAGTCCATAAAGCATTTCATTTGTAAATTACTGACTTTCAGGTTTATAGAAACGTATCAGTAACTCAAAATTCCTCTATGATCAATACGCTATGTTGACAGCTTGGAAAAACACTGCGGGTTTAATTGTTATTATGTATTACCATATATCATAATATTTTATTTTGGTGTCTGAGTTTCCGGTTTTTAAAATTTTTATCGATAATACAAAAATGGGAAAGTTTTGAGAAAACTTTGATGTTTTTATAGTTACATGCAGAATAATAATTATTATCCAATATTTTCAATCAAGCTGATTAATTATATATATATTTTTCCTTTTTATAAAACTTATTTTAATTGTATGTATAAATTTATTGTATGTACTTACAAGAACATTATTAATAAATATTATATTTCTATATATCCTTTTGTTTAAAAATTTTTATTTATACATGTATAGAAAAATGAACAAAAAATCATGCATTTCTATACACTTGACCGACTAAATTTAGAATACGTCCAGGAATAGCATTTATAAATCTAAAAAATGTATTAATTCATAAATTTTTATGATGAATTAGAAATTGTATTAACTATTACAAGATATTCAATTTCTAGTCTGATTACTAGGAGTAATAATTCTGATTAATACGAGTTATTATAAAAATTATTTCAACCATTACATAGATCATATAATGTGTCAGACTTCGCAAATAAAAAAAGATTTCTAAAGTTATACAAACCCATTAGAATTTTAGACATTCCAAAACCTCATTAAGATTTCAAATTGTCCCTGAAGCATTTATTTATTTTCCATAAAAAATGATGCCCCATTCATCATCAATTGAAGATTTTTATTATCATACTCAAATATTTTTGTATATACTTAGTATTAAATCCTTACATTTTTTCTCTAGAATCTTTAAAAATGTTTCCTAATGTAATTAGTTACAATTTAATTAAAACAATTATTAATAATTCCTTTAAACTAATATAGAATTTAAAGAAACTGATGACCAAAATAAATAAATTCCAATCGTTATACAAGTTATTATATGATTTAGTAGCATTTTGGTCTTCTTTGGTGTTTTTGACTTTATTGTAATATCGTTTTCTTTATAATAGACAAAAAAGACCATTTTCTACAACGCTATTATCATCATCATTATCATTTATGTAAACCCTTTCTGAAATACCAAAAAAATTATATTCGCTAACATGTTGTTCAGACAAGAAAAGTTTGTAAATGATAAATCAAGGGAAAAAGAATAGCATTTTTATATAGTGCCTAAATAACAATAAGTGGTTTTATTTGTTGATGAAATTTATTTTTTCCCTATTTAGTTCGAGAATTATGTGGGCATTATTTATAAGTTTGCGTTATAAAGAAATATTTATGTCTTTCTGTATTAGTTGTTTCGCTAATAATAACTAAATATGATATTCCACTTAATAAATTTTGCATTGCCTTGCTGGAATTACAAAATAAAAAAACGCAGAAATAAAAGTAGAACAGAAAAGAAAGTAGTTTTTTTATAGTGTGTCAATGAAAATTATATTAATGTGTTTGCAAACAAACATAATCAAATATGAATAATCTTTTCTTCATTAGGAAACATAACATATTCTAAAGAAGCATATATATGATTAAAATGAAGATAAGATTCTAATATCTTTGAATTATAAATAATATTGCTTCAGATAACAAAGAACTACAAAGCTATAAAAATTAGAAAAGGATTTCTTATGTTACATTATATTGAGTGAAAAAAGAAGAACCAGAATGTATCTTATAAAATAATAAAATAAACGAAATAATAGTAAATTAACTTAATTATTAATTGAAAAATATATGTTTTACAAATTAAATATCTAAATCGAAACCATAAGAATTTTTTGGCAACAGTATATTCAAATCCCATTAAGTTTCCAATTTTAACTAGGATAATAATGAAATGTCTTATTTATTATGTAATAAATTATTAATAAGATTAGTTTTAAATAAACTTGCACCAATTACGACTTAAAACAATTTAATGGTTCTTATAATAAGATAAATAAATTTCATTTTAATTCTCTCAATATACAGGGTAACGAAAATCTAAGAGATCAATTTTTTGTGTGACTTCATTGTAATAAATATCACGCCTTTAAAGGAATTTGATTAAACGTGAATTTGTGAAATTCAAGATTATTCAGAGCTTCCGTTGAACCATATTCAAAGTCATTTAAAGAAAGTGAATATAGATAACTTTGAGTCATATCAGTAAGAGCAGAAATTAAAAGCTTGAAATGAAGAAAAATGATGGGAAGTAGGAAATGAGAGATTGGAAAAGCAAACTATCAAAACCTACCATGCAGAGTCTCAATAAGATGGTCGTTAAGCATGATCGCCCAACATAAGCAAGTATGGTTAAATGTTTAAAAGTAAATTAAAAAGTCATAAATAAGATTTTCATAAATAAGATAGTCTCTATAGATGGCCGTCCAACATAGACAAGTATGGCTAAGTCTTTAAATGTAAATTAGCAACCTATAAATTATCAAGTAACCTTAAAAAAAATGCATTAAAACCCCATTTTATATCATCTAACTGATAAAAGTACGCAAATGAAAAGACTGAATTCATAGCTACACTATAAGCTTCTTCGATGGAATGGATGGCAAAAATTAGTGATAATTGACGAGAATCGGATATTTCTCTCATATACAAGTAAAAAGCCTAAACAACAATACCTAAGCAGTGGTAAAAACATGAAATACTCGTACTTAATTTTTTTCAACTTTAAAAGCCTATCCAAAAGGTGTGATGGACCGAATGGATATTTCTGGAGAAAAAAATAAACGTCGTTTCTGCACCCGGTAGCTAAATTCAATTGTAATTACTACATTCAAAACATTATAAAAAAACTTTTGAAAGATAATTTTGTCAAAATGTAGCCAAATGAAAATGGATTTCTTCCATCAAGATTCAGCAACATCGCAGAGAATCAGCACCATCGCATATTGATTTCATGCCAGAAAAGGAGTATAAAAATACTTATTTCTAACAACAAACTTAACTAATAAAAGTAACAAATATAACTGCAACACAAGTTACGCATACAATAATTCAACAACAAATATAAGTAACTTCAAACAATAAACACCACAAAAGCATCTGAATTACTTATTCTAAGCAATACTTCTAACTATCTTTGATGATGATTTAAGATTAAACTAATTTTTTTATTCTTATTTAATGGATACAAAATTGATGCCCGTTAAAAGTTATAAAATTTTCTTTTAAATTATTTTTCAAATTTACACTCTTTTGATACATATGGCAAGACAGACATACGAGGAGGTGTATTATTTCAATAAACATTACATACATTTGTATTTTACTTTGGCTGTCGCATTAAAAGATTACATGTAAAAACGAAAATGATAACAATTAGAAGAATAATTTAGATTTAAGTATATGCTTCATTTTCATAGTTAAACTATTTCAAATATGTTCAAATAATTTTTAACAGTTTGAAACATTGATGATTTTTAATATCAATGTTATAAATACTAGTTGTTGCTATCGTCATCGAAATAAAAACCAACATTGACATTATTTTTTTTTAAATTTATGAGGTAGGTAATGCAATATGTGAATCTTAAATATAATAATATTCATTCGTGTCAATCTTTTATTGTATTTATCAATGAAAGATAACAGATTTCAACCTATTAATTTAAAGTAAAAATCTACTGATTTTTAGTTTCTCTAAAAATTAAATTTACATTGATTCATTTTTTTTTTTTGGTATTGTGCTTAAGTTCGATTTTCAGTATTGAAGTAGAAAGTTAATTTTGACATTTTTAATTTTCTAAGACATATTAAGTAGGTAAATTGGACTACTGAATGCAATAATATTTAAAGTGTGTCAATATCAATATATATCTATCCGTGTCAGTACATCTTATCTACACAACACAAGTGTAACGTAGATGTTGTTATTATGTATTAGTATTTATGATTATATAGAAGTATATTATGCGAAAGTTCAATTTTTAGAGTAACAAAATATGTAAAGTCAATAATACGAAATATACGTAGTGGTACGAAATATACGATATATAAAATACACGTATTGAAATTCCATTTATGCCAGCTTTTGTTTGTGTTGTGCAAGGAAATTCAAAAACTAATAATAGGAAACGAACATTACAAAAGCAATGTTAAGTAAAGGTAACATTTGCATAGCTAGAGTATACAAATCATTGTCTATTTTCATGGACTTCTCCAATAACATCAATCCTTGAAGTAAACACTCATACACCCTCACACCTTTTCAATGCTAAAACGAATCCTCATCACGTAATTGCAATCCAAAAAGGCTGCAATGGCTGATATGGGCGAATGGAGAGATTCAACTTGGGCAAGCTATGCAAATAAAAGGCACAGACGCGCGCTACTTTTCGCCATCGAAGTAGAAAGTCAATATTGACATTCACCAATAGAACGGAAGGGGAGAAAAATCTTGTTTCCACCCAAAATATTCATTCAAAAGGAAATACCGAGAAAGTGTTATGAGAAAGTTCGGTCGGGCAGAAAACGATTTGTATTTGCCCTCCCCCACCCCCTCCCTCCTGTGTGCGTTGTGTTTTTGGAGAGAAACTTGTGTGCTGTGAGATGTTTACCTTATCTTAGACCCTTCCCCTTCATTCTGTTGACCCCCCTCCCCCCTGATGCCTGAAGGAAATGAATTCTTTCGGTATTTTGAATTGGTTATCAATTTCTATATGACTAGTTTTAGATTTAAGGTACGCGTGTGTATGTGTGTGTGTGTTACGATGCCGAAAGACTTATGCTTCAATATTGGAAAGATTTAAATTCTCATTACTAGAGTAGAAGAAATTGAAGAAAAAGTAATAAAAAAACTAAATACATTCAACTTATTTTGTTGATGTAAGCCATTGTTAAAGAAAATTGCATTTGAGAAAAAAAAAATGTAAAAGTGTTACCTTAAACGAGGTTTTCACTCGGATAAGATATATTTTTAACTTTTAATTATTTATTTTGGTTGTGACTAGAAAACAAAATAATGCTCAACGGAAATCAATCAATGTTTTAATATTTTTGATACTTTTAAGAGCAAATAGTGTTTTTAGTTTTTTCAAATGTTTAAATAATTTCATTTATGTTCAATGAAATGATGCGTGAAAAGTAATTTAATTAAAAAGGAATACAGAAAACTATTGTATTTTATTATTATTATTTTAATAATTTACTCGAAAGATTGAGATAAAATGTGTAATAAATTAAATAAGTTCGTTTTAAAAACATAAATTTTTCAAACTATTTATATTTACTTGTACATTTTGAAAAAAAATATTTTGCTCATAATACTCAAATATTTACAGTGAAAAATAAAAACATTTGTGAATATAAATAATTTTATTGTATCCAAACCCATAAAACTGAAGAATATGGCACTTATATTTTAAAAGATTGTTTCATCAAATAATTACTTCACTATACATCGTATATTAGGAAAGGAATTGGTTATTAGATTTGATTGAAGGCTTTTTGATATATTAAAATCAAAAAATTAAATTAATAAACGAATTAAAATTAACAAAAAAAAAAAAAAAAAACTAAAATAAATTATAATGTAATTATATATTAAACAATTCAAATAAAAATACAGTATTTAAAGTGATTTCTTCTCGATGAATAGAGTTTCTCCTTTTTAAAAGCATGACTTTTAAAAGTTCTGAAAAGCTGGATTCTGAAAAATTGTTTCCTAAAGCTTGTTGTGGCTTCTTTTCCCACTTGGTCGACAACAACATCTAGACCATGATGACATCCAGTTTAGATTATCTATTCCATGACAGATAGTTTTCTCACACAATAAACTGACGAGTCATGATAAAGGGTAAAAAGGACAGCTTTTTTTTTTCCTAGACCACGCTGCACAAATACACGGAACACCCAAAGGAAGAAGTCTGACTTTACCCCATCCGTTTATACCTCCGCGGGCTGGGTACCCATTTTAGTCGCCCTTTACGACATGCATGAGTGGCAGTGGGGCTATTCTAACCCGAACGCACACGGGACTGGCTCCTAATGCTTAAGATGCCACATCAAAATGCTTATCAACGAATTGTATGGGTATCTCCTATTGTGGTTAATTTTAACTATTCACAAAATAATAGTGAAATCCAATTTTAATTGTTATAAAGTGACAACGTGTGTAAAGACTGTGCATCAGTATCCAGGCTGACTGGTGAGAGTTTTCCAGGTTTGTCTACCACATGCACCTCGTATGCAAAGCTGTTACCTGTGAAATTCCTTCCGGGAAGCAATTCCCTTTTTTTGGCATATGTTTGTGCTGGTTTATGGCATATATAAATGATAACAAGAGGCCCACAGATATTCGATAATAATAAAATGAGAGCTTTTGACATACCTACCTGCTTCAAAAATCATGGACTTTTCAAACAGGTTAAATGAAATTAAACAACATTTGTGCATCTAAATATATATATATATATATATATATATACACTGAAGTGACAAAAGTCATGGGATACCTCTTAATATCACGTCGGCCCTCCTTTCGCCCGGCGAAGTGCAACAACTCGACGTGGCATGGACTCAACAAGTCGTTGGAAGTCTTCTGCAGGAATATTGAGCCATGCTGTCTCGATAGACGTCCATAATTGTGAAAGCGTTGATGGTGCAGGATTTTGGGCACGAACAGACCTCTCGATGATAATGCTCGATGGGATTCATGTCGGGCGATCTAGGTGGCCAGATCATTTGTTGGAATTGTCCAGAATGTTCTTCAAACCAATCGTGAACAGTTGTGGCCCGGTGACACGGCGCATTGTCATCCATAAAAATCCCATCGTTGTTTGGGTACATGAAGTCCATGAATGGCTGCAAGTGATCTCCAAGTAGCTGAACATAAGCATTTCCAGTCAATGTTCGGTCCAGTCGCACCAGAGGACCAAGTCCATGCCATGAAAAACAGCGCACACCATTACGGAGCCACCACCAGCTTGAACAGTGCCTTGCTGACAGTTTGGGTCCATGGCTTCGTGGGGTCTGCGCCACACTCGAACCCTACCATCAGCTCTTACCAACTGAAATCGTGACTCATCGGACCAGGCCACGGTTTTCCATTCATCTAGGGACCAACCGATATGCTCACGTGCCCACGAGAGCCGCTGCAAGCGATGTCGTTCTGTCAGTAGAGGCACTCGAGTCGGTCTTCTGCTGGAATAGCCCAAGAAAGCCAAATTTCTCCGCACAGTTCTAACAGACAATTCCCTTGTACGTCCCACATTGATTTCTGCGGTTATTTGACGCAGTGTTGCTTGTCTGTTAGAATTTACGACTCTTTGCAGACGTCGCCGGTCTCGGTCGTTAAGTGCAGGCGGTCGACCACTGCGCTGTCCATGGTGGGATGTTATGCCTGAAATTTCATACTCTCGGCACACTCTTGACACAGTGGATCTGGGAATGTTGAATTCCCTAATGATTTCCGAAATGGCATGACCCATGCGTCTAGCTCCAACTAACATTCCGCGTTCAAAGTCTGTTAATTCCCGTCGTGCGGTCATCATCATGTCAAAACCTCTTCACATGAATAACTTGAACAGAAATGAGCATTTATACTTGTGCGCATTTATACCTGTTCTACGCGATGCTACTGCCATCTGAAAATTTGCATATTGCTATCCCATGACTTTTGTCACTTCAGTGTATATATATATATATATATTCATACCAAAATATATTCATTCCATTAAGGTCCATGGTATAAATATATGTTAAGAATTATGTTTAATTTTTGTAATTTTATCGATATTCGCATCTCGAAACCTAAATAATTCTCATCGTAATTTTGTCTTCGATGATATTGCCAAAAAATTGTTTTTAGTCTCATCTATAACATATATATAAATTAAAAAACTTTAAAATTTCATCAATTTCTACTAAATTTATCATTTTACTAACACCTACAATGAATTTATTGAAAAAAAAAAAAGTAAAAGTAAATAAATGCATGTTAATTGCATAACCTAAATATAAATATTTGATCAAAACAGGCTCACGTCACAAAAACTGCAATACATAAATTTTAAAATTCTTCTGTGCTTAATTTTTGTGCATTTTTTTTCTACTATGCCATAATGAAAAACAATCCAGAAATTGAATGGGTTTCTTCATATTACTCCAAAATTTCCATTTATTTTCTGAAAAAGATGCTCGTCTATGTAGAAAAGAAAATAAGCAATGAATAATTCATTTTTCTTTCTGTATTCGTAATCGATGCTTGACAGAAATCCCCGTCCGTTTTTAATGGTAATACACTTGCATTTTAAAAGAATCCATATTGTTCATATATTATTGCGTAGATCTTGTAGGAAATGTTTGACTTTTAAAACAAGAATGTAAACGTTGAATAATTTATCACCGGTTTCCAGAATAGAAAAATATTTTTATACATCTCTTCTTCTTCTTCCTCCAGAATTAAGTATAAAACTAGCCTTAGGGGTGGCGCGGCTTATGTTAATATTCATATTTTGGAATGCGTATTTTGTTTACTTAAAAAATAAGTTAGTTTAAAAGATTGTGATATTGAGACAAAGCAGGAGCAGATTATTATATTTTTATTTCGTTGTATTTTACCATTTGTATTCATGGCAGTTATGTACATATGTTAAAATAAACATGCAATATTTTACAATAAAGTGTTTTAAACTATACTTTACTATATCTCAAATGTTTTTGAAATCACATACTACATACTGTACGTTACCATTGTAATATTTATATTGAAATTTGGCTCTGCCTATACTGTAATAAAATCATAAAAACAAAATAATAGTTACATTTACTTATAAATAGAGGGCAAAGGAGAAATTATAAGGCTTTCGTTCACTTCAATGTGTTATGAAAGTTTTTTATTGTGCCAAATTAGACATAATATTTAGTACAGGTAATTAAAAGGTGCTCTTGTCTTTTAATAAATTAATGTTTTGTACTGCAGTGAAAGGAGCTGCATAATTAATGGTTTTCGTGACTAGTGTGAAAACTTGTGGCAAGTAATGTCCATTGATATTATTTGATATATAAAACAGAAGACAGATTGAGAAATAAACATCAGTTATTTGTCTTAAGATCTTTTTTTCAGCGCAAAAAAAAGTTGTAGCTGTTTCCTTAATAGCCAAAAGATCTTCGTTGTCACCTTTAATGAATTTTATCGTACAAAATTCAACGAAAAAATACAATGCATCCACCTGATTATTACTAAATGAAAGAATTTCAAACATCAATTAATTTGACACTTTAAGGGGTAAAATAAGGAAGATGAATTTATTATACATCTAAAATTAAGTATAAAACTAGCCTTAGGGGTGCCAAGATAAAGTGCGGCTTATGTTAATATTCATATTTTGGAATGCGTATTTTGTTTACTTAAAAAATAAGTTAGTTTAAAAGATTGTGATATTGAGACAAAGCAGAAGCCAGTTTATTCTGTTTTTATTTTTTGGTATTTTAACCATTTGTATTCATGGCAGTCATGTACGTATGTTAAAATAAACATACAGGGACAAATAATAAAACTGTTTTAAATTATACTTTACCATATCTCAGAATTGGTTGAAATCACATAATTTATTTCCCTTTATAAAGATTGTATATTACCATTAAATTTTACTATGTCTCTACTGTAGTAAAATCATTAAAACAAAATAATAGTTAAATTTACTTATCAAAAGAGGGCAAAGGAGAAATTGCAAGGCTTTCTTTCACTTCACTGTGTTATGAAACGTTTTATATTGTGCCAAATTAGAAATAAATTTTACTACAGATAGTTAAAAGTTGCACTATCTTTTCATAAGTAAATGTTTTGTACTTTAGTGAGCTGGTAAATGGTGCTATATAGTCAATATTGACATTGACAATAGTCAATATTGACATTGACAATAGTCAATATTGACAATATAGTCAATATGGCAATATTGACTACATAACGGTTGTATTGTTGAGATGTTGTTATTATGTGGAAGTATTTATGATTATATATAAGTATATTATGTAGACTGTTGTGTTATGTAGATGTTCTTATTACGTAGAAGCAATTATGATTATTTAAATGTGTATTATGTAGATAAATTTTTAGAGGACCATAATACGTAAAGTAATAATATGAAATATATGAGTAGAAACGAAATATACATAGTGGTACGAAATATACGATATACAAAACATACTCAAGGAAATTCAAAAACTAAAATCAGAAAACGAATACTTAAAAAGAAACATTAATTAAATGTAGCATTTGCATAGTTAGATCAGTATTTGCATGCAATAAATGCAGTATTTGAATCGTCGTGGAAAGACTTTGAAACATTGACTGCTTTTCATATCCGTGCTAAATTTCCATTTACGCCTGACACATCTTCTCCAATAACTTCCCTCCATGAAGTAAAAACATACCCCCTCACACCTTTTGCAATACTTAGATGTTGTTATTATGTAGAGGTATTTGTGATTATTTCGAAGTATATTATGTAGAAGTTCAATTTCTAGAGGAACAAAATATCTAAAGTAAATAATACAAAATATACGTAGTAGTACGAAATATATGATATATAAAACATTACATTAAAGAAATTACATTACATTTATGCCACCTTTTGTTCGTGTTGTGCAAGGAAATTCAAAAACTAATATTATGAAACAAACATTCCAAAAGCAATGTTAGGTAAATGCAACATTTGCATAGGTAGAACATACAAATCATTGTAGAAAGACTTTGAGACATTGACTACTATTTCCATGGACACTAAGACAAAATTTCTCCAATAACTTCAATCCTTGAAGTAAACACTCATACACCCTCACACATTTTTCAATACTAAAACGAATCCTCATCACGTAATTGCAACCCAAAAAGGCTGCAATGGCTGACATGGGCGAATGAAGAGATTCAACTTTGGCAAGCTATGCAAATAAAAGACACACACGTGCGCTACTTTTCGTCATCGAAGTAGAAAGTCAATATTGACATTCACCAATAGAACGGAAGGGGAGAAAAATCTTGTTGCCACGAAAATATTCATTCAAAAGGAAATACCGAGAAAGCGTTATGAGAAAGTTCGGTCGGGCAGAAAACGATTTGTACTTGCCACCCCCACCCCCACCCTCCTGTGTGCGTTGTGTTTTTGGAGAGAAACTTGTGTGCTGTGAGGTGTTTACCTTATCTTAGCCCACCCCCTTCATTCTGTTGACCCCCAATGATGATAGGAGGAAATGAATGCTTTCGGCATTTTGAATTGGTTATCAAAATATTTGTTAAGTTTCAGATTTAAGGTACATGTGTGTTTGTTACGACGCCGAAAGACTTATGATTTAGTACTGGAAACATTTCAATTCTCATTACTAGAGTGGAAGAAATCGAAGAAAAAGTTATTAAAAATACCAAACACATTCAACTTATTTAGTTGATGTAAGCCATTGTTAAAAAAAATTGCGTTCGAGAAAAAAAAATTTGAAAGTATTACTTTAAACAAGGTTTTCAGTCAGATAAGATACATATCCCACTTTGTTTTATTTTGGTTGCGACTAGGAAAACAAATAATGCACAACAGAAATCAATCAATTTTCAATATTTTGATACTTTTAAAAGTAAATAGTGTTTTTAGTTTTCAAATGTTTAAATAATATCATTTGTGGTTAATAACAAAATGCGTGAAAAATGATTGAAATAAAAAGGAAAAAAGGAGTAAAAAAAATTCGGATACATGATTTTTATTATTTTTAATTTAATAATAATATACGAAAGATTGAGATAAAATGAATAATAAATTGTATAGATTTATTTTAAAACTACATATTTTTCAACGAATTTTTTAAACGTACATTTTGAAAAAAATGTAAGTGTTACGTCGATGTTCTTATCATGTAGAAATAATTATGATTATTTTGAAGTATAATATGCATAATGTTATATTATGTAGATTGTTGTATTATATACAAGTTAAATTTTTAGAGGAACAAAGCATTATTTACTTTATATGTAAAGTAAATAATGCGAAATATACAAGTAGAAACGAAATATACGTAGTGGTATGAAATATACGACACATAAAACATACATATTG
Organism: Caerostris darwini; assembly: GCA_021605075.1. Classification (NCBI taxonomy): domain Eukaryota; kingdom Metazoa; phylum Arthropoda; class Arachnida; order Araneae; family Araneidae; genus Caerostris; species Caerostris darwini. The sequence continues at coordinate 434,364 of BPLQ01013881.1, read as the reverse complement.
AAATTACATTAAATGTCAGATTTATAGTATTGTGAAAGGAAATTCAAACTTAAAATCATGAAACAAACTTTCCAAATGCAATGCTAAGCAAATGCAACATTCGCATAGCTAGAACATACAAATCATTGTGGAAAGACTTTGAAACATTGACTACTATTTCCATGGACCCCAAGAAAAAATTTCTTCCACAACTCCAATTCTTGAAGTAAACACTCATACACCCTCATACCTTTTGCAATGCCAAAACGAATCCTCATCACGTAATTGCAATCCAAAAAGGCTGCAATGGCTGATATGGGCGAATGAAGAGATTCAACTTGGGCAAGCTATGCAAATAAAAGACACACACGCGCGCTACTTTCGTCATAAGTAGAAAGTCAATATTGACATTCACCAATAGAACGGAAGGGGACTAAAATATTGTTTATTGAATTTATCTACTTAACACATGTGTTACTTAGATGCTGTTATTATGTAGATGTATTTATGAATATTTAGAAGTATATTTTGTAGAATGTTGTGTTATGTAGATATTCTTATTATGATTATTTAGAAGTATATTATGCAGAAATAATTATGATTATTTAGAAGTATATTATGTAGAAGTTCAATTTTTAAAGGAGTAAAATATGTAAAGTAAATAATGTGAAATATAAGATTAGAAACGAAATATATGTATTTTTACGAAATATACAATAAATAAAACATACATGATGAAATTATACTATATTTATGCTAGCTTTTGTTTGTGTTGTTCAAGGAAATTCAAAAACTATTATCAGGCAAAGAACATTCAAAAAGCAATTTTACGTAAATGGAACATTTGCATAGCTAGAATATACAAATCATCGAGGAAAGACTTTGAAACATTGACTACTACTTCCATGGACACCAAGACAAAATTTCTCCAATAACTTCAATCTTGAAGTAAACACTCATACACCCTCACACATTTTGCAATACTAAAACGAATCCTCATCACGTAATTGCAATCCAAAAAGACTGGATTTGATTATATGGGCGAATGAAGAGATTCAACTTGGGCAAGCTATGCAAATAAAAGACACACACGCGCGCTACTTTTCGTCATCGAAGTAGAAAGTCAATATTGACATTCACCAATAGAACGGAAGGGGACAAAAATCTTGTTTATTGAACTTATCTGCATAATCTATTGAACTTATCTACATACACACATTGGTTACTTAGATGTTGTTATTGTGTAGAAATATTTATTAGTATATAGATGTATATTATGTAGAATTTTATGTTACGTAGATGTTCTTATTATGTAGAAATACAATTTTTAGAGGAACAAAATATATAAATAAATAATAGGAAACATACGAGTAGAAACGATATATACGTAGTGGTACGAAATATACGATATGTAAAATATATGTATTACATTACACTTATGCCAAGCCTCCTTTTGTATTTTGCTAGGAAATCAAAAATTAAAATAATGAAACGAACTTCCCAAAGTAAATTGTTAAGTAAATGCAACATTTACATAGCTAAAATATACAAATCAATGTGGAAAGACTTTGAAACATTGACTATTATTTCCATGGGCACCAAGACAAAATTTCTCCAATAACTACCAATCCTTGAAGTAAACACTCATACACCCTCACACCTTTTGGCAATACTAAAACGAATCTTCATCACGTAATTGCAATCCAAAAAGGCTGCAATGGCTGATATGGGCGAATGAAGAGATTCAACTTTGGCAAGCTATGCAAATAAAAGACACACGCGTGCGCTACTTTCGTCATCGAACTAGAAAGTCAATATTGACATTCACCAATAGAACGGAAGAGGAGAAAAATCTTGTTTCCACCAAAAATATTCATTCAAAAGGAAATACCAAGAAAGTGTTATGAGAAAGTTCGGTCGGGCAGAAAACGATTTGTATTTGCCACCCCTCCCCCATCCCCACCCCCCTGTGTGTGTTGTGTTTTTGGAGAGAAACTTGCGTGCTGTGAGATGTTTACCTTATCTTAGCCCCCTCCCCTTCATTCTATTGACCCCCTCTCCCCCTGATGCCTGAAGGAAATGAATGCCTTCGGCATTTTGAATTGGTTATCAATTCCTATATGACTAGTTTTAGATTTAAGGTGCATGTGTGTATGTGTGTGAGTGTTACAGCGCCGAACGACTTATGCTTCAGTATTGGGAAGATTCAAATTCTCATTACTAGAGTGGAAGAAATTGAAGAAAAAAGTATTAAAAAAACTAAATACATTCAACTTATTTTGCTGATGTAAACCTTTGTTAAAGAAAATTGCATTCGAGGAAAAAAATAAATGTAAAAGTGTTACTTTAAACGAGGTTTTCGGTTAGATAAGGTACATTTTTAACTTTATATAATTTTTGTTGCGATTATGAAAACAAAATAATGCACAACGGAAATCAATAAATCTTTCAATATTTTTGATACTTTTAAAAGTAAATAGTGTTTTTGTTTTTCAAATGTGTAAATAATTTCTTTTATGTTCAATAAAATAATGCGTCAAAAGTAATTGAATTAAAAAGGATTACAGAAAACTATTGATACATTAATTTTATTATTATTATTTTAATAATATTTTTGAAAGATTGAGTTAAAATGTGCAATAAATTAAATAGATTCGTTTTAAAAAAACATATTCTTGAAAGTATTAATTTTTATCCTTATATTTTGTTATAAAAATATTTTTTTTTATAAATCCCAAATATTTTTTGTGAAAATCAAACAAGAAAGCGAATATAAATAATTTATGGTATTCATAAATATAAAACTGAAGAAGATGGAACTTATATTTCAAAAGATGTTTCAGCAATCATTTAATTATATTTACTTGGACACATTATATACATTGTATTTTATAAAAAGCATCGATTATTAGATTTCATTGATAGTATGAAATTATAAAACTATAATCATAAAATTGATGAATATGGAACTTATATTTTACAAGAGGCTTCAGTAAATATTTACTTTAATATACATTTTATTTTATAAAATGACATCAATATTAGATTTGATTGACAGTATATAATTATAAATTTATAGCCATAAAATTGAACAATATTTTTTTTTTTATATTTTAAAAGATCTTTCAGCAAACTTTTGACTATGTCTACGTTTACTTCAGATATGATTAGATTTGATTGTCAGTATGTAATTGTATACAAAAAATTAAAATAAAAAACCCAAATTAATAAAAATAAATAAATAACAATAAAAACACATACTTAATGGGATTTCTTCTCGATGAATATATTTTCCTTTTAAACTTTTTTATAAGCATGACTTTTAAAAGTTTTGTATAACTAGATTGTGAAAAAATATGTTCCCTAAAGCTTAAATTACCACATCCAAATTTTGACCATTTATGTGAACATCTCCTATTGTTGGTAATTGTAACTATTCACATTATAATTGTGAAAAATAATTTTAATTATCACAAAGTGACAGCGTGTGTAAAAAATCTTCATTAGAATTCAAGCTGGCTGGTTGTAGTTTTCCGGGTTTATATTCATAAAAATGCAGAGCTGTTACACCTCAAATTCCTTCTGAAATTCCTCTTTTCGGCATCCGTTAGTATGTGGTTTGTGGCATATATAGAGGAGAACAAGAGGTCCATAGATATTCAATAACAATAGTAAAAAGAGAGCTTTTTAAACGCCTATCTATATGCACCCGCCGGGTATTGCTAAGTGAGTAACGCCGGTGCAGCCCTTGCTTTTAGCATAAAAAACAACTGTCATAGTATTTGCCAGATGCAATAGATAAAACCACCTATTCAAAAAAATCATGGATTTTTGAAAAAAATTTTAAATGAAGTTAATCAGCACTTGTGAATTTAAAATATATATATTATGCATTAGAGAATATTTATTATGAATTATTGTTTAAAGAAATTTAAAATTATAAGAAATTTAATTATAAGTAATATATATATATGTAACCATTTTTAAGAAACTGTATCGCCTTTTCTAGTTCTTATCTATGTAATACGAATATATGTTAAGAATTTATTTTATTATTATATTTTTTTATTTTTTGTAATTATATTTTATATTTTATGTTATTAATTTATACTTATGTAATTATATTTCCTTTTTTTTTTGTTATTTTATCTGTCGTTGCATCTCGGAATCTAAACGATTCTCTTCTTAATTTTGTTTTTAATAACATTGCCAAATGAAGTGCTTTTAATCGCATCTATATTATATATAATTAAATGACTTACATTCATTTCTACTAAATTTATCATTTTGCTAACATCTATAAAGACTTGTTTTAAAACAAGTAGTATAAAATTTTTTTTTAAAGTCGAATCCTATTTTTTTTCCACACCATTACAGAAAGTACTTTATAAATAAAGGTGAAATTTTCCTCTTACATATTGCGCCATCTATTGGTAGATACATACAACTTAAATTTTAAATCTAAAAAAAAAAAAAAAAAAAATTAATTAATTTAATTTAATTAATGCATTAATATTTGAAAAAGCTGTATTAACATTAAGTGTCATCCACTTCAAGTTTCAAAAAATGTATTAGAATTTGAGTGGATGCATAAAAAGTATTTTATTCATGATTGAAAATTTGAACAAGATATATATAGGGAGAGTGTGAACTAATAGTAGGAATTGAAAAGAAAAACAGTAAAAGTAAATAAATACGTGTTAATTACTTAACCTAAATATAAATATTTGACCAAAACAAGTCTGCGTCACAAAAACAGCAATACATAAATTTTAAAATTCTTCTGTGCCTAATTTTTGTGTATTTTTTTTCTACTATGCCATAATGAAAAACAATCCAGAAATTGAATGGGTTTCTTCATATTACTCAAAAATTTCCATTTATTTTCTGAAAAAGATGCTCGTCTATCTAGAAAAGAAAATAAGCAATGAATAATTCATTTTTCTTTCTGTATTCGTAATCGATGCTTGACAGAAATCCCCGTCCGTTTTTAATGGTAATACACTTGCATTTTAAAAGAATCCACATTGTTAATATATTATTGCGTAGATCTTGTAGGAAATGTTTGACTTTTAAAGCAAGAAAGTAAACGTTGAATAATTTATCACCGGTTTCCAGAATAGAAAAATATTTTTATACATCTCTTCTTCTTCTTCCAAAATTAAGTATAAAACTAGCCTTAAGGGGTGGCAAGAGAAAGCGCGGCTTATGTTAATATTCATATTTTGGAATGCGTATTTTGTTTACTTAAAAAATAAGTTAGTTTAAAAGATTGTGATATTGAGACAAAGCAGGAGCAGATTATTCTGTTTTTATTTCTTTGAATTTTGCCATTTGTATTCATGGCAGTCATGTACATATGATTAAATAAATAAACAATAATATACAATAAAGCGATTTAAACTACACTTTACTATATCACAAAAGTGATTGAAATCGCATAATGTATTTCCATCCATAAAGCTTGTATGTTACCCTTGTATATTTATATTTAAATTTGTCTCTGTGTCTAGTGTAGTAAAATCATTAAAGCAACTAATAGTTAAATTTATTTATTATAATAGAGGGCTAAGGAGACATTGCAAGACTTTCTTTCGCTTCACTGTATTATGAAGCGTTTTATATTGTGGCAAGTTAGCCATGATCTTTACTACAGATAGTTAAAAGTTGCAGTGATCCTTGTTTAAATAAATATTTTATACTTTAGTGAGTTGGAAAATGATGTTATATAGTCAATATTTGACATTCACCAATAGAACGGAAAGGGAGAAAAATGTTGTTTATTAAACTTATTTACATAACATACATGTTACTTAAACGATTTACATAACATACGTGTCACTTAAACGATTTACATAACATACGTGTTGTTATTAGGTAGAAGTATTTATGATTATATAGAAGAATACTATGTAGAATGTTGTGTTACGTAGATGTTCTTATAACATAAAAGTAATTCTGATTATTTAGAAGTATATTACGTAGAATGTTGTATTATGTAGAAGTTAAATTTTTAGAGGACCAAAATATGTAAAGTAAATAATACGAAATAGAGACAAAATATACGTAGTGGTACGAAATATACGTTACATAAAACATACGTATTGAAATTATTGATCTTTTTAATATTGTGAAAATAAATTCAAAAACTAAAATCATGAAATGAACATTCCAAAAGCAATGTTATGTAAATGAAACATTTGCATAGCTAGAACATACAAATCATTATGGAAAGAATTTGAAACATTGACTAACTATTTCCATGGACACCAAGACAAAATTTCTCCAATAACTTCAATCCTTGAAGTAAACACTCATACATCCTCACACCTTTTGCAATACTAAAATGAATCCTCATCACGTAATTGCAATCCAAAAAGGCTGCAATGGCTGATATGGGCGAATGAAGAGATTCAACTTTGGCAAGCTATGCAAATAAAAGACACACACGCGCGCTACTTTTCGTCATCGAAGTAGAAAGTCAATATTGACATTCACCAATAGAACGGAAGGGGAGAAAAATCTTGTTTCCACCCAAAATATTCATTCAAAAGGAAATACCGAGAAAGTGTTATGAGAAAGTTCGGTTGGGCAGAAAACGATTTATATTTGCCACCCCACCCCCTGTGTGCGTTGTGTTTTTGAGAGAAACTTGTGTGCTGTGAGATGTTTACCTTATCTTAGCCCCCTCCCCCTTCATTCTATTGACCCCCTCTCCCCCCTGATGCCTGAAGGAAATGAATGCCTTCGGCATTTTGAATTGGTTATCAATTTCTATATGAGTAGTTTTAGATTTAAGGTGCGTGTGTGTATGTGTTACAGCGCCGAACGACGTATGCTTCAGTATTGGGAAGATTCAAATTCTCATTACTAGAGTGGAAGAAATTGAAGAAAAAAGTATTAAAAAAACTAAATACGTTCAACTTATTTTGCTGATGTAAACCTTTGTTAAAGAAAATTGCATTCGAGGAAAAAAATAAATGTAAAAGTGTTACTTTAAACGAGGTTTTCGGTTAGATAAGGTACATATTTAACTTTATATTAATTTGTTGCGATTATGAAAACAAAATAATGCATAACGGAAATCAATAAATATTTCAATATTTTTGATACTTTTAAAAGTATCAAAAAGTTTTGTTTTAAGGTTTTGCTTTTCAAATTTGTAAATAATTTCTTTTTGTTCAATAAAATAATGCGTCAAAAGTAATTGAATTAAAAAGGAATAAGAAAACTATTGATACATTAATTTTATTATTATTATTTTAATAATATTTTTGAAAGATTGAGTTAAAATTTGCAATAAATTAAATAGATTCGTTTTAAAAAAACATATTCTTCGAAGTATTATTTTTTATCCATATATTTTCTTATAAAAATATTTTTTTTATAAATCCCAAATATTTTTAGTGAAAATCAAACAAGAAAGCGAATATAAATAATTTATTGTATTCATAAATATAAAATTGAAGAAGATGGAACTTATATTTCAAAAGATGTTTCAGCAATCATTTAATTATATTTACTTGGACACATTATATACATTGTATTTTATAAAAGGCATCGATTATTAGATTTCATTGATAGTATGAAATTATAAAACTATAATCATAAAATTGAAGAATATGGAACTTATATTTTACAAGAGGCTTCTGTAAATATTTACTTTAATATACATTTTATTTTATAAAATGACATCGAATATTAGATTTGATTGACAGTATTTAATTATAAATTTATCGCCATAAAATTGAAGAATATTTTTTTGTTTATATTTTAAAAGATCTTTCAGCAAACTTTTGACTATGTCTACGTTTACTTCAGATATGATTAGATTTGATTGTCAGTATGTAATTGTATACAAAAAATTAAAATAAAAAACCCAAATTAATAAAAATAAATAAATAACAATAAAAACACATACTTAATGGGATTTCTTCTCGATGAATATATTTCCCTTTTAAACTTTTTTATAAGCATGACTTTTAAAAGTTTTGTATAACTAGATTGTGAAAAATATGTTTCCTAAAGCTTAAATTAGCACATCCAAATTTTGACCATTTATGTGAACATCTCCTATTGTTGGTAATTGTAACTATTCACATTATAATTGTGAAAAATAATTTTAATTATCACAAAGTGACAGCGTGTGTAAAAAATCTTCATTAGAATTCAGGCTGGCTGGTGGGAGTTTTCCGGGTTTATATTCATAAAAATGCAGAGCTGTTGCACCTCAAATTCCTTCTGAAATTCCTCTTTTCGCAATCCGTTAGTATGTGGTTTGTGGCATATATAGAGGAGAACAAGAGGCCCATAGATATTCAATAACAATAGTAAAAAGAGAGCTTTTTAAACGCCTATCTATATGCACCCACCGGGTATTGCTAAGTGAGTAACGCCGGTGCAGCCCTTGCTTTTATCATAAAAAACAACTGTCTTAGTATGTGCCAGATGCAAAAGATGAAACAACCTATTCAAAAAAATCATGAATTTAAAATATTGTGAATTTAAAACTTGTGGGCACTTGTGAATTTAAAATATATATATTATGCATTATTGTTTAAAAAAATTAAAAATTATAAGTAATTTAATTATAAGTAATATATATATATGTAACCATTTTTAAGAAACTGTATCGCCTTTTCTAGTTCTTATCTATGTAATACGAATATATGTTAAGAATTATTTTTATTATTATATTTTTTTATTTTTTGTAATTATATTTTATATTTTATGTTATTAATTTATACTTATGTAATTATATTTCATTTTTTTTTTGTAATTTTATCTGTCGTTGCATCTCGGAATCTAAACGATTCTCTTCTTAATTTTGTTTTTAATAACATTGCCAAATGAATTGCTTTTAATCTCATCTATATTATATATAATTAAATGACTTACATTCATTTCTACTAAATTTATCATTTTGCTAACATCTATAACGGCTTGTTTTAAAACAAGTAGTATAAATTTTTTTAAAAGTCAATTCCTATTTTTTCCCCACAACATTACAGAAAGTTCTTTATAAATAAAGTTGAAATTTCCCTCTTACATTTTGCGCCATCTGTTGGTAGATACATACAACTTAAATTTTAAATCTAAAAAAAAACTAAAATTAATTAATTTAATTTAATTAATGCATTAATATTTAAAAAACTGTATTAACATCAAATGTCATCCACTTCAAGTTTCAAAAAATGTATTAGAACTTGAGTGGATGCATAAAAAGTATTTTATTAACGATTGAAAATTTGAACAAGATATATATAGGGAGAGTGTGAACTAATAGTAGGAATTGAAAAGAAAAACAGTAAAAATAAATAAATACGTGTTAATTGCGTAACCTAAATATAAATATTTGACCAAAACATGTCTGCGTCACAAAAACAGCAATACATAAATTTTAAAATTCTTCTGTGCTTAATTTTTGTATATTTTTTCTACTATTCCATAATGTCACAACAATCCAAAAATTGAATGGGTTTCTTCATGATACTCCAAAATTTCCATTTATTTTCTGAAAAAAGATGCTCGTCTATCTAGAAAAGAAAATAAGCAATGAATAATTCATTTTTCTTTCTATATTCGTAATCGATGCTTGACAGAAATCCCCGTCCGTTTTTAATGGTAATACACTTGCATTTTAAAAGAATCCACATTGTTAATATATTATTGCGTAGATCTTGTAGGAAATGTTTGACTTTTAAAGCAAGAAAGTAAACGTTGAATAATTTATCACCGGTTTCCAGAATAGAAAAATATTTTTATACATCTCTTCTTCTTCTTCCAAAATTAAGTATAAAACTAGCCTTAGGGGTGGCAAGAGAAAGCGCGGCTTATGTTAATATTCATATTTTGGGATGCGTATTTTGTTTACTTAAAAAATAAGTTTAAAAGATTGTGATATTGAGACAAAGCAGGAGCCAGATTATTCTGTTTTTATTTCTTTGTATTTTACCATTTGTATTCATGACAGTCATGTACATATGTTAAAATAAACATACAATATTATGCAATAAAGCGTTTTAAACTATATTTTACTATATCACAAAAGTGATTGAAATCGCATAATGCATTTCCATTCATAAAGCTTTTATATTACCCTTGTAATATTTATATTTAAATTTTGCTATGTCTTTACTTTAGTAAAATCACTAAAATATCTAATAGTTAAATTTACTTATTAACATAGAGGGCTAGCGAGAAGTTACAAGGCTTTCTTTCACTTCACTGTGTTATGTAAAGTTTTCTATTGCACCAAATTAGACAGAATTTTCACTACAGATTGTTAAAAGTTGCCCTTTTTTCTTAGTTAATAAATGTTTTAACTTCAGTAAAACATTTATTAACTAAGTAGTAGTAGTAATTCAGTCGTAGGTGGTGCAACGTAAATGAAATTTATTTGCATAAATTTCACTAATGAAACACTAGCCTTGTTGCAATTAATGTACACTGACATTATTTCATGGATATAGCAGAAGACAGACTCTGAAAAAACATTAGTTACTTATCTGGAGATCAAGTTTCAAGTGCAAGAAACAATTGTAGTTATGTTCTTTTATAACTAAAAGATCTTCGTTGTCACATTTATTAAATTTTTAAATTTTATCCAAGAAAATTCAACGAAAAAATACAATGCATCCATTTCATTAAAACTAAATGAAGGAGTTTTAACGATCAATTAACTTGACACTTTAAGGGGTTAAAGAAGGAAAATGAATCTATTATAATCTATTGTGTGTGTAAGATGAAGCACCAGCAGTCGCAAAAACAACGTAATTTACCATATGACACTGTAGATGTGCCCATTTTTTCGAGTGCTGGGAATGTTTTATACAATTGATGATTTATTATTTTTATCATAAGAGAATTTACATTTATATCAATTGGATAAAAGGAGTTAATTGACTTATAAACCCAATTTCGCTTAATTCTAAATGAAATTATTATTAGCGTCTGTAATTGTCTAGATAAAACTTTCTTCCAACCGTGAAAAATCCTTTCATTTTGAAATTGCGGCAACATTTTGTTACATCACAATCACTCACTTCTTTGAGCAATATATTTGAAAGAGGAAAATGACTGATAGAATCTGAATCTAGTCAGTCTGCAGACGACGGTATCATCGTAAGAATTAATACATTGATTTTGCAATCCTAAAATTGCAATGACTGCCATGTCTACAAAACATTAATTTTGTTGAAATGTGAAGTACCTCTTCACATTTATCATTGTAGAAAAACTTTTAAGACATATATAAAACTACCAGCTTAATTTTTCAAATGTTTGACCTTCTCATTCACATATTCTATGCAAGTAGAAGACCTTGTCTTCCATTATTCATCATGAAGGTGAATACATTTATTCGCAAAGAGCAGAACAAAATTAGTTTTCTTAAAAATCTTCCATCCACCGTTCTATAAATGTATTTTAATAAATTCATTCATTATAGCAACATATAAAAAAATTGCTTCAATATAAATTAAATTAACTCTCCATCAATAAATACTAGATTTTTTTTTTAATTTCAATAATTTTAGTTCAATTATGTGTAAATACATTAATTTTCTTCTTTGTATTATACAGTTGTATCAAGATTTTAATTTTCCTAGCTATGAATTTTTTTGCGTGTTCAACAAACCAATTAATATGACAAGGAAAATTTTCTTAGAATTGAAAATATTGTATGACAGCACTCAATGAAAAAGGTTTAAAAATGTTTTCATTGCATTAAAAATATAAATAATTTAACATTCCACAATCTATGTGAGATTTCAAATTTTTAAGACAATAATTTTTAATGAAAAAAATTTTAATCATTCTCAGCCATCTCAGTGAAAAGTTGTCATTCTTAGCAAAAAAGATTATATAAACTTGACAATGGGCCATAATTTTGGAAATATATAGTGCAAGATAGGAAAATCAATGAAGTATTTTATATTAAAATTAAATATCCGGCAACAATATAAAAATATAATGTAAAATATGTAAATGATATAAATAGCTGAGGAAATATATAAGTAAACAAAAACATTTGTGACATAAATGTTTTCTTGTAACTTCAAAATAATATATTGTGGAACTATCTGCAGTAACTGTTTACCTATTATGTAAATGTGAATTCATTTTAAATGCATAATATTCATAACGATGTAAATTAAAATTTATCAAGGAATAAAAGATAAATATTGGGAGATATGATAAAAGAGATATTATTATTTAATCTAAAAATTATCAGATTCTATATAAATAAGTTATTTGCATAACATATCATATTAACACATCAAGGAAAAATTACGAAGAATGATACTTTGTGCATGATACCATTAATTGAAAATCATACAGTGATTTGGAAATTGGAGGGATTCAATGATTTGAATTGGAGGGATTCAATTTGTAAAATCCCAGACACCCCTAGACCCATTCCAGTAGCGGCCTTCCACCTGGAGACTGGACACGATTGTCTTGCTAAACATCTACACAGTATTGGTATATATAATAGTTCTTTGTACAACCAGAATCTGAGATGCACATAGATCATTTGCTAAGTTGTTCGTCATTGAATAAATAAAACTTATACAGCAGATATTTTTGGGCTAGAGTGTTGATACAATTGGCATCCAGCGACTAATTTTCTTTTATTTTTATGTAGTCACTGTTCTGATGTAATTATTGTTATTGTTATGAGTTACTGTTTGTTCTGTTTTGATGTTTTGTATTCAATTTTTATGCTTCAATCTCATGCATCTGTGATGCATGAGAGCCAATGATGTAAAATCAAGTGCTTTTGAAGTAAAAAAAAAGATGCCTTATAAAATACTTTTCAATATTTAAAAACAACATACATTTTATAATACATCTAGCTTTAGAGATGCCGCTTAGGATCACTGCAAGGACAAAATATAATTTCATTTCTGTATACCCAATTATATGTAATAAAATTTAAACTGTGATTACCATTTATAATTAATTACAGAAATCTTATAGTTTGTTTGTTGTTCTATTTGCCAATATAATATCAATAATTTCAAAGAAAAACAAAAAAATAAAATATTATTTTCCAGATGTAAATATAAGAATAATTTGTAGAATAATTTTATTTCTCATAAAACCTTAAATCCATATTTTATGGAAGTAACGTAGTGATATTTAAATTATGTTGAAAATATATATTCATACATAACACAAATACATCAAGATTATGTTAAAGAATTTCAAGAATATTCAAATAGAATGCTGTAAGACGAATTTATTTTGTGTAAAAAATTATTAAAGTACTGCTCAGCCTTTCATTTAAGCAGTTAACTTTAATTTGTTTTCTTGAAATATCTTTCCAGAATCTTAAATGCTTCATTGATTTGCATGTTTAAAGCTAAGAGGATTTATGGTATTATCTAACTTTATGGTCTTAATTCGAGATAAAATAAATCGAAATAATCTTTTGAGGCAACATCATGGAGAACATTTTATGAGATAGAATGATTTTTATTGAGGAAGGAAATTACATTTAACCACTGCAAAAAATGGATACCATATATATTTTCAAGCTACTAAATGTATTAAATAAAAATGGGTACAGAAATTTTTTTGTCTTCTACGTAAAAATGTTATAATGACGCACAAAAAAGTTATAAATAATTCCCCAAATAATATATCAATTTAGAGACATAAAATTCAAGTTAAAAATCAAATTTTCAAGCATATTTATATTATAGTTAATAATGTTATAGTGAAATTTAGAGAAGAAAAATTGATCCCATTATTATTCTAGATTCCCATTATTTAAATGGTACAAAAATTATTGCAAAGTTTTCAAAAAGAAACACCAAAGTTAATAAACATGTAATTTTATTTTGTGCCACTGTAATATCTGCTATGTTTTGTTGATCTCTGACTACAGTTGGGCGATTTTTCGTTATTTTGAATTAAGAAGAAAGTTCCAAAAGCTGAATTTAACATATTCGTGTAATAAAATTATGCATACTCTATCGTCTTTATTTTGTTAAAACATTTATTTTATTTAAATATTTCTATTTTAACGTAATAAATTCACGAAATCTTGGAATCTTCGATTCATCTTAATGAAGATCTAAAGATTAAATTCTGTGAATGAAAATTTTTTTTCTAACAAGTAATCATTCACAACCATCATTCATAGAATCTTTAATATTAGCACTATTTATTAAAACAATAAGTTAAATGGAATGGTGGGCAATTATGTACGCTAACTAGTGGTATTAACTACTAGCAATACCATATAATAGTAATACTAACTAGCGGTAACTAGTAGTACTTAAATAACATAGTACTTATCAGAAATCTGGCTTCAGTCTGCAAGCAAAATGATGCAGGGACTATTTCATTAGTGGCTTTCACTAATAATTAGTTTCAAAATAGAGCATATAGTAAGTGGAATTGTGGTATAGCATGGATTCTTCAGCACAGTTTCACTCACTAATCTGGGGTTAGTAAGGTGGCCTGTTAGCTAACAGAAGAAAAAAATTCCTTTTTTTTTAAATTTCAACTTTCTCTAACTAAATATTTCATTTCTGTTGTGAATGTATGCAAAAAGATATAAAAGTATTGAGACTAAACATGTTTTTATTTCCTATTTCTTAGCACTTTCACATTAGATAAACAACGTGGATGTTGACATGCAGTTAGCAAGCTTTTCATAACCATATTTTGAAACATACACCAGTATATTACAATGCCTTTTTTTAATATTTAATGTGCCTGGAAAACTGAATCTGTGTTGTTATTATAACATTAATTTTTATTCATTTATAAATGTAGTGATTTTTATTTGATTTTAAATATTAAAAAATTATTCTTAATTGGCGGTTGTTGGAACGATAAATGGTATTAAATTCTGTAATAAAGAGTATTTTATTGGCATCGAATTTTCATTTATGCAGACATTTTGATTGGATATTTAACTAAAAGCTATATCTCAAATAATTTCACCCCAAAATATCATTTTGAGAGATTAAATTGGTACACCAAAGTGATATCCCCCATCAGAAAAATAGAAGAAAACAACAAACTAATAGACGGTTCTCCTACCATTGTCTAGAAAATGCGCTAGACACTAGAGAAATTCGGATTTAATGCAATTGTAAAAGTACATTCGTTGTAAAAATATTCTATTACCTAATTTCTTAATTACAACATTCTATCAGGATTCCACTTTATTCAAAGACCAATTTGGGTTAAGCTACAAATTATATTTTGTTACATTGTTGTCGCTAATCTTACTTTTTTGAATTCCATCAATTTGCATAAAATCATGTGACTCCATGAAGTTTTTTTATCATTTTAAAGTTTCTATATCACAGCATAATACAGTTGCATGTCATAATATACGAAATATACAGAATACAAATACGAATACAGATACGTATCAAAATACAATAGAGGCACAATACATACCAATACAGACAGATATAATACCGATTTTGCTTATTTTGCTAGCTTCGCATTGTTGTAGACATTATGTAGGTTAATAATAGCCTTTCAGTTTAATGACTGGAAATGCAGTTCTCATGTATGTCAAAAAAGCATTTTTCATTCTATGATAAATTAAAATAAATATCCATTAGTTGCAATATATTTCAAACATATATTCTTTTTTATTGTTATAAATATTGAAATCAATGCGAAATTTCACAGATTTTAATGTAATAAATGAATATAGTTGCATAAAAAAACTAATATATACTGATTTAAAAAAAAAAATTAAAAATGTGTAAAAATGTAAATGCAAAATTTCTATTTATTGGAATCCAATTTGAAATATAAAGACATTTTGTAAAACTATTAATAAAACAGTGCTTCTGAAATTAAGCACAAAAGAAAAGAGTAGTATTTTTTTCTGTCTTTGAAAATACATAAAGTGAAAATACTAAAATACATAAAACCAGAGTTGAAATGCGATTGGCTTCAATGTTAAATATGATCACCGCTAAGATGTAACATAATTTAAGACATGCACGTGTACATACATTTGTCACACTCAAACTAATGATATTTGTTAACTCAGCTGTCAATAAAGTCAAAAGTTATGACAAATCCTTTCAAAGACCTTAAAGGATAACAGAAAGTAAATCAAATGTTACATCTCTCTTGAGCATCCCAAACATACTCAATAAAAATCCTTAGAAGGAGCTGGTTAATCCAAGCGTACAATAGTCTTGAAGACGATTATCCACCAACTGAGTTTTTTTCGGGTGCTATTTTACTTGTCTTGTAAGATAAAAGATTCATCAAATATATCTGTAAGTAAGACGAATAGTTGTATCAAAAATATCATTTTATATAAATGGGCAGTAACGACGCTTCTTTGAATTATATACAAAATTATGCAATCATCCGAAGAAATATACCTTAACACGCATACATAAAATACAACAAATTTCTTCAATGGACAATATTGAGATAATGGAGGGTTCTCGACAGAACAACTAGACAACTCAGACTAGACTCCTTAATGTTTAGACTCCTTAATGAAAAGTACAAATTTCCTTTGTCTTGCATTTCACTTTAAATGTTTGCGAACTCAATTAAAACTTTCAATATAAAAGCGGGGCGAAAGCAATATGCAAAATATAAATAATCATTCTTAGTGAAATATTCTGCTCCCAGATGATATGAATACCAACCTTCCAGTGAACTCTACAACAAAATATCAGATATGGGTAAGAAAAGCTGTTCTGTGTCTCCTTGCAATTACTGCAAATAGCGGTCATTTGAGGAATTTTTAAGTCTAAATCTTTCTCAATTATATCTGCTAGAAGAGGAATCTTATCTTAGAAAGGCAGTCCTTAGTATATGAATTACAAAAGAGTTCATATTAAACCATCTTGCAACATAATACTAGCACTAGTTTGCCTTTATTCTACCAATGATTGCAAATCCTTTATATTACTTCAAATAAATGATGTCCTGAACTAAAGCTAAAACACAGTTAAAACCCCTGTTAGTTTGAAGTTTTAGTATGCCTTTTTTAGCTCGCAGTAACAGATAACTCATTTAATATAAAGTTCATTATTCCTACGTGTCCTATGA
This sequence comes from Caerostris darwini, assembly GCA_021605075.1. Classification (NCBI taxonomy): domain Eukaryota; kingdom Metazoa; phylum Arthropoda; class Arachnida; order Araneae; family Araneidae; genus Caerostris; species Caerostris darwini. Next base: position 417,321 of record BPLQ01013881.1, on the reverse strand, counting down.
CTTTAAACAACAACAACTTCGCTTAAATGTATATATTCTGATGCAAAAATATGTATGAATACTGCATAAATTATATAAATATTGTCTTAATTTCGACCTTGTAATCACAATTCATTAGATAGTTATTGAATTTTTCAGTTTAATATGAAACAATAATCTTATTAACTAAACAGAAATAGATCATATGGTATAGCAATAAATCATCCAAAAATTAAAATAACTTAGTTATGTTTGAAAATATTGAAAAATATTTTTACAGCTCTTTTCTGCCGAGACATAACTTGGAAAAGATAAAAGTTTCGGCAAACCTGAATATTTATGGCAAGGACATATATTTTTAAATGAGTTATGCTATCTAGCCCTATCTCACATATTATAGCATTTATTCTTTTGACGTTCTTTAAATTCCTCGATAGAAAGAATCGATGTTTTATAAAGAGAAAACTACGGATATACATCAATGTATAAAATAATGGACTCCGTTTCCTACATGATTATACATAAATCTGAAAAAAATATACAAACAAAGAAAGCGGTTTTCATTCGAAATTTATTGATGTTTCCGAGGACCTTTGTTTTCGAAGTAATGTTGTTTCTTCGAAAGCTTTTAGGAGTAATACAAAAGCACCTCAGTGTTTTCATAGATCTGTTTGTTCTGTTGCTTTACTTTACGATTGCTTTTGAGAGAGTTCTGTAGGAAGAATATCGGTTCTTCTTCTTGATGCAAATACAGTGCTCAAAACGACAGAAATCGGGAATTTGCATCTGGAATCTTGAGACAAATGTAATTTTAAAAATCTCCTGAGATTCAGAGTGATCTTAAAACTATTTATTTATTCGCCTGTTGCTTCTTCTGTACGTTTTTTTTATATATGAAGAATTTTGTTTTTATCTATTAAAGAATTATCAATAAAGTTTTTTTTTTATTAAATTAAAGAATTGGTATACAGTTCCATTTACGATTTATGAATTATTTGATTCTTGCTTTTTTGGTTCAAGACGCTGAAATGCAATTACTTCATAATCTTTTAGACAAATGATTTTGGGAGGGTTTAGGGGACTTGGGAAGATAATACAACAAATCAATTTATGTGTATTCCAAAATCGGAAAAAATTACAGTGATGCCTAAATGACAAAACTTTAGTAATATTAGAAATTGAATCAAATGCTATATTCTGCAATGTTCAGTAAAAGCAGTAAATTTGATTAATAATATACAATTAGAACCATTTACGATTTTCAGTTTTTTAATTAATTGAACTTTGCTTTTTTTTTTCAAGATGTTGAAATGCAATTACTTCATAATTTTTGAGACGAATGTTTTGGGGAGGGTTTAGGTGTCTTTGGAAAGATAATGAAACAAATATATTCATGTATATTTCAAAATCAGAAAAAAGTACAGTGATGCCTAAATGACAAAAATTTAGTGATATTTGAGATTGTATCAAATGTTAAATTCGCCAATGTTCAGTAAAGGCAGCAAATTTAATTCATAATATACAGTTAGAACGTTACGATTTTCAGTTTTTCAATGATCCTTGCTTTTTTGTTCAAGAGGTTGGAATGCAATGACTTCATAATCTTTGGAACAAATGTTTTTGGGAGGGCTTAAGGTCTTTGGTATAAGATGCAACAAAGATAATGCAACAAATCTATTTATGCGTATTGCAAATTCTAGAAAAAAAATACGCTGATGCCTAAATGAGAAAAAGTTAGTGATTGAATCAAATGTTAAATTCGTAAATATTCAGTAATAGGAGGGAATTTGATTCATAATACGCAGTAGAATGTTGTTAGGATGTATGTAGTATTTCTTTTATATATATTCAGAGGTGCATATGCTTCAGGGATGTCTGGACTTCCATAGATTTAAATAAATCAAGAAAGATGCCCTGGAAATTCTGAAGGTTCTTATCACTTGGATACAGTATTTTCAGTTAATTTTATCAATTTTATTCAGCTATAGAAAAGGCGAGAACCAAAAATCGTTTAGAGAATAAAATCTTTTCCTATGTAAGAGTGTTTGTGAAATACTGAAATGCAGAAATCCCAGTTAGAAGCGTTCTTTGAATTTTGAAATAGTGGAAGGAGGAAAAATTTTCTTTTTTGCAATGTGCTTCTGGAATGTGAAAGAGAACTATTTTTATCAGCATAAGTATTTTCTTGAATGTAGCAATAAGCTGTTACAGTCAAAGATCTATGCAGTTTGCTAAATATGCACAGGGCTATTTACAAGTATACCATTCCAATTTTGCTAGGTGATACCAATTTGAGCACATCAGTCTAATCGTTAACGCCTCTATCTTCGAAAATCTTGAAAAATTCTTCTATGCAGAAGATCCTTTAATCTATGAAGAAACTTCTATCTTGAAAAGGGCTTTTGTAAAATAAATAATATACTACACTGAACAAGTAATACCTTGGCCTTATTTGTGGTGTAACAACATTTAAAAAATAAGGCAAATAAGCCAATATTTAGAAAGGGGAATATTGGTTTTAATGACATGAATTTTATAGCTCTTTGCCGAAATGCTTCATATTCACCACCATGACTTCTATCTTATAAAGATTCCAGTCCTCCATCTAGAGTACCTGTGGCAATGCACACAGCATCAAACTTGAAGAGAATTTGCTGGAGACTTCTTCAAATTCCTCAAGCAGTCTGGTATATGCCGATTTCATTTTTAACTGTACTTTCAAAAATGATTTTTAATAATTTTTACAGGTTTCCTGTGACATTTGGATTCTGTGGAAGAAATATCCCAAATATCATACAACATTTTCTTCATTTAAATTTTATTTATATTACATCACAGAAAATAATGTTTTTTTAAAAGAATTGTGCCGAATTGAAACCAACTGCACTATTTTATAGATAATGGCATGTGGCATTTTATTACGTATAAAAGTACGATAAATTTAATTTTTTGATCAGATATTATGAAGAATGCCATACAAATTTATTATTTATTTTGAAACAATACATACTTCATTTCAAATCAGTTCGAATTATAAAATGGAATTTCTCTGTTTTGTTGCATAACCAACACATATTTACATAATGAAAGGTTTTTTTTTTTTAAATTTGAGGTTGCATACTTATGGCTGTTGTGTTCATTTATATGTGCGACGAACATTCAGCCAACAAGTGATGAATGAGGGACAGCAGACAAGTAGACAGAATTCTGAAGTAAGTGTAAAAGACAGATACTGAAGGATGTGCAGAATACCGAAGGAAGGTAAAAGTCATGCGGTGACGGCTGAATAGAATTCTAAAGGAAGGGATAAAGATTTCGGTTTCGAATCCCGGCGGGGCCATGGATATTTGTAGTGATTCGGAATCCATTTCACACTGTAGGTTTCTGTCAAATATGACAGTAGAACATTTGAAATAGGACTGTCAACCCTACCTCGTAAAAATAAATCTTCTCCTGTTCGAAATCTGTCAGTAGGCAGACGGACTTAGCCCACTACCAATGAAAATGAATATACATATATATATATAATTGCAAAATTATCATAACTCTTGCGACTTATGAAAAGGATGGTCGACCCGTCTTTAGGGTGTAACGATTGTACTCTAGTGTACTGACAAACAAGATACCTACAATCCAGAAATCGCATTTGCAGTTAGGTATGCACTCCCCAGTCAAAAGGATCCCGTATGATGGTCAACTCCAAGAGATTACAAAGTAACCCTTTCTCCATCGGCAGTTTTGTAAAAGTGCTCCCGTTATATGCCATATGACATATAGTCCCGTTATATGATATATGACATATGACATATGCCATATAACATATATTCCCGTTATATGACATATGCTCCCGTTATAAGACATATGAACCGATATTCTACATAAGAAAGACTCGGTAATTTTTCTCTGCTTTATTTTTTCGAAAAAATTCAAGCAATTTTTATGTGTTGTAATTTTTGTGTTAGTGAATAAATAAATTAATTGGTGTCATGTTACAATATTATGTTAGTAACCCCTGTAAAATAATTGTTTTGTTGTATTGAAAACCTAAATTTACCTTAGCTGTTAGTTAATTTTTACATTTTAATGATATGCTATTACTTATACCCACTGAGATATGTCGTATTTTGAGTTATACATTGAAACAACCATACTTGGAATTAAATTCATTTTAACTATTTTTTGCAACAAGATTACTCTACCTATTTTTTATTATTATTATAAAAATTATTATTCTATTATTGTTTTCTGATTATATTAATACATTTAAATATTCTACTATTTTTGCGGCATGATGAATTATCTATTTCTGCTTTATGATCAGTCTATATACAATGCTGTAAATGCCGTTACAATTTTTCTCTAAAACAACAATTATATTAATAAAAGTAAAACTTTTAATTAAACTGCTAGTTAAACTATAATTAATCAAAACTTAAAATAAAAACTAAAATATCAGTTTCTAAAATTATTTTGCATATAATAATATATAAATAAATTCATTGTTTATTCAAGCCTCTGGAATTCAATTATCTGTTAGGAGATAAAAGTGATGATTTAGTGGTGTAAATATTAATACCTGATACTGGGGTCACAATGGTAAATAATTATATGTAAAATTCACTATAAAATTTTTCATCCTAATAAAATATTTATTTAAAATCTGCTCAATTGTAACGCAATTATAACATTTGTTTGGCTGTGCTTTGATGTAAAAAATAATAATAATCTTATCTTTTATATCAAATGAAGTTAAAGACCAGATTAAAATTAATCGAAAGTCCTCTAATTTATTATTTTAACCTTTAAACATTTCTTTGCCTTGAGGAAAATGAATATAATAACTGTTTTTATTCATTATTTGCCTTAAAATAAGTTATGTTATATGTGAGCGATATTTTGGTTGCAAATCTATTTAATAAATCATTTTTTGTTTACTCAAAATAAACCTTGAATAAAACACATAAACGTTTTATGTATACGAGCAATCTAGATAAGGCAAATGCTCTAAATGATTTAAGAATCACAAAAACCAGACATTTTCGATTTAGATTTGATTCATTTTTCTTATTTTAATTTTTTTTCCTGGAAAACCCTATTTGCATTTTTCTTTACAAAAGAGAATATACTCATTATTGCAGTTCAAAAGAAAACATTTTTAAGATATAAATTCCTGATACATGAACAATGGCTATTAGCTATTTTATATGATTGAATGTAATCTAAACTGAATCAAAGCAGACTCTACTACGAAAATAAAATCTTTCTCTATTATAGATAAAATAAATGTTTATATTCAGAAATACTATAAAATCGCGCAGTTTTTAAACCTTAAGTTTCAAATATTACGACATTACCTAAATTTTTAAATTATTTGTTCACATTATTGTATTTATATAATGCACTTAATATTATATTAATATTCAGAAAAATGATGGTACAAATGTAATACAAAAATTATAGAATTTGGTGACCAGATTGTTCTTCAAGATATATTTTTTCGCCGAAAATCCCAGAGAATCTCTTTTTAAAACATAATCACTAAATAGAATTGGCGAAAAAATTTTAATTACCAAAATGACGGCCAACTGAACAAAAAGGTTTAGCATTCAAATTAATATAATTTTACTTTTTATATGTATGTTACATAAAATAGTATATACAGATATGATAAAAATAGGTATACGGATATGATACAAATAGGTATACGCATTTGAACTGTAATTTTTTTCAGATAGACTTTTTGTTATTTGAAAGATGTTGAACCATATTTGTAGCTAAAAAAGATTGAGATTTGTCACTTTCAGTCAAGATTCACTTTTTGTGCCAGTTATTACTTTATTAATTGGCATCGTTTGCATATATTTTAAAAGATTTTCAACATAAGCTAATTTTACGTAATGTTAATTTAGGTTATGTGATTGAAAAATAAAATAATGGGTTCATTTTATGCATTATTAAATTAAAAAATTAAAAAGGTTAATTTTCGTAATACACAAAAATAAAGTCGTTTCAAAAAATGCCTTTGTGTTAAAAAAATATAGTTTCAAAAATCTATATTTACTCACTTGTTCCATTTGTTAAAGTAATTTTCTATTTGCGAATATTCCTTTCAGGACATCATAAGAGAACTTAAACAAATTTGACAGTAAATTCGTAAATACACATTTGGTAAAATAATGGGAAAAATCGCAGAACAGGAGCCGTTGAGATTTGGCGTCAGAAATTCTTCTCGCCAAACTATCCCAAGTAATAAGTTGCGTTTGTAAATGAAGTGAATTACGAAGTGTAAAAGAAATCCAGTTTACCACATTAGCTCGAGCTACCACTTACCCCTCAGTTGGTGTCTAAATAAAATCGCCAAATCCCAATGGCCTCTATGTTGCGAATTGGCCAAATAATGGCATAATTTATTTCTAAATCGATACCTTAAATTTTCTGAATACTGGAAAATATTAACGTATCTTCATATGAGAGCCTTGAATTAGCTGCAGAGGTAAGACTAATGTACAAAAATAGTTGTCTCAATATTATTTTCTTGTGACCTCTCACTGAAAAGTAGAAAGTGTACTTTTATTTTCTGCATGTTTTATAAAGTTAATATCATTTAAAAATTGATATTTCATACAGACAAAACTCTTTATTTATTGAAACGCTGTAACAATAATGTACAAGATGAACAATGGAAAATATAATCTAAATTATGAAATAAATATGCATACAATTTCTGAAAAGCAATTATTTCCTTAATAGAGGATTTCATTGTTGCCTTTCAAGTAGTGTTGAGGACATAATAGTACATTATAAACAATCATTTTTTTTAACGCGATAAAAAATATAATAAAAGCATTGTTAACATTAATAGTTTATTTTCAGTAAAAATCATTCTCAATCATAACTCCTCAAATTATGTTGAAATATGTTAGTTAGTTTTTATCTCATATATGGCTTAAACACTAAAGTAAAAAACACAAAGTAATAGTTTTCGTCAATTACGTTAGCAAAATTAAGAATGAAAGGTAATTAACTTTAAACAAAGTCTGAATTTTAATTTTTATCTTTTAAAAAATATATTTGTTAATAGCTAATCTACATAAAGTGATATTTATATAATAATTATAATATAAATTCTGTATGAAATTAATTTTACTTTTATAGAAAAAGGTTGACTGATCTTTAAAAAATTAAGTTGCGTTAATATGTACAACGTTAATTTCCTTTTCAAGATAGAAAATTTATAACTTTCTTTTAAATCCGTATTTTAAACTAAATCCTTTCCTTTGAATGCAACGTAAAATAGTTAGAGTCTTTTATAGTGTTTTATAATTGAATAATTTTTCACAAATTTGAAACATCGCATACTAAAAATAACAGTTAATTAAAAAATATTTTCAAATGAGTTTTAGACTATTTTAATAATACGGTGCTAAGTTTATCGAAACGGATTTTGCATATTTAAAAAATCATTTATAAAAGGTGTCTATGAAGGTCAATTTACTGAAATATTTATAACAATTTTTTTCGTACTGTTTTAGGTGTACCTAGAAATTTTACAGTCATTTGCTTATTGGTTATTTATGCGATTCATTCTATATGTGGTGTTGATGCGAAATGCGCTAAAAAAGGTAAGATTAATCTAATTATAATTATAATTAATCATATCAATTTAATACTGCCTTGTGCTATTTCATTATCTTAATAAATTGCTTAACTGAAAATTCATGTAGTAAACAGTATTTGAGGAAATGTCTGTACGAAATATACCTATTATTATTTAATACTTATATTAAATAACTCGGTAATATAAACAGAAGAGTGCAAAAATTTAATTGAATCTAAAACTTCAAAAAGTTAATTATTTTTATTTTCATTATAAGTATTATTTATCTCTATCATTTTTATGTATTATTATATCTATTATTTTTATTATACGTAATGTTAATTATTTTTGTTATACTTCAATATTATTCTGTTGTATTGAAATACCGGTTGAAATCATTTAAAACTAAAATGTAAGACATGTAGCAAATTCAGCTTTATTCAGAATACCCGGTGAGGGACCTGCTGCACCACTACACTGTACATACACAATCTTGAAGAATAACAGTTGTAAACGTAAGCTTTGCGTTGTCCTCCTCATGGGCAACACAATTTTCCAACTTACTGATTTATTGCACCCAACGTCGGAACAACATAATAGAATCCGATTCACCATCACTTATCAAATTTCGAACTGAACACTCTCAGTTCTAAGATCCAGCACTTTATTCGCTTAGATAATTCAAGGAAAATTTCAAGATTGCGATAGGATTTCTTTGAACAAACGTCACATATTTCCAATGATTTACATATGACACATATTTCCAATGATTTACTTGTGACACATATTTCCAATGATTTACTTGTGACACATATTTCCTTTATTTATATAATTAAATTACGGTCTTCAATTTATGACAGATTTACATTTCCTGCATCCAAAATTTCTTATTTAAATTTGTCTCATTCAAATCGAATTGAATAGCAACTAGTGTGAGACACATTTAATTCTACTATATAATAGATTTGATAAATTATTTTGCAACAGGAAATTTAAGTAGATTATTCAACGAACAAAAAGGTTAGTTGAAATAAAAATTATCTATTTTATTGCCTATTAAAGGGTGTATAAAACTAATCAATTTAAACGCGGTTAGAGGAATAAGCATTGTATTTAATATAAAACGTTATTTTTGTAATGTATTTGAGAACATATTTGATAGAAAAAATTACAACCTACATAAACACATGTGTATGTATACCACGTATAATGCTTCTATGCTGGTCCACGTATATTGCCTCTATGCAAAATTTTATTTATTGATACTACTGGCCATTAAAATTGACACACCAATAAGGCGGCAAGCTAAAGACGTGAAATTTAAACGACAGGAAGAAGGTGTTGTGATAAGCAAATGATTGGATTTTCCGCGCATTCAGACAAAGCAGACGTCGGTGGCGACATCTACAATGTGTTTAAATGAAGTAATTGTTCAGCCAGTTTCTCATACACAAATTGCATTTGAACGTTGTTGACTGGTGAAAAGTTGTTGTGATACCTCGTGCATGAAGCAGAAATGCGCACCAGCACGTTTCTGTCTTTGATAAAATTCGAATTGTAGCGTATCAGGATTGCGGTTTATCGTATCGCACCATTGCTGCTCGGTCGAGATCCAATGACTGTTAGCAGAATAAGGAATCGATGGGTACACGACGGTAATACGGAACGCCGTGCTGGATCTCAATGGCCCCCTCTCACTAGCAACCGAGAAGACAGGCATGTTACCCGCATGGCCTTAATGGACTCTGCAGATACGGCACGAACCCTGAGTCAAGAATTGGGGTCGTTTACAAGACAACAAATGTCTGGACGAACAGTTCGACGTTTGCAGCAGCATGGAGTCTCAGCTCGGAGACCATTGCTGCGACTACCCTTGACGCTGCATCAGAGACAGAAGCATCTTCAACGGTGTGATCAGTGACGAACCTGGGCGCACAAATGGCGAAACGCCATCTTAGATGAATCCAGGTTCTGTCTGCACTATCACAATGGCCACATCCATGTTTGGCGGCATCGTGGTGAACGGACATTGGCTGCATGCATTCATCATCGTCATGCTGGCCCATCACCTGGCGTGATGGTATGGGGTGTGATTGGATGCACGTCTCAGTCACCTCTTGTTCCCATTGACGACACTTTAAACAGTGCACGTTACACGGTGTGTTACGAACCGTGGCTCTACATTTTATTCGAGCCCTGTAAAACCCTACGTTTCAGCAGAATAATGCATGATGTATTGTACGGACCTTCTTTGATGCGGAAAATGGTCAGCTGTTGCCCTGGTCTGCACGTTCATCAGATCTCTCTCCAATAGAAAACGTCTGGTCTATGGTTGCCGAGCGACTTTCTCGTCACCATACGCCAGTCACTACGGTTGATGAGCTGCGACATCGTGTTAAAGCTGCATGGTCATCTGTACCTGTACATGCCATCCTATCTCTGTTTGACTCAATGCCCAGGCGTATAAGTGCTGTTATTACTGCCAGATGTGGCTGCTCTGTGTACTGATTTCTAAGGATCTATGCACCCAAATTTCTTGAAAATTTAATGACTTTTTATTTCCAGTTTAATATATTTGTCCAATAAATATTATTTTGTTATCTGCATTTCTTCCTGATGTAGCAATTGTAATGACCAGTAGTGTATATATGTTAAGGTAAATGATTAAAAAAATTTTGATTTTTTTTTCAGATATGCCGGAAAAATTGAACATCGAAAAAGAAGGAGTAGTAAAAAAATATTACAAAAGTTTCAAAGCCTACATAAACTACCTCATCGAAACAATTAACAAAATGAAGGACAGAATCTGTAAAGGAAGTGAATGTATCTGCCAAATGTATGACAAACTTATAATCTCTATAGGTAGTCGTAAAATAAATAGCTTTTTCGATATTGCGATACCATGGCCACTAAACAAATTAATATTTCCCATATCAAACAGAGTAGTGGAAACTGTTGAAGATGTTGCTGAATCAGAAGTTTTAAAAGACTCACGTGACTTCATTGATTTGTATGTTTCGAAGCCTATCAGAAACATATATGTGGCGAATTTAGAAAAAAAAATTCAATATTTGAAGAGAAATTTCATGGATTATTTCCAAGCATATCAATCTAAAAGGATACCTTATATTCCCAACAAATTTCAAACCTATAATAAACTAAGAGAAATGCCTTCATTAGAAAAACTCGAATGGTTCATCATTGGATTTATTTCATGCTTTGTGATTACATTCACTTATAATTACGTTCAACAGTGTAAGTCTTCTTATTTCTTTAAAATGTACAATATTATAGCATTCTTAATTAAATTCACCTACATTAATAAATATTTTTATACTTTAAAACTTTTAAAATCAAACATCTTCCGTAATCATTAATAATGAATTAATTTATAAACAAAATAATTTCATAACAATTAAGACTAATTTTACTATAATATTGTGTAACATTGGAAGTCAAAAAATAGTTAGTATATAATTTTAATGTATTTGATTTATATTATAATTATTTAACTTATTTATATGGAGGTTTATTGTATACTGTATATTTATGTTTGTCTTTATATGCGTGTTGCACTTTTTGTACTATTTACACACATTATTTAAATGGCTAAAGACACTTTTTTAAAAATATACATTATTAAATGCTGTATATGATATTACTATTCTGTGATAAATTAAATTTGAAATTACCAAATTAAAAAAAATTATATGGTGATTAATAATATTATGATTAAAAATGATAGTTAATTCACAATAATTTTTATATATACTGAATATTTATATTTGTCTTTGCGTGCATGTTGCACCTTTATGTAGAAATTTGCTTATATTCTCATTGTAAAAGACTTTCTATAATTGCTTAAAAGTATACATTGTTAAATTGTTAAAAATATATATATTGTATATGATGTCTTCACTACTCTGTGATAAACTAAATTGAAAATTGCCAAATTTCTTTAATATCCATTTTTCGTAATCTTTTCTTTTCTTTTTTTTTTAATTCTTTGTCATGTTAAAAAAATTAATCGATTTAAAATGTCTTATTATTTTTTTTCTGAAGTGATAGAAGAATTTGATACTTATCAAGAATTTTTAGATGCAATAAAGGAATGGAAATACCCACTAGATGAAAAACTAAAGACTAGCACTGATACCAACACGGTTGCATCGATTACAGATGTAAGTAATTTATTTTCTAGATATATCTAAAATATTTTTATTTTATCTGAGAAAATAACTTAATCTATGATTTTTTTTGTTTTATGATTTCCATTTATTTTCTACTTGACTTTATGCATGATTGCAATATTGTCTGTATACAGTATACATAGACAACAGACTTATTCCTATATTGACATGACATCGAATATGTAATACCATAAAAAAATTAATGGACTTCATAAACTTTGATGAACTGAAGATGATCAAAAAGTCTTACACATATTTCCAAAAAGTGTTTAAATAATCTGAAATAGATACACACAGTTTTTAATTTTTTTAAATATTATTTTCCTTTATCTACAATGGATATTTGTATGCAATCTTAGAGGTAAGGGATATATGGTTACTTTATTCCTCGTCTTATAATAATCTTTATCACAGTTGTACTAATTTGTATTATGGTGTTTACAATCTGTTAAGTCTATTAAATCGATCAACTTCTTTCTTACTACTTAACTTCATACATGAGGCATTATTATCTTTATACATTATACATAGACAACAGACTTATTTCTATATTAACATGACATCTAATATGGAGTGACATAAAAAAATTAATGGACTTTATAAACTTTGATAAATTGTTGAAGATGGCCAAAAGTTTTTACACGTTTCCAAAAAAAAAAATGTTTAGATAATTTGAAACAGATACACATAGCTTTTAATTTTTTTAAAGATATTTTTATTCTTTATCTACAATGGCTATTTGTAAGCCATTGTAATTTTAGAGAAAATTTTAGCCAATGTTTTAAAGGAAAGGGAGATAGGGTTACTATATTTCTGGTCTTATTATGTTCTTTGTATAACAGTTAATCAAACTTGTAATTTGGTGTTTACAATCTGTTATTTTATGTCTATTAAATCAACTTATCAACTTCTTTCAGTAGGATATTATTTATTCTGGTGCATATTATACCCGATGTGCATGGATATTTCCAATAATTGACTTACTCGAACACCAGGAAAATTGATGATTACCTAAATCCTCTATATTTTTGTACTTCCAGAGTGTCTGTATCTTTAATACTATTATTTTCAAAGTTGATCAGTACTTTTTGACTACCCTGTAAGCATTGATATTGAATGACAAGATACGACTTGTAAGTAAAAGTATCAGTTACTTATATGGAAAATGTAAGTTTAAGCTATTGATATGGAAAATAAAATAATTTTCAAATAACTTAAGAATGATTTCTGTAGAGTCACTTGCCAGACAATGAACTAAGTTCCCCTAAAGGTAAGGTAAAAATAGCAATACTTCTAAGCAGCTACGTGCCTATAAAAATAGTGTGAATAAAAGTTTATTTATCCTATTTTATACAAATTATTCATTTACGATGAATTTTACGGAGATTTTATTTCTTTATTTCAGTCTGAAATTACAGATGAAGAAATATTTTTTCTATAAACATTGTTAGAGAAGAGATGTGAATAGAGGAGGATTTCATGTAGAACCTAAGATCTGTATTTTGTTTTTCTGTTATATAAAACCATCGACAGTTGTTTCCAAACCTTTTGATAATTTTCAATTACTGATATAAATATTTGGAATATTTAATAAAGATTTTCAAAATAACTTATATGAATGAAAATATTTCGTAAAATTTATACTTTAAATAACTAATTAAAGTAATGTTTTTCTTTCTTTTTTGACACAACGAAGCAAGAATCCTTACAGAAATTCTTTAAATGAAAAAAAAAATTGCATTGTAAAAATTAATCAATTTATCCGGAAACTAAAAATCTACTTCTTACTAAAAAATTTAATTACAAAACTTTCAAATTTACATAGGTAAATATTTTGAATTTCAAGATAGAAAAAAAAACATTTTAAAAATTTCGAACACAAAAATTACATTTATAAGAAATCTTTCTGATATCCTTGTACTTTATCTACAACAATGTTGTATTCTACACTCATGTCCATAAATTAAGGATAATTCAGAATCACACAGAAATTGAACTCTAAAATAAAAATTTCACCTGTAGAATTATCACACACATCTTGAAGAAGAATATGCAAATTACAGGAAACCACCAGATGGCGCGGATAGTACGTCACAATGACGAGAGTGTAAGAGAGTTGTATATAAGGAATCATGGCAAAGAAGTAAAATTGTTCACAAGCGCTTTAAAAGCCTTTCAGTACAATAACCGCATAGTTATGGCACAAAGGAAGCATTTGGATGATTTTTTACGTGGTAGAATTATCGGACGACTGGAATGTGGACGTACCCAGCTGGAAGTATCCGAGGAACTTGGAATCGCCCAGAGTATCATCTCCAGGCTTTGGCAACGATTCCAAGAGGATGGTAATGTGAGTAGATGTTACAGCACAGGTCGCCCCCGAGTTACCGAATGTGTACCGAATTTAGCAGTTACTTCCAAAAGAAACAGACGGAGCACAACATCAGACCTGTCTCGTCAGCTCTCTTCAGCTACATTTATGACAGTTTCAAGGCAGACCATGTACAGACGCTTAGGGCACATTGGTCTATATGCTCGTAGGCCTGTCAGATGTGTTCCACTTACCGCAACTCACTGTCGCCTGCGATTAACCTGCAGTAGAGAGCATGCATTGTGGACACCGCAACAGTGGTCTGGTGTGATGTTTTCCGACGAGTCCAGGTTTAGTTTGCAGTCTGTCATAAGCAGAGCGCCAGGTACTCGTTAGCACTAAGAGAACACCATTGAACGACACCGTTACGGTGGTGCAGGATGGCTCGTTTGGGGAGGAATTATTCTTGGTTCCAGAACTGACCTGCATGTTCAGAGTGTAACGATGACAGGCCACATCTATCGGGATGTCATTCTGGAACAACATGTACGTTTGTTTCGGGGCGCCATGGGTGCTGAATTTCTGTTTATGTATGACATCGCCCGTCTTCACCGTGCAAACATTGTAGACGAATGCCTTCAATTGTAGGATATCACCCGTATGGATTGGCCAGCATACTCAACGGACTTGAATCCAATAGAGCATGTGTGGGATATGCTTGGCCGACGAATTGCAGCCCGTCAACCCCCTCCCACCTGTCAACCGGAACTTCGGAGGGCATTGCTTGATGAGTGGTGTAATATTCCCCGAGATCAGATTGATAACTTGATACTCAGCATGCCTAGGCGTTGTAAGGCCTGTATTGCATCGTCCGGGAGACATACTCCATATTAACCATCATACTAACCATGTTATACTGTTTTTTGTAAATAGGTTCTTTTTTGAAATTTGCTCCAGGGAGTAAAAATCGCAATTTTTATTAATTATGTCAAACATATAGCATCTTTTTTGCTCTTTACCTTTTGTTTAATAAATAGACTTTACAAATAAGTCAAATTTGTTTTGCTTCTGTCTCTTTCTTTGCCTGAACTTCATTATCCTTAATTTATGGACATGAGTGTATTTTTATTAATGATAAAAACTTTGATTAATAAAGTTGCCAAGATGTAATGTTTGGTAATAAAAATTTCTACAAAAAGCAAATATATGTTAAAATAAGTTGACAAAAAAGATTTTAAAATAATCAGAAATGCTTAAAAATTGGTGACTATTTCTATATGCACGAATAATTTTAATACAAATCAAACAATAAATAAATTAACTTTTCAAAAGCATTGAATGTAACAAATCTTACTTTTATCATTTGTATACATTTAATAAAACCACGAAATAATAAGTGCATTTTTAATAAATAACACTAATTTTAATTTATTTCGAAGTGTTTTCAATTTTATTTGTAATATACATTGACTACAATTAATCTTGTAATACCACAAAGTAAGTTAGCAACAATTCTGAAATTAATATTTAATCTACAACATTGCAAAATCTCAATGAAACTTATGAACAATTTACAAAATGTGGTGCCATCTACATTTAGAAGCCATATATATGTAGGTAGCACTATATTTTTACACTCTGGGCAGACTTTCGGCTACATTTAAAATCCATTCTAAGTGGCATATCAGGCATAATACGTCTTATTTTAACTTAATCAATCATATAACTTGAGATGTTGCTGATATCAAATGCTCCCCACTTTAATCTAAACTCCTGCATTTGTAACTGTCGATATTTAGCATATTAATCTTAAAGAAAGAAAAGGAAAAGAAATTGTTCAAGATCAGAAGTGATCATAAGCTTCAGCAACGAAATTGAAAATTCTTAGACAAATAAAATTATCAAAATGTCGAACGGTAAGAACTGCACCTACAGATTAAAAAAGAACAGAAATATTTACACAAAATATACAAAGAGTAGATATTAAACATGTTATATAACAAATCCGTGAAGACTGAAATAAATTAGTAAAAACAAAATTAAATACTCTCAAAAAATCTAAAAGAAATTGTTATAACATCTTGAGGATAGTTTTATCAGAGAAAATACCCATAGGAATTTATAAAATATGTTATTTCTCCCCGCTAAATGACATCCAAGTGGACGTATTTAAAGCCACATAACATGGAGCAGACAGATTAAACCTTTTATTTAGAGTCAGTAAGATAAAAAAATGAAGAAAAACGATTCAGCAGTGTAACCTGTTTTATAAAGCAAAACTTGTGTCATATGATATAACTTCGTGGCTATTTATAACAATATAGTCACTAAGCGAGTGATTAGTTGATGAATTATGATCTTTATTTCACGCATATTTATTGCTCACTATACACCAAAATGTGCAGTATTTGAATGAGATGATTTTTTTGTCTACTGCGAGAATTATTGCTATATAGAAGAGTGAGAAAATAGAGTGATGGTGTAGAAATTGACGGATTAGTCTACTATTTATTTGACGTATTGTGTCTGAAATTTCCCACAACGTAGAAAATTTACAAAAAGTGTAAACTATGAAAAAAAAATGTTTTAACAATAATGAGGTTGGAGGTTACATATTAAAAAGGTACTGGCGAAGAAATGTATCTGAGAAACAATTTTTTAAACGAGTATTCCTTTTTTTTGGCACTGTTTAAAAGTATTGTTGTAACAGATATAATTATTTGTGAGCAATTGATTAATGAAAATATATCGATGTATTTTGATACTTATAATGGAGTTCTAAGGAGTGAGTCGATTGATAGAGAAGTGAAAAACTTTAATCGTCTCCAATTTATTAGTTTATGGCGAATTATGGATGTTAATATTGATATAAGAAAAATCCCCTTCCATGTTATTCGTATTAGTTTTTATTTTTTTAAATACTCTCATCTAGATAGATGCCGAGGTATATCTTTTTGAAAATTTGGAAAATTGAAATCAATTAGGTAACCCACACACGCATTATATCTATCAATCTATATCTATATATCTATCTATATTATTGTATTTCCATCACACGGACTCATTCCTGGAGCTTTGGAATGGTATATACAGTGACCAACCCTCTTACCTACATCATATGTACTACTCCATTATGTTACATATTCATAACTGTATATACGGTTTCATAGCATTAGTTTCCTCGAATAGCGATTGCAGAATACTAGATCACAATAGGGCAATACCGCATTATCCGAAATTCCCCCAATACACAGCATATTTTGTTGCTTCCTTAGCTGTCACATTTATTTCAAATGTCATTAATTAAAAATACTTTGTAAAACACACAATGTCACAAATAATATTTTGTAAATGTAATATTGTAATTGCTGTTCCTTGCAGTCAACCGGTTTCTGTCAAAAATATGCCAAACTAAATTGGGCTGTCATTTCTGACTTTGGAATGGCTATTTACTTTACAAATTTCTGAATATTTATAAAGTGTATGTTCATAAATCAAGCATCATGAGTTCATAATTCCTATTATGGAAGAACAGTTCTGAGACAAATGAAATTATATATTTTGTCAGCTTATTTTTTTTTAATATGTTCATCAAAATTATTTAAACATTGACGCATCAACTATTAATACTCATCTAATTTTAGAAAAATCACTATCACATTTATTATTCCTTTTCAAAACACTTTGAAGAATATCATAATTTTTAACTTAATATTATGTTTCGCTGAAAATATAATCTATATGTGGATAAACTCCATTTTAAAGTTATTCCAAAAAAAAAACGATACATTTTAGCGACTGAAAGTCTAAGATAGTCAGTATTTGCCATGATAATTTTCAGATAATGAAATTGCTCACTAGGGAATAATAACAAAACATCATACTATATTTCGCTTAAAAT